>OZ012739.1:42349208-43694208 GCA_963859935.3 Lathyrus sativus
GTTGTCAATGCAAAATGCATTGTTTTCGTAATATTTAATTATTTAAAAAATATTTTAAAATAAAATAAATTAGTAGTAATTTAATAATATTTGATTAAAAAATTTTGTTGACTTGAATTGAAATTTTACGTTGCCACTGAAATTGAAATATGGTTTTATTTTAAGAGAATAAAAACTACAAAAAATAAGAATAAGAGAAGAGAATGTAACGACAGAAAAACGTCAACCATACTCATGTTGCTAATTGTGTTTTAAATTTGCAGAAAAACTACTTCTGTGGACCGTTATAACAACAATGTTTTGCCAAATAATGGATTTAAATTGTGGCCAAGATCTGAAAGATTGCTAGTTCATCCTTCATTGAAGGAGTTCCAGGGAAACCATAAAATGCAAGAAAAAAAAGTCAATTATGAGCCAAACACTAAAAAAAAATGAAAATAATGATAAGAGGACAAATAACACTTAATTTTAATGTCACATAGGAGAAATTTAGCAAACATGTCATTAGAGGACTATCAAAAGTAAAAGGAGACAAACTTAAAGAGTTAAAATCAAACAATTAAAATTTAAGAGGGCAAATCAAACAATTGAAAAACTTAGGGGACTAAAACTGAATTTTAACCAAATAAATATTGTATAAATTATTTGGCTTAAGATATATTTTATTACAAATATTTATTTTTATATTTATATTTAAAACTAATTAAAAAATTAAAAAAATTTGCGACTCAAAACTAAACTGATATTGATTTATAAATTTAATTTTAAAATTCAAAATACAACAACTAATTTTACTTTCTAAAATGAAAAACGTTTAACTTTTAATACGAAATCTTAGATTTAAGGCTTAAATATATTTTTTATTCCATTATTTTAAATTTTAAATTTTTTTAAAAATCAATTTTTTAGATTCTACTAGCATCTTTAGTGGAAGTATCTTGAGTGGGTAAACTAAGATATTTTTTGTGGGTCCAAAAGTGATTTGTAGGATTTAAAAAATTTATAGTTGATTTGAGTTGTTTTTATTTAATGATAGTTGTATATAAAAAATTAAAATTTGACCTTATATTTTATATTTTTTAGTCGTAATATTGAAGTTATCATTAATTTAATTATTTTAAATAAAATACATAAAATGCCATATCATAGCTATATAATAATATAAATAATAATATTATATATTTCAAAATAAATAGCATACGTTAGTTATATAATTGCCGGAAACTAAAAGTTAGTGAATTAAATGTCATGTCATTGTCATTCTATATAAATTCTTTATAATCATCATTAACTATAAAAAATTTAACTATTAAAAATCTGCATTAAGGATGATGTGTCTGTTTATTTTGCCTTTCAACCATCAAACACACGTTTATCTATATTTTTGCCGTGTTAGAGAAATTATAAAAGAGAATTTTTTAAGAAACGTGAAAATTTACTGGACTGCGTATATAATTTTTTTTTCGATTTTTTGTCTATGACCATATAACACCACGTCACAAAATTTTACCATATAATTAAAAATTTTAAAAATTATTATTTATTTATTATATTTAAATTGTGAAATTTTATTTATAATTTTCTTTGTTGGGCTGCAGCCCCATTCCAATTTTAGATGGATCCATTCCTTACACAATTAGTTTATAATTTAATCTCAACAAACTGCGTATATATGTGATTATTTTTTTATGATTGAATTATTGGTTTATGATCTAATTATTATATTATTTAAAAGTTTCTTTATATTTTAAAACACAACTATCACAACCAATTGGATAGATGTGACGTTGTCATTTAATTATAATAATAAATTAACAGCATAACAAATATTTATGCATGTCTTTTTCTCGTGGTAACAAATATCTTTTATATACATATGGTGCGTATGTTAATTAAATTATTGTATCTTATGTTTACTTTTCTTTTGAACCTTTCTTATATTTATTTTTCATTCTGAACTTTTCTTGTAGAAAACCTGCGCAGTGCTGTCATCACTATGAAGGCTGTTTTATATTTTATATACAATAGGTGTTTTATTATAAGTAAATTCTCGAATGTGTTTCAATATTTTAAAATATTATGTAAAATTGATGTGCCCTATTGATTTTTTTTAGGTTAAAGAAATATCACAATATTTAATTTTAGTCATTAAAAAAAATATCACAACCTTTTAATTTTAGTCATTCAAACATGCTTTCTATTTTATTTTCATTTCATTCACTTTTGATTTAGTTTGTTATATTTGAGAGAATAATGATAGTTTAGAATGTAGTTGGATAGTGTAAAAAACTCTGGTAGATAGTTGAAAGATAGTATCGAGTATTGTGTGAGCTAGTATAGTAACACAGAACAAGAGGCAACACATGAGTAATCAACTTATTGTAGGAGGAGAATAATAGTATGATGAAGCCTCCAATGTTATTGACAATAGAATTTAAAGGCTTGAATACAATTACACATATGTTTGTCTATTTATAGGTGCTTGAGGATATTTCTAGAATAGAACGAGGCTTTTGTTTGTCTTTCCTATATTACATTGACATAGAACTTTATAGGCTATAAGTTAATCTAAGAATTATTGAAATAATATAGAAACATGTAGAAACTTTAGACTATTTTAGTTTTCTCTTAATTTTGTCAATTATTTTTAATAGAATGTTCTAGAAATGTGCATCAATTTCAACACTTCTCCTTGATGCATATTTCAGTAACTCCAAGTGTGAATGTGAATTTGTGAAACTATTTTCTCCTGCACTGATACTTTTATGTAATGTATTTTATTTTGAAAAGCACTATCTCTATTATGATTCAATTTTGTCACAATGATTCTTATTAAACTTATTCTCATCATTGTTGAAGGCTATTGACGATAATCATTCCCGCTCCTTAGTTGTGCTTATGATCTTCCTTGTTTGTCTTGTTAAAGACTTCTAACAAGGATCATTTTTTTTGTCTAGTTGCATGTGAATCTCCTTGTTGATCTTATTGAATATTTTTGACAAGGCCCACTAGTGCAGAAATATGAAATTACACCTATTTTTTATACATTTAACACCCATTATTGGAGGGTGTGAATTCAACGAGTGAAAAATGTCTGATAAATTTACACCCATTTTAAAACAGGTATAAATTTGATGTTATATTATACTCTTTTATATAGAAATCGGGTGTAAATTTTTACATATACACATTAAAAGATAGATGGTATATTACACCCTTTTTTTTTTGTTTAAAACGTATGTATATACATTCCAGTTTACACTCTATTTTATAGAAAACGAGTGTAAATTTAATGTTATATTACACTTTTTTTATAGAAATCGGGTGTAAATTTTTTAATATATACATTTATAGATAGATGGTATATTTTAACCTTTTTTTTAAAAAAAAAACATATGTATATACATTCCAATCTACACCCTATTTTATAGAAAACAGGTGTAAGTTGTTGTGAATAGGATACCGTTAAACAAAGTATACACAGTTTCTTATCAATCAAGAAACACACAAGGGTTAGGGTTAATAAAGAAGACAAGGTAAAACAACAAGAAACAACAAGGATTGGTTATTAAACTGCTATTCTTTCCTTTCTCTTAGAACAAGATTACAAGTATGCAAGAATAACAAAATAACCTCTCTCCCTTGAAATTAGGATTTTATCTTCCTATTTTTCCTTATGCCAAGATTGAGAAACTAGCATCCTATTTATAAGAAAAATAGCACACTAACCTAATGGGCTTTTTAACAATTACCCATTACAAGCCAACTTAGGGTACAAGCTAACTTAAACAATTGGACTTACAAGCAAGGCCCAATTCAACATGCTAACAACCTTAGCAATATTGACTAATGCATGTTAGAACAAACTTCGACTACAACACGCATTACTCGCGAACAGACTTCGACAACACTAGAGTTCGATCCAACATCTCACAAATCTCCACTTTGGATCTAACTCTATAACATCAAGAAACTAGCTTTCTTCATGCAGCTTTATTAACTGCATACAGTGGAAAAACTTGCAACAGGGCAACGTCTTGGTGATCATATCAGCAGCATTATAATCTGTCGAAACCTTTAGCACTTGGACTTCTCCACGCTCGATTACCCCTCTGATGAAATGCAGCCCCACATCAATGTGCTTGGTTCGCTCATGATAGGCTAAATTCTTCGACAAGTGTATTGCACTTTGACTATCACATTTAACAGTGATAACTCAACCTTGAAGTTTTAGCTCCTTTGCAAAACCTTCAAGTCACAATGCTTCCTTTACAGCTTCAGTTAGGGCAATATACTCCGCTTCAGTGGTTGATAAGGCAACGACCTTCTGAAGTGTTGCTTTCCAACTGATTGTTGTCCCAAACATAGTGAACACATATCCAGAGATAGATTTTCTGGAATCCATACAACCTGCATAATCAGAGTCGACATATCCTTCGATTGCTGCTTTACTATCTTCACCCAAGGCTCCACCATAAATTAGGAATCTATTCAGAGACCCATTTATGTACCTTAAAATCCACTTACAACTGACTAACCTGGCTCTAACAGGTTTCTTGATCAGTTCCCAGGTGTTGTTATCATGAAGAGATTTCATCTCATCATCCATGGCCTTCAGCCATTCAGTCTTCTTTCGACTCCTCATAACTTCCTTATAGTCTCTAGGTTCTTCATCTAGAACCTCACTATCAGAGATTAAGGCATAAGCTATAAGATTTGCATACCCAAGTCTCTGAGGTGGCTTGATGACTCTCCTCGACCTGTCTCTTGCTAGCAGGTAGTCATTATCAATCTCCTCATCTTTGACAACATCTTCTGTGTCTTCTTCGACTTCATCTGGGGTACGCAATTCAGCATCAACATGCTCCACCTAAACAGGAATTTCTCCTTGTTCCAGCTCTTCGTCAGCATCATTAGTTTTCTTGAAAGCCATCTCTGCTTCATTGAAAACTATATCTCGACTAGTGATACACCTCCTGTGACCTGGCTCTAGGCACCATAGCCTATAAGCTTTGACTCCTTCAGGGTATCCCATGAACATGCATTTCAAAGCTCTAGGTTCGACCTTGTCTTGCCTAATATGAGCATAGGCCACACAGCCAAATACTCTCAGTCTGTCGAGACTAGGTGGATGTCCCGACCAAACTTCTTCAGGTGTCTTCATTCCCAAGGCAGTCGAGGAACATTTATTTATCAGGTAAGCTGCTGTCGAAACAGCTTCCGCCCAAAACACCTTCTTCAATCCAGCACTAACCAACATGCATCTAACCCTTTCAAGGATTGTTCGATTGAATCTCTCAGCTAAGCCATTTTGTTGAGGAGTACCTACTACAGTCTTATGCCTTACAATCCCAGACCTAACACAGTAATTGTCGAAAGCTTCGTTGCAGAATTCAAGGTCATTGTCGGTTCTCAACCTCTTAACCTTTCTTCCAGTCTAAGTTTCGACTAGAATCTTCCAACTTTTGAAATTCTCAAAAGTTTCATCCTTCGTCTTCTGAATGAATACCCATAGCTTTTTGGAATAGTCATCAACGATGGATAGAAAATACCTTGCACCTGAGTGTGAAGGATTCCTTGCAGACCCCCAAAGATCAGCATGAATGTAATCCAGGGATCCATGTGTTCTTTGCTTGCCTTTGTTAAACTTCTCCCTACAGGATTTACCAAATACACAAGATTCACAAAATTCTAACTTTTCGACTTTGTCACCTCCTAGCAGGTTCTGCTTCCCCAATTCGACCAGGCCTCTTTCGCTGACATGGCCCAATCTCATGTGCTATAATATTGTCTTCGACATAGATTTCGTGGATGCAACATTTGTCGAACCACTTACACCCTCAGCCTCAAGGGTATACAAGCCTTGTTTCTTCACGCCTCTCAAGACTTCCTTCGACCCCTTCATGACTCTTAGGATACTTTTCTCTCCTTGAAAAACATATCCTTTTCTGTCGAATTCACCAAGAGAAATCAAATTTCTCTTCAAGTCAGGTACGTACCTGACTTCAGTCAATAATCTTATTGACTCATCATGGAGCTTGAATCTCACAGATCCAATACCTGCAATTTTGCAAGATTTGTTGTTTCCTAGCAGCACAGATCCACCATCTTGATCACATAGCTCCTCGGACAATTCTCTGTTTGGAGTCATGTGCCAAGTGCAACCTGAATCCATAATCCACTCTTTCCTCGAGTCGCCACTTGAAACCACAAGAACATCAGATGAGTCGAAGTCATCTTGAACAATGGCTGCATTGCCATTACCTCCATGATCTTTCAGGCGTTCAGGGCACACCTTTCTTATGTGACCCTCCTTCTTACAGTGATAACATCGAATACTAGATGTTTCGCCACTATAATACTTTTGTTGACTTTTACCTTTCTTCTTGTCGAACTTACCATCCTTTCGCAAGAATTTTCCCTTAACGGCCAAACCTTCGCCCACCGTCGAAGGTTTATGCTCCTTTCGTTCGTTCAAGTCCTTAGAATACAAGGCTGATTGAACTTCTTCAAAGGTCAGGGACTCCCTTCCATACAAGAGAGTTTCTTTGAAGTGAGCATATGTTCTGGGCAAAGCACACAACAGCAATAGTGCTTGATCTTCATCATCGATCTTCACATCAATATTTTCAAGATCAAGAATCAGCTTGTTGAACATATTCAACTGCTCAGCCAACACTTTGTCTTCACTCATCTTGAATGAATATAAAGCTTGCTTCAAGTATAGTCGATTCACCAGAGATTTGGTCATGTACAAACTTTCAAGTTTCACCCATAATCCTGATCCTGTAGTCTCCTTTGATACCCGTCGAAGAACCTTATCACTAAGGCTCAACAATATTGCGTTGTGGGCTTTCTCGATCATGCCCGTCTTTTCTTTTGCCGTTAACGCAATGTCCATGGCTGCCTCACCCTTCAACGCTTCCAAACAACCCTGTTGAACCAACAGGGCTTTCATCTTCAAGCGCCACAGACCGAAGTCGTTCACTCAAGTGAACTTTTCAATCTCATACTTTGTTGAAGGCATCTTTTCCACGCTCACTGCACCAATTTGTTGTGAATAGGATACCGTTAAATAAAGTATGTACAGTTTCTTATCAATCAAGAAACACACAAGGGTTAGGGTTAATAAAGAAGACAAGGTAAAACAACAAGGAACAACAAGGATTGGTTATTAAACTGCTATTCTTTCCTTTCTCTTAAAACAAGATTACAAGTATACAAGAATAACAAAATAACCTCTCTCCCTTGAAATTAGGATTTTATCTTCCTATTTTTCCTTATGCCAAGATTGAGAAACTAGCATCCTATTTATAAGAAAAATAGCACACTAACCTAATGGGCGTTTTAACAATTACCCATTACAAGGCAACTTAGGGTACAAGCTAACTTAAACAATTGGACTTACAAGCAAGGCTCAATTCAACATGCTAACAACCTTAGCAATATTGACTAATGCATGTGTTAGAACACAGATTGGTTCTTAATAATAACTCTTTGTTTTGATGATAACTGTTAGGAAATTTATATTTAAGACTTATATACTCTAAAATTTGTTTGAGAGTTTTACTGCAGATTGAAATAATATTAACTCTCTAGAAGCAAATCTGTTTTGAATACAAGAAGTTATTCTGACTCTGAAGCGCCAGATGCACCTTACAGAAGAATCTGTTTGTTCCGTACAGAAGATCCTGAGCGTAGTCTCCAGAAGGATCTGAAGCAAGAAGCTCCAGAACATTCTGAGTCAGAAGCATCTGAAGATAATCAGAAGCATCTGAAGCTGAAGCATCTGAAGCATAGAAGAATTTTGATTGAAGAGTTTCTCAAAGCATTAGTCTACAGAAGTTTCTGAAAGTACCAACGCTGCCAAGTACTGAAGTTCTGTGTCATAAATGCTCTGATGATCAACACGCTGAAAGCACACCTGCTGCAGAAGACTCTGATACAACATAGTTCCGAATCTCATTAGAAGACTCTGATCCATTCAGACTCTGAAGAACTTGCTGAAAACTGAAGAAGAAATATTCAAGAATATATCCGTTGGAGCTATTCAACGTCTCTTTCCTTATTTGTGCTAGACACGCTTACACAGACAAAAAGGATTTTTCTGTGCCATCTACTTCTAGGAAAGGTCACTTGATGTGAAGACAAAAAGGCTCAGACCTTTTTGGAACTCTCTTTTCAACGCTCAGCTTCATGGATCAGCTGCCTATAAAAGGAGAACTTCACTACATTCTTCAGTTACACACTTTGCTGAAAAGAAATCATTATATTCTAAAGCTCTCATTCATTCTTATTCTTCTTAGAATCTCACTGTACTTAAACTTAAGAGAATAATCACTGTTGTGATAAAAGCTTTTTAGAAGCATTAAAACTCTTGTATTTAATTTACATTGATTGTAAAGGATATTCCTTAAGAGGATTCAGTTGGAATCAGTAGCTCTTGAGAAAACTAAGAACTGTTGTTCTTAGGTGATACTATTGTAATCAGTTTGATTTAATAGTGGATTAAGTCCTTGTTGAGAAAGGCAAATCACTCTAGGAAGGGTGGACTGGAGTAGTTGTTAAACGAACCAGGATAAAAATAATTGTGTGATTATTTTTTAAGTCTTAATTTATCATACTTATTCAACCCCCCCCCCCCCCTTCTAAGTATTATCTCACCTTCAGTTGGCATCAGAGCCTGGTTCTGAGTGTGCTATCACTTAACAGTGTCAGTAAAGATCCAGAGAGATATACTTTGATATTTATATTTATTTGTTATCATGACTGATAATTCAATGTCAAATATTAACAATAAATATGAAGAGAGGGATAGGATCAGCACCAAACCCCCAATGTTTGATGGGGAGAAATTTGACTACTGGAAAGACAGAATTGAGAGTTTTTTCCTAGGATATGATGTTGATCTATGGGATCTTGTCATAGATGGATATGTACATCCCACAGATGGGGATGGCAAAAAGATTGACAGAAAATCTATGACAGATTCTCAGAAGAAAGACTTCAGAAATCACCATAAAGCCAGGACCATATTACTGAATGTTATTTCACATACAGAGTATGAGAAAATTACAAACAGGGAGACTGGTTTTGATATGTTTGAATCCCTAAAAATGACACATGAGGGAAATTCTCAAGTTAAGGAGACAAAAGCTCTGGCTCTGATCCAGAAGTATGAGGCTTTCAAAATGGAAGACTCTGAATCTGTTGAAGCCATGTTCTCCAGATTTCAGATACTCACTGCTGGGCTGAAAGCTCTGGACAAGGGATATTCTACTTCAGATCATGTAAATAAAATCATCAGAAGTCTGCCTATCAGATGGAGACTAATGGTGACTTCCCTGAAGATGGCCAAAGATCTGAACAAGATCTCTCTAGAAGAACTCATCAACTCACTGAGGAGCCATGAGATTGAACTTGAGGAAGATGAACCTCAGAAGAAAGATAAAGGTAAATCTGTAGCATTAAAATCTAACAAAACTGCTAAAGCTTTGCAGGTCATTCAAGAAAGATCTGAAGAATCTTCTTCTGAAGAAGAAGATGAGTTATCCATGTTGTCCAGAAGGATTAACAAACTCTGGAAGCACAAGGGAAAGAAGTTCAACAACTTCAGAAGATCTGACAATAGAAAGGAATCTTCTAGTCACAGAAGATCTACCAAGAAAGAAGTTGTGTGCTATGAGTGCAAAAAACCTGGGCACTACAAGAATGACTGCCCCAAACTTCTGAAAGAAAAACCCAAGAATAAGTTTAACAAAAAGAAGAAGGTTCTAATGGCAACATGGGATGACTCAGATGAATGTGAATCATCTTCTGAATCAGAAGAAGAATGTGCAAATGTTGCACTAATGGCCAGTACAGAGGATCAAGAGGAAGGTACCTCAGGATATGAATCAGAATCTGAATCTGATGATGATGCAGAAGAGGTAATGGCTAAACTTACCAAAGAAGAACTCATTAAAGTTTTAACAGAAGTTCTTAAAAGTTATAACAACATCAAACTCAAATACAAGAAGCTGAAAAGCAATCTTGAATCTGAGATTGATCTTCTGAAAACAGAACTTGTTGAGCAAAAAGAAATAAATTTAAAAATCAAAAATGACTTTGAAAAAACTCAACAAGAATCTGAATCTGAGACTAAGTCATGTGAAAATATTTTAGAAAAATATGACTCCAGTTTTCAGAGATTTCTCACTAAGAGCATAGACAGAAGCAAGATGGCTTCCATGATCTATGGTGTTAGTGGAAACAACAGAAGCGACATTGGATATGAATCTTCATCTGGAAGCAATCCAAAACCTGTTGACAAACTTTTCATCAGGAAGACACCTCTTTATTCTCAATTCAAATTTGGTCACTTGAATGACATTAAACACACAAGCTCTGAGAAGAGTACTTATGTGTTTAAACCCAAGGCAAGTCAGAATAAACATTATGTTGCAAAACAGAAGTTTAGACAAACCTACAAACCAACTAACCCCAAAGGACCCAAGAAGATATGGGTACCTAAAAACAAAATAATTCCTGTTGCAGATGTTCTTAGCAGCAAGGTCAGGACACCAATCATGGTACCTGGACTCTGGATGCTCACGACACATGACAGGAGAAAAGTCTATGTTCCAAAGCCTGGAACTTAGATCTGGAGGTGACGTGAAGTTTGGAGGGAACCAGAAGGGCAAGATCATTGGATCTGGCACCATTGGAAATGGTAAACTTCCCTCTATTACTAATGTTTTACTTGTTGAAGGGTTAAAGCATAACTTATTGTCCATAAGTCAATTAAGTGACAATGGTTATGATATAACTTTTAATCAAAAATGTTGTAAAGCTATTAGTCAGAAGGATGGCTCTATCCTATTTAGTGGTAAGAGGAAAAACAACATTTATAAAATAAATCTTTCAGAACTTAAAGTTCAAAATGTTAAATGCCTCTTGTCTGTTAATGAAGAGCAATGGGTCTGGCACAGAAGATTGGGCCATATTAATATGAGACGTATATCTCAGATTAATAAACTTAATCTTGTCAGAGGACTCCCTAATCTGACGTTCACTTCAGATGCTCTTTGTGAAGCATGCCAGAAAGGGAAGTTTTCAAAAACATCTTTCAAATCAAAAAATGTTGTTTCTACTTCTAAACCATTAGAACTACTTCATATTGATCTGTTTGGACCAGTGAAAACTGCATCCATCAGAGGCAAGAAGTATGGATTGGTCATTGTTGATGACTTTAGCAGATGGGCACGGGTAAAGTTCTTAAAACACAAGGATGAGTCACATTCTGTGTTCTTTGACTTCTGCAAGCAAGTCCAGAATGAAAAGAATTTCAAAATTATAAAAGTCAGAAGTGATCATGGTGGTGAATTTGAAAATAAATATTTTGAAAAATATTTTTCTGAAAATGGCATTGCTCATGATTTTTCCTGTACTAGAACTCCACAACAGAATGGGGTTGTAGAAAGGAAAAACAGAAGTTTGCAAGAAATGGCCAGAACCATGATCAATGAGACAAATCTGGCAAAACATTTTTGGGCAGAAGCAATCAATACAGCATGCTACATTCAGAACAGAGTGTCTGTTAGACCTCTTCTGAAAAAGACTCCTTATGAATTGTGGAAGAACAAAAAGCCCAACATTTCATATTTTCATCCTTTTGGATGTATTTGTTATATGTTAAACACTAAGCAAAATCTGGGCAAGTTTGATTCCAAAGCACAGAAGTGTTTCATGCTTGAATATTCTGAACGCTCTAAAGGCTACAGAGTATACAACACTGAGACACAGATTGTGGAAGAATCCATTCATGTCAGATTTGATGATAAGTTTGGCTCTGAAAAGCCAAAGCAGGTTGATAACTCTGCAGATAGGGAAGTAGTCTTTATTGACTCTGAAGTACCAGAAGCAGACAAACTTCAAGTGAAGGAACCAGAAGCAACTCCAGATGCTACTCCCTTAACTTCTCAGATGAATAATCTAAAAATTTCTGAAGAGTCAACTATCAGAGGATCATCATCCAGAATTAAAGCTTCTCATCCAGAGGATGTCATTATTGGAAAGAAGGATGATCCCATCAGAACAAGATCATTTCTAAGATCATCTGAAGCATCACTTTTTGGACTAGTGTCAGAAATTGAACCATCTTCTGTAGAAGAAGCTCTGCAAGACAATGATTGGATTATTGCCATGCAAGAAGAGCTAAACCAATTCAGCAGAAATGATGTATGGGATATAGTTCAAAGACCTCAAGGATTCAATATTATTGGTACAAAATGGGTCTTCAGAAATAAGCTAAATGAGAAAGGAGAAGTTGAGAGGAATAAGGCAAGGCTGGTTGCTTAAGGGTACAGTCAGCAAGAAGGTATTGATTACACTGAGACATATGCTCCAGTGGCAAGGTTAGAATCTATACGTCTTCTTATTTCCTTTGCTGCACAGAATAACATCACTCTGTATCAGATGGATGTTTAAAGTTCCTTTCTTAATGGTATTATAGAAGAAGAAGTTTATGTCCACCAACCTCCTGGTTTTGAAAATGAAAAATTTCCAGATCATGTTTTCAAATTAAAGAAATCTCTATATGGATTAAAACAAGCTCCCAGAGCTTGGTATGAGAAATTGAGTAATTTTCTTCTGGAGAAGAATTTCATCAGAGGCAAAGTGGATACAACTTTATTCTGTAAAACTATAAAGAAAGATCTTCTAATTTGCCAAATTTATGTAGATGATATTATTTTTGGATCAACAAATATTATGCTTGGAAAGGAGTTTGCTACATGTATGCAGGCAGAATTTGAAATGAGCATGATGGGAGAACTCAAATTCTTTTTAGGAATCCAAGTTAATCAAACTCCAGAGTGCACCTACATACATCAGACAAAGTATGTTAAAGAACTTCTGAAGAAATTCAACATGTCTGACAGCAAGCTGGCAAAGACTCCAATGCATCCTACTAGCTCACTTGGCAAAGAAGAGGTAAGTAAGAAAGTAGACCAGAAGCTCTACAGAGGTATGATTGGCTCTCTTCTTTATCTTACTGCTTCTAGACCTGACATATTATTCAGTGTTTGTCTGTGTGCTAGATTCCAATCAGATCCTAGAGAATCACACTTGACAGCTGTCAAGAGGATTCTAAGGTATCTGAAAGGTACTTCTAATATGAGTTTGTGTTACAGAAAATCTGATGATTTCAAATTAGTTGGATTCTGTGATGCTGACTATGCTGGAGACAGAGTGGAAAGAAAAAGTACTTCTGGAAGTTGTCAATTTCTAGGAAGAAATCTAATCTCCTGGTACAGCAAGAAGCAACCCACAATTGCACTTTCAACCACAGAGGCTGAATACATTGCTGCTGCTGGATGTAGCACGCAGATGCTCTGGATGAAGAGTCAACTAGAAGATTATCAAATTTTTGAGAGTAACATTTCTATCTTTTGTGATAATACTTCTGCTATATGTTTGTCCAAGAATCCCATTTTACATTCTAAGGA
The DNA here is from genome assembly GCA_963859935.3 of Lathyrus sativus. NCBI lineage: Eukaryota > Viridiplantae > Streptophyta > Magnoliopsida > Fabales > Fabaceae > Lathyrus > Lathyrus sativus. The sequence continues at coordinate 42,362,696 of OZ012739.1, forward strand.
AAAACATATAGAAATTAAGCATCATTTCATCAGAGACTATGTTCAGAAGGGAATCATAAACTTAGCCTTTGTTGATACAGATCATCAATGGGCAGATATTTTTACAAAACCCCTTGTTGAAGATAGATTCAATTTTATTCTAAAAAATATTGGTATGGATTTTTGTCCAGAATGATATTTATCAGAAGCAAATTGTCACAGATGCAAAAATGCTTAATTCATCTGAAGTATTTCTTCTGTTTATTTATTCTATTCTGATTAATATTTCTGATGTGAAACTCTGAACTAACCATCTTTAGAAGATCTGAACGTTGGCTAACGTTTCATTTCTTGAGAGAATTCAGAACAACATGCAAGTAAACACGTGTCACACAAAATCTGAAGAGGTGGCGTGTACATAACTGAAGAGACGTTTGAGGTGAAATTTGAATAGTAAAAATCTTGGTTTTCTCCCCAAAATTGTCAGAAGCATTTATTGCTTGAAATGATTTTATTCTTCTTCATTTAATGCTTGCTCAAACGTGCGTTTTTCTGACTTTTGATGTGCCTGAGTGTTTAGTATAAATACTTGTTGTGTATTCACTTTCACACTTTTCACTCTCAGAATTTACATGCGTTTTCATTTCTTGTTCTCTCTGCATAAAAACTCAAAACCTAAGTGTTTGAAAAAGCATTCTTCAATGGCATATTCTTCATCAACAACTGCTCAGTTCCAATCTACAATGGCTGCTGTGACTTCAGATAACTTAGGTGCTGCTCCATATTCTCCTCCCAAGAGAACTCTTCTCACACCTATTGATAAACTAGAAGTGCTGTGTGAATCTATGGTTGAATTTGATTCTCTAGCTGACAATGGGTTTGATTTTCGCTCCATTGTTAGAGCTCAAGGTTGGGTGAAATACTTTGATAGGTTGTTTGGACCAGTTTACCCTCTACTTGTGAAGGAATTCTGGATTCATGCATCTGTGTATCCCAAGTTTATTTTATCATCTGTGCTGGGAAAAGATATTATCATCACAGAGGATCTGATAAGAAGATTGATTGATTATGAAGAAACAAATGGTGTTTCCCACTTGCCAGCTGGGCGTGTGGATATGGAAGAGGTTTATGAGGAAGTTATGACTGCTGGACAAGCTTCTAACAGATTCAAAGATCTGAAGCCTGATTACAAGATCTGGGCCAAGATCTTCATGGGATGCATACATCACAGGAAGTCAACAAATTCCCCAGATTATGTCAACAATGAACAGATCTATTTTATGTACTGCCTTAGTCAGAGCAACAAGGTAGATCTTCCTTACATTCTGTTCATGCATCTGTGGAATCACATCAATGCATCTAGAGAATCTGTAAAATAAAAAGGCCAGAAGATCAGGACTTGGATCCCATTTGGAAGGTTGATCTCAGATCTTCTCACTGAAAATGGTTTAGTGGCTACTCTGTATGATGCTAGGGTTACAGAGGAATTAGAGTTTATTATGGGAAAGCCTCTGAACGCTAAAAGTCTTCTGAGACTCAAGATTGTAGATGAACTCACTACTGCTCCAAAGAGGCTGAATATATCTGATTTGAATAAGAGGGTTCCAGTATCTGACTTCCCTCTATTCTTTGCTGAAGAACCCAGGCATATAGTACTAATGTATATAGAGGAATGCAAAAGGGAAGGAGTACCTGTTCCAGCAAATGTGTTTCAGCTTGTCAAACAACCACTACCAGATGCAGGAGAAGAAGAAGAAGTACCACTTCAGAGGAAAAGGTCTCAGCCTGCAGCAGAATCTGAACCTGTCCAGAAGAAGGCTAAGATTGCTGAGAAACCCAAGAATCTCTTAAAGAGAAAGGATTCTGAAGAAGCTGCCTCTGCATCTGCCAAGAGGATTAAACTAAAAGGTACTAAGACTTCTATTATTTCTAAAAATGTTGTTATTAATGATTCAACTATTAAGTCTGTTCCCAAACCACCTGTTACTCAAACAACTTCTGTTGCTGCCCCTAGTTCTGTCTCACCTCAAAAACAAAACACTACTTATGTATCAAAAACACCTCAACCTAAAATACACATCAAACACTTCATTCCACGTCCATCACCATCAGTTTCACAACCAACAGAACCACAACAAACAGAACCACAACCATCAGATCTACAACAACCTTCTGATAAACAAAACTCTGATCAACCAAAAACTTCTGAACATCCAGAAAACCAAACCACAGAAGATCAACCAGAAAAAGACTCTGTCATACCACCATCAAATACTCCATCTTCTGAACCTGTTGCACCTGTTACTTCTGTACCCACAAAAGTAACTTCTGCTCCTGCTTCATCAGAACCACCATCCAAACAATCTGATACTCCTTTAGAACCTTCTCATATCCCTGAGACAGAAGTTCTTGATATCACTCCATTAAAAACAGTGTTTCAAGTCTCTTCTACCTCTTGTACACCTACAACATCCTCCAACTCATCAAAATCAGAAATTCATCCAGATTTTCTAATTTCTCCATCTGACAAATACCCTGTACATGAACCTGAACCTGAATCAACCTTACCTGCTAAAACTCTCATTTCAGACCCTTTGCCTCCACCTGCACCATCATCTGAGATGATTGTTCCCACTTCTAATCCATCATCATCTGGTATATCTTGTGCCCAAGTTTCTTCTCTTTATCATAATCTATCTTATGGTTTCAAACTGAAAGATTTTTATGATAGAGTTGAACCTTCTGAACCCCTGAAACCTCTGAAACCAAAACTCAGACAGGCTCTTCCATCTGTAATCCTTTCATATATTCAATCTATGAACAATGGAGGATCCTTAGCAACCATATCTGCTACATCTGGTAAAGCTGTTGTTTCAGCTCTGCAACCTGCATCTGATAACACAGTTGCATCTGATAAACCATCAACCTCTGCTTTCATACCATATTCTAATGAATCCTTTGATGTTGTTTACCCTTGCACAAGACCAAAACCTAATCTGCTTAATGCTTTAAACAGATCCTTACCTCAAAAACCAGAAATTCCTTTCATTCCATATTATCCCCCTCCTCTGATTTCCATCCCAAAATCACTGATACCACCAACTCCCAAACCTAAACATATGACTCTGGAAACCTTGCTTAAACCACCACCCAGACTTAATATTGATCATTTATTTCAAACGTTTTTGCAAGAAATATAGATGTCTTTAGGTACTCTTAGATTTTCTTTTTCATTCTAATGTTTGTGCATCTGTTGTTTTGCATCTGAATTTTATTGTTATATCTTCTGATATTTACCAATGTACTCTTGCTCTGTTTTGATTAAATGAATCAGTTTTTCTCCATTGAATTATCTATTTATTGTTCCTTTTATTTGTCTTTATTAAAATTTTTTACTTTTTGCTTATGACAAAAAAGGGGGAGAAAATAAAGATCTGAACTGTTTTATATAACTTCACTAGAATGAATCTTCAGACATATCTATTCTATCTAATATTTAAATTGACCATTTCAGAACATTTGATAAGAACACTCTATAAAAGAATCTCTGAGTCTCTCAGATCATTTTTTTTATCAAACTCTGAATCTCATATCTGAAAGATATTCTGACCCTTAATTATTACAAAGACAAACAAGATCTGACTCTGAAGATTACTCAAGATAAAAGGGAAGTTTCTATTCCTTTTTCATATTTAACTCAGGGGGAGATTCATCATCTCAGGGGGAGTTATAATTCTTTATGTTCAGTTAAATAAAATTTCTGATACTTTTTGTCATCATCAAAAAGGGGGAGATTGTTAGAACACAGATTGGTTCTTAATAATAACTCTTTGTTTTGATGATAACTGTTAGGAAATTTATATTTAAGAATTATATACTCTAAAATTTGTTTGAGAGTTTTACTGCAGATTGAAATAATATTAACTCTCTAGAAGCAAATCTGTTTTGAATACAAGAAGTTATTCTGACTCTGAAGCGCCAGATGCACCTTACAGAAGAATCTGTTTGCTCCTTACAGAAGATCCTGAGCGTAGTCTCCAGAAGGATCTGAAGCAAGAAGCTCCAGAACATTCTGAGTCAGAAGCATCTGAAGATAATCAGAAGCATCTGAAGCTGAAGCATCTGAATCATAGAAGAATTTTGATTGAAGAGTTTCTCAAAGCATTAGTCTACAGAAGTTTCTGAAAGTACCAACGCTGCCAAGTACTGAAGTTCTGTGTCATAAATGCTCTGATGATCAATACGCTGAAACCACACCTGCTGCAGAAGACTCTGATACAGCATAGTTCTGAATCTCATTAGAAGACTCTGATCCATTCAGACTCTGAAGAACTTGCTGAAAACTGAAGAAGAAATATTCAAGAATATATCCGTTGGAGCTATTCAACGTCTCTTTCCTTATTTGTGCTAGACACACTTACACAGACAAAAAGGATTTTTCTGTGCCATCTACTTCTAGGAAAGGTCACTTGATGTGAAGACAAAAAAGCTCAGACCTTTTTGGGACTCTCTTTTCAACGCTCAGCTTGCATGGATCAGCTGCCTATAAAAGGAGAACTTCACTACATTCTTCAGTTACACACTTTGCTGAAAAGAAATCATTATATTCTAAAGCTCTCATTCATTCTTATTATTCTTAGAATCTCACTGTACTTAAACTTAAGAGAATAATCACTGTTGTGATAAAAGCTTTTTAGAAGCATTAAAACTCTTGTATTTAATTTACATTGATTGTAAAGGATATTCCTTAAGAGGATTCAGTTGGAATCAGTAGCTCTTGAGAAAACTAAGAACTGTTGTTCTTAGGTGATACTATTGTAATCAGTTTGATTTAATAGTGGATTAAGTCCTTGTTGAGAAAGGCAAATCACTCTAGGAAGGGTGGACTGGAGTAGTTGTTAAACGAACCAGGATAAAAATAATTGTGTGATTATTTTTTAAGTCTTAATTTATCATACTTATTCAACCCCCCCCCCCCCCCTTCTAAGTATTATCTCACCTTCAGCATGTTAGAACAAACTTCGACTACAACACGCATTACTCGCAAACAGACTTCGACAACACTAGAGTTCGATCCAACATCTCACATAAATGTATAAATAGTAGCATTTCAATCAAACGAATTTACACCCATGGTTGTCAAACTTGCGGGTAGACTCGTAAACTCGTACGAGTTTACGAGTCTAGCAAGCATAAATGAGTAGACTCATGCATAGAATATTTTTTGATAGACTCGGGTAGAATTGCACAAACTCGTATAGACTCGCGAGTCTATAACGAGTTTACGAGTCTATAAGTTTTTTATTAATTTTTTTAAATAAAAAAAGGCCTAATTTCCCTAAAAGATTTTATTTATTTTTTAAAAAAAAATCCTTTTTTTTTCTTGTACGAAAATTAAAAAGTCTCTCTCTCTCTCTCTCTCTCTCTCTCTCTCTCTCTCTCTCTCTCTCTCTCTCTCTCTCTCTCTCTCTCCTAGTCTATTGTTTCAGCAAGATTTCTTTCCCCCTTCATCAACGACGTTAGTTTATTCTGTCTCTTGCTTTGTTCATGTATGTGGTCATAAATCAATCCTTTGTGTGTAAGTATTTTCTTATATGTTTCACTTGGATGCTTCTCATGTATAATATCTTGTGTAAAGGTGATGCACTATTATCCAATCAGGTCCAATGATCCCAATACACATGTGTCAATTTGCACGTGACAAAATAGTTAAAAAAATTATGATTTTTGGTTGAAAATAGTTTATGAAGGATATGTTATCTACTGAAGGGTGGAATTTCTATGGAGATATGACTCCACAATTAAAGAGGTTTGCAATTTGTGTTCTAAGCTTAACTTGTAGCTTATATGGTTGTGAATTTAATTGAATTTTCTTTGAAATGCTAATGAATTATTATTTGTTTGTTTATAGACTTGAATTTAATTTTTTTAAAACATTGAGTTGATTTATTATTTAATTTTTAGATTCATACAAAGAGAAAAAATAGGTTACACCAAAAAGGTGAATAATTTGGTTTATATCATGTACATTTTAAAGTTGAAAAGTGGAAAAGCAAAATCAAATATTGTTGTTCTTTTATTTGAAGATAGTCATTCAAATGATGAATGAATAATTGAAGAACGTAATGAAGAAAATGTGCAAACTGAAGTTAATGTTGAGTAAGATGATGTTATTGTTAATAATATTGTGGAAGCTGATGTTGTAACTAATATTGTGCAAAGTAGTGGTGGTGACAATGTTAAATTAGGTGAAAGTGGAACTTCAAGAAATATAACATTGATTAAGGATGAATAAGGTATTTCATCTGAGGCAAAGTTTGATGATGATACTCAAGATACCGATAAAGATGATGAAGATTATATAGGTGGTTGTGATTTCACTAGAGTTTTGGATGTTTGAAGCTATTAGCATATCTATTTTATGATTTTTTTTTGCTTGATGCAGTAGCCAATTAAAAGAAATTAGTAATTTAAGTCTTTAACTATATACTTTGTAATTTTGTTTGTTTTATTATCGAGTTTTTTTGGTTAAGAAATTTTTTATGGAGTATGAAATTTAAATTTTCATGATAATTTGTGTTGTATTATATATTTGTGTCATAAACAGTGAATTTATAGGTATAAAAATATAGGAGTGTGTCATATGTGTGTCACTTATAGGTTTTTTAAAGTCATTTTTAATTTCCCATAGACTCGTACGAGTTTGCGAGTCGAGTCTGCAAGTCGAGTCTACAAACCCTTTACGAGTCTGAGTAGACTCACAAGTTTGACAACCTTGTTTACACCAAACTTCATAAACATCAGATGTAAAATGAGCGGTGAATACCTTAGAGGTTTGCAAACTTACACCCTATTTTCTTTAAATAGGATGCAAAAGTGCAATGTATTACACTCGTTTTTGCTATTGATGTTGACATGTTTACACCCGATTTTACCATTGATGTTGACATTTTACAGTTGATTTTACCATTGATGTTGATATTTTACAGTTAATTTTATCATTGATGTTGACATTTTACAGTTAATTTTATCATTGATGTTGACATTTTTACACCCGATTTTACAATTGATGTTGGCATTTTTACACCCTGTTTTCTTTAAATAGAATGCTTGTTTTAAATAGATTTAGAACATATATTTTCATTTAATCAAATATTTTGTATACCACTAAATATTCAATAAACAAAAAGTACAACCAAAATAATCATCCTAACATCATGTTTACATATAATAAGTTAAACAACTAAATATTTTTCATTAAATACATGCAATACAAAACAACTGCATAAACATTTTGTTTATTTACCGTTGAGTTATCAATACCAATGAAACAAGAAAATACAGCAGGAGACACATAAACGTATAGTAGTTATGCTTTGTCTAGATAATGAATGTCACGAAATACATTTCTTATAGCATGAATCAACATCAGAACTACAATTCCTGATGGACCTCGAGAATATGCACATGTCTGGAAGTTGCAACCATGATGGCATAACACAAAGACACATTGCAATAGATATGTACCGATATTGACAGAGTCGTCATCTTGCGGAAGCATAGTTATATGAAAATCATCATAGAAAATGATTTCTGCTTAATCCCATTCCGACAAAAACTGCACTAAACTATAAGAATGTACTAGGATCAATTATCTTTTGGTGTCGTTGTCGGTATTGCGGTATGTTTAAATAACTTCTAATTCCATATGAAAGTCTGAACCATTGAAATACTATGATAATGATTATTGTTTGTTAACATTAAAAACTCTATGAAAAGAAATTACTTATTCAATCAATATACCAGCACAGACCATATTGTTCAATCAAATTGAGTAATACAACAGTAACATGGTCAGTGATTCAGGGATGACATAACATTATAGACACCAAAACTAAATTTTGTTCCAACTACACGTATTATGAAACCTTCTTGAAGATCAATTGATTGGAATTAGACTAGCCTAATCAAAGACTCAATAGATAAGTATAACCATGTAGATCCATGATCAAAATTAGACAGGTGAGTCTTCATAACATCGTTTTCTAGCGGTGTGAAATTCATTCCATTTTCAACGTGTGTGATTGACTATTAGTGTTATATCATCAATCAATATTTTGAACTCAGAAATTCATAGATTAATCACATAAATCAACTAATCCAAGTAGTTGGGCACAAACTAGATGTTTAAGATTATACTTCTGACAAATTAGTTTTAACCATTTGTGAATATCTACAAGTTTACATATAATAAATTAAACAACTACAAGTTTTTCATTAAATACATACAATACAAAAATATTTTAACTTATCCTACCTTGTTGAATCTTTCAACAATAGAAGCATCAATGATGTAAAACATAGTCTTCATGACGTAGTATCCATAGTGAAAATGTTTAACACTGCTTAGTGTTTTCTTAAGAAGTTTCTTAGTGAAATTAGAATAATAAGAAAAAAAAGTATCCCAGATAGTGAAGCATTTGATTTTGGACATGTTTAAGATATCATTTAAGAGGTAGATTAGAGAAAAGACACAATGAATAACACTTAGTGGTGGCAAAACAGGTCAAGTCTACCCGTTTAACCTGTCATTTTTTGTCTGGCTAAGTCAAAGTTTTGAAACCACACTCTACATTGACCGCCCCACCCCATTTTTTGGAGGGCTTTGGGGAGGCGGACATGCCTTTTTGCCAGAGTAACAGGTCTGCGCCCTCTACTTTGACTGTCTTGCACCGTTTTTTGGCAGGGCAGACCCAAACAGAGCGGGCATACTCGTTAGCATAACATGTTTATAAGAAATGGCAATCTAAATTAAGAAAGATAGAGATTATAATCCATGAAATGCAACCAACTTTGATGCAGAGCAGATATCATTAATGCATAATACTAAGAGGAAAGGAAAACTATAGTATGCTCTTCTTAAGTCCTGTGAAGAATACGAGACTTAAAATTTGAAGAATAAATCCACAAAAGCAGCAAATTCAACACTTCAACAGTTCTATTTGTGTGTTATACAAGGACAACATAATAATATCTTGAAAAGTTCCACTTTATGTTTTAAGTTTCTCTTTGAAGGAAGTTCACAGGCTTCACATTAAAGTATAGAACTGTTAATCATAGTAAATATGTTTCCTCCCTAAATAAAATTAGTTCCAGTTTTTATATGTTCAATGGTAATGTGGACCGAATGAAAGAAAAAGAAGGTTGCTTTAATAGCATAATCTGAACAGTAAGGAACTAACCCTATCTGAAGCTGAAAGTATAGAGTGTTAATTTGGTATGGAGTCAGCACTTTCAATTTGTACAATCACGTGTATATCAACATTGTGTTCTGCATTTTTTACCTACAAACAAGGTAATTTCTATGAGCTACATGTAACTAATTTTCATTCATTCAAAACATAATTTTAATAATTAAGATACTAGTATAATTGATATGTAAATGAAAAGCTTACGGTATAACAGCAACATCTAAAATAGCAGAATGAGTAAGGAACAAAGCCTCTAGTTCTGCTGGAGGGACCTGGTATCCTTTGTATTTGATGAGCTCTTTCAGGCGATCCACAACAAATAAGAATCCATCAGTATCAATATAGCATACATCTTTTGTTCTTAACCAACCCTCTGAATTAATAGTTGATGTTGTTGCCTCATCGTTGCTAAAATAACCTTCCATCACCAACCATATCTTTCATGTTCATCTAAACGACATCACTCATTGAACTTTTATTCACCTAAGTGATTATGTCTAATATGAGCAACCAATTGTAGTAAGTTTTTATTCATTCATCTACTATTTTAGTTTTATTATAAACAGCTTGAACAATCACGCACTTTAATAAATGATTATTGTCGTAACTCAAAATTTGACCTCTCCTTTTGCTTTTGCACAAGCATGTGCATTCACATCGCTGACATACGCATTAGCACTTTTTCTCTATCACTGTTTGTTGCAGGAACATTCCGTTTTTCCAAGCCCGATTAATCACTTCCTCTCAAATATATCACATCATCAGAGCAAAAGGTTGAAAATCAGAACCGTGGCCACAACATCATTTTTCAAGCAAATTGGGCAAGTTTTAGCATGGTTAATCGATTAACCATTTGGTAGTGCAAATGGGTTAATTGATTAACCCTTGTAAAAAATGCAGAATCTGCTGCATTTTCAGGACAACAACTTGCACTCTACATTTTTGGAGTCTACTTGGTTCTAGCATTGTGTGGAACATTCTAGACAGCTCTAGACACTTTAAGACCTTTCTAAACACTTCAAGGCATTTGTTACAATACAATGATTTGGATTAATACTACCATGTTGCTCCATTTCTAAGCATGTGAGCCATTAGGTTCAATTTTGCATTGGGATGGTTACCGAGTCAACTACCTAACTAACTGAGTTAACTTCCAACTCAGTGATTTGAGGTTAACTAACTCCAAGGCTAGTTCTAAGGCTACATCCAAAGCTCACTCCGAACCTAGCAACTCCGAAGCAAAACTCTATATAAGCAAATCATCACCATTTCACAAGGGATCAATCATTTTTACCATAACCAATCATTCTCTTAAATTCTTTATTGATCACTCTCAATTCTCTCACATTCTCTTTAAAGTTTCTGCAACTTCTACTCCTAATCATCTTCTCTTTCTTCCCAAACCTCACTAGAGCTCAAATCCTCCATTAAAGAGTAGTAACTTCTTCATCGGAGTGCTTTCTCTTGAGCTTAGCCATTATCATCTTGCTAATTTTTCTTGCTTCTTTGGAGTTATATTAGATTTGGATTCATCTCAAGTGATTTCTCCAAGCTTATTCAATGTAAATTCAATTTCGAAGTTTTCGTCGTAATTTGCTCGGTTTCGCTACGGTTCGATTACAAATTTTGTTTTCTCTGAATTTCTTTGAGTAGCTTCATCACAATCTATTTGCAACAACATCCAAGAAAAACTTTAGCCTTGTAGGTTGGTTAATTCTCACTCTTTTCACTATTTGATCGTTGTCGTATCTTTTGCGATGTAGTTTCGACGCTTTTTCTTGTTTGTGAATTGATTATGCCATGATTTGATCTTCAATCTTGATGTGTTAATTGATTCCATAATTGAATATTTGTTGTTTTAGGACTTTACTTTCGTGCATAACTGTTTGCCCTAACATGTGAAGGATTGCACAAATCATAAGTGGCCAAAAGTGCTTTTGAAAACTCAAATTTTAGCCTCTGCTACAGGGTAAATGATTCTCTTAAATTCTTTATTGATCACTCTCAATTCTCTCACATTCTCTTTAAAGTTTCTGCAACTTCTACTCCTAATCATCTTCTCTTTCTTCCCAAACCTCACTAGAGCTCAAATCCTCCATTAAAGAGTAGTAACTTCTTCATCGGAAGTGCTTTCTCTTGAGCTTAGCCATTATCATCTTGCTAATTTTTCTTGCTTCTTTGGAGTTATATTAGATTTGGATTCATCTCAAGTGATTTCTCCAAGCTTATTCGGTGTAAATTCAATTTCGAAGTTTTCGTCGTAATTTGCTCGGCTTCGCTACGGTTCGATTACAAATTTTGTTTTCTCTGAATTTCTTTGAGTAGCTTCATCACAATCTATTTGCAACAACATCCAAGAAAAACTTTAGCCTTGTAGGTTGGTTAATTCTCACTCTTTTCACTATTTGATCATTGTCGTATCTTTTGCGATGTAGTTTCAACGCTTTTTCTTGTTTGTGAATTGATTATGCCATGATTTGATCCTCAATCTTGATGTGTTAATTGATTCCATAATTGATTATTTGTTGTTTTAGGACTTTACTTTCGTGCATAACTGTTTGCCCTAACATGTGAAGGATTGCACAAATCATAAGTGGCCAAAAGTGCTTTTGAAAACTCAAATTTTAGCCTCTGCTACAGGGTTAATCATTCTCTTAAATTCTTTATTGATCACTCTCAATTCTCTCACATTCTCTTTAAATTTTCTGCAACTTCTACTCCTAATCATCTTCTCTTTCTTCCCAAACCTCACTAGAGCTCAAATCCTCCATTAAAGAGTAGTAACTTCTTCATCGGAAGTGCTTTCTCTTGAGCTTAGCCATTATCATCTTGCTAATTTTTCTTGCTTCTTTGGAGTTATATTAGATTTGGATTCATCTCAAGTGATTTCTCCAAGCTTATTCGGTGTAAATTCAATTTTGAAGTTTTCGTCGTAATTTGCTCGGTTTCGCTACGGTTCGATTACAAATTTTGTTTTCTCTTAATTTCTTTGAGTAGCTTCATCAAAATCTATTTGCAACAACATCCAAGAAAAACCTCAGCCTTGTAGGTTGGTTAATTCTCACTCTTTTCACTATTTGATCGTTGTCGTATCTTTTGCGATGTAGTTTCGACGCTTTTTCTTGTTTGTGAATTGATTATGCCATGATTTGATCTTCAATCTTGATGTGTTAATTGATTCCATAATTGATTATTTGTTGTTTTAGGACTTTACTTTCGTGCATAACTGTTTGCCCTAACATGTGAAGGATTGCACAAATCATAAGTGGCCAAAAGTGCTTTTGAAAACTCAAATTTTAGCCTCTGCTACAGGGTTAATTATTCTCTTAAATTCTTTATTGATCACTCTCAATTCTCTCACATTCTCTTTAAAGTTTCTGCAACTTCTACTCCTAATCATCTTCTCTTTCTTCCCAAACCTCACTAGAGCTCAAATCCTCCATTAAAGAGTAGTAACTTCTTCATCGGAAGTGCTTTCTCTTGAGCTTAGCCATTATCATCTTGCTAATTTTTCTTGCTTCTTTGGAGTTATATTAGATTTGGATTCATCTCAAGTGATTTCTCCAAGCTTATTCGGTGTAAATTCAATTTCGAAGTTTTCGTCGTAATTTGCTCGGCTTCGCTACGGTTTGATTACAAATTTTGTTTTCTCTGAATTTCTTTGAGTAGCTTCATCACAATCTATTTGCAATAACATCCAAGAAAAACCTCAGCCTTGTAGGTTGGTTAATTCTCACTCTTTTCACTATTTGATCGTCGTCGTATCTTTTGCGATGTAGTTTCGACGCTTTTTCTTGTTTGTGAATTGATTATGCCATGATTTGATCTTCAATCTTGATGTGTTAATTGATTCCATAATTGATTATTTGTTGTTTTAGGATTTTACTTTCGTGCATAATTGTTTGCCCTAACATGTGAAGGATTGCACAAATCATGCCAAAAGTGCTTTTGAAAACTCAAATTTTAGCCTCTGCTACAGGGTTAATCGATTAAGACTTTTGCACTGGCAAAGTGTTAATCGATTAACAGTGTTATTTTTAGCAAAAATATGCCTTTTTTAAAATGGTTAATCCATTAACACTTTTGCACTGGTAAAGTGTTAATCGATTAACACTACTCCAAAATGCCATTTTTGTGCATTTTCATGTATGTTTGGCTTTCCTTCTTCTTTTAACTCCCATGGATTGATATATTTGATTTTTATGGATGTTTTAACTTCTGTTTGAAGCATGCTTGTGCATTTTCCGATGCTCGATTTTATCGATTACGCATTTGTTCACATTCTTGGCATTGTATGAGTATGATCCTTTTCTTTGATCACATGTTACTTGGTTTTTGGTGCATGCTAATTGATTTTGGTACTGTTTTTATACTTCTATTCATGTTTACATTAAGATTGTTCTTCCTTGGAATGAGTATAGTCTTTTATAATCAATAATTCACCTCTTTTGCTTTAGTGATATTTCATCTTTTTTGAAAAGTTGTTAGCATGTCTTTCCTTTTGATTGATTAATCGAAACTTCGTTTTGATTAGTCGATTCTTCCCCTCTTTCTCCTCCTTTGTATTTTCTAGAGTTTTGTCCTCCCTTTCCCTCATCGAGTTGAAGAATCGCAACGCATTGGAGCACCGTACAAATTTTGCGTTGATGTGTTATCCGTTTTGTTTCTTGCATCGCACTTTGGTGTTAAAGAAGGAATGAGAGAGGAGAATTCCTACATTCATTCTGACTATTTTGGGTAGGGGACAAATGACCTTGTGCCTGGAATAGTTGCCTTTATCTCCTTACTGTGGTTTCCATGTTCCTCCAGTCGAGTCGATCTTTGATCACTTGCACCCTTACCTCCTCTTTGGAAGTAACCTCCTCCTTTTGTTTCTCTTTTCTCTTATGGATGATCACCATCCTTGGTTTCCCCTAAGATTTGTTACTCAATTCCTTTGGCTAGGTTGATCAATCATCCTTCAGTTAAGACCAATTTTCTTCTTCCTCAGCAAATTCAATCCTTTTTCTTTGGTTAAACAGTCTTCCTGTTAGACCCTAGTCCCCATTGAAGTTCACAACATTCTCTTGGTTCTCTCTCTCTTTCTTTCTTGGTTTATCACTGCCTGTCAGTTAAAACACCAATTTCTCCTCAGTTAATCACAGTCTGTCTGTTAATGCCGAGCTTCCTTTGGATTAATCGCCTTCTTCTGGATAATCACCCGATCTTTGGTTGATCACGGTCTGTCCGTTAAAACCAGCTTTTCTTTGGGTTAATCACCTTCTCTTGGTTAATCACCCACCTTTTGGTCAATCACAGTATACCTGTTTGAGCCAATTATCTTTTTTTTCTTAGTTAACCACAGTCTTCCTGTTAAGACACTGAGTTTCTTTTGAGTTAATCACCTTCTCTTGGTTAATCACTCTTTCTTTTTGGTTGATCATAGTCCGCCTGTTAAACACCAAACCACCTGTAATTAACAACCTTTCTTTGGTTCAAATACTGCCAGCTTTGGGTTAGTAACTTGTGATCAGTTTGTATACCCTTTCCTTCGGTCGAGTACTATTTGTTCAGTCAGCGTACCGCTTCTTTGGGTCGCAACCTTTGCTTAGTTCTACACCCGTTTCTTTTTGGTTGATCACCGTCCTCCGGGTAAAACCAACTCCCTTCCTTTCTATGGTTAACCACTGCTTATCAGTTAATATACCGAATTTCCCCCAAAGTCCAACACCTTTCTTTGGTTCAGTACTCTCTTTCTTCTAGTTTGTCACAATACATCTGTTGACACCATTCTTTTTGCTCTCCCCGCAGAGTTTTGCTCTTATCTTTCTTCGGTTAATCACTACCTTTTTGTTAATGCATCGAATTCCCTGTAAATATTACCTTTTACTTCGACCCTTGTCCCTTTTTCCCCGGCCACATCACCGTCTTTTTATTTTCTCCCCTGTGGAGTCGTGTCTATTCTTCAGAGTTCCCCGGTGAAGCTATCACTTTTCTTTTGAATTCCTCAACAGAGTTATCTTTTTTCTTTCTTGGTTTTGACACCATTCCTCTTGCATTCCCTAGTTGGGTATCGCTTTCTTCCTTTCGTTCTTGGCTTTGACATCGTCCCTTTTCCTTTTCCTTTTTTAGTGTTGGTTCCCCGTACTATGTAGGATCTGATTTCCTCATTGCACTATGAGGGTACGTAGGCATAAGATTGCGAAATCTTGGCGAGCCCCCTTCCTTTGTCTTCTTTCATTCTTCTATCTCTCTGGTCCACCCAAATCCTTTTCTTTTCCTGGTGCCTTGAACTACGGAGCTCTGACTTCCTCATTGTACCATGAGGGTACGTAGACACGAGGGCCCCAATCCTCCGCGAGCACTTTCTTTCTTTATTTATTTGTTTCTCTCTCTTTCTTTAGCAATAAGCCTTTAGATAGATAACCCATCCAAGCCTAGAAGCAGGCGAAATGGTTCCCGTTGGGTACGATGGATGCTTGAGGTGCTAGTACCTTCCTTTCGCATAACCGACCCCCTTTCCCGTTTCCCTTCCCTTAGGTTTTATCGATATTTTCCCTATCCTTCGGGACTAAATAAATTTTGGTGGCGACTTTGTTGTATCTTTAAGTGTATGATTCACTCAGGTATAATCCCACTAGCTTCAGTTAGAGACTCTGCTGGGGAGTCCCTGCGCTTGCAAGTTGGGGTCTCGCCTACTTTTGTTTGTTTTTCTTGTTTGTTTGGGTGTTTATCTTTATGCTTTACTTGCTTTATCTTTATGTTATTTACCACATTTCTTTATTACTTTAAATATTCATATGTTGCATATTCTGGATATTTGCTATATTCTGCTGTTGTTGGGATGGGTAGATATTATTGGAGAGATAAGTCCTAACACCAGGCTTGAGCATACACATAGGGTAGAACGTGGATAGTCGTGACGCCTGCATTTTGTGTGTTGGGTTATCACGAGAGCCACATCCCAGATCGTGGTTCGCTTGAGAATACTCCTGTCCTGCGAGAAGTCACTATGGCGGGGGGGGTTCACTTGAGTCTTATGGTTTGGTAGACCTTTCTAGGGACCACCTTGTTGTGTCTAGATCACACCTATGAGAGGGATATGGGTTTTTGCAGGAAACCAAGACACTTCATACCTTTTGTTCTCTCACGCACGTCAGGTTTTTGCACCAACACAGAGTTATATGCAGATATTCAAATTGATCTGACCTGATCAGAAGGGGATCACGGGCTGGCCACACGCTGTTGGATTGCTACCTGTTCGCCGGTGATGAGGAGGAGAAGGGGGTGTACCTGCAAAACACTCTGATGCCAAAGTAAGGAGTTGGGCAGAGTGAGAGCAAAGTACAGAAAATGGGTACGAAGTGAATTACCTGACCCTCTTGTGGAAGAGGGTATTTATAGAGAGACCCCAGTGCTGGGCCAACGGTCATTTGAGGTGGGCTGGATGACCAGGCCCAACCCTAATGACTGCTAGGACTTGCGTGGCGTAGTGAAGACCAGAACGTGGTCTTCGCCCTAGTCCAACTGTCCCGTGATCTCCGGAAAGTGGGTTTGACCTGCTCTTTCGGAGGTGGGCAGTTGGGAGATGACGTGTCCTCGCGGAGGGGAGCACGTGGAGACCGTGTGAAGGATATGTAATCCTGCCCGACAGGGGGGCGAGTTCTGCCTGCGAAGGGGAGCAAGTTCCGCCCGAGGAGGGGGGCACCAGGGGACGTGTGAGAGCCATGGGTCTTGCTCGATGGTATGGGGATACCTCCTGCGGAGGGTGGTTCGTGGTCGTGTGGGAGATTCACTTGCCCGGCGTGGACGGGATGGACTTCTCCCACGGGAAGATCATTCTAGTGAGTCGGGGATCTTGTGCCCGACGTGGTAGCTCGAACCGGGCAGGGCCTGGTGGAACATTATTGGGCTGGGCCAACATAGTTCATCCTGGGGCCCAGTCCAGAACAGGAGCCCCCCAAGTCGTTGCTCCGAGGATGGGAGTGAGAACTTGATGATGTCGTCCCCGGGAAGCGGCCGGTTTGGGGACGGGCTTTCTCGCACGGAGGCGCATGCTAATTGTCGTCGATCGACCAGGGAAAGGCGAAGAGACACGTCTGTCTGCTTCCGCCATGTGTCGCGTTCTGGGTGGCTACTAGGGTGGCTACCCTAGGGTACTCAAGTGTCTAGCAACGCTTCGAGTCCCGTGCAGGGGTATAAATGAGCGGGCCTGTGCTCATTTCTCACTTTTCACTTTCTGACTCTCAAATCTCCAGTCTGCTATTCCGCCGCCGCGTTCTCCGTCTTCGATTTTACCATAGTAAGTTTTCCCTTTCCCTTTCTCTTTCTTTTCTTGTTGTCTGTTGAGCGTGGTCGGGGCCGGTTGAATACCCTGAGGAGATCCGAACTCTCCGCCGTTCTCGAGGGTTCGCTAGGGTTTTTATTATGAATGACCCGGGGAGAAGTGCTAGACCCGATGAGTGCCCCGGGGACGGATGCCTTCTTCCGATGAATGCCCCGGGGGTGGTAGCTTTTTCCGATGAATGCCCCGGGGAGCGCCTCCTTATTCTTGCAAATGTCCCGGGGAGCGTTCTTTTTCACCGATGGATGCCTCGGGGAGCGACGTCTATTCTGATGGGCGCCTCCGAGGTGGGTATGCCGTTCGGGTCACCCGGAACCGGGGGGTAGGTTAGGGAAGACTCATCGGGGACGATGCTCGGGGGGTCCTCGTCGCCCTTTCACTTGACTTGCGGTGGAAGGGTGAATTTGATCTCTGTCATCGAATTCACCGTTACCTTCTGCTTTTCAGGTGTTTAATGACTTTGCTCATCCTGGGCACGATGGTCGAGGACAACGAGCCGGACATTCCCCATTTTGACGAGCATATCATTCCGACCGCGGACTGGGTGGCCGAGGAGCCCCTCACCACGCCCTCCTGCTTTGCCGCTGATCCGACGGGGGCTTACGCAACCGTAGAAGACCGGGAAGAGGGGGAACCTCAAAACTGGAAGGTCTATCGCCCCCGGCCAGGTCACCGGATTTGCTTAAAATATGGGCAGATGCGCTTTCCAATGTACAAGTTTTACTTCAAAGAGGCTAGGCTCAGGCTGCCTTTCTCGGACTTTCATCTGGGCCTCTTCGACTGGCTGAGGCTGGCCCCGTCACAACTGCACCCCAATGCGCTAGCTTTTATTCGGGCCTTCGAGCTCGTGTGCCAACATCTCCAGGTCGGCGTCACGCTGTCGTTGTTCTTTCGGATTTTTCATCTGCAGCGGCAGTTGGTGGGGGGTTGGCATGGTTGGGTGTCATTCAAGCAGCCGGACAGGCTTTTCAGGACGTACATGGATTCCGTCCGAGATTTCAAGAGCCGTTTTTTCGTGGTCAGCCCCATCACGCATGAAGTCGTCCGCTCGTTGTATTCGGAAGGGGAGAGGATAATGGACGGTCGCCACGAGGCTGTCATGTTGCCCCGGGTGCACGTGGAGTGCTCCCTGGATCATTACTTTCATGGAATAGGCGGGTATATCATGCGGGCGGGGACGCTTGACGAGGAGGATATGGCCAGCTACATGAAGATAGTTTCCTTCGTGCGAAACCTGCCGCCGTCGAAACTGGTCAGGCTTGACGGCCAGTACATCCTCGACAGCTACGGGAACATTCGGGAGACGGCGAGGTTGATCAACAACAAGGCTCTGCTCGAGTGTGCCTCGGAGGAGGACGCTCTGCGTTATCTAGGTGGTGGTCGCTTCGTTCCCTTTCGACCTGATGTCCTTAGCTTTTTACTGACTAGTTTTCTTTTGTTGTGCAGGGAACATGGCCTCCGTCGAGGAACGGGTGAAGAAGTTGCGCATGTCGAGGGCCGCTGCCCCTCCAAAAACGTGGGTGGCTCAGCTGGCTGGGCAGTCCTCCGCTGAGCAGGATGGAAGGGGGTCGTCGGCGTCTCCAACCGGCAGCCAGTCGCCTACCTCCCAAGGGGTTCCGAAGAGAGCGAGGGTCCAAGAGGATACGCCCGTGGTCGATCTGTCGGCCGAGTCTTCCGAGGAAGGTTACCCCATCGCCCCCTGTCACCAGCATCTCGGCTACTTCCACGGGGCTAGGTCGCCCAACATTCCGACGGGGGAGGTGAAGGCGGTCCTGGGCGCTGATCGTGCGACGAGGAGGCAGGTCCTGACTGAGGATTTGGCTACGTTAATGCGGACTTTTACCACGACGATGGTTCTGAGCGAAGAGAGCTGCTCGGCCGTGGAACTGTCGAAACTGCAAGGAGATCTCGCGTTCGCGTAGTCTCTTCTGAAAAAGGCGGCCGAGGATTTGGAGGCGAGCAGAGGGAAAGTGACCCAGCTGACCGACGAGCTGGAGAAGGCTCGGGGAGAGGTGGACCTCGAGCGCAAAAGGTGCAGTGGTGTTGGGGAGAAGCTGAAGGCTACCGAGGAGGAGCTGCGGGCGTCAAAGGCTCGAGTCACGGAGCTCGAGGGTGATCTCTTTCCCGGGGATGACGAGACCGACGACGACCGACTACTGGTTACCCGGGCTGATCTGCTCGCCAGCATACGCATGCTGGAAGGGGACTACTTGGATGGTTTTGCCGCGGGTTTCAACAGCGTCGTTGCCCAGCTTAGGGTGGTGAACTTCGGGGTTGCTTTCGTTGAGGACGGGATCGGCCTCTTTCATGAGATAGTTGATGGCCGGGTGGTTGACCCCAGCGCCGAGGAGGGTGGCGTCGTCGTGCCTGGCGTGCAGGTTTGAGCTGATGGAGAGGAGGGAGTTTAGATTGAACCCGGGCCTGCGTGCCCGTGTATTTTGGCCTGCGTGCCATGTTTTGTATTTTGTTTTTTGTCGGGCCTGCGCGCCCTTGTTTATGTAATATTGACTACTAGGCTAGTGCCCAATATATATTTTGAAAATTGTCTAAGTGTGCGCCTTGTTTTTGCATGTTTGTTTGTGCTCGTTTTATTTATGCCCGTATTTGTATGATTGGGTTATGTGTTTGATATGCATGTTGGAATGCCTTTGGGTCTGTCTGGGGTGATAGCTCGACAAACTTGTTACCGGCGGTGATGGGACCTGGCCGGTTTGGCCGGCGTTGTTGCCTGACCGGTTCGGGGGTAGTTCTCCCCGCGGCGTGAACGTCCCATCGTGAGCTGGGAGTCTTACCGGTTTTGGTACGGCGGTGGGGAGCCTCGATCGAGGTGTTCCCCGCCGAGCAAGGCCTTCTACCCGCGCACACAAGAGGCATGGCTTGCTTTTTCTGGTCGTTAGTAGACGCGAGGGGGTGCGGTGGTACCATGTCGCCCCCCAGTGGTCGCGATGATAGGTCGTCGCGAGCAGTGTTCAATTGTAGTACCGCTTAAGTTTCGCGGCGTTCCATGGTCGAGCTAGTCGTTCCCCGTGCAGGTTTTCAAGGTAATAAGCCCCGTGCTCCGTCTTATCGCGGACACGGTAGGGGCCTTCCCAATTCGCAGCCAGTTTGCCTTCGTGTGAGTCTTTCTGGTTTCTGCGCAAAACTAAGTCGCCGACGTGGAAGTCGCGTGCGAGGACTTTGTTGTCGTGGCGAAGTGCTACTTGTTGTTTCAGCCGGGCTTCCCGGAGGGCAGCTCCTGAGCGAATCTCCTCTATGAGGTCGAGCTCTTCACGTAAGGCGTCGTCGTTGTTGTCGGTGTCGAGGGAAGCCTCAGTTCGTCTGGATGGTTCGCGTATCTCGACCGGTATCACGACTTCGGTTCCATACGTGAGGCGGAATGGGGTTTCCCCCGTGGTCGAGTGGGGAGTGGTGCGGTATGCCCAGAGGACGCTGTGGAGCTCCTCGACCCATGCTCGCTTTGCGTCACCGAGTCGTCGCTTGAGTCCCCAGAGGATGACCCTGTTCGCGGATTCTGCCTGGCCGTTTGTCTGAGGGTGCTCGACCGAGGTGAAGTGGTGTTTGGTTCCGAGCCTGGTGACGAAGTCGCAGAATTTTTTGTCTGTGAACTGTGTACCGTTGTCGGTGACGATGGCGAGCGGGACCCTGAATCTTGCGAGGATGTTTCGTTTATAGAATCGGAGTATGTTGTGGGCCGTAATTTTGGCTAGGGCTTCGGCTTCGATCTATTTGGTGAAGTAGTCTACGCCCATGATGAGGTACTTGTTCTGGTATGATCCCAGGGTGAAGGGTCCGAGGATGTCCAACCCCCACCAGGCGAATGGCCACGGGGAGGAGAGGGACTTGAGTTCGGTTGAAGGGGCGAGGTGCATGTCCCCGTGTCTTTGGCATTTGTCGCATCGTTTGACGTGTTCCTTCGCGTCCGTTTGCATCGAGGGCCAATAGTAGCCTGCTCGTAGAGCCTTTCTCGCCAGGGACCGTCCCCCGAGGTGCTGCGCGTTGATGCCCTTGTGGATTTCTTCTAGGACGGTTGCGCTCTGGGAGTAATCAATGCATTTGAGGAGTGGGATCACGAAGCCACGACGATATAGTTTGCCTTCGAGGAGGACGTACGAGCAGGCTCGTCGCTTGGTTGTGCTTGCTTCTTTAGAGTCGGCTGGTAGCTGGCCGGTGTTGAGGTAGGTGTGTAGTAGGGTCATCCAGCAGTCAGTATCTCCGATGGCATTGATGTCGAGAAGGGCAGTGGTCGCTCTGGTGCTCGGTTGCGATAAGACTTCTTGGATGACCGACTTGTGGCCTCCTCGCTTTTTGGTGCTTGCCAACTTGGAGAGGATATCGGCGCGGGTGTTCTGCTCGCGCGGGACGTGCTGAATTTCTGCTGAGTCGAAACTGTGCAGTTTTTCGGTGATAAGTGCTAAGTACTTGGCGAGGTTGTCGTTCTTCGCTTGATATTCTCCTCGTACTTGCGAAGCGACTAGTTGGGAATCTGTGTAGATTCGGATTTCTCTGGCCTCAAGGTCTGATGCCAGGCGAAGTCCGGCTAGGAATGCTTCGTACTCGGCCTGGTTGTTAGTCGTCGGGAAGGCCAGCGTGAGGAAGACCTCGATGATGGTGCCTTCGTCGTTGTCGAGGATGATGCCGGCTCCGCTTCCCGTGGAGTTGGAGGAGTCGTCCTCGAAAATGGTCCGGATGTGGCTCCTGGTGGTGGGGTCGGGTGGGGAGGTCATCTCGGTGACGAAGTCGGCCAGGGCTTGGGCTTTGATGGAGTTCCGGCCTTCATAGATGATGTCGAACTCGGACAGTTCTAACGACCATTTCAGCATGCGTCCGGCCATGTCGGGACGGACGAGGAGCTGGCGGATGGGCTGATCGGTGCGGAGCACGACGGTGTGTGTGAGGAAGTAATGTCAGAGCCGTCGTGCTGCGGTGATAAGAGCTAGGGCGACTTTCTCGATCAGCTGGTATCGGACTTCGGGACCGTGGAGGGCTTTGCTTGTGAAGTAGATGGGTTTTTGGCCCTCCTCGGTTTCTCTGATGAGGACGGCGCTTACGGCTTCAGTAGCCACGGCCAGATAGAGGTATAGGGTTTCGCCCATCGTGGGGCGTGTCAGCACTGGTGGTTCGGATAAGACCCATTTGAGGTGGCGGAGGGCTTGCTCGCATTCCTCTGTCCATTCGAACATGGTCTCCTTCCTAAGTAGTTTGAAGAAGGGGAGGGCGTGCTGGGCGGATTTGGCGATGAACCGGGAAAGTGAGGCGAGCACGTCGTTGAGGGATTGGATGGCCTTCTTCGTGGTGGGTGTGGTGATTTCTGAAAAGGCGTGGCATTTATCTGGATTGGCCTCGATCCCACGCTCGGTCAGGTAGTAGCCAAGGAACTTTCCTACGCGGACACCGAAGGTGCATTTTTCCGGCTTGAAGCGCATTCGGCATGTCCTCGCGGTTGCAAAGACCTTCCTGAGGTGGGCCGTGTGGTCGACTTCCGTGTAGGATTTGACGATCATGTCGTCCATGTATACTTCGAGCATGTCGCCAATTTCGCCCTGGAAGACACTGTTCATCATCCGTTGGTATGTGGCGCGGGCGTTCTTTAGGCCAAAGGGTATTACGTTGTAGTAATAATTGCCCGACGCCGTCATGAAGGCCGTGCTCTATTTATTGTGCTCGGCCATCGGGATCTGGTTGTACCCCGAGTATGTGTCCATGAAGGACAAGAGCCTGAAGCCCGCGGAGTTGTCGACGAGTTTGTCGATGTTGGGGAGGGGGTAGGCGTCCTTAGGACATGCCCGGTTGAGATCGGTATAGTCAACACACATGCACCATTTTCCATTATTCTTTTTAACGAGTACAACATTGGACAGCCAGGTTGAATATCGGGCTTCCGAAATAAAATTTTCCTCTAGGAGGTCTTTTACAGCTTTCTCGGCTGCTGCCGATTTTTTGGGGGACTGTCTACGCCTATGTTGAACTACGACCTTAGCGGTCGGGTTGATGGATAGCTGGTGGCAGGCGACCTCGGGGTCGAGTCCGGGCATTTCTGCGGCGCTCCATGCGAAGAGGTCGGCGTTCTCGCGGAGGCAGGCTTGCAGCTGTCTTTTTGCGAGGTCTGGGAGCCCGACGCCGATCTTCATGGTTCTTCTCTTGTCTGCCCCGAGTGTGATGATCTCGAATTCTCCGTCCGGGATTGGGCGCGCCGGATGGGTGGGCTGTCCGTTGGCTTCGCTGGTCTTTACTTCATGATCGCGCTCCTCGGTGAAGTGACTGTCGAGGTCCACGGATCCGACCGGCTCCTTTGGTTCGCTTTTTGGCGTTGTGATTGGAGTCACCCTCTTGGTTTCGGGAGCGATGGTGTCCAAGCCTTTAAGCGCGGCCTCGAAACACCTCCGGGCGGCCTCGATGTCTCCGTTGAGGGTCACCACGGCCCCCCGTTTTGTGTAGTATTTCATCTTCAGGTGGACGGTAGAAGGTACCGCGGTGAGTTCTGCTATCGTTGTTCTGCCCAGGATACAGTTGTAGTGGGACGGGCACTCGATGGCTAAGAAACGGATGCTGATCTCCTTGGCCGTTTCCTCTTCTCCAAAAGTGACTTTCAGATCCACGTACCCCTAAGGTCTCGTCGTCGTCCCGTTGAACCCCTGAAGGTCGGAGCCTACGTAGGGGGAAAGGTTGGATTTGTCGAATTGGAGGGTCGTGAATAGGAGCGTGTACATGATGTCTACCGAGCTGCCCCCGTCGATAAGGATGCGCCTGACGTCGAAGTTCGCCATTCGTGCCCGTATGAGCAGGGGAATGTTGGAGTTGGGGGATCCCCCGGGGAGTTCCTCGAGGTAGAATGTGATCGGGTTGGATCGCCCGCGGAATCTTTCGAGCGTGCTCATTTTTCCGGAGCTGCTCGTGATGAGTTCGTCGAACCTTCTTTTCACTAATCCTACGGACAGGCTCCTTGTGGCGCCCCCCGAGATGACCATGGCTCTGGCGAAGTACTCCCATCGGCTGGTTGGTCAGACTGGCTCGCTGGGTAGGTCGGGGCCTTCGGGGAGGCCGAACTCTCTGTCCGCGAACCAATCCTCGGGACGGCCAACACATAGCGCGACCTGGAGTCTGCTGTCGTCATCTGGAGAGGCGAGTTCCTCGATTTTCTTGGCCTCGGGAACCTCTTGCCTCGGGGGTTCACCCCCCCGGGTGTATCTCTTTAGGTGGCCGTCTTTGATCAGAATTTTGATCGCGTCCTTGAGATGGATGCCGTCTTCGGTCACGTGCCCGTGGCTCCTGTAGAATCGGCAGTATTTCGATTTGTCCATGTTGGGTTTGGGGGGTGTCGGGCGAGGGAAGCGGACACCGCCCTGGATAAATTCGGTTTTGGCGCACTCGGCCAGTATGCGCTCGTGGGAAGCGACTAGGGCCGTGTATTCCGTGAATCGACCGGCAGGGCCGCGTTGTTTGCGTTGCTCGCGTGGTTCGCGAGGGAGGTCTTCGCGACGACGTTCAACTCCCCGTCGATGGGTCGAGGCTCCGTCATTTCGGTGTTCGCGAGGGGTCTCCCTGTCTCGGGTGTCTCGTGTGGAGTTGGCTGCTTGGGTTTCCTCGAATCAGATATAATGCGCGGCTCTGTCGAGGAAATCCTGGAGGGAGGTTGGTCGGTGTATGCCTACCGCCTCGTAGAACTTGGAGTCGTGGCGTAGACCCTGCTCCATTAGGTAGCGCTTCATCTCGTCGGATGTTGTTACCTGTACCGCTTCCCGGGTAAATCTTTCGATGTACTTTCGGAGAGGTTCGTCGGGGCCTTGGATTATCGCCCCGAGGACAGCCTCTGTCTTCGGGTGGCGCCGGGACGCTGTAAAGTGTTTTGAGAACAGGTCCTTCCGGACTCTCCACGACGTGACCGATTCGGGCTCCAAACTTTTGTACCACGTCAAGGCGCCTTTCCTCAGGGTCGTCGGGAAAACCCTGCACTTGATAGGTCCTCGGACGTTTTGGTAATCGAGCATGGCCTCGATGTCTTCCAAGTGATCGTCTGGGTCGGATGTGCCGTCGTATGTCGATAGTGTCGGGGGCTTCTCCATCCCGTGGGGGATGGGGGCGGCCATGATTTCCCGGGACAACGAAGTACGGTAGTCGTCCTCGTCGCTGAGGGCGGGCGACTGAGGAGGAGACGAGCCGTTTAGAATAGGCACCTGGTTTCGGGTCCTCGGCCTCCTGACCAGGGGTTTGACGCGCGGATTCCTGGCGGGGATCGCCGAAGTGTTCTGGCGCCTCCCTCGAACTTGTCTCGCTGGGGATCTGGTGCATTCTCGTACCACTTCTGTTCAGGGGTCTCTCCAGCCGAGGTCGGCGATTTCTGGGTCGAGGTGAGGGACTCCTCGAGCCTCCATTCTGGTCTTCCCGCGGAGGGGACCTCGGGGGGCCTTCCCGCTCCAGCGCTCCAATTCGTGCGTTCTGCTGAAATAGCAGCTGGTTCGTCTGGTTGATGGCCGCAAAGAGGGCGGCCACCGTTGCGTCCGCTCCCGCTGGGATAGGAACGGGATGGAACGCCGCTGGGCTCGGGGGTCGGCGATCGGCCTGGCGCAGCAGTTCTGCGGACGACGGAGAAGCAGTCTGGCCGTCTCTCTCGTCGGTCTCCTCCGGACTTGACGTCTCCATCTGCTTGCTTCCGTTGGCGGTGGTGGTGAGCATGAAGTCGGGTGTGGTATCGTCGTGGTGTGGGCTAGCCATGATCGTGGAATGCTGGTGAAACTTTGGTTTTCTGCTCGGAGTAACGGGGAAGTTTCTGTTCCCATAAACGGCGCCACTAATCTGACCTGATCAGAAGGGGATCACGGGCTGGCCACACGCTGTTGGGCTGCTACCTGTTCGCCGGTGATGAGGAGGAGAAGGGGGGTGTACCTGCAAAACAATCTGATGCCAAAGTAAGGAGTTGGGCAGAGTGAGAGCAAAGTACAGAAAATGGGTACGAAGTGAATTACTTGACCCTCTTGTGGAAGAGGGTATTTATAGAGAGACCCCAGCGCTGGGCCAACGGTCATTTGAGGTGGGCTGGATGACCAGGCCCAACCCTAATGGCTGCTAGGGCTTACGTGGCGTAGTGAAGACCAGAACGTGGTCTTCGCCCTAGTCCAACTGTCCCGTGATCTCCGGAAAGTGGGTTTGACCTGCTCTTTCGGAGGTGGGCAGTTGGGAGATGACGTGTCCTCGCGGAGGGGAGCACGTGGAGACCGTTTGAAGGATACGTAATCCTGCCCGACAGGGGGGGCGAGTTCTGCCCGCGAAGGGGAGCAAGTTCCGCCCGAGGAGGGGGGCACCCGGGGACGTGTGAGAGCCACGGGTCTTTCTCGATGGTATGGGGATACCGCCCGCGAAGGGTGGTCCGTGGTCGTGTGGGAGATTCACTCTCCCGACGTGGACGGGATGGACTTCTCCCGCGGGAAGATCATTCTAGTGAGTCGGGGATCTTGTGCCCGACGTGGTAGCTCGGACCGGGAAGGGCCTGGTGGAACATTATTGGGCTAGGCCAACATAGTTCATCCCGGGGCCCAGTCCAGAACACAAATTATGCATATTTGATTGTTCAGATTGTGTTTGGCTACGTGATTCTTATGTTGCATTCCATTTCATCATAACCATTAACATTTTTTGCATGTTCATATTCCAGGTAATTCGAGAGCCTATTCTTTGTTGGCATAGTCATAGAAGATGAGTACTGGTTGCAGAGGTATCTTTAGTTACAAGTTTGTGGAGCCTAAGCTGAAGACTTTGAGGGGTTTGGCATCTTGTCTGGTTGAAGATAACAGAGGTGTTTTCAGAGATGATTATGGAAATCTATTGGCCATTCTCAACACTGAAGTCAATATTACTGCCATTCATACACTTTTTCAGTTCTATGACTTGCCACTGAGGTTTTTTGACATTTCAGGATTAACAGCTCATACCTTCACTTGAAGAGTACTCTCATATCTTGGGGGTTGAGATCAAGACTCAAGTTCTTTTCATTTACATCAGCAGTTGTCCGAAGTTTCCTCTTATTGCTGAAGCTCTTGGCCTTAGTAAGAAGGATGTGGAAGACAATCTCAAGACTAAAGGAAAGGGTATTCGAGGGTTTGCTTCAAATTTTCTAGTAGACAAGGCTGTTTCATTTGCCGAAGTTGGAAACTGTAAGGCTTTCAATGCCGCGTTTGCTTTATTGATATATGGGATTGTCTTGTTTCCAAACATGGAGGATTTCGTTGATCAAGCTACCATCAGTATATTCTTGTCCAGGAACCCAGTTCTTACACTTTTTGCTGATACCTATTATTCTATTCATTTGAGGAATGAAAAGAAGAAAGGAACTATCGTATGTTGTGCTCCTATGCTGTATCAAAGGATCATGTCCATATCTGCTGATGACATATCTTAGTATTCTCGAGCCTACGATGGTACCAAGATCATTCTTCATTGTGGGAGTTCTCCAATGTACCTCTCTTGGGTACAAAGGGTGAAATTAACTAAAATCTGAGGCTTGCCTTTCGTCGATTAGGATATCTGATGCTTGACAAGCTAGATCCTGAGGTTGTGGAAGAATTCATCTTTCATGAAGGGGTTGATGACATGGGCTTGCTGAAGAGATTTAGTGCTGCATGGGTACACATTCACCGTGAAGGTAGAGATGAGTTGGGTAAAAAAAATTGCATTGCAAAAGAAGCCTACATGCAATGGGTTAAGGAACAAGTTCAAGCAATCTTGCTACCATTTTCTTTCGAGCCTTCTATGCATGTCAAGCGTTCTGAACTTGCCATTGTTCCTTGTTAGATGCCAAACTTTGCTTATCTATCAAATGTTGACATCTTTCACTCTTTTTGTAGGTTAAAGTCATTAGAATCACTCATGTTTTAGATGATATGCTTCATTGTTCGAAAATGCCTTGGTTGCTTTGATTTGTGTGTTATTGTGCAGAAATTAGGCACAAAATAAAAGAAGAGTAAGACACAAGAAATTGGGCAAGGAAACCAAGACAACATAAAATCATCAAGAAGTTTGTCGTGCGAAGCTCCTAGCAAACTTGCTTGTGAAGACCCTTGGGAGACTGGATACTATTCACTAAGAGAGAAAAGAAACTAAAACTCGTTGTGCGAACTTGTAGCAAGATGGTTCGCAGTGTGAAAAATTGCTCGCACATCGAAGTTTAGATATTTCTCAAGGGTGGTTTAACTGTTCAGAGGCACCTCAAGTGCCTAATTTGATGTTCTCTAGGCGAAGGATCTGTTTGCAGTGCGAACAAGACAAATCCTGAATGTACTATATAAGTACCTTTCTTGCTTTTTAGGTTAGGAATGTTATATTTTTTACATCAGAACTTATCTCTCTTCATTTCATGTTTATTTTAGAGAGAGAAATACAAAAAACCTAAGAGGGAGGAGGTAAGATCTTTGATCTCTTGTTGGGGTTTGGATGTAATATTTTGATACCTTATGTATTTCATCTAATGTATGTTTGTGAACTAGTTTGGATTCTCTATTGATTGATTATCTTCGATTGCTTATTTATGGGTCTTGACAAAACCTTTTCACATCTTTAATCTAAGATTTTCATCTATCAGTGAACAAACTTTTGACATGGTTTTGTAAGTGGATATTCATTATATCTTCTATTTTATTATGTTGATTAAGTAGCATGAGTAGGATCAATACAATATTGTGCGGGTGCGTGATAATAGTGATGAAGAACGATGTTCACAACTATTTGGCAGATTAGGTGAATACATGTAAAAAGGGTTAAGCGTATGTACGTATTCTGATCATTGTGTTTTATTCAAAATAATCATTTATTTGATATGGGTGTCGTCTTTGTTTACCTATTTATCTTTGATTTGAACCACTATAGACATGTACTCTTCAGATCTAGATCTAGGATGACTACCTGTTAGGTTCTAAACTCTGGACATAGATTTAGGCTTAGCATTTGCGTGAGTATCAGTTCTTAATTCTCTGTGTTGTGTTTTTGTTGCGTGAGACATCACTAAGCAGACAATACAGTTATTCTCTCGACGTTGCGTTAGAGATGACCTCTGTTGTGGGTGATACGTGAGGATATTAGATGAATGATTGAGTTGTGTTTAACATGATCAGAAGAATGCATGTGCTATCAATTGATGAGATTCAATCCCAATAAGGCTCCGTTTATATTTCAGTCTTTACTTTATATTTTCCATCTTTATATTTTCTGTCTTTTATTCATAGTTCCTTGAACCTTTTAAACCAAACCTTTTGAATAACATGCTTATAAATGTAGAGACCGTTGAACAACGTTCTTTCATCGCACCGATCCCTGTAGAGACTATATAAACCCCGAAGGGAATTCCTTCAAAACTAAATTTTCTTCTTCTTGCCGCTTTACTGTAGTTCAAACAAAACGGCGCTGTTGTCGGGGATTGGTGTTGAGATATTGAAGTGCATTTCAACTATTCTATATTTTTAAGCTTTGTATATTTGTTTATATCGTATATATTTGTTTCCTTTTACGTTTTCTCTAGTGTTATTGCGAATGATGAGAACTCCTTCTAGAGTGGTTCCTATTTGTATAAAAGCATTCAACGAAGATTTGACCGAGTTTGAATGGAGATGATAGTAAGGAACAAATGAATGTTGTCAAGGTACATGGTTACTTTTGTTTAGAATTTTAGAATGCTTAAGAACTTAAGTCTTTGTGCAAATAAAATTTGTTATTTTGGCAACTTGTTGAATGAATGTTTCACTTAGGACCAAAAACCACAAATTGTGAGAAAGCTTTCATTGTTTACTAAATGCTGGATTTCTTATAAACTTTGTTGATTCGTTTAATTCATGCTTTATCTTGTTATTATTGTGAATTTTTAGAAGCATTAGAAATGATCAAGACACTTGTTTATATTGAGCACAACCATGTCCAAATGTAACTTACCCGTGAGTAGAGAGAATTTGTTAACCCCTTTGAGCCTAAATAATGTGAATCTCATTCTAAATTTTGTCTTGAACCCTTGAATATGTTTTAATTGTCCTCTTTTCCATAAAAAAGGAAAGATCATTCACTTGAGGGTTGAGTAAAAGTCAAGTTGGGGAGAATGAAAAAGAAGATGGTAGGTTGCTAAAACTTTTGAAAAATTCAAGTAAGCTTTGAAAGAATTGTTATGTGAATATGAATATAAAAAAAAGAATGATTGCTTGGAAAAGAAAAATAGTTAAAGAATAAGTTGTGAAATAAAGTTGGGAAGGTTTGCAATTGAGAAACAAATGGAATGAAGTTGGGATGTGTAAATAACGTGTACAGTGAATGTCTCTTTTGCATCGGCAATTTCGTTTCAATGGCCTTAGAAATGTCCATTGTTTGTAAACCCGACCAAGCTATAACCTTAAAGACCTTAGTGATATTTTTGCTTCCACATTTTCACTTTTGATTGTTAGATATTGTATGAATTGGATTGATATTGGCATTATTTGTTAGGTGAGTAAAATTTTCCCCGCGGCTGCAAAAGCGTAATTTCTTCAACCCTTATTCGAAGAGAAGAGATAGAGTGATTCATTCACGAAAAAATTAGTTGTTGATTGATGCATGGCTTAATATTTTTTTTAATAATTTAGTTCTTATGCATTGTTTTATTCTCAACATTTGAAACCATTGCATGTTTGCTGTAGATGCCTTTGATTGGCTGCATTTTATGGCAAAACATTAATGTATATATGAATGTCATAACTGATGTTATGACATACATGAAGAGTGTTTTTCAGGGAGAGCTAAGAGTATGTGAAGATGAATGTCATGGATGGATGTTATGACATCAAGCGTATGACATCAGGACGTGCAAGGTTTGTTTTTCTGTTATTAGCTCAGGTTATACTTCAGGAAACAATCCAAGAAGCCTAGTTATCTTAGGCGACATAACAGGCATTGTTGAGGATAACATAGAAGACTCCTGGCCTAATGATAAGGGCGCAGCTTCATGAAGAGAGGTTTATCTTGGGTAAACCTAGTTTCTCCATCAAGGCCCAAAGCAAGTCTGCTGCTATAAATAGCAAAAGGATCACTCCAAATAGAAGCGAGCAAAAAGGCAGAGCTTCAAAAGAGAGATTGGAGAGTGTGTCTTGTGAGTGAAGAGATTTGCTCTTCACGTGTGTCTAGGAGTCTTAGGATTCATTGTGTGCCAAGCAATTGTATGATGTATAATTGCTTTGGTTATTGTGTATGAACAGGTGTGTTCATTGTGCCACTCAAAGTTGTTAAGCAAGAGTGTGTGTCTCTTGATCAATGCTGTGAAGAAAGATCAAGGTGTGTTTGAAGAGTGTCTTCATATTGTAATTGTGAATTGGTTTATATCACTGAGGTGATTGAGGGGGAGTGAGTGGGAAACTCTGATCTAGTGGTCTCTAGGCTGAAGTGTCATTGGGTAGGTCTTAAGTGAAGAGTGCAAACAGGTTGTTTGACTCTGAATTAATTCTACTAATAGTGAATTTCCTCCTTGGCTTGGTAGCCCCCCAGATGTAGGTGTGGTTGAAACTGAACTGGGTGAACAATTAATTATGTTATTTACTGCTTTCCATTTACAGCTTATTAGTTAGTTTAGTAGTCGTTGTTACAGTGGATGTCATAACATCCGTGATAACATCCATTGTGTGCTTGCCAAAATTTCAATTGGCATCAGAGCAGGCACCATGCCTGTTATTTTCTGGGTGAGATCTAGGGAAGATAAATTCTGGTACTATGGATAAAGATATAGGATTCACAAATAGACCACCAATTCTGGATGGCTCTAATTATGACTATTGGAAACCTAGGATGATTGCCTTCTTAAAGTATTTAGATAGCAAGGCATGGAGAGCTGCAAACTCAGGATGGGAACATCCAATACAAACTGATAAAGATGGATTGTCTGTGCCTATACCTGAAGAAGAATGGACCAAAGAGCAAGAAGCCCTGGCTCTTGGGAATTCTAAAGCTTTGAATGCATTATTCAATGGTATAGACAAGAACATTTTCAGACTGGTGCATCATTGTGAGCTGGCTAAAGAGGTTTGGGATACTCTCAAAACAACTCATGAAGGAACCTTTAAAGTTAAGAGGTCAAGATTACAAATGTTGACAACCAAGTTTGAAAGTATGAGGATGAAGGAGGATGAGAGTATTCATGAATTCTACATGAATATTCTTGAGATAGCTAACACATCAGGTGCTTTAGGAGAAAAGATGCCTGAAGAAAAGCTTGTGAGGAAGATTCTAAGATCTTTTCCTAAGAGGTTTGCCATGAAAGTCACTGCCATTGAAGAAGCTCATGACATATTCAATATGAAGGTGGATGAACTCATTGGTTCTCTCTAAACCTTTGAGGGAATGAGTGATCAAGCTGTGGAGAAAAAGAACAAAAGCATAGCTCTTGCTTCAAACACTGCAAATGACTCAGAGGAAGACTGAGGAGAATTTTTCAGAAGCAATTGCCTTGCTTGGAAGACAATTTAACAAACTGATCAAAAGAATAGACCATAAGTCTAAGCCTTATGTCAAGAATAGCTCCTATGACATCAACAGAAGGGGTAACTCTGAAGAGAAACCTTACCAGGGCAGAGGGGTCCAATGCCATGAATGTGAAGGGTATGGACATGTTAGAACTGAATGTCCCACCTATCTAAAGAAATAGAAGAAAGGTTTAAATGTCACCTGGTCTGATGGAGACTCAGAGAGTGGATCAGAAGAAGAGTCTGCCAAACATGTCAATGTTCTGACCAGTGTTTGCCTATCTGATGATGACTCAAGTGAAGATGAGCTAACTGTTGAGGAACTTGCAGCTTCATATAAGAAGCTTTGCATCAGAAGTGGAGACTTATATCAGGAAGGAGAGCAACAGAAGAAACTCATAAGGGAGTTAGAGGCTGAGAATATGGAGCATCTTGCAACAATAGAATCTCTCAAAAGTGAAGCCAGCTTGTTGAAATCCAATCTGGAGCAAATGGCAAAATCCATAAGGATGCAGAACCCTGGGACTGACACCCTAGAAAAAACTCTGCAGAGTGGTCAGACAGCAGGTAACATGTCTGGTCTGGGATTTGTTGGTGAACAGAATCCCATCTTGGGGTCCAAGAAGCTAAAGATTGAAAATCAGAAGTCAAACCTGATGTCGCGACAAATGTCACAACATCAGGGGAACAGAAGTAGAAACCTGACCAAGAATAAATTCCAAAGGTATAGGTGCTACTACTATGGAATACTTGGACACATTAAACCCTTGTGCTTCAGGATGTATGGATTTCCTAGTCACCCTTATCAAGGCAAATCCAAACAGGGTATTCATGCCAAGAAACAACATCAAGTTAGACCAAAAAGGGATGCTCAGGTCAAGAAACAACAATGGGTTGCCAAGGAGGTTGCTCTAGTAGCTCATACATCTCTTAGGATGCCAACCCAAGAAGACTAGTATTTTGACAGTGGTTGTTCTAGACACATGACTGGAATGGAGAATATTTTGAGGAACCTCAAACCTCATACCTCAAGCCATGTAACCTTTGGTGATGGAGCTAGAGGAGAAATCAAAGGTGTTGGAAAACTAGATTGTCCTGGTGTTCCAAGACTGAATGATGTCGTGTTGGTTAAAGGGCCGACTGTTAATCTTATGAGTATCAGTTAGCTCTGTGACCAAGGTCTCAGTGTCAAATTTACTAAGGGTAAATGTGTTGTCACCAATGAAGAACGTGAGGAAATCATGAGGGGAACTAGAGCCAAGAACAACTGTTATTTATGGGAGCCCAGAAGCAACCTAACTGTCTTAATCAATGAAGATAAGAAGGATCAAATATGGTTGGAGAAAGGTAGACATCTTCAAAGGATAAAGAAGACCATAACCAAGGAATTAGTAAGAGAAACTCCTAAGTTTCCTCTAGATGGAAGAACAGGATATGGTAAATGTGAGACGGGTAGGCAAGCCAAGGAAGGACATCATAGAAATCTAGATATGATATACTGGAATTTGTTGGAGTCCATGAAAGGTGATCAGCATAAAGGAGCAATGTCACTCAGGATGTCATGACATTATTTTGTGACATTCGTAATAGCTCCAATATGAGCTCCATTCAGTTCAATAGAGCCATGCACAGTGAAAACAGGTATCAATTTGGAAAGGTTTGTGTGAATGCTGATCTATATAATGATGACATGATTACAAGAGGTCTCAAGGCTACTCAATTTGACAACACGCAACGCAAGTTGATGACCTGGCTTAATGATAAATTATAGCAATTAATGGTAATAGGGAATTACATTTTGAAAGCTCATCATCTACTGATTGGTCAAAAGTTTAAATTCCCTCCTCTTTTGCAATATTACCCCTTGAGCACCTACATACAAGATACTTACTTCATTTGGTGCTCATACAAACCGTTCATTTTCCATACCTCTTCCAACAAACACAGAAAACCCCTTCTCTCACTACCAAAGTCTCTGACAATGTCTCAACATTCAAAATCAGTTCCTTCCAAGAAGATGTCCACCAGCGATTCTGGTGCTAGAACTGAGTCTAGCAACCCTAACCAGATTCTTGAGATAGAACCCCTGAGAATGTTAACCCCAGAAGGTCAGATGGTGAAGAAACCTCGAACCACCCATGCAAGAAGACCTAAAGAACTAGTATCAGGACAAGCTTCTCACTGTTCAACATCTATCCCTCATGAGGAAACTAATGAAGAAGAAGCCAGGAAAATACACAATACCATTGTTAATTTGGTAGCCAAGGTATTGAATGAACCAAATAATGCTCCAAGAATATCCTTTCCCCTTAATACCAAGTATCCTGCACCTCAATTGGAGGAACAAGGTGATGTCACCCACAATGTTGAAACATTGGAAACCACTTCAAAAGAGGGTAATAACAAGGGTCAAGGTTCTGATGAAATGGATATTAACATGCAAGGTGACAAAAATGATGATGTGGCTGATATAGTGGATCTTGATGAGTACTCTAATAATGATTTGATAATCAAGATCAATCCTGGCATAGCCAAAAGGCTCATGACTAGAAGATGGAAGAAACAAGCGGTGGAGAGAAACCCCAAGAAGAAGACTGCAACCAAGAGTACCCCTGTTGGGCCTACCAAAGAAGAGGAAGGCTCAATCCAGTACTGAAACTGATTCTATCTCAGATGATGATGATGATGATGTATCTGAAATTCCATCAAAGAAGAAACCAACCTCTATCAAACTTACTGCTAGTGTCCCTGATGTTCCTATTGACAACATATCATTTCATTATCCCTCATGTGTCAATAGATTGAAATATGTAGTTTAGAAGAGTCTGACATTGGAGAGAGAGCTAGCTCAGAATTCCGTTGACAGCAAAGAGATGATGGCCTTTATCCATGATGCTGGCTTGATGAAGACTGTCACTCAGTTCTCTTAGTGCTATGAGATACTTGTCAAAGAATTTGTAGTCAACCTA
Source organism: Lathyrus sativus (assembly GCA_963859935.3). Classification (NCBI taxonomy): domain Eukaryota; kingdom Viridiplantae; phylum Streptophyta; class Magnoliopsida; order Fabales; family Fabaceae; genus Lathyrus; species Lathyrus sativus. The sequence goes on from OZ012739.1 coordinate 42,398,670, forward strand.
TAAGGAGCATGTGCAGATAGAAAATCTGATGAATTTGGCAAAGTTTGTGTGAGAGCGAAATGTGTCAATTTATCTCCAGCAACCATCAACAAATATTTGGGAAGATCAGGTGGAGCTCACCATGATATAGCTGTGTCTGATAACAAGGTGTGTCAAGTGATAACAACTTTAAAAACAAATAATTTTTTTGCATGAGTAATATTTAATTTATTAATAAAAAACCAACACTATATTGCAAGCTAAATATGGTTATCCGTTATAAGCTATTAATGCACTTGGTTCAGCAACTCCATGAGCACACTACATTTGGAGGGCAATTTATATGGCATGAGCACTCTCGACTATGATGACTTAGTATTGAAAGATGATGAAGCTAGAAACTATCCATTACACCACTTTAGTTGCTAAGAATACGGCACAATAAGCAATAGATATCTCTAAGGTTATAAAGGTTGAGATTCAAGTTGATTCAGAGAAAGAATAAAAAGAGAAATTAGACTTGCTCTCGTAAGGAATTTCTAAGTCGCAATGTACTGCATCTTCTTGGAAGAACAACCACTTCTTCCTTGATATAGCAGTTTATAGCCAATATATAATCTAATGGGATATATTCAGTGTTTCTTATTATGATTAAATCCAAAATACTATTTTATTTTTTAGATATAAGACTTATATTTCAAGGTTGTATTATTTAAACTCTTAAGAAGCTTGCACGCACGCACATGCATGTGCATAACATGCATATGAACTCGTGCTAGCTTCTTTAAAGTCTCAACAATACAAATCTAACACATAAGTCTTATATATAACCTGTAACATGATAGGTTGGAGTTAATAATAGTAAGCAACATTGAATATATCCTACTAAAATATATTTTGGCCATAAATCTTATATCAATAAAGAATCAAGTGGTTGTTGATATTATGATGTTTCTAGTACTCAAATTTCGATGAAAATAATATGTCATACCTGGAATCATAATGGAGATTTCTTCTAGTGTTATTGATTCACATTTGTTCTCTCCTCTCCTCCTTATTATTTCTATATCTTTGATGATCAATATATTGTATTTTGTATTTTGTATTTTGTGTGAAATAAAAATGGTATGTACGATTTATTCCTTCGATTCCTATTTTAATTGTAATATCTCCGTGAGTTATAAAAGGAGTTCAGAAGGATTTGAATTTTATTAATTTAAAAATAAAAACTTCCATTGACTTTTATTATAATTACACCCGACAACCATCACATTAAGAAATCTTTTATTTAAAACCAAATATTTTTTTATAAGAGTAACATTTAATGTTTTAATAAAAAAACCAACACTATATTGCATGCCAACTATGATTCTCCGTTATAAGTTGTTGATCCACTTGGTTCAACTTCTCCACGAGCACACAGCATTTGGAGGATAATTAATATGGCAAGAGCACTCTCGACTATGATGACTTACTATTGAAGGATGATTGAGCTAGAAACTATTTATTACATTGCTTTAGTGGTTAAGAACACGACACAATAGACAATAGATATATCTAAGGTTCTACATGTTGAGATTCATGTTGATCAAGAGAAAGAATAAAAATAAAAATGAAGCTTGTTCTCAAAGGATTTTCTAAGTCGCAATGTACTACATCTTCTTGGAACAAGTTTATATTGTTTAAAATCTTAAACATCGTGCACCCATGCACATGCTTGTGCATAATAAATCATGCATGTGCGCGCGTGCAAGCTTCTTTAGAAGTGATTGAAGATCTCTTTACAACTGCAACCGTGTGTATTCCCTTTGTTAGGATACTAAAGGGATATAATTTGTAAAATTTATAGGGTGAGATGATGCTTTAGTTTAAGGTTGAAGATGGCGTTGTTAATTGTGATTTGTTATTTTAAGGTTGACGATAATGTTATTAAATGTGATGTTATTTTAAGGTTGAAGATGATATTTTTAAATGTTAAAATCTTTTTTAAGATATCCAGATTTTAAATTAAAATAAAATTAAGGTTATTACTTTATTTAAATATAATTTGTGGTTAATTTTTGTGTCAAAAAAGTGAAATATACTTATAGGTTGAAGACGATGTTGTTTCTTTAAGTGAAATAGTCAACTCAGTTAGTTAGGGAGAATCTTGAATTATGATTCTATGTGTTTGCTATAAAGTTTTAGTTCATTGTTTTTATGGAAATGGATTGAAAGGTGTATTGTTGATCCAATGCAGCCTTTGAAAAGCATTAACATATTGTGTATTCATATATTAATCCATAGGTTCAAAACATCAGTAGTTATAAGTGTTATAGGTGAAGCTTTCAAACAGTTACATAACATGATATTACCATATTTTTCATAATTACTTTTTTAAGTTTATAAGTGCAATTGATTTGGAAACACCATAGTGTTTACCAACTTTGTTTACTGTTTGAACTTTTAGTTTGGTAAATATTTGACATTTGATTTTCTTGTGTAGGTGGATTTCATAGTTACTTGTTTGGAATGAGTCCATCTATTGCAAGCTTCCCAACATTTGGTGTAGAAGCATATAAAGAAATGTAAATCACTCTCTATATTCTAATATTCAAAAGAAAATAACTCTGTTACTAGAATAATAAACTATAGGATAAGAATATTTGTTGAAACTAAAACATCTATCTTTTCAACTTCTGATAACTTCTTATATTTATTTATGTACAACTTAACATGTTCTATTTTGATTTTTCTTCCACCTATGTGGGAGTTGGGATGATGAATCCACATGTAGAAATATTTTAATTTTCGGTTTTATTTTAAGGTGTTTGATAAATCTGAAGGTTTTTGTCTGTGTAAATTATAACTGACTTTAATTTATCTGTAGAATTATAGTGGAAAACAGTGATTATTAGAGAAGCTGATTATTTGGTATGGGGAATCAAATGATTAATTTAGAAAAATCGAGTGTTGGAATTCAGAAAGTTAATCAAGGGTGTGTTTGGAGCTGGTTTTATATTCTTGATTACCATCATTGGGTGTCAAAAGGGTTTTTCGTCATAAGAAAATAAATGGCAAAAGTAAGTTATTTCGTATCACAATTCACAACTTGGTTTTTCTTTATTTCATTTGTTAGAAAAAGAGAAAATGATGAATAAAATCATAAGGCGAATACTCAATAATTTAATTTTTGTATTCAAGTTAACTAACTTCATTCATTTTATTCATTTGTATTCTGATTTTTGTAGGTTAATTTAGCATTTTCATTTTTTTTATATGAAAATGACACTTTATTCAAGTTTAGATTTTTTTTTTATTATTTATTATGCTATATTATAAAATATAATACTATTTGTATCCATACTTTTCTTGACTCAAATCAACACATTTAATACAAAATCTAACTTGGGTTGCCTTTACATTTTGGTCACTAGCCTTCTCTTGAAATTTAGCTTGAGGTGAGACTTGAGTTAACAAGTGCATATAATTTATTATGTATATCTTTTATTATTTTGCAGCCCGTCAACGAACAACTTGCAGTTATGACATCGAACAGTTTTAGAACCATATACAGTTTGAAAATAATGTATTATATGATTTTAATACATTATAGAATATTTGATTCTAATTTTAATTGTAATTATTGTAATCAATAACAATTTGAATTAAAATGTATTAATGTTTAAAACTTTTGAAATATGACAATCAACGTGGTGCGATAATTATTTGATTTTTTAGTTGATAAGAACTTAGTACAAGTTAAAAATGATAAAAATCATTCACAATAATACTTCATAATTATATTATGTTATTAGTGTACTTTTTAATGAGCAATTAAAAACATTAATTGATTATATAGTAGGGGATTTGGTTGACTGATTTTTTAGAAAGGTATTTGTTTGTCTATTGCAAAGTTGTAAGTTTAATTTGAAAGTATTATTTAACCATTTTATTTTTTATCAATGTAATATTTATTTTATTTAACTTTTATTTATAATTTGTGTGGATTAAAATATTATATTATGTATTTAGTTTGAAAAAAGATGATAGTAAAAAAAAAGGAAGTAATGATTGATATATGAAAAATAAAATAGAGGAAAAATTTGTGGAATATATAAATAAGATTAATTCATTTTAATAATTATAAGTAGAACGTTACACGTTATGGTAAAATGAATATCAAAAGTATCGTATTGATAAATTTTGAAGAGTGCCACATCATATTTTAATTGATTTGGCATGAGAGATGATGAATTTTCAATCCAATGCTCTATGTCTCAGAATTAATATATTATATCAGATTAAACCTAATAACCATCACATTAAGAAATTTTTATTTAAAACCAAATAATTGTTTTGCAGGACTAATATTTAATTTATTAATAAAAAATCAACACTATATTGCAAGCAAAATATGGTTATGCGTTATAAGCTATTAACCGACACGGTTCAGCAACTCCACAAGCACACTATATTTGGAGGGCCACTTATATGGCAGGAGCACTCTCGACTTCGATGACTTACTATTGAAGGATGATGAAGCTAGAGACTATCCATTACACCACTTTAGTTGTTGAGAACACGACACAATAAGCAATAGATATCTCTAAGGTTATAAAGGTTGAGATTCAAGTTGATCCGGAAAAAGAATAAAAAGAGAAATTAGACTTGCTCTCGTAAGGAATTTCTAAGTCGCAATGTACTACATCTTATTGGAAGAACAACCACTTCTTCCTTGATGTAGCAGTTTATAGCCAATATATAATCTAATGGGATATATTCAGTGTTTCTTATTATGATTAAACCCAACATACTGTTTTATTTTTTAGATATAAGACTTATGTTTCAAGGTTGTATTATTTAAACTCTTAAGAAGCTTGCACGCACGCACATGCATGTGCATAACATGCACCTGAACACGTGCTAGCTTCTTTAAAGTCTCAAAAATACAAATCTGACACATAAGTCTTATATCTAACCCGTAACACGATAGGTTGGAGTGAATAATAGTAAGCAACATTGAATATATCTTACTAGAATATATTTTGGCAATAAAATCTTATATCAATTAAGAATCAAGTGGTTGTTGATATTATGATTTTTCTAGTACTCAAATTTCGATGAAAAATAATATGTCATACCTGGAATCATAATGGAGAATTCTTCTAGTGTTATTGATTCACATTTGTTCTCTCCTCTCCTCCTTATTATTTCTATATCTTTGATGATCAATATATTGTATTCTGTATTTTATGTTTTGTGTGAAAGAAAAACGGTATGTACGATTTATTCCTTCGATTCCTATTTTAATTGTAATATCTCCATGAGTCATAAAAGGAGTTGAGAAGGATTTGAATTTTATTAATTTAAAAAAAAAAACTTCCATTGACTTTTATTATAATTACACCCGACAACCATCACATTAAGAAATCTTTTATTTAAAACCAAATAATATTTTTATAAGAGTAACATTTAATGTACTAATAAAAAAACCAACACTATATTGCAGGTCAAATATGATTCAACTTCTCCACGAGCACACAACATTTGGAGGATAATTTATATGGCAAGAGCACTCTCGACTATGATGACTTAATATAGAAGGATGATGGAGCTAGAAATTGTCTATTACATTGCTTTAGTTGTTAAGAACACGACACAATAGGCAATAGATATATCTAAGGTTCTACAGGTTGAGATTCATGTTGATCAAGAGAAAGAATAAAAATAAAAATGAAGTTGGTTCTCGAAGGATTTTCTAAGTCGCAATGTACTACATCTTCTTGGAACAAGTTTATATTGTTTAAAATCTTAAAAATCTTGCACCCACGGACATGCTTGTGCATAATAAGTCATGCATGCATGTGCGCGCGTGCAAGCTTCTTTAGAAGTGATTGAAGATCCCTTTACAATTGCAACCTTGGGTTTTCCCTTTGTTAGGATACCAAAGGGATATAATTTGTAAAATTTATAGGGTGTAATGATGTTTTAGTTTAAGGTTGAAGATGATGTTGTTAATTGTGATTTGTTATTTTAAGGTTGACGATGATGTTGTTAAATGTGACCTTATTTTAAGGTTAGAAGATGATTTTTTTAAATGTTAAAAACTTTTTTAAGATATCCATATTTTAAATTAAAATAAAATTAAGGTTATTAGTTTTTTTAAATATAATTTGTGGTTAATTTTTGTGTCAAAAAAAGTGAAATATACTTATATTATAGGTTGAAGATGATGTTGTTTCTTTAAGTGAAATAGTCAACTCAGTTAGGGAGAATGTGTCTTAACTGATTCATTAGATAAGTTATCTTTTCCAATCTCATATGGTGTATGTTACTGAGAATTCTGAATTATGATTCTATGTGTTTGCTATAAAGTTTTAGTTCATTGTTTTTGTGGAAATGGGTCGAAAGGTGTATTGTCGATCCAATGCAGCCTTTGAAAAGCATTATCATATTGTGTATTCATATATTAATCCATAGGTTCAAAACATAAGTAGTTATAGGTGAAGCTTTCAAACAGTTACATAACATGATATTACCATATTTTTCATAATTACGTTTTTAAGTTTATAAGTGCAATTGATTTGGAAACACCATAGTGTTCACCAACTTTGTTTACTGCTTGAACTTTTAGTTTGGTAAATATTTGACATTTGATTTTCTTGCAAGGGTGGATTTCATAGTTACTTGTTTGGAATGAGTCCATCTATTGCAAGCTTCCCAACATTTGGTCTAGAAGCATATAAAGAAATGTAAATCACTCTCTATATTTTAATATTCATAAGAAAATAACTTTGTTACTAGAATAATAAACTATAGGATAAGAATATTTGCTGAAACTAAAACCTATATATTTTCAACTTCTGTTAACTTCTATTATTTATTTATGTACAACATAACATGTTCTATTTAGATTTTTCTGCCACCTATGTGGGAGTTGGGATGATGAATCCACATGTGAAAACATTTTCATTTTCGGTTTTATTTTAAGGTGTTTGATAAATCGGAAGGTTTTGGTCTTTGTAAATTATAACTGACTTTAATTTATCTGTGGAATTGTAGTGGAAAACAATGATTATTAGAGAAGCTGATTATTTGGTATGGGGAACCAAATGATTAATTCATAGAAATCGGGTGTTGGAATTTAGAAAGTTAATCAAGGGTGTGTTTGGAGCTGGTTTTATATTCTTGATTACCATCATTGGGGTGTCAAAAGGGCTTTTCGTCATAAGAAGAAAATAAATGGCAAAAGTAAGTTATTTCATATCTGTTGCACCCCAAAATTTTCCCAACCTTTTCTTAACTTGGTTTATGTTTCATTTCATTTCTTTCTAGAATTTGCATTGCATAGCATTTTTCATTGAACAGTGGATCAAGAGGTTGTGCATAGAAAGAGGAGTCTACTCAGAGGGTTGAGCCTAAGCCAGGGGTGTTATTCAAGTTTTAATGTTCATCAAGTCATCTAGAAGTGGGCAATAGTCTTGTGAAAGGTTGGTGGATGTATGTGGGTCAGCTCCTAACTTGGAGGCCAGTTAAAAATTATCAGAGGATTGTGAATTCATGATTATGGATATAAGATGTTGAGAGAACTCATTGAGTGCCTTGAGGGTCATTGTGGAGTTCATCCAAGTGTTTATACTAAGTGTGAAAGGTTACAATTGAAGGTGTTGCATCTAGGGTTTTCGTCTGGTTAATCCTCAGTCGATTGTGAAATTGAAGGAGATTAAAACTCAATTCCAAATCTCTATGGTCATGTAATGTTGTGTTAAGATGCATGAGACATCATTTCAAGTTCAATTCATCAAGTATCAAGAGTGGGAGAAGTTACTAAATTAGGGTTCTAAGTGTAAAATTCCCTATTTAGTGCCTAACTTCAAGACCACCTATCTCAAGATACAAATCTCATCTCAACTTTTGACCAACATGAAAGTTGTAGAGCATGTTCTTAGCTTTAGTTTGAGTACTAGAAGTCCTTGATTGGATTTATAGAACTCAAGTTATGAAGCATTATGCCATTTTCAAACATATGCATGTGAAACATAAGCCAAGTTGTTATCTCTTTATTTCAGGTGTATCTTCGGAGGTTTGATCTTTTTCCTTGGTATCCAGACCATGTGATTTCTCTTTGCCCGCGTGGTATCCAGACCCCAACTCATGTTATTCCACAACAGTATCTTCGGATCTCGGAGGATCATGATAAGCAGTTCTGATGAATTCTTTGGTCCGTTGAATATCCAGACTCCGGTCCACTCCCAGTTGGTAGGGTTTTCCTTTTTCTGTCAAGTATCCAGACTCCGGTAAAGATGATTGTGGTATCTAGGCCACGACAATTGATATTATTGTGCTTTCTCCGTCGAGTATCCAGACTCCGGTGAAGACAATGTGGTGTTCAGGTTTTGATGGGTATATTTGTGATATTTTCTCTTTCGTCCATTGAGTATCCAGACTCCGATCAATTTCGTTGAGCATTCAGGCTCCGGTTTCTCCGTTGAGTATTCAGACTCCGGTGAATTTTCAATTAGTGACGTATTGTTTTGTCCGTTGAGTATCCAGACTCCGGTCAGTTCCGTTGAGTATCCAGACTCCGGTAAGTTTCCAACAGGTATTTTCTCTTGCCCCGGTGAATATTCAGATTTTGGTAATTTTCCCTTCTCCGTTGAGTATCCAGGCTCCGGTCACCTACGTTGAGCATTCAGGCTCCGGCTTCTCCGTTGAGTATCCAGACTCCGGTGAATGTTCCATTTGTAAAGCATTGCTTTTTCCGTTGAGTATCCAGACTCCGGTAAAGTCAATTAGATATTCAGACCTTGATAAGTTTTGGTTGTAGTATTCCTTCTCCGTTGAATATCCAGATTCCGGTGAATTTCCGATTTATGGTGATGATCTCTTTTGTCCGTTGAGTATCCAAGCTCCAGTCAATTTCTCGTTGAGTATCCAGACTCCGATAGTTTCATATGGCGATGATCTCTTTTGTTCGATGAGTATCTTGGCTCCGGTCAATTCTGTTGAGCATCCAGGCTCCGGTTTATTTTTGTTGAGCTTTCAGGCTCCGATTTATTACGTTGAGTATCCAGAATCCGGCAAATTTCCAATATGTGGTAATTTCTCTTGTGTGTTGAGTATCCAGACTCCGACAATTTTTCTATGATTCCAATTTCGTTGAGTATCCATGCTCCGATAAAATTCCAGTTTATGATCTCTTTTGTTCGTTGAGTATCCAGGCTCTGGTCAATTTCGTCGAGCATCCAGGCTCCGGCTTCTCCGTTGAGTATCCAGGCTCCGTTGAATTTGCAAATAATATATCCTTTTGTTCGTCGAGCGTTCAGGCTCCGGTCAATCTTACGTTGAGCGTTCAGGCTCCAGTTTTTACGTCGAGCATTCAGGCTCCGGCTTTTACGTTGAGCATCCAGGCTCCGGCTTTTACGTTGAGCGTTCAGGCTCTAGAAAATTTCATTGATCCATTTTGTTTGTTGAATATCCAGATTCCGGCAATTTGAAGTATTCCCTTATTTCAGGTTTTTCCCAAGCAGAGTTACTCGTTAAGTTTCTCTATTCCCCAACGGAATGTGTTTGTAATCAGAGCAGTTGTCTTTGGAGATTCTTGTTTGCAGATTTATTTTCTGCGGTTGGAAAATTTTCGGGTACTTTGGTATTCAACCGTCTTTTACCTTGACTGCGTGAATTCCGTTCGCTTTTCACTCATTCAGGTCTAAGTCGTTTGAATAGGGGCAGCTGTTGCACCCCAAAATTTGCCCAACCTTTTCTTAACTTGGTTTATGTTTTATTTCATTTATTTCTAGCATTTGCATTGCATAACATTTTTCATTGAACAGGGGATCAAGAGGTTGTGCATAGCAAGAGGAGTCTACTCATAGGGTTGAGCCTAAGCCAGGGGTGTTATTCAAGTTTTAATGGTCATCAAGTCATCTAGAAGTGGGCAATAGTCTTGTGAAAGATTGATGGATGTATGTGGGTCAGCTTCTAACTTGGAGGCGAGTTAAAAATCATCAGAGGATTGTGACTTTATGATTATGGATATAAGATGTTGAAAGAGCTCATTGAGTGCCTTGAGGGTCATTGTGGAGTTCATCCAAGTGTTTATACTAAGTGTGAAAGGTTACAGTTGAAGGTGTTGCATCTAGGGTTTTCATCTGGTTAATCCTCAGCCGATTGTGAAATTGAAGGAGATTAAAACTAAATTCCAAGTCTCTATGGTCATGTAATGTTGTGTTAAGATGCATGAGACATCATTTCAAGTTCAATTCATCAAAGATCAAGAGTGGGAGAAGTTACTAAATTAGGGTTCTCAGTGTAAAATCCCCTATTTAGTGCCTAACTTCAAGACCACCTATCTCAAGATACAAATCTCATCTCAACTTTTGACCAACATGAAATTTGTAGAGCATGTTCTTAGCTTTCTTTTGAGTAATAGAAGTCCTTGATTGGATTTATAGAACTCAAGTTTGTAAGTACAGAGTATGCCTAAGAGGGGGGGATGAATTAGGCTTTTAGGGACTTTTTTTGGTTTTTCGGTATTCTTGATATTTTACTGGTTAGGTTCTTGGTGATGAATGCAGTAGAAATTAAAAAGAAAGTGGACACCAAGATTTATAGTGGTTCCCCTCACAATCCGAGAGTACTCCACTCCCCTTTCAACACGAAAGAGAGTTTTCACTATTGTTTAATAAAGTACAACCTATCACACCATCAACCGGTGAGGCCTACTATCAAACAATAAAAATCAACAAGTGTACAAGAACAATCCTCTTGTAAACACTCACCCTTGTGTCCAACAATCCTGGATCACAAGTCAAAATAAAAGTAATCTGAATACTTTGATTTGAGAGTAATAATGGTAATATCAATGCTGAGATTGATCTTCTCCTTCTGATCAAAATTCACTCATTTAATTTCAACACAAGTGTTCAATGTTATGCATATGAAAGATATGATCAATATGAACACTTTTGAAAAGATTTGAAAAATATTTGAAAGTGGTGAATTTGATTCAAAGAATTGTTTTGAAATTGATTATTGGAGGATTTTTTTCAATTTGAAAAACTCAGAATTTATATGTGTAAACACACCTTTTCCAACAGGTATATTTAAGTATAATTCAAAATATGAACTGGTATAATTTTCAAACAATTTTTGAACTTGAAACAAGGCCATTTTTCAAAATACGTTCAGTGTTAATCGGTTAACCTATACGGTTAATCGGTTAACACTTGAACGTTATACCAGAATATTCAAAATTTGAAATGGTTAACCGGTTAACCTATATGGTTAATCGGTTAACACTGCTATTTTTCAGAAAAATGCTTATAAAAATAGTGTTATACCAATTCTAATAGTTTAAAAAGTATGCTTATGCAATGTGATCAAATGATAAAGATGTTGAACACTTGTATATCAATTAAATTAATGGATTTTGATATACCATGGCTTGTGTCCAAAACTTGAAAGTTGATCAGTCAAATGTTCATGAAGCTTTGAATGTTGATCACTTCCATTCCACTTGATCTTGGCCTTTTAAAAGCGCTTGCCTTTTTGCACAGATGAAATATTCTTGATCTTGATTTGTTGACGTCATCAAAACTTTGAGATGGAGCTTGCTTCTACAATCTCCCCCTTTTTGATGATGGCAACCAAAATGATCTTGTGCAATTTTTGACAATGATTAGCAATGATCTTGTTTTCTCCCCCTATGTCCATGAACTCCCCCTATCGAATACATAGGCAAAAATTTTGCACACATAGACATAAGAAAGCCAAAGCTCTTCTCCCCCTTTGTCATAAGCAAAAAGGAAGGAGCTTTCAAAAAAGAAAACTAGATAGACCAATAATGCAAGCAATCACAAGAATATGGAAGCAAAGCATAATGAAATTAAACGGCAGCAACGCTGCAAATATTGTACGAGTTACAATGCCAAATTAAAAATAGAGTTCAAACATAAATGAAAGCATAAAACATCAAAAACTAGAAAACAATGCAATAAAAGACATCAACAACAACATATTCTCTAAAGATCCTCATCAGGCATATCCACATCATCTTCTTCCTCTTCTTCACTATCATTCTCTTCTTCAATCTCTTCGTCCACAACTCGGGTGTTGGAATATGGAGGGTTAAGGATAAGGTTTCTGAGGGAAGCAATGGCTCGGGAGGTCTCTCTATGCATATTCATTAACTCTCTATGCTGGTTCATCATGGTTGTATAGAGAAACTCACTTGTAAGACCCCCTTCAGGAATTGGATACGCGTGATGGACAGGACCGTCATCGGCATACCTGTACGTACCGTCAGCCGCTTTGATGATACCAGTATTTTTGACAATGTTAATCTCATTGATCTCATTAGTTGTAGGTTTCATCTTGGAGGACGGTTCCCTGTTGAGGTCTAGTTCGGTTAATTCCAGAATTCTCGAAATCAACCGAGCATACGGTAACCGTGTGATGCACTGAAGTTGTTGCTGCAAATGATACATGATGGTCAGAATCCAATTGACCCTTATGCGGTTCTTGATTGCATACAAAAGCTGCATTTCTAAGTCATTAATCTGAGAGTGGTTGGAATCCTTTGGAATGAGGACATAGCAGATAATGTAATGAAGCATTCGATCAGAAACCGTCAGATTCTTGGCATAGCACAGCATACGAGCGGTGCGAGAGTTTGCAATAACTGTTTCTTTCGTGAACCTGCAAATCTGATATTAATACTCCATTTTATCATAATTTGCCCAAGGTCCATCTACATGGTTTACACCTTTCCTCAGGAAGCAGCCTTTTGATGGAATCTTAAGGTGTCTAGCAAGGGTGGATAATTTTTCAACAAACTCATGGTCTCTAATGGTGGAACGGATCATGTGGTTTTCATCAATGTCCAGATATACAACCATCTTACTCATAAAAGCTTTAACAAGATCAGGATAAATAATACCAGAGTCGGTGACGAACTTGTCGATGCACTGATATTCCAATAGTGTAGGAAAGTCAAAAGAAATTGTAGGAAAAGCTCGAAGATTTACATACTTTACCGGCAGGAGTTGACGAACACGAACTTTGAAATCCATGCGCCTCTTTTTGGTGGTTTCCATTGGAATGTTGTCGTCATCAAATTCTGATGCATACTCAGGAAGATTTCCCTTTCCTTTGTGTGAGGAAGCCATGGATGAAAGTTTGAGAGACCTGAAGTTGTGGGTTCTGAGGAAGTTAGGGTTTGAGAAGTTGTGGGGATGGTTATGAGAAGTTATCCAACTTTAGAGAGTGGGAGAGAGATAGTGGGTTTTTAAAACTTAGGGTTTGAAGAGGGAAGTTCCACAGAACTCTTTAAGAGGGGATAGGATTTTGGATATGGATTAGGACTCTTAAGAGAATATGGACCACATAAAAAAAATGCATTCATCATATATAATATTTTCAAAAATTTAATTAATTTTCGTTTCTGATTTTTAGAAAATTTAACAGTGTTAATCGGTTAACCATATAGGTTAATCGGTTAACACATCAAAAAATTGAGTCAGAATTGAAAATTTAACAGTGTTAATCGGTTAACCCATATGGTTAATCGATTAACACACTCGAATTTTTGAAAAATACTTAAAAACAGAATGCCTACACATGAAAACACAACACAAATAATGCATACACATATTAGAGAAAAGGTCAGATGTCACCTTCATCAAGAATCCCAAGTTCTCGCCGAATTTTGTAGAACGGTTCTTTCGCCAAAGGTTTGGTGAAGATGTCGGCGAGTTGATTGTGCGTGTCGACGAAAGTAACATCTACATCTCCATTCAATACGTGATCTCGAAGGAAGTGATGCCGGATATCTATATGTTTTGTTCTTGAATGCATGACCGGGTTCTTTGTAATGTTGATGGCACTTGTATTATCACATCGAAGAGGAATGCAGCCGAGATCTATACCGTAATCGAGGAGTTGTTGCTTGAGCCACAGAATTTATGCACAACAACTTCCTGCTGCAATATATTCCGCTTCGGCTGTACTGAGTGCCACACACGCTTGCTTCTTGCAGGCCCATGACACTAATGCATTCCCGAGAATGTGACATGTACCGCTTGTGCTTTTTCTATCGGTCTTACATCCTGCATAGTCAGCGTCAGAGTAACCAACTAAAGAACAAATACTACCTTTAGGATACCATAATCCGACGTTCATTGTCCCTTTGAGATACTTTATGATTCTCTTTACGGCTGTGAGATGTGATTCCTTCAGACTTGCTTGAAAGCGTGCACACAAACAAACGCTAAACATAATGTCAGGATGGCTTGCCGTCAAATATAGTAATGAACCGATCATACCTCGATATTTTGTTATATCAACTGGAGTACCGGATTCATCTTGATCAACGTATGTTCCGGATCCCATAGGAGTGGACATCACCTTGCAACTATCCATATCGAATTTCTTCAACAATTCCTTACAATACTTGGATTGGTTGAGGAAGATGCCATCCTTTGTTTGCTTGATTTATAGTCCAAGAAAATAATTCAATTTTCCCATCATGGACATCTCGAACTCTCCTTGCATCATAAGTGAGAATTCTTCGCAAAGCTCTTCGCTTGTTGATCCGAAGATGATGTCGTCGACATAGACTTGAACCAATAAAGTGTTTCCTTTGATCTTCTTTATGAACAATGTCTTGTCAACCTTTCCTTTTGTAAATCCCTTCTCACATAAGAAATTGCTAAGGCGGTCATACCATGCTCTTGGTGCTTGTTTTAGTCCGTAGAGTGCCTTTTTCAGTTTGTAGACATGTGAGGGATTCTTGAAGTCTTCAAAACCCGGAGGTTGTTTGACGTAGACTTCCTCATTGATGTAGCCATTCAGGAAAGCGCTTTTGACATCCATCTGGAACAACTGAAAATTCATAGAACAAGCGTAAGCAAGAATTAATCTACTTGCTTCTAACCTTGCTACCGGAGCGAACGTTTCATCAAAATCAATTCCTTCCTCCTGGTTGTAGCCTTGTGCGACCAATCTTGCTTTGTTACGAACTATGATCCCATTCTCGTCAAGTTTGTTCTTGAACACCCATCTTGTTCCTATGATGTGCTTATGGTCTGGTCTTGGTACAAGACTCCAAACTTGATTCCTTTCGAATTGATTGAGTTCTTCTTGCATTGCTACAATCCATTGGTCGTCGCCTAAAGCTTCATCAATCTTGGTTGGTTCAATTTGAGACATTAAAGTCATGTTGAGACAAGCATCCTTAAGATTAAGTCGAGTTGCAACGCCTTGGCTAATATCACCAATAACTTTATCTATTAGGTGATCTCTATGCGTTCTCCATTCCTTCGGAAGATCTTGATGTTCTTCAATGATTTGAGTGACATCTTCTTATGGTATTTCTTGATTCTTTAAAATCTCTTCTTGTTGTTGTGAAGAACCTACTATATCATCATCATCATCCATAATAATATTATCCTCTTTCGAGGGGTTAGTCTCATCAAACGAAACATGAATGGATTCTTCAATAGTAAGTGTTCTCTTATTAAAAATTCTAAAAGCTTTACTATAAAGAGAGTAACCAAGAAATATACCTTCGTCGGATTTCTCATCAAACTTACCGAGACTATCTTTGTTGTTGTTGAGAACAAAGCGTTTGCATCCGAATATGTGGAAGAATTCTATATTTGGTTTTCTACCCTTGAACAATTCATACGGAGTCTTTTTGAGAAGTGGTCGAATATTGACACGGTTGCTTACGAAGCATGTTGTACTAACTACATCTGCCCAAAAATATTTAGGAAGGTTTCCGTCACTGAGCATTGTCCTTGCAAGCTCCACCAGTGATCTATTCTTCCGTTCTACGACACCGTTTTGTTGAGGCGTCCTTGGTGCTGAAAAATTATGTGAAATTCCATGCTCTTCGCAAAATTCTTCAAAGTCTGAATTTTGGAATTCTCCACCGTGATCGCTTCTTATAGAGGCTATGGTGAGTGATTTCTCATTCTGAATTTGCTTTGCATATTTCTTGAATGCTTTAAAAGCATCACTTTTCTGCACTAAAAACAATGTCCAAGTGTATCGAGAGAAATCATCAACAATAACTAAGACGTAGAGATTACCTCCGAAGCTTTTTGTTCTTGATGGACCAAAAAGATCCATATGCAACAATTGAAGTGGCCTTGATGTAGAAACCACGTGCTTGGATTTGAAAGTTGTCTTGGTCTGTTTTCCCTTTTGACATGCATCGCATAACTTATCCTTGATGAATTTTATCTTCGGAAGACCAACAACTAGATCATGCTTTATCAACTTGTTTAAATGCTCCATGTGAATGTGAGCAAATATTTTATGCCAAAGCCACGCCTCGTTGTTGTTCGCCATAATACATTTTACCTTCAAGGAAGAGTCATCAAAAGAGATCATAAAAATATTATTATATCTTTTACCTTTTAGCAAAATGTCATGAGTGACTTCGTGTTCTATCAAGCATTTCTCCTTTGTGAAGTTGATTCGGAACCCTTTGTCACACAATTGACTTATGCTAAGTAGGTTGTGTTTAAGGCCTTCCACATAAAGAACGTCTTCGATGATTGTACATGGAGGTGCACCAATGGTTCCAACTCCAAGAATTTTTCCCTTATTATCATCACCGTAAGTGACGTATCCTTTGGCCTTTAATGATAGACTTGAAAATTTGTTTATGTCTCCCGTCATATGCTTCGAGCAACCGCTATCAAGATACCATTGATTAGTGGTTGTCTTCAAGCATACCTATAACACAAAATTAAGTAGTGTTAGGTACCCAAATTGCTTTGGGTCCTTGATAGTTAGTACCTTTTTCAACCCACACATAATGCCCTTTAGCAACACCAATATTGCGCACATAGCAAGCATTAGGTGTATGGCCTTTAATTCCACAATAAGAACATGTAGGTTGAAAGTGACTTCTATATCTAGGAACATAATTCTTTTTCTTTGCAATGCTTTTCTTGTTATGATTTTGATGCTGAACTTTGTAAGTGTTGGCCTTTTCTTTAACAATTTGTTCACTTGCTCTTACGAAAACGGTCTTATTGGTGCTTGGTTTTGAAAATTTAGAATATCCTAATCCACTTTTATCATTAGGATATCTTTGATGTTTTAGAATTTCTTCCAAGTCAATTTGACCTTTTTCGTATCTTTCTAAAACTTTTTTGAGTTGAACAATTTGGAAAGATAAAGACTCACACTTCTTACATACAAGACTTTGTTTTTCATCCATCAGTTTCTGTTTTTCATCTTCAATATTTTTTATAAAAACAGAGTTTTGTTCTTCTAAAGATGAGATTCTTTTCTTTTGTGATGAGATGTTTTTATACAAAGTCTTGCACTCTTTTAGAAGTTCATCTATAATTTCTTGTGCATCATTATCATAAACAGAAAAATTACTACTAACCTCATTTTCTTCATCGGAGTGGTGAGAGGCCATTAACGCCATATTTGCACATTCATCGTTTTCCGATTCTGATGATGAACTTACTTTGTTGTCGTCCCATGCGACATAAGCCTTCTTCGTTCTGAAATCCTTCTTGCCTTTGAATTTTCCTTTATTTGCGAGTTTCGGGCAATCTGGCTTTATGTGACCTTGTTTCCCACATTCGTAACATGTAATTTCTTGGTTTGATGTGGGTGCCTCCTTTTTCCTGAAATGTCTATTCTTTTTAGAAAAGGAGGAAATTTTATTATTATTAAAAAAACTTACCAAGCTTCTTTACTAGAAGCATGAAATTTTCGTCTTCAGAAGATTCGTCATTTTTGTCATCCCTTGTGTCAATCTTCAAGGCAATTCCTTTGGACTTCTTATCTTGACTTTCATGCTTCTCAAGCCTACCAAGTTCCAGTTCATGCTCTTGAAGTTTGCCAAATAATGAAGCGGATGTCATCGTTGAAAGACTCTTCTTTTCCGAAATAGCGGTCACCTTTGGTTGCCATTCTCTTGTTAAGGATCTTAGGACTTTCAAGTTGAGATCATCATTGGTGAAGGTCTTCCCGAGAGCAATCAGATGATTAGTTAGATGAACGAATCTCATTTGTAAGGCAACAATGGATTCACCAGGCTGCATACGGAACATTTCATATTCTTGACTTAAAGTATTAAGTCTTGATCTTTTTACTTCGGCTGTCCCTTCATGCGTTTCTACCAAGGTGTCCCAAATTTCCTTTGTCGATTTACACTGTGATATACGGAAGAATTCGTCCGTACTGAGAGCGCTTTGAAGTATGTTGATTGCTTTCTTCTCATTCAAAATTCTCTTCTTGTCATCTTCATCATATGAGGATTTTATCTTTGGAGTGCCTACGTTATTTATGACGCTCATAGGAACATGCGAACCAGTTTCTACGGTTTCCCATATACCATCTCCTTGAGCCTCAAGATGTGCCTTCATACGGATTTTCCAAAAATCGAAGTATTCTCTAGAAAAGAGTGGTGGCTTGTTACTGCTTCCACCATCTTTGAAAACCGGGTTAGTACTAGCGGAAGCCATTAGGATCGATAGGAACAGGTTACCTTAACCTGCTCTGATGCCAATTGTAAGTACAGAGTATGCCTAAGAGGGGGTGAATTAGGCTTTTAGGGACTTTTTTCCGGTTTTTCGGTATTCTTGATATTTTACTGGTTAGGTTCTTGGTGATGAATGCAGTAGAAAGTAAAAAGAAAGTGGACACCAAGATTTATAGTGGTTCCCCTCACAATCCGAGAGTACTCCACTCCCCTTTCAACACGAAAGAGAGTTTTCACTATTGTTTAATAAAGTACAACCTATCACACCATCAACCGGTGAGGCCTACTATCAAACAATAAAAATCAACAAGTGTACAAGAACAATCCTCTTGTAAACACTCACCCTTGTGTCCAACAATCCTGGATCACAAGTCAAAATACAAGTAATCTGAATACTTTGATTTGAGAGTAATAATGGTAATATCAATGCTGAGGTTGATCTTCTCCTTCTGATCAAAATTCACTCATTTAATTTCAACACAAGTGTTCAATGTTATGCATATGAAAGATATGATCAATATGAACACTTTTGAAAAGATTTGAAAAGTATTTGAAAGTGGTGAATTTGATTCAAAGAATTGTTTTGAAATTGATTATTGGAGGATTTCTTTCAATTTGAAAAACTCAGAATTTATATGTGTAACACACCTTTTCCAACAGGTATATTTGAGTATAATTCAAAATATGAATTGGTATAATTTTCAAACCATTTTTGAACTTGAAACAAGGCCATTTTTCAAAATACGTTCAGTGTTAATCGGTTAACCTATATGGTTAATCGGTTAACACTTGAACGTTATACCAGAATATTCAAAATTTGAAATGGTTAACCGGTTAACCTATATGGTTAATCGGTTAACACTGCTATTTTTCAGAAAAATGCTTATAAAAATAGTGTTATACCAATTCTAATAGTTTAAAAAGTATGCTTATGCAATGTGATCAAATGATAAAGATGTTGAACACTTGTATATCAATTAAATTAATGGATTTTGATATACCATAACTTGTGTCCAAAACTTGAAAGTTGATCAGTCAAATGTTCATGAAGCTTTGAATGTTGATCACTTCCATTCCACTTGATCTTGGCCTTTTGAAAGCGCTTGCCTTTTTGCACAGATGAAATATTCTTGATCTTGATTTGTTGACGTCATCAAAACTTTGAGATGAAGCTTGCTTCTACAAAGTTATGATGCAGACAAGTTACAGGTCATCAGATGAATGCAATTTTGGTCAACAAAAGTCAACCAACTTCCAAGTCATTTTTTACCTAGAAGGATGTTTCTCCTCAACTTTTGATGAACATGAAAGTTATAGGTCTTGGTCTTAAATTTCCAAAAATTACTAGAAGTCTTTCATCTGATTTGTAGAACTCAAGTTACGAGGCTTGCAAGTCAGAGGTATTTTGGGAAAGTGAGATTATAGGTCATAAAATTATAGGTCCATTTCACCAACTTCCACACCTCAAATGAAGATTTTTCCAATATCAAATGTGCTCCAAATGGTGTCAATTGTTTAACCAAGCATTACGAAGTCATGAATTGGGCTTCGAATAGTGATTTCCTAAATTGATTTTCATGGAAAATGATTTAAAATGAGGAAATTGGATTTAATTCATTATGGATCATTTTTGTGCAAGTAGATACATATTTTGAGTGCAAACTATATTTCAAGCATAATGGCAATAATAGAATTTGAATTGGGTAAGTTTTGATGAGCCATTTTCAAGCTTTCTTTAAGCTTTAGTTACACTTTAAACATAAACCATTGAGATCAAACAAGGATCAAATCCCAACCCTTCACACTCCTTATGTCATCAGCAAGCAAAATGCATCATTTTGGAGCCAATTTGGTACAGAATTCGTGCACATGGCAAGTGAAAAAACTCAAATCCCATGGATATGCAATTGGGCTCTAGGGACTGCCATTGGGCTTAATTTCTTTTCAAATCCATCACATAAAAGGTTTCTGCCATGAAAAAAATGCTCAGAACACGAATTGGTTGAAGAATTGGAGCTAGAGCATTTTGAAAAAGTGGTGAAAAATTGAAATTCGAATTTTGAGATTTAGCAAGATTCAAGCAAAATTAAAGGTTGCAAAGGCTTCATTGAAGATCACTGAACATTTTTGGATACTTTTCTTCAAGCTTAAGCATCCATTGAAGGCTCAGTGGAAGTTCTCCACTAGGTATTTACAATTCAACCTTACTCTCTGAATATGCATTGATTCTCTGCCATTTTTACATATTTGAGACCTAGACAATATGTAGATCATTAATCACTAAAACGAACTGGCATTTGTGATGATTGTTGGATGAAGCTCAAAACTGTTTGGATCTGATATGGCTTGTTCTTGTGTTGTTTTGCTTAATTATTGCTTGATCTGTAATCTCCATAACCTCTAGATAATTTCTGGACCAAATTGAGTGAAGTTTGTGAACTTTTGTTCTTGGTGCACTTTTCCGTTTGGCTTCGATTTGAGTTTGTTGTGAGGAATTAATGGAAAATAAGTATGACATGTTGTTGTACATGGAGAGAGGAAGAGATTAGTATAAAATTTGTTGAGTTTAGTGAAGATTTGAAAATCTGGTGTGTTCCCCTCTCCGGAGAAGACGACCGGAGTCTTCTTCGGCCACCACAGACTTCCCTCCCTTTTGTTTCAGTTTGAAAGGAAGAAGACAACTCCCCAGCCACACGATCTTGTGACCTCCTTGACCTAGTATGTTGATCCAATGTATGAGATTTGATTTCAATTAGGGTTGACTTTGACTTGCTTACGTGGTGTGTTGTGGATTGTTAGATTGGAATACTTTTGAAACTAATGCCCAGGATTAAGACCTATGGTATGTTGTAGTCAATAAACCACACCCAATCCCCCAGTGAAACGCCCCCAGTGCTACGTGGCGCGCTCCTAGGCCTTGGATCTGTTGACTAGTCTTCTGATCCTTTGGTTGTTGTTTTTTATTGCATTTTCTTTTTCTTTTATTCATTTTATTATTTTCTTTTTATTTTGGTTTGAATTTAATTCATTAAAAAAGGCTCCAATGCTCCAAAAATTCCACAAAACTATTTTTCACAAACCTTGAGATGTCTATTATTTTTAGACATTTTTTATTTTATTTTTTAGATTATTTTTCATTTTTAAATATAATTAAACATTGGAGGTGTTTTTAAATGGATTAGATTGTGCTTTGTTTATTCTTTTATTTGTTTCTTCCATTTCCTTTGGGTCCAATGAATGAAAATTGATCCTCATATCTATGATTAGTTGAACAATTTTTTAGGACCATTTTGCCCCTACTTGGTTGACTTTTGGTGCTTTTCTTTTGACCCTCGATTCTCCCATTTCAAAGTGGTACATCTTGAATATTATTTTCTTTTGATGGTGCTTTGAAGGGATATTTGCTTAGAGCTTTTCGCCTCTGTTTGCTAACATGTTTAACTACCTTGTGCATTTTATTCGATTATTTTTGAACCATTTTCCTATTTTTGAGGTAACTTGCAAGTCAAGTTACCTCCAAGGGAGGTTCACACATGTACCTTGACCTAGTTTGACTTGGATATGACTTTTTTGGATCCTTTGAACCCTCAATGCCTTTTGTTTCATGTTGCTAACATGTTAAGGATGATGTTGGTTCAATTTTAGGTCATGATATTGTTTCTTCCTTGTTCGTTTGTGTGTTTCCTTTTAAGTTTTCAACTTGAACTTCTATGTGATGTTTGCTTGCACTCTTTGTGCTTTTTGAAGGTGAGATATAACTTAGAGGGGGGGGGTTGAATAAGTTTAGAAAAATAATACTTGAAATAAATCACACAATTATTTTTATCCTGGTTCGTTAAACAACTACTCCAGTCCACCCTTCCAGAGTGATTTGCCTTTCTCAACAAGGTCTTAATCCACTATTAAATCAAACTGATTACAATAGTATCACCTAAGAACTACAGTTCTTAGTCTTCTCAAGAGCTACTGATTCACACTGAATCCTCTTAAGGAAATTCCTTTACAAACAATGTAAATAAAATACAAGAGTTTTTAATGCTTCTATAAAGCTATAATCACAACAGTGATTTTTCTCTTAAGATTTAAGTACAAAGATTCTATGAAGAATAAGAATGAGAGCTTAAGAATATTTGATTTCTTTTCAGCAAGTGTATAGCTCAAGAGTGTATCACTGAAGAATGAAGTGAGAGGCTCCTTTTATAGGCAACTGAATTTTCCACGTTGAAAAGAGAGTCCAAAAGGTCTGAGCCTTTTTGTCTTCACATGTACTGACCTTTCCTTGAAATAGATGGCACAGATAAATCCTTTTTGTCTGTGTAAGTGTGTCTAGCACAAATAAGGAAAGAGACGTTGAATGATTCCAACGGATACATTCTTGAAAACACTTCTTCAGTTTCAGCAAGTTCTTCAGAGTTTGAATAGATCAGAGTCTTCTGATGAGATTCAGAACTATGCTGTATCAGAGTCTTCTGCAGCTGTGTGCTTCTAGCGTGTAGATCATCAGAGCATCTTGACACAGAACTTCAGTACTTGGCAGCGTAGGTACTTTCAGAAACTTCTGTAGATCAATGCTTTGAGAAACTCTTCAATCAATATTCTTCTATACTTCTGATGCTTCAGCTTCAGATGCTTCTGATTATCTTCAGATGCTTCTGGCTATCTTCAGATTGCTTCTGACTCAGAATGTTCTGGATGCTTCTTTCTTCAGATCTTTCTGGAGACTACGCTCAGGATCTTCTGTAAGGAGCAAGCAGATCCTTCTGTAAGATGCATCTGGCGCTTCAGATTCAGAATAACTTCTTGTATTCAAAGACAGATTTGCTTCTAGAGAGTCAATATAATTTTAATCTGCAGTAAAACTCTCAAACAAATTTTAGAGTATATAATTCTTAAATATAAATTTTCTAACAGTTATCATCAAAACAAAGAGTAATTATTAAGAACCAATCTGTGTTCTAACAATCTCCCCCTTTTTGATGATGACAAAAAGTATCAGAAATTTTATTTAATTGAACTTAAAGAATTATAACTCCCCCTGAGATGATGAATCTCCCCCTGAGTTAAATATGAAAAAGGAGTAGAAACTTCCCTTTTTATCTTGAGTAAT
The DNA here is from genome assembly GCA_963859935.3 of Lathyrus sativus. Lineage (NCBI taxonomy): Eukaryota > Viridiplantae > Streptophyta > Magnoliopsida > Fabales > Fabaceae > Lathyrus > Lathyrus sativus. Next base: position 42,422,255 of record OZ012739.1, read on the forward strand.
CTTCAGAGTCAGATCTTGTCTGTCTTGTAATAATCAATGGTCAGAATATCTTGCAGATATAAGATTCAGATTTTGATAAAGAATAAATGATCTGAGAAACTCAGAGGTTCTTTATAGAGTGTTCTTATCAAAAGTTCTGAAATAGTTAATTAAAATATTAGAAGGAATAGATATGTCTGAAGATTCATTCTAGTGAAATTATATTAAATAGTTCAGATCTATATTTTCTCCCCCTTTTTTGTCATAAGCAAAAAGTAAAACTTTTAAAAAGGACAAATAAAAGGAATAAAAGCAGATAATTCAATGGAGAATAACAGTCTGATTTAATTAAAGATAACAGATCACAAAGTACATCAGAAGATATTACAAAACATTCAGATGCAAAGATAACAGATGCACAAACATGAAAAAAAATCTAAGTGTGTTTAGACAAAAGCATCTTCAAAAGGTTTGTGATCTCAGATTGTGATTGCTCTTGCTTTGACATGAACTTAGTGATTGTCTCATTCTTCTCATCTTGTTTTGTCATCCATTCTGACATGTCCTCAGATTTCTTGTCTTGCTTCGCCATCCAAGATCTGATTTCAGATTGACCAGCTTCCAGAGCAGCAATCTTGTTTGCCAAATCTGGATTTTCTGTCTTGATTTCAGATGATGGAGGTTCTGTATCCTGAACAGAGTCAATAGCCATATGTTCTGGAGATCCTGAAGAGGTTTCTACCAGAGTCATAGTTAGAGTAGGGGCAATTGGTTCTGGTGGAGGAGGAGGTGGAGGAGCATCCAAACACAGCAGAGGCCCAATCTGGTTATCAATCCAGAATTGATTTCTTTCAGCTCTGAGCTTTGCATCATCAGAACAGATGTTCTTCAGATTAGAAGCTACAGTGTTGAATCTATTCAGAAATTCTTTCCAGATGATTTCAGTCTCATTTACATCCATAGATTCAGAGCATCTTCTTTGAACAGTACCTAAAGACATCTGTAATTCTTGCAAAAACGTTTGAAATAAATGTTCAATATTAAGTCTGGGAGGAGGTTTAAGCAAGGTTTCCAGAGTCATCTGTTTAGGCTTTGGAGTTGGTGGTATCAATGATTTTGGAATGGAAATCAGAGGAGGGGGAACATATGGAAAGAATGGAATTTCTGGTTTCTGAGGAAGGGATCTGTTTAAAGCATTAATCAGATTGGGTTGAGGTCTGGTGCGTGGGTAAACATCATCAAAGACTGCATTAGAGTATGGTACAAAAGCAGATTTTGATGGTTTATCAGATGCAACTGTGTTGTCAGATGCAGAATGCAGAGCTGAAACAGCAGCTTTACCAGATTTATCAGATATGGTGGCTAAAGATCCTTCATTTTCCATAGATTTAATATATGAAAGGATCACAGATGGAAGGGTTGGTGTAAGTTTAGGTCTCAGAGGTGTCAAGGGTTCAAAGGGTTCAACTCTATCATAAAAATCTTTAAGTTTGAAACCATAAGATAAATTATGATACAGAGAGGACACTTGAGCATAAGAGATTCCAGATGATGATGGAATAGAAGAAGGAACAATCATCTCAGATGAAGGTTCAGGTGGAGGCATAGGTTCTGGAATTGTAGTTTTGGTAGGTACAGATGATTCAGGTTCAGGGTCATGAACAGGATATTTGTCAGAAGGATTAATCAGAAAGTCAGGGTGAATGTCTGATTCAGATGAATTTGAGGATGTTTCTGGTGTACAAGAGGTAGAAGAAACTTGAAACACTGTTTTTAATGGAGTGATATCAAGAACTTCTGTCTCAGGGATATGAGATGGTTCTGAAGGAATTTCAGGTTGTTGAGTAGGTGGTTCAGATGAAACAGGAGCAGAAGTTACTTGAGTGGGTTCAGAAGTAACATTTGCTACAGGTTCAGAAGATTGAATTGGTGAAGGTGGAATGACAGATTCATTTTGTGGTTGATCTTCTGAGGTTTGTTTTTCTGGGAGATTTTCTGTTGAGGGTGATGCAGATTTTTGTTTATCAGAATTTTGTGGTAGTTCTGATGGTTGTGTTGGTTGTGGTTCTGTTTGTTGTGGAACAGTTGGTTGTGGTTTTGTTGGTTGTTTTTCTTTAGGTTGTGGTTCTGATGGTTTTGGAACAGATTTTGATGGTTTTGGAGTGAAGTGTTTGATGTGTAATTTTGGTTGAGTTGGTTTTGATATAGGAGCAGTGGGTTGTTTCTGAGGTGATACAGAGCTGGAGGCAGCAACAGATGTAGTTTGAGTAATAGGGGGTTTGGGAACAGACTTAATAGAATCATTTATAACAGCAGTTTTAGAAGAGACAGAAGCTTTAGTACCTTTGAGTTTAATCCTCTTAGCAGAGACAGCTTCTCCAGAGTCCTTTCTCTTCAGAAGATCCTTGGGACTTTCAACAATCTTAGCCTTCTTCTGGACAGGTTCAGATTCTGCTGCAGGTTGAGATCTTTTCCTCTGAAGTGGAACTTCTGCTTCTTCTTCTTCTTCTCCTGCATCTGGCAGGGGTTGCTTGACAAGTTAAAATACATTTGCAGGTACAGGCACTCCTTCTCTTTTGCATTCCTCTATATACATCAGAACAATGTGCCTAGGTTCTTCAGCAAAAAATAGAGGGAAATCTGATACTGGAATCCTTTTATTCAGATCAGACATGTTCAACTTCTTTGGAGCAGTGGTAAGTTCATCTACAATCTTGAGTCTCAGAAGGCTCTTAGCGTTCAGAGGCTTTCCCATAATGAACTCAAGTTCCTCTGTTACACCAGCATCATACAGAGCAGCCACTAAACCATTTTCAGTGAGAAGATCTGAGAGCAACCTTCCAAAAGGTATCCAATTCCTGATCTTCTGAGTCTTTTCCTTCACAGATTCTATGGATGCATTTATGTGATTCCACAGATGCATGAACAATAAGTAAGGAAGATCTACCTTATTACTCTGACTGAGGCAGTACATAAAATAGATCTGCTCATTGTTGACATAATCTGGGGAGTTTGTTGATTTTCTGTGATGAATGCATCCCATGAAGATCTTGGCCCAGATCTTATATTCTGGTTTCAGATCTTTGAATTTGTTAGAGGCTTGTCCAGCAGTCATAACCTCATCATAGACTTCATCCATATCAACACGTCCAACTGGCAGATGTGAAACACCATCTGTTTCTTCATAACCAATCAGTTTTCTAATAAGATCCTCTGTGATGATGATCTCCTTTCCCAGCACAGATGACAGAATGAACTTTGGATACACAGATGCATGGATCCAGAATTCCTTAATAAGCAAAGGGTAAACTGTCCAAACAGTCTATCAAAGTATTTTACCCAGCCTTGAGCTCTAACAATGGAGCGAAAATCAAACCCATTTTCAGCCAGTGAGTCAAACTCAACCATGGATTCACACAACACTTCTAACTTTTCAATAGGTGTGAGAAGAGTTCTCTGAGGAGGAATGTATGGATTAGCACCAAGATTGTCTGAAGTTACAGCAGCCATTGTTGATTGAAACTGAGCAGTTGTTGATGAAGAAGACGCCATTGAAGAATGCTTTTTAGAACACTTAGGTTTTGGGTTTTTGTGAAGAGAGAACAAGAGATGAAAATGCATATAAATTCTGAGAGTGAAAAGTGTGAAAGTGAAAACACTTCAAGTATTTATAGTAAACACATAGGCACACCAAAAGACAGAATTAAAGCACGTTTGAGAGCATTAAATGAAAAGAATAAAATCATTTCAAATAATAAATGCTTCTGACAGATTTGGGGGGAAAATCAAGAATTTAACTATTCAAATTTCACCTCAAATGTCTTTTCAGTTGTCCACACGCCACCTCTTCAGATTTTGTGGGACACGTGTTTGCTTGCATGCTGTTCTGAATTCTCTCAAGAAATGAAACATTAGCCACGTTCAGATCTTCTAAAGATGGTCAGTTCAGATTTTCACATCAGAAATAATAATCAGAATAGAATAAATGAACAGAAGAAATACTTCAGATCATTAAACATTTTGCATCTGAGAGATTTCTTCTGATAAATATTACTCTGGACAAAAATCCATACAAATATTTTTCAGAATGAACTTAAATCTATCCTCAGCAAGGGGTTTTGTAAAAATATCTGCCCATTGATGATCTGTATCAACAAAGGCTAAATTTATGATTCCCTTCTGAACATAGTCTCTGATGAAATGATGTTTAATTTCTATATGTTTAGCCTTAGAATGCAAGATTGGATTTTTTGACAAACATATAGCAGAAGTATTATCACAGAAGATAGAAAGATTACTCTCATAGATTTGATAATCTTCTAATTGACTCTTCATCCAGAGCATCTGAGTACAACATCCAGCAGCAGCAATGTATTCTGCCTCTGTAGTTGATAGTGCTATGGTAGGTTGCTTCTTGCTGTACCATGAGATCAGATGACTTCCAAGAAACTGACAGCTTCCAGAAGTGCTTTTACGTTCAACTCCGTCTCCAGCATAGTCAGCATCACAGAATCCAACTAATGAAAATTCATCAGATCTTCTGTAACACAAACCCATGTTAGCAGTACCTTTCAGATACCTTAGAATCCTCTTAACAGCTGTTAAGTGTGATTCTCTAGGATCTGATTGGAATCTAGCACATAAGCAGACACTAAACAGAATATCTGGTCTAGAAGCAGTCAAGTATAGAAGAGATCCTATCATACCTCTGTAGAGTTTTTGATCTACCTTCTTACTTACCTCTTCCTTACCTAGAGTGCTTGTAGGATGCATTGGAGTCTTTGCCATTTTGCTATCAACCATATTAAACTTCTTCAAAAGCTCTTTAACATACTTGGTTTGATGTATGTAGGTGCATTCTGGAGTCTGATTGACTTGGATTCCCAAGAAAAATCTCAATTCTCCCATCATGCTCATTTCAAACTCTTCCTGCATACATTTAGCAAACTCCTTTCCAAGCGTAATATTTGTTGATCCAAAAATAATGTCATCTACATAAATTTGACAAATCAACAGATCTTTCTTAACAGTTTTACAGAATAAAGTTGTATCCACTTTTCCTCTGATAAAATTTTTCTTCAGAAGGAAATTGCTCAACCTCTCATACCAAGCTCTGGGAGCTTGTTTTAATCCATAAAGAGATTTCTTTAATTTAAAAACATGATCTGGAAAGTTTTCACTTTCAAATCCAGGAGGTTGATGGACATATACTTCTTCTTCTATAATACCATTAAGAAAGGCACTTTTAACATCCATCTGATACAGAGTGATGTTATCCTGTGCAGCAAAAGAAATCAGAAGGCGTATAGATTCTAACCTTGCCACTAGAGCATATGTCTCAGTGTAATCAATACCTTCTTGCTGACTGTATCCTTGAGCAACCAGCCTTGCCTTATTCCTTTCTACTTCTCCCTTTTCATTCAGCTTATTTCTGAAAACCCATTTTGTTCCAATAATATTGAATCCTTTGGGTCTAGGAACCAGATCCCAAACTTCATTTCTGGTGAATTGATTCAGCTCTTCTTGCATAGCTATAATCCATTCATTATCTTCCAGAGCCTCATCTACAGATGTTGGTTCTATTATTGACACTAAGCCAAATAAAGAAGATTCAGAAGTTCTGAGAAATGATCTTGTCCTGATTGGATCATCTTTCTTTCCAATAATCACATCTTCTGGATGAGATGATTTGATTCTGGAGGAAGATCCTCTGACAGTTGGTCTTTCAGAAATTTGCAAGTTGTTTAGTTGGGAAGTCAAAGGTGTAGCATCTGGAGTTGCTTCAGATTCTTTGATATTTGCCTTTTCTGCCTCTGATCCTTCAGAGTCTGTGAGAATCACTTCTCTATCTGCAGAACTTTCAAACTGCTTTGGCTTTTCAGAGCCAAGCTTATCATCAAATCTAACATGAATAGATTCTTCAACAATCTGTGTTTCAGTATTGAATACTCTGTAGCCTTTAGAGCGTTCAGAATAACCAAGCATGAAACACTTCTGTGCTTTGGAATCAAACTTGTTCAGATTATCTTTAGTATTAAGCATATAACAAATACATCCAAAAGGATGAAAATAAGAAATGTTAGGCTTTCTGTTTCTCCACAATTCATAAGGAGTCTTTTCCAGAAGAGGTCTTACAGACACTCTGTTCTGAATATAGCAAGCTGTGTTAATTGCTTCTGCCCAAAAATGTTTTGCCAGATTTGTCTCATTGATCATGGTTCTGGCCATCTCTTGCAATGTTCTATTTTTCCTCTCTACAACTCCATTTTGTTGTGGAGTTCTAGGGCAGGAGAAATCATGTGCAATGCCTTTTTCAGAAAAATATTTTTCAAAATGTTTATTTTCAAATTCTCCACCATGATCACTTCTGACTTTAATAATTTTGGAATCTTTTTCAATCTGAACTTGATTGCAGAAGTCAAAGAACACAGAATGAGACTCATCCTTGTGTTTTAGAAACTTTACCCATGTCCATCTGCTGTAGTCATCTACAATGACTAATCCATACTTCTTGCCTCTGATGGATGCAGTTTTTACTGGTCCAAACAGATCAATGTGAAGTAATTCCAATGGTCTGGAGGTAGACACAACATTTTTTGATTTAAAATGAGATTTTGAAAATTTACCTCTTTGACATGCTTCACACAGAGCATCTGAGTTGAACTTCAACTTAGGAAGTCCTCTGACCAGATTGAGTTTATTAATCTGAGATATACGTCTCATATTAATATGCCCCAATCTTCTACGCCAGACCCATTGCTCATCATTCACAGATAAGAGGAATTTTACATTTTGAACTTTAAGTTCTGAAAGGTTAATTTTATAAATGTTGTGTTTCCTCTTTCCACTGAATAGGATAGAGCCATCCTTTTGAGATACAGCTTTGCAACATTTTTGATTAAAGATTATATCATAACCATTGTCACTTAATTGACTTATGGACAACAGATTATGTTTCAATCCTTCAACTAACAAAACATTAGTAATAGAGGGAAGCTTACCATTTCCAATAGTGCCAGATCCAATGATCTTGCCCTTCTGGTTCCCTCCAAACTTCACGTCCCCTCCAGATCTAAGTTCCAGGCTTTGGAACATAGACCTTTCTCCTGTCATGTGTCGTGAGCATCCAGAGTCCAGGTACCATGATTGGTGTCCTGACTTTGCTGCTAAGAACATCTGCAACAGGAATTATTTTGTCTTTAGGTACCCAGATCTTCTTGGGTCCTTTGGGGTTAGTTGGTTTGCAAGTTTGTCTAAACTTCTGTTTTGCAACATAATGTTTATTCTGACTTGCCTTTGGTTTAAACACATAAGTACTCTTCTCAGAGCTTGTGTGTTTAATGTCATTCAGATGACCAAATTTGAATTGAGAGTACAGAGGTGTCTTACTGATAACAAGTTTGTCAACAGGTTTTGGATTGCTTCCAGATGAAGACTCATATCCAATGCCTCTTCTGTTGTTTCCACTAACACCATAGATCATGGAAGCCATCTTGCTTCTGTCTATGCTCTTAGTGAGAAACTTCTGAAAACTAGAGTCATATTTTTCTAAAATATTTTCACAAGACTCAGTTTCAGAATCAGATTCTTGTTGAGTTCTATCAAAGTCATTTTTGATTTTTAAATTTATTTCCTTCTGCTCAACAAGTTCTGTTTTCAGAAGATCAATCTCAGATTCAAGATTGCTTTTCAGCTTCTTGTATTTGAGTTTGATGTTGTTGTAACTTTTAAGAACTTCTGTTAAAACTTTAATGAGTTCTTCTTTGGTAAGTTTGGCCATTACCTCTTCTGCATCATCATCAGATTCAGATTCTGATTCATATCCAGAGGTACCTTCTTCTTGATCCTCTGTCCTGGCCATCAATGCAACGTTTGCACATTCTTCTTCAGATTCAGAAGATGACTCACACTCATCAGAGTCATCCCATGTTGCCATCAGAACCTTTTTCTTCTTGTTGAACTTCTTCTTAGGTTTTTCTTTCAGAAGTTTAGGGCATTCATTCTTGTAGTGCCCAGGTTCTTTGCACTCATAGCACACCACATCTTTCTTGGCAGATCTTCTGTGACTAGAAGATTCTTTCCTGTTGTCAGATCTTCTGAAGTTGTTAAACTTCTTTCCCTTGTGCTTCCAGAGTTTGTTAATCCTTCTGGACAGCATGGACAACTCATCTTCTTCTTCAGAAGAAGATTCTTCAGAGCTTTCTTGAATAACCTGCAAAGCTTTAGCAGTTTTGTTAGATTTTAAAGCTATGGATTTACCTTTATCTTTCTTCTGGGGTTCATCTTCCTCCAGCTCAATTTCATGACTTCTCAAAGAACTGATAAGTTCTTCTAAGGAGATCTTGTTCAGATCTTTTGCCATCTTTAATGCAGTCACCATTGGTCTCCATCTGGTGGGAAGACTTCTGATGATTTTCTTGACATGATCTGACATTGAGTAGCCCTTGTCCAGAACTTTCAGACCAGCTGTAAGAATCTGAAATCTAGAAAACATAGTTTCTACATTTTCAGAATCTTCCATTTTAAATGCCTCATACTTCTGTATGAGCGCCAGAGTCTTTGTCTCTTTAACCTGGGAGTTTCCCTCATGAGTCATTTTGAGTGATTCAAACATGTCATGAGCAGTATCTCTGTTAGTAATCTTCTCATACTCAGTATGAGAGATTGCATTAAGCAATATAGTTCTGGCTTTGTGGTGATTCTTGAAGTCTCTTTTCTGCACTTCAGTCATTGATTTTCTATCAATCTTTTTGCCATCCTCTCCAGTAGGATGTACATATCCATCAATGACCAAATCCCAAAGATCAGCATCATACCCAAGAAAAAAACTTTCTATTCTATCTTTCCAATAGTCAAATTTTTCTCCATCAAACATTGGAGGTTTGGTACTGATCCTATCCTTCTCTTCATATTTATTGTTGATTGAATTATCATCCATGATAACAAATAAATATATAGATCAAAGTATATCTCCTCTGGATCTTTACTGACACTGTTAAGTGATAGCACACTCAGAACCGGAGCTCTGATGCCAACTGAAGGTGAGATATAACTTAGAAGGGGGGGGGGGGGGGGGGGGTTGAATAAGTTTAGAAAAATAATACTTGAAATAAATCACACAATTATTTTTATCCTGGTTCGTTAAACAACTACTCCAGTCCACCCTTCCAGAGTGATTTGCCTTTCTCAACAAGGTCTTAATCCACTATTAGATCAAACTGATTACAATAGTATCACCTAAGAACTACAGTTCTTAGTCTTCTCAAGAGCTACTGATTCACACTGAATCCTCTTAAGGAAATTCCTTTACAAACAATGTAAATAAAATACAAGAGTTTTTAATGCTTCTATAAAGCTATAATCACAATAGTGATTTTTCTCTTAAGATTTAAGTACAAAGATTCTATGAAGAATAAGAATGAGAGCTTAAGAATATTTGATTTCTTTTCAGCAAGTGTATAGCTCAAGAGTGTGTCACTGAAGAATGAAGTGAGAGGCTCCTTTTATAGGCAACTGAATTTTTCACGTTGAAAAGAGAGTCCAAAAGGTCTGAGCCTTTTTGTCTTCACATGTACTGACCTTTCCTTGAAATAGATGGCACAGATAAATCCTTTTTGTCTGTGTAAGTGTGTCTAGCACAAATAAGGAAAGAGACGTTGAATGATTCCAACGGATACATTCTTGAAAACACTTCTTCAGTTTCAGCAAGTTCTTCAGAGTTTGAATAGATCAGAGTCTTCTGATGAGATTCAGAACTATGCTGTATCAGAGTCTTCTGCAGCTGTGTGCTTCTAGCGTGTAGATCATCAGAGCATCTTGACACAGAACTTCAGTACTTGGCAGCGTAGGTACTTTCAGAAACTTCTGTAGATCAATGCTTTGAGAAACTCTTCAATCAATATTCTTCTATACTTCTGATGCTTCAGCTTCAGATGCTTCTGATTATCTTCAGATGCTTCTGGCTATCTTCAGATTGCTTCTGACTCAGAATGTTCTGGATGCTTCTTTCTTCAGATCCTTCTGGAGACTACGCTCAGGATCTTCTGTAAGGAGCAAGCAGATCCTTCTGTAAGATGCATCTGGCGCTTCAGATTCAGAATAACTTCTTGTATTCAAAGACAGATTTGCTTCTAGAGAGTCAATATAATTTTAATTTGCAGTAAAACTCTCAAACAAATTTTAGAGTATATAATTCTTAAATATAAATTTCCTAACAGTTATCATCAAAACAAAGAGTAATTATTAAGAACCAATCTGTGTTCTAACACTTTTTGCTTGCATTTCCTTTTGAATTGAATTGATATTGCTTTTGAGCTTTCTTCTCTTCATCTCCCTTCTGTCTAATGACCTTGGAACCTCATTTAAGGCATCTTAGTCCCTCCTGAGGAAGTACTTGAAGTATACCTAAAATGATGGATCCTTGAGGATTCTTTTGTGCTTCCTTTGCACTTGGTTAGTGATGCTCATGGTTGAGTACCTATTATGAGGCCCTTTCTGCCCTCATTTTGTCTCCCATCCTCACTTGGCTTTGACTTTTTTTTACCTTTCATTTTGGTTTAATTTTGGTGGTGTGGTTGATGTTGTTTGACTTAGGTCATTTCGTCCCACTTTTGGTGCATCTTTGTGTAGTTTGTTCTTGTTTGATTGATTTCTTCTTGTGCTCCTCTTCTTCTTTTCTTTTCTTGCATTTCCATATGCATGCTTGGTTGAGATGAGCTTTTGGAGGTTACTGCCCCACACTATTTTCCTCCCACTTTCATTCTATTTGTGCATCTTATGTTTGCATTTTCATTTGCATATGCATTCTTCTTCTTCTTCTTCTTCTTTTACTTTTCTTTGCCATGCTCCCCATAAGTTCTATAACCTCTTGAGGTTATGATAGATATTAGGTGCCTAACCATGCATGATAACATTAGGTAGTTCCCTTTTGAATCTCAACTTTAGATGTACTTTGCATGATAACTTTTAGGATTGATTTGTCTCCCAATAGTGTTCCTTCTTCTCTTCTCATCTTCAACCTTCATAAAACACTTAATAAAGAATGACAAGTGTTGTATGCTACAAGCCTTAATCTATTTGGGAAATGATGATTGGGTGGTTCCCTCTCAATTGTCTAGAATGTTAGTATATGTCCTTTGGATGATATACGACGCATTCGCTCCTAAATCATAGTCTTTAGTGCAACATGAGTTACAAATCAAGTTCAAAACACTTCTTCTCTAAAAAACACAAAAACACTTCAAAACTTTTTCATCATTCAGGATCTTAATCAGGAAAATCTTTTCAGATAAAAGAGTGTCGTTAGCTCTTAGTTCTACCGCAAACAGTAACGCCTAAGTCTCCATTGGTCGAGCTACATACACCAACTGCTAGAACTATTTGTTAACCCTACTCGGTCTAAAAAACTTTTGAACCATCCTGTGGTCTTTTTAGACAGAACTACGTTCGCTCTGATCTTTCATACCAGATGAAAGTACGTAGGCACAAGATGCGATGTCTTGGCAAGCAACCTTCCCCCTTCTTTACCCGTAGTTGGTCGAACTACGTTGACTCTGACTTTCCCATTGCACGAGGGAGTATTATTTAACCATTTTATTGTTTATCAATGTAATATTTATTTTATTTTTTAACTTTTATTTATAATTTGTGTGGATTAAAATATTATATTATGTATTTAGTTTGAAAAAAGATGATAGTAAAAAAAAAGGAAGTAATGATTGATATATGAAAAATAAAATAGAGGAAAAACTTGTGAAATATATAATTAAGAGTAATTCATTTTAATAATTATAATTAGAACGTTACATGTTATGGTAAAATGAATATCAAAAGTATCGTATTGATAAATTTTGAAGAGTGTCATATCATATTTTAATTGATTTGGCATGAGAGATGATGAATTTTCAATCAAATGCTCTGTGTCTCAGAATTAATATATTATATCAGATTAAACCTAATAACCATCACATTAAGAAATTTTTATTTAAAACCAAATAATTGTTTTGCAGGAGTAATATTTAATTTATTAATAAAAAACCAACACTATATTGCAAGCTAAATATGGTTATCCGTTATAAGCTATTAACCGACTTGGTTTAGCAACTCCACAAGCACACTACATTTGGAGGGCAACTTATATGGCAGGAGCACTCTCGACTGCGATGACTTACTATTGAAGGATGATGAAGTTAGAGACTATCCATTACACCACTTTAGTTGCTAAGAACACGACACAATAAGCAATAGATATCTCTAAGGTTATAAAGATTGAGATTCAAGTTCATCCAGAGAAAGAATAAAAAGAGAAATTAGACTTGCTCTCGTAAGGAATTTCTAAGTCGCAATGTACTACATCTTCTTGGAAGAACAACCACTTCTTCCTTGATGTAGCAGTTTATAGCCAATATATAATCTAATGGGATATATTCAGTGTTTCTTATTGTGATTAAATCAAACATACTGTTTTATTTTTTAGATATAAGACTTATGTTTCAAGGTTGTATTATTTAAAATCTTAAGAAGCTTGCACGCACGCACATGCATGTGCATAACATGCACCTGAACACGTGCTAGCTTCTTTAAAGTCTCAAAAATACAAATCTGACACATAAGTCTTATATCTAACCCGTAACACGATAGGTTGGAGTTAATAATAGTAAGCAACATTGAATATATCTTACTAGAATATATTTTGGCAATAAAATCTTATATCAATAAAGAATCAAGTGGTTGTTGATATTATGATTTTTCTAGTACTCAAATTTTGATGAAAAATAATATGTCATATCTGGAATCATAATGGAGAATTCTTCTAGTGTTATTGATTCACATTTGTTCTCTCCTCTCCTCCTTATTATTTCTATATCTTTGATGATCAATATATTGTATTTTGTATTTTATGTTTTGTGTGAAAGAAAAATGGTATGTACGATTTATTCCTTCGATTCCTATTTTAATTGTAATATCTCCATGAGTCATAAAAGGAGTTGAGAAGGATTTGAATTTTATTAATTTAAAAAAAAAACTTCCATTGACTTTTATTATAATTACACCCGACAACCATCACATTAAGAAATCTTTTATTTAAAACCAAATAATTTTTTTATAAGAGTAACATTTAATGTATTAATAAAAAAACCAACACTATATTGCAGCCAAATATGATTCAACTTCTCCACGAGCACACAACATGCACACAACATTTGGAGGATAATTTATATGGCAAGAGCACTCTCGACTATGATGACTTACTATTGAAGGATGATGGAGCTAGAAACTATCTATTACATTGCTTTAGTTGTTAAAAACACGACACAATAGGCAATAGATATATCTAAGGTTCTACAGGTTGAGATTTATGTTGATCAAGAGAAAGAATAAAAATAAAAATGAAGCTTGTTCTCGAAGGATTTTCTAATTTGCAATGTACTACATCTTCTTGGAACAAGTTTATATTGTTTAAAATCTTAAAAATCTTGCACCCACGGACATGCTTGTGCATAATAAGTCATGCATGCATGTGCGCGCGTGCAAGCTTCTTTAGAAGTGATTGAAGATCCCTTTACAACTGCAACCTTGTGTTTTCCCTTTGTTAGGATACCAAAGGGATATAATTTGTAAAATTTATAGGGTGAGATGATGTTTTACTTTAAGGTTGAAGATGATGTTGTTAATTGTGATTTGTTATTTTAAGGTTGACGATGATGTTGTTAAATGTGACCTTATTTTAAGGTTAAAAGATGATATTTTTAAATGTTAAATTTTTTTTTAAGATATCCAGATTTTAAATTAAAATAAAATTAAGGTTATTACTTTTTTTTTAAATATAATTTGTGTTTAATTTTTGTGTCAAAAAAAGTGAAATATACTTAACTTATAGGTTGAAGATGATGTTGTTTCTTTAAGTGAAATAGTCAACTCAGTTAGGCAGAATGTATCTTAACTGATTCATTAGATAAGTTATCTTTTTCCAATCTCATATGGTGTATGTTACTGAGAATCATGAATTATGATTCTGTGTGTTTGCTATAAAGTTTTAGTTCATTGTTTTTATGGAAATGGATTGAAAGGTGTATTGTTGATCCAATGCAGCCTTTGAAAAGCATTAACATATTATGTATTCATATATTAATCCATAGGTTCAAAACATAAGTAGTTATAAGTGTTATAGGTGAAGCTTTCAAACAGTTACATAACATGATATTGCCATATTTTTCATAATTACTTTTTTAAATTTATAAGTGCAAATGATTTGGAAACACCATAGTGTTTACCAACTTTGTTTACTGCTTGAACTTTTAGTTTGGTAAATATTTGACATTTGATTTTCTTATGTAGGTGGATTTCATAGTTACTTGTTTGGAATGAGTCCATCTATTGCAAGCTTCCCAACATTTGGTGTAGAAGCATATAAAGAAATGTAAATCACTCTCTATATTCTAATATTCAAAAGAAAATAACTCTGTTACTAGAATAATAATCTATAGGATAAGAATATTTGTTGAAACTAAAACATCTATCTTTTCAACTTCTGATAACTTCTAATATTTATTTATGTACAACTTAACATGTTCTATTTTGATTTTTCTTCCACCTATGTGGGAGTTGGGATGATGAATCCACATGTGGAAATATTTTAATTTTCGGTTTTATTTTAAGGTGTTTGATAAATCTGAAGGTTTTCGTCTGTGTAAATTATAACTGACTTTAATTTATCTGTAGAATTGTAGTGGAAAACAGTGATTATTAGAGAAGTTGATTATTTGGTATGGGGAACCAAATGATTAATTTAGAAAAATCGAGTGTTGGAATTCAAAAAGTTAATCAAGGGTGTATTTGGAGCTGGTTTTATATTTTTGATTACCATCATTAGGGTGTCAAAAGGGCTTTTCGTCATAAGAAAATAAATGGCAAAAGTAAGTTATTTCGTATCACAATTCACAACTTGTTAACTAACTTCATTCATTTTATTCATTTGTATTCTGATTTTTGTAGGTTAATTTAGCATTTTCATTTTTTTTATATGAAAATGACACTTTATTCAGGTTTAGATTATTTCTTTTATTATTTACTAGCGTTCAAACGGGCACGTCCGTGCCCGTTTGTCCGCTTTTTTTTATTGCGTTAACGCGCAAAAATATTAACAGTGTATTTTTTTATAAATTTAATTTTACTATAAACTATTTATATTGATTTTAATATAAATTATTTATATGATGAAACATTAAGTTTTGTATTTATATATTGCTATAGATTAGTCAAAACCATAAGAAGATTTAGATAGAAGAACAAAAATCTTTCACACAATTTATTAAGCAACTAAACATAAACATTAATACGGATATTAAGTTACATTATTGTTTAATAAGAAGGTCAACCATGGAATCAAAATCAGAAATATCTCTCCTTTCACTGCAAAACAAATGAAGTAATTCATTAATATATTTTTTATTTAATTTTGGTTTTAATTTAAATTATTTATCATATATATATATATATATATATGTGTGTGTGTTTGTGTGTGTGTGTGTGTGTGTGTGTGTGTTTATTAATTTAATTTTTTATTAAGTATATGGTCAATGAAATGCTTCCAAAGATTGTTGCAACAAAACTCTTTCATTTATTGAAGTAATACTTTAAGAAATATTTTAACATTTGATTCTCATTTCCCTGCATTATCTTGGAGGTGTGTGTAATCTTTAATATTTATTGTTCGTTTTCTATTATATTATTAGTATTGTATTAAATACAGATGAACCAATTCATAAATAAACAATTCATATATTTCTTATCTTTAAGACCAATGGGTTTAAAAAGAAAGACACTTAAAAATAATGTTTCATTGTTTTTAATAATATTCTCTAACCAAATCAATATAATTTGATATTTAGTTGCAACAACCAAATACAAAATCAACAAAATAGATTCTAAAATAAAGGCAAATTATCTCTTAAAGAAATAATCATAACATTGTAAAGGAAAAGAAACTTCATATCAATT
Source organism: Lathyrus sativus (assembly GCA_963859935.3). Classification (NCBI taxonomy): domain Eukaryota; kingdom Viridiplantae; phylum Streptophyta; class Magnoliopsida; order Fabales; family Fabaceae; genus Lathyrus; species Lathyrus sativus. The sequence continues at coordinate 42,438,233 of OZ012739.1, forward strand.
AACAATGAAGTATGATAAAGAATTAGAGAAGGAATTAGAGACTGGTAATCAAATAAGAGATGAAGATGAAGAATTTTTTTTCTTTATTTATCTTTCACAAACCATAAATAGTGGAGTATGATGATGTAATTTTTTTTATGTTGCCACTGAATGAATGAATTTTCATTTTCTATTCATTTATAAGTGTGTTTTGCACTTCCATCATTTTTGTAAGAGATGCATAACTATCAAAATTGGTTTTTTTCCATTAAAAAAACTAACTTTGATAGTTATGCTCATCTTATAAAAAAACCGTATCATTTTGTTAGCACTTTATTTTTAAAAATTAAATAAATTGCGTACAACTTAAAGGATAAAATGGGAATGAAATAGGTCTGTCCAAAATTATCTATCTTCTTTATCTTTATCTATAGTTATAGAATAGATAATAGTTATAGAATAAATAATAGTTATAGAATATATTAAGTAGAGTTTAGAGAACCATAATAAATATTATAATAAGAAATTTTTTTATGAGAATAAAAAGAAATCATAAATAAAAGTTAGGGAGATAAATACAAATAAAACCCACAAATAAATTAATCTCACATAAAGTGAAATAAACAAAATTTTGAGAGATTAAAAGTTTCATTTTCTTGTTAGACAAAAAAAACATATAAATTATTCTTCATGAACTAAGTAAAATAGACAACGTATAAAGAGAAAAATATATAATAAACAAAATTTAAGAAATGTGAATAAATTAGGATATATGTACAATTCCATAGAAGTATCTACTGTACACTCATTTCAATAGTTGCATGGAAAATATATATTTGTGTAAAAAAGATCATTTGAAATCCCTTCAAATTTTGCCGCATATATGTAGCATTCTGCCTCTTTTGAAATTAATAGTTTCTTCAATTTTCTTTAAAAATATAACATAAATATTAAAAAAAATAAAAATAAAAATGAGAGAGATGAGTTTTTTCTTTAGTTTTAAACGAAGAATTTAAGAGAGAAAAGAAGAGAGATAATCAATCAACATTGCAAAACCAAATACATAAGACATTTTTCAGTATTACGTATCTACTTCGGTGGAGTGTTCACAGATATTAATAAATTTATTAGAATTGTGATATAATAAATAGAATTTATATAATAATTAACAATTTTAATAATAATTTTACATAGAGTTGGTTCAAAAATACAAAAAACTACAAAGTAATATAATTAAAATGAATAACTTCTAATAACTAATCAAACGTATAGAAATAATTATAAGTGAATGATTTATATCTGTTACATTTTGAAAGATTATGCCCCTGTGTTCTTCCCATTGTCTCTTGCACATTCTTCTATCTTGCTTGATTTATCCATTAAAAACTAAAAAGAAATTTAAGAATCATTATTAAATATATAAAAATATTGATGTAGAAAGTATGTGTAAGAAAATTAAAGTTATTAGGTATTCTCAAATATTTAAGAATCTTTAAATTTTGAAGAAGAAAAATTGAAAAAATGAAAATAATGAAGATAAAAATGCAGGTAGTATGTGATAAAGAAAGAAAATGGTAGAATACTTAAAACAAAATGAATGATACGTGAATAAAAAAACGGCATTATGTTGTTGATACTCAAAGAAACTACACCAAAAATATGAATTTATCATTAAGACTTAATTACACATTAAAAATAATAAGAACACAAAGAAATTTGATTTCTTTCTTTCTTATGCATTACCGATGATACTAAATAATTTTCAATAATATTCATCTATTAATCAAACAATAGAATGAAATGAATAAAATTAAAAATAGGTAAAGGAATCGATCAAAATAGTTAAACTTTAAAAGTTAGTGAGAATATTAAAATTAAAAAAAACATAGTATGAAAATTGGAAAAATAACCTCTTCTCCATAAAAAAAATCTCTATGTTTAGGTTAACAACAACTTTTTTCTACCTCACTGTCTTCAAACTAATTAAAAACAAATTTAATAAGAGTTGCCAAAAGAACATAACAGAAAAATTAAAGTTAATTTAGAGAAATACTACAGAAAAGATAGGAGTTACCATTATTATCTTTCTCTTTCATTTTCATCTTTGTTTTCTTTCTTCCATATCTTTAATTTGTTTCTCCAACATTTTTTTTCTCTCTCAATTAATTTGCTTCTGCAACATTTTTTCTCTCTCTCAATATATCTAATGGGAAGAATATAAAATGGAGAGAGAAGATGGATTGGTTTAAAAACCACATAGAAGTTATGAAAGATGAAGAATAATAACTAACTAATAAAAGAATGTAATAAAATCAATTTATTAGGGACAAAATTGGAAATAAAAAAGCTACACCAAAAATGCTTATTGCCTTTATATATTGTTATAGATATAGATTATGCTATATTATAAATTATAATACTATTTGTATCCATACTTTTCTTGACTCAAATCAACACATTTAATACAAAATCTAACTTGGGTTGCCTTTACATTATTGGTCACTAGCCTTCTCTTGAAGTTTAGCTTGAGGTGTGACTTGAGTTAACAAGTGCATATAATTTATTATGTATATCTTTTATTATTTTGCAGCCCGTTAATACTTCTGAAACCATCAACGAACAACCTGCAGTTATAGCATCGAACAGTTTTATAACCATAAACAGTTTGAAAATTATGTATTATATGATTTTAATACGTTATAGAATATTTGATTCTAATTTTAATTGTAATTATTGTAATCAATAACAATTTGAATTAAAATGTATTAATGTTTAAAACTTTTGAAATATGACAATCAATATGGTGCGAAAATTATTTGATTTTTTAGTTGATAAGAAAGTAGTACAAGTTAAAAATGATAAAAAATCATTCACAATAATACTTCATAATTATATTATGTTATTAGTGTATTTTTTAATGAGCAATTAAAAACATTAATGGATTATATAATAGGGGATTTGGTTGACTGATTTTTTAGAAAGGTATTTGTTTGTCTATTGCAAAGTTGTAAGTTTAATTTGAAAGTATTATTTAACCATTTTATTTTTTTATCAATGTAATATTTATTTTATTTAACTTTTATTTATAATTTGTGTGGATTAAAATATTATATTATGTATTTAGTTTGAAAAAAGATGATAGTAAAAAAAAGGAAGTAATGATTGATATATGAAAAATAAAATAGAGGAAAAACTTGTGGAATATATAAATAAGATTAATTCATTTTAATAATTATAAGTAGAACGTTACACGTTAAAATGAATATCAAAAGTATCGTATTGATAAATTTTGAAGAGTGTCACATCATATTTTAATTGATTTGGTACGAGAGATGATGAATTTTCAATCAAATGCTCTGTGTCTCAGAATTAATATATTATATCAGATTAAACCTAATAACCATCACATTAAGAAATTTTTATTTAAAACCAAATAATTGTTTTGTAGGAGTAATATTTAATTTATTAATAAAAAACCAACATTATATTGCAAGCTAAATATGGTTCTCCGTTATAAGCTATTATTCCACTTGGTTCAACAACTCCACAAGCACACTACATTTGGAGGGCAACTTATATGGCAGGAGCCACTACTAGAAATGTTGTATTTAGCCTCGGCCATTTTCCGACACTATAAGGCAAAAAACCGCCGCTACTAGCCAATTAGCCTCGGTGTAGCGTCAGTGTCGGGGATAGGCTAAAACGATCGAAGCTAACATTTAGCCTCGACCAAAAAGAGTTGTGTCTACAGTAGCCTCGGTCTAGCCGTGTCTAATTTAGCCTCGGTTTAGCCGTGTCTACTTTAGCCTCGGTGAAACCGTGTCAAAAAACAAAAAATAGCCTGGGCCTGACCAAGGCTAAAGTCAAACTCCATAAGCTCACATAATATTTAGCCTTGGTCCTGGTCGAGGCTAAAGGAACATTTTGCCTCGAATTTTTCGAGGCTAAGTTCAAACTTTATAAGTCAACAAAATATTTAACTTTGGCCTAACCAAGGCTAAAGTCAAATTGTACCAACATTTAGCAATCAATTGAAAAACAGTTTTGCTAGTAATAATATGTATGCAAATGCAATTGAAAATCAGAAGTTAACTCACCAACTACAATAGGTGAAATGATTGCCAAAGCACCAGATTTTATCATCTCTCTTAATGATGCAGATGCTACAATTGCAACACAGCGAGCATAATCTGGTTTCTCCTTGTAATCCTGTAGAAAGCATTAAGCAATTAAAAGAAAGGGGTAAAAAAGAGAGAGGAAAAAAGAGAGATTCAAAACATAAACTAACATACTTAACATTACTTTACAAACTTAAACTCACCATTATACCAGGCCTTTCAATAAATTGCCTTCTTACTTCATTAACAACCTCTTGCGCAGTTCGGCCAACAACAGCGCAGGCCCAAGCACTAAAGACATATATAAGCATGGCACCCAGCAACCCACCCACAAAAACTTCTGGAATTGCAATATCAACCTGCAATAACATTTCAGATCCATATCACACTTTTCTCTCCTTTTCTCTCAACTGGATAACTATAATAGTTGAATTAGATGGGAACCAGTTCTACAGACATGTTTAAAAGGTTCAAGAGAAAATGAAGAAACCTCGTCCATATAAGCACTAAACAGAAGGAAAGAAGCAAGCGCAACAGAGCCAATGGCAAATCCTTTGGTGGTGGCTTTGGTTGTGTTACCCACGACATCAAGGACATCAGTGATCCCTCGGACACTTTCAGGCTGATAATAGGTAATGTCAGTTTACATACCATGAGAAATCTAAAATATAAAAAGTAAGGAAAATATTTGTTTGGCCAGAAATACCTGCTGGCTCATTTCTACAATTCCTCCAGCATTATCAGCTATTGGGCCAAACATATCCATGGTAAGAATATAGGCAGCAGTGCTAAGCATTCCCACTGTTGCTACAGCTGTGCCAAACAGCCCACCAGTTGGGTTTCCTGTTTCATCTATTAGTCCAGCAGTCTGGCCCAGCCAGTACACTAAGACAATCGCCACACTGATGATAAGGACTGGAAGACCAGTAGATTCCAGCCCCAAACTAACCCCAGCAATTATGTTAGTCTCATGGCCAGTAGAGCTAGAAAGGGCTAATGTACGCACAGGCTCATGCTTGTAGTCGGTATAATACTTGGTGATCCAAACAAAAATGTACGTTGTAATAATAACAATCAACCCGCACAAAGCAAAGTTGAACCATGCTGAAGGTGCTTGCTCAAGATAAAGTAACCATCGGGTAGACTGTAGAGTAAGTAAATTTAAACAGTAAGAGCGAGAGAAGGTATATTGAATTTGAAAAGGTTGAAGATATTTTGTTGTGCAGTTCGAAACAGAAGCTACATATCTCAACGACAAAAAAATACAGCAAATAAAACACAACATGCTTAGCCAATTCACACAACTTAGAAAAGCCAAATTATTATATCACAAATGAAGATTAATTATTACCAAACCAAATGCTAGAACAGCTAAAACTATTGTAACAAAATATCCTTTCTGAAGAATTGCCATAGGATCTTCCATAAGATATTGTTTTTTTTCTTCTTCTAAATTTATCAATATATTCCAGTTTATATCACATACTTTCTTCTCTAATTATCAAATAGTTTAACAAAACCAGAACAATGACTAAAAAAGTTTGAGAAATCCCATAAACTTCTACATAAGAACAAATGCAAATATTTAAGTCTTAGGAACTTAAAATCAGAGAACACCTCCAGTAAATTCAATCAGAGTAAAATTCAACTTGTCTAACATCAACACCTTTAAATATGACCATGTAAAACATCAATGGAAGTTAAACATGAACAATAGTAATTAGACATACTGTTTCCGTTAATTATAACCTTATTATGACTTTAAAATTTTCCAAACTATCCTATAGCCCTGTGAAAAACAAGTAGTAGTCTACTGAAACCCCAGATGACATAAAAAACAATTAAATAATTACCAGATCAGCAATAACAGCAGGATTTCTAGGGTCATCTTCAGGTATTCCATGTTCTACTTTTCCGACAAGGTCTGCCCCAACATCAGCTGCTTTAGTGTATATTCCACCACCCAACTGAGCAAACAGTGCAACAAAGGAGGCACCAAATCCATATCCAACTAGAAGAAGCGGCACTGACAGAAAGAAAAAATCGTATAAAAATCAAATAGCAATAAGATGCAGGTAATGCTCTGATCCCTAACAGTAAAGACAAAATCACGGAGCAATCAAATAAGCTGAAAATCATTTCAGACCACATTAAATTATCCCCACTTCAGCTCACTATGCTTAAAATGCATGCATAGCGTATTTAGGGGTGAAAAGAACATAATCTTTTGAGTTTTTCAGTACATTTAGGAACCATTCGGGACCACAGTCAGATCTATACACAAATAAAAATTCACCAGATCACAAACACTTACCAAATGGAAAACTATAACAATGAAACATTATAAGCACTTATCTATGTTAATAATACAACATCTAAACTTCAAACATTTTAAAAGTAACTTTTTCATTCATTATAATGAATAAGTTCGGGGAAGAAGTCTGCACATACAATCAGTAACCTTCATTGAACCCGGTGTGTCCACTCCCAGCCAAACATAAAATGTGGCATAAAGGACTACTATACCAATTACAGCCATACCAACAACAATGATAGATGATAAACCTCTTGCATGAGTAGCTACCTGCAGAACTTTCTTTCAGTTAATATAGGAATAGCGAACTGTTCATCTTTTTTCTCAGGAGCTGATACTGAACTAATGACAGTTAACCTGCAATGCCTCTCTTGCAGACCGTCTCGCGGCACTAGAGACTCTGACATTGGCACGAACTGAGACCCACATCCCTACATATCTAGCAGAACCTAAACAAAGGGCACCTAAAAGGAAAGAAGCTACAGTGAAGTTTGCAGATGTTGTCCTGAAATAGAATGTATATGACGGATGAGAATATGTAAAATGTTCAAGAAAGGATTTATAGCCTATATAGTTGTGATGTCACCTTCCTATGCCAGAAGCTTCCTGTTGAGGAGTTATGTGGCGAAACAAATATATGCCAAGAATGACAAGAGCAAGCACCATAGCCATCTTGGATATAGTTCCATACCGCGTCCTAATAAATCCTTCAGCTCCATCTCGTATGGCATCAACTATCTAGAAAGTAATATGATAAGCACAAGACAAAAAAACAAAGAGTTTATGGTATGTAATCCAATTATCAAACAGTCATCATGAAAGACTATCTACAATAATTTTAGCACTTAAACAGTTATCATTCTTAACCACTAATTTTTTTATAATAAGCTGAATACCAAATGGCCTCACAGATCTTCTGACAGAAACCAGGATCTATGCATATTAACAAACATTGTTTTTAAAATCAATTACCAATTTGTCAAACCAACACAGTTCTAACATGAAGATCAAGAGTTCAAAATATTGCCAAGTTCAAACCAACACATTTATTTGCACATGCCAAGCTAGGGGTTGCCTCCATGCATCTGTTTCACTCATACAAAAGTTGAAACAGTGAATATGACAGCATAAGTATGATTGCCAATGCATAAAATAGAAGAGTAATCCACATTTAACAGGCACAAATAAATTATGGTCAAAACCCATGAATCAGAATCAAAAGCTAACAGATGTGAAACAGAAAGTATGACTCCAAAACAAGTATCTCCACAGCCATGTCAAATACCGACGCAAAGTTACTTTCAAATAGAGATACACCATGTTTCTTTTAACTTTCTTATTACTTTACAAACTGCTTTTTATGCAAATTTAAGTTCAATCTACCAACAACTAAAAAGTATCACATCATTAATGAATCATATATCAACAAACTAATAAGCTCCATTTTAATTTAAGACTCAGATTTCAGTTGGCATAAATAAGGAAATAAATTACACAATGACATGTGATAATGGAGTTATCATCGAGCATGACACATGAAGAAAGTTCAGACCACCAAAACAAAATCCTAAGTTTCTAACCGCAAAAACTTAAGAAAGTGACAAAAGCCAAGTAACTGTTACCTGTGACTCTCAATTCCATAAAATGAATGCTTGTAGCAACCACCTCGACCTCGAAGCTGTGACTTGGTCCATCTATAAATCTTGACACCACTATGTGAACCGATAATCTTATATCCCTGCAAACTCATAATATTTTTACAGAATCATATTCATATCTTATCTAACCAAATTCAATTGAGAACACTTAATAAGCTTAAACCCTAAACCCTATATCATATATCATATCCTGCAAACTCATAATATTTTTACAGAGTCATAATTCATATCTTATTTAACAAAATTCAACTGAGAACAATATGTAAGCAACCAATAAGGCATATATGAATTACAGAAAATACAATACCTGCTTCACCAAATTTGCTCTAATCACAGGAGTCACCATTTCTTTCTTGCCATTCAACTTCCCATTAGTCTCCTTCACTGTTGCGACCGACTTCCTCGAAAAAGCTTTACCAGCAATGTCTTCAAGATCAACAATCTTCGACTTCGCCTCTTCCTCATCAGATTCCTCTTCATCAGAACTCAAAACACCATATTCCGCATCCCCGTTCTTCAAATCACCAACAACAACATCACCATCCCCTTTCAACAATCCAACCACCTTCCCACACCACTGATCAAAAACCCCATCCAAGTCACCGCCATCAACATCCCCTTCCCACAACGGAATCAACTCACCATCATCAATATTATTGAAGATTGTAAAGAGGTGTTCGATGTCGTCTACTGCTAGACTAGGATAGATCCATCGTGATAACATGTTAAAAAAACCCAAAAGAGTGATGATGGAAGGTTGCGAAGGTTTTGGTAATCGTTGAGTTAGGAAAGTGTGAACGAATTATTTTAGGGTTCATTCTGAAAGGAATTAAGAGAGAAACACGAAAAACAAGTGGGAAATAGTTAGCCTCGGCTCATCCGTGTCTATCAGATAAAATAAATATTATTGGAAAAAATTAAAAAAGTTAGCCTCGGCTAGTCCGTGTCTAATATTTTAAAAAAATAATTCAAAAATTAAAAAATATCTAGCTTCGGTCTAGCCATGTCTAATAACTTAAATAAAAATAATTATAAAAAGAAAAACTTTAAAATGACTTTTTTTTTGCGTTTAAATAGCCTCGGTTTTGTCAAAGCTAGTTAGCCTCGACGTCGGTGGCCGAGGCTAAATTCGCAGCTAAAAATAGTTAGCCTCGACTCGTCCGTGTCTAATATTTAAAAAACATAATTCAAAAATTAAAAAATATCTAACATTGGCCTACCTGTATCTAATGAATTAAATAAAAATAATTGTAAAATAAAAACTTTAAAATGGTTTTTTTTTGCGTTTAAGTAGCCTTGGTTTTGTCGAGGCTAGTTAGCCTCGGTGTCGGTGGCTGAGGCTAAATTCGCAGCTAAAATGAAATTTTCTAACTTGGGTTGCCTTTACATTTTGGTCACTAGCCTTCTCTTGAAGTTTAGCTTGAGGTGTGACTTGAGTTAACAAGTGCATATGATTTATTATGTATATCTTTTATTATTTTGCAGCCCGTTAATACTTTTGAAACCATCAATGAACAACCTGCAGTTATAGCATCGAACAGTTTTAGAACCATAAACAATTTGAAAATTATGTATTATATGATTTTAATACGTTATAGAATATTTGATTCTAATTTTAATTGTAATTATTGTAATCAATAACAATTTGAATTAAAATGTATTAATGTTTAAAACTTTTGAAATATGACAATCAATGTGGTGCGAAAATTATTTAATTTTTTAGTTGATTAGAAAGTAGTACAAGTTAAAAATGATAAAAACCATTCACACTAATACTTCATAATTATATTATGTTATTAGTGTATTTTTTAATGAGCAATTAAAAACATTAATGGATTATATAATAGGGGATTTGGTTGACTGATTTTTTAGAAAGGTATTTATTTGTCTATTGCAAAGTTGTAAGTTTAATTTGAAAGTATTATTTAACTATTTTATTTTTTATCAATGTAATATTTATTTTATTTTTTAACTTTTATTTATAATTTGTGTGAATTAAAATATTATATTATGTATTTAGTTTGAAAAAAAATGATAGTAAAAAAAAGGAAGTAATGATTGATATATGAAAAATAAAATAGAGGAAAAACTTGTGGAATATATAAATAAGAGTAATTCATTTTAATAATTATAAGTACAACGTTACACGTTATGGTAAAATGAATATCAAAAGTATCGTATTGATAAATTTTGAAGAGTGCCACATCATATTTTAATTGATTTGGCATGAGAGATGATGAATTTTCAATCAAATGTTCTGTATCTCAGAATTAATATATTATATCAGATTAAACCTAATAACCATCACATTAAGAAATTTTTATTTAAAACCAAATAATTGTTTTGCAGGAGTAATATTTAATTTATTAATAAAAAACCAACACTATATTGCAAGCTAATTATGGTTCTCCGTTATAAGCTATTAATCCACTTGGTTCAGCAACTCCACAAGCACACTACATTTGGAGGGCAACTTATATGGCAGGAGCACTCTCGACTGCGATGACTTACTATTGAAGGATGATGAAGTTAGAGACTATCCATTACACCACTTTAGTTGCTAAGAACATAACACAATAAGCAATAGATATCTCTAAGGTTATAAGGGTTGAGATTCAAGTTGATCCAGAGAAAGAATAAAAAGAGAAATTAGACTTGCTCTCGTAAGGAATTTCTAAGTCGCAATGTACTACATCTTCATGGAAGAACAACCACTTCTTCCTTGATGTAGCAGTTTATAGCCAATATATAATCTAATGGGATATATTCAGTGTTTCTTATTATGATTAAATCCAACATACTATTTTATTTTTTAGATATAAGACTTATGTTTCAAGATTGTATTAATTAAACTCTTAAGAAGCTTGCACGCACGCACATGCATGTGCATAACATGCACATGAACACGTGCTAGCTTCTTTAAAGTCTCAACAATACAAATCTGACACATAAGTATTATATCTAACCTGTAACACGATAGGTTGGAGTTAATAATAGTAAGCAACATTGAATATATCCTACTAGAATATATTTTGGCCATAAAATCTTATATCAATAAAGAATCAAGTGGTTGTTGATATTATGATTTTTCTAGTACTCAAATTTCGATGAAAAATAATATGTCATACCTGGAATCATAATGGAGAATTCTTCTAGTGTTATTGATTCACATTTGTTCTCTCCTAAGCTCCTTATTATTTCTATATCTTTGATGATCAATATACTGTATTTTGTATTTTATGTTTTGTGTGAAAGAAAAACGGTATGTATGATTTATTCCTTCGATTCCTATTTTAATTGTAATATCTCCATGAGTCATAAAAGGAGTTGAGAAGGATTTGAATTTTATTAATTTAAAAAAAAACTTCCATTGACTTTTATTATAATTACAGCCGACAACCATCACATTAAGAAATATTTTATTTAAAACCAAATAATTTTTTTGTAAGAGTAACATTTAATGTATTAATGAAAAAACCAACACTATATTGCAGGCCAAATATGATTCAACTTCTCCACGAGCACACAACATGCACACAACATTTGGAGGATAATTTATATGGCAAGAGCACTCTCGACTATGATGACTTACTATTGAAGGATGATGGAGCTAGAAACTATCTATTACATTGCTTTAGTTGTTAAGAACACGACACAATAGGCAATAGATATATCTAAGGTTCTATAGGTTGAGATTCATGTTGGTCAAGAGAAAGAATAAAAATAAAAATGAAGCTTGTTCTCGAAGGATTTTCTAAGTCGCAATGTACTACATCTTCTTGGAACAAGTTTATATTGTTTAAAATCTTAAAAATCTTGCACCCACGGACATGCTTGTGCATAATAAGTCATGCATGCATGTGCGCGCGTGCAATCTTCTTTAGAAGTGATTGAAGATCCCTTTACAATTGCAACCTTGTGTTTTCCCTTTGTTAGGATACCAAAGGGATATAATTTGTAAAATTTATAGGGTGAGATGATGTTTTAGTCTAAGGTTGAAGATGATGTTGTTAATTGTGATTTGTTATTTTAAGGTTGACGATGATGTTGTTAAATGTGACCTTATTTTAAGGTTAGAAGATGATATTTTTAAATGTTAAAAACTTTTTTAAGATATCCAGATTTTAAATAAAAATAAAATTAAGGTTATTACTTTTTTTAAATATAATTTGTGGTTAATTTTTGTGTCAAAAACAGTGAAATATACTTAACTTATAGGTTGAAGATGATGTTGTTTCTTTAAGTGAAATAGTCAACTTAGTTAGGGAAAATGTGTCTTAACTGATTCATTAGATATGTTATCTTTTCCAATCTCATATGGTGTATGTTATTGAGAATCCTGAATTATGATTCTATGTGTTTGCTAAAAGTTTTAGTTCATTGTTTTTGTGGAGATGGGTCGAAAGGTGTATTGTCGATCCAATGCAGCCTTTGAAAAGCGTTAGCATATTATGTATTCATATATTAATCCATAGGTTCAAAACATAAGTAATTATAGGTGTTATAGGTGAAGCTTTCAAACAGTTACATAACATGATATTACCATATTTTTCATAATTACTTTTTTAAGTTTATAAGTGGAATTGATTTGGAAACACCATAGTGTTCACCAACTTTGTTTACTGCTTGAACTTTTAGTTTGGTAAATATTTGACATTTAATTTTCTTGCAAGGGTGGATTTCATAGTTACTTGTAGGGGTGGACAAGGACCCGTAACCCAACCCATCCCGCAGAAAACCGGAAAAAAAAGGGCGAGTTACAATGGGTTAATGGGCTGACGGGTGGAAGAAGTGGTTTGGATCGGATTTAATTGGGCGGGTCCGGGTAGCAAAAGCTGAACCGCGGGTACCCTAACCCGCCCAAGTTGATGACCTATGTAAAACTACATCGTTTTACATTAGGTTTAATGGAGACTTCTTCCTTGATGTAGCAGTTTATAGCCAATATATAATCTAATGGGATATATTCAGTGTTTCTTATTATGATTAAATTCAACATACTGTTTTATTTTAAAGATATACGACTTATGTTTTAAGATTGTATAATTTAAACTCTTAAGAAGCTTGCACACACGCACATGCATATGCATAACATGCATATGAACGCATGCTAGCTTCTTTAAAGTCTCAACAATACAAACCTAACACATAAGTCTTATATCTAATATGTAACATGATATGCTGGAGTTAATAATAGTAAGCAACGTTGAATATATCCTACTAAAATATATTTTGGCCATAAAATCTTATATCAATAAAGAATCAAGTGGTTGTTGTACAAAGAAGGTGTAGTACATGACGACTATTATTGTACAATGTTTATATATTTTAACAGTGTATAATCATATAAACTTAATTTTATCAATTCATGAATTACATATATTATTGTTTATCTCTAACTCAAAATAATAACATTTTGATTAATAATTATCAAAAAATTATAATATCGAAACTTACGATTATAATACCACCTTTAGTTTAATTACATTTAGGAGCTTGATATTATGATTTTTATAGTACTCAAGTTTTTATGAAAAATAATAAGTCGTACTCGGATCTATAATGGTGATTTCTTCTTTTGTTCTTGATTCCCATTTGTTCTCTCCTCTCTTCCTTAATGGCGATTTCTGACATTGACTTTAATCATAACTAAACCAATAAAACATCAAATTAGGATACATTTTATTTAAAACAAAATAATTGTTTTACATTAGTCATTTTAATTGATTAATAAAAAACAAACACTATATTCTAAAAAAATTATGAATCTCCACTATAGGTTGTTAATCCACTTGGTTCAATTGATCCACAAGCACAATACATTAGGAAGATAATTTTGATGGAAGGAGCACTCACAACTGTGATGACTTACTATTAATTTGAAAGATAATTTTGATGGAATGAGCACTCACAACTGTGATGACTTACTATTAAAGGATGATGAATCTAGAACTACCCATTACATCGCTTTAGTTGCTAAGAACACAACATAGGAAGAAATAGATATCTCTAAGTTTCTAAAGGTTGAGATTCAAGTTGATCCAGAGAAAAAATATAAGCTTATAAAGTTTTTTCTTGAAGGAATTTCTAAGTTGTAATGCACTACATCTTCTTAGAACAACAACCACATGATTCTTCTTTGATGTAGCATTTTATAGCCAACATATAATCTAAAAGGATATATTTAGTGTTGCACTTGATCTCCAAGTGGGACTGGCTTATCTCCTCTCGGTTCTGATGCACTTGATCCTACAGCTTCTGAATATCACTGAAGATTTGTTGGGCTTGGCTTGATGTTGAGAAAGGTCTTTCATCAACTGGTCAGCACAATCCTGTTCACTATGCAACTTTGTCTTATACTCTCATAACTTTCCTCTAATATCTGTAAGTTGCTTCTTGTAGCTCAACTCATCCTTATGGGCTTGATACTAAGTGTCGGTGGGTTGTCACTTTTTGGAGGCAAGTCCATTGTAAGTACTCTTCAAAGCATCTCCTACTTTCCTCCGCTTGTTTTGTTCAAACTCCACTTCTTTGAACATGAACTCCCTCTTCTGGAGAAGATCCATCTGTAAGCTTTCCTTCTCGGATGTCACTTTATCAAGGTTGATACGAAGATCAACATTCTCCTTCTTCAACATCTCAATAGTATGCTTAAGTTGATCAACTTCAGATGGAGGAACAGTGACAAGTTCAGGAAGCTTGGCATTCATAGAAGGCTCCGAAGGAAATGGTAGCAAGATCAATTGGACTCGTTCTTTAACCCATTACGTGTAGGCTTATTTTTCTATGCAGTTCTTCTTACCCAACTCATCTCTTCTTTCACGGTGAATTTGTACCCATGCAACACTAAATCTCTTCAGCAACCCCATGTCATCAACCCCTTCATGAAAGATTAATTCTTCCACAACCTCAGGATTTGGCTTGTCAAGTATAGGATACCCCAATTGACGGAAGGCAAGTCTTGGATTATAGTTAATTCCACCCTTTGTACCCAAGAGAGGTACATTGGAGAATTTACCATAATGAATAATTATTCTGGTACCGTCGTAAGCTCGAGAATACCAAGAGATGTCATTAGTAGTAAGAGACATGATCCTCTGAAACCATTTGAGATTTACATTATTATCAACGAAAGAACCTTTCTGCAGAAGATGAGACATCAACCATCGGTACATCATAGGTGCACAACATACAATAGCTCTTTTCTTCTTTTCATTCATCGAATGAATAGAATAATAGGTATCAGCAAGAAGTGTAGGAACAAGATTCCTGGACAAGAAGATACTGATGGCAGCTTGATCAACGAAATCCTCCATGTTCGGAAACAAAACGATCCTATATATCATTAAAGAAAACACGACATTGAAAGCCTTCAAGTTTCCAACTTCAGCAAAAGAAATGGCCTTGTCTATCAGAAACTTCAAAGAAAACCCTCGAGTACCCTTTCCTTTAGTCTTGAGATTGTCTTCCACATCCTTCTTACTAACGCAAAGAGCTTCAGCAATAAAAGGAAACTTCGGACAACTGCTGGTGTAGATGAAAGGAACCTGACTCTTAATCTCAACCCCAAAGATATGAGAGTACTCCTCAGTTGGTAATCCTGAAACATGAAGCACCTTAGTGGCAGGTCGTAGAACTGAACAAGTGTATGAATGGAAGTAATGCTGACTTCATGAGAATGGCCAAAAGATTTCAATAATCATCTCTGAAAACACCCCTGTTATCTTCAACCAGACAGGATGTCAAACCCCTTAAAGTCTTCAGCTTGGGCTTCACAAACTTGTAACTAATGGTACCTCTGCAACCAGTACTCATCTTCTATGACTATGCCAACAAAGAATAAGCTCTCAAATAACCTGGAAATGCACATGTAAAAAATGTTCATGCTTATGATGAAATGGCATGCAACACAAGAATCACGAAGCCAAGCACAATCTGAACAGTCGAATATGCACAAACTGAATATCTGCATATAATTTTGTGTCGGTGCAAAAATTTGACGTGCGTGAGAGAACAAAAGGTATGAAGAGTCTTGGTTTCCTGCAAAAACCCAATATCCTTCTCATAGGTGTGATCTAGACACAACAAGGTGGACCCTAGAAAGGTCTCCCAAACCATAGGACTCAAGTGAAATGCAGTAAATAACATAAAGATAAAGCAAGTAAAGCATAAAGATTAAATGCTCAAACAAGCATGAAAGCAAACAAAACTAGGCGAGACCCCAACTTACAAGCGCAAGGACTCCCCAGTAGAGTCTCTAGTTGAAGCTAGCGGGATTATGCCTGAGTGAATCGCACACTCAAAGATGCAACAGAGTTTTCACCGAACTTTATTTAGTCCCAAAGGACATGGAAAATATTGATAAAACCCAAAGGGAAGAGAAACAGGTAAGGGGGCGGTTATGCGAAAGGAAGGTACTAGCACCTTACGCATCCGTCGTACTCGACCGGAACCATTTCGCTTGCTTCTAGGCTTGGATGGGTTATATATCTAAAGAATTCTAGCTAAAAAAGAGAGAGAGAAAAGAGAAATTTAGAGCTATGTATCCTCATAATGCAATGAGGAATTCAGAGCTCCGTAGTTCAGGGAACCAGGAAAGAAAAGAAGATTTGAGTGGACCAGAGAGAAAGAAGAATGGAAGAAGGTGGCTCACTAAGATTTCGCAATCTCATGCCTACGTACCTTCATAGTGCAATGAGGAAATTAGAGCCTACGTAGTTTGGGAAACTAGAATAAAGAAAGAAAAGGAAACAGAGACGGTTTCAAAACCAAGATCGAAAGGAGAAAGTAAGACCCAACTGGGGATGCAAAAGAAGTGGTGTCAAAACCAAGAAATAAAGGCAAAGAAAAACCCTGTTGAGGAACGCAGAAGAGAAGTGATAACTCCACTGGGGATATAACAAAAGAATGGCGTCAGAGCCAAGTGAATACAGGGACAAGAATCGAAGTAAAGGCAAGATCCACAAGGGACTCGGTGCACTAACTGGCAGGCATTGATTATCCGAAGAAAGATAAGAGAAAAACTGTGTGGGGAGAGCAAAAGGTTTGTGTCAACAATTGGACTGTGATGAACCAGAAGGAAGAGAGTATTGAACCAAGAGAAGGTGTTTGAATCTTTAGAGAACTCGGTGTATTAGTTGATAAACAATGGTTAACTGAAGGGAGAAAGGAGTTGGTTTTAACCAAAGGATGGTGATCAACCAGAAAAGCGAGTGTGAAACCAAACAAGGCTGTGACGCAAAAGACAGGTGTGGAATCAAGCGAAGGTTATGACCCAAAGTACGGTACACTGACTTAACAAGCAGCACTTGGCCGAAGGAAAGGGTATTCGAACCAAACAAAGGTTACAAACCCGAAGGTGCGAGCATTTGAACCAAAGAAAGGTTACTAACTACAGGGGATTTGGCGTTTTACAGACGGGCTATGATTAACCAAAGAGAACAAGTGATTAACCAACAGAAGGTAATTAACTCAAAATAAGCTCAGTATGTTAACAGACGCACTGTGGTTAACTGAGGAACAGGTGGTTGACCAAGAGAAGGTGATTTATCCAAAGAAAGGTTGGTTTTAACAAGTGGACTGTGATTAACCAAAGATTGAGTGATTAACAAAGAAAAGGTGATTAACCCAAGGGAACTCAGTGCGTTAACATACAAACTGTGATTAACTAAGACAAGAACAAATTGGTATTTTAACTAACATACAATGATTAACCAAAGAAGAAGGACAGAACCAAGAAAAGGTTGTGAACTCCGATGGGAATTAGGTTTTTAACAGGACGATTAACACAGTGTTAATCGATTAACACTTTGCCAGTGCAAAAGTGTTAATCGATTAACACTAAAGCAGTGGCTGAAAATTGATTTGCTAAAAATGCAGTGTTAATCGATTAACACTTTGGCAGTGTAAAAGTGTTAATCGATTAACACTAAAGCAGTGGCTGAAAATTGATTTTTCAAAAGCACTTTTGGCCACTTATGATTTGTGTAATCACTCACATGCTAGGGCAAACATTTATGCACGAAAATCAAGTCCAAAAACAGCAAATAATCATCAATAGAATCAATTAACTCATCAAGATCAAGGATCAAGCAATGACATAATCAATTCACACACAAGAAATTATCAAAACTACATCGTGAACGATACGAAAACTACCAAAACAGTAAAATGAGTGAGAAATTCCAACCTACAAGGCGGAGATTTGCCTTGGATGTTGTTGCAAATTAATTGTGATGAAGATAGTCAAAGAAAACCAGAGAAATCATAATTTGCATCCGAATTGTAGCAAAATGCGACGAAATCTCCAAATATGAATTTGCACCGAAGAAGCTTGGAGTAATCACTTGAGATGAATCAAAAACCAATAAAACTCCAGAAAACCAAGTAGAATTGCAAGATGATGATGGTTAAGCTCAAGAGAAAAGCACTTCCAATGTAGAAGTTGCTACTCGTTAATGGTGAATTTGAGCTCTAGTTTGGTTTGGGAAGAAAGTGAAGATGAATATGAGAAAAAGTTGTAGAAAATTCAGAGAGAATGTGAGAGAATTAAGAGTGATGAATGTAGAAATTAAGAAAATGATTTAGGGTCCTTTGTGAAATGATGGAGCTTTGTTTATATAGAAAAGAGGTTTGGAGTTGCTAGGTTTGAAATAAGCTTTGGAACTAGCCTTGGAGTTAGTTGGACTCAACTCATTGAGTTAGAAGTTAACTCAGTTAGTTAGATAGTTGACTCGGTAGCAATCCCAATGTAAGTTCAAATAAAAAGGTTATCATGCTTGCAAATGAAGTTACATGGTAGTCTCAATTCAAATTCATGTATTGGAGTAAATGCCTTGAAGTGTTTAGAAAGGTCTTGAAATGTCTAGAGATGTCTAGAATGTTCCACACAATTCTAGAAACAAGTAGATCCCAAAATAGTAGAGTGCAAGTTGTTGTCTTGAAAATGCAGCATAATCTGCATTCTTTACAAGGGTTGATCGATTAACCCATTTGCACTAGCAAATAGTTAATCATTAACTAGGTCAAATTTTGCCCAATTTTCCTGAAAAATGGTGCTATGGATATGGCTCTGATTTTCGACCTTTTACTTTGATGAATAGGTATATAAACCCTTATTTTTTTGCTTATGTTGATGATGTGGTGTCTTTGTGAGGATGTGATTAATCAGGCTTGAAAAACCTGAATATTCCTGCAATGAAAACCACAAAGAAAAAATATGAATGTGTATGTCAGCGATGGGAATGCACATATGCTTATGCAAAAGGAAAAAAGGGGAGGTCAAATTTCGGGTTACGACAGTGGTGCCACCCTACACTCCACATCAAAATGAAATTGTAGAAAGAAAGAATAAAACCATCATTAACATGGTGATAAGTATGTTGAATGGAAAGCATATACCTAAAGAATTATGGGGAGAAGCGGTTTCAACAATAACATAGATATTAAACAGATGTCTGATGAAGAAGCTTGAAGGAATCACACCAGAAAAATGTTGGTCTGGTGTCAAGCCTGGCCTTAGTCACTTGAAGGTGTTTAGATCTATAGCACATAGACGTGTGCCATATCAGTTAAGAAGGAAGCTTGATGACAAGTCGAATCATATGATTTTGATAGGATATCATTCAACTGAAGGTTACAAGCTGTTCGACCCAATGAATAAGCAGGTAGTGATCAGCAGGGATGTGATCCTAGATGAGCTTAAAGAATGGGATTGGACTGAGAATGTCAAGAAGGATTAAGTGAGAATCTCTTATGAAGAACCATCCACTGAAGTCAAAAGAGAAGTTCGACAAGAACAAGTCAGAGATGAAGCTGGACCAAAAAGACCTTGACGAACAAGTCACATGCCTGCAAGGCTGCAAGAATGTGTAATTACATCATGATATGGTTGATGAAGAAGGTGAGCTGGTACACTATGCTTTCTACGCAGATGTCGAACCAGTCAATGCAGCTGAGGCATTGAAAGATTCAAAGTGGGTGAAAGCAATGAATGAGGAATTAGACTCCATCGAAGTCAACAACATCTGGTCACTTGTCGATTTTCCTCAAGGCAAGAAGGCAATTAATGTGAAGTAAGTTTAAAAGGTGAAGGTGAATCCTAAAGGAGAAGTAACTCGACACAAGGCAAGACTTGTGGCAAAAGGATTTCTTCAGAAGGAAGGAATCGACTTCGATGAAGTTTTTGCACCTGTTGCTAGGATCGAAACAATCAGATCGATTGTTATACTAGCAAATATGAACAATTGGCACACATGTCAGATGGATGTGAAGTGTGCATTTCTGAAATACCCCTTAGACGAAGAAGTTTATGTTGCATAACCAGCTGGGTTTGTGAAACGAGATGAACAAAGAAAGGTGTACGGGATTCATAAAGCCCTGTATGGACTTAAGCAAGCTCCTAGAGCTTGGAATAAGAAAATCGACAACTTCTTAAGGGAGAAGGAATTTGTGAAGTGTACGACTGAGCATGGAGTATATGTAAGAAGAAGCAATAGTGAATTGCTTATACTATGTCTCTATATCGATGACTTGATGATAACAGGAAGTTGCAAGAAGGAGATCGAAGATTTCAAACATAACCTAAGTGAGGAGTTTGAAATGTCAAACTTGGGAAATCTCTCATATTTCCTTGGCATCGAATTCTACAAGAGTAGTACAGGTTTGATGATGCATCAAAGAATATATGCAGGAGAAATACTCAAGAGATTTGAGATGCAAGATTGCAACCCAAATTCAACTCAAATTGAGACCAGATTGCAACTGTCGAAGGATTCAGATGAAGATGATGTCAACCCAATCCAATATAGAAGACTTATTGGGTCACTTCGATACCTTTGTCACACCAGACCTGACTTAGCATACAGTGTAGGTATGGTAAGTAAATTCATGTAGAAGCCAAAGGTATCACACCTAGAAGCGACGATGAGGATACTGAGGTATCTAAAAGAGACTCTTGACTACAGAATTTTATTTTTTGCAACTGATGAAGGAAAAGAATGCAAGTTAGTAGAATACACCGACTCTAGTTGGTGTAGTGATGCTGAGGATATAAAATTCATAACTGGCTATGTGTTTATGTTAGGTGGTGTACCGGTTGCTTGGAGTTCGAGAAAGGACCCAGTAGCGACATTATCATCATGTGAAGCAGAATATATAGCTACTTTTCTTTGTACATGTCAAGCAACCTGGATGGTGAACCTGGTCGAAGAGATCACAACGAAGAGTCATGGAGAAATTACCATGAAGGTCGACAACATGTCAGCTATCAACTTGGCGAAGAATCCAATAGCACACGGTCAAAGCAAGCACATCAAATTAAGGTTCCATTATCTTCGAGAGCAGGTAGCAGAAGGGAAAATGAATTTGGAACACTGTAAAACTGACAATCAGATTGCATACATCATGACGAAGGGAGCGTCAGTCGAAGTATTCAGAAGGCTAAGGTGTACGATGAATGTAGATAGCTTAGACACAATGAATTAGGTGGTATGTTGAGTTTGTAATTTCTTGTGTCGAAGCAATGTAGCTCGACAGAAACAAGGATTGGTCAAATTAGCCTAATGTGTTAGTGTGTCGAAGTGTCGAAGCAGGTTGCTTCACACAGGATTTCGACTTAGGCCTATTTTAATAATGTTAGCTATTTTGGACTTTTATAGTTTTGGGTTTTGTCTTGGGGTGTAAGCAAACCTAAATCATTAAATAGGGAGAAACCCTTATTTTGTATATGAACTCATCATATTTTGTAATTCACAATTTGAGTTGCAAGTGAAATAACAGAACTTCCACAGTTTGTGGGCAGAGAGTTATCAGCAAAAAATTGTCCACCTTCTTCTTCTCCAACGCTTACTTTCTTTCTTTCTTTCTAAATCTTTTCATCGTCATTATGTGAGTGGGAACAACCTTGAGATCAAGATTGATTGAGTGAAATTCTTCATAGGTTGTGGTTGAATTTCCAACCGTTTAAACACTAAATATTCAATAATAAGAAGAATGATGTACCTTATAAATTAGAGAAACGGTCTCTCGTCGGAAGAGTGAGTATAAGAGAATTATTATTCTCATTGTCGTTTAGGATTTTCAAAGTATATTAATTGTCTAATGGAGAGACGTTTAAATAGTTAAACAACTGAGAGCAAAAATCTCTCTTTGAATTTAACTGAATGGTCAAACTCATCATGGTCCATTCAGACAAAACTTAATTAAACAAATTATTTATTTAGTATTTAATAATAATAAATCATAATATAATTAATTAATAATTAATTATTTCAATATATATTTAATTAATTAAATAATTAATCCTAACATATATTTCATGATAGCTAATCACTGGAATTAACACGTTTTGTAACCCACTTTTGGGAACTTCACCAATTTACTGCATAAATAATACATTTATCTGTAAATATGTCAATTAGTATAGGAAACAATATTGTACATAAAGATTCTATTCTCTAATTAATGATGTTATTGTCATATGCATTTTTTATATAAGTTTAGTTGTTAAGTTTCATAAGTTTAATTTTAGAAGATTAAGGCTACGTTTCTAGATGCTGGTACTACCGCTTTCCTAAAATGTGGCAGAGTAACTTTATGTTTCTAGATGCTATTGTCATAACTTTTAATTAGCATGGTAACCATAGCTACGTTGATAATACTTTATGATGATTCCTAAAAAAAAGGCTATGGATTTGCATTATGGCTTTATCTATTGCTGCCTTTATCTGGTGATAATACTTTATGATGATTTCTATTGATAGGATTTCTATTGATAACTGGATCATAGCGATTTCATATTTTTGGCATTTATCTTTTGCATTCATATTATGTGTTATTATGACAATCGGAATGCCTTAGTTAATATTTGGATGGATTTATTTTTTACTCGGTGAGTTAATTGATAAGAGGATTCGATGAGTCAATCTAAAAGATAAGTTTAATCATGGTGTAGAGCTATGAAAATATTCGAGCTATCACATAAAAGGTTAAAAGATAACAAATCACTCACAAAACGACAAAATGTGTCACGCCACATTGGGAGTGACAAAATACGAGCTAATAGAAATCATGAATTTATCAAGTGAGGCGGCCGATGAAACTAAGAGGTTGGACAACTACAGATGTATGCTTTAAATTAATTATCTTTATTGTAAGATAAACGAGCTAATTTCTCATTCTTTTGTAACTAATGACCCATTCAGAACTTACTTTAGGCAATAAGTGTCGCTCCTTTCCCATGCAGGGTGGTTGTCAGATACTATGATAAAAAACCAAGATATCACACGATTTAAACAAATCGAAAGTTGAAGAAGAGAAGTTGATTGATCTCGTCGGGATAATAATTTGATGCAAAAGTCGACATCACCTATTAAGTATTATGAATTGTTTGTGCTTTTAATTATTTTTATGTAATTTATCAGGTACAAAGATCGGACAGAGACTTATTCCCCAATAAAAGTAGGGGCCGCGAGCGATGAAGGCCTCCAGTGAGGGCATTTAACCCAAGACCTCCACAGGGGCCACACCAGTCAAATTAACATACCTTCGACCTTAAATGAAAGCTCAAGTTAATATACCTCTGACATCTCGACTAAGTTAACATACCTCTGACTTAGTCAAGTTAACATACCTCCGACCTTAAATTAAAGTCCAAGTAAATAAGACTCTCTGGAAAATAGGTCAAGTAAATAGAAACCTCTAACCGGGCTATGTTAATTAAAACCTCTGACCTAATTCAAAGTCCAAGTAAATAAGAACCTCTGAAAAATCGGTCAAGTAAATAGAAACTTTTGATCAGGTTATGTTATTTAAAATCTCTGACCGGATTTAAAGTCCAATTAAATAAGAACCTCTGGAAAATCGATCAAGCAAATAGAAACCTCTGATCGGGTTACGTCAATTAAAACCTTTGACTGAATTTAAAGTCCAAGTAAATAAGAACCTCGACCAAATCAGTCAAGTAAATAGAAACCTCTGACCGGGTTATATTAATTAAAACCTCTGACTGAATTTAAAATCTAAATTAAATGAAATCTTTAACCAGGGATTAACAGTGATAAAACTCATGCAAAACATTAATAATACATTTAAGAAAGCCTCAGAAGAGCTTAAAACTTTTTATTGGGAAGAAAATGGAAATTATCTGAACATTATAAAAGCACATCGCCATTGATGATTAACGGTAAAAAAAGTTAAAGCACCATGTCGCTCCTTCTCTTGAACATCAGGGGATGAATCACCAGTTGCAGCATCCTTAGAAACCTCGGCTTCAGATGAAGCTTCCTTTATATCTACAAGTCAGTCATCAACCACAATCTTGAAGAAATAAGAATAAGGGTTGAGAATGAAGAGCAAAGAAACAAAGAAAGTTAGGATTTTATGGAAAAAAAATTAAAATAGTTTGGAAACCCTATCAAATTAGAGTCGTGATGGTGATTGTCTTTCCCTTAAAAGTTATCATCATGACAAGGAGAAGAAGCAGATACGACAAGACATGCATCATCATTACTCTAAAAAAAACCACTATCATACATCACCAGATCACAAGGTGACCGCTGGATTAAACCAAACTAGATGGAAGTACAACCCATTCAAGAAGAAAGAATTATGTGATTCTTTGTCTGAACATTTTGTCCCATTGGGCCTCGTGATCGGGGAGCTTATGTACATCCTGAAGTTTTCAAAGTCAAGTGATAAGTCATTAGGGGCGAGCATGGAAAATTCAGTATGTCGGGTACTTGTAAAAATTAACGATTGTCGAGTTGCTACATATGAAATAATTTGGAGCCTGAATCATATGGTTTTCAGAGACACGCTTCTAGAAGGTGTGTACAATCGGTTTAACGACTATAAGATAGTTCCATGGTCGCGTGGGAATTACAGAAAGTGATAAAGAAGATGTTACACGATAATGATGACGACTGCAGATGTTATTAACATCATTTAATCATGATACTTGAAGGGGAACTTCTTAATGATCTCAGGAAGTAAGATGGGTATAAAAGGGCTCCCCGTTAAGGAGAAAAGATCAAGGGGTGGGGGACAAAAAAAAATGAAAAAACACTCAATTTCGATTGTGTTTGTGGTCTCACCTGATTTGCTTCAGGAAGATTATCCAAAGTGTTTATCATGAACAATTAATATATTTTAAAAAAATAATCGACACTACTTTTTTTATTTTTATTAGAGTTTTATTAATGATAATTTTACAAATTTCGTTGAGGAAATTTAAACTTTGTATTTTAAAATTACAATATTATAAACTCTTATCTATAATATAAGAAAATTAGATATTGTGGAAAACACATTTATACACTTATCTCTTTTTCCGCCACGTCATCAATTTGGGGGCAATTTGTGTGCAAAATTTTCTTTTTGCAACTGAATCATCATATTGAACCAAACAGTTTGCTTTTGCCTTCCAGTTTTGCCTATGATGTCTACTGTTTACATTGATTGGTTTAAAACAAACTACCCATTTCTAAATACTACAACTTTTTACATTTTCCAATGTCAGATGTAATTCAAAAAAAAAAATTTATGCTTCCCCCCAAATGTAAGATCATGTTCTCTCTCTTCCTATACCTGTCTCTTCCTCTTCCTTTCTTCTCTCTTCCACTGCCTCTCTCTTCCTCTTTTATCTTCTGTCTTCTGATGCCTCTCTTCTTATTCTTCTTTCTTCCACTGCCTCTATCTTCTTCTTTATCTTCTTCTTCTTGCTCTTCTTCTTCTTCTTCTTTCTCCTGTCTTTAATTTCTTCAATAAAGATGTTACTTTTATCCTTCTCTACTTAGATCTATGAAGCTCTGAAGATTTTATGACGGTGGGCGATTTTACAGTGGTAGATCTGTGGTGGCGACAATGCATTTCCGGTGACGAGTGTGGTGGTGGCCGGATTAGAAATGATTTATGTGTTACTTTTTCAATTTAGGTTTTGTTATTAACTTATTTGTTTAGGTTTTGAACTTTGGAGAAAGCGAGAATTGGGTATAAGCTGGTTCCTCATCATAGTCATCATGTTCAATATGGTTATGGATTGAGTTGATCATTTTCTCATGGCCTTTTAGATTTGAATGACATTTGAACCTTATGTATTGTGTTAAAAGAAGGAAACTACATTTGAATGCCAGAGTATTGTACAAAAAAAATTTCATAAGGATTCTATGCCAAAAGCAAAAGGTGTTTTAATCAAAGTATTGGACGAGATTTAAAAGCTTCATCTCTTTATTGTTAGCAGCATTGTCCTATCATTTGGGGATTCTATCAACATAATCATTGTTGCTAAGGTAAACAAAAAATTATTCTATCTTTTTTTTCACGTGTCCCTTTCAATAATTATTAGTATATAATATAATATATATTAGTCCACGTGATTTGTAGATGGAAACGTGGTACAACTAGGAAAAATGAAATCTTACATATTAAACTCCAAATCACAAGGTTAATATTCTGTTACGTATCATAATTCAGAATAATTGTGCCCAAATAGAATTAGAGTTTCTATTTATTCATTCACTTAAAAAAATTTAGGAACTCGACAACATATTGAGCTGGAAATGTCGAGAAACATGTTTAAGATTGGTCGCAAAATCGGAAGCGGTTCATTTCGTGAAATTTTCATCGGTAAGGAACTTTTTTATCTGTTTATTTATTTGTATTTTATTTATATGTATTGTTTTCTATATACAATGGTTATGATTTTGCTGAATATTTTATGATTTTTTCAGCATTAGATACGGATAACTCTGAGATTGTAGCCGTTGAAATGGTTTGCTTTTCAAGGTTAGTTCTTCGATAATCTTCTTCTCACTGTGTTTGTTTCAATTCTTGATTTTTTTTTGTATTGTGTTTTATATTGTGTTCTTTCTCATCATGGAATTTTATGTACTACTTTAGGATGAAAATGAATGTCTTATAAGTGTTACACTTTAGCATATTTTATATACATTTACAAATATCAATATGATTGTAGCATGTGTCGTGTCTGATGGGTCGTTGTCGGAGAAAACTTGGGGATTGTTTGATGTGAACGGTATTCCTATTTACCTTTTAATTTTAAACTTGGCTGCATCAGGAGCAGTTTTGAGACATAATATCTTGTGGTTTTGATTTTATAATAGAGTTTGTATCTTGTGAATGCACTCATTTTCTTGGCTTGCTTTCTTCTGCTCATGGATTGGTTAGAAGTGTTTCTTGGTTAAATATGCATAGAGAAAGATGGATGTTTGGTACCGACAAATCGTGATATTCTTGATGGAGTGGATGACCTGAAGTTATTTAAATTAACTGTGTGTTTTATACAACTTGCAATATAGATACAATCAAAACATGATTTATGTAAGTCTTTGCATCTCTGAAGTTTGTTTCTTTAATTATGTTTGTCAATTGCAAAATATTCATGGACATTACCGTGTAAAATTATTTTTTGTCAGTAGACAATGTCCTTGTTAATATAATTCTTGAATTCTCTTAAATTGAATTTCACAGCATTGATCCATTTCTGAATATGTGTATTGGTGGCAGATGTAGCTCAAATGTAGCTTAGAGTAATTGTATATACTGTCAACATGGTTGGTGTTTTTTTATTCTTATTACATCAGAGCAATGCTGCAACTCAGGCTGAAACATGTTGATTTGATAAAAAAAAAAATTTCTTAATACAGAAATTATATGAAACGGAGAAAATTAAGTTATTGATCAAAATATTAAATGATAATTGGAACAACTTTATTATTGATTCAAATCTTTTTATAAATAATGTCAAAACAAAAATAATATTTGTGTATGGAAAAAAATACATTGTTAATTCAAATATTTTTTATATACGAAAAATATATTATTGTTATAAACGGGTACAACTTTACTTTTGATTCAAATATTTTTATATAGGAACAATTTTCTATTGAATCAATTTTTTAATAAATAGTGTCAAAACAAAATTAATATTTATATACAAAAAAATACATTGTAGATTAAAATGTTTTTATATAAGGGAAAAATACTATTGTTATAAACAGGAACAACTTTATTATTAGTTCTAATATTTTTATAAATATTGTCAAAATAAAAATAATATTTTGATTTAAACATTTTTATAAAAAAGAACAATTTTACTATTGATTCAAATATATTTATAAATAAAGTCAAAATAAAAATAATATTTATATACGAAAAAACATATTATTAATTAAAATATTTTTATATACAGAAACAAATACTATTATTATAAACGGAATCAATCATACCGAAAATAAAGTCCAAAAGTCTAAAAGTTATCTTTAATACATACATTCATGACCGTAAATAATATCAATCTTGTTTGCTACATCCAAAGCCTTATAATCAAGTGTCAACCTAACATAAAGCATTTTGGTGTCATCAGGCCTAATTAAAAGTGTTTACTCTCTTGGTATGCATGTCATATATTTTTGGTGTCATCAAGTCTATAAAACAACCAAAGTGTTATTGTCTTCAATGACTTAATATAAAATCAAGAGTTATAGAAAGTAAGCCGAATTGAAGTAAATCTTTGTATTCCATATTATTTAGTTTCTTTTATATTAAGATAATAGTGTCTTAAAGTTGGAAATATATTAACTAATATATTTGTTGGTTTTGTGTATCAGTTGATGAAGGCTTGAGTTATCCTCCGACATATTCATCCATAGCAATACTTCATATTGATCTTCTAAAGTAAATTTTCTTGTACTTTTCTCTTTATGTGTATATAGTATCTCTACTGAAATCTCATGATAGATTAGTTAATTCTTTTTTGGCAACCCTGCTTGCTCTTGTAATTGTTAACATGTGTGGTATTAGAATATTAATAGTAATTCATATTTATTTAGTTGTACTATTTTTTCTTAGTCCTTAAGTTTGTTAGAGGGTATTTTAGTATTTTATCTTATTCTAGTAACCCTAGTTTTAGCTTATAAATAGGGTGACAATCATTGTAACTTTTAATCATGTTTTTCTGCCGTTATTCTTAATAGAATATTTCTACCTTTCATCATTTATTCTACCTTTGCACCAACAATTGGTATCTAGAGCTCCGGTTCAGATTCATTGGGAAACACGGGAAACACGAGTGAACGTGAGGTCTTGTGTGAGAAATCTGATCAGAATTTTATTCTTTGGGTTGGGAAACACTGTGTGAGAAATCTGAGTGTATTGTGCAAGGTGAAGATGAACGGAAACGGCAACATGAACACCAAGCTTCCAGTATTTGACGGTAAAAACTGGAATCGTTGGATGATCCAAATGCGTGTACTGTTTGGTGCTCAAGATGTTTTAGATCTTGTCACTGATGGTTATGTTCCGGTAGCAACAGATGCAACAGATGAACAGAAAAACGCGCAGAAGGAAGTAAGGAAGAAGGATCAGAAAGCATTATTCTTTATTCATCAATGTGTTGATGTAAATGTGTTTGAGAAGATTGCAGATTCAACGACAACAAAGGCTGCGTGGGACACACTAGTTAGATGTTATGGTGGTGACGCATCAGTGAAGAAGGTGAAGCTTCAGTCCTTGAGAAAGCAATATGAGAATCTCAACATGAAGAATAATGAGAAAGTTTCTGAATACATCTCTAGAGTGATTCTGATCACTAATGAGATGAAGGCGTGTGGAGAAACTCTTTCTGAAGAAACAATCATGGAGAAGGTATTGAGATCTCTTACCTCTCAATTTGATTACATTGTGGTAGCAATAGAACATTCCAAAGATCTGAGTACCATGAGAATTGAAGAGCTGCAGAGCAGTTTAGAAGCGCAAGAGTTGCGTTTGACTGAGAGAACTTCTGAAAGGGAAGTAGAGCAGCAGGCTCTGAAAGCAACTTCTGATAGGAGGTATCAGAAGCAGTCAGAAGACAAGAGAAGATCTGATGGTGGTCAGAAGTCAGAAAGCTCAACCTCTGATAGACAAAAGAATGCTCAGAAGGGAAAAGAGAAGTATGACAAGAAGAAGATCCAATGTTACTGTTGTAAGAAGTTTGGTCACTTTGCTAGAGATTGTTGGTAAAACAAGGAGAAGAAATCAGAAGAAGAAAATATAGCCAGAAGTTCTGATGACGAATCTGTGCTATTGATGGCCTCTGAATCTGATGATCTGACAGACTAGTGGTATATGGACACTGGCTGTTCAAATCATCTTACTGGAAACAAGAAATGGCTGGTTGACTTTGACTCTGAAAAGAGGACAAAGATCAGATGTGCTGATGACAAATATCTTAATGCAAAAGGTATGGGAAATGTCAGAGTGACTCTGAACAATGGGAAAACAGCATTGATTCAGAACGTGTGGTATGTACCTGGCATCAGAAGCAATCTGATGAGTGTGGGACAATTAATTGAGAAAGGTTTTTCAGTTACCATGAAGGACAATCTTCTGAAGCTGTATGACTACAATCAGAAGTTGATTATGGAGTCAGAACAGGGAAGGAATAGAACATTCAAGGTGAATGTCAGAACTGCAGACTCAGAATGTCTTAGTGCAACATGTGCTGAGAAGGAGAGTGAGCTGTGGCACAGAAGATTTGGTCATTTGAATTTCAGAAGCCTAAAACATCTGAATTCAAAGAAGCTGGTACATGGAATTCCTGCAATTAAGAAGCCTGAGAAGTCATGCAAAGTTTGCATGGAAGGAAAACAACCACGTTTGCCATTTGCGTCAGAAGTTGCTCCAAGAGCAAAACATGCCTTGGGAGTTGTACATTCTGATGTGTGTGGTCCATTTCCAGTAGCATCAATTGGAGGGAATAAGTACTTTGTGTTGTTTGTTGATGAATTCACAAGAATGACATGGGTATCCCTTATTAAATTTAAACATGAGGTGTTTGATGAATTCAAGAAGTTCAGAATGAAGGCTGAGAATCAGAGTGGTCAGAAGTTGAAGATTCTTAGAACTGATGGTGGAGGTGAGTATAACTCCAAAGAGTTCCAGAAGTTCTGTGAGGAGAATGGAATTGAGCATGAGGTTACTGCTCCTTATACCCCTCAACACAATGGTCTTGCTGAAAGAAGAAACCGTACTTTGCTTGATATGGTGAGAAGCATGCTAAAGGAGAAGAAGCTTCCTCAAAAGCTCTGGGGAGAAGCTGTTGCCACTGCAACGTATGTACTCAACAGATGTCCTACGAAGAAGTTGAAGGAAATAGTTCCAATGCAGAAGTGGACTGGAGACAAGCAAAGTGTTAGTCATCTGAAGGTGTTTGGTTCTGTTTGTTATAAACATGTTCCATAAGCCAGAAGACAGAAGCTGGATGATAGAAGCAAAGTGATGATTCTGATAGGGTACCACAGCACAGGTGCATACAAGCTCTATTGTCCAGAAACCAATAAAATTGAATTCAGCAGAGATGTGATTGTGAAGGAATCAGAAGTTTGGAATTGGGATAAGTCTCAATCTGATTCTGATGTTAGAACTTCTGAAGAAAGGTCAGAGTTAAGAACTTCTGAAGTTGAAGTAAACTCTGAAGTTGATTCTGACTCTGATAGTGATTCTGACTCTAGAGAAGACTCAGAAGATGAAGGTGACTCTGATGATCCAGACTCTGATGGTAATCCAGATTCTGGTGGAAATTCAGACTCTGAAGATGGCCAAGACTCTGAAAATATGCCAGATCTTGAAGATGGTCAAAGCTCTAGAGGAAGTCAACCATCTGAAGCTGGAAACTCTGAAGCTCAAGACTCTGAACAAGTTTAGAGACCACAAAGAATCAGAAGCGTTCCCAGAAGATTTGCAGAATTTGACATGCTGCAAGACACTGAAGTAGACTCTGTAGAAGAAGTTATTCAGTGTGCCATGTTAGTAGACTCTGAACCTATAAGTACAGAGGAGGCTCTTAAGCAGAAGCTCTGGCTGAAGGCCATGAAAGAAGAACTTGATGCTATAGAGAGAAACAAGACTTGGAAGCTGACAGAACTTCCAAAAGACAAGAAAGCCATCAGCGTTAGATGGGTTTTCAAGCAGAAGTTAAAGCCAGATGGTTCAATTGGCAAACATAAAGCAAAGTTGGTAGCCAGAGGATTTCTACAAAAACCTGGGCTAGATTATTCTGAAGTGTTTGCACCTGTAGCAAGACATGAAACAATCAGAATGGTGATTGCAATAGCTGCTAACAGGAATTGGCCTCTGATGCATTTAGATGTAAAATCTGCATTTCTGAATGGTCCATTAGAAGAAGAAGTTTACGTGTCACAACCTCCTGGATTTGTGAAAAAGAATCAGGAAGGGATGGTGTACAGATTATACAAAGCTCTATATGGATTGAAACAAGCGCCCAGAGCTTGGAATCAGAAGATTGATTCATTTTTCAAGAAGCAAGGCTTTCATAAATGTGAGATGGAGTACGGTGTCTATGTTCAACATACTTCTGAAGGCAATATGACTCTGGTATGTTTATATGTTGATGATATACTGCTGACTGGAAGTTCTGAACAGGAGATAGCCAAGTTCAAGAAAGTTCTGATGAATGAATTTGAAATGACTGATCTAGGCAAAATGACATACTTTCTAGGGATGGAGTTCAGATATTCTGAGAAAATTCTGAGAAAGGTATCATTTTGCATCAGCTCAAGTATGAATTAGAACTTCTGAAGAGATTTGATCTGAAGAATTGTAAGATGGCTGTCACACCTTCTGATACAAATCAGAAACTGGATTCAGACTCTGAAGGAAAGGATGTGGACGCTACAACCTTCAAACAGTTGGTTGGTTCTCTGAGGTATTTGTGCAATACCAGACCTGATATCTGCTACTCAGTTGGGATGGTTAGTAGGTTCATGAGTAAACCTAAGTGGTCCCATTACCAAGCTGCTGTCAGGATTCTAAGGTATATCAAAGGAACTCTGAAGTATGGAGTGTTATTTCCCTTTGGAGGAAATAATGAGTCAGAACTTCTGAGTTATTCAAACTCTGATTGGTGTGGAGACAGAGTTGACAGAAGAAGTACATCTGGGTACTTGTTCAAATTTCTGGGAGGTTCCATTTCTTACTGTTCCAAGAAGCAGCCTGTTGTGGCGTTGTCAACCTGTGAAGCTGAATACATTGCAGGTGCTGTTACTGCATGCCAAGCTGTGTGGATTCTGAATCTGTTGCAGGATCTGAAGGTTAAAGTAGACAAACCTCTGAAGTTGATGATTGACAACAAGTCTGCAATCAAACTTGCCAGAAACCCAGTGTTGCATGGGAGAAGCAAGCATATTGATACCAAGTATCATTTTCTGAGACATCAAGTTCAGAGTGGAGTGTTAGAAGTTGTACACTGCAGCACTCAGAAGCAGTTGGTAGATGTTCTGACGAAAACTATCAAGACCGATCAATTTCTCAGACTAAGGGATGGAATTGGTGTTACAAGTTTTGATGGAATATGAATTAAGGGATGGTATTAGAATATTAATAGTAATTCATATTTATTTAGTTGTACTATTTTTCCTTAGTCCCTAAGTTTGTTAGAGGGTATTTTAGTATTTTATCTTATTCTAGTAACCCTAGTTTTAGCTTATAAATAGGGTGACAATCATTGTAACTTTTAATCATGTTTTTCTGCCGTTATTCTTAATAGAATATTTCTACCTTTCATCATTTATTCTACCTTTGCACCAACATGTGGAAGTTTTAACTAACTTCACTAGAAAAATACTATTACATTTTTTTACTAAGAAGCATTTGAAAGGATGACCTTCAAGGCTAACAAATCGCGTTAAGCACAAGAAGATCTTCAAGAATGAGTTAGAGTTGGAGGGTTTGATTTAAAGTCTTAATCTTAGGATTCATTCTCTTTCTGTTCTTCTGGTTAGTTTTCAACATAGAAGCTGATATTTTCACTGAGAGTGAAGTTTAGTCATTAGAGTTGGCAAGTGTTAGTTGTAGAACCATGAAACAAACAGAGTGGGAGGAAGTAAGTAAGAAGAGAAATAATCATGTCAGGATACCAAGGATATCCATATGGACTGCGAAAGGTGGTAAGGTGAGCTTCGAAGCCGGTGATACCGTGGCATCTTTCTTCTTCACCAAATTCCCAGAGAACTTTGAAGCAAAAGATATGTTTGAAATCTTTAAAGCTTATGGAATCGTGATGGAAGTTACAATACCGGCAAAAAGGGGCAAAATATTTGGTTTTGTTCGTTTCAAAAACGTTGGAGACACTAGATTGTTGGCATTGAAACTGGATAACATCATCATTTAGGGTAGGAAGATATATGTTAATATTCCAAGATTCGAATGTGCTATTGCAAGGTCCTATAATGAGGAAGGGTTTCAATCATCGAAGAAGAGGGAATCAAAGGATCAAGGATACAAGTACTTACATATTAAATCCGTTTCAAAAGGGTGTGATCATAGATAGATTACCCGTGACAATTTGGTGCAACGGGGTATCATATTAAATTCGTGTGAAAGGGTGTGTGTGTTCTATTTTTTGTGTGAGGAAGATATACAACACATGCTTTTGAACTGTATCAAATCAAAGTTGCTTTGGCGTACAATTTGTGGCTGGTTCGAGGTCGATGAGATACGAGCTTCATCATGTTGTGATCATTTAAGAGCATGGATCCAACTTAACTTGTCGAAGATGTCAATCAATAATGCGGTACTTAACTTGTCGAATTAATAATGCGGTTGGGATTTGATGTACGGTATGCTGGAGCATATGGTACGAGAGAAATCAGATTTTATTCAATGACAAGATTTGTAATATTGAAGACATGAAACAAAAATATGTACTTAATGCTTGGTGGTGGCTAGGAAAGTCGAGAATCAATCAAAAAAATTTCTCTTATTATAAATGATGTAAGCTTCCTTAATTGTTCCTTTAATTTATGAGGTGATTAGTTACTGTCACGAATTAGAGAGATTTATAATATAATGTACTATAAAAATTATTTTGGATTTGGGGTCCCTTTCTCCCCTATGTTTATAATACATATTTTTGCCTATAGAAACAAAAACTAGATGAATTACCCTATAACTTAGTGAGTTATTTGAAATATATTAAAATAATCATCAAACAAGCACATGGTGCCAAGAAGCATGCTATTTTTATAAATTACCATATAAATAATGTTAATTAGAATAGTTTAATCATTTATAAATTACTATTTTTATTTTATATTATATAATACTTTCAGTTATAGATATTAGATTAGGGATAAAAGTTAATGGAGTCAAGAAGCCTACTAATTCGACTAATATGTGTATTAAGATTTTGAATTGTATGATTTTGTGCTCTATGCCCTTAACATTAAATTAGCAATATGGACTTAACTGAGTATAAATAGAATGTGAACTTCCTATAGCTATGTTTTATATATATGGACAATACTTTTTCTATATATAATTCTCTTAGATATCTAATAGTTATTTGGTGGTTTGAGTTGATACAGATGTGGTGTTTGTCGTGTTTTTCTTTGCTTTGCTTTGTTTTTTTTACTTCTAATGTTGTAGTAAATCCACTCTCTTTTGGAACTTAGCACATAAATTCATTATATAATTAATCTACCAATTTATATATTAATCTCTTTGGCTTGAACTTTTTCAAGTGGTATTACTATTACATATAATGTTGTTTCTTTATATGGTTTGCAGTTTGGACACAAAGATCATCCTCAAGATGTTGAACGAAGTTAAAAGAATACATAGAAGGCTTGGATTTTTTTAAAATTATTTCAACAACTGATGTAATGATATACAGATAGATTTGATGTTTACTTTGTAATGTTATAATATTCAATATATATAAACTAGTTTAATATATTTATTTTTGATAAATTTTGTAATTAAAATCTAAACAAATATTGTTGTAGTTTGAAAAGTTGTACTATGAAGAATATACTGTGTTGTCTAAACAAAAAGTGTGAATTAAAATTGATTCAAAAACCGTGATCTAATGAATACAGTGTGGTTTTAAACGTGTAGCTTAATCAAAACTGCGGTCTAAAACTTATTCAAAAACTGTAGCCTAGTCACATACTTTACGCGACATTTTTTCTTTTTTGTGGGAGAAAGTGCAAAAATCGTAGTCTATGGAAATATGCAACGGCGGCATATTCCACAACTTGACAATCGTAGCACAATGTATTAGGCTATGAGTTTTATACTTTTTGCAACGGTTTTTTATTGTTGTTTAAACTCATTTTTGTTGTAGTTATTGTAATTTTAGTAGTTCTGTTTTTTTTTTCATGATTATTAGAAATATTTAGGTTTGCATCCGTTTCTAAATTAATGACATTTAGTAATGAAATATTTTGTTCTGTATCAGTTGAACCTTGAAAAATTATATTGTAGTGAAATAATTTGGTTTGTATCAATTGAATCTTGTGCCATTTAAAAGTGAAATGTATCAGTGAAAACTTTGTTAAAAACATAATTTTACCATAACACATAATTGTTTAACATATAAATTTTAAACTCTTACTCAACACATAATTTTACCATAACACATAATTGTCATTAACATATAAACTAGTTCAAAATGCATTGCAAAATGATATCCATAACCATTACACAAAATGACAGCATTCCAAAATGACATCCATAACCATAACACAAAATGACAGTATATCAAAAATGGTTCCAAATACACTTAAGACCATTAAACAACATCTTAAATACAGCTAATATATTTTCTTGGGTGTGGTCTTCTTAGTTGGAGTTGTCCTCCTTGCAGTTGGGTCAATCATATCCTCGACAACGCTTAATGTTGTAGTAGGTTCAGGAGGAACAAAAGGTGTTGATGGCCTCCTAACACCCAACTTACTTGGCCTTCCTAGTGTTAATTGTTGAGTAGCAGGTGTGCCTCTACCTCTTGACAGTTGAGAACCTTGTGTGCCTTCAACAGTTGATGTTGCCTGACTTCTTCCAGTTCTTGGAAATTGAGAACCTTGAGTAGCATGTTGAGAATCTTGAGTAGCATGTTGAGAACCTTGAGTAGCTTGCTAGGAACCTTGAGTTTGTTGAGTACCTTGAGCAGTTTGTTGAGTATCTTGAGTAGTTGGTGTCACCTTACAAGTTGATTTGTTGTGCCCTGGTTGCTTGCTCCTAGAACACCTGACTGCAAACCCTTTTCTCGTCATTTTTTGTCAGTCTCATCCATCTCTCTTTACTCAAGATTTCTTATCTTCTTTAGTCTTCCAGACATCCTTCTATGTTTAGAAGGTTGCACATTTGGATATTCTATTCTCACCCAGAGATTTGATCTATTTACAGGATAAATCACAGGGGCATAGACCTTTATGTACATTTACTTCCAATAATAATCAGGGATGTAAACTTCAATCTTAAAGTTCCTACTTTTCATACATGACACTGCATGAACACAAGGCATACGAGTTAGTTCCCACCTTCTACAAGAGAATATCTTTCTTTCAAATTCACAGAAAATATATCTACAACATCACATTTGTTAGTTCCCCTAAAATAAGATCTACTCCAAAATTTTGGAGGTGTCTTCATCGTATGGAGATAGGTTTCTTCATTGGTCAGCCTCATCCCCTTCTACTTCTGCTTCTATAGGCCCATCATAATAATCAGGTTGATCAAGTGTGTGTTAAATATAAATGTCTACACCTAGGTGAACCCTGTAAATATAAGTTATTTCTAATCCTCCTACATCATCAATCAATGCATTCATCCCAAATGTCTGGTCATTGCAACAAATTTTCTCAAAATCCCTATAACTTATCTCCTATCGTTCACCTACCAACTCAAAGTAACTCCATTTGTCAACATCTACTTTCAACTCATCAACTTTCCCTCCTTCATACACTCTAAAATCATCATCAATGAATTCACCACTATGATAAATTCTTAGTACTAGAAACTTGTCCATTTCACCTAGTTAGTTCAAAATCGAGATTAATAAGCAAATTGTTACGATGGATTTCACCTTCACTTTCTATTATTCTTCACTGCACTTTCTATTTGTTCTTCACTGCACTTTCTAAAAATGGTTGTTTCACAATAGTGGACAATATGGCATGTTATAACTACATAAGTCATCAACTAAGTCACATGGACAGTCTTTCTGAACCCTCACTAATGGAAACAGACAGAAGGACAAACGTGCTCCATTTTTAATACTTAAAGATTCGTTTTAAACATTTTAAAAATTAATGGACCAAAATAAACTCAAAAATAAAGTTAAAAAACAAAAAATAATATTTTATCTACAAAGCTATAGATAACATTAGTTCTAACAAACTAACTACCACCATATAACTAACAACATATTAGTCATCTAATTTTAATTTATCTTAAATGAACTGATTTTATTTTATTTCCATCAACATCATGATAAATGTATTGATTTTATTATGAGTTGAAAACATATATTAAGCAATTTAGATTATAATGATTTAATAGATAATTTTTCTTTATAAATTAAAATTTTAAATAACAATATAATTATTAACAAATAATATTTTATTTTAAAATTTTCGTTGGACCTCAATAATTATTGGGCGGTCCTATGCACACACAAAAATTTAAGAGAGAATGAAAAACATTGAAAATTCAGTGGCTACCGTTTATTTAGCTTATGACAAAATAAATTAGTGTTGTAGAAGCTTTTACAACTTTGTTTATACATTTTATTAATTTTATAAAATCCCCATTTTTTTAATGAATCGATTTAGAAAAGAATTAATAAAAAATTCAAGTAAATAGGTAAAATAATTATCCAAATGCAAAGTAAATAGGAAAATAGTAGTATTTAGAATGTAGGGTATTAATACTAATAACAACAATAAATATCCTGTTTTATTTTTCAGTAACATCTACAATGAATAATTAAATACACAATAAACACACTAAAAATCTCTAGAGTTTTTCTCAGTTCTTGAAGATGGCTAGTATTGACAGCACAATTGAAGCTCCGATCATAGCCACAGAATTTGTAACAGATCCGGCAGCTCCGGCGTCGGGACCTGGTGCTGGAGCCAACGAGGGACTGAGATCTTGGCCGGAGGCAACGGCGGCTAAAACAAAGACGAAAAGGAAGGAAAAGATTTGGATAGTGGTAGCTGATGATGCCATTGTAAAATTACTTAACAGAAAAGAAAACGTGGAACGGAAAAAACGGTTGAAAATGTGAATTACGGTTAAGATTTTGTGTTTGAAGAGATTTTGATCTATGGTGTTTGAAGAGATTTTGATCTATGGTGTTGGAAGAGGGGGGAAGTATTTATAGCTAGATCTGGGAAGGAGTGTGGGACCCACAAAAACGTGGACAGCTGGAAATGAAAAATAGGTGTGTAGGTGTTGTTAACGTATGAATGGTTGTCTTGTCTGGTTGGTGCCGTTAGTAGATGTTTCTTTACGTTACTTAGTTGTGTATACTTTTCGGTTTTGTTAGCTAAACAGCTCATGTTGATTGGTAAAGTAAAGGTATTCAAGTTATCAACATGACACATGTGAGTCACAATAAAAACAATACCTATATTACATTCAGTCTCGAAGGTTATTTAACAATTTAAAGTTTGGCGATTGTTATTTAAGAGGGATACAAAGTTTGATGATATTACTTTGAAATTTGATGCTGATTATTTAATATTATTTTTTTCAAATATTTTATGAATTTGAAATTGTTAGATTTTAGTGTTAATCTTTAAAATGTGTTAATTTAATTGTGTTTAAAATTAATGTGTTGATATATTATTGAAAACTATTAGTATTTATAGTAAAGCAATCCAAGTAACATAAATATTTCTTTTCAACTAAGCATGAACAGGAGCTAGGATTTAATAAGATGGAATAATGTATATCTTCTTTTCAAGACCTGTAGCGTAAGGTTAACAAGACTAGTAGAAAACAATTGGAAATAACAGTGTTACCAATATTTTTCCTAAACTGCAACGGCACAAAGAAATTAAGAGAATGGCAATGTGATTCTTTATTTTTCCACCCTGTAGCGAACTAGTACCTTGAATTGTACACCGTAGCACCCTGCGTATGGGGTTATTAACATGGGAGGTGATGTGTATTCCTCATACTGTAGCGGAAATGCTATATATATTAAATAGGCAATTAATGTGATTTATCTTTTTCCTTTATGGTGTCATGTATTAGGGGTGGACGGCGGTCGATTATGCGTGGGTTTGGGTTCAAAATAGTTAATTCGAACTAATCTATGGTTGAAAAAGTTGAACCCAATTTCACCCAAGATTAAGTTCGGTTTTATCGGTTGGCGGATTATCGGTTTAAACGGTTTATTCGGTTGAGTTGAATTGGTTTGGACCAATAAATTCTAACATGAATTTTATCATTCCTGCAACACTCATCAAATTAATACTCATTAAATTTCATTCAGTATACTTAAAATAATTAAGAGATCATAAATTATTTTAATTATATTATATTTCTATCATAATCCAAATCCAAGTGATAAAGTATTAACATTATATTACAATTCCACCATCATTCAAGTAATAAAGTGATACATTATATTACAAATTCATTATAAGCTAATATATCCTCAACATACTCATGAAAACTGAACTAAATCACCAGCATTGTATCATCACTCTCAGAGTAATTGTGACTTCCCTGCTTGATCATTGTTGGAAGCTCCTTTCAAAAACCTTCACAAAAGAAATTCAAGATTTAAAAAACTAAGTGCCACAGGTGATGAAAAAGTTAAGAAAATAACACGCTCCAAACGTAGCAGCCGAGACCAAAATAGGTGATGACCAAAAGAGAAATGAGTTGTATGCGCTTCTTAATATTTGGTATGGCAACGTTGTCTACTTAGGAAAGTACCAGGACTATTCTTCTGTCATATATATAATGTGCATCACAATTTGTAACACATAACTTGACTCACAATATCTTTTCATCCAAAACTAACTCTAACCTGTTTTCGCATCAGCTAGTTTTCACACAACATCACATACTATTTCAGTAATACTTTGTACCAAATGACATTTTTAAAGTTACTATATAGTGTCGATTACGAAACATAAATCTCTATTAGCTTTTTTCAATTTGAAATAAAAAACTACTTTTCTACACATACAAATACTGTCACATTTTAAGTTGTAAAACAATTATATTTTTCTACACTTACAAATACTCATGATGATAAACATAATATTTTAAAGATACATGATCATTTCTACTACACATGCAAATAACTATAATGATAAATATAAAATTTCAAGCATATTCTTTACTATGTTGCAGTATCACTAACATAACCACAACACTATTATTAGCAGTAGAGCACAAATCTTTCATTTGACTTAAAAATTATTCTAAAAAACAAACAAATACCACTGAATCAAAGCAGGTGAAAGGGAAAAAACTTAGAGCTCAAAATTTTTACAAAGTCCAATATTAACAGTGGCTAATATCATAAACAAGTGTAGCACGAAACAACAACTTAAAACAAGCAAAGCAAACACATAAATTTGAAACCAGATTCAGCTCAAATCCTCAACCGAAATCCAATAACCAAACAAATCAGCAAAGTCAAATCTAACATTCACAGTAACAAGAGAAAAATATTGCGCAAGCAGAAGAATGAAACAGCAATGCAACATTCACGCCATAGAAAATGTTTCAATCATTACCACGAGGTTGTGTCGTAGCTGTAGATGAAATCGTTGCAGAGTTGAAGGGTTATTTAATGTGTTGTGAAGGTTTATGTGGAGGTCTACATGAGTGCATTCATGGAGGAGAGAAAAAAAAGGTCATGTTTGGATGGTTATTGGTGAATACATGAAGAACAAATTGAATCAACTAATTCACCCTCCAATAGAACTGGGCATTGCACATAAGAGATATCTGTTTTTGACTACACCATCGAATCAAATAGAAATATTAAAGGTTTTTTACATTGACTTACCACTAGGCTTCCATCTTCTAAAACAGATGTGTAGCGCAACAACCATAAGTCTCGTGCAGGAGCCAATGTGGTTGGCGCATATAGCTGATCATGAAAAGAAAATATGCAAATAAGATATCCATAGTATGTTATGTTACAAAGTCACCATTCGTAGACACTGAATTTGAGTTGTTTTACTTGCATGTAAAGAAGCTCAATGGTTCCACCATTTGCTATGGGGAGCACATTCAGAACATCCACAACTCGGCAATCATGATACCACGAGGGCCAATCTTTAAGGATTTCTGCAACCTGTAAAGAGTATGGTTGGTTAATCCCGTCAATGAACGTCATGATAGTAACAGTTTAGTCATTACAATGCCAACATCAAACTCTAATTATTTATATTGTTTTTAATGAAAGTTACTACTTATCAAAACAAATACAAACAGGTTTTTAGCATGAAAAACCAAATTCTGACAGCAATAGATGCAACCATGACAATGTTAAAACACCATAGATCAATACATGTTTCAATAGCATTTATGATGAACCATAACCACAGTGCCTTCACAAAGACCAAAACAACCATTTAACTTCTAGCTTAAGCATCTTACAAGACATGAAGCTTTAACATATGCACAAATAGAGACAACCAAACTATCACAAACCTGGCAACGCAGATGCAACCCCCCACTCTCCAACACTCAGAAATCCATTGAAGCAAAAAACAACTAGATTTTGCTGCTGCATGTGCCACGAGAATGAAACAGGACCACCAAAACAAGTTGCACGATACAGCAGCACCAGTTAGACGTCTGCAAGAATTAAGAAACAAAAGCCAAGCATTGTAGAAGCAAAGAATCATTTGAAAAGTGTCATTTAATATTAAACATAATATGATTTTCAATATGTCAAATAGAAGTTTACAAAATGCAATATATTTTTAGTGGAACAAATACCTATCATGTGATGATATTGGTTGATCTATCATCACCAAAAAAGTGAATTGTTGAGGTCATTTTCACAAATATTTGCTGATATATATATATATATATATATATATATATATATATATATA
Source organism: Lathyrus sativus (assembly GCA_963859935.3). NCBI lineage: Eukaryota > Viridiplantae > Streptophyta > Magnoliopsida > Fabales > Fabaceae > Lathyrus > Lathyrus sativus. Next base: position 42,481,203 of record OZ012739.1, read on the forward strand.
TATATATATATATATATATATATATATATATATATATATATATATATATATATATATATATATATATATATATATATATATATATATATATATATATATATATATATATATATATATATATATATATATATATATATATATATATATATATATAAAAGTTGATTATCCATAATAATCAATAGCCCAAAATAAGGTCATTTACACAAATGACTCCAAAAAACAAACTGAAATGAAACAAAAAATATATTAATACATTTCATAAACATAGATATAAGTAAAGCAGTAAATAAAATGAAAAATGCACAAACCACTACCAACATTAAGTATGTGATTGAGATGAACCAGCAACTGGTTCTTTTCCTTTTCCAACAACATTAGAATCACAACCAAATGTTGATCCACTAACAGATGAACCACCAAATTCTACAAAACAGTAAATAAAAACCAAACAATTAAATTAAAATCAAACCCAATATATTAGTAGACTAAATACACAATTTTATATACCTGATACAGTAGTGAAAGACACCTCAAAATCTTTATTTATATTCAGATCCTTGAATTGACTAAGTGTAAGTTTTAACCAGTTTTGTGCACAAATCAAAGCCTCTACCATTTCATGGCTTAACGAGCTTCTATATGTGTCTAGAACTCTGCCCCCAGTACTAAACGTGCTTTCAGAAGTAACAGTTGACACAGGACTAGCTAAAACATCTTTCACCATTTTTGCTAAAACAGGGTATCTACAAGAGTTTTGTTTCCACCACATTAGGATGTCAAAGTTAACATCATCAGCACAATTGTCATCTAGGTACCTCTCAAGATCATTTTTTTATCTATTGAATCTTTTTGTTTTAGGTGCTCCTTAAAAGCTTCAACTCTTGCATTATGAGATGGAATTTCAGTAGTAGGAACAACACCATCACCAGGTGAACTACCCTCAATAGGACTAGTACCATGTTGTTGGTCATGTATACCCTTGTACCAATTGAATAGTTTAAACAAATCTTTTTTTATCACATCAATCAGATTAGTAAAAGGCACAGACTCATCATTATACATATCATTAAAACACCACTCCACATATCCTAACTTGTATCGAGGGTCAATAATCACACCAAAGTAAATAAACTTGTTGACATTTTCAATTTCTCCCCAATATTTGTCATACTTCTGCTTCATTTCATATCCCATTGAGGTTAAAATTGTGTTCAAGTTCATGGATGATCTTTTTAGCTCACAGTGGATTGAAGCTAGTTGGTGGAACGACTTATGAAGGGACACTTGTTTTGACGAAGAAAATTCCATAGTAGCTTCATAGAAAATTTTGAAAAAGCTTACAAGACACCTAACATTATCCCAATCATTAAGAGTAGGGGGACCAACTAACCCAAAAAATTCCAAATAGCTAAAATCTTCACCTTCCATTTTCTCAAATGCTGCTTGATACTTTTCAGCAGCATCTAACATCAAATAACATGAGTTCCACCTTGTTGGAACATCAAGACATAAAATTTTCTTACAATTAATTCTAGAAAACTCAATACATTCTTTGAACTTTGATGATCTCACAAATCTAACAGCATTTCTAATGGCAGAAATAGATAATTCATTTTATTTTAAACCATCACGAACCACCAGATTTAGAATGTGTGCACAACAACGAAGATGAAAGAAAGACCCATCACTCATTAAACCACCTATATTATTAATCCTCTTCTTCAAATAAGCAACAACTACATCATTAGATGTTGCATTGTCCACTGTGATTGTGGACACATTCCTTATTCCCCACTCCTTTAATATCTCTTCAACTTGCCTACCAATTGTCTCACCCTTATGATTAGGAACTAAAAAAAAACTTAGAATTCTATTTTCATACTTCCAATCATTGTTAATAAAGTGTGCAGTTAGAGTCATGTAGCTAAGATTCTGAATGGATGTCCAACAATCAGTGGTGAAGACCACCCTATTGCAATCAGATTTGAAATAACCTTTCAATCTTACTTTTTCATCAACCAAAAGTTGAAAACAGTCCCTCGCCACTGTCCTCCTCGATGGAATAGTTAATTGGGGTTGTAATTTTTTTCATAGCAACTTAAATCCCCCCTTCAACTACTCTAAAAGAATGTTCATCTAGGATCACGAATAGAGCAATAGCCTTTCTACAAGCTGCCAGATTAAATTGTTGGCTTGCAGCAACCAAGCCACCACCCTCTCCACTAGCAAAGGAAAGGGCAGTTTGAGTAGGATCATTTTGTGGCCTCTTGGTGCATATTTTTGTGTGAGCAAGCATGTTAGATGTCCCATGGGATTTTGGATCACACAAATACTTTTTATGACAGTGTTTACAAGCAGCTACTGGTTCAGTTTCATTAGGTAATTTAATAAAGTGGTCCCATGCAGGAGACGATTTCCTAGGACCATTAGCATTTGGTTTTCTTTTCTTTCCAAGTGGAGGAAGCCCAACAACATGAATTTCAGTTGCAACAACACCAGATGTTAATGTAGAAGGCTGGTGTTGAGTAACATTCTCCATTGCTGAAAATTAATGAAGATTATAATCAACACACAACCAACATTTTTAACTCATTAAGTGTTTAGATGCTTAGTGAAAATAAGTTTTTGGTTGTTGTGGTATATTACACTCTTTATTTAGTTTTAATGACATTGACTAGATGCTTAGTTTTAAGGATAATCCAGGTTCTGCAATTCTCAATAAATGTTACTAAATTGTTTGCACTCATAATGAATACGCCACTTTTCCTTTTCAGAATAATACTAGGTTCTGTAGTTTAAAGAATAATCTTTAAAATTATTAAATATTTAGTTCTGCATTTTTTATAATCTTTAAATTACTAAATATTTGGTTATGTAGTTTTAATGATAATTTTTAAATTACATTTCCCTTTTAAATAGTTGTTCTGCAGTTTCACATATGGCATGCAATTCTCAAAAAATGTCACTGGGTTCTGCAGTTTTTATGTGAGATATGTTCAGCTTTTGCACTCTTATGACTTAAGTTCTAAGTACATTTGCTTACGAAATCAATAATTTATTGCATTCTGCAGTTCTAAGTACACTCTTAATGCAATAATTTAGTTTCTACTTTAGTTTCTAAACCCAAACCTCTTAAATTTCTAAACCCAAACTGTTTCTAAACATACATAAAATTCAAATCCAATTTCTAAGCAAAACTGTTATTAACATATTCACATAAACATACATAATTTTAGTTTATAACCAAATACAGTATCTCTTTGATCTAAACAAACTCAAATACAGTATCTTTTTGATCTAAACACTCAAATCTACTTCTTCATATCAAATTCTACATATAGTAATAAACATAATCAGAAATATACAAAAAACATAAAATTAAAATTAGCTTAAACTCACATAAACATACATAAATTAAACCTAAACTTACTGTTATTATACAAATTTTCAGCTCCTTGCAAGTTTCCAACTTCTTCAACTTCTTGCATATCTCCAAAAAAGAACACAAATGGAGTTATTAAAACAGGTATAAAAGATTAAAACAAGTAAAACAGAAACAAAACTCTAACCTTCAATTAACTTTAAAAACTCATGAAATTCCAAAACCTGAATGTTCAAATTCCATTCAAAATAAGAAAATAAATTAGAAAAAATTAAAAACAACGAAGATCTGAGCAATCCATAATCATATATCTGAGAGAGAGTGTGCGAGATCTTACCTTCACAAGAGAGATGTTAAGAAACTTAATAATAGATCAGAGAGGAATGGAAAGATACGAGAACAGATGGCAAGTTTGTGAAAACGGCGATTGACAGTAGGTTCGCTTCAGGAAAACGATAGTTTGAGAACGGCAACCCTAATCTCATTCAGATGGAATCAAGAAAGATTTGGGCCATGAATTGAGCGCAAGCTTGGGCCAAGAAAAACAGAAAATCCAGCTCTGTGTATGTTCGGTCGGATTTGGATTCCGACAGGCCAAATATTACCAACCGAGTCCGAGCGAAATCATCCGATGTTATCCAATTTAATGACCCGTTTGAATCCACATCTTGAAATTATCCGACCCGTTGCCCAAAATCCCATTCGAGTCGGACGGTTTGTCTCGGACGGTAATGTTTTGTCCACCCCTGTCATGTAGCAATAAATTAAGGAGACAAGTGATATATTGTCTTGTTCATGCTGTAGTGCTAGGGAACTACAAGGCAATTAAAATATACAGTAGTGAATCAATTATGAGTAATAGAAATTAAGTGGTTTTCCATACTATCATTACGTGATTGTAGTATAGCGCAGGACTTATAGGAGACAAGTGATATCTTTAATGTATTTGCCACTGTAGCTTAATAATGATGGGCAATGAGTGTAATATGTTTTGTTTTATTCTTTCAGTGCACCTGCTGTAGTGCAGGAAAATGTCCTTAGGCAATAAATTTGTGAATTCACCTGTAGCATAGCGTAGCACATGTATTAGAAGCTAAGTGGATTTGTGATTTTTTATTTATTTTTTAAGATAATTAGATATTTCAAAAATAATACCAAATAAATAAGTTTTTCAAAAAATTCACGGAACTAGCCACAATTCAACATGGTGTCGTCAGGGGGATTGACGACTTAGTACAATGAAAATGCACACGCTATGTTGATTGGCGACTCTGTGTAAGGGAGTTGGGATGTGTCGCCATCCTGTGTGGCTACTAGGCCAATTTATTATTATTATTTTTTTCGTTTTAGGATTTTATCAATTTATTTTCATTTCAAATAATAAAAAAAAACTAAAATTCAATTTAAACAATCTAAAAATATATATATATAAACTGTTATCTTCTTTGGTGTTAAATATATATATATATATATATATATATATATATATATATATATATATATATATATATATATATATATATATATATATATATATATATATATATATATATATATATATATATATATATATATATATTATATATATATATATATATTATATATATATATATATATATATATATATATATATATATATATATATATATATATATATATATATATATATATATTATGTACTCTACTTTATTCTGTTACTGTTATTTTGAATTATATGAAGTATTGACTTTTATGCCTAAGTATTGATTATGAATGAGATGAGCATAAGACTTTCATTATGTCTATTATAATTGAAGTAATTCCGTTGCTACATGCTAAGTGAAAGGATTGAAATCCATGAAATTATTTTAAGTGTTAATGAGTATGACAAATATTTGTGCGATGTTTTGAAATTATACGTGACACCCTTTTGTGAGATGCATGATAATTACTCTGATTATTTGTATATATTCCGCGGGGTTTAGAAGGGTGTTACATTAGTCAATCAGGGTAAGTTAATATGTATATCTATCGGTAAGATAACCATTCTTAACTATTTTTTCAGATAATCTTATGATATTTTACAAAGTTACAAGAAAAAATACTCAAGTCATTAACCATCTCCTTGTAATGATCTAATTTCAAGTTTTATAAGCTCATTAAGATTCATGATGGTGAGTCACTACTCTTTAGAAGAATCTAGATAATGAATAATTGGTTGATGTCAGTGCTATAAGTAGATGATTGGTGAATGTAACTATCATCAATTAAATGAATAAAAAAGTTGATTTTAGATTTGTTAGCATCTTTTTAGTGTAATTTTTGTTTATCTCACAACATCGGAAAATCATGCTCATAACAAATGAGTCTCACATTGAGAGTACATATACAATGTTGCTAGTAAATAGCAAAGTAAAAGGCCTGAAAGCCAAAAAGCCCAACTAAACAATACTCTCAATAAAATTCAAGTAAGATAAATTCTTCTTCTAACTTATATATTTAAATTGTCTAAAACTAACTTTATAATCATATAATTGTCACTGACTTCACTTCAATCTTGTCCTCAAGATTCTTAAATTACTTTTGAAATAGATTTTTTTTTTCACATTCCAAGCAGAAATGACCTCCACTAAAAGCAACTTGATAGGAATTAGGAAATCACTAAACATGATGGTGTGGTAGTATCAATAGTATGAACGTTAATCAACCATTTTCTAACATACCCTTTTAGAATTTCTTCAGGATCACCAACTTCTATCCCATAAGGATATGGAATATGTGTATGTGCCTCTTGTTTTAGATCCAAGACCATAGTATTGTCCAAAAACATTATCATTTTGACTATTGTTTGTGAGGTTTAAAGGTTGATTATATCTTGCAAAAACCCAATAGTGTATATAAGTTTGATGGAGAGGTACTGACTTTTCTAAGTCATCAACTAGTTCAATATTTAATCTCTTTAGTAAAATATAGCCTTTTGGAAAATCAACATCAAAATATTTTATCTGAAACATATTTTGGACTTAGTATAATCATGGTAGACATAAAAACTTGTGTTTGGATAATTTTTTAAGCAGCTGATGAGAATATTGTTCTTGACAGTAAGACTAATACTAGTATTTTCCATGAAAGCTTCCAATTTTGGAGACTTCAAATTAATTCTTAGAGATGCATTATAATAAGTTTCAAATAAATACAACATTCACATAATCTTTGGTTCCACTAGTGCATCTTTGTGCAAAGAACTTTGTAACTCTATGCAGACATAATTCGAAATGAGCATGATGAGAGAATTGAAATTCTTTATGGGAATCCAAATCAACCAAGGAAAATATGGAACTTATGATCATTAGTCCAAATATACAAAGGAGCTTCTAAAGAAGTTTAATCTTGAAGATTGCAAGGTTATGGAAACTTCTATGCATCTTACCTGTAGTCTAAACAAAGAAAAAATCAGCTCAAAGGTGGGTCAAAATATTTTCAGAGGTATGATTGGTTTCTTTGCTTTACCTAACTGCTTATATGCCTGATATTTTATTCAGTGTTTGTTTGTGTGTAAGATTTCAATCAGATCCTAGATAAACTCATTTAAGTGTTGCTAAGAGAATCTTTAGGTATCTGAAAGGAAAAATAAATATGGGACTACTTTATATGAAATCCTTAGATTATAAGTTAGTTGAATTCTGTGATGTTCATTATGATAGGGATAGAATTGAGAGAAAGTCCACTAGTGGAAATTGTCAATTCATATGTGAAAACCAAATATTCTGGGCTGGAAAGAGAATGGAAACTATTGCTCTCTCTACAGCAGAATCAGAATACATCTCTGCTACTAAGTACTACACACAGCTGCTCTAGATGAAATATTAGTTAGAAGATTATCATATTTGTGGAAACAATATTCCTATCTGTAATACCCCAAAATTTATCCTCATATTAGTCGGTTCATGTCGCATAATTCTCATTTTTGCATTCGCTAACTATTGACAGGTTGCATAGTCTGTTTATTTTACAGGAATTACATCAGGGGCACTTTAACTGTGAAAAGCGGCCAAATGGTCATTTATACGTTGTTGGCTGACAGTTCTTGAAGTTAATCTGTCATCAGGGATTTATCGAATAATTAGAGCCCCTCTTTTCGAGTTCTTTATTTTCTTTGAGAATAGACAGAGATTCACGGTAATTTCTGGCATCAGGATTTTTGAGATACGGTAATTAATTCAACTGGCCGAGACTCTGTCGACAGTTGAGTTCCGAGACATTTATTTTGTCACTTGGGTTCGAGTATGTTTGAGACATTAAGCTGGTTCGGTTCAAATCGGGACAAGATTCCATTCGGCGGAATTTATGTTTTAATCAATATTTAATTCTCTGTTTCTGCTGCTATCCGCCATTTATTTTTGAAGCCAAAGCAGTAGAATTTCGGGTTCGTATTCGGGTTTTGATTTCTGTTTGATTGAGGTTTCTGGGCCTAGTTGGTTTATGGTTTGGGATTTTATCAGAGACGCAAATTGAATTTTAATGCGGAATATATTTCTGTTTTCACTGTTAATTGGATTCCTCTGCTTTTGTTGTTTTACTTCGTTCAAGGCCGGTACTGTTTCTATCATCAGGCACAACTTAAGTTGGGCAGGAAATTCGGGCAATTGGATCTGGTTGATGAAGTTTAATCGGGAATGGTGTCGGAAGCGAAGCTAGTCGGATAAATTGGAGTTAATAAGAATTTGGAGTTTCGTTCCATTTATATGTTTTTAATTTAATCGTATTGCATTGCACTGTCATTCTAAGTTAATTTCATTTAGTTCTATCTTATTTTTTCCTTTCATTTTTAAAAATAAATCATTTCATTTTAAGTTTCTTTCATGTTAAAATAAATCATATCATTTTGAATTTTGTTTCATTTTATTTTAAATAAGATCATTCTAAAGAAAAATAGTAATAACTTTATTTCATTGGTCACATTTTTATTTGTAATTGTTTAAATTAATTTTATCTTCATGTTCAATATTGTTTTTGTTTTTTATTTATTTTGCGTAACAAAAGTGATAGTTAGTAATAATGTTTAGTTTACAATACTGTAAAAAAAAAGGGATTATTATTATAATTATCATAAAGCATTAAAATTACATAAAAAAAAACATTTAATTACATTTTGCATAAAATTAAAATAATTCTAAGGGTCCTAAGTTTTTCTTCCGACTTCTCCGACCTTCCGACTCGTCCGATTAAGTCATTCCAAACCTGCAATATCGACACAAAACATAACGAAATGGAAATAATGTTAGAGATTAATTTTTAACACCCTCAGAACATTGTCATCATCGGGTATCGGGAGGGCACGAAAAACGCCGCAACCTACTCTCACTTCCATCTTCGACCTCGGCTACCAACTGGTAGTATCCGTTCTTTTCGAGACAGCCGAGAAGAAGAGAAAAAGAAGTTTATGCCGAAAAATGATTTTTTCCGAAAAAGTGATTATCCAACCAAACAGATCACTAACATAATCTGAATCCCTTTTATCAAGTAAATATTATGGAATCAAAATTCCGTCCATCCAAAATCCGAATTCAAAGCAGATAGAAATCCAACATCCAAATCATGTCTGTATAAATCATATCCAAAATAGTTCAAAATCAAGTTAGAAGAAAATCCAAAAAATGGCCAGTTTAGTTCAGACAACCAGATAAAACAAAGTCAGTTCGGACAACAAGCGAAATAGTTCAAGCGGTTCAAAGAAGAACCGGTTCAATCAACGAACAAACTCAAGCAAGGAAAACCGTAATAAAGTCAAGCCACAACTTTTCCGAAATTATGAACGGTAATCTCGCAGCAGCATCAAGCAAGTCAGATCCAAGCCATCAATAATACCGCAAACTTTTCCATATTTGTTCGCCTGAAAAATAGTAAAATCCAGCCCATCATATTACCAAACAAATCAATATATAAAACGGATAAAAAGATCATAGAGGGGGGGGGGATCCAAAAACCCAAACGAAAACGAGAAACGGCGGCCATCTAAGGGGAGAGAACACCAAAAGCGGCGAAGAGGACAAATCGCGAAACCCTAACAAACAACCATCGACGGCCGTAAATCTGAACGAAGGAAAGTTGAGAAGCGAAGATCGCCTTCGTCTTTCGACGGGCAATCACGCTTCGAGGCTCAGCTTAGCATCATCGCCACCTCCACAACAATCTTCAACCACCATCGTCAATAATCGTTCTCGAAAATGTAAGATTTCGCTACTAACTGTGTGGATTATGTTTCGTTTTCAGGGTCACCACGACAAAAAGGGATCAAACATGATGATTTGAGAAGAAAGATCGAACGGGGATAAGAGAAAGGAATGGCGCCGCTCGAAAGGAGGATGGGGTCTCAAACCCTAATCTCAAAGCTTTGTTTCCAATGTGTGGGTTGGGTCCGGGTCTGCGACCGGCCCAACCAATTTTTACGTATTTTGTTGTTTTAATTTATTTGTTTGATGTTTATTATTTCTGTTTGTTTTTTCCTTACAAATATTAGCATAATATTTTAATTAATAAAAAACTCAAATAGAGAACTTCTTTTAATAATAAAAATGTTTTTGAAATAACACTGAGTCTTAAACTCTCTTTATGGTTTTAATAATATTAACCCTTTTAGATAATAGTGACGTTAATTTAAACTTTTCAATGGTAATGAAAATAATTTTTAAATAATAACCCTTTTGTAAAACAATAATTAATATTAACCTTTAGAAAATCCAGTAAAAACAATTTCTTTGGTAAAGTTAGGTTTATAAGTTTGACTTAGATTGAAAATTCTTTAGGCGTCACGAAATAAACCATAAAAGATGCATAATTTCATAATCCTATTTCACAACTCGTCTGGTAATTTACATGATTCTGTCCACTAACACTGTCTGTTTATTTTGCAGCTTACCATGTTGCCATCATTTATTTTTTGTACTTTTAATTCAAAATTGTATCGTAATTGTAACTGTTTCTCCCTTGTAACCTCGCAAACCTAATAATCGCGTTTACGTTTTCCGCTTTTGAATTTCTGCTACTTGTATGATTTAAAATTCCTCGCATCTTTCCATCAGTATTCTGTCACATTACACACATCCGAAGGTTAGGTCTAGCTGTTTGGCCGTAGTGCCGATAGTCCTCAAACCATCAAATTACAACTTCAAACCCTAAATTTCACAAATGCCTCGCCGCAGGCAAAATTACAAAATTACCCCCAGCTTTAGGTCAAAGAGTCACCGCACTCGTTTTAGGGTTTCCCGCCGCGGAATTCCTAACCTAACCCTAATACAACTCAACATTACAACGTAGAAACAGGAGTCTTCTCACTCCACGTAAACATGTCCTTAAGATATGTTTATTCCCCTTGAAACTTTGACCAGTCAAGACGTTTCTAACCTCCCTCTGTGAGGGGAACTACGATTACTCTGATTCCGTTCCCTATCTAGGATACGTAGGCACAAGATGCGACGTCTTGCCGAGTAAACTTAGGACTAACCCTTAGGTCTTTAGGTCGCTCTATCCCTTAGCTCAATATATATTTAAGCAGATAATAAATAAAAATAAAAAGCATACAATAAACAAAAGGTTCCTGTAGAGTACTACAGAAGTGTAGGGTGCTAGTACCTTCCCTAAGCTTAACCAACCCCTTACCTAGGTCTCTCCCCGCATTGTGTTTACGATGCAAAAATAGGTTTTCTCTCTTTTGAATTTTTCCTTCGGATAAATCAAAGAGCGGTTGTGAATCAAGAATTGTGATTTAAACTAATTAATAGTTTGATATCCTATTTCCACCGCAACAGAAAATGGCGACTTCACTGGGGAGGATATCCTAATTTTTAAGGGTTGCCCTATTTTGTTTATTGCATGTTTTATTATTAATTATCTGTATATGTTATTGTATATTGTGGGGGATATCCTTTTATTGTGAGATAAGTCCTACACCCGGACTTGAGTGACCTTATTATAAGATGGGGATATATTCGATGAGGCTTATAGGGAGTTGAATCCCGACCAAGCTGACTCGAGAGTCACCGCTCAGTTGAGACCCTTTCAAAAATGGTTCGGTTGAACGAGTAATCGTGAAAACTTTTTCCATGGTCGATTGGAGCCTGTGATACTGGGAACCGTAGTACCTTAACACCACTTTGGCCTTATCTAGGGCGTAGTGCGGGAACTATGAGGGAGTAATTCCAAAATGGTTGCTACGCGATACTACACTCAAAAGAGGTTCTCTTGAGAATATTATCAACCACCGAGTCAATCGGGAAATTGATAATATCCGAAAGATGGACTAATGACTTTGGGAACTTCTTTAGAACCTTGTTCTGCAGGTACAATTAATCCTATAGTACATACCTTTGTGGAATGGGTAGACCTTGACTTCCGCTCACATACCTTTAACCTAAGACTTTGTGTGTTTATATGCATTACATACATAACATATTACATTGCATTACATCTCATGAAATTCAAACGTTATTTATGAACATCGCAGGATACCATGGATTATAACAAGAGAAAAACTTTGAAATTTTCTTTTAAGAATTTTAAGTTGGATGACCTAAGGAAGCTAGAAACGTTAGTTGAAGATCAAGGAGGATTCAAGGACAAGTATGGAAGGATGTTATCCTTATTGAGAATCGAAGTTAAGGATGGGCTTCTTTCTACATTACTACAGTTCTATGATCCGGATTACCATTGTTTCACGTTCCCAGATTATCAGCTATTACCTACTTTAGAAGAGTATTCTCAGTTGGTGGGGCTACCTATTTTGGATAAGTCTCCATTCCCTTTCTTAGAAGAGGACCCTAAAGAGGAAGACATTGCTAAAGCCACATTCTTAAAGGTGTCCAACATCAAAGGCAATATGATCGCCAAAGGCGGAACTGTGGGGTTACCTATGCATTTCTTAATCAAGAAAGCCCAATATTATGCCGATCATTTAAGCATGCCTACCTTTGAGACGATCCTTACTTTGCTTATCTATGGAATGCTACTCTTCCCAAGTTTTGAAGGATTTGTTGACATTAACGCCATCAAAATATTCATGAAGAACAATCCCGTACCAACCTTATTGGGTAATACTTATCACTCCATACATCTCCGAAATTTTCATGGTGGAGGAATGATCACCTGTTGTGTGCCTTTATTATACAAGTGGTTTATTTCGCACTTGCCCAGGTCCTTTTTAAGTCTTGACAAGGGATTTTGGTCACCAAGGTGTCGCACCTCGAAAATTCATTTCGAACATACGACCCTCGCGCAAAAGGCGCGGAAATGCGGTTCGACAGAGTCGCCATCGAACTTTATTTTTCCCGAATGAACGGGAGAGGAAAATATCGATAAAACCTCATAAGCGCGGAAGGAACACGGTCGTCGCAACCATATTCCTGGGTTCGGGAGTCGGTTACGCGAGGGGAAGGTATTAGCACCCCTCACGTCCGTCGTACTCGACGGGAACCTCTTAATTCGAGTTAATGGATGTTAGCTAAACTTAATTCTTCTCTTCTCGCTACTAAATGCTAAAGGATACTATAAAGGCTAAAGACGCTAGGGGAAAGGGGATGGATAAAGGATAGGGTGCTCGCCAAGGATTGGGGCCCTTGTGCCTACGTATGCTCATTCGGACGAGAATGAGAAATCAGAGCATCGTAGTTCGACTACGGGAAAGGATAGGGGAAATGGAAGATGGAGGGGATTGTGCTCGCCAAGATCATCGCAATCTTGTGCCTACGTATCTTACATTCAAGAGTGAATGAAGAATCAGAGCGTTCATAGTTCGTGGTAACGACCACGAAAGAAACTGGATTGAATTGGTTTGAAATGGGTACGGATGACGATTACTCGAAGCTTAAGAAAGACTTCTCGTACCCAAGTAATCAGGAGAGCGAGCCAAAGACTTGGGACACTCTCTTTTTCATCTTGAAGAATAATGTTATGTTTGAATGGTGTTTGAACTGATGACGATTACTTTAGCTTAAGAAAGATTTCTCGGACCAAAATAATCGGGAGGGCGGACCAAAGACTTGGAACACTCTCTTTTTCATCGTGAAAGGAAAGTTGTTTGTGTCGGAGATAGTTGAACGATGTCGAGTTGTTAATGTTATTTAGAGGCGTCAATTGTTCACACCCGAATAAGACAACTCACATGTAAACAACTGAAAGCAAGATCAAAGACTTGAACCTACTCTTTACACCTTGAAAAGAATTAAATAGTTGTTAATTGATTGATGGTTTGTTTCGAAAATCCGCTTGACGTTGGATCAAGGGTTTGACTCGTTATCGCGTGCAAAGCGTATTGAAAATGAAATTGTTTGAAAGAAGAGACCGATTTGACTCACGCATCAAGGGTCGAGTTGTAATAGGTTGATGGCGAATGCATATGAGCACTCGACTTACGGGTTGTTTGAAGGTGGCTCGATGATGAATCGTGAATTAGTTTGAAAATAGTTTGATCTGCTCTAGTCCCTATGGGTGCTCCTAGGAGATAAACTAATAATCAAATAAATGTGAAACAAACATTGGAATGGGGAGGGGATACATGTAAGTTACACGGGATTGCACGAAATAAAGGGGTCTCATTGTCAGGTAGCCCAAGAGAAAGTCGTGTGTGTGCATTTGTGTCCTAAACTACGCCTTGAGCAAAGTCGGGCACGACTCAAAGTTAGGATACCTACAAATGACCAAAGATCCAACAGTCCACCAATTTGGCTTTTAGGAGTTTCGATAATTTATTAGGTATTTTCGAATATGGGTGAATGAATGAATAATGAGATATGATAATGTGAATAATAATATGGCAATAATATTCACAATAATATTTAACGGCAATTAAAATTAATGGTTAGTGAATCGAATCGGGACACGAAAGAATGTATCTCGTCTTAATCGCAAACATAATGCCGATTAATCGAAGGTAGCCTATCACGATCCCAAAGTACGAGAAATGACCCCAATGGTCATTCACCATAGATTTGAAATCGAGAAGGTTATCAACTTCGATACGCGACGCTTACGAATAAAAGACTTCATCGATCCAAAAATCGAAATAAAATCGGAAAAATAAGGTGGTCTCAGATCCTTTGTTTCACGCCAATAATTTGGCGGCTAAACGGTGGTAATCTCGTCATCAACCGTAAAAGTGAAAATGGGACGAAACGTCCAATAACAAAAGAGAAATGAAATTCAACTAACATATTCTAACACTATAGAAGAAAATAATATTATAAATTCTTAAATAGAAAAACTATATATAAAAGTATGTATATAAACTCTAAAAGAAATATAATATAAAAGTGAAATATGATATATAGAAAATCTAATATAAACTAGAAAATAATATAAAATTCTAAAAACAAATGAACCATATATAAAATAAACAAAACAATTTCTTTTTTTAAAAAAATAATTTACAAAATAATGGCATATAAAACCTAAAACTAATTATATTAAAAATATATATAAAAAAAGCTGGGTACAAAATAAAAAACTGGGGATCATTTGGGCCTTTGAGGCCCATCACCCACTCAAAACAGAGGATTTGTTTGTGGTTAACGCTTAATCATCAGCAACAACTGTGTTTTTAAAATAAAAAAAAAAAGAAAACCAACACAGGCAGCTAAGCAACACCTCGATCCGAGAATCCCTCCGTTCCCAACTCAAACAAACTTCACGGTCATGACTTCTCGATCTCTCCCTCCGTCTTGCTTCACTTTCAGTCTTAAATCCTCTCCGTTTGTTGCTTCTGTTATGGGTTTAGCAGAAATGGTTTCGTCGGCGAATACGAAGTGCGGATGAGTGGTTTTTTTTGGTTTGGTTTGAAAGTTGTTTCGAAGGTGGAAGGTGATATTGGTGTTTTTTCGGTGAAATGGATCTGTTTTCGATTTTTTATTGCCGTTAAAAATGGAAGAAGAAGGTCCGATGGTTTTTGAAAGAGAAGAGGTTTTTTTTGGGTCGAGATTTGTTGGTTTGTTGATCTTGAAGATGGTTTGTGGGGTCCGATAAAAATAGGGTTTATAGTGAAGAAGGTGAGGTCTGTTAACACTCTATCCTCTTCTGTTTCTCTGTTATGGTTTCGTTCTGGGTATGAAGTAGGTTTATGCGTTTTGAAGATTGAAGGTTTGTATGGATTGTTAAATGATTTTGAGTGAGATTATGAGGGGATGTGAGGTTGAAGAAAATTGGTTTGGGAATTGTTGTTGGCTATTGGAAGAAGAAACTTAAGGTTTTTTCGGATCCAGTTGAATAGAACTAGGTTGAGGGAGAGAGGTTAACATAGTTTCTTTGTATTCTTTAGTGGTATTTTGTTATGAAGAGAAGATTAGGGATGACTTTTTTTGAAGAGGATTTAAAGTTTGTATTGAAGGTGCAACTGAGAGGTTTTGTTTCAAGATTTGAATAATGAATAAAAGGAATTCCAGTTCTCAGAGGGAGGTATGAGGTTTTGGTGAGTTTGAAAAAAAGGAAGAACAGGGAGAGAAAGGAGGAAAACTAGCGGCTAGGGTTTGGAGACTCTATCTCAGATTAGGGTTCTCTTTTACTGTCATGTCTCATATGGTTTTATATGGAGAGAGTCTGTGGAGGAGTGAGGTGAAGTAGTACGATTGACTTAATCTCCTTTTTGTCTGTAGTGAGGTAAAAGCATTTTACCACAACACCATATCATTCCTGATTTTACTACTAGTAAATGGGATTTTTACTGTCTGTTATTTGTTTGGGAATTACGCAGGATACGATTTTGAGAAGTGGCAAGGCAAGGACAAGGAGCAAGTTAAATTTAAGAGTAAACATTTTGCAAACTCCTTGGTAATTTCACCGGTATTCATGGAGGTCAACCTCACCTGTCATTGTTCTCACAGTTTTAAAATCCCCGACCAAAGTCTCAGGTGTGAATGGAAATATTTCTTCTTATCATTTTTGGTACTACAATCAACACTCATGACATGTCTTCTATTGTATAACAGGGACATATTTGGCGAGGGATATTGCATATAGTGGCCATAAGTCCATGGTCTTAAAGAGACCAAATTTTGACGCCATGTAACCCAAGGATGTCTTTGGAACAATGCCTTGCATCTTCGTTTTTCAATCAAGCACGCATACATCAAACAGCTGTGGACTGCTCACTCTGAGATGTGTAAGTTTGCCAAAGGGCCCCAACCACTTGCACCTCACTTTTTTTCTTTGCGTTGCCTAGATATGATGATGGTTTTATCTCGTGAAAAATCGTGTCATGCTGCAAACGCTTTCCTGCTGTATTTGTGACAATTTTATTATGCAGGTTATGCCACTTTGAGGTGAAGTAGCACATTGCAAAGAAGAAAATGTTGAAGGAACAAGATGGGAACAACTGAAGTCAAGCTTGAAATTAGGTTGAAGGTATATTCATTCATAAAATTGGCCTGCTTATGCTCTTCACCCTATTTTCTCATTAATCCATGATCATTGGTGCTAACTCTTCACCTCTTATGTGTGTCGATTTTTATACGAAGAAGTCAATATAATGATAAAGCCTCTAATTGGTGTGGATTGTGACGCTACCCTTGAAATCATAAAGACTTGGAAAAAACATTACTCTAAAGATTTAGCAAACACATCTGGAATGATTAGACAAACAACTAGGCACACAATGATAATCATAATGCAGGTATGAATTGTTCTTATGCTCACATGAACTTCCTTCTTCTGTCTTGTGTTTGCTCATTGATTGTCTTCGATTTGTTTTATAAGTCATGAAACTTGTATACCTCCATGCCGGTGATTATGCCATCAAAACAAGTGCCCTTAAGTGAGAGTCCAACCTGTGTTTAACTTGGGGACAATATCAGCTTATGGGAGTACTCTATCCCTCATATTCTCAGGCATATGTAGCTTGTGAAGTACGCGAGTTTTAGTGGCAACGGATTTGCTCGAAAATGAAACGAAGTCGATGCTTCATTTGGGAAATTACTTGGAGGTATGAATTTCAGCACCTAGTGACTTAATGTGATTTCCACCTCCTTTATAATCTATACTTTCCATCTCCCCTTTTTTACGATTACTTCAGAGCTTTGACCTTGATATTTTGCAGCTGCAACCGGGATGGATTGGAGTAGTGAGCTGACACTTTTGCATCGAATCCTTTACCGCAAATTCTCCGGCTCACGTAGAACGCTTCATGATTTTGTAGAAGAAGTTATACACTACTATGAATTTTTTGTACCAAAACGTACGACCTGCAGCGGGTACGATCTGCGCGTGAAACATTGTGGGACCGGTCTTCATTTTGGTGAACCATGTGCACTCACTTTGTTATCGGTGGATGTATGTTTTTTCGGTCTGGCTGTACTGCGAAAAAATGCCCTCTTTGCTGCTGCGACAAGCATACCTGCTACGACAACTCTTGTCGTTTGTGAATTGAGAAATGAAAATTCAGGTTCTATCTCCATTGAACTCTTTCATCTTCCCCTCTGTTCTAGTGGTAATTTGGATTTATATGTGGTTATGAAATTTGCACTGTGATTTATTTGCAGGAAGTGTGTCTCGGTGATGGCATGATGCACCAATTGTCTCGTAATGTTCAGGTTGATGCAGGTTCAGTAGCATTCAGAACTTGATTTGCAGCAAACACAGTCCCATTTGAGTGATGAGATGAGGTATTAGGTATTGCAGCTTTCAAATTGGCTTTGACTTTCATTTCTTATAAATGGGCTCTAACTGTAAAATTCGCTTTGATTGATCATTTAACACCCCATTGGCTCCCCCAATCAACTTGAGAGCAGCTTCAGTCCATTTCGGCCCTCGAGAGTTTGTTCAGTGCAGCACTGTGAACCTCACAAACTGTGGAGATCTGAGCAACATTTTCAACATCCGGGTACAATTTTTTTGCCTTGATAGTGAACTTCAGCGCCTCTACATATTCACCCTTTTGCAGCTGTAATGTTTCTGATTTTTTGTATTTTCATCGTAGGATATGGGTTGTTATAATGTGCGTATATGGGATGCAGTTCTACGCAACTGATGGATGTATGGTTCTGCGTAACGGTTATTGTGTGGTGTGTGTGAGCAACTCGCGACTTGCAGTCCTGGTTTGATAGCAGGTGAAGGAGCCGTGTATTATTTGTCATGTGATGCAGAGCGTTGCGGCTTTGTTGGTGTATGAAGGTAGTTGCTGAAAGAACCGGCCGAGAACGATACGTGAGACCTCATTTATTTGGCAGGGCACATTAATCCGCTGTTGCAACCTGCTCTAAACTTGTCCACCTTTCTGGCTTTTTTTTATTTTTTAGAAACTTGTAGTGACCCTTATGGTGGCTGGTGTAGGTTGTTTTGTTTTTTGTAGAAGAGTTGTACAATTTGTAGAGGCTTGGACATTATGGGGTCAGCTGAAATTTTCATATTATCAGTGATAATTTTATTATGACAGAAATAGTTTGTGGTATGAAGGTCACGCATAAGGGGTGGCCCGCAAAAAAATGCGCTGTGTGGTTTATGAAATGGTACAGATCAAGGGCAATAATGAAATACAATGCATAATGTTGATGTGTACCACGCCGGCTTGTGAGGCCCCTTTTTGGCGAGGCATAATTCTGCCATGATATTGTTCCAGCTATTTGAAGAGGCACTTTGGAGTTGAGATATCATTTCATGGTTTGTATGTAAATTGTAGGTCTATTAATTTCACATGACTGCTCAAATGGCATTGTATTCTTAGTGTAATAATTTTTAATAAAAGATGGGCCTTGCAATTATGGACATTGGACCTTTTGATTTGTTATTAACACCTCTAATCTTAAATGGGCCATTTTGTAATCTAAATAGACCATTTGCATCCTTGCTTGATCTTCTAATACTAACTCGACATTTTGATCAAAAAAGTTTAAGAAAAACTTGAAACAAATTTTGATTGTTTGGCTTGAACACGAGTTAATTATACTTTGAACGATTTGATCTCATAGCTTAAAACCAACCTAACACAAATTCAACCATGGCTTAACTTAAAGAAATAACTTGACCATCTTTTGCGTTGGATCCTTTATCACAGCAATTTGAACCCCCTATATTGGTCCAATAATCTCACAAACCCATTTTCCTTTTGGTCAACCCTCGTCTGACTAGCAAATTAAGTAAGAACCAATGGACTTCAGCATATACTGCACTTATTCTTGACTTAATGAACCTCAAGCAAAACCTGATCCAATTCAACTCAATCTTATGATGGAAGCGACATATTTCTTTTTCTTTTATGGATAATAGTTGATGGATGGTACACAAATGCAAGTTATACACAGGGTAGGACAAATTTGGGGTATGACAGATGCCCCTATCTAATTGGCTTAAACCGAGTGAGATGAACGACTATGACGCTCATTCTTTCAAGGTAAAAGACAATTAGATATGAAGAAAACCCTGAATTTGTCCGAAAAGAAAAGGAATGCCCGAGAATTGAAATGCTGGA
Source organism: Lathyrus sativus (assembly GCA_963859935.3). Classification (NCBI taxonomy): domain Eukaryota; kingdom Viridiplantae; phylum Streptophyta; class Magnoliopsida; order Fabales; family Fabaceae; genus Lathyrus; species Lathyrus sativus. Next base: position 42,501,008 of record OZ012739.1, read on the forward strand.
TAAGGTATACCTCCAAGTAAACTGAAAATAACTGGAAAAAGGTCACCGTCCACCAGACATGGCTACTATCACCAAAAGGATGATAGAGCAAGCACACGCCAAACAATATCGCAAAATCTATCATTAATGACCATGATAGACCCCCCACCAAAAGGATGATGGAGCGAACACAAAACACATCGCACAATCTATCATTAATGACCATGATAGATCCCCCACCAAAAGGATGACTGAGCGAAACTCAAATAAACTCATCGCACAATCTATCATTAATGACCATGATAGATCCCCCACCAAAAGGATGACGGAGCAAACACAAAACACATCGCACAATCTATCATTAATGACCATGATAGACCCCCCACCAAAAGGATGACGGAGCAAACACAAAACACATCGCACAATCTATCATTAATGACCATGATAGACCCCCCACCAAAAGGATGACGGAGCGAACATAAAACACATCGCACAATCTATCATTAATGACCATGATAGACCCCTCACCGAAAGGATGACGGAGCGAAACCATGCCAAACAATATCGCACAATCTATCATTAATGACCATGATAGACCCCCCCCCCCCCACCAAAAGGATGACAGAGCGAACACAAAACACATCGCACAACCTATCATTAATGACCATGATAGACCCCCACCAAAAGGATGACGGAGCGAACACAAAACACATTGCACAATCTATCATTAATGACCATGATAGACCCCCACCAAAAGGATGACGGAGCGAACACAAAACACATCGCACAATCTATCATTAATGACCATGATAGACCCCCCACCAAAAGGGTGACGGAGCGAAACACACGCCAAACAATATCGCACAATCTATCATTAATGACCATGATAGACCCCCCACCAAAAGGATGACAGAGCGAACACAAAACACATCGCACAACTATCATTAATGAGCATGATAGACCCCCCACCAAAAGGGTGACGGAGCGAAACTCAAATAAACTCATCGCACAATCTATCATTAATGACCATGATAGACCCCCACCAAAAGGATGACGGAGCAAACACAAAACACATCGCACAATCTATCTTTAATGACCATGATAGACCCCCCACCAAAAGGGTGACGGAGCGAAACTCAAATAAACTCATCGCACAATCTATCATTAATGACCATGATAGACCCCTCACCGAAAGGATGACGGAGCGAAACACACGCCAAACAATATCGCACAATCTATCATTAATGACCATGATAGACCCCCCACCAAAAGGATGACAGAGCAAACACAAAACACATCGCACAATCTATCATTAATGACCATGATAGACCCCCCACCAAAAGGGTGACGGAGCGAAACACACGCCAAACAATATCGCACAATCTATCATTAATGACCATGATAGACCCCCCACCAAAAGGATGACGGAGCGAACACAAAACACATTGCACAATCTATCATTAATGACCATGATAGACCCCCCACCAAAAGGGTGACGGAGCGAAACACACGCCAAACAATATCGCACAATCTATTATTAATGACCATGATAGACCCCCCACCAAAAGGATGACGGAGCGAAACTCACACCAACAGGTCGCTATCACCAAAAGGATGATAGGAAAATACAGATTTGCAGTTTACCAACACCAAAAGGATGCAGGCTGGGTTGAACTGACGAGGTTCGACTATCACCAAAAGGATGATAGTAAGGCAATTGACAACGGTCACGCTTGCTGAATACAACTCATTGGGGAATACCCAAGAGGAAGATTGGGTTGAAATGAATCAATGGGGACGACCACTGACTTGCTTGGAGTTCGTAATTGTTGAAATGATTTCATGGTTACGCCCATGAGTTCTAAAGAGGATGCCCCTGACTGGACTGAGTTGGCCTTGATGTCTTGTCTTGCTCAACAAAAGGCTGCTTACGACTTTGCTGAAGATGCCCCTGCTCGGGCTGAATCTTGCACTGAACTTCTTGGATTTGCCCAGCAAAAGGTTGAATAACTTCGTGGGGAACGCCCACGGTCTTGAATGGTATGCCCCTGACTGGGCTGAATGTTGATTTGAAGATCTGATCAACCACAAGGTTGAAATACGTCATGGGAGACGCCCATGGTCTTTGAAAAATGCCCCTGACTGGGCTGAATCTTGCTTTGAATAACTTCAAATTTTGATGGGAGAGACCCACAATTGCAGAAAATTGCCCCTGACTGGGCTGGTGATTGCTTTGAAGCTCCTGATATTCGTGGGAGATGCCCCCGACCGGGCTGATGATGGTATTGGTAATCTTCAAGATTGATCCTGGACCTTGACTTGCATATATGAATGCTGGATGATGAATGATATTCCATACGAGTGGAAGTGCAAATGCAAATGCCGACGCGCGGAGATGCAAGAGCTGGGGAAGTATAGTATGATTGGAGTATGCATATGATGCAGGATATTTATGAGGTCGAATGCGATGCGTATGATGCATATGATTGCAGACAGGTAATTGGAAATGCAGGGAGACGCCAACGTGGTGGACTCTGGAAGTTGCCAATGCAGATTGGACTTTGGGTGGTGGGAGGGATTGACTTCCTCGACACGCAGCTTGTTAAAGATGCCATGATTGAAGCAGACGAAGATACTCTATATGCCCCGAGTCTGGGTACTTGGTGATTTATCGTGAATTTCTTTCAGAGAAGGTTGCAACTTTGCTTGATGGTCAGGACGACCTAGTCTTGCCTCAGTTTTAACATGGCAATGGTCTGCCCCAGATTAACCAGTTTTGACATATGGAAGTTAAACTCGGATGACTTGCCCCTGCTCGAGCTGTTGAGTGATTTTCCCCAGCATATGGGTTCTGAGGTAGTCTTGCTTCGTGTCAGCCACTGGAAGTCAAGTTCCTCCTTGATTGCCCTTTGTTGGAATATCTTTGGATACCTAGCACTGTTTTGTAGTTAAAATTGTACATTCACAAATGGTAATAATTAATGCAAAGTTCAATGCAAGTTTGAAAAAGTATTATTTATTGAAGTGTTGTGATAGTGAGATGAATGGACCATTAGCCCAAACGTTGTGCTACTTTTGATTGGTGTAGAAGATATAACAAGGATAATGGCACCGATGTTGATGATTAGAAATCATGTGAGGAGTCAGGTTACGCAACCTTGCGATAGTATGCTTTCAGAATAAACCTCGCCTCAATTAGGTCTTTCGAGGGCTATAACGTGGTCTGGTTCACGGTTATGAAACAAAGGATATTAGGCTCTGTAATACCCCAAATTTTACCCTTTCTTTTTTATTTTTATTTTAAATTCTTATTAACTTAATAAATTAACCTTTTTTTTTAAATCTTGTTTTTTTAACTAATAATAATTTAATTAACCTTTTTTATAACTTTACTAATGTTTTTTATTAACTTTTTTTTTTCTTTTCTATTTAGTTTATTTATTTAAGTCATTTTAAGCTCTTCTTACTAACTTTTAGGATTTAGATTAAAATTTAACTTTTTTTTTCTTTTCTTTAAAGAGTAAATTTTTCATAACCTTTTTTAAATTAATTTCTAACACTTTTTTTTTAATCAAATTCTAATACTTTTTTTTTAAATAAAAATCTAATACTTTTTTTTAAAATTAAATCTTTTTTTCTAACTTTTTAAAATTAAATCTTTTTTCTAACCTTTTAAAGCTAAATCTTTTTTTCTAACTTTTTTAAAGCTAAATCTTTTTTTTCTAACTTTTTTAAAGTTAAATATTTTTTTCTAACTTTTTTTAAAACTAAATCTTTTTTTTCTAACTTTTTTAAAGTTAAATATTTTTTTCTAACTTTTTTTAAAACTAAATCTTTTTTTTCTAACTTCTTTAAAGTTAAATCTTTTTCTAACTTTTTAAAATTAAAACTTTTTTTCTAACTTTTTTAAAGTTAAATCTTTTTTTCTATTTTTTTTAAAAAAAAATCAAATCTTTTTTTAAAAGTTAAATCCTTTTTTTCTACCTTTTAAAGTTAAATCTTTTTTCTAACTTTTTTAAAGTTAAATCTTTTTTTCTATTTTTTTAAAAAAAATCAAATCTTTTTTCTAACTATTTTAAAAGTTAAATCCTTTTTTTTCTACCTTTTAAAGTTAAATCTTTTTTTCTAACTCTTTTTAAAAATTAAATCTTTTTTTTCTCTAACTTCTTTTTAAAATTAAATCTTTTTTTCTCTGACTTCTTTTTAAAATTAAATCTTTTTTTTCTAACTATTTTAAAAATTAAATCTAACCTTTTTTTTTAAATCTATCCTTTTTTTTAAATTAAGATCTAAATTCCTTTTAAAATTAAATTCTAACAGTTTTTAAAATAATTCTAACATTTTTTAAAACCAACATTCAAATATTTTTTTTATTCTAACTCATTTTTTTTTAAAACTCTAATTTTTTATTTAACTTGAAACTCTAATCTTCTTTGCTAACTTTTTAAATTTAAATCTCAACAATTTTTTAATCTAATCCAATCTTAATGAATTCCAGATAGAGTTAAATCAAATCAATCAGATCAATCATCATCATAAGAAAATCAGATCTAAATATCAACATCACCATCATTGAATCAAATCTGAAATCATCATAAAAATTCATTCAAATCAAATCAGAGATTGAAAAAGATTGAGATATTCAAATTAAATCTGAGATTAAAAAAAAAAGATTTAAAAATCAAGTATAAAAGGAACGAAAATCATAACAAGAAGGGGAGAACTTTTTTTCGTAAAATCCAAGCAAACTCCGTCAAAAATTCTCTAGCCTCAGGACAAAGCATCATCGGCCATCATCATTCCGTAAGGATCAAAAAATATAATTACAATTTTTGTGTTGCTTTTCATGTTTTTCAGGAAAAAGAGATGAAGAAGACAAATTGGCGGTCATGCAAAAGAAGAAGAAGATAACATCCGTGAGAGGCAAACAAGAAGGAGAGGAACACACGCAAACTCAGAGAGCAGAGAGAAGAAGAGTGATGACCGGCCCAACCCTCTTTTTTTTATTATTTATTGTTTTTCCATTTGTTATTTTATTTTGTTCATCTTTTTTAAAAAAAATCAAGAAGGCCCTTTCTTTTTTATAACCAAAAACCTTTTTCAAATTAATTAAAACTCTTTTTAAATAAAATAATCAAATGTTTTTTTCAAATAATAAAACTTTTTTATAACTTTAAAGTAAAACGTGTTTTTAACTAACATTAAGATTTTTTAAATTAAACAAATTGTTTTTTTAATGATTAAATCTTTTTTTCAAAATATTATCACTAAAACTCCTTTTTTAGAATAACTAACCAAACCTTCACTTTTTTATTAATAAATTTTTTTAAAACTCAAAACTCTTTTAATTAAAATTAATCTCTCTTTTCACAAATTTAAATCCTTGGTTAAAAAGACCATAAAAGTCCTCCAAAATTCATACGGTTTGTTTCTCGTTCAATTTTGATTTCGTTTTCGTCTAACCCCATATACTGACATTTTTGTTTGTTTTGTTTCTTGCAGCTATTATGTTCAATTTGAAACTTATTTTCGGTTTTATATTTAGCTATTATAATTGTAACTGCTCCTCGTTTGTAACCTCGTGAACATAACAATCGCGTTTACTTTCTGCATTTTATTTCCGTTTGTATGATTTAAATTTCTCACACTTTCATCACTATTACTTCTGTCACATCACACCTCCGAAGGATTAGGTCTAGCCGTTTGGCCGCCATGCCAATAGTCCTCAAACCCTCAAATTTCACACATTCAATTTCAAATCCTCAAAACTACAAACTACAAACCCTAATTTTCACAAATGCCTCGCCGCAGGCTAAATTACAATTTTACCCCTAGCATTAGGTCAAAGAGCCGCCGTGCTCATTTTAGGGTTTCCCGCCGTGGAATCCCTAATTTAACCCTAATTACAACTTAACAATTCAACGTAGAGATTTGGAGTTTCTACACTCCACGTAAGCGTGTCCTTAAGATGCGTTTATTCCCCTTGAGACCTTGACCACAGTCAAGAAGTCTCTAACCTCCCTATTGAGGGGAACTACGATTACTCTGATTCCACTCCCGTAAGGATACGTAGGCACAAGATGCGATGTCTTGCCGAGTAAACTTAGAATTGACCCCTTAGGTCTTCTTTCTCACTTTTAATCTTTTGTACATATACCTTAAGCAAATAAATAAAGCAAATAGTAAACATTTGAACAAAAGGTTCCCGTAGAGTACTACGGAAGTTTAGGGTGCTAATACCTTCCCTAAATTTAACCAACCCCCGAACCCTAGATCTTTCCCCGCATTGTGTTTACGATGCAAAATAGGTTTTCCCTCTTTTGACCTTTTCCTTTGGATAAATCAAAGAGCGGTTGTGAATTGAATTGCGATTCAAACTCATTAATAGTTTGTGATCCTATTTCCACCGCAACAGGCTCAAAGTATGATTTGTACCCACCCCTTCTTCTTAATGATCTCCAGTCCTACGCTCAGTTAATTCTACACTTGTCTGGACGGTGTAAGCTTGAAGGTTCAAGGTTTGCTCGACGTGGCAGTCACCTTATTTTGATGGACGCCAGTGCCGCTTTGATCTGGATGGCCACTGAACCTTTTTTTTTGTTTTTTTTGTTGAGGGTTTCGGGGTCCTCTTTTACTTTTGTTTTTGATCCCTAACTTTTGCATGGATTGACTTTGCTTGTCAGATCCATCGGGATTGCCCTGATTTTGCCTAAGTCCCCTCTAAGGTGTCTGACTTAGCAGGCTTTTGATGTTTTTTTTTGGATTTTGTTGTGGCTGCCCTGTTGTGAGTCATTGGTGAACAACCGTCTTTTGGATTTTGCTTTGTTGATTCGAGTGCGGGGTCGAATTAGCTGAACATTACCCTGCCCCAGGTTAAGTGTAAGGTTTGAATATCCGAAGGAAACTGCTACTTCTAGGCTCGAAGTGGTTTACTAGGGATTAACTCCTTATATCTCTGGTGTTTGGGGAATTGAAGCAATGCTTGTACATCATTGACGAGATTCTATCTGAAAGCATATGTGTTGCGGTGGAAATAGGATGTCAAACTATTAATGAGTTTGAATCGCAATTCAATTCACAACCGCTCTTTGATTTATCCGAAGGAAAAGGTCAAAAGAGGGAAAACCTATTTTTGCATCGTAAACACAATGCGGGGAAAGATCTAGGGTTCGGGGGTTGGTTAAATTTAGGGAAGGTATTAGCACCCTAAACTTCTGTAGTACTCTACAGGAACCTTTTGTTCAAATGTTTACTATTTGCTTTATTCATTTGCTTAAGGTATATGTACAAAGGGTTAAAAGTGAGAAAATAAACCTAAGGGGTTAATTCTAAGTTTACTCGGCAAGACATCGCATCTTGTGCCTACGTATCCTTACGGGAGTGGAATCAGAGTAATCGTAGTTCCCCTCAATAGGGAGGTTAGAAACTTCTTGACTGTGGTCAAGGTCTCAAGGGGAATAAACGCATCTTAAGGACACGCTTACGTGGAGTGTAGAAACTCCAAATCTCTACGTTGAAATGTTAAGTTGTAATTAGGGTTAAATTAGGGATTCCACGGCGGGAAACCCTAAAATGAGCGCAGCGGCTCTTTGACCTAATGCTAGGGGGGAAATTGTAATTTTGCCTGTGGCGAGGCATTTGTGAAAACTAGGGTTTGTAAGGTGAAAGGGTTTGAAGTTGAGGACTATTGACACGGCGGTCAAAAGCTAGACCTAATTCCTTCGACAGTGTGGGCAATTGGGATATTGATAAATGCGTGAGGTGATTGAGTTATGCAAACAGGACATAAAGACAGAAGTTAAAGCCATACAAACAGAAATTTAAAGGCAGAAATTTAAAGCGCGATTATTAGATTCGCGAGGTTACATATGAGAAGCAGTTACAATATGATAATGAACTTTGAGTGAGAAAATAAGATGACATAAATAATGGTAAACGTAATGAACTGCAAAATGAACAAACGATGTTAGTGGGCAGAGTTAAGCGGCAATCAAATGAGTTACGAGCCAATGAAGAAAGAAAAAAATGCAAATTGGAGATTTATTATTGTTTTATTTAATATTAACTTGCAAACAGATTTAATTTTAAAAAAATGTTTTTTTTTTAAAAAAGTTTTATTTTTGAATATTTCTAAGAAAAGTTCTTTCTTATTTTCATTTAAAAAAGAGTTTTTTATTTTTATATTTACAAAAGTTTTAGTTTTATATTAAAAAAAGGTTTTAATTTTTATTTTAAAAAGAGGTTTTTTTATTTTATTATAAAAAGATTTTTGTTTATTTATAATATTTACACAAAAAAAGTTTTTAAAACAAATATAAAACAATTTAAAAACAAATAAAAAACATAATTTAAAAAACAAAAAAAATAAAAAATAAAACATAAGGGGTTGGGCCGGTCATCACCCCGGACCCAACCCGGTTGGATTAACTAGAAGACATTTAGGGTTCCCAGAACCCTAATGTCCTTGCGGCGCCGTTTACACTTCGTTCTTCCTCTCGCCTTTCTTCTTTCTCTCTCGCGGCTGTGTCTTCTTATTTCCTGAAACAAACATGAAAAATGGAATAGAAGCGGGTTAATACATGAATTTACTTTTATCTTTAGCCGATGATGCAAAGCTGAGGCTGAGAGTTGATTGCCCGCCGTTTTTAACGGCGAAGGCGATCTCCTCCTTTGGTGTTTCGCGGCCGCCTTCGTTCGCAGATGATGTTGATGATTGGTGATGAACGATGACGACGATCAATCTTCGTCTGAGTTCGCGGCTGTTTGTTCACGACGCCTAGGGTTTTCGCGATCTCCTTCCTTCGTTAGGGTTTCGCTCGTGATCTTCGTTAGGGTTTCGCTCGTGATCTTCGTTAGGGTCCTTACGAGGTGATACCTTTCCCCTTTTTATAACTTCTATTTCATCTTTTTGGGCCTTTAATCTGTGTTGGATTTGTGCTATTTTTGGCTGAGATTTGATTTCGTGTTGATTTTTGATGATTCGATTTGATTTGTTAGCATCTGTTTCTGATACAATCTGATACTAATTCGAAACTTTCCATTTTGTTGACAGATATGATTTAGATTTCATTCTGATATCTGATTGAACTTTGTTAGGATCTGATTGAAACATTTTTTCTCTGATTTGGAATTGATATCAAATCAAAATCTCTTTCTATTATTTTTCTGATATGGTTTGGAATCATGGCCTTTCCCTTCTGTTACAGATTGAATTATGGGCTCGTTTTGGATATCCACATGGTTTTGATCTTCACGACTTTTCTTCTTCTTTTTTTCAGAATCAGTACATGCGCTCTGGTTGAGTTAAATGCCGGGAAAGGTCTACGGCGATGATGTTCATCTGAGCCGTGACAACTGATATTCTTTGATGACGCTGCGATTGCCTCTGACAATCTTCGCTTGTGGTTTATCATTTGTTGCGATTTCTGGCTTTTTGCACTTGTTTCACTCTCTGAACTGGTGTGTTTTGTTTGTTCTGAACTGGTTTGATCTTCACGACCTTCTTTCTTTTTTTCAGAAGCGCTACTACGCCGCGGTTGCCTTTGAGATCGGTTGCCTTCGACGCTTGATTGGATTCAGAACATGAGTTCTGGGCTGCTACTTTGAATCATGATATGGTTTCGTGACCTGTTTTATTTCTGAACTGATATGCTTGTGACAACCTAACCTGTTTCAACTCTTAATCCTCAGGTCCGCTGCTTGTACCCAACTGTGACGTTTAAACTTTCTGTTTTAGGGCAATGATGCTCTGACTGAGCCCTTCAGAGAAGACGCTATGATCTTGTTTGTTGCTCGTGTTGTGAGCAGAATGGCATGTTGGTTTGTCATGATGACTTGCCATCGTTAATTGCTTTTTCTGGTATGATGTGATTTGGCTGTTTGCATTCTGCTGCTACACCATGTTTGATGCTGTTGTGTTTTTGGATTTCCATCATGAAGCTTGACATTAATCGATGCCTCTGAACTTTGATACAGCGTATGATGCTGTTGTGATTTGCATTTCATTTTTCTGATACTTTGTTGAGGCCATTCAAAGTCTGTTCTGTTTAGGCTTGGTTTTCATGAACTTGCCTATGTGGTTCAGAATTGATGCAGTTTGACGCCATGGTTTGGTTTGTATTTTCTGTCCTGTTCAGAATTGATACAGTTTGATGCCATGGTTTGGTTTGTATTTTCCCTTACCTATGGCAACTTATGAATTGTTTTGGGTTTTGAGTTCTGAATGCTGAACCTGGTATTGATGTGTTTGCGGATTTTCAGGTGTGAAAAAAAAATGACTCAGACCTGCCGGCATCCGGGTCTGGGTCCAAATTCGCCTATGTTGCCTTACTCTCGTATCAGTTCGGAAATCCAATCGCGGCAAAACGAATCAGTCCCACTTCTTTTATTACTTCTATCTCTCGGATGTCCCGTAACGATAAGAACAGGTGTTACCTGATCTGACGCCAACGACGCGGATCGGTAACGGGGGGTAGGACGCAGCTTCGGTTGTGCCACTCCCGGCACTCGATGATGACATTGTTCTGAGAGTGTCAAAAACAACTTCTAACATTTTTCTATATTGTTTGTTCTGTTTTGATGTGCAGGTGAATTTGGAGATTCTGCGGAGAAGCTCAAGGACATCACGAAGACACTTAGAAGTTCTAGGACTTAGGATTTACACTTATTGTAAACGAAACCTCTTGTAAACCAAGTTCAAATTCACTTATCCATTTGTAAACTATAAATATTTATGAAATGAAATTCAACAAATATTCATATTTACTTTCTCAATTGTAAATTCAAAGTATCCATAAATAATAATTCAGAACCATTTAAATTCCCCCTTGAGTTGTAACTTATAAATACTCATGAACAAAAGTTCAAAAATATTTAAAACTTACTTCTCCTTTGCCTTGACTAATTTTATAAATGATATCCCGCCACATGATTATATCCGAACAAATTCAAATTAAAATCTCGTTGATCACATCACTTCTCAAAATAACCTTAACAGTATCCACTTCCTTTTCAATCCAACTTCATCTTATTAAGAGGAAACAGACTGTTTAAAAAAGTCTCAAAATCAAACAAAGCACGGCCCCGAGTCCAATCATATTTCTGACAAAACATACCGGCACCTTGACCCAAGTGGCAAATAAATGCCTCAGAGATAATGTCTCAAAACTTGCGGTTTCCACGTAAAATGACCAAAATGCCCCTGGAACCAAACCCTGCAAAACAAAAGCCTCCATGACTTGTTAGCGGTTAGCAAATGTACATATGAGATGCTATGTGAAATGACTGACTAAATATAAGGGTAAAATTTGGGGTATTACAATATGAGTTCGCAATTATGGGTATCTTGTTTTCATCATCCTCCCTCAAATCAAGCTAAACAACAATGAATAAATGTGTCGGTGACAAGTGAAAAATGAGTGAATACGACATAACTAATTCAAAACATGCATAAACGATACATTAATGAAAACCAAATACGAATGGCAATTGTTCAAAGCATACAATACTTAAATAAACAAAGACAAAATATAAGAACTGCGAATAATGAAATGGCAACATGACTGCCTTCTTCGAGGAATGAACTTGGCTGGAATCGATCTGATGTTGGCACTAGTTGACTGGTGGCATCGGATTGTTGATGATATTTGGAGACTTCCCATTGAAATTGATAGCATCCCTGTCAATCATGTCTTGAATTATGTGCTTGAAAGCCCTGCAGTCCTCAATGGTGTGACCTGGAGCGCCCTTATGAAACTCACAATGAGCATTTGCATCGTAATCGGCAGGAATGACAGTTGGAGGAGCCAAATCTCTCAGAACAACAGCTTTCTTCTCCATCAACTGAGCAAAGATTTTGGCATATGTCATTGGTAGACTATCAAAGACTCTATCTGGTCTCCATGTTCTCTGCGAACGCTGTGGGCGAGTACCTTGTCGTTGCTGAGTGGCTTGCATCTGCTGTTGCTGAGGAGGATACTGATATCCTTGCTGGTTGTAGGCCTGTTGCTGAGGAGCCTATTGCCGTGGCATCTGAGCTTGCACTGCTTGAATAGCTGGCTGATAAGGCATAGGAGCACATTGTGCGGCAGCAACATACGGATACTGATAATAGGGAACTTGATAAGGCATAGGAAGGGGAGCTTGTTGAGAAGCTTGCCCTTTCTGCGAAAATATGGCATTTGTTTCGCCCTCCTTCTTCTTGTATCCATTGAAAGGCTTCTTGGCATTGGCCTGGTTGTTGGAGCCTCCTGGGATCTTTCCACTTTTCAGCCCTTCTTCAATTCTCTCGCCAACGATCACCAAGTCAGAAAATCCAGCGGAGACACTTCCGATCAGCTTTTCGTAATACTGGCCTTGTAAGGTACCCATGAAGATGTCAATCAATTCACGGTCAACAAGAGGTGGATGCACCCTTGCGGCTAGCTCTCTCCATCGTTGCGCGTACTCCTTGAAGGATTTGTTATCCTTCTGAGTCATACTCTGAAGCTGAGTACGATTTAGAGCAAGATCGGTGTTGTATTTGTACTGCTTGACAAAAGCATCGGCTAGCTCGGCCCAAGTACGCACGCTATTACGCTCTAATTGCATATACCATTCGAGTGATGCCCCAGACAAACTGTCTTGGAAGCAATGAATCATGAGCTTTTCATCTCTGGCATAGGCAGCCATCTTGCGACAGTACATCTTCAGATGAATATTTGGGAAACTAAGACCTTTGTACTTCGAAAATTCGGGCACCTTGAACTTGGAAGGAATGACAACATCAGGCACCAAGCACAATTCCAAAGCACTGAAGGAATTTGAACTGTGCCCTTCCATGGCTCGGAGTTTCTCGGCTAGATCTCGGCACATCTTCATGGCTTCTGAATCCTGAACAGCAACAGGACTGGAAATGGGGATAGCAGCATGATAGTTCTGAACGTCATCATAATGATCCATCAGAGTATCTTCGGTATGGGGAGCTGGGATTTGCACAGCAGTAGGCTGGGCCTGCGGGATAGCTCCAATGGTAACTCCGGGCGCTGGGGTTGGATGAGAAGCGTTCCCTTCGGCTGCGTTGTTGAAGTTCAACGGCATCCCATGAGGATTTGGAATTGGAACCAAAGGGATGGCAGTAGACCCTTGTACTTGACCATTGTTGTTGACGACAGCAGCGGCTTCACGTTGCTCTTCCTCTCTTCTGGCCGCGAGGATGGCCTCGAGGATCTGGTCAATCTTTCCTTTCATAGAATTCAACTCTTCCCTGAAGTTAGCTTGCTCCTATTGAATCTTCTCCATCATTCGTCTTGTATTGGCTCTAGTTGCGTACTGGTGTCGAGGACTCAACTTGATTTACTGGATATAAAGGAAGGAGAAACATGAGAAACTGCTGAAGGAAGGAGAATGCAAGATGCACAACGAATGAGATGCAATGCGAATGATATGCAATGCAAGATGCAAGATCCAGGATCACAAATTCAAGCAATTCTGAGATTAGCCGGGTGAACGGTTCAAGGATCGCAGTCACTGCTCAAAGAAACCCCCACGGGTAGGATTCTAAAACGGGTAGGTGCCTAGAGTCATGGATATCTTTCAAAGATATTACTGCCATGACAAAGCCTCATCATGATGATAATATCCTCAAAAGAATCTCCTCTAGGTGAGGTTCTCGTATCTTCCACACGAGAAAGACTTCTCGGAGGCATCAACTACACAACCATCGACACACGGGTTCTAGAAAAGGTTCTCAGAGTCATAGATCGAGGTTGAAAATATTACTGTAAGAAAGTAATACGTTCAAGGGATCTCATCTGATTGGGGCGTTCGTATTAATTCACAAAGAATTAACACTACCAACCACCATGGATAAAACGGTTTATGGTCCTTGGGATAAACGATTCAAACTCGAAAACATTATTGTAATGGCAAAGACTCACCACAACAACAATATCTCCAAGGAATCTACTCCAAGCGGGGTTTTCGCTTCAACTTAGCGTGAAAGACTCCACGCAAGTCTCCACTACACAACCACCATCCCAATCCTAGGGTTTTACTCAAACTCGGGTGTAGAGCCATCTCACAAAGTAACCACAAGTATAGCAACCCCCATAATGCCTCAAGCATAAGTAACCAAGACAAGGATACCAATAAATAAGCGAGAAGAAAATAAAAGACAACAAGCTAACAACTCAAACTAAGATAGGCTCGACTCTCTTTTGCATGGAGCAATAGTCCCCAGCAGAGTCGCCACTTATCGCACCTCGAAAATTCATTTCGAACATACGACCCTCGCGCAAAAGGCGCGGAAATGCGGTTCGACAGAGTCGCCACCGAACTTTATTTTTCCCGAATGAACGGGAGAGGAAAATATCGAGAAAACCTCATAAGCGCGGAAGGAACACGGTCGTTGCAACCATATTCTTGGGTTCGGGAGTCGGTTACGCGAGGGGAAGGTATTAGCACCCCTCACGTCCGTCGTACTCGACGGGAACCTCTTAATTCGAGTTAATGGATGTTAGCTAAACTTAATTCTTCTCTTCTCGCTACTAAATGCTAAAGGATACTATAAAGGCTAAAGACGCTAGGGGAAAGGGGATGGATAAAGGATAGGGTGCTCGCCAAGGATTGGGGCCCTTGTGCCTACGTATGCTCATTCGGACGAGAATGAGAAATCAGAGCATCGTAGTTCGACTACGGGAAAGGATAGGGGAAATGGAAGATGGAGGGGATTGTGCTCGCCAAGATCATCGCAATCTTGTGCCTACGTATCTTACATTCAAGAGTGAATGAAGAATCAGAGTGTTCGTAGTTCGTGGTAACGACCACGAAAGAAACTGGATTGAATTGGTTTGAAATGGGTACGGATGACGATTACTCAAAGCTTAAGAAAGACTTCTCGTAACCAGGTAATCGGGAGAGCGAGCCAAAGACTTGGGACACTCTCTTTTTCATCTTGAAGAATAATGTTATGTTTGAATGGTGTTTGAACTGATGACGATTACTTTAGCTTAAGAAAGATTTCTCGGACCAAAATAATCGAGAGGGCGGACCAAAGACTTGGAACACTCTCTTTTTCATCGTGAAAGGAAAGTTGTTTGTGTCGGAGATAGTTGAACGATGTCGAGTTGTTAATGTTATTTAGAGGCGTCAATTGTTCACACCCGAATAAGACAACTCACATGTAAACAACTAAAAGCAAGATCAAAGACTTGAACCTACTCTTTACACCTTGAAGAGAATTAAATAGTTGTTAATTGATTGATGGTTTGTTTCGAAAATCCGCTTGACGTTGGATCAAGGGTTTGACTCGTTATCGCGTGCAAAGCGTATTGAAAATGAAATTGTTTGAAAGAAGAGACCGACTTGACTTACGCATCAAGGGTCGAGTTGTAATAGGTTGATGGCAAATGCGTATGAGCACTCGACTTACGGGTTGTTTGAAGGTGGCTCGATGATGAATCGAGAATTAGTTTGAAAATAGTTTGATCCGCTCTAGTCCCTATGGGTGCTCCTAGGAGATAAACTAATAATCAAATAAATGCGAAACATACATTGGAATGGGGAGGGGATACATGTAAGTTACACGGGATTGCACGAAATAAAGGGGTCTCATTGTCAGGTAGCCCAAGAGAAAGCCGTGTGTGTGCATTTGTGTCCTAAACTACGCCTTGAGCAAATTCGGGCACGACTCAAAGTTAGGATACCTACAAATGACCAAAGATCCAACAGTCCACCAATTTGGCTTTTAGGAGTTTCGATAATTTATTAGATATTTTCGAATATGGGTGAATGAATGAATAATGAGATATGATAATGTGAATAATAATATGACAATAATATTCACAAAAATATTTAACGGCAATTAAAATTAATGGTTAGTGAATCGAATCGGGACACGAAAGAATGGATCTCGTCTTAATCGCAAACATAATGCCGATTAATCGAAGGTAGCCTATCACGATCCCAAAGTACGGGAAATGACCCCAATGGTCATTCACCATAGATTTGAAATCGAGAAGGCTATCAACTTCGATACGCGACGCTTACGAATAAAAGACTTCATCGATCCAAAAATCGAAATAAAATCGGAAAAATAAGGTGGTCTCAGATCCTTTGTTTCACGCCAATAATTTGGCGGCTAAACGGTGGTAATCTCGTCATCGACCGTAAAAGTGAAAATGGGACGAAACGTCCAATAACAAAAGAGAAATGAAATTCAACTAACATATTCTAACACTATAGAAGAAAATAATATTATAAATTCCTAAATAGAAAAACTATATATAAAAGTATGTATATAAACTCTAAAAGAAATATAATATAAAAGTGAAATATGATATATAGAAAATCTAATATAAACTAGAAAATAATATAAATTTCTAAAAACAAATGAACCATATATAAAATAAACAAAACAATTTCTTTTTTTAAAAAAATAATTTACAAAATAATGGCATATAAAACCTAAAACTAATTATATTAAAAATATATATAAAAAAAAGCTGGGTACAAAATAAAAAACTGGGGATCATTTGGGCCTTTGAGGCCCATCACCCACTCAAAACAGAGGATTTGTTTGTGGTTAACGCTTAATCATCAGCAGCAACTGTGTTTTTTTTAATAAAAAAAAAAGAAAACCAACACAGGCAGCCAAGCAACACCTCGATCTGAGAATCCCTCCGTTCTCAACTCAAACAAACTTCACGGTCATGACTTCTCGATCTCTCCCTCTGTCTTGCTTCACTTTCAGTCTTAAATCCTCTCCGTTTGTTGCTTCTGTTATGGGTTTAGCAGAAATGGTTTCGTCGGCGAATACGAAGTGCGGATGAGTGGTTTTTTTTTGTTTGGTTTGAAAGTTGTTTCGAAGGTGGAAGGTGATATTGGTGTTTTTTCGGTGAAATGGGTCTGTTTTCGAGTTTTTATTGCCGTTAGAAATGGAAGAAGAAGGTCCGATGGTTTTTAAAAGAGAAGAGGTTTTTTTTGGGTCGAGATTTGTTGGTTTGTTGATCTTGAAGATGGTTTGTGGGGTCCGATAAAAATAGGGTTTATAGTGAAGAAGGTGAGGTCTGTTAACACTCTATCCTCTTCTGTTTCTCTGTTATGGTTTCGTTTTGGGTATGAAGTAGGTTTATGCGTTTTGAAGATTGAAGGTTTGTATGGATTGTTAAATGATTTTGAGTGAGATTATGAGGGGATGTGAGGTTGAAGAAAATTGGTTTGGGAATTGTTGTTGGCTATTGGAAGAAGAAACTTAAGGTTTTTTCAGATCCAGTTGAATAGAACTAGGTTGAGGGAGAGAGGTTAACAGAGTTTCTTTTTATTCTTTAGTGGTAATTTGTTATGAAGAGAAGACTAGGGATGACTTTTTTTGAAGAGGATTTAAAGGTTGTATTGAAGGTGCAGCTGAGAGGTTTTGTTTCAAGATTTGAATAATGAATAAAAGGAATTCCAGTTCTCAGAGGGAGGTATGAGGTTTTGGTGAGTTTGTAAAAAAGGAAGAACAGGGAGAGAAAGGAGGAAAACTGGCGGCTAGGGTTTGGAGACTCTATCTCAGATTAGGGTTCTCTTTTACTGTCATGTCTCATATGGAGAGAGTCTGTGGAGGAGTGAGGTGAAGTAGTACGATTGACTTAATCTCCTTTTTGTCTGTAGTGAGGTAAAAACATTTTACCACAACACCATATCGTTCTTGATTTCACTGCTAGTAAATGGGATTTTTACTGTCTGTTATTTGTTTGGGAATTACGCAGGATACGATTTTGAGAAGTGGCAAGGCAAGGACAAGGAGCAAGTTAAATTTAAGAGTAAACATTTTGCAAACTCCTTGGTAATTTCACCGGTATTCATGGAGGTCAACCTCACCTGTCATTGTTCTCACGGTTTTAAAATCCCCGACCGAAGTCTCAGGTGTGAATGGAAATATTTCTTCTTATCATTTTTGGTACTACAATCAACACTCATGACATGTCTTCTATTGTATAACAGGGACATATTTGGCGAGGGATATTGCATATAGTGGCCATAAGTCCATGGTCTTAAAGAGACCAAATTTTGACGCCATGTAACCCAAGGATGTCTTTAGAACAATGCCTGGCATCTTCGTTTTTCAATCTGGCACGCATACATCAAACAGCTGTGGACTGCTCACTCTGAGATGTGTAAGTTGGCCAAAGGGCCCCAACCACTTGCACCTCGCTTTTTTTCTTTGCGTTGCCTAGATATGATGATGGTTTTATCTCGTGAAAAATCGTGTCATGCTGCAAATGCTTTCCTGCTGTATTTGTGACAATTTTATTATGCAGGTTGTGCCACTTTGAGGTGAAGAAGCACATTGCAAAGAAGAAAATGTTGAAGGAACAAGATGGGAACAACTGAAGTCAAGCTTGAAATCAGGTTGAAGGTATATTCATTCATAAAACTGGCCTGCTTATGCTCTTCACCCTATTTTCTCATTAATCCATGATCATTGGTGCTAACTCTTCACCTCTTATGTGTGTCGATTTTTATACGAAGAAGTCAATATAATGATAAAGCCTCTAATTGGTGTGGATTGTGACGCTACCCTTGAAATCATAAAGACTTGGAAAAAACATTACTCTGATGATTTAGCAAACACGTCTGGAATGATTAGACAAACAACTAGGCACACAATGATAATCATAATGCAGGTATGAATTGTTCTTATGCTCACATGAACTTCCTTCTTCTGTCTTGTGTTTGCTCATTGATTGTCTTCGATTTTTTTTTATAAGTCATGAAACTTGTATACCTCCATGCCGGTGATTATGCCATCAAAACAGGTGCCCTTAAATGAGAGTCCAACCTGTGTTTAACTTGGGAACAATATCAGCTTATGGGAGTACTCTATCCCTCATATTCTCAGGCATATGTAGCTTGTGAAGTACGCGAGTTTTGGTGGCAACGGCTTTGCTCGAAAATGAAACGAAGTCGATGCTTCATTTGGGAAATTACTTGGAGGTATGAATTTCAGCACCTAGTGACTTAATGTGATTTCCACCTCCTTTATAATCTATACTTTCCATCTCCCCTTTTTTACGATTACTTCAGAGCTTTGACCTTGATATTTTACAGCTGCAACCGGGATGGATTGGAGTAGTGAGCTGACACTTTTGCATCGAATCCTTTACCGCAAATTCTCCGGCTCACGTAGAACGCTTCATGATTTTGTAGAAGAAGTTATACACTACTGTGAATTTTTTGTACCAAAACGTACGACCTGCAGCGGGTACGATCTGCGCGTGAAACATTGTGGGACCGGTCTTCATTTTGGTGAACCATGTGCACTCACTTTGTTATCGGTGGATGTATGTTTTTTCGGTCTGGCTGTACTGCGAAAAAATGCCCTCTTTGCTGCTGCGACAACTCTTGTCGTTTGTGAATTGAGAAATGAAAATTCAGGTTCTATCTCCATTGAACTCTTTCATCTTCCCCTCTGTTCTAGTGGTAATTTGGATTTATACGGGGTTATGAAATTTGCACTGTGATTTATTTGCAGGAAGTGTGTCTCGGTGATGGCATGATGCACCAATTGTCTCGTAATGTTCAGGTTGATGCAGGTTCAGTAGCATTCAGAACTTGATTTGCAGCAAACACAGTCCCATTTGAGTGATGAGATGAGGTATTAGGTATTGCAGCTTTCAAATTGGCTTTGACTTTCATTTCTTATAAATGGGCTCTAACTGCAAAGTTCGCTTTGATTGATCATTTAACACCCCATTGGCTCCCCCAATCAACTTGAGAGCAGCTTCAGTCCATTTCGGCCCTCGAGAGTTTGTTCAGTGCAGCATTGTGAACCTCACAAACTGCGGAGATCTGAGCAACATTTTCAACATTCGGGTATAATTTTTTTGCCTTGATAGTGAACTTCAGCGCCTCTACATATTCACCCTTTTGCAGCTGTAATGTTTCTGATTTTTTGTATTTTCATCGTAGGATATGAGTTGTTATAATGTGCGTATATGGGATGCGGTTCTACGCAACTGATGGATGTATGGTTCTGCGTAACGGTTATTGTGTGGTGTGTGTGAGCAACTCGCGACTTGCAGTCCTGGTTTGATAGCAGGTGAAGGAGTCGTGTATTATTTGTCATGTGATGCAGAGCGTTGCGGCTTTGTTGGTGTATGAAGGTAGCTGCTGAAAGAATCGGTCGAGAACGATACGTGAGACCTCATTTATTTGGCAGGGCACATTAATCCGCTGTTGCAACCTGCTCTAAACTTGTCCACCTTTCTGGCTTTTTTTATTTTTTAGAAACTTGTAGTGACCCTTATGGTGGCTGGTGTAGGTTGTTTTGTTTTTTGTAGAAGAGTTGTACAATTTGTAGAGGCTTGGACATTGTGGGGTCAGCTGAAATTTTCATATTATCAGTGATAATTTTATTATGACAGAAACAGTTTGTGGTATGAAGGTCACGCATAAGGGGTGGCCCGCAAAAAAAATGCGCTGTGTGGTTTATGAAATGGTACAGATCGAGGGCAATAATGAAATACAATGCATAATGTTGATGTGTACCACGCCGGCTTGTGAGGCCCCTTTTTGGCGAGGCATAATTCTGCCATGATATTGTTCCAGCTATTTGAAGAGGCACTTTGGAGTTGAGATATCATTTCATGGTTTGTATGTAAATTGTAGGTCTATTAATTTCACATGACTGCTCAAATGGCATCGTATTCTTAGTGTAATAATTTTTAATAAAAGATGGGCCTTGCAATTATGGACATTGGACCTTTTGATTTGTTATTAACACCTCTAATCTTAAATGGGCCATTTTGTAATCTAAATAGACCATTTGCATCCTTGCTTGATCTTCTAATACTAACTTGACATTTTGATCAAAAAAGTTTAAGAAAAACTTGAAACAAATTTTGATTGTTTGGCTTGAACACGAGTTAATTATACTTTGAACGATTTGATCTCATAGCTTAAAACCAACCTAATACAAATTCAACCATGGCTTAACTCAAAGAAATAACTTGACCATCTTCTGCGTTGGATCCTTTATCACAGCAATTTGAACCCCCTATATTGGTCCAATAATCTCACAAACCCATTTTCCTTTTGGTCAACCCTCGTCTGACTAGCAAATTAAGTAAGAACCAATGACTTCAGCATATACTGCACTTATTCTTGACTTAATGAACCTCAAGCAAAACCTGATCCAATTCAACTCAATCTTATGATGGAAGTGACATATTTCTTTTTCTTTTATGGATAATAGTTGATGGATGGTACACAAATGCAAGTTATACACAGGGTAGGACAAATTTGGGGTATGACACAAGGGTCATGGCGTTGACACACTCGGACATTGTTTGGTATAATTGGGTGTATGATGGAATACTAATTATTGACGGCTGTGGAGACTTTGCCAATGTACCTTTACTTGGTTTTAATGGAGGAATTAGCTACAATCCAGTCCTAGCTCGCCGACAACTAGGTTATCCATTGAAGGAACCGCCTAAAAGTGTCCAGGTGGAGAAAATATTTTTCAAGGACAATAAAGAACTTCAAGACCAGATTGTTTCTTCCTGGCGTCATCTGCATAAGAAAGGTAAAGCAAGTCTAGGAAAGCCAAATTGTGTGTCCATGGAACCTTATCTTCGTTGGGTCTGAGAAAGAGCCATCAAGCTGAAGATGCCTTATCCTTGCCAAGAGCATCTACCTCCGAGAGAAGAACCTGTTCAGTACTTCATGTCCGAAGCGGAAACATTGAAGATCGAATTGAAGAAAGCTCAGCACGATGCAGAAACATGGAAGGACAAATACCATGTGCTGGTCAGCGAGTACGATGAACTTCAGAAGCGACTTCAGTCAAAGAATGAAGAGATACTCTCCTACAATAAGAGAAGACTCTACGAGGATTTATTTTCCTCCGATTCCCTGCCTAACCGTCAAAATCATGAATAGTGCTTCCTTAGGGACCTAGAACTTTAGTTGTTTATTTTCATCGAGATTTTTCTTTTAAGAATATTATTTGTAATCCATTTTTAAATCAATAAAATTTTTCATTATCCCACAATGCTCATAAATACTTGAATTCCATGAAGTCATGTCATTCGCATTTCGCATCATATCTTTGCATTACATGTGTCTCTCGGTTTCTCATACTCGGTTCTCTCGCCTTCCAGTTTTGTCACCCTGAATTGATACAACACTAGAGCTCAAGCTCGAAGAAGGATGGAAGAACATGCTCAAGAGATGGATCGCGTTAACAACGAGCTAGCAGACCTTCGAGGGAGTGTTGGAACAATCATGGAATTACTCCACGTCATGAATGCAAAGATGGATACTCAGCCTACCGTGGTTTCTGAGATTAACGCTACTGCTGTTGTAGATCCTCCGGTTGTTTCTGCGCCAAACCCGTTTCCTTATGGCCTCTCACAAGATTTTTTGCATCCTCCTATTGTTACATCAGCTCACCAAGTTGTTCCTATTACTACATCAGTTCAACAAGTCGTTCCTGTTATACAGAACGTACAACAAACTGTGCCTTTGGTTTCCGAGCCTCACAAGGTGGTCCCTACCTTCACACAAGCTAATGTCCGCACTCATGTGCAACGTTATCTTAATGAGCCTGTTTATGAAATTCTGGATGATGATGATGAAGGATACCAACCACGTGATAAGCTTCGCGAGGAAGTTGTTACTATTGATAAAAGATTGAGAAAGATGGAAGGAGACCAGATCTTTGGTGCTGCTGCTAGAGATATCTGTTTGGTTTCCGGTCTGGTTATTCCGCCAAAGTTCAAGACTCCGAACTTTGATTGTTATGAAGGGACTACTTGCCCGAAAAGCCATTTGATAATGTACTACCGCAGGATGGCTGCTCATGTGGAAAATGACAAGTTGATGATTCACTGTTTTCAAGATAGTCTGAAAGGTGCTTCGTCGAAGTGGTATTTAACATTGGACCAGTCTCGCATCAAGTCTTTTCAGGATTTGTCTGATGCTTTTATTAAGCACTATAAGTACAATATGGATCTAGCTCCCGACAGGAGACAACTGTTGAGTATGACGCATAAAAGTTCTGAGACCTTTAAGGAATATGCCCAACGATGGAGAGAGATTGCTTCTCAGGTTGAGCCTCCGTTGACTAACAAGGAACTAGCTGATTGGTTTGTAGACACCGTCCGCGCTGAATTTTACGAGAGGATGGTGCGTAGTGTAACCACAAATTTTGCTGATATTGTTGCCGTTGGAGTAAAAGTTGAACTAGCTATGAAAAATGGAAAGATGTCTGTGGTTCTGGCAGTACGAGTTCAAAGGACCAAACTAAGAAGCCCTCTTTCAATTCTCAAAAAAAGAAGGAAGGAGAGACTCATGTTGTATCCTCCGATAGAAGGGGAAAACACCAATATCCATATCCGCCACCATACGCTCAACCTCATGGATACCCGGTTAAGTATGCTCCGCCTCCCTATGTGGCTGCTGTTGCGCCATCTTTTACTCAGCAAGCCCCACAAGCTCCTGCTTATCAGCCTATGCAGCAGGCTCCTATTTACCCACCTCCCGCTTATCATCAGCCTCCACCTAGCTACCAACAAGCACCCAATGCTCCCGCTAATCAACAACAGAGGAATCCGACACCTCGCCCAAATGCTCCGAGGAGACAATACAAGCCGTGTCCTCCGATTCCAATGACGTTCACCGAGCTGTACCCTTACCTAGTACAACGAGGTTTGATCACCACCCGAGCTTTGGGACCGCCTCCGAATCCTTTGCCAGCCAACTACAACGCTGCCGCTCATTGTTTATTTCATGAGGGTCCACCAGGCCACGATTTGGAAAACTGTTATGCTTTGAAGAATATTGTGAGGGATCTGATGGAAAAGAAGATCTTATCGTTCGATGATCCATCTCCCAATGTTAAAACCAATCCTCTGCCTACACATGCGAATGTTAATGTTGTTGATGATTCGTCTTACGAGAGTTTTATTTGTGATGTATCCCAGATTAAGACTCCTCTCAAGGCGTTCCATGCAAAGCTGTTTGAAGTAGGTCTGGTGTCTATTTCCCATGCTGACTGTATAAGTTGTGAAGGAAGTGATAAAGGGTGCGCTATGGTTCAGAAAGATGTTCAGAGATTGATGGATGATGGTTTCCTACAAGTAGTTAACAAGGCGAAGGAAGTTGCTGCAATTGAGCCTACTTTCAACTTGCCCGAACTAAGGGGCAGGATGCCAGTGTTTAATCTGCCAACGTCAAAGTCTGTCGTGCCAATGTTCAGCATACTGATTCCTGTTACTCCAGCAGTCGACCAACCTAAGCCCTTGATTATCCAGAAACCGAGTCCGTTTCCATTCGGTGATCCCAAAGTTGTACCTTGGAAGTATGATGTAACCGCGATTGATAAGGAATCTGGGAAGGTCATTCCAAGAGAAGAAGTGAAAGTTGATAGTGAAAATGTGACCAACATAGCTGGGGCAGGCAGGATGACTCGCAGTGGTCGTGTCTACACACCCCGTTTTGATGAGGCTCCGTCCAAGGAAACAACTACCAATACTACTGTGTCGGCTGGAGATAAAGGTAAAGGGGATGTTACTAATGAGGAAGACGCTGAATTCTTGAAGATAATCAGGAAGAGTGATTATAAAGTTATCGATCAGCTTCACCAGACTCCATCGAACATTTCCGTCCTATCCCTGTTATTGAATTCACCCGCGCATAGAGCCGCTTTGCAGAAGGTCTTGACTTAAGCTCATGTGGCTCAAGACATCACTATCGCCCAGTTTAATAGTGTGATTGCTAATATTACCGCCTGTAATACTCTCAGCTTCAGTAATGAAGAGCTGCCGAAAGAGGGTCCGAATCATAACTGTGATTTGCATATATCATTAAAGTGTCAGGAAGATAATTTAGCAAGAGTTCTTGTGGATACTGGCTCTTCGTTGAACGTTCTACCTATGAGGGTTCTCAACAAGATGGCTTACAAGGATACTGTGGTGAAGCCTACTTCTTTAATTGTCAAGGCTTTTGATGGTTCACATAGATCGGTGGTTGGAGAAGTTGACCTTCTGATTCTGATCGGTCCACACGTGTTCCAGATCACTTTCCAAGTTATGGACATTAATCCTAATTACAGCTGTCTACTAGGAAGACCTTGGATCCATGCCGCTGGGCAGTAACTTCTACCTTGCACCAAAAGATGAAGTTTGTGGTTGACGACAAGTTGGTGATCATACATGGTGAAGAGGATTTAATGGTTAGTAATTTATCATCGTTCCGGTACATTGAGGCTGATGAAGACGCTTTGGAGACTTCTTTCCAAGCACTTGAAATTGCCAATGTTGTTCTAGTGGAAGTCGAAGAAACTGCGGGAGTCCAGAGTAACCCATCTTTTGCATCGTTGAAGAGTACAAAATCGACAATCGACAGGGGCATTCCTGAAGGTTGGGGAGAAGTAATCAACGTCAAGGCAAAGACTAATCGCTACGGGTTAGGTTACAAGCCAATTCATGTTGAAGGACATCCGAAGGTTTTCCAAGAGGTGTTCGTCAGTGGAGGTTATCAGGTCAATGCCATCGGTGACTATGACGAAGATGAAGATTTGAACAACTTGGTGTTTCAGAGTAATGTAGCATTAAGCAACTGGGAGGCCATAGAGATTCCAGTTATTTTTCCATTGTCAAATGACATTACAACCTTTGTTGAATCTGATGAATCTATTGTCTCTCCTGATTGGGATTCACCCATTTATCAAGCTGAAGATGAGGGTGAAGAAGATTTTGAAGTACCCGCAGAACTGACTAGATTGGTTGAGTATGAGTACACAGAGCTTCAACCACACAAGGAGCGGGTAGATTTGATTAATCTTGGCACAGGTGAAGATAAGAAAGAGGTCAAGATTGGCGCAGTACTTGAGGCAGAGGTCAAGCAGAGATTGGTCGAGATGTTGAAAGATTATGTTGATGTGTTTGCATGGTCGTATCAAGATATGCCCGGTTTAGACACAGATATTGTAGTTCACAAGCTACCGCTTAAGCCAGAATGTCCGCCTGTCAAGAAGAAACTTCGAAGAACGAGACCTGACATGGCTTTGAAGATTCGAGATGAGGTTAAGAAACAGTTGGATGCGGGTTTTCTTGCGGTTGCGAAGTATCCTGATTGGGTTGCCAACATTGTTCCCGTGCCCAAAAAGGATGGTAAGGTCAGAATGTGTGTGGATTACAGGGATCTGAACAAGGCTAGTCCAAAAGACGATTTCCCTTTGCCGCATATCGACACACTTGTCGATAATACAGCTAGTTTTGCAATTTTCTCATTCATGGATGGTTTCTCCGGTTATAATCAGATCAAGATGGATCCCGCCGACAGAGAAAATACTACATTCATCACTCCTTGGGGGACCTTCTGTTACAAAGTTATGCCTTTCGGTCTGAAGAACGCAGGGGCAACCTATCAGCGTGCTATGACAACTCTCTTTCATGACATGATGCACAAAGAAATTGAAGTGTATGTGGATGATATGATTGCCAAATCTCATGACGAGGAGGAGCATTTGATTCATCTATTGAAACTCTTCGAACGACTCCGAAAATATCAGTTGAAATTAAATCCTGCTAAGTGTACTTTTGGTGTCAGATCTGGAAAGCTACTTGGTTTCATCGTCAGCCAACGAGGAATCGAGGTAGACTCTGATAAGGTCCGAGCCATTCAAGACATGCCGGCTCCGCAGACCAAAACCTAAGTCAGAGGCTTTCTGGGACGTTTGAACTACATCTCCAGGTTTATATCTAACCTGACTGCTACTTGTGAGCCGGTATTCAAGTTGCTTTGCAAAGGTCAGACTGTTGATTGGAATCCAGATTGTCAGCGTGTGTTTGAAAAGATCAAGGATTACTTACAAAAGCCTCCTATCTTGATGCCTCCTGTTCACGGAAGACCATTATTTATGTACCTCACTGTTCTTGAGAAGTCTATGGGTTGTGTACTTGGGCAACACGATGAGACCGGACGAAAGGAACACGCTATATATTATCTGAGCAAGAAGTTTACTGATTGTGAGAACCGATATTCACTGTTGGAGAAGACTTGTTATGCGCTGGCATGGGCTGCTAGGCGTCTCAGGCAATATATGATGGGTCATACTACCTTGTTGATTTCGAAGATGGACCCAATAAAGTACATTTTTGAAAAGCCTGCTCAGACAGGGAGGCTTGCTCGTTGGCATATGTTGTTATCAGAATATGACATCCAATACGTACCTCAGAAAGCTATCAAAGGAAGTATATTGTCAGATTATCTTGCAGACCAACCAGTCGGTGATTATGAGCCTCTTAAGTTTGACTTTCCAGACGAAGACATTATGTGGGTAAATGATTTCGACGAGCCAGAGCCAGAGCCCGAGGATGGTCCCGAACCGGGCCTCTGGTGGAAGATGATGTTTGATGGTTCCTCCAATTACAGTGGGCACGGCATAGGCGTCGTTTTGATGAATCCAAAAGGTGGTTATACCCCATTTACGGCAAGGTTAGAGTTTGAGTGCACAAACAATGTCGCCGAATATGAAGCATGCATCCTTGGCCTTGAAGCAGCTATTGATCTCCGGATCAAACTTCTTGGAGTAAGCGGAGATTCAGCGTTGGTTATATATCAAGTGAAAGGTGAATGGGAAACCAAGAATGAGAAGTTGGTCCCTTACAAAGCCTACATTGTGGAGTTAATTAAGTACTTTGATGAGATCAAGTTCGAACATATTCCGAGGACTGAAAATCATATTGCTGACACCTTGGCCATGCTAGCATCCATGTGGAAGGTCAAGTTTGTCAATGAAGCGCCGCTCATTCGAATCGAGCGTAGAAGGGAACCCGCCCACTGTCTGTTGATTGAAGAAGATGAAATTGATGAAAAGCCTTGGTTTCATGATATCAAGAATTATTTGCTCACGCAAGAGTATCCAGCAGATGCTTCTTATCTTGACAAAAGGACCTTGAGAAGACTAGCATCTAAGTTCTTCATCAGCAACGACGTACTATACAAACGAAACCACGACATGGTTCTGCTTAGGTGTGTGGATAGACGTGAAGCAGACATGTTACTCCAGGAGATTCATGAAGGGACGTTCGGAACTCATGCCAACGGTTATGCCATGTCCAAGAAACTCTTGAGGGCTGGATATTACTGGTTAGCTATGGAATCCGACTCCATCCGATACGCTAGGAAGTGTCACAAGTGCCAAATTTATACGGACAAAATGCATGTTCCTTCTTCACCATTGAATGTTCTGACTTCGCCGTGGCCTTTCTCTATGTGGGGCATTGATATGATCGGGGCAATTGAGCCGAAAGCTTCCAATGGTCATCGTTTCATTCTCGTTGCTATTGACTACTTCACCAAGTGGGTGGAAGCTGCTTCCTACGCCAATGTGACCAAACAAATAGTTGCTCGATTCATCAGGAAAGAGATTATCTGCCGTTATGGGGTTCCAAGTCGGATCATCACTGACAATGGTACCAATATGAATAACAAGACTATGAAGGAGTTGTGTGATACTTTCAAGATTGCGCATCACAATTCTTCTCTGTACCGTCCTAAGATGAATGGAGTTGTGGAAGCTGCGAATAAGAATATCAAGAAGATCCTGCAAAAAATGGTTAAGACTTACAAGGATTGGCATGAAATGTTACCGTTTGCTTTGCATGGATACAGAACCACTGTTCGGACTTCAACTGGGGCAACACCTTTCTCGTTGGTATATGGAATGGACACCGTTCTTCCCATTGAAGTTGAGTTGCCATCTTTAAGGGTGTTGAGGGAAGCCAATCTAGATGAAGCCGAGTGGGTTCAAGATAGGTTGGACCAGCTGAATCTCATCGACGAGAAGCGTTTGACAGCTATGTGTCATGGTCAGCTATACCAGAAACGGATGAAGAGAGCCTTCGACAAGAAAGTCCGAACTCGTGAGTTTCAACAAGGAGAGCTCGTACTTAAGAAAATCCTGCCAGTTCACAAAGACATGCGTGAGAAATGGATGCCCAACTATGACGGCCCATTTGTTGTTAAGACAGTCTTCTCCAGAGGATCGCTAATTCTTACTACAATGGACGGTGAAGAGCTCGCCCATCCTGTGAACTCCGATGCAGTCCGAAAATATTATGCCTAAAAGAAACAAAAAGAAAAAAATGCAGCTCGCTAAGTTGAAAACCCGAAAGGGCGGCTTAAGCAAAAATGAGCGTCCCGGTGGATTGAAAACCCGAAAGGGCGGTCCAGGCAAAATTTAGGGACAAAGGCATTTCACTGCATTGGACGACACTGAGCATTGCAGACGCTTTTACAGAAATCCATTTCAAATCCAATCACTCTCTTCAGAAGCAAGGTTGTTGTTAGTCTCAGTCGTCTGGGTCAATAGGTCGTTGGATTCAATGTAACCTTTCCCATATCGCCAATTTCAAATTTGTAATTTCCCATGGAGCTATGCCTTTAGCAAGCTACCATTCTTCAATAAAATTTACCTTTTGCTTTTCAACACCTTGGTGCACATTATCTCTATTTTATTTTTGTTATGCAATATGCTGTTGTTAATAATTTGTGAACATGAAAAGTGTTTTTCAAAACTAAAATATATTTTCTCGAAAATACAGTTAGAAATGAAAGTTACTTTGACTTATGGAAATTTGTGAAGGATTTATTCGTCCCTAGTAAATCTCATTGTTGCATAAACATTTGTTCGTTACTAGCATCTTCCCAATAACAGTCCCCAACGAGACTTTAAGCTGACAACACTTTTGGGATCCATCCGATAAATCCCCAGTGACTCTCAAGACTGCAGAGATATCCCCGGTATCCTCCAAGTGATATATGTTCTTGAACCCCATTCTCAGCGGAATTATCTGTTCCTCAGTGAAATTGCCTTACTTTCCTCAGGAAATACTTCCCAGGAGACTGCCATATTCTCCCCAAGAGGTCAAGATACCTTCCCCAGGAATGTATGTTGATTTCTCCTCAGTAAGTCTAATGAACTCTCCGCAGGGAAGTTTGATATATCTTATCCCCAGTCGGATATACCTTTTCCCTAGGAAGCCGAGGTACTTTTCCCAGGAAGTTGCTACACTATCTCCATGAAGCTGTCTAGCTCCACACCTTCCCCATACAGCGGATATTTATTTTATCCCTGGAAGTCTATGATCCAAGAGTTCTTGAGCTGATTATGGTTCATGATAGAAATCCCTCACGTGAAGTCATGACATTTTATCCCCATGCGGAGGTCATGAATCCCCAGCTGGAGTCAGGGCATCATACTCTCCGGTGAAGTCGTATCGCATCCCCATGTGGAAGTCATGAGATTTTCTCCCCAAGGAAATTTTAACTTTGAAGCCAGATTTAGTCTTACCATCAACTATTCCTATCCTCTAATAGATGTACTGTTGCAAAGGTCACTGGGTATTCCTGTCAAGATGTTTATTTCATCTCATGCCACCTCTCTCATCTGTTTTGTCAGCATAAGCATGAGCATGAGTATTACATACTCATTTTCATTTCATTGTCATACACATGAACATGCACATTCGTATACACTTTGGCATACGCATTAGCATTTGCATGCTTGCTATTTGTCGTCATCCTTGTCGTTACCACCGAGTAACTGGGTTTGTCCGCTCTCTCCAAGTAGATCGTCAGCCCTAAGCATAAAATACCTACTTGTTTCCAGTTTCCCCACAGAGTTCAACCCTCGTGGACGATGGTTATTTCCGTTACCTTTCCGCGTTAAGATAAGGTAGTCCCCATTCGAGTTCGTTTCCTCAATGGAGTTTTGTTTACCAGTTCTTTCTAGCCCAATTCTAGATCGAATTCCAGTCCTGTCAGTCGTTGAACCTACCTGGACGTGCATTTATTTTGCGCTATCTTTCAATAAAAGCATTTACAATCCTTTGCAGATATGTGACAGTTCTCGCCCGAGAAGCTTATCCCTACAGTACACAACAGACAAACAACAGTTCCCAGCCGAGGAGCTCATCACCTACCTTACACTTTACAATACATTCTACAATTGATCTTCTCATACAAGGAGCTCATTATTACATTACAGTGATCTAGATGTTTGCCATCATTAC
Source organism: Lathyrus sativus (assembly GCA_963859935.3). Lineage (NCBI taxonomy): Eukaryota > Viridiplantae > Streptophyta > Magnoliopsida > Fabales > Fabaceae > Lathyrus > Lathyrus sativus. The sequence goes on from OZ012739.1 coordinate 42,532,036, forward strand.
AACATTCTTGACAATTTACATTACAGTGATCTAGATGTTTGCCATCATCATGACCTTCTTTACAATTTATGTTACCTGCTATCACTCAGTGATCTAGATGTTTGCTATCATCACAATTTTCTTTACAATTTACGTTACCTGTTACCACCTCTACAAGCAGTTCTCACCCGAGAAGCTTATTATTGCCGCTCTTGCAAATAAGCGGCATTTCTCGCCCGAGAAGCTTATCCTATCTTCGTTATGACTTGCAGCAAATGGCCATCTCCAGCGAGCAGTTTGGCTTCCATTTCCCGTATCATTTTGAAGAAATGGGAGGTTTGAGCAGAATCATATTCAGGAGAGTGTGAATCTTGAAGTATGAGGAAGTTCAGTTTACCCTTTAGTAAAAGAAGAATCTGAATCATATGTCCAAGGTGTCGACCTTAGATATGAAGAGGTATATTTATTAGATAAGCAACGACCTCTTTATTTGAGAGATTATCCAGTTTGGCATATAAGTCCCTTCCAACGATAAGTGGCTATTCTCTCTCGAGAAGCTTATCAGGGCATTTCCCATTAAAGTCCATTTATTTTGGCATACAGCCGGTTTTACCCTGTATATTTTCTACGGATTCCTAAGTTCTGCTTGATCCTGTCACAAGGGAAAGTTTACAGAAAGCTTAGATGTCATTCTTTGCTCAATGCTCTAGCATTCTGTTGATCGATCTTACAGTCGTGTCGATCCAGTTTTACGTTTTATCCTAGAGTATCAGCCGGTAACGCCTGAACCTGTTGAGCAATTACTCTTAAATTTCCCCAGTGGAGGTCATCTCATCGGTGCCATCTCCATTGAGGATCCCGTTCGTACTGTTCCCATTCTGAAAGCGACAATGGGTCGTGCTCGCACCAGTTGACCATCGCTTTAGAATTCCCCGGGGCCGTATTGTAGTCCTAGCGCGTCATATTCCCCAGTGTGTGTTGTTCTTCGCGTTCGTCCCCTGTGTAGTCGTGTCGTCTGCATCATTGCATTTATCATTCCATCATACGCATCATACTAGATTCATGGCATTATCATCATTATAGTCTGTTTGTTTTGTCCCTAGTATTGCATATTGCCGCATCCAAGGGCAAAATTTTCGGTTAACTATATTTAAATCCCTCCACCATGATTCCTCGAGTCTCTGCCGCTCAAATCATCCGGTGAAGCTATTTAAATAGGGGCAACTGTAATACCCCAAATTTTACCCTCATATTAGTCGGTTCATGTCGCATAATTCTCATTTTTGCATTCTCTAACTATTGACAGGTTGCATAGTCTGTTTATTTTGCAGGAATTACATCAGGGGCACTTTAACTGTGAAAAGCGGCCAAATGGTCATTTATACGTTGTTGGCTGACAGTTCTTGAAGTTAATATGTCATCAGGGATTTATCGAATAATTAGAGCCCCTCTTTTCGAGTTCTTTATTTTCTTTGAGAATAGACAGAGATTCACGGTAATTTTTGGCATCAGGATTTTTGAGATACGGTAATTAATTCAACTGGCTGAGACTCTGTCGACAGTTGAGTTCCGAGACATTTATTTTGTCACTTGGGTTCGAGTATATTTGAGACATAAAGCTGGTTCGGTTCAAATCGGGACAAGATTCCATTCGGCGAAATTTATGTTTTAATCAATATTTAATTCTCTGTTTCTGCTGCTATCCGCCATTTATTTTTGAAGCCAAAGCAGTAGAATTTCGGGTTCGTATTCAAGTTTTGATTTCTGTTTGATTGAGGTTTCTGGGCCTAGTTGGTTTATGGTTTGGGATTTTATCAGAGACGCAAATTGAATTTTAATGCGGAATATATTTCTGTTTTCACTGTTAATTGGATTCCTCTGCTTTTGCTGTTTTACTTCGTTCAAGGCCGGTACTGTTTCTATCATCAGGCACAACTTAAGTTGGGCAGGAAGTTCGGGCAATTGGATCTGGTTGATGAAGTTTAATCGGGAATGGCGTCGGAAGCAAAGCTAGTCGGATAAATTGGAGTTAATAAGAATTTGGAGTTTCGTTCCATTTATATGTTTTTAATTTAATCGTATTGCATTGCACTGTCATTCTAAGTTAATTTCATTTAGTTCTATCTTATTTTTTCCTTTCATTTTTAAAAATAAATCATTTCATTTTAAGTTTCTTTCATGTTAAAATAAATCATATCATTTTGAATTTTGTTTCATTTTATTTTAAATAAGATCATTCTAAAGAAAAATAATAATAACTTTATTTCATTGGTCACATTTTTATTTGTAATTGTTTAAATTAATTTTATCTTCATGTTCAATATTGTTTTTGTTTTTTATTTATTTTGCGTAACAAAAGTGATAGTTAGTAATAATGTTTAGTTTACAATACTGTAAAAAAAAAAGGGATTATTATTATAATTATCATAAAGCATTAAAATTACATAAAAAAAACATTTAATTAAATTTTGCATAAAATTAAAATAATTCTAAGGGTCCTAAGTTTTTCTTCCGACTTCTCCGACTCGTCCGATTAAGTCATTCCAAACCTGCAATATCGACACAAAACATAACGAAATGGAAATAATGTTAGAGATTAATTTTTAACACCCTCAGAACATTGTCATCATCGGGTGTCGGGAGGGCACGAAAAACGCTGCAACCTACTCTCACTTCCATCCTCGACCTCGGCTACCAACCGGTAGTATCCGTTCTTTTCAGGACAGCCGAGAAGAAGAGAAAAAGAAGTTTATGCCGAAAAATGATTTTTGCCGAAAAAGTGATTATCCAACCAAACAGATCACTAACATAATCTGAATCCATTTTATCAAGTAAATATTATGGAATCAAAAGTCCATCCATCCAAAATCTGAATTCAAAGCAGATAGAAATCCAACATCCAAATCATGTCTGTAAAAATCATATCCAAAATAGTTCAGAATCAAGTTAGAAGAAAATCCAAAAAAAGGCCAGTTCAGTTCAGACAACCAGATAAAACAAAGTCAGTTCAGACAACAAGCGAAATAGTTCAAGCGGTTCAAAGAATAACCGGTTCAATCAACGAACAAACTCAAGCAAGGAAAACCGTAATAAAGTCAAGCCACAACTTTTCCGGAATTATGAACGGTAATCTCGCAGCAGCATCAAGCAAGTCAGATCCAAGCCATCAATAATACCGTAAACTCTCCATATTTGTTCGCCTGAAAAATAGTAAAATCCAGCCCATCATATTACCAAACAAATCAATATATAAAATAGATAAAAAGATCATAGAGGAGGGGATCCAAAAACCCAAACGAAAACGAGAAACGGCGGCCATCTAAGGGGAGAGAACACCAAAAGCGGCGAAGAGGACAAATCGCGAAACCCTAACGAACAACCATCGACGACCGTAAATCTGAACGAAGGAAAGTTGAGAAGCGAAGACCGCCTTCGTCTTTCGACGGGCAATCACGCTTCGAGGCTCAGCTTAGCATCATCACCACCTCCACAACGATCTTCAACCACCATCGTCAATAATCGTTCTCGAAAACGTAAGATTTCGCTACTAACTGTGTGAATTATGTTTCGTTTTCAGGGTCACCACGACAAAAAGGGATCAAACATGATGATTTGAGGAGAAAGATCGAACGGGGATAAGAGAAAGGAATGGCGCCGCTCGAAAGGAGGATGGGGTCTCAAACCCTAATCTCAAAGCTTTGTTTCCAATGTGTGGGTTGGGTCCGGGTCTGCGACCGGCCCAACCAATTTTTACGTATTTTGTTGTTTTAATTTACTTGTTTGATGTTTATTATTTCTGTTTGTTTTTTCCTTACAAATATTAGCATAGTATTTTAATTAATAAAAAACTCAAATAGAGAACTTCTTTTAATAATAAAAATGTTTTTGAAATAACATTGAGTCTTAAACTCTCTTTATGGTTTTAATAATATTAACCCTTTTAGATAATAGTGACGTTAATTTAAACTTTTCAATGGTAATGAAAATAATTTTTAAATAATAACCCTTTCGTAAAACAATAATTAATATTAACCTTTAGAAAATCCAGTAAAAACAATTTCTTTGGTAAAGTTAGGTTTATAAGTTTGACTTAGATTGAAAATTCTTTAGGCGTCACGAAATAAACCATAAAAGATGCATAATTTCATAATCCTATTTCACAACTCGTCTGGTAATTTACATGATTCTGTCCACTAACACTGTCTGTTTATTTTTGCAGCTTACCATGTTGCCATCATTTATTTTTTGTACTTTTAATTCAAAATTGTATCGTAATTGTAGCTGTTTCTCCCTTGTAACCTCGCAAACCTAATAATCGCGTTTACGTTTTCCGCTTTTGAATTTCTGCTACTTGTATGATTTAAAATTCCTCGCATCTTTCCATCAATATTCGGTCACATTACACACATCCGAAGGTTAGGTTTAGCTGTTTGGCCGCAAGCGATAGTCCTCAAACCATCAAATTACAACTTCAAACCCTAAATTTCACAAATGCCTCGCCGCAGGAAAAATTATAAAATTACCCCCAGCTTTAGTTCAAAGAGTCACCGCACTCGTTTTAGGGTTTCCCGCCGCGGAATTCCTAACCTAACCCTAATACAACTCAACATTACAACGTAGAAACAAGAGTCTTCTCACTCCACGTAAACATGTCCTTAAGATATGTTTATTCCCCTTGAAACCTTGACCAGTCAAGACGTTTCTAACCTCCCTCTGTGAGGGGAACTACGATTACTCTGATTCCGTTCCCTATCTAGGATATGTAGGCACAAGATGCGACGTCTTGCCGAGTAAACTTAGGACTAACCCTTAGGTCTTTAGGTCACTCTATCCCTTAGCTCAATATATATTAAAGCAGATAATAAATAAAAATAAAAAGCATACAATAAACAAAAGGTTCCTGTAGAGTACTACAGAAGTTTAGGGTGCTAGTACCTTCCCTAAGCTTAACCAACCCCTTACCTAGGTCTCTCCCCGCATTGTGTTTACGATGCAAAAATAGGTTTTTCCCTCTTTTGACCTTTTCCTTCGGATAAATCAAAGAGTGGTTGTGAATCAAGAATTGTGATTCAAACTAATTAATAGTTTGATATCCTATTTCCACCGCAACACTATCTTCTATGGTAATGCTTATCCTATTTGTCTAACAAAAAATCTAGTTCAACATTCCAGAACCAAGCATATTGAGATTAAATATCACTTCATAAGAGAGTATGCTTAAAAGGGAGTTATAGATATTAAGTTCTTTGATATTGATCATCAATGGACAAACATATCTACAAAACCCTTAGCCATTGAAAGATTTGATTTCATCAAGAAAAATAGGAACATGGTCTATCTTGAAGAATAATGATTGTGTCTGGTCTAAGTATCAAAGTCTGATGTTGCTCAGAAGTAGCTTCAATCAGAGACTGGGAAACTGCCTCTAAAAAAACGGCTTCTGAAAAATATCAGACTCTAAGACTCTGGAGGTGGATTACTTGCTTCAGATTGCATTCACACGTCTGATAATTATCTTGCAAAGTAGTTGTTTGGGTAAAGACTTTTGGGTGGTGATGTGAAACTTCTAGATTTTTGGGAATATGCCTCTTTTTCATCACCTCGTGTTTGCTTACTTTTTCATTTGTGTTTATTGTTTTGTTTTCTAAAGATGATATTTGAGTGGTCTTAAAGAAAATATTATTGTCTCGAATCTTTTCGATAAATCATTTTCTATATCTTTGGAAACATATTTCTGTTAATTTTCATCTTTCTTTTCCTTCTTGAGTCTTTCCCTTTGATGGCTTCTAGATCTAACCTTGGTATGGAAAACCAGTTGGTTGTCATTATTGAAGGACAAGTTGATTTTGAAGAGATGGTGGCACATGGCCTTGATCTTCAAAGAACTGCCTCCCAATATAGTTGGGATAATTTCTTTGATATGCTTTACGGTCCTACTTACCCTAACCTAATCAAGGATTTTTGGGCAAATGGTTCCATCCCGGATCTAAATCTAGAATCTGTTATTTTTTCTGTTGTATCTGGTGTTCCTATCACTCTCACCCCCGTATCTATTGTTAATGAAATCTACTATAAGGATGAAGGTGTGGTTTTGGGTATTCTGTTTTGGGATTCTTATTTGTCTCCTCATCTTATCTTTAATGACCTCTTCAACCTATCCAAAGTTCAAGTCTCAATTCCAAGGCACTAGTCTGGTATCACCTACTGATCTCAAACTTCCTACCAAAGAACAATGATCTAACTTCTTTGGATATTGATGAAAAGGCTTTTTTGTTGCTTCTCAACTCAGATCTGAAGATTAACCTCCTTCAAGTTATGTTTGATTATCTGAAAAATGACTCTCTCTTCCTTTAAAAAAGAAAAGTCATACTTCATTCCTTATGGAAGGGTTCTCTCTAAACTCTTCATTCAACAAGGAGTTGGAATAACTATGGCAAAGGATAAATCACAAGTCTAGGGAGATAAATTGGAGCCAACAGAAGTTTTGAAATTTTTTGACCCATTTAAGGTCAATGTGGTCTTTGTGGATGGATTTTTTTTCTTCTTCTGCTTAGATGTTTTATTTGTTTTGTTTGTTATGTGTTTTATCTTTGTAGCTTATATGTTCTTTTTAATAAAAAATTCTTTATTTTGCTACTTATTTTATCTTTCTTGTTTCTATTACTAATTCATTAATAAGCATAATCATATTTAAAGGATTTAAAAGGCAGTTTGTGACTATTGGAAAAGAAATGAAAACTTTATTCATAAAGATATTACAAGATCAGTTTCTAAACACTATTACATGTCTTCGATCTTTATCTTCATATTCATCTTAATTGAAAGTTCAATCCTTCTACAACATACTCTTTATCATTGTCTTCATCTTCAATTTCAATTTCAAATTCATCTTCAAATAATAAAGGTTCTTCAATATTAAAAATAAAGACAACGATATTTAAAGGTGGAGTTAGAGAAATGTTTAAATCAACATTTTCACCACTAGAAGTTTTCATAGGTTAAAATGTAAAATGAATTTTTTTAAAATTGATAAAATCAAATTAGAGTAAAAAATTCAACAATTTTCACAATTTTATCATTTAAACGATTTAAAATCATCCCCAAATACAATTTTATTTTAAAACGTTCTTATATGCTATTTAACACGAAATATTAATTTATAAATATAAAATCTATAAAATTTAAGTTTTAAATTGCAATTTTACCAACCTTACTCAAGACAACTTATTTAACGCAGGATAGAATCAATATTGTAGAAGCTTTTACAATATGCTTTATACATTTTATTGATTTGAATATTAATACTTCTATAACTCTTATAATAGTTTTAATTTTTTTTTTAAATTTTAATCTATCTTTTTAGGTAATAACTAATAAGTAAATAAAAATGTTATTGTAAAATTATAATAAATTTTAATTCTGTTTTTAAAATGAAGTAAATAGATAAAGCAACTCTGCAAATCCAAAGTAAAATTGAAAAAAGTATTTAGAATACAGAGGGGAGTAATAACAATAAATATCCTGTTTTATTTTTCAGTAACATCTACAATAAATAATTAAATACATAAATAAATAATTACGGTAAAAATCTCTCTCGCTCTAAGCTATACATAGATGAAATCACAGAATCATGCGTAGAAAAAGAATCATGCGTGTTTTTCTCAGTTCTTGAAGATGGCGATCATTGAGAGCACAATTGAAGCTCCGATCATAGCCACAGAATTTGTAACAGATCCGGCAGCTCCGGCGTCGGGACCTGGTGCTGGAGCCAACGAGGGACTGAGATCTTGAGCGGAGGCAACGGCGGCGAAAACAACGACGAAAAGGAAGGAAAAGATTTGGATAGCGGTAGCTGATGATGCCATTGTAAAATTTCTTAACAGGGAAGAAAACGTGTAATTGAAAAAGTAGTGGAAAATGTGAGTTAAGGAGAAGTTTTTGTGTTGAAGAGATTGTGATTATGGTGATGGAACAGAGTGGGAAGTATTTATAGCTAGATTGGGGATGTAGCGTGGGACCCACAAAACGTGGACAGCTGGATTGGGGCTGTTTGGTTGGTGCCGTTATTAGATGTTTCTTTTCGCTTTTGTTAATTAAACAGCTCATGTTGAATGATAAAGATTTTTTTTAATTTATTTCTCTTGAAGAATTCAACTTCTCAACAGGACACATGTTGAGTCACACAAAAATAAAAACAAGAACTACAATTCAAAGGTAGGTGATATTTATGTGTAAATTAAATATAATAAGTGATGTTGACTATTATTTCTAATATTAATATTATAAGAGGTGTATCAATTAGACGATAGCCCCCACAAAGGCCACAAGATCCCATGTGAAGATGGGTATGCCCATGTTACTATTCTCCCTGGAAATTGTTTTTTTTTTTTTTTTCCTTTTTTTACAAAGACGGTATCGAGACACCATATAGTATATCTATTGATTAGATATTTAGAAAGAAGTTTATAGAGTTGGGTTGTAAAAGAAGTTTATAGAGTTAATAATGTATGTATCTTCTTTATCTCTAAAAGCCTCTCAACCGGTTGTCTGCAAATCGGGCATCTATTTGTATGGAACCTCAAAACCTTTGAACATCCGCTACACATGCACTGGAAAAAAAGTAGAAATCCATCCAGAGAATGTCAAGGACTAAACAAGCAGTTTTCAATCGTTAAATTTGATGATGATCGTGGGTTTCAGTAACAAGTGGTAGTGAGTAGGTAAGCGTACAAAATCGTTACCGGGTTATTTAGAATATGGTTTCACGTTGTTTTGGTTAAAAATAATTTAAGTGTTTATAGAACTAATAAACAAAATTTAAAATATAATATATATATTGGGCTTTGGTCGTAAACGAATGGGTTTAAGTTTGAAAGATTCTAATTTTAAAAATTTTAATTAATTAATTAATTTAAAAATATATTAATTCATTTAAAAACATATTAATTAATAATTATCCTACTCATCATTGCCACCTAATTAAAATACATTTTTTCATCTCAATCATCAATGTCACGTCTGCAAAAGTTGAGGGTATTTAACTCAAGAAAATTTAGAAATCATCACTCCAAGAATACCACAACTATAACCCAACTCAAAGGATCACAAGTATTCAAAACTAAAATCTCAAAAAGAATAAGAATCATTCCACCTTAACAAAGTTATAGACACTCAAAGTTGTTATTGATTCACAATATATTGAGATATTAGACATAATTCAAGATGAATTATATGGCACAAACTCAAAACTAATTAGGGTTTGTTATTTTACTTAGTAGTCAAGTCACTTAGATGTATATAAATAGACACTTTGTAATTCAGTTTTATTCATTCAATAATATCAATCTTTATTTCCTTATTCTCTCTCTTTCTCTCCTCACTAAAAGTGTCTCGCGCACTAACAAATTGGTATTTAGAACTCCGGTTAGATTCTTGATCGTATTTTCAAGAATCACACTTCATAGATCGTGTTTCTGGAATCATGGGTTGTTGTTGATCAATCACTGCAAAGATGAATGGTAACGAAAATACCAAACTCTCTTCCAACTCTTGACGACAAGAATTGACTTCGATGAAGAAAACAAATGCAATCTCTATTTAGCTTTCATGAAACCTTAGAAGTGGTTACTAACGATGTTCTTGCACTTGGTGAAGATGCAATTGACGCACAGAGAACCGCTCACAAGCATGCCAAGAAGAAGGATTGCAAGACAACATTTTACATCCAATCGACGGTTGATGCAGCTAATTTCAACAAAATCACTCATGCTGAATCGCCAAAATAGGTCTGGGATATTCTTGTCAAGTACTATGAAGGAGGCGAGAAAGTCAAGGTTGTCAAGTTGCAAAATTTACGATGACAATATGAATTATTATCGATGGGAGAAGACGAAAAGATTGCAGGCTATGTGTCGAAGGTGCAAAAACTCGTTCATCCCATGAAGGATTGTGGTGAAACCCTAACTGATAAGATGATAGTCTAGAAGGTAATGTGTATGTTGACCTCTCACTTTAATCACATTATCATAGTTATTCATTAATGCAATAATCTTGTAACCCTAAAACTGGAAGGATTTGTTGGTTCGTTGGAGGTGCAAGAGATTAGGATTGTCGAAAGGAAAAGAGTTTAAGATTTGATATAAGAACTACAAGTTCAATAATGGAAGAAGAATGTTGGTTCCAACAAGTTCAAAGGCAAAATCAACAAGACTTAAGGAAAGAAGTCTTGGTTGAATCCTCACAAGAAGAAGGTTAATGATAGATCCTATGAATCCTCGAAAAGAGGTGAAGAAAATTCCTATCAGAAAGACAAAGAAAAAAAGTGAGTAGTGCTATAACTGTGAAAAGTGGGGTCACTTGGCCAAACATTGTTGGTACAATAAAGACAAGGGAGCGACGAAAGGAAATGAGGAAGGAGAAAACCTTGTACGCCAAGATTCAGATGATTGTGAAGATATGGTGATTATGGATGCAGTTGCAGATGACCATGTCGACTCCAAGATCTAGTTCTTCGACTGGGGTTGTTCGAATCATATGACTGGTCAAAAAGAGTGGTTAGAAGATTTCAATAAGTCGAAGAAGAGCAAGGTCAAACTTATTGATAATAGCTCATTCCAAGCAGAAGGCACTGGCGACATAGTTATTCAAAGAAGTAATGGAGGAAAAGCTATGATCAAAGATGTACTCTATGAACTTGGAGTGAAGTGCAATATGCTAAGTGTTGGACAACAGGTCGAAAAAGGTTTCTCAGTGATCATGAAAAATGGAGCCTTGGAACTGTTCGACACTCAGAATGATTTAGTCTTGAAATCTCCTTTGCCGAAGAACACGATATTCAAAACCATGATTAGCTCAACTGAAGTACAATGTCTAAAAACTATTGTCGACCACAAGCATAGTTGGTTGTGGCATTTGAGGTTTGGACACTTGAGATTTTGATCACTTAATCAGCTGAATACTCAAGATATAGTAATCGATATACCAAGTTTGGAGATGCCCAACAAACTCTGTGAATAGTGTCTAGTCAGAAAGCAATTCAAGAAGTCTTGCGTTTCGACTATGCCAATGAGATCCTCCTGCAACCTCAAAGTTGTGCATTCATATGTATGTGGTTCTTTTGAGAAGCATAGAATTGGTGGAAACAAGTATTTTATTTCGTTTGTCGATTAGTGTAGTCAAAGTCGTGGATATATGTGATCAAGAGAAAATACGAAGTATTCAAAATCTTTAAGAGATTCAAGATGCTTACCGAAAACCAAAGTGAGAAGATGATCAAAGTTCTGCAAACTGATGGAGGTGGCGAATACACATCTAAGATATTTGAAGCATTATGTGCAGAACATGGTGTTGATCATGAAGTAAATGCTCCTTATACTCCTCAACATAATGGAATAGTAGAAAAAAGAAACAGAACCATAGTGGATATGGCGAGATGCGTGCTAAAGCAAAAGAATTTGCCAAAATCCTTATGGGGTGAAGCTGTTTCGACTGTTGTTTATATTCTAAACAAGTGCCCTACCAAGAAGCCAAAGAACAAGGTTCCCGGAGAATTGTGGAGTGGCAAATGACCATCAGCGAGTCATCTGAAGGTGTTTGGATCTATTTGCTATAAGCATATTCCTGATTCTAGGAGAAAGAAGCTTGATGATAAGAGTGAACCTATGATTCTAGTAGGATATCATAAGATTGGAGCATACAAACTGTTCAATCCAATTAATCAGAAAATTATGATGAGTCAAGATATTGTGATTGATGAAAATTCTGCATAAGATTGGTATTCTAGTAGTGCAATTGACAAGCCATTGTTAATTTATGATTTTGACGAAGCAAGTAATGATGTTGAAGTCGAAGATATTATCGATATTCCAGTTAAAGTCGAAGATGTTGTTGACATACCCAAACTAGTCAAAGTCGAAGAGAATATGGCTGGAACAAACTAGAGACCTCAAAGAACTAGAGCTCATCTAACAATACTTTGAGACTAGTTGGTGATAATGAAGTCACAGCAGATGGAGACCTAGTTGATTTTGCTTTACTTGCAGGTGCCGAACCAATCAACTATAGCGAAGCCTTCAAAGATAAATAATGAAAGTCTTCTATGGTCGAAGAGTTACAAGAAATCAAAATAAATAACACATGGGAGTTGGTCAAATTGCCAGCACATACAAAAGCTTTCAATGTAAAGTGGGTGTTCAAGTTGAAGCACAATGTTGATGGGCCGATAGCAAGACATAAGGCGTGATTCGTAGCTCAAGGATTTCTTCATAGAGCAGGAATCGACTACTCTAAAGTATTTGCATCTGTCACAATATTGGAAACTGTTCGACTAGTGGCAGCCTTGGCATGCAATCAAGGCTGGTCGAAATTTTACTTAGATGTGAAATTGGCATTTTTGAATGGACAGTTAGATGAAGAGGTGTATGTCATACAACCTCATGGGTTTGTGATTCAGAAGGAAGCAAGTAAAGTATACAAGTTTCACAAAGTGCTCTATGGTCTCAAGCAGGCATCTAAGGCATGAAATAGAAAATCGACTTATACTTGGTTGAATTTGGATTCGTCATATACAAATATGAGTATGGTGTCTATGTTCAGGTTGTGGCATAAGATATAACAATCATATGCTTATATGTCGATGACTTGTTAGTAATTGGAAGTAGCTTGGAGAAATTGTTGAAGTTCAAAGAGCTGATGAAAAAGGAATTTGAAATTTTAGATATGGGAAAGTTGTCGTACTTCCTAGGTATGGAATTTCAAATGTCAAAGCAAGGTATGGTGCTACATCAAACAAAGTATGTCAAAGAGATACTCAAGAGATTCAAAATGGATGAGTCGACTCTTGTATCTTTGCCTATCAAACAAAATTTGAAGTTGGAGAAATATGGAGATGAAGACAAAGTCGATGCGACTTTGTTCAAACAAATTGTTAAATCTCTGAGATATGTGTGCAACAGTCGACCTGATATATGTTTCTCAGTCGAATTAGTGGCCAAATATATGAGTGAACCAAGGGTTTCATATATGAAGGCTACAAGAAGAATCCTAAGATACTTAAAGCGATTGGCAAAACTACGGAATTTTATTTCGATGAGTCTCTAAAAGCAAAGAAACTATGGTTACTTGTTATTCAGATGTTGATTGGTATGGAGATAAGGAAGATCGAAGAAGCACTATTGGATATTTCTTTCAAGTATTTGGTTCCCCAATCTCATGGTGCTCGAGAAAGCAACTTGTGATGGCATTTTCATCATGTGAGGATGAATATATATATATATCAGGATCTTATTCTGCGTTTCAAGAAATATGGATCAGATATGTGCTGGAAGAGATCGAGGTCAAAGTGAAGAAAACTCTGGTACTGTTATTCGACAACAAGTCAGCTATAAATTTTCTGAAGAATCCAGTTTTGCATGGATTAAGTAAGCACATCGAATCTAGATTTCACTTCTTATGGGAGAAGGTGAATAGAGGTGAACTTGAAGTAAAACATTGCTCAAGTGAAGCATAATTGGCCGACATTTTTACCAAAGGATTGAAGATCGGCATGTTCCTAACATTGAGAAAGAAATTGGGAATAATTTAGATCAACAATGATTAGTATGTTTCAACAACTTGGATTATAGGGGGTATGTTGAGATATTAGATATAATCCAAGTTGAATTATGTGGCTCAAGCCCGAAGCTAATTAAGGTTTAGGGTTTGTTATTTAGTTTGTTATTTTACTTAGTAGTCAAGTCAGTTAAGAGCATGTAAATAGACACTTTGTAATTCACTTTTATTGATTCAATAATATAAATACTTATTTTCCTATTCTCTCTCTTTTTCTCCATACTAAAAGTGCCTCACGCACTAACACAATGAAGGTAGAGTTTTCCAACCAAGCAGAGAAATGACATGAGTAATTTGAAAAAGTTTATTAATACCATTTCCATGCTAAAGCGATGCTCATAACCTCAAAGTCATATACGTTAACTGCTTTAGCTGAAGAAAAAAAAACAAAAAAAAAATTGAGGCTTCTTAATAATGCATACCAGTGTGTGTCAGGCCATCACGATACCCTCTCTTATCTTAGTTAAAACTCCTAAGTTACACTAAGACTAAAAGAAATACATAATATCCTTGTTGTTAGTCAAAAGACTAACCGATCATCTAAAAATACTATATCACAATTGACAGAAAGATGATAACTGAAGGTAGAGAAAATACAAGAAATGGGGTTTAAATTGGATTTTTAAAACTTTTTCGATAGGAATGCTTTACACACAAAAACAAGATATGAAAACTCAAAAATGAAATGACACATTTGGTTTATAAAAGTTTTCCTATAACGAGGCTACGCCTTGTCCACCCGGCCAAGGTGATTTCGCCTTTAATAAGGACTTAATCCACTAATCTTGAAAGATTCCAAAAGTTCGTTTATGTGTTAGAAAACACCTTATCCCTCTCAAGTATACAGACTAATACTTAGTCACTTGAGGAAAAATAATTTCAAAGAGATTATAATAGAAAATGTTTACAATAGTGCTTCTGATAAGAAAATGAAAAAAAAATAAAGAACAATCTTTATACACAAATATGAGCAACAACTCTTTGTGTTTGAGAATACTCTCTTGATAGAATTTTGAGACTTTGCGTTTTCACTCTTGCAGTGTTGTTCGTTATTTTTGTAATGAAGTAGTGAATCCTTTATATAGGCTCAAATGGTAGAACGTTGGAGGGTACAAATGTCACTATTAGTGCTAGTTGCCATAACGGTAATCCGAAGATTGTGGGAGACATGAGTAGTAAGGTTTCGCAATCATTCCTTAATAACTTTGGCGCACAATCAGTTATTTCCAATTTTGGATTGTACTATTGTACGAATACTTTTAGTGCAAGTTTTGTCTCAATCCTATCTTCTGATGTGAAGTGATGATGAGTCCAGAAGATATTTCATTTAGATAAAGATGCCAAGAAGTATCAGAGTCTTCAGATTCAAAAGTTGTCTTCACAAGTCTTCTTAGAATGATTCTGTTAGAGCCAGAAGCTTGATTATAAGTAGAGAAGCGACAGGTCTTCAAAACCCAGAACCTTGACTCCAGAGTTGGAAGTGAAGCTTATCTGAGAAGCACACAACTTTCTTTTTCAAAGACATTCAACATTCACCATAACTGCTGATGTTTCATCATATGCGGTCAAAGTAGTTTCTTGAGGCGCACCATAATTAATTCCAATGATATTCATATAGAACTATCCACAACCAGATCAAATTATATATTTTCACACTTAATAAAATATTAGAGTATAAAATTGTTACATATAAAATATATGCATTGTTATCATCAAAACTAGAGATTATATGCATAACCAAAATCTTGTTCTAACAATCTCCTCCTTTTTGATGATGACAAAATCATGTATTTTGATGGAACAATATTACAAGATTATATGCAAAAAATCATCAGAGTTTAGTTAGAGAACTCCCCCTGAGACAAACAGGCTCCCCCTGAGTTTATAACTTATAAAGATCTTAACATATAAGGGATATCAAAACCTGGTTGACTTGTCAGAGATTGGGTTATCATATCCTTTTGCAATACTTTCATCAGAGCTTGATCCCTAAGCTACTTTCAGAGTGTTCGTGAAAGGCGTTCACAAACTTTGCATATAATGATGTTAGAATGTAAGCAATGAGATTTAGAGAATTAGATATGTATCAAAATCATTACTTATTTTACTCCCCCCTTTTGTCATAATAAAAAAGTTGAACTGATATTTTAAATGAAGCAAAAACGGTACAGGTGAGAGAAACCTAGAACAAAACATAAAAGAAGATAAAAGGAAAGCCTAAAGTTTCTAAGGTTGAGAATGAGGAGGGATCCCCTGAACAAGTTAAGTTAGCAAGTTCTAAATGTTGTTGTTGATTTCATCTTACTTGTCGAGTCTTGTTATGACCAACTGTTGTTATTTATGCATGTCTTCTAGAGTTTCATCATCAAAGGAAAAAAAATCATATTTAGAAACGAGTGACTGCTTAGATTTTTCTGCAACATCTTTCTCAGTAGCTGCCTTTATAGAAGATTCTCTTTCTGTAGCTTCTTTCTCAATAGTTGCCTTTCTAGCAACTTCTTTTTATGCATCCTCTTTCTCAACAACTTCTTTCTTAGTGGCTTCTTTCTCAGCGGCTTCTCTCTTAGCGGGCTTCTGAACTACTAACCTTTTTTATGCTTCCTTGACGAATTTATCTTTGACTTGGACATAGAGATTTTTGATTTTGAGAAACTCAACAGCCATCCACCTGTTAAAATGATTCCAGCTAACACCCAGACGAGAAGGATCATTGCTAGAGTTGGACTCCTTGTAGAGCTTATTTACTCTCCTTATTACATTGTGCTTGAAGCTATACATTACTTCATCAAGGTTTGGGCTAGGAGTTTGAAGTTCAGTGGTTTGATGATCAGGATGGGTTTCTTCATCAGAGTTAGTTTCATCAGAAAGGGTTTTGTTAGAGTTTGAGGAAACATTGGTCAAGGGGTGGTTTATGTTCAGATCATGTGAGGTAGGGTCAGAATGGTCAGATTGTTTGGTGAGATCTTGGAATGCTGGAGTGATGTTAGTTGTAGAGATGGAGAGAGTCGAGTGAAAAAGGACTGTTAGAATTAGGTATAGGTTCTAATATAGGAATATCTTTAGAGATTGGTAGAGAGGTGATGATGGAGATGGTATCTAGGAGAGATATGAAAGTAGTTCTAGCGGCAGATGAGAAGGCAAAGGAAAGTAGTGATGCAGAAGCTATTGGGGTGGAAGTGGTTTTAGGGATGAAGGTTTCAGAAATTGGTGTTGTTTGGAGGATGGTTTCAGAATTTGTTTGAGGTGTTGTGGGTGGCACTTTGGATTTTTTAGTAGGAGCTAAAAAAGTAGAGGATGAAGGTGGGATGAAGGTAGTTGTAACTATGGTCAAATTTAGTGGAGGAGGTGGAGGAATAGATAAAGTAATGGTTCTAGTATCAAAACCAGAGGCAACCATGTTTAGAGAGCTAGAAGACTTACTTGATGGAGTTGGATAGGAAACAAGTGTAATGTTTTTCTAAGATTTTCTAGGTTCTTCCAGATGCAAAAGTTTTTGCTTCTTCTTCTTAATCTTCTTATTTTGAGATGTGTTATACTTCCTTTTCTGTAGAACAGGAGGTGCATCCAGAAGAGAATCATAAGAAAATCTAGACAGATTGTAACCTTCAGCTTCAAGGCCTCTAATATACTCTCCTCTAGAACTTTTGGTGGATCAATCTTTGTGAAGAGAGGATATCCATCAACAAGAATCCTTCGATCCTTTAAACTGTCCCAATTTGTAGGAATGCTTGGTTTAACCAGAACTTTTTCAATAATGCCCAATGCTTTTGATATTCTTACCATTCAGTCATTATCCTGTATCCGCAACATCTTCCATGAGATTTAGACTAATTAAATGATCCACAAGAACAATTTCAATTAGAATGTCTGAGATGAGTTTTCCCAGAGGGATGTAGCTTCTAGGTTTTCCATGATTTTTGGTCCCTTTAATAGAATCTCCGAGATATTTAAAGAGAATAGATGGAAGGTGTATCTTTTCTCCCTTCATCACATAATACAGTATGAATTTTTTATCTGTGTTGACATAGTCAAATGAGCTGGATGGTGGCCTGTGGTGAATACATCCCAGAAGGATCTTGAGCCACACACATAGGTTCTTATGTAGTTCATGATTCTTAGAAGGCGGTTTTCCTTCAGATACTTATGTAAAGATTGCAAGGATTACTTCCTAAGTCATAGCTTTTGACCTAAGGTTCATGTTGTAAGTCCGCTTTCCTCTTGCGTCCTCCATTTTGAGCAAGGTAGCAATAAAATTCTTTGTGATGATACATTTAAATCCCAGAACATAGGATGCAATTTATTTTTCATCAGCATCTACAAATTTCTAGAATTCCTTTACCAGATTTGAGTAGATAGGGTCGTAGAGACGATCAAAATAGTTACCCCAACCTTGTTTCTTTAGCTCCTCGGTTAGATCCATACCATTATCCTATAGATTATCAAAGTCCACCAGAAGTTCACAAAGTACTTCTAGTTGATTAAAATGTGTTTCCAAATGAATGTGAGCAGAACAATCAAGAATGTGTGGAATTTGAGGTTGTTGAAAAGTAGACGAAGAATGTTGCATGGTTGAAGATTCTGGTGGCAAGGTGCTGGCAACCATATGTTGAGATGATTCATCTTGTTGTTGCATTTATTGTGAGAATTTGAAAACTTCTTTTTGTTGAGCATCCATGGAAGAGATATTTGTAGAAAATAAGGGTTTAGGTTAAAGAGATTAAGTATGGGGAGTAAGGTAGCATAGTGTGTGAGAGTGAGAATAGCGAACATATAACAAATATTTGAAAAGATTACTAAATAGTGAAAATGAATAAGAGGGAGAGTAATAAATAGTAATGATGACTTTAAAACCTAATCTAAAGACATCTCATCGCTCGAGGTCTCACTTCAACCGATAAGTTATGATTTGAAATAGACATGTGTCTAAGAAAACCATAGCCATACATTTGAAAAGACACGGTTTGATGTTCTTAGAGTCAATAATACCAAGAAGTTTTTGACTTGAGATATTTTTGACCAAGAAATATTCTAACTTGTAGAAGTATCATTTAAAAGAAAGATTAAAAAAGAAGTATTTGCACAAAGTCAGAATCATATTTTTACAGAAAAAGTTGAACGCATTAAAAGGAGAATTCATTATGGACAAAGTTCCATTTTTAAATGTTTCAGAATGAACAGAAATCTATCTTTAGCTAAGGGTTTTATGAAGATATCATCCCACTGGTGGTTTGTATCTATGAATTTTAAAACAATAATCCTTTTCTAAACATAGTCTCTAATGAAATGGTGTTTAATTTCTATGTGTTTAGCTCTATAGTACAAAATAGGATTCTTACTTAGGCAAATAACATTTGTGTTATCATAAAAGATAGGGATCTTACTCTCATATATATATGGAAGTTTTCAAGTTGATTTTTCATCCAGTGCATCTAAGTTTTGCAAAGTGATGCTGAGATATATTCTGCTTCAATAGTTGATAAAGCAATGATTAATTGCCTTTTGCTTGCCCACGAGTTGATATTGTCACCCAGAAACTGGAAGTTTCTAGAAGTACTTTTACGTTCTAATCTATCTCCGGCGTAATCTGCATCACAAAAACCTGATAGCTTATATTCTGATGTTTTCTTATACATCAAGTCAAGGTTAGATGTTCCCTTCATATACCTTATGATTCTCTTAATAGTTGTTAAGTGATTTTTCCTTGGATCTGATTGAAAGAGAGCACAAATACATACATTGAATAAAATATCTGGACGAGAATCAGTCAAATAGAGGAGAAAGTCTATCATACCATGATATAGCTTCTGACAAACCTTTTTACTTACCTCATCTTTCTCCATAATGCATGTAGGATGCATAGGAGTCTTTGTTGGTTTACTATATGTCATATCAAATTTCTTTATGAGCTCTTTTATGTATTTGCTTTGATGAATATACGTGCCTTCTAGAGTTTGATTTATTTGTATTCACATAAAGCATTTTAGCTTTTTCATCAGGCTCATTTCAAACTCTGCCTACATTAGCTTAGAAAACTCTTGACAATCAGACGGATTAGCAGAACTAAAAATTATGTCATCTACATAGATTTGGCATATCATTAGATGGTTTCCAATGTTTTTACACAAGATAGTAGTGTCCACTTTGCCTATAGTAAAGTAATTTTCTAAAAGAAAAGAACTTAGTCTATCATACCAAGATCTGGGAGCTTGTTTCAGACTATATAATGACTTTTTAAGTTTAAAAATATGTTTTCGAAACTTGATGTTTTTAAAACCTAAAGGTTGGTGAACATATACTTCTTTAGAAATGTATCCATTTAGAAACGGGATTTTGACATCTATTTCATATAAGGTTATACCATTATTAATAGCAAAAGATATTAGAAGAAGGATAGATTCTAATCTGGCGTCTGGAGCAAAGGTTTCATTGTAGTCAATACCTTCTTATTGACTGTAACATTATGCAACCAGTCGTGATTTATTTATGACAACTTATCCTTTCTTATTCAATTTTTTTCTAAACACCCACTTGGTTCCAATGACATGAGTCCCTTTGGGCTTGGGCACCAGATTCCAAACATCATTTTTGGAGAACTGATTTATCTCTTCTTGCATTTCTAGAATCCTTTCATTGTCCTGAAGTGCTTCTTCACAAGAGGTTGGTTCTATCAAAGACACCAATCCCAAGAGCATTTCCTTAGTTTGTTTGAATATGGATATTTTTCTGAGAGGTTCAACTTTGTCTCCTAGGACCAATTCTTCAAAAACAGTTTGTTTATGCCTTTGCTTTTTCTTGACTGCTGGACATTCAGTTGCTTCTGATGTATCTTTATTAGTGTCCTTTAAGTCTTTGTCCTCAGAGTCTTTGCCTTTTCTCTAGAACCTACACGGGTTATTTCTAGATCTGCAAAATTCTCAACTAGCTTTGACTTTTCTGAGTCAAGCTTATCATCGAATCTAATGTGGATTGAGTCTTGCACAATACTTGTTTCTGTATTGTATACTATGTAGCCCTTATAGTGTTCTGAGTATCCCAACATACTACACTTTTGTGCTTTATAGTTGTTGCACCCGAAAATTTGACCAACATTTATTTTCCCATCAAGTGTTTGAAGGTTGATATCTTCATCAGAAAGTTCAGGAGATCCTCAGAGGAATTGGTTGAAACCAAGGTTGTGTGTCTCATAACTTGAGAGTTGTGGGTGCTCCTCAGATGATTCTGAGACTTTGAAGATTAGACTTGAAGATTTGAGAAAGTCTATGAGATGTCTTGAAAGCCATCATGGAGCCTAGAGAGGTCATTATGCAAGAATTCAGAAGATTCAGCCATGAGTGGTGAAATTAGGGTTTTGACTGGGTCAACCCTAAGTCCACTGAAGATTTGGAGAAGGTTGAGACCTAATCCAAGGGCCATGAGATCATGGAATGATGCATAGAGATGTTATAAAGATGATTCCTAGACCAACTCATCATGATTGAGGAGTTTGAGAAGTTTCAAGTTAGGGTTTCTGAGGATTGTTAGTGAAAAAACCCTAATTTGATCCCTATCTTCCAGGCAGTTTTAGCTCAAGATGTGATTGATATCTCATCTTCCCCATAACATGAATGTTGTAGAGATTGTTCTTAGCTTTAATTTGAGTGGTAGAAGTCCTTGATAGGAGTTGCAGAGCTCAAGTTATGGTTTTGAAAAATTACAGGTCAGCAGAGGTGTGTGAATCTGGGTCCTTGAAAGTCACCCAACTTGCAGACAACTTTTGCCCTAGTAGGATGATTCCTATGATTTCTTGGTCAACATGAATGTTGAAGATAATCTTCTTAGATTTCTAGAGAGTACTAGAAGTCCTTGATAGGATGTGTAGAACTCAACTTATGGATTGAGCAAGACAGGGGTATTTTGGTCATTTGGTGATTATAGGTCATTTTAAGCAAAGGCCATATCTCCTATTTCCAAGCCTCAGATGAAAAAACTCAAAACATAAAAGTTGTTCAAAATGGGATTTTAAGCCTAGAAAAAATGTCATGAGTTATTGAAAGAGCTTGTAGCAAGGATTTTCATGATTAGGTAAAAATGACCTAAAATGGCTTATAAGTTGAAAAGTTGAAATGGAATTTTGGTTTAGGAGATGTACAAATCCAAAATAGGTCATCCAATATGTCATTTTGACTCCAAACAGTATTTTAAAAACAATGGTTCAAGTAGAATTTTGATTTGAGGTCTTAAAATGGATGTTACTTTGTAAAATTCATGCTTGCATATTAAGGAACCTTTGAGAAACTTGGCATAAGGCAAGGTTTAGCTTGTTTTTTTCACTCATTCAATCCCAATATCTCATGTAAGGAGTTTTTGACACAAGATTGAAAGGTTTAAGGCATGAAAGGAGATAATGCAATATGTCATGACAAGAGAAGTTCCATGACTTTCTAAATTATTCTCAAAGTTTCTAGATGAGTCTAGACTCTTCCATTGGTTTCTATATATTGGTTAGATCACAATGTGGTCAAGGTTGGTGATAGTTGATGTTGAATCCATTTTTCTCCATTTGCAAATCATATTGAATTTTTTTCTCTCTTCACCATTTTTTCCATTTTTCCCACACTTTCACATTTTGGAATTTTTTTCAATCTTTTTTCTCTCACTTTCCATACTTTTTCTCTTCACCAATCAATTACACAACAATTATAGAGATGGTTCATCATTTTTTTCGAGAGAATTGGAGCAAGAGGAACCTTGTAGTAACATGAAAAAGTGGTGAAAACTCAAATTCCAATTTTCACTTTTTCATCAATTCAAGACTTGTCAAGGCTTCAAACATATTCACCAAGTATTGTTGAGTGATTCTACATAATTTTCCAGAAGAATTCGTGCTCCATTGAAGCTCCACAACTCAATTTTCAAAGGTATCGAAAAATCAACATTACTCACTAATTATGCATTCTTTTTACACCATTGTTACATATTCAACATCCCCTTGGGTAGTAGATGGTTTCGGGTAAAGAAAGAAGAGTTTTTACAACAATTTGGTGTTCTTGAAAGTTTGAGATTCATATACGGTTTTTGAGTTAGAGGCCATTTCAAGGGAAAATAGTGGTATATTTGGATTCCTCTCGAAAAATCCCACAAGATTCGTCTAAAGAACATTGCGTTTGGTCAAGTATTGAGGGAGATAGGTGCTCCCGAAGTTTTCCGGCCATAGCCCTCACCGCCGGCCGCGCTACTGTTCACGTTCAGCAAAAAAAAATCTCCATGAAGAAGATGATGAATACGCCGTTGGATCATGCAAAAGACTTTGACTTGGTCTACCATCACACGGCCAGGAATAATCCACATGCGCGGCCACCTCATCCCTCATTAATTGAGGTGGCACGCCAACTCAGCATTTTTGACCCCCCCACACCCCTGTTCGATCCTTGGCAGCTGCACTTTTATTTATTCTCACTATTTCTCTTGTTTTCTTATGTGTTCATGCTATTCCATATGTTCTTTTATTTTTCTGTTTTATATGCTGACTTCAAATAATCATAAAAAATAGGAAAATTAGTCTTTTTGATCCCCATTTTTTTGTGCTGAATCTTTAAGATGTCTAGGATTTAATAAAACTGGAATTATAATTTTACCATGTTTGACATTTTCTTTGGATTTTTTACATTTGGGTCGTCATAAAAAGGCCAATGTTGGTGCTATCATTTTGTTGAATTTCTTTGACCTATCAAAACACAATTTAAATGTCAATCCTTTTGCAGGGATCTCATACACACGTTGAGGTATTGTGATATATTTCTGTGGGAATTTTATTGTACCATTTTAATTGGTTTTGGATGCTTTCTTTAACATGCTCCACTTTAATCTTTCCTTTGGTATACATGAGATATCTTGCAATGTTTTCATCTTGTTTGACCATTTATCTTTGGATATTTTTGTGGTATCTCTCACCCCTGGTTTGTGGCTTGATGTAGGGAATTGGAGATTTTTATTTGAATTTTTTAGCACCTTTTGCTATTTTTCTTATGTTTTGTATTCGAACTTGTAATTTGGACTTCCGAACGGACTTTATTTGTGTTAAGGCTCCAACGGCCGCTTTGTGTTTGCGTGATGAACGCCGTGGCTTATATTTCTTATTGTAGATAGGTTAGAGGTATTGTAAGACCCTTAGGTGGCTGTTATTTGTATGTGTAGCTTGCCCGATTATCGACTTGTTTGCATGATAGCACGTTGCGATTCCAAATAGTGGATTACGCGTTTCATTCGGAGTTTTCACTCGATTCTTTGCATATGATCACTTGGCATTTTCTTATTCCATCCATGAATGGGCTTGAGGTTGAGATGAACCTTCCTCCCTCCTTTGCATTGCATTTACCATTGCTATATTCATGTTCACTTGTATGCGGTTATTACTTGTATTTCCGTTTCTTCCTTTCGTTTCCTTTCCCGTAGGACTTCCATTCTTCCTTGTTCAAGGGAGGATGTGATAGACATTAGGAGTTAACCCATGCATGATAACATTAGGGTAGATTTTATTCCCTTTTAACCCTAGGATTTGTAGAGTGTCATCTCTTCTTCCTTCAAAACAACAGAAAAACATTAATAAAGGTTATAACAGAGATTAATTCATTTCTTCCGTCAAAAGATTTGAACAGACATCAACCTTTTTGCAATAAGAAAACCCTTGTTTAAGGTGAGATTTTTCATAAAAGACACTTGAACAGCTTGTGTTGGGCGTAGCCCGAACTACGTTTGCTCTGATCTTCCATGCTGTGTGGAAGTACGTAGGCATAGGATGCGATATCCTAGCGAGCAACCTTCCCCACCTTCACCCATAGTAGGCCGAACTACGTTGACTCTGATTTCTCATTCTCTGATGAGAATACGTAGGCATAAAGTGCGACGCTTTGCCGAGTCATTTTTCTTTTCTTTTTCAGCCAGCCTTGATAGGTAGATAGATTATAACCAACCCGTCCAAGTAAACAAACAAGCGAGGATCCCGTCGAGTACGACGGACGTGAGGGGTGCTAATACCTTCCCCTTGCGTAACCGACTCCCGAACCCAGACAATGGTTGCGACGACCTTGTCTTACCCTTATTCGTCAGGTTTTTCCGATCGTTTCCTTTCCCGCTCTGAGGGATAAATAACGAAAGGTGGCGACTCTTCTGTCATGCCGGCACCTTATTTTCGCGCAAGCGACAGCTGGCGACTCTGCTGGGGACTTGATAGTTTCCTAGGGATCCAACGTCCCGAAAGCGAGTCAGTTTTGGGATCCAACGTCCCTTAAGAGAGTCAATCCTACCGCTTGTGTGTTTGCTTGTTAGGTTGCGTTTATTTATCGCGTTTTTACTTCTCGCACTTTATTTCCCGCATGTTATTTTCAGTATAATATGATTATTTGTGCTGTTGTGGGATGGGAGTTCTGATGAGTGAGAAGCCGGACCTGGGCTTGAGTGTACCTAGACTTAGAGTAGAGATTAGTGGGCGCGCACGTGCTTTGCATGTCCTAGTGTCCCGCGAAATCTACACTCAGACGAGGTTCTTCTGGTTGGCCTCCTGTCCTGCCCTTTGGGTGGCTCGGGTTGCTGGTTAGTTGGATTGTCGACTCTGGGGACCGATCATTTGGAAGTTGGCTAAGTGAGGCCTCTTCAGGATTTGATGATGCCACTCCTTCTGGGAATCGTATCATCAACCCTGAAAGTCTGTGACACCGACGACCGCATAGGATGCTGTACCTTGAGTCAGTTTAGGTCCATACCTGTGAGCGGGCTGGGTTTATTGCAGGAAACTTTGACCTTCAGACTACCTGGTTTTCTTGACAGTGAATCAGTTATGTTGGTACCAGAGTTCTCAGTTGCAGATTTGTCTGTTCTTGATGGAACAGGTTTTGATCAGAGTATTGTCGTCAGTGGTTTGTTCTTGATAGGGCAGATTTTGAGTGAGGTCTGAAGATCTCATCAGCAGATGTTATTTGTTCTTGATAGGGCAGATTTTGAGTGGGGTCTGAAGATCTCATCAGCAGATGTTATTTGTTCTTGATAGGGCAGATTTTGAGTGGGGTCTGAAGATCTCATCAGCAGATGTTATTTGTTCTTGATAGGGCGGATTTTGCGTGGGGTCTGAAGATCTCATCAGCAGATGTTATTTGTTCTTGATAGGGCAGATTTTGAGTGGGGTCTGAAGATCTCATCAGCAGATGTTATTTGTTCTTGATAGGGCAGATTTTGAGCGGGGTCTGAAGATCTCGTCAGCAGCTGTGTGTTTGTTCTTGATAGGGCAGATTTTTGATTTGGGGTCTGAAGACCTCATCAGCAGATATCTCTTGATCATGCACCCGGGGTCCTTATTATCAGACATTTGCTCTCGACAGAGCAGAATATTGATCTTATATATATGGTCCTGTCAGAGGGTCGTTCTTAGCAGATCAGATCAGTAGTCTTACACCGGGGTTTCCTTCTCATCAGCGACTGTTGATACTGAATCTCCACAGCAGCTACCTGGATATATTATTGCATGCCTGCATTCTGCATTAGTTTGCATGTTCATTTGCATTCCATTAACGTGTGTCTGTGACAGGTACCGTTTCCCCGATCCAGGACCCCTCGCCTCCTATTGTATTATTTCAGCCTCTCTCAGGAAGACTGTTGCGTACGAGTTCTCGGTCCTTGATGTGTCGAATTTGACTATTGCTAATGCTATGTGTGAGATTGATGTTTCCATGATTGGGCTCAGATTTCTTCTTCTTCTTATTGTCAGCATTGGGACCAAGGCGCTAGGATCGGGGGAAACCTCTCAAGCACGCAGACACACACATACATCTGCATGATGCATTTCGCATGACATACATTTTGTGGCTTTTCCTAACCTTTAATATTGCAAGGTTTTTCAGGTTCACAGGTTCCGAGCTGCCTCCGATCTCCAGGATTGATCAAAGACTCATTCACCGCTACTCAACTCGCGCTAATCAGACAAGGATCATGGACCAGGTGCAGTCAGATGTTCAAGAGCTCCGTGAACGGATGGATCGTTTTATGGAGCTGATGCAGGTAGTCGCTAATGGTCAAGACCAGCTTCGTACTTTGGTTCAACCTCTGATCTCCAGGGTTGACAGTAATGGCATACTTCACGGCGGGGCCGTGCCTACTCCTCCTCCAGTGGATGCTCCACAGAATGTTGTTCCTGTTGCCGGGGGCAACGGCAGTGCTAACGGCAATCTGATGACCAATCTCGGACTCAATGCGGCGGGCGTCGGCAATGGTAGTCTGGGAGCCAATGTTAACATAGGGCCGGTTAACGGCAATGCTGGTGTCGGAAATCTGTTGGTGCCTCAACCGTGGATGGAGGACCATCAGGATGACATATTCTCTCAGAGAGGTGTAGAAGCAGAGTTGAATGCTGAAGCTCGACTCAGGTTCAAAGCGCTGGAGGACAAGATGAGAGACATTGAAAATCAGAACACATTGGGCGTTGATATGTCCAAGCTCGGGTTGATTGCTGATTTTAAGGTACCTCATAAGTTCAAGGTGCCTGTTTTTGAGAAGTATAAGGGTACTACTTGCCCCCGCGTCCACCTTCGATCTTATTATAGAAAGATGTCCGCCTATTCTGACGATGAGAAGTTGCTGATGCACTTCTTTCAAGATAGTCTTTCTGGTCCATCACTCGAATGGTATATGGGTTTGGAGCCCGCTACTGTGTGCACCTGGAAAGATCTCGCAGAAGCGTTCGTCCTCCACTATCAATACAATAGCGACTTGGCCCCCAACCGAGTTCAGCTTCAGAATCTCTCACAGCGGAACAATGAAAGCTTTAAAGAGTACGCCCAGCGGTGGCGTGAATTGGCTGCTCGGGTTCAACCGCCGATGGTTGAGCGTGAGCTAGTGCAAATGTTCGTGGCTACCCTTCCTGGAATCTACTATGAAAAGCTGGTCAGTGGCATGTCTGGAACATTCTCGACTCTCATCACTATGGGCGAGCATGTTGAGAACGGTATAAAGATCGGAAAAATTTAGGGCGAATCATCCTCAGCTGGAGGAGGTAGTAAGAAACCCTACGCTGGCAAGCGTCGAGAGGGGGATGCAAGTGCTGTCACTAATGCTCGGAGAAAGGGCAAGGGCCCTCAGCAACAGATTGCTAGCATAAATATCCCAGCTGCTCCGCCGCCGCAGCAGCAGCAGCCCCAGCAGCAGAATCAGCAGGGGTATAGGAAATATCAGAATCGGGCTCCTTTGGCAAATCGTCATTTTGAAACTCCACCTATGTCATATGCGCAGCTTCTGCAAACTTTGCTGCAGCTTCAGCTAGTTCAAAAGAGGATGTTGGCTCCCTTGACAGGGGCACCACCGCCGGGGTATGACGCCAATGCTACTTGTGATTTCCATACTGGGGCACCAGGACATACGATTGAGAATTGTAAAGCTTTTAAGCACAAAGTGCAGGACTTGGTGGACGCCAAGGTTATCAACTTTTCTGATAGTGTGCCCAATGTTACCAAAAACCCTATGCCTCATCATAGGGGAGGCGGAGTGAACGCCGTTATCACAGAGGAGAGTGCAGACTTGCTGACCGATGTCAAAGACTTGAAGACGCCGCTTAGTTTTGTCAAGGCTAAGTTGCTGAAGAAGGGCTTCTTTCCTGGATGTGGAGAGTTATGTATGGCTTGTGCTACACTTCCTGATGGGTGTGGGCAGCTGGTAGAAGGTATCCAAAGTCTGATGTCCGAGGGTATTTTGCAGTTCAGCCGGAGAATTGAAAGTGTATCAGGGGAGGTTGTGCTGAGACAGGCAGATGAAGTCGCTACCATTACTATTCCTCGTCACCCTATTACTATTTCTGCGCCCCGACCGCCTACTATCACTATTACCAGGGCCGGGCCAATCCCATTCGAAAGCACTAGCGCCGTTCCATGGCATTACGGCGCCGAAGTCTATTGCAATGGTCAGAAGTTAGAGCTGGAGCCATACGGATCGACTGTGCAGAATCTTGCCGGAGTCAGTGGCATTACTCGAAGCGGTAGGGTGTTCGCGCCAGCGGAGGTTGCGGCAGAGAAGGTAGTCAGAGCTGATGCTGTGGATAAGGGTAAAGGCAAAGTTGTCGAAGGGGTCCCTTCTGGGGCAGAAAAAGATTTGCTAGTTAAAGATGCTGAAGAATTCATGCGGTTAATCAAGAAGAGCGACTACAAGATTGTAGATCATCTTCATCAGACTCCGTCAAAGATCTCTATTCTTAACTTGTTGCTGTGTTCTGAAGCGCACCGCAACGTGTTACTGAAGGTATTGAACGCTGCCTACGTGCCGCAGGAGATATCAGTAAATCAGCTGGAAGAGGTGGTAGCCCATGTTAATGTTGGTAATGGGCTGGGATTTACAGATCTAGAGCTGACTCCTAAAGGAAGAGACCACAACAGCGCCTTGCACGTCTCAATAGAGTGCAGAGGCACTATCATGTCGCATGTCCTGGTGGATATGGGTTCGTCGCTTAATGTGCTTTCGAAGAAGGCATTGATGAAATTGGACACTCGTGGATTGCTTTGCACGCCCAGTGATCTGGTGGTGAAGGCCTTTGATGGAACTAAGCGTCACGTTTTCGGAGAGTTGACCCTACCAATTCAAGTTGGTCCAGAGACGTTCAATACGGTCTTCTATATCATGGACATCATGCCTACCTACAGTTGCCTCTTAGGTCGGCCATGGATCCATGTTGCTGGTGCCGTGACGTCCACGCTGCATCAAAAGCTTAAATATGCTGTCGGGGGCAGCATAGTAACCGTCTGTGGTGAGGAGAACATTATGGTGAGCCACTTGTCATCCTTTAAGTATGTTGAAATGGATGGCGAAATCCATGAAACTCTCTGCCAAGCATTTGAAACCGTCAAGGTGAAAGAGGTGGCTCCTGTCGTCGTAGAGAAGCAAGAGATGAATCTCTCCTCGTTTAAAGAAGCTCGGGCCGTCGTTGAAGCCGGTTCCACCCCAGGCTGGGGGCATGTTTTGGATATACCAATCAAGCAGGATAAGTTTGGATTGGGGTACTCTCCTGAAGCTGAAGCTTCATCTTCTTCGTCTAGCAGTTCGCCTCGCGGGAAAGGGCCGATCCTATTCACCAAGGGCAGAGTGATTTTCGAAAGCATCAACGCAGCGTCTGAGGACAGCGGGGATAGTGATTGTGATCTTGACGCCTGGATTCAACCGAGCAAGTCGGGCGAGCGCCTCAACAATTGGACCATCAAGGAGATTATCCAGCTGACAAGTGAAGAGTAATGATTTGCTTTTTACAATCGTTGTACAACCCTATGTCCTGCCCGGGGCATAGTGGTTTTATTGTCAGGGCCTTGTTGGATTATGTACATGCATTTTGTTAACAAATAAAAGGCGTTTTCTTCGTACTCAAATATTGTGTTCTCTGTTATTCCTGTTTTATGTTTATTTCGAAAAACAGTAAAATGGCAACGAGGTTTGTGCTAACCTGCATATTCTTGCTTTAAACTTAACCCTTGTTATTGCAGGATCCGCATAACAGATGACGTCGACTCTGGACCCTCTACGGCTCACTACGACTTTGATTGCCTGATCTATCAAGCCGAGGATGAGATTGATGAAGACGAAGACCTTCCGGAAGAGTTGGCCCGCTTGTTGAGACAAGAGGAAAAGGTTATTCTGCCTCACGAGGAGGATATTGAGATCATAAATCTGGGTTCTGAAGAGCTCGTCAGAAATGTCAGAGTAGGGGCTGCGCTGCAGAATGATGTCAAGCATAGACTGGTCGAGATGCTTCGAGAGTATAGTGACGTCTTTGCCTGGTCATACGAAGATATGCTCGGACTTGACACTGACATCGTGGTTCATCGCTTGCCGTTGCGAGAAGATTGCCCTCCAGTCAAGCAGAAGCTTAGGAGGACGAGACCAGACATGGCTGTAAAAATCAAAGAAGAAGTCCAGAAGCAGTTGG
Organism: Lathyrus sativus; assembly: GCA_963859935.3. Classification (NCBI taxonomy): domain Eukaryota; kingdom Viridiplantae; phylum Streptophyta; class Magnoliopsida; order Fabales; family Fabaceae; genus Lathyrus; species Lathyrus sativus. The sequence continues at coordinate 42,562,547 of OZ012739.1, forward strand.
ACGCAGGATTTCTAGCCGTTACCACTTACCCTCCGTGGGTCGCCAACATAGTGCTTGTACCGAAGAAGGACGGTAAGGTACGCATGTGCGTCGATTACCGGGATTTGAACAGGGCGAGCCCTAAGGATGATTTCCCGTTGCCTCATATCGATGTGTTGGTCGACAGAACAGCCCAGTTTTCCGTGTTTTCATTCATGGATGGCTTCTCCGGTTACAATCAGATTAAGATGGCACCGGAGGACATGGAGAAAACGACGTTCATCACCCCCTGGGGAACATTTTGCTATAAGGTAATGCCCTTCGGTCTGAAGAACGCAGGGGCCACTTACCAGCGAGCAATGGTAACTTTGTTTCATGATATGATTCATCATGAGATCGAGGTCTATGTTGATGACATGATTGCAAAGTCCCAAACGGAGGAAGAGCATCTGGTCAACTTATTGAAGCTTTTTGAGAGGCTTAGGAAATTCAGGCTGAGGCTGAATCCTAACAAGTGCACTTTCGGAGTGCGGTCCGGAAAGTTATTGGGGTTTATCGTTAGTGAACGAGGGATTGAAGTTGATCCTGCGAAAATAAAAGCTATCCAAGAAATGCCAGCGCCGAAAACAGAAAGAGAAGTTCGTGGTTTCTTGGGCCGAATAAACTACATTGCAAGGTTTATCTCTCAGCTCACGGCCACTTGTGAACCGATGTTCAAGCTTTTAAAGAAAGATCAGGCGATTACTTGGAATGAGGATTGCCATAAGGCATTCGAAAAAATAAAGCAGTATCTTCAAGAACCTCCAATCTTGATACCCCCAGTGACTGGACGACCATTAATCATGTACCTGACGGTTCTGGAGAATAGTATGGGGTGCGTTCTCGGTCAGCACGACGAGACGGGCAGAAAGGAGCATGCCATTTATTATTTGAGTAAAAATTTCACTGAGTGTGAGTCTCGATACTCGATGCTGGAGAAGACGTGTTGTGCATTAGCTTGGGCCGCCAAACGTCTACGACAGTACATGCTCAACCACACCACTATGCTAATTTCGAAGATGGATCCGATCAAGTACGTCTTCGAGAAGCAGGCTCTTTCGGGCAGGATTGCCAGATGGCAAATGGTGTTAACGGAATATGATATTCAGTACGTCTCTCAGAAAGCCATTAAGGGAAGCGTATTGTCTGATTACCTTGCCGAACAGCCAATCGAAGACTACCAGCCGATGAAGTTCGAATTCCCTGACGAGGATATTATGTTGCTCAAAGCGAAGGATTGCGATGAGCCATTGCCCGATGAGGGGCCAGATAGGAAGTCTCAGTGGAAGTTGATATTCGACGGAGCGGTTAATTCCTATGGAAGTGGTATCGGGGCTATCATCACGACTCCTCACGGATCCCACATCCCGTTTACTGCGAGACTGACGTTTCCAGTTACCAACAATGAAGCAGAGTATGAAGCATGTATCATGGGTCTAGAAGAGGCAATTGATTTGAGAATCAAGAATCTAGACGTATATGGTGACTCAGCGCTTGTAATCAATCAGATTAAAGGGGAGTGGGAAACTCGTCAAGCGAATTTAGTGCCGTACATGAATTATGCTAGGAGGCTGCTTCCTTTCTTCGACCGAGTGGAACTTCATTGTAACACCCCCTTCTACACCCCAAATAAATGCATATAAAACAATTAGGCACATACAAATTATCAGAGTAAAAAGGTTTTATAATAAGGTATAAAAGAAGAATGCCACAATTTCACCAACGAAACTCTTTAACATTTTGCTCCATAAAATATGTAACAATTTCGTAGTTTGAGAATTCACATTTCAACATTCAATTTGAGCGGAAAATAACATCATTTGATCAGTTCCAAAATATTAATTCAAATGCACATAAGTTATCCAGATTAATGCATCATATCAGTTAGATTACAAAACCACATCAGCTGATACATCGCAATGTATCACAAAAGAATGACTATACTAGTCTAACTACCCGGTGTTACATATCAGAGCAGCCGACTCAAAAGAATGAAGACTAACTTCACAAAAGGACTCCAGCATCCTAATCTGCAATGCCTCATAGAGCATTATAAAACAGCAGAAGGGTGAGAAATATAACCATAATAATCAAAGCATAAGATTATATATATATATATAGGTAGTCATATAACACATATTCCCATTTCTCACCATACTTCATTCTCTTAGTCATATATATTTACCACACGTATATAGACAAACCTGGATATTCACAAAGCATTTCCACATTATGCATACACTTACAATTTCCACAATCTCATCATTCACACATAAGCATCTCTTCATGCATATGTCATATATCAATGTGACTCAATAACTCAATGCAACTCATGCAATGCGGTACCGACTCTCGTTATCTTTTTTCGGTTTTTACATTAAACCGGGTCCACTCTTCTAGACCGATAACCCGTTATCTTTTTTTTCGGTTTTTACATTAAACCGGGTCCACTCTTCTAGACCGATAACCACAAAGGCCCGTCCTCTAAGCCTTCAAACCCACTCTTCTAGGTTTGGGACAAGCCACTAGTTTCCACGAAACTAACAGACATTGCCTCTTGACTAAATGATGCATGTACAATCAACCACAACAAATGCACTTAAGACCGACATCTTAATCTCATGCATTTACATAATTCATCTCTTCAAGAATTACACAATGATTGCACATACAGCATATATCACAACAATCAAGGTATTCACATCACAATACCAATCATACAATTACAAGTGATGCACACATATTCACAATGTTCTCATGCATACTCATCACATAATTGCATACACATCAAGCATTCACAAGTTCATTAAATAATACACACATAATCACCTATTATGTTCACATGTATTTATACTTGATGCAATTAACATTCAAATCACAATTCTAGGATTCACGCCCGTAGGCTACCCACAACACACATCATCACAATATATCATATCTATATCATATCATAGAGGTATTGACCTCTGAGAGGCAACCAAACCACCTCCACATGAACAACACAACAAAGGAAAATGCTGTCACATTCGCCTCCATTCGCCTGGCGAACCCTCGCAGCGAACCTTCGCCTGGCGAACTCTCTCAGCGAACACTCGCTAGGCTTCGCCTGGCGAGACTTCCCAGCGAGCCCAAGTCAGTAGCTACTGACTTCATTCGCCACCATTCGCCAGCACCTTCGCTGGGCGAACCCTCGCTACTCAACTTCGCCTGGCGAACCCACCAACGAAGTCCACTGGGACTTAAATATAATTATTCGCCAACATTCGCTAGGCTTCGCCTGGCGAAGCTTCGCCTTCGCTCGCCTGGCGAGAGCCAGCGAACCTGCGCAGAACAGAACCCTATTCTGTTCCACCTCCACCATCCACCATCATCCAACTTCTCACACAACAAAATCAGTACAAACAGCATCAACACATGTTACCCAACTATTCTACGGCATTATTGCTCAGTTTCAACCGATTAAATCATCAATCTACCGATTATTCCAACTTTTGCCCTAATTGGAAAGTGATGAAAACTCTACCAAAACCCCAACCCAACATACATAACATCATACAATGATCAAATAGAAACATTTCTCACCCTTACCTCGATTAATTGGAGCTTTGATGTTGGTTCTTGATGATTTCCACTTTTCCTCTTCTTCTCTTCTCTTTCTCTCCTTTCTTCTTCTTTCCTCTTTCTTTCCAAATGTTTTCTATCTTTCTTTTCTTTTCTTTCTCTCTTATATATTTCCTTCATTTTCCTTCCTCTCCAATTCCTTCTTAATTCTCTATTAATCCCAATTAATAAAAAATTAATTTCCAACATTGATAAAATCCCACTAAATAAATTAATTACTACAATTAATTATTTAATGAAATTTGGGCTGTTACAACTCTCCCCCACTTTAGGAATTTTCGTCCTCGAAAATGTTACCTGATTCAAACAGTTCTGGATAAGACTCCTTCATCCGACTCTCAAGCTCCCAAGTAACATTTCCACCAGCTGGTCCTCCCCAAGCGACCTTTACTAAAGCAATCTCTTTACCTCGAAGCTACTTCAATTTCCGATCCTCAATCCGCATAGGTGATGCCTCAACAGTCAGGTTATCTTTCACCTGCACATCATCTATTTGGATTACATGAGACGGATCCGCAATGTATTTCCTCAACTGAGATACATGGAATACGTCATGAAGATTAGCAAGCGACGGTGGTAAAGCCACACGATAGGCCACTTCTCCTATCCTTTGCAAAATCTGATAAGGACCAATGAAACGCGGCGACAACTTGCGCGACTTCAGTGCCCTACCAACACCTGTCATCGGAGTGACTCGAAGAAACACATGATCTCCCTCTTGAAATTCAAGTGCCTTCCTCCTCTTGTCATAATAACTCTTCTGACGACTCTGAGTAATTCTCATCTTCTCTTGAATCATCTTGATCTTATCAGTAGTCTGTTGAACTAACTCGGGTCCAACAACAGAACTCTCTCCGGACTCGAACCAACACAATGGTGTCCTACACCTCCTACCATACAACGCCTCAAATGGTGCCATACCAATACTCGAATGGAAACTGTTGTTGTAGGTAAACTCAATCAAAGGCAAGTAGTTATCCCAAGCTCCTCCTTTTTCCAATACACAAGCTCTCAAAAGATCTTCAAGTGACTGAATCGTCCTCTCCGTCTGACCATCAGTCTGAGGATGATACGCTGAACTCAAACGCAACTTAGTACCCAAAGCACTCTGCAGGCTCTCCCAAAATCTCGAAGTAAACCGCGGATCTCTATCCGAAACAATACTCAGCGGAATACCATGCAGGCACACAATCCTTTCAATATACAACTTAGCCAACTTCTCCAAAGGGTAATCCATACGCATAGGAATAAAGTGAGCAGATTTAGTCAACCTATCCACGATAACCCAAACAGCCTCAAAATTACTCGGCGTCCTCGGCAAACCCGATACAAAATCCATGGAGATACTATCCCATTTCCACTCAGGAATAAACAACGGCTTCATCAAACCCGATGGCTTCTGATGCTCAATCTTCGACTTCTGGCAAGTCAAACAAGAATACACAAATTCCGCAATATCCTTCTTCATACTAGGCCACCAAAATACTTTCCTCAAATCCTGATACATCTTAGTAGCACCCGGATGAATACTCAATCCGCTACGATGTCCTTCCTCAAGGATGCTCTTCTTAAGCTCAACCATGTTCGGAACACAAACTCGATCCCGACATCTCATAATACCATTCTCATCAATCCGAAAATCACCACCTTGGCCTTGGTTGATTAAAGTCAACCGATCAACTAAGCTCAAATCCGATTTCTGTCCTTCTCGAATTTCGTCCAAAATACCACTCGTAAGCTCTAACATACCCAACTTAAATCCAAAAGAAGTTCTCTCACATACCAAACTCAAATCTCGAAATTGCTCGACCAATTCTAACTCTTTCACCATCAACGCCGACATATGCAATGATTTCCGACTCAATGCATCCGCTACAACATTCGCTTTACCCGGATGGTAATTCAAGCCAAAATCATAATCCTTCAAAAGTTCAAGCCATCTTCTTTGTCTCGCATTCAATTCCTTTTGATCAAAAAGATACCTCAAACTCTTGTGGTCACTAAACACTTCAAACCTCGTACCAAACAAATAATGCCTCCAAAGCTTCAACACGAACACAACGGCGGCCAACTCTAAGTCATGCGTCGGATAATTCTTCTCATGCACTTTGAGTTGCCTCGAAGCATAAGCCATAACTTGGTTATTCTGCATCAACACACCTCCTAAACCCATCAAAGAAGCATCACAATACACAACGAATGGTTCTTCTGGATTTGGCAGAATCAAAACAGGAGCTGTCGTCAACCTTCGCTTAAGTTCTTGAAAACTCGCTTCACACTTGGCGTCCCAAACAAAGGCTTGACCTTTCCTAGTCAACTGCGTCAACGGCAACGATAACTTATCAAATCCTTCAATAAACTTCCGATAATAACCGGCTAAACCAAGAAAACTTCTGATCTCAAAAACTGACTTCGGAGTCTCCCATTGCGACACCGCTTCAACCTTCGACGGACCAACCGCAACACCACTACTAGAAATCACATGACCAAGGAAACTAACTTCCTTCAACCAAAATTCACACTTAGAAAGCTTCGCGAACAACTGCTTCTCTCTCAGCACAGATAACACAATCTTCAGATGCTCGGCATGCTCTCCTTCGCTCTTCGAATAAACTAAGATGTCGTCGATAAACACCACCACAAACTTATCCAAATAAGGATGGAAAATCCTATTCATGTACTCCATAAATACACCCGGTGCATTAGTCACACCAAATGGCATCACGGAATACTCATAGTGTCCATACCTCGTTCGGAAGGCCGTCTTCTGAATATCCTCAGCTTTCACACGGATCTGATGATACCCAGATCTCAAATCAATCTTGCTGAACACGCTTGCACCAACCAACTGATCCATCAGATCATCAATCCTTGGAAGTGGATACTTATTCTTAATAGTCACCTTGTTCAACTGTCTGTAATCCACACAGAGCCTCATAGAACCCTCTTTCTTCTTAACCAATAACACTGGTGCACCCCACGGTGACACGCTCGGACGAATAAACCTCTTTTCAAGCAAATCCTCAAGTTGACTCTTCAACTCTTTTAACTCTGAGGCCGACATACGATATGGAGCCATCGATATCGGACTAGTTCCAGGAATCAAATCTATCGAAAACTCCACTTCTCGCTCCGGCGGTAAATCCTTTATCTCATCAGGGAATACTTCCGGAAAATCTCTAACAATGGGCAAACCATCAATCCCTTCACTCTCACCAGTCCTCAAAGTTGCCATAAGCATAAATACCTTAGCCCCATCTTGCACCGATTCTTTCACTTGTTTCCTCGTCATAAACAATTCCCTTTCAACATCCGAGTCGGGAAAAATAACCGTTTTGTCAAAACAGTTAATATACACACGATTGAATTTTAACCAATTCATTCCAAGAATGACATCCAGTTGATCCAAATGAAGACACACTAAATCAATCCCAAAATCTCTACCGAAAATACTCAACGGGCAATTCAAGCAAACATACGGTGTAGTTACCGAACCCATAGCAGGAGTATCAATAACCATACCGCCACCAATCACAGACAACTCAAGATTTAACCTTCTAACACAATCCAAAGAAATAAAAGAATGCGTAGCTCCGGTATCAATTATAGCGATCAAAGGTGTACCATGAATGAAGCACGTACCTCGGATCAATCGATCGTCGCTAGCAGTCTCAGATCCAGATAGAGCGAACACTTTCCCGCTCCCTTGATTCTTCTTCGGCTTATCGCACTTGGTACTGATGTGCCCTCGCTCACCACAGTTATAGCAAGTAACACCCGCACCGCTTCTACACTCTAGAGCCTTGTGGCCTGGCTTGCCACACTTAAAACACTTCAGATCAACACTTTTGCACTCCGGAGCACGATGCCCCGCTTCACCACAATTGTAACACCTAACCGGGGTAGAAACTCCCCCACTTGGCCTCTTGCCAAAACCAACCTTTTGTTTCCCCTTATCAGCAGGAGTCACGTAAGGTTTTCCTCTGAATTGTCCCTTTCCTTTCTTGTCACTTAGACTCTTGTAGTGGCTGGACCTAGCCCTACCGTCTTCGTCATAAATTCTGCTCTTGTTAACCAACTCAGAAAACCATCTGATTTCTTGATATCCAATAGCTTGTCTAATCTCGGGTCTCAAACCGTTTACAAACTTGAGGCACTTAGACCTCTCAGCATTACCAGTATTATAGTGAGGACAAAATTTGATCAACTCCTCAAATTTCGCCGCATACTCAGCAACCGTCGAATTACCTTGCTTCAACTCAAGAAATTCGATATCTTTCTTCCCCCGCACATCCTCTGGAAAATACTTCTCCAGAAAGGTTTCTCTAAACAAATCCCAAGTAATCACAATATCATCTTCCTCAAATCTTTGGCGAGTATTACCCCACCAATCATCAGCTTCTTCTTCGAGCATATGAGTCCCAAACTGCACCTTCTGTGCATCCGAGCAATTCATAACTCGAAAAATCTTTTCCATGGCTTTAAACCAAATTTGTGCCTTGTCCGGTTCATGAGTTCCCTTGAAGACCGGAGGGTTATTCTTTTGGAATTTCCCCAAAGCACGGAATCCATCATCAGCATGATTCCTCTCATTCACATTGGCCGGAGGATTCTGCCCAATTGCCCCCGCCAATCTCGTCAATGCCTCCGCAATCGCTTCGTCGTTCCTTCCTGCAACCATCTTACTAATTCCAGCAACAAAACCACGTAAGAACAACCAATATTGATAATGCAACACACGCATATCAATAACACACAGGGAAAAACACTCTAACAACTTGGCCGGACGGACCGACCTGCTCTGATACCACTATTGTAACACCCCCTTCTACACCCCAAATAAATGCATATAAAACAATTAGGCACATACAAATTATCAGAGTAAAAAGGTTTTATAATAAGGTATAAAAGAAGAATGCCACAATTTCACCAACAAAACTCTTTAACATTTTGCTCCATAAAATATGTAACAATTTCGTAGTTTGAGAATTCACATTTCAACATTCAATTTGAGCGGAAAATAACATCATTTGATCAGTTCCAAAATATTAATTCAAATGCACATAAGTTATCCAGATTAATGCATCATATCAGTTAGATTACAAAACCACATCAGCTGATACATCGCAATGTATCACAAAAGAATGACTATACTAGTCTAACTACCTGGTGTTACATATCAGAGCAGCCGACTCAAAAGAATGAAGACTAACTTCACAAAAGGACTCTAGCATCCTAATCTGCAATGCCTCATAGAGCATTATAAAACAGCAGAAGGGTGAGAAATATAACCATAATAATCAAAGCATAAGATTATATATATATATATATATAGGTAGTCATATAACACATATTCCCATTTCTCACCATACTTCATTCTCTTAGTCATATATATTTACCACACGTATATAGACAAACCTGGATATTCACAAAGCATTTCCACATTATGCATACACTTACAATTTCCACAATCTCATCATTCACACATAAGCATCTCTTCATGCATATGTCATATATCAATGTGACTCAATAACTCAATGCAACTCATGCAATGCGGTACCGACTCTCGTTATCTTTTTTCGGTTTTTACATTAAACCGGGTCCACTCTTCTAGACCGATAACCCGTTATCTTTTTTTTCGGTTTTTACATTAAACCGGGTCCACTCTTCTAGACCGATAACCACAAAGGCCCGTCCTCTAAGCCTTCAAACCCACTCTTCTAGGTTTGGGACAAGCCACTAGTTTCCACGAAACTAACAGACATTGCCTCTTGACTAAATGATGCATGTACAATCAACCACAACAAATGCACTTAAGACCGACATCTTAATCTCATGCATTTACATAATTCATCTCTTCAAGAATTACACAATGATTGCACATACAGCATATATCACAACAATCAAGGTATTCACATCACAATACCAATCATACAATTACAAGTGATGCACACATATTCACAATGTTCTCATGCATACTCATCACATAATTGCATACACATCAAGCATTCACAAGTTCATTAAATAATACACACATAATCACCTATTATGTTCACATGTATTTATACTTGATGCAATTAACATTCAAATCACAATTCTAGGATTCACGCCCGTAGGCTACCCACAACACACATCATCACAATATATCATATCTATATCATATCATAGAGGTATTGACCTCTGAGAGGCAACCAAACCACCTCCACATGAACAACACAGCAAAGGAAAATGCTGTCACATTCGCCTCCATTCGCCTGGCGAACCCTCGCAGCGAACCTTCGCCTGGCCTTCGCCTGGCGAACTCTCTCAGCGAACACTCGCTAGGCTTCGCCTGGCGAGACTTCCCAGCGAGCCCAAGTCAGTAGCTACTGACTTCATTCGCCACCATTCGCCAGCACCTTCGCTGGGCGAACCCTCGCTACTCAACTTCGCCTGGCGAACCCACCAGCGAAGTCCACTGGGACTTAAATATAATTATTCGCCAACATTCGCTAGGCTTCGCCTGGCGAAGCTTCGCCTTCGCTCGCCTGGCGAGAGCCAGCGAACCTGCGCAGAACAGAACCCTATTCTGTTCCACCTCCACCATCCACCATCATCCAACTTCTCACACAACAAAATCAGTACAAACAGCATCAACACATGTTACCCAACTATTCTACGGCATTATTGCTCAGTTTCAACCGATTAAATCATCAATCTACCGATTATTCCAACTTTTGCCCTAATTGGAAAGTGATGAAAACTCTACCAAAACCCCAACCCAACATACATAACATCATACAATGATCAAATAGAAACATTTCTCACCCTTACCTCGATTAATCGGAGCTTTGATGTTGGTTCTTGATGATTTCCACTTTTCCTCTTCTTCTCTTCTCTTTCTCTCCTTTCTTCTTCTTTCCTCTTTCTTTCCAAATGTTTTCTATCTTTCTTTTCTTTTCTTTCTCTCTTATATATTTCCTTCATTTTCCTTCCTCTCCAATTCCTTCTTAATTCTCTATTAATCCCAATTAATAAAAAATTAATTTCCAACATTGATAAAATCCCACTAAATAAATTAATTACTACAATTAATTATTTAATGAAATTTGGGCTGTTACATTCATCATGTACCCAGGGCTGAAAATCAGATGGCTGATGCCTTAGCCACGTTGGCTTCAATGTATAAGGTCAATTTTTGGAATGAGGCTCCAAGAATTGTGCTTTCGCGTCTTGACAGACCGGCATTTGTCTTTGCAATCGAGGATGCCAATGACGGCAAGCCATGGTTCCACGACATCCAGACCTTCCTTATGACTAAGGAGTATCCTGCGGGTGCGTCTACCCAGGATAAGAAGACTCTGAGGAGGCTGTCTGGAAACTTTTATCTCAATCCTGATGGAATGTTGTATAAGAGAAACCACGATCTTGTGCTACTCAGATGTGTAGATGAGAAAGAGGCGAGTATGCTCATGGAAGAAGTCCATGAGGGCACATTTGGTACGCACGCCGGCGGGCATGCTATGACGAGAAAGATCCTGAGAGCAGGATATTACTGGCTGACTATGGAGTCGGATTGCTTCAGATTCGCGAAGAAATGTCATAAATGCCAGATTTATGCTGACAAAGTTCATGTGCCTCCGTGCCCATTGAATGTCATGTCCTCCCCTTGGCCGTTCTCCATGTGGGGCATCGACATGATAGGCAAGATCGAGCCCACTGCGTCCAATGGTCATCGTTTCATTTTGGTAGCCATCGACTACTTCACCAAATGGGTGGAAGCAGCCTCGTATGCTAATGTGACCAAGCAGGTGGTAGCTAAATTCATAAAGAGGGACATCATCTGTCGCTATGGAATTCCCGAGCGGATCATTACTGATAATGGTTCGAATTTGAATAACAAGATGATGAAGGAGCTGTGCCAGAGCTTCAAGATTGAACACCACAACTCGTCTCCTTACCGGCCGAAGATGAATGGCGCTGTTGAAGCGGCCAACAAGAACATCAAGAAGATTGCTCAGAAGATGGTTGTGACGTACAAAGATTGGCACGAGATGTTGCCGTTCGCCTTGCACGGTTATCGTACGATGGTGCGTACGTCGACCGGGGCAACTCCTTTCTCCTTGGTGTACGGTATGGAAGCTGTCCTGCCGTTAGAAGTGGAGATTCCTTCTTTGCGAGTTTTGGTTGATGTGAAACTCGACGAGGCAGAATGGATTACGAATCGTTTGAACCAACTCAGCCTGATGGACGAGAAGAGGTTAGCGTCGATTGCATTTGTTCGCCTGTACCAAAGCCGAATGAAGAAAGCTTATGATAAGAAGGTGCGCCCAAGAAGCTTTCAGACGGGTGATCTCGTCCTGAAAAAGATTCTTCCGCCACACTCCGATCACCGGGGCAAGTGGACTCCGAATTACGAAGGGCCGTATGTCGTCAGCAAGGTCTTCTCGGGAGGAGCTTTGTTGTTATCCACGATGGATGATGAAGATTTTGCATCCCCGGTGAATGCGGACGCAGTTAAAAAATACTTTGCTTGAAAGAGACCCGCTGGACAAAAAAGGAAGAGTCCAGGCAAAAAAGGGGCATCCCGGCGAACCAAAAACAGAATAAAAGGTTCGGGCAAAAGTTAGGGATATATTGAAAAAATGTACACCCGCGAAGTCGAAAACCTACACTGGGCGGCTTCGGCAAAAAAGGGTATCCCGGTGAACTGAAAACCCGTAAAGGGCGGTTCACGCAAAAGTTAGGGATTTGAATAAGCAAATGACTGTGTTCCGCGTGGACTTTCATTGTTTAGTGGGTTGGAGGACCTGAGGGCCGTTTATCTGAATCAATCTCTTCCGAAGCTGAAGCATCGGAGAAGTATCGAAGTCGAGTGGGTCTTAGAGGGATCAACTCATGGTGTTCGTCTACGCCTCGTTGCCGACATTTGTACATACTGATGTATAGTTATGTTTTATTTTTGCGCGGCTTCCTCATTCCAGGAGCTTGCCTCTGTTGTAAAACATTTATTTACCCATTCAGGGGTCCACCATCAATAAAATGCACATTATTCAGCAATTCTGCTTGTCTGTTTAGCATTTATCTGTTTTGTTTACGAATGAAAACGCCGATGTTTTTTTGATAAAATGCGCATACATAAACTTACGGGCCTAGGCCCATTGATTGTTGAAACAATTAATTACTTGAGCGTTGTCACGAGATAATAACCTTGATAGGCCCCTTTGAGGAGGGTATCTTGTCTGTTTGTTTGTGTTGTTGCAGGTGTAGCACCTTCTAGAAGATGTGTCGTGCGCATCCCCGAAGCAGGGCGAGCCCTCCTTCTCCAGCAGTGTTCAGAAGTCTCTCCTCCGCAGAATCTGAACGCAAGATAGTAAGCATTGATATGTCTCCCCAGGCAGAGATGATTCTCTTCCCCAAGCAGACGCATCCTGAAGGAACGTCGCCTCATCAGCTGAGCCAAGCACCGAAGAACGATGTCTTCTTTCCCCAGCACCGGGTCACAAGTGCAGATTTCATAGAAATGTTCGGGTACCGAAGCTCGTGTGTCCCCAGTAAAGTCGCCGAAGCAGGTGGCTCCCCAGCACTGGGTCACAAGTGCAAATCTCGTAGGGAATTATTCGTACGCCGAAGTATGCAGTAACTGATGGTGCCAGACTGAAGTCTCCAGTGGAATTGAGATTCCCCACCAAGAGTTGTACTCTCTCCTAAAGTTGGATGATTCCCTCCTCCCCCAGTAGAGTATTGGAACAACTGATGTTGAATTCCCCTGCAGAGTTGTACTCTCCCCTGAAGTCAGATGATTCTTTCTTCCCTAGCGAAATTGAAATTCCTCACCAGGGTCGTACTCTCCAGTGAAGTAGAATGATTTCTCTCCCCGGGTGAGTCCGCAGAAAAGCAGAATCCTTGGAAGCAGTTGAGACTGTGAGTGGTTTTCCTAGCAGAGCATTGAACAGCTGATGCTGTATTTCCCCAGAGTCGCACTTTCTCCAGCGAAGCAGAATGATTTCTCCTTCCTCCGCCGAGTTCGCAGATGTCCAAGAGAGCCGAGTCCTTGGAAGTTGATCAGACCATGATCGGCTTCTTCCCCAGTGGAGTGTGGAGCGGCTGAGGTTGTTTCCCCACAGGGTAGTTATCCCCAGAAGAGTAGCCGAGACGGCCACGTAGTTTATTCTCGCGATTGATATCAGCAGGTCCAGGTTCTCGTAGAGCTTCGTTCCTCTGCAGTAATCAACTGAAGTTGTTTTCCCTGCAGCAGTCAACTGAAGATCAGTTCCCCAGACGGAGCCAATTGATATTGGCGTGTCCACGTTCTCCTCAGCAGGAAGATTCCTCTATCTGAGTAGTGCTTTTCTCCTTGACAGGAGGATTTTTTTCCCCCCGGCATTTATTTTGCTGACGGGATTGCATAGCATATTGCATGATTGCATGGCATTTAGCATAAATGCATAGCATTCCCACCATGTGGGGCAGGGCGCCGAAGCATAGGCATCATACGCATGATCTAGGTTATTATCATTCTTGTTTTACAGGTGTTCCACCAAAGGACCAGTTGCTCAGGATGATTCCTGATATTCTCCCCAACAAGGTTGTTTTCTTAGATGATTCTTAAAGACCCCGGTGTAATCCCCACAGTCGCTTGCTCAAGATGATTTTTGAGATCCCCAGCGAAGTCTTGAGTTCAAGACGATTCTTGAATTCCTCACCAGGGCCGTTTGCTTAAGGTGACTCTTAAGACCTCCGCGCAGTTTCCCGAGTTGGTTGCCTAGGATAATTCTTGAGTTCCCCAGTCGCGTCCCCAGCAAGAGCGCCCAAGAAGATTCCTGGAATCCCTAGCAGAATAAAGTCTCCAGAAAGGTCAGCAGTTCAGGATGATTCTTGAAGGTACCCGACTGAATTGTTTGTTCAAGATGATTCTTGAAGTCCCTAGCGGCGTGATATGTTTTCCCCAACAGTGACGTCTAATCTGAAGATTGACTTCGTAAACGCCTGAAGGCGATATCAGAAGGTTCCTGTGGATTCAGATTTCCTTGTTGATGAATCAACGTGTGTCTGAAGACAGAGTTCAGAAGTTGGTAAGTCCAATTTTTGTATGCAAGATGATCCGTGTTGGCCTGAAGACCAAGTCAGTTGTCCTGAGGTGATGATTGATTGCGATCAAGTGAATAGTGTTTCTTCTGACTGAAGTCGAAGATGTTTCTCCAGCTGAAGCGGAGTTTGCCTGAAGGCAAAAATGTTTGAATCCCCGTAGAGTCATGAATGGCTCAGGATACCATTTCTCTGACTGAAGTCGCAGATTTCCCAAGCTGAAGCGAAGGTGCCTGAAGGCAAGGTTATCCCCAAGGTCATGAATGACCTAGGATTCATTTTTCGGACTGAAGGCCGAAGTATATCCCTGACTGAAGTCACAGATACTCTATAGCAGAGGCGGAGTTTCCTGAAGGCAGATCCATGTATCCTTGAAGGCCAAGGACCATTTCTTTAGATTGAAGTCGAAGATACCTCCTGCAGAGTGCCATCCTTGAAGGCCAAGGATGCTTATCTTCAGAAGTACTTGAAGATATTTTCTAGCTGAAGCTGGAAGTGGCCAGAGGCCCGGGTTT
The DNA here is from genome assembly GCA_963859935.3 of Lathyrus sativus. Taxonomy (NCBI): domain Eukaryota; kingdom Viridiplantae; phylum Streptophyta; class Magnoliopsida; order Fabales; family Fabaceae; genus Lathyrus; species Lathyrus sativus. Next base: position 42,577,768 of record OZ012739.1, read on the forward strand.
CATATGTCTTAGATGTTGAAGTTCTACGGTGGGCAGTGTGCAGTAGTATTCCGATGTTCGTTATGGTTCTGAGGGTGAACCCCAGATCAGAGCGTGCTCGGTTAAGTCTCTCATTCCCAGCGGAGTAGTTTCCAATATGCAAGTGTACTTTACCAGGGGTGAACCCCAGGTTAGATTTGTTCAGTGTTGTATTTTGTTCGACGGCGAGGTTGAATGTTTGTTTTGACGGCGAGGTCAGATGATGTTTGTTCGACGACGAGGTTGAATGTTTGTTTTGACGGCAAGGTCAGATGATGTTTGTTCGACGGCGAGGTTGAATGTTTGTTTTGACGGCGAGGTCAGATGATGTTTGTTCGGCGGCGAGGTTGAATGTTTGTTTTGACAGCGAGGTCAGATGATGTTTGTTCGGCAGCGAGGTTGAATGTTTGTTTCGACGGCGAGGTCAGACTCTTTAATCCACAGCAGAGATGATGTTTGTATGACGGCGACGTCGAGTGTCTCTCAGAGCGATGTTTGTTTCCGACGACGATGTCAGATTCAGTCTCCCAGCGGCGATGTTGGGTATATCAGGTGGTTTAGTCTTCCAGCGGCGATGTTGGGTGGCTGGTTGCCTGAAGATGATGTCAGAAGAAGTTAAAGTGGATAACTGGTGGTGATGTCAGATCAGTATCTCTCCAGCTGTTGAGAAGCTAATGTTGCAGTGTTCCCCGCAGAGCATCGTGTGCTCGTGCAGTTGGCAAATTTTCGGGTTTACCGGTATTCAACCGTCTCGCACCTTGATTGGCTGAGAGCCGTTCGCTTCTCACCCAGTCAGGTTCAAGCCGTTTGAATAGGGGCAGCTGTTGCACCCCAAAATTTGACCAACATTTATTTGCCCATCAAGTGTTTGAAGGTTGATATCTTCATCAGAAAGTTCAGGAGATCCTCAGAGGAATTGGTTGAAACCAAGGTTGTGTGTCTCATAACTTGAGAGTTGTGGGTGCTCCTCAGATGATTCTGAGACTTTGAAGAATAGACTTGAAGCTTTGAGAAAGTCTATGAGATGTCTTGAAAGCCATCATGGATCCTAGAGAGGTCATTATGCAAGAATTCAGAAGATTCAGCCATGAGTGGTGAAATTAGGGTTTTGACTGGGTCAACCCTAAGTCCACTGAAGATTTGGAGAAGGTTGAGACCCAATCCAAGGGCCATGAGATCATGGAATGATGCATAGAGATGTTATAAAGATGATTCCTAGACCAACTCATCATGATTGAGGAGTTTGAGAAGTTTCAAGTTAGGGTTTCTGAGGATTGTCAGTGAAAAAACCCTAATTTGATCCCTATCTTCCAGGCAGTTTTAGCTCAAGATGTGATTGATATCTCATCTTCCCCACAACATGAATGTTGTAGAGATTGTTCTTAGCTTTAATTTGAGTGGTAGAAGTCCTTGATAGGAGTTGCAGAGCTCAAGTTATGGTTTTGACAAATTACAGGTCAGCAGAGGTGTGTGAATCTGGGTCCTTGAAAGTCACCCAACTTGCAGACAACTTTTGCCCTAGTAGGATGATTCCTATGATTTCTTGATCAACATGAATGTTGAAGATCATCTTCTTAGCTTTCTAGAGAGTACTAGAAGTCCTTGATAGGATGTGTAGAACTCAACTTATGGATTGAGCAAGACAAGGGTATTTTGGTCATTTGGTGATTATAGGTCATTTTAAGCAAAGGCCATATCTCCTATTTCCAAGCCTCAGATGAAAAAAATCAAAACATCAAAGTTGTTCAAAATGGGATTTTAAGCCTAGAAAAAAGGTCATGAGTTATTGAAAGAGCTTGTAGCAAGGACTTTCATGATTGGGTAAAAATGACCTAAAATGGCTTATAAGTTGAAAAGTTGAAATGGAATTTTGGTTTAGGAGATGTACAAATCCAAAATAGGTCATCCAATATGTCATTTTGACTCCAAACAGTATTTTAAAAACAATGGTTCAAGTAGAATTTTGATTTGAGGTCTTAAAATGGATGTTACTTTGTAAAATTCATGCTTGCATATTAAGGAACCTTTGAGAAACTTGGCATAAGGCAAGGTTTAGCTTGTTTTTTTCACTCATTCAATCCCAATATCTCATGTAAGGAGTTTTTGACACAATATTGAAAGGTTTAAGGCATGAAAGGAGATAATGCAATATGTCATGACAAGAGAAGTTCCATGACTTTCTAAATGATTCTCAAAGTTTCTAGATGAGTCTAGACTCTTCCATTGGTTTCTATATATTGGTTAGATCACAATGTGGTCAAGGTTGGTGATAGTTGATGTTGAATCCATTTTTCTCCATTTGCAAATCATATTGAATTTTTTTCTCTCTTCACCATTTTTTCCATTTTTCCCACACTTTCACATTTTGGAATTTTTTTCAATCTTTTTTCTCTCACTTTCCATACTTTTTCTCTTCACCAATCAATTACACAACAATTATAGAGATGGTTCATCATTTTTTTCGAGAGAATTGGAGCAAGAGGAACCTTGTAGTAACATGAAAAAGTGGTGAAAACTCAAATTCCAATTTTCACTTTTTCATCAATTCAAGACTTGTCAAGGCTTCAAACATATTCACCAAGTATTGTTGAGTGATTCTACATAATTTTCCAGAAGAATTCGTGCTCCATTGAAGCTCCACAACTCAATTTTCAAAGGTATCGAAAAATCAACATTACTCACTAATTATGCATTCTTTTTACACCATTGTTACATATTCAACATCCCCTTGGGTAGTAGATGGTTTCGGGTAAAGAAAGAAGAGTTTTTACAACAATTTGGTGTTCTTGAAAGTTTGAGATTCATATACGGTTTTTGAGTTAGAGGCCATTTCAAGGGAAAATAGTGGTATATTTGGATTCCTCTCGAAAAATCCCACAAGATTCGTCTAAAGAACATTGCGTTTGGTCAAGTATTGAGGGAGATAGGTGCTCCCGAAGTTTTCCGGCCATAGCCCTCACCAACGGCCGCGCTACTGTTCACGTTCAGCAAAAAAAAAAATCTCCATGAAGAAGATGATGAATACGCCGTTGGATCATGCAAAAGACTTTGACTTGGTCTACCATCACACGGCCAGGAATAATCCACATGCGCGGCCACCTCATCCCTCATTAATTGAGGTGGCACGCCAACTCAGCATTTTTGACCCCCCAACACCCCTGTTCGATCCTTGGCAGCTGCACTTTTATTTATTCTCACTATTTCTCTTGTTTTCTCATGTGTTCATGCTATTCCATATGTTCTTTTATTTTTCTGTTTTATATGCTGACTTCAAATAATCATAAAAAATAGGAAAATTAGTATTTTTGATCCCCATTTTTTTGTGCTGAATCTATAAGATGTCTAGGATTTAATAAAACTGGAATTATAATTTTACCATGTTTGACATTTTCTTTGGATTTTTTACATTTGGGTCGTCATAAAAAGGCCAATGCTGGTGCTATCATTTTGTTGAATTTCTTTGACCTATCAAAACACAATTTAAATGTCAATCCTTTTGCAGGGATCTCATACACACGTTGAGGTATTGTGATATATTTTTGTGGTAATTTTATTGTACCATTTTAATTGGTTTTGGATGCTTTCTTTAACATGCTCCACTTTAATCTTTCCTTTGGTATACATGAGATATCTTGCAATGTTTTCATCTTGTTTGACCATTTATCTTTGGATATTTTTGTGGTATCTCTCACCCCTGGTTTGTGGCTTGATGTAGGGCATTGGAGATTTTTATTTGAATTTTTTAGCACCTTTTTCTATTTTTCTTATGTTTTGTATTCGAACTTGTAATTTGGACTTCTGAACGGACTTTATTTTTGTTAAGGCTCCAACGGCCGCTTTGTGTTTGCGTGATGAACGCCGTGGCTTATATTTCTTATTGTAGATATGTTAGAGGTATTGGAAGACACTTAGGTGGTTTTTATTTGTATGTGTAGCTTGCCCGATTATCGACTTGTTTGCATGATAGCACGTTGCGATTCCAAATAGTGGATTACGCGTTTCATTCAGAGTTTTCACTCGATTCTTTGCATATGATCACTTGGTATTTTCTTATTCCATCCATGAATGGGCTTGAGGTTGAGATGAACCTTCCTCCCTCCTTTGCATTGCATTTACCATTGCTATATTCATGTTCACTTGTATGCGGTTATTACTTGTATTTCCGTTTCTTCCTTTCGTTTCCTTTCCCGTAGGACTTCCATTCTTCCTTGTTCAAGGGAGGATGTGATAGACATTAGGAGTTAACCCATGCATGATAACATTAGGATAGATTTTATTCCCTTTTAACCCTAGGATTTGTAGAGTGTCATCTCTTCTTCCTTCAAAACAACAGAAAAACATTAATAAAGGTTATAACAGAGATTAATTCATTTCTTCCGTCAAAAGATTTGAACAGACATCAACCTTTTTGCAATAAGAAAACCCTTGTTTAAGGTGAGATTTTTCATAAAAGACACTTGAACAGCTTGTGTCGGGCGTAGCCCGAACTACGTTTGCTCTGATCTTCCATGCTGTGTGGAAGTACGTAGGCATAGGATGCGATATCCTAGCGAGCAACCTTCCCCACCTTCACCCGTAGTAGGCCGAACTACGTTGACTCTGATTTCTCATTCTCTGATGAGAATACGTAGGCATAAAGTGCGACGTTTTGCCGAGTCATTTTTCTTTTCTTTTTCAGCCAGCCTTGATAGGTAGATAGATTATAACCAACCCGTCCAAGTAAACAAACAAGCGAGGATCCCGTCGAGTACGACGGACGTGAGGGGTGCTAATACCTTCCCCTTGCGTAACCGACTCCCGAACCCAGACAATGGTTGCGACGACCTTGTCTTACCCTTATTCGTCAGGTTTTTCCGATCGTTTCCTTTCCCGCTCTGAGGGATAAATAACGAAAGGTGGCGACTCTTCTGTCATGCCGACACCTTATTTTCGCGCAAGCGACAATAGTCAAACTTGTTATGATTATTTTTAGTATTCAGAATAAAACAAGAGCATCCAAATGGATGGAAATAAGAGATGTTGGGTTTTCTTCCTTTACAAAATTCATAAGGAGTCTTTTCCAAAATAGGTCTAATAGAGATCCTATTCTAAATGTAACATGTTGTATTCACAGCTTTTGCCCAAAAGTGCTTAGCTACACTCGGACGAGAATGAGGAAGTCAGAGCGATCGTAGTTCGACGTACGAATCGATAAGTGTTTTTTATGAGCTACGTTAAGTTCACATTCTAGCAGTTAGGGTCTATGCTTGTTTGCAATAGAACGGAAGAGTAACATACTCTTTCTGAAAATGATTTGACAAACAATCCAGAAGGATGAAAAATGATTTGAATTTGTTTGTGAGTTTTAGAGAAGTGAATTGAATTGGTTTGAGATTCATATTTCACTAAAGTCTATGACATAGGAGCGAATGCGTCACATGATCGCCCCCAAACGGGACGTACGCTAAACACTCTAAACAAAGTAAGGAGATACTCCTCACTCATTATTTCCCATACACTTAAGGCTTGTGGCACACAATAATCATTGCATTTATTATGTACTTTGATGTTGTTTTGAGAAAGAAAATAGAAAGATACACAAAGGTTCTAAAGGGAAAACTCGGTCCTAACGTTGTCATGCAAAATGGCCCTAAGGTCAGGATGCGAAAGGAACTTCTATCCCAATGCTAGCATGCAAAATTGGACCTAAGGTTGAGGTTAAAAAGGGAATAACCTAATGTTATTATGCATGGATCAACTTTTAATGTCTATCCTACTCCAAGCTTAATAAAAAATTAAGTTGGACTAGGAGGCCTTAAGGGAGCATGCAAGAACAAACCAAAATAAAAAAAATCAAACCAAAAACAGCAGCTACGACAGCGCTTCAGTTTCAGAACAGCGGTAAAAACCCAGCAAAAAAGCAAAACAACATTTAACATCTCATGTTTTCAGCATATAACAGGTGTAAAATGCAGCAAGCAGCATGGACATATTTAACAGCATGCCAAAAATAGGATAGCAGGTGTAAAAAGTTCAGGCAGCATGTATGCGTCAACAATGAAGCAACACATCAAGCAAGCAATAATCATAAACGCGCATGCATAACAAACCAAACCAAGCATCAAGATTGCATATAACCAAGATTAAACAACAATTGGCATATGATCGAGTCATCCAAGAACAACACGTGATTATGCATCCACAATTCAATAACAGCATATGACATCATGCAAACCAAACATGAACACATATCAAGCAAGGTCAATTGATGGACATGTATTAACAGTTAAGCACAAGTAAACTCAACAAGATTGCAAAATTAAACCTTCAACAAGAATATCATGCATATTCCACAATAATTAATCGTTTTGAACACACGTGTATTTGCAGAATCGGAAACAAACATAAGCATGTGACACAAATCCAGCAAGATAAACATCAAGAATCCATAATTACCTGTGTACAAATGATTATGCAACATGATCAACACACCAAGAATGCAACGCAAAACCAAATATATTCACCATTGAAAACCATAAGTCGCGTGTCGAAGAATCAAAAGCATGCTATCAAGTATGAGGAAATAGCTCAAAAACATTCCACAAATGTGCATCATATCAATCCATGGGGTTTAAGGATGGAAAGGAAACCAGACAAGCTTGAAAATGCAAGAAAATCTCATTCTGCAACAGTGTTAATCGGTTAACCTCCTGGTGTCAACCGATTAACACTGTGAAAAGTAGCCAAAAACACACAGCAAAGCAGTGTTAATCAGTTAACCCTCTAGTGTTAACCGATTAACACTGTGACAGAAGTAAAAATTCAGCAATTAAAAGCACTTTTAAACAGGTAATCAATTATCCATTCATACACATGCTTAGGAAATCAATTATGCACGAAAATTAAATCAAATATTAGCAATCAAACATCCAATAGATCCAACAAACACCAAAATTAATAATCAAAACAATCAATGAACCAATTATCACCAAAATCTTATGGATCTACTTTGTGACATGCAAGATTAAGCAAAATCAAAGCTAGGTCTAGAGTTTACCAACCTACAAAGCTGAGAATTACTTTAGTGAGTGTTGTTAAGCTGAAATTGACAGATCCAAGCAAGAAATCCAAGGATCTATGAAGCTCTAGCAAGAAAACTTGAAGATCCAAGCAATAATCCACAAATAAGCAAAAACTCTTCAAGAAGTGATTCCAAAATTTTGACTAAGATCCAAATGAGTTACAAAATCAGAATTGAACCAAGGATGATGATGCGATGGAGGTATAGCTCAAGAATTCACAAATTGCAATGTAAGATTTGTGAAGCTTTTGGCTATGGAGCTCTTGTGAGGGTTTTGGGATGAGAGAAAAGTTGAGAGAATTAGAATGAGATGTGTAGAAATATCAGAAAATGAGTGAATGTTTTAGAGGTTTATACCAAATTGATTTAAGTATGGTTTAGGTTTGGAATTAAATGTGGTTTGAAGTGTGGGTTAGTGTTAGGAATGCAAATTAGGAGTGGAATTAGGAATGGAAATGTTTGAATTTTGGAGGTAAGTGAAATTAATTTTGAATCATGAATCAAATTTGAACCAATTCTAGATCCTTCTACTGGTGTGAAATGAAATCAAGTGATTGGAATTGGTACCACATGATGCAACGCTGGAAATGAAATAATCTAGGCAAATTTTTCATTGATTAACTGATTAACTAAATTTGCCTAGCAAACGGTTAATCGGTTAATGCCTTACAAATTTGAATTTTTTGGCGCCTTAAAAAGGGAAACTTGGAGAATCGTTTGTTGCCACCTGTTCTGAGCATAGTTTGGCATCTAAAATTTGTCATTTGATATTGCACATGTATAATTCCTGAAATACACTGTGAATTTCCTCCTACACTTAAAATATCTGGCTAGAAAAAAATATAATCTGGTGCCCGATCGTTAAGCAAAATAAATGTTGAAGCCTTTGATGCTTGTTGCTTACAAACTTGGAATGAAGGGAAGTCTTGAGCCATAGAAACAACTTGATCCCATGTATCAAAAACCAATGCCATGATATGAACAATGACGATGAAAATGAACAAAACATAAGCCAGTTACGGTTAAAAAAAGAAAAGGCAAATTTTGGGGTGTTACAATCATTGTCATAATCATAACCAATTCCTCTCTTCCCATTGTGAGTAACACCATAGATCATGGAAGACATTCTGCTTCTGTCTATGCTATTGTTCAAGAAATTTTTAAATGGCTTATCATATTTATATAAGATGGTTTCGGAAGACGGAAGAGCTTTAGAAAGAGTTTCTTCAAGTTTTAAACATTTTTTGTTAAGAAAAGCATTTTCTTTTTGTAAAAAAAATTGTTTTATTTTTGCTCAAAAACTTATTTCTCTTGCTTAATAGACTTTTCAACTTCATATTCATGAGCCTTTTCAGTTCTTTGAATTTGCGTTGAAGTTTTTGATACCTGTTCAGAGATTTTGACAAACATAATTCTAAATCAGCACGGGAAAATTCAGAAAGTACCTCTTTTGAGTCAGACTCTGTTTCAGATGTGTTTCCTTTAGATATGGTAACCATGAATGCAATGTTGGCATGCTCCTCTTTAGAATCCATTTCTAGTACTTCAGAGTCAGAGTCATCCCATGTTTCCATGAGACCTTTCTTCTTGCCTTTGAACACATTGTTCTTGAAGCTTTATTTTCTTGAGCTTTCTTTCTTAAGCTTTGGACATACATTTTTGTAGTGTTTAGGCTCCTTGCATTCATAGCATATTAATTTCTTTCTTGTTCTTACTTTTGAAGATGAATCTAGACGATCTCCTCTGTTTCTGGACCTTTGGAAGTTGTTTTGTCTTTTCTTCTAGAGTTGTTTCATTCTTCTGGATAGAAGGGACATTTCTTCTTTGTCATCCGAATCTTCTACTTCTTCTTTCTTAGCTTGGAAAACTTTGTTCTTTTCTGACTTTTTTCTTTCTAATCTAGATTTTAGAGTGACAGATTTACCCTTTTTCTGGGGCTCATCTTCCTCTAACTCTATTTCACGATTTCTGAGTGAGCTAACCAACTCTTCAAGGCTTATGTTATTCAAATCGTTGGATAACTTTAGCGCAGTAACTATTGGTCTCCATTTCTTAGGAAGGCTTCTTATGATCTTTTTGACATGGTCTATTGTAGAGTAATCTTTGTCCAGAACTTTAAGTCCTGCTACTAAGGTTTGAAATCTTGGAACACAGTCTCAACAATTTCGTCATCTTCCATTTTGAAGCCTCGTATTTCTGGATTAAGGCTAGAGCCTTAGTTTTCTTGACTTGATTATTTCCTTCATGTGTCATTCTCAACGAGTCAAAAATATCCTTTGATGTATCTCTGTTAGTAATCTTTTCATATTCATTATAAGAGATAGCATTGAGAAGAATAGTTTTGGCTTTGTGGTGATTTTTGAACTCAGGTTTTTGTTCATCATTCATTTTGTTTCTGGGAGTGGGGATACTAACCGTAGAAATGAGTATTTCATAGTCATTTGTAATAATGTCCTAAAGATCTTCATCATAGACTAGAAAGAAACTTTCTACTCTATCTTTCCAGTACTCGAATTTTTCTCCGTCAAAAACAAGAGGCTTAGCATTGTAACTATGTTTCTCGTTTGTGTTGGAAGCAACCATATAGTGTTTTTCTCACACTAGATCTCTACACAGTTAAGTGTTTTATTGAAAAATAAATAATAGAGCCGAAGCTCTGATACCAATTGAAGGTAGAGAAAAACACAAGAAAGGGGGTTTGAATTGGGTTTTTAAAACTTTTTCGATAGAAGTGCTTTACACACACAAACAAGATATACAAAATTAGAAAGAAAATGACACGTTTGGTTTATACAAGTTCTCCTATAACGAGGCTACATCTTGTCCACCCGACCAAGGTGATTTCACCTTCAATAAGGACTTAATCCACTAATCTTGAAAGATTACAAAAGTTCGTCTAAGTGTTAGAAAACACCTTAGCCCTCTCAAGTATACAGACTAACACTTAGTCACTTGAGGAAAAATAATTTCAAAGAGATTACAATAGAAAGTGTTTACAATAGTGCTTCTGATAAGCGAATGAAACAAAATAAAGAACAATCTTTATAAACAAATATGAGCAACAACTCTTTGTGTTTGAGAATACTCTCTTGATAGAATTTTGAGACTTTGCATTTTCACTCTTGCAATGCTGTTTCTTGTTTTAACAATGAAGTAGTGACTCCTTTATATAGGCTCAAATGGTAGAACGTTGGAGGGAACAAATGTCACTATCAGTTCCAACTGCCATAGCGGTAATCCGAAGATTGTGGGAGACAGGAGTAGTAAAGTTTCACAATCATTCCTTAACAACTTTGGTGCATAAACAATTATTTCCAATTTTAGATTGTACTATTGTACGAATACTTTTAGTGCAAGTTTTGTCTTGATCTTACCTTCTAATGGAATTCTTCTAATGTCAAGTGATGATGAATCCAGAAGATATTGCGTTTAGATAAAGTTGCTAAGAAGTATCAGAGTAATCAGAGTCAAAATTTGTCTTCACTTAAGTCTTCTTAGAATGATTTAAAGGTAGGAAAAACACTTAGAAAGTGGGGGGGGTGAATAAGAGTTTTAAAAACAATTTGGATGATAGAAGAAAATAACAAGGTAATTTTATCCTGGTTCGTTTGAACTCAAACTAATCCAGTCCACCCTACTAAGGTGATTTGCCTTTCTCAACAAGGACTTAATCCACTAAATCAAACTGATTACAGTGTTAACCACTAAGACAACTATCTTTGTCTTCTCAAGAAATCTAACCACACTTGGTCTCTTAAGGAATCTTTTGCAAAAGATAAACTAACAAAGTGTTTAAGATTTGCTTCTAAAAAGTTATATCACAACAATGATTTTTACACAAGTTAAAGAACGAAATAAAAACTATTTAGCTTTGAAGAAAGTTTGTATGAGTTTGCTTGTTGAATAATTTTTCAAGTGATTTGTTAATAATTTGTTAACCTTTGAAGTGATGCTGAGACTTACTTTTATAGTACTAGAAGTCCATTTCTCAAAGACTGTGCAATGCCGTGCATTCAGTTGCTTTTGTCTTCTATTGACTTTTCCTTTCTCAGAAGGGGAATGTTCTGACAAATCCTTTTTGTCTGAATTCCTGTGTCATGCACGAATGAGGAAAGAGTTATTTGGATAAAGACAAGGAATATGCCAACGGATCTTTATTTGAACAACATCTTCTTCAACGACTTTGGAACGTCTTGCATCAGAACTTCTGATGATGTTCCTAGTTCTTCATATCAGAGTTTTGCAGCAAAGTGATTTAGCGTGAAATTCTTTATCAGAGCAGACTTGCTTATCAGAGCCTCTGTACTTGCAGCGTTAAGTACTTCCAGAGTCTTCTGAAGCTGTATGTATGCTCTTTACTCAGATTCTTCTTAGCTTCGCTCAGAGTCATTTGTAGCAGATTAGAATCTTCTAATGTGTTGCTTCTGACGCTCAGAGCTTTATCGTTTTGTAATGTTCAGAGGCGTTCTTGCTTCCAAAATAATATTAATTTTGATATCTGAAACAAATAAACACTTGAATAGAATTAGAGTATATAAATTCTCTATACAAAATTTCATTAATGTTATCATCAAAACAATGAGATATATTAAACACCAATCTGTGTTCTAACAATCCCCCCCTTTTTGATGATGACAAAAACTATGGGAAATTTTGTTTAAATAGAAAATAAATATCTCTCCCCCTGAGAATATTAATCTCCCCCTGAAATGAATACTTCTGAAAAGATTAAATACTTCCCTTTCAGCTCTTGTATTCTTTTCAGCGTCAGAGGAAACTTGTAGATTCTCAGACTTTAGTTCAGAGTTAATTCTTAGAATTTTATCAGATGAGAATTATTAGCTCTGAAACACTCAAAAAAATATGATTAGATAATATATATCATGTATGAGTTGCCTTTTGGTATCTGTTTATATGAATTATAAAAATTACCAGTTTCTCCCCTTTTTTGTCATATCAAAAAGAAAGTCTGATTAAGAAAAACTTTAAGACAGAAAAAAAATAACAGAGGAAAACAATAAATCATATGATAGAAATAATCCAAAACAAAAATAGACAAGCAGTTAACACATAAGTGCACAAATAACAAAGAAACTAAGAAGGACAGGAAGCCAAAATCCTCAGAAGATTTGTTATCTCAGATGTTGACTCGTCTTGCTTCGCCATCCAAGTCTTGATTTCTTCAGTGGTCTTTTCCTGCTTTACCATCCAAGATCTTATCTCAGTGTTACTAGCCTTGAGTTCATCAAACTTAGCATGAAGATCTTCATCTTCTTTCTTCACTTTAGATGACTCAGGAGCAGATGCAGAAGCAGAGGCATTGTGAATAACCAAAGAAGCAGATGCATTCTGTATAATCATGTCAGAAGGTTGAACAGAGTCAAGACTTTCTTCAGGACCAGGAGCAGAACCTTCTGGAATGACTTCTTCAGGCTTATACACTTCAGCAGTCTCAGATGCAACAAAGTCTTCAGAAGGAAGACACACATCCTTTGCAGGTGTGTTTTCCAAAAGCAAAGTTGGATTTTTGCAAACTCTCAGAAGAGTGAGTCTGGAAGCTTTAGGAAATCTGACCTTTACATCATCAGAACAAATCTCTTGAAGATTTGAAGCCACAGAGTTGAATTTATTTTTGAATCTCTTCCAGATAGCTTCAGAATCATCAGGATTCATACTTGAAAGGCATTCCTTCTTGACAGAAGATAACCACATATTTATTTCTTTTTCAAAACCAGCAAATAGAGTACCACCATCTAGCCTAGAATTGGGTTTCAGATAGGATTCTAATGGTGGTGTTTTGGTGGGAGCAGAAGTTGAAGGTATGGAAAAAGAAGGAATAATGATAACAGGTGGATATAATGAAGATGGAATATGGACAGATGAAGTATTAACAATCTTAGGTTCAGATGGGTAGGTTCAGAAGAAAAGATATCATCCTCAGGGTCAGATGGGATAGAAACAAAGGGCTTGAGAAAAGATGAGATGACATCTGATCTATCAGAATCAATGGAATCAGATGAATCAGAAGATTTAGATGATCCAGATAGAACTGGATAGACAGTCGTGAGAGGTTGAAGATCAAGAATGACTGGTTCAGGATCAGATGGTATGGTTTCTGGTTGTTGTGGTTCAGATGTTTGATTTTTAGATGGTGGATGTTCGGAAGGTTGGTTTACAGAAGGGTTTGGTTCAGATGTTTGTGGAATAGAAGATAGGGTTTTATCAGAAGTAGTTTTCTGATGGATGTTGAAAGAAGGTGTGGATGGTACAGATGATTGTGGTTCAGATGGTTGTGGTTGTTGTGGTTCAGAGGGGGTGGTTGAGATTTTTGTGGTTCAGAAGAAATGGGTTCAGAGTTGTGAGGAGGAGAAGGTGTGGGAATTGGGTCATAAGGAGGAGGAGGTCCAGATATTAGTACTTCTCTTAATTGTTCTAAAATAGAAGGTAAACTTACAGAAGGGTTACCTTTCTGCTTCTTGATGCATTTTGGCTTTGCAGAAGATGCTTCTCCAAAAGCTTTCCTCTTAGATTTCGAAGATCCTTCTTCTGAGACCTTTCTTTTCTTCCTCTGTTTCTCCCCATAGAGATCTGGTCCAGGTTCATTTGCTCTTTGGACCAAATTTGCTGGCAAGGGGGTTTCATTTGCTAAGCAAGCAGCGATGTAATTCATAATGACTTCCTTTGGTTCTTCAGCAGAGAAGAGAGGGAAATCATCTAAAGGAATTCTTCTCTTGCTTACTTCGTCAATGTTGAACTGAACTGGTGCAGAAGTAAGTTCTTCCACTATCCTCATCCTTTGCAGACTCTTTCCATTTAGAGGTTTTCCAATAATTGAAGCTAACTCTTCTTTCATACCAGCCTCTGTCAGATGACCCACTAATCCATTTTCAGTCAGAATATCTGAGATCAGTCTTCCCATAAGGATCCAGTTTCTCACCTTCTGATGTTTTGTTTTTGACAGATTCTCTGGACATTTTTACATGTCCCCACAGATGAGTAAAAAGTAAGCAAGGCAGATCCACCTTGATGCTTTTACCCAGACAGTACATGAAATACATCTGATCTGTGTTGATGTAGTCAGGAGAATTTATGGATTTCCTGTGATGTGTGCAGCCTAAGAAGATCTTAGCCCAGATCTTGTAATGAACCTTTAAATCCTTTATCTTGCTTGAAGCTTCCCCAGAAGTGAAAACTTCACTGTACACCTCATTCATATCAATACGACTTGCTGGCAGATGAGTAACACCATCTGTTTCTTGATATCCTATCAACTTGTGAATCAGATCTTCAATGATGATAATCTCTTTACCTAGAACTGAAGAAACAATGAATATGGGGAAAACAATTGCATGGATCCAAAACTCTTTAACCAAGCAAGGATAAACTGGTCCTATTAGTCTATCAAAATACTTTGTCCATCCTTGTGATGACACAGTTGGACGCAAATCATAACCATTCACAGCAATACATTCAAAATCAATAAGAACTCACATAAAACTTCCAGTTGATCAATAAGTGTGAGGAGAGTTCTTACAGGTTCTTTGAACAGAGCAGGACCCATAGTAAAAGATGAAACCGCAGCCATTGTAGATTCAAACTGTTGAGAGGTTGAAAATGAAGTTTCCATTTCTGATCTTGAGAGATAACGAGTTCTTCTTTGAAATTTAGGTTTGGAGGAGAGGAAGAAGCAATGAAGCAAACCGAAATGCATAAAAGGTGTGAGAGAGAGTGAAAAATGTCAGAAGTGTTGTGTTGTGGAATATATAGGGGCAAAAATTAGGGCACACATTCACACGATCAACATTTAATTCAATTAATTTAAAACAAAAAAGTCACATAAAAAAGAATAATGATTTAAAAACATTAAATGATACTGACAAGCGTGGGGAGGAAAACGAGAAATTGAGAATTCAAACAGTATCTCAAAACGGCGTCTCATTGTGTACATTCCACCTTTTCAGATTTCGTGTGACACATGTTTGATGTTGATGTGCCTCTGAATCTCTTTAGAATAAGAAATGTTAAACAACACTCAGATCTTCTGAGACTTGTTAGATCAGAGTTTCACAACAAAAAAATAATGTACCAAAAGAAATAATCAGATGAATTACTTCAGAGTATAGATATTAATCATATTTCATCTGAATAAATTTGACTCTGAATAATAGTTTTATTGTAACACCCCACTTCCCGTATTAAATAAAATATAAATATTATAATAATAATCAGAGTTTTCACCAAAAAGTGGGATATCACATCTCCAAATTTTATAAAAATACTTTATTCATTCTTTTCAAAATAATACAGCGGAATTTGTTTCATAAAGTAAATTACATCAAAACATGATACGTCACAGGATTTCAACACGTTTGACATAAAACAATTACAACACCCATATCCCGTGTTACGTATTAGAGCATCCTAGACTCGACGGTCACACCAATATCCAAGCTAGCTAAACACCTGGATTATCTGTACTTCCGAAAAAGCACAGACCACAACAACAACAAAGGGGTGAGAAATAATGATCAGAATATAATGGTAATGTAATACATGTAAATAAGGTAGTAAAACACACCAACACACCAATATTCACCCCCAACAACTCCATATGACGAACCTACTGTTCAAATTACAATATAACATATTATAATGCAAATATGCAACTCAACACCATGCATGCGGTACCGACTCGTTGGTTCATTCAATCGAACCTGGATAGATCACTTACGCTCCTCCTGAGACATGATCTATCCCCCACCATTCTCCACAAAGGAGTACGGATGAATCACTTACGCTCCTCCTGAGACATGATTCATCCCACCAAAACACCATGATATGCACACACCAATGCATAACTAATATATTTAGGCACTCAACGTGCACACGATCCTCCTGATCATATCATCATACACCAATGCACATATGTACAAATATAACATACACCAACACCATATAAATCAACCAGATAGTAACCAAGTTCATACTTTAACACCAAGATATAACATATCCCACCACTCGGGGGTACGCGATCCTACTGATCACTACATACATATACATCAACTAATTGTCCACCAGTCATTATTACGGGAAACATGCACTATCACCAAGTACACAAGTTAGTTCCCACACTCATCATTCTTACAGTGCATCAAGGCCAAACTGTACCTATCATCTCAACTCAGATCCTCAGTCTATTCTAGTACCAATCTTGCACATTACCGTAACCAATAGGCTTCTAATTCCTATTCCCAAAATCATCACCTACACACTCTATCGATACCTCAAAAGCCATACAGAATTTTCCCTAAAAACTGTAAAACACCCTGTATGCCCTATATGCCAAATCATCCCAAAACACCAATTCATTAACATTGACTTATACTCCATCACTATCAATTACTAGTTATCATCAAACACAAACACACCAATAAACATTATACTTACCAATTATCCTATACTTCCTACTCTATAACCAACATTACGGTACATTACCGACACTTCAGAGTCACTCTAAATCTCACCAAGGTCCTAACCATAGTCATTAACGACACTATAGGGAAACAACACATAATTTTCCCCAAAGCTATAATCAGGGTCATTACCCACACCACAGTAACAACACAAAATCTCACCAAAACTCTATTTATATTTACTATCAACACTGCAGTAACAACATATAATTTTCCCCAAAGCTATAATCATGGTCATTACCCACACTACAGTAACAACACAGAATCTCACCAAAACTTTATTTATAGTTACTATCAACACTGCAGTAACAACATATAATTTTCCCCAAAGCTATAATCATGGTCATTACCCACACTACAGTAACAACACATAATCTCACCAAAACTCTATTTATAGTTACTATCAACACTGCAGTAACAACATATAATTTTCCCCAAAGCTATAATCATGGTCATTACCCACACTACAGTAACAACACAGAATCTCACCAAAACTCTATTTATAGTTACTATCAACACTGCAGTAACAACATATAATCTCACTAACATCACCATAATATATATACACCAAATTCACCAATACCAATCAACAATTCATCAATGTCAAGCATCAATTTATCATCAGCAACAATAATAACAAGCATGCCAATATAAAACTTCATAGATCGGAATTTTCCTACGGGGTTAAGGAATCCCCTCTACCCTATACATGTATATACCATCCCAAATCAAGTTTCTCCCCCCTTACCTTGTTAATCGGTTGATCGATGAAAGAACCCTCCAAGGTTTGGCCAATTCTGATTTTCCCCTGTATCCTTCGTTCTTTGCTCCCTTTTCCGTTCCCTTTTCCGTTCTCTCCTTTCTATCGTTCTTTTTCCACTTTCTCTAACTTCTCACAATGTATCGTAAAACTACTAATCCCTCACGTTTCTATTTTAATTCTCTAATCCCAATAATAATAATAACTTAATAATAATAATAATAATAATAATAATAATAATAATAATAATAATAGTAATAATAATCCTATTATTATCTCACCAAAATAATAATAATGTTAATAACTTAATAAAATAATAATAATAATAATAATAATAGTAATAATAATCCTATTATTATCTCACCAAAATAATAATAATGTTAATAACTTAATAAAATAATAATAATAATAATAATAGTAATAATAATCCTATTATTATCTCACCAAAATAATAATAATGTTAATAACTTAATAAAATAATAATAATAATAATAGTAATAATAATCCTATTATTATCTCACCAAAATAATAATAATGTTAATAACTTTAATAAAGTAATAATAATAATAGTAATAATAATAATAATAATAATAATAATAATAATAATAATAATACCACCAATATTACTATTAACTATTATATTATTATCTCCACACCACCAATGATCCTTATATATCAAGGATACTCACCAATCACATACCAACACACCCCACCTAAGGGCACACCAACATAAAATAATTAAATTAACACCAAAATGACTAAATAAATAAAATGGGTGTTACAACTCTCCCCCACTTTAAGTATTTTCGTCCTTGAAAATTACCTGATGGAACACTTCCGGATACGCTTCCCGCATCCTTCATTCCAACTAACAGGTCACACTGCCTTCTGCAGCACCTCCCCAAGTTACTTTCACCAAAGATATCCCCTCCCTTCGGAGTTGTTTCTCGCTCGTCCAAACGAAATAGCAATGCCTCAACAATCAAATTATTTTCACTTGTACATCATCCACCTGGTTCAATGTACTTTCTCAACTAAGACACATGAAACATATCATGCCAATTCATAGCGACAGCGGGAAAAACGGTCTAACATGTTACTCCTCCCATGCCTCTGCTGCGCCACTCTGATACAAACCACAGAACACGGTGCGAACTTCTGAGACTTCGAAGCTCGACCAACATCAGTCACCGACATGACTCTCCAAACATATCTTTCCTTGGATCCTCTTGATCTTTTCAGCCATCTCCACATAATTTTCAGGTCTGAGCACAACACTCTCACTCGACCCATTCCAACACAGTAGAGTCCTACACTCCCTATTTCACCAAGCCACATATAGTGCCATCCCGACACTAGGATGGTAACCGTTATTATAGGTAACTCAATCAACGGTAATTAATCATCCCACAATCCACCTCGATCCAACACCCAAGCTCTCACCAATTCTCTACAGACTCAATAGTCCTCTCTGACTGACCATCAGTTTGCGGATGGTAAGTCGAACTCAACTTCAACTTAGTACCCGAAGCTTCCTGTAAGCCCTTCCAAAATCTCAATATAAACCTCAAATTTCCATCTGACACAATATTCGTCAGTATCTCATCCAACTTCACCACTTTTTCAATATGCATCTCATATATTCTCAACACGGAATAGTTAATCCACTCCTAACAATTCAAATTAAAATTATGTCTTTACAAATTCTTTGGAAATCTCAACACCAATTTCGTGAAAATACTACCTGATTTCCACTCTGGAATATTTAACGACTGCATCAGACTCAACAGTCTCTGATGTTCACTCTTCGAATTCCTACAATTCTAACCAGCATATTCCACCTCAACTACTCCTCCCCTTATCCATGGTCTCCAAAACAATCTACTCAAATTCGGTTACTTCTTCATAGCACTGGGATGGATACTCCATCTACCCCAATGTATTTCTTCACGAGTACTTCTACTCCCCTCAACAACATTTGGTACACATACTCTATCATAACATCTCGTGGTATTATTTCCACAAGCCCGACAATCCACTCCTCGACTCTAATTTATCAACTTCAACTAATTCACTACTCGACCCAGATTTCTGACTTTCTCGGTTCTTCTCAAGGATATCACTAGTCAGATCTTAATAATAAAAGATTAACTCCATAAGAAGTATCCTTACTCACACAACGCATATTATGAAATTTCTCAATCAGTTCTACCTCTTTTCACCATCATCTTCGGTAAACACAAACATTTCCAACTCACCGCATCATCTACCACATCCACTTTACCCAAAGGGTAATTACACTCAAAGTCGTAATCCTTCAGAAATCCTAATTATTTCCTCTGCCTCATTTTCAACTTTTTCAAATCAAACAAACACCTTAAACTCTTAAGATCACCAAACATCTCCGATCTCAGTCTGAACTTTCGAAGCCTCCGACTCCGGTACAACCACAATAGCAACCAACTCTAAATCACTGGTCGGATGGTTTCTCTTACACACTTCGAGTTGCCTTTTGCATAACTGAAACTCGCTGAAGTTGTCTTTAGTAAATCCCCTAATTATATCAACAAGCATCACAAATACCACAATTAGTTCTATCGGATTCGGCAGAACTTTCCTTACGGAAGTATATCACCGCTCTCTTTCTAACACTGATAACTCCAGTTCCTTATGCTCAACATAATCCTCTATACTCTTCGAATACCTTAAAATATCATTTATCAACACAACCATTGCCTTATATAAATAATTAAAGAAGATCCCATGCCAAGTGGACAAACAAGTTGTGAGTTATAGCGGGAACACATACCGTACCGCCCGTCCTTACCACAACATTCAAACACACTTCATCAATAAATAGATTAAATCTATGTCAATACTTCACCATCTCATATATAACTTCAATAGCTTTCCAACGCTTCGAACCGGGCGTCATTCCGAGTTACGGTTCTCCCGTTACGACAAAAATACCACAACAACATTTTTCTGCTCAGGGCACTTCGCCAGGCGAATCTCGGCGAACATGACAGTCCCAAAATTCTATTTTCGACCGTTACCTGACTTCCGCGTGTCCGATTTCGATTCCGTAAAAAGCTGCGATCTCGGAATTCAACGTATAACCACAATTTC
Organism: Lathyrus sativus; assembly: GCA_963859935.3. Lineage (NCBI taxonomy): Eukaryota > Viridiplantae > Streptophyta > Magnoliopsida > Fabales > Fabaceae > Lathyrus > Lathyrus sativus. The sequence continues at coordinate 42,598,208 of OZ012739.1, forward strand.
ATACTTAGGAGTCCGTCCAACACACTTTCAATCTTTAAATATTTTAAAACCCGATTAATTCCAATCTCAACAGCAGATCGTGGAGCCTCCTATTACGATACCACTTCGACCTTCGACACCACAACACAATAATTTTACTCGCGATCTCACGAACACGGAAACTCACGTCCTTCAATCAATTGATCCATCAAATCATTAACTCTTGGAAGCGAACACTTATCCTTGACAGTCACCTTGTTCACTTATCTATAGTTCACCCAAAGCTTCACAAAACCTTCTGTCTGTCTAACCAACAAAATTGGTGCACCTTACGGTAACACACTCAAACAAAAGGACCTCTCCCCCAGCGGGTCTTCAAGTTGACTCTTCAACTTCTTCAATCCCAACGTAAACATACAATATGGAGTCATCAATATCAGACTTGTCCCAAAAACAAAATAAACGTGTAAGCTTTACTTCACACTCCGATAGTAAATCGCTTACTTCCTCAGGGAACCTCCGGCAATTTCAACAAATTGACAAATCCCAATTTTCTCACTTTCCTTCTCATTCGAAGGTTCCGTCAAAATAAACGTCTCAACACCGTATTACGCCAACTCCTCAAAATAATCCCTTAATCACTTAGCTTAACTCAGGACAATTCATTGCTCACGCCACGCAAGCTTGCAAGACACGTCTATCCCATCCAACACAATCCCGTCTACTATTAACAAGAGATTAAGGGTGATCAGTTCCTCAATTTGTTAATAGACAGCCGAAATCATGATGGGGTACAAACCATCTTTACCAAACTATGATAGCATTCCTCAACACATTAAGCCACCACACCGTAGCATTCCGGAGAATTACAAACTTCTCCCCCACTGGAATCATTCCTGCTTCTGCAGACAAGGTTAGGAAATAAACACGTACCGACAGTGTTTTCACACACATGCCGTATACTAGGGATTTAAACCACAACACCAGGTTAAACAACACACAGTCTCCATCCCAAAGGACAGACTCAACTCAACTCAACAACACTGGCCGGACGGACCGACCTGCTCTGATACCAATTGTAACACCCCACTTCCCGTATTAAATAAAATATAAATATTATAATAATAATCATAGTTTTCACCAAAAAGTGGGATATCACATCTCCAAATTTTATAAAAATACTTTATTCATTCTTTTCAAAATAATACAGCGGAATTTGTTTCATAAAGTAAATTACATCAAAACATGATACGTCACAGGATTTCAACACGTTTGACATAAAACAATTACAACACCCATATCCCGTGTTACGTATTAGAGCATCCTAGACTCGACGGTCACACCAATATCCAAGCTAGCTAAACACCTGGATTATCTGTACTTCCGAAAAAGCACAGACCACAACAACAACAAAGGGGTGAGAAATAATGATCAGAATATAATGGTAATGTAATACATGTAAATAAGGTAGTAAAACACACCAACACACCAATATTCACCCCCAACAACTCCATATGACGAACCTACTGTTCAAATTACAATATAACATATTATAATGCAAATATGCAACTCAACACCATGCATGCGGTACCGACTCGTTGGTTCATTCAATCGAACCTGGATAGATCACTTACGCTCCTCCTGAGACATGATCTATCCCCCACCATTCTCCACAAAGGAGTACGGATGAATCACTTACGCTCCTCCTGAGACATGATTCATCCCACCAAAACACCATGATATGCACACACCAATGCATAACTAATATATTTAGGCACTCAACGTGCACACGATCCTCCTGATCATATCATCATACACCAATGCACATATGTACAAATATAACATACACCAACACCATATAAATCAACCAGATAGTAACCAAGTTCATACTTTAACACCAAGATATAACATATCCCACCACTCGGGGGTACGCGATCCTACTGATCACTACATACATATACATCAACTAATTGTCCACCAGTCATTATTACGGGAAACATGCACTATCACCAAGTACACAAGTTAGTTCCCACACTCATCATTCTTACAGTGCATCAAGGCCAAACTGTACCCATCATCTCAACTCAGATCCTCAGTCTATTCTAGTACCAATCTTGCACATTACCGTAACCAATAGGCTTCTAATTCCTATTCCCAAAATCATCACCTACACACTCTATCGATACCTCAAAAGCCATACAGAATTTTCCCTAAAAACTGTAAAACACCCTGTATGCCCTATATGCCAAATCATCCCAAAACACCAATTCATTAACATTGACTTATACTCCATCACTATCAATTACTAGTTATCATCAAACACAAACACACCAATAAACATTATACTTACCAATTATCCTATACTTCCTACTCTATAACCAACATTACGGTACATTACCGACACTTCAGAGTCACTCTAAATCTCACCAAGGTCCTAACCATAGTCATTAACGACACTATAGGGAAACAACACATAATTTTCCCCAAAGCTATAATCAGGGTCATTACCCACACCACAGTAACAACACAAAATCTCACCAAAACTCTATTTATATTTACTATCAACACTGCAGTAACAACATATAATTTTCCCCAAAGCTATAATCATGGTCATTACCCACACTACAGTAACAACACAGAATCTCACCAAAACTTTATTTATAGTTACTATCAACACTGCAGTAACAACATATAATTTTCCCCAAAGCTATAATCATGGTCATTACCCACACTACAGTAACAACACAGAATCTCACCAAAACTCTATTTATAGTTACTATCAACACTGCAGTAACAACATATAATTTTCCCCAAAGCTATAATCATGGTCATTACCCACACTACAGTAACAACACAGAATCTCACCAAAACTCTATTTATAGTTACTATCAACACTGCAGTAACAACATATAATCTCACTAACATCACCATAATATATATACACCAAATTCACCAATACCAATCAACAATTCATCAATGTCAAGCATCAATTTATCATCAGCAACAATAATAACAAGCATGCCAATATAAAACTTCATAGATCGGAATTTTCCTACGGGGTTAAGGAATCCCCTCTACCCTATACATGTATATACCATCCCAAATCAAGTTTCTCCCCCCTTACCTTGTTAATCGGTTGATCGATGAAAGAACCCTCCAAGGTTTGGCCAATTCTGATTTTCCCCTGTATCCTTCGTTCTTTGCTCCCTTTTCCGTTCCCTTTTCCGTTCTCTCCTTTCTATCGTTCTTTTTCCACTTTCTCTAACTTCTCACAATGTATCGTAAAACTACTAATCCCTCACGTTTCTATTTTAATTCTCTAATCCCAATAATAATAATAACTTAATAATAATAATAATAATAATAATAATAATAATAATAATAATAGTAATAATAATCCTATTATTATCTCACCAAAATAATAATAATGTTAATAACTTAATAAAATAATAATAATAATAATAATAATAGTAATAATAATCCTATTATTATCTCACCAAAATAATAATAATGTTAATAACTTAATAAAATAATAATAATAATAATAATAGTAATAATAATCCTATTATTATCTCACCAAAATAATAATAATGTTAATAACTTAATAAAATAATAATAATAATAATAGTAATAATAATCCTATTATTATCTCACCAAAATAATAATAATGTTAATAACTTTAATAAAGTAATAATAATAATAATAGTAATAATAATAATAATAATAATAATAATAATAATAATAATAATAATAATAATAATAATACCACCAATATTACTATTAACTATTATATTATTATCTCCACACCACCAATGATCCTTATATATCAAGGATACTCACCAATCACATACCAACACACCCCACCTAAGGGCACACCAACATAAAATAATTAAATTAACACCAAAATGACTAAATAAATAAAATGGGTGTTACAACTCTCCCCCACTTTAAGTATTTTCGTCCTTGAAAATTACCTGATGGAACACTTCCGGATACGCTTCCCGCATCCTTCATTCCAACTAACAGGTCACACTGCCTTCTGCAGCACCTCCCCAAGTTACTTTCACCAAAGATATCCCCTCCCTTCGGAGTTGTTTCTCGCTCGTCCAAACGAAATAGCAATGCCTCAACAATCAAATTATTTTCACTTGTACATCATCCACCTGGTTCAATGTACTTTCTCAACTAAGACACATGAAACATATCATGCCAATTCATAGCGACAGCGGGAAAAACGGTCTAACATGTTACTCCTCCCATGCCTCTGCTGCGCCACTCTGATACAAACCACAGAACACGGTGCGAACTTCTGAGACTTCGAAGCTCGACCAACATCAGTCACCGACATGACTCTCCAAACATATCTTTCCTTGGATCCTCTTGATCTTTTCAGCCATCTCCACATAATTTTCAGGTCTGAGCACAACACTCTCACTCGACCCATTCCAACACAGTAGAGTCCTACACTCCCTATTTCACCAAGCCACATATAGTGCCATCCCGACACTAGGATGGTAACCGTTATTATAGGTAACTCAATCAACGGTAATTAATCATCCCACAATCCACCTCGATCCAACACCCAAGCTCTCACCAATTCTCTACAGACTCAATAGTCCTCTCTGACTGACCATCAGTTTGCGGATGGTAAGTCGAACTCAACTTCAACTTAGTACCCGAAGCTTCCTGTAAGCCCTTCCAAAATCTCAATATAAACCTCAAATTTCCATCTGACACAATATTCGTCAGTATCTCATCCAACTTCACCACTTTTTCAATATGCATCTCATATATTCTCAACACGGAATAGTTAATCCACTCCTAACAATTCAAATTAAAATTATGTCTTTACAAATTCTTTGGAAATCTCAACACCAATTTCGTGAAAATACTACCTGATTTCCACTCTGGAATATTTAACGACTGCATCAGACTCAACAGTCTCTGATGTTCACTCTTCGAATTCCTACAATTCTAACCAGCATATTCCACCTCAACTACTCCTCCCCTTATCCATGGTCTCCAAAACAATCTACTCAAATTCGGTTACTTCTTCATAGCACTGGGATGGATACTCCATCTACCCCAATGTATTTCTTCACGAGTACTTCTACTCCCCTCAACAACATTTGGTACACATACTCTATCATAACATCTCGTGGTATTATTTCCACAAGCCCGACAATCCACTCCTCGACTCTAATTTATCAACTTCAACTAATTCACTACTCGACCCAGATTTCTGACTTTCTCGGTTCTTCTCAAGGATATCACTAGTCAGATCTTAATAATAAAAGATTAACTCCATAAGAAGTATCCTTACTCACACAACGCATATTATGAAATTTCTCAATCAGTTCTACCTCTTTTCACCATCATCTTCGGTAAACACAAACATTTCCAACTCACCGCATCATCTACCACATCCACTTTACCCAAAGGGTAATTACACTCAAAGTCGTAATCCTTCAGAAATCCTAATTATTTCCTCTGCCTCATTTTCAACTTTTTCAAATCAAACAAACACCTTAAACTCTTAAGATCACCAAACATCTCCGATCTCAGTCTGAACTTTCGAAGCCTCCGACTCCGGTACAACCACAATAGCAACCAACTCTAAATCACTGGTCGGATGGTTTCTCTTACACACTTCGAGTTGCCTTTTGCATAACTGAAACTCGCTGAAGTTGTCTTTAGTAAATCCCCTAATTATATCAACAAGCATCACAAATACCACAATTAGTTCTATCGGATTCGGCAGAACTTTCCTTACGGAAGTATATCACCGCTCTCTTTCTAACACTGATAACTCCAGTTCCTTATGCTCAACATAATCCTCTATACTCTTCGAATACCTTAAAATATCATTTATCAACACAACCATTGCCTTATATAAATAATTAAAGAAGATCCCATGCCAAGTGGACAAACAAGTTGTGAGTTATAGCGGGAACACATACCGTACCGCCCGTCCTTACCACAACATTCAAACACACTTCATCAATAAATAGATTAAATCTATGTCAATACTTCACCATCTCATATATAACTTCAATAGCTTTCCAACGCTTCGAACCGGGCGTCATTCCGAGTTACGGTTCTCCCGTTACGACAAAAATACCACAACAACATTTTTCTGCTCAGGGCACTTCGCCAGGCGAATCTCGGCGAACATGACAGTCCCAAAATTCTATTTTCGACCGTTACCTGACTTCCGCGTGTCCGATTTCGATTCCGTAAAAAGCTGCGATCTCGGAATTCAACGTATAACCACAATTTCATACTTAGGAGTCCGTCCAACACACTTTCAATCTTTAAATATTTTAAAACCCGATTAATTCCAATCTCAACAGCAGATCGTGGAGCCTCCTATTACGATACCACTTCGACCTTCGACACCACAACACAATAATTTTACTCGCGATCTCACGAACACGGAAACTCACGTCCTTCAATCAATTGATCCATCAAATCATTAACTCTTGGAAGCGAACACTTATCCTTGACAGTCACCTTGTTCACTTATCTATAGTTCACCCAAAGCTTCACAAAACCTTCTGTCTGTCTAACCAACAAAATTGGTGCACCTTACGGTAACACACTCAAACAAAAGGACCTCTCCCCCAGCGGGTCTTCAAGTTGACTCTTCAACTTCTTCAATCCCAACGTAAACATACAATATGGAGTCATCAATATCAGACTTGTCCCAAAAACAAAATAAACGTGTAAGCTTTACTTCACACTCCGATAGTAAATCGCTTACTTCCTCAGGGAACCTCCGGCAATTTCAACAAATTGACAAATCCCAATTTTCTCACTTTCCTTCTCATTCGAAGGTTCCGTCAAAATAAACGTCTCAACACCGTATTACGCCAACTCCTCAAAATAATCCCTTAATCACTTAGCTTAACTCAGGACAATTCATTGCTCACGCCACGCAAGCTTGCAAGACACGTCTATCCCATCCAACACAATCCCGTCTACTATTAACAAGAGATTAAGGGTGATCAGTTCCTCAATTTGTTAATAGACAGCCGAAATCATGATGGGGTACAAACCATCTTTACCAAACTATGATAGCATTCCTCAACACATTAAGCCACCACACCGTAGCATTCCGGAGAATTACAAACTTCTCCCCCACTGGAATCATTCCTGCTTCTGCAGACAAGGTTAGGAAATAAACACGTACCGACAGTGTTTTCACACACATGCCGTATACTAGGGATTTAAACCACAACACCAGGTTAAACAACACACAGTCTCCATCCCAAAGGACAGACTCAACTCAACTCAACAACACTGGCCGGACGGACCGACCTGCTCTGATACCAATTGTAACACCCCACTTCCCGTATTAAATAAAATATAAATATTATAATAATAATCATAGTTTTCACCAAAAAGTGGGATATCACATCTCCAAATTTTATAAAAATACTTTATTCATTCTTTTCAAAATAATACAGCGGAATTTGTTTCATAAAGTAAATTACATCAAAACATGATACGTCACAGGATTTCAACACGTTTGACATAAAACAATTACAACACCCATATCCCGTGTTACGTATTAGAGCATCCTAGACTCGACGGTCACACCAATATCCAAGCTAGCTAAACACCTGGATTATCTGTACTTCCGAAAAAGCACAGACCACAACAACAACAAAGGGGTGAGAAATAATGATCAGAATATAATGGTAATGTAATACATGTAAATAAGGTAGTAAAACACACCAACACACCAATATTCACCCCCAACAACTCCATATGACGAACCTACTGTTCAAATTACAATATAACATATTATAATGCAAATATGCAACTCAACACCATGCATGCGGTACCGACTCGTTGGTTCATTCAATCGAACCTGGATAGATCACTTACGCTCCTCCTGAGACATGATCTATCCCCCACCATTCTCCACAAAGGAGTACGGATGAATCACTTACGCTCCTCCTGAGACATGATTCATCCCACCAAAACACCATGATATGCACACACCAATGCATAACTAATATATTTAGGCACTCAACGTGCACACGATCCTCCTGATCATATCATCATACACCAATGCACATATGTACAAATATAACATACACCAACACCATATAAATCAACCAGATAGTAACCAAGTTCATACTTTAACACCAAGATATAACATATCCCACCACTCGGGGGTACGCGATCCTACTGATCACTACATACATATACATCAACTAATTGTCCACCAGTCATTATTACGGGAAACATGCACTATCACCAAGTACACAAGTTAGTTCCCACACTCATCATTCTTACAGTGCATCAAGGCCAAACTGTACCCATCATCTCAACTCAGATCCTCAGTCTATTCTAGTACCAATCTTGCACATTACCGTAACCAATAGGCTTCTAATTCCTATTCCCAAAATCATCACCTACACACTCTATCGATACCTCAAAAGCCATACAGAATTTTCCCTAAAAACTGTAAAACACCCTGTATGCCCTATATGCCAAATCATCCCAAAACACCAATTCATTAACATTGACTTATACTCCATCACTATCAATTACTAGTTATCATCAAACACAAACACACCAATAAACATTATACTTACCAATTATCCTATACTTCCTACTCTATAACCAACATTACGGTACATTACCGACACTTCAGAGTCACTCTAAATCTCACCAAGGTCCTAACCATAGTCATTAACGACACTATAGGGAAACAACACATAATTTTCCCCAAAGCTATAATCAGGGTCATTACCCACACCACAGTAACAACACAAAATCTCACCAAAACTCTATTTATATTTACTATCAACACTGCAGTAACAACATATAATTTTCCCCAAAGCTATAATCATGGTCATTACCCACACTACAGTAACAACACAGAATCTCACCAAAACTCTATTTATAGTTACTATCAACACTGCAGTAACAACATATAATTTTCCCCAAAGCTATAATCATGGTCATTACCCACACTACAGTAACAACACAGAATCTCACCAAAACTCTATTTATAGTTACTATCAACACTGCAGTAACAACATATAATTTTCCCCAAAGCTATAATCATGGTCATTACCCACACTACAGTAACAACACAGAATCTCACCAAAACTCTATTTATAGTTACTATCAACACTGCAGTAACAACATATAATCTCACTAACATCACCATAATATATATACACCAAATTCACCAATACCAATCAACAATTCATCAATGTCAAGCATCAATTTATCATCAGCAACAATAATAACAAGCATGCCAATATAAAACTTCATAGATCGGAATTTTCCTACGGGGTTAAGGAATCCCCTCTACCCTATACATGTATATACCATCCCAAATCAAGTTTCTCCCCCCTTACCTTGTTAATCGGTTGATCGATGAAAGAACCCTCCAAGGTTTGGCCAATTCTGATTTTCCCCTGTATCCTTCGTTCTTTGCTCCATTTTCCGTTCCCTTTTCCGTTCTCTCCTTTCTATCGTTCTTTTTCCACTTTCTCTAACTTCTCACAATGTATCGTAAAACTACTAATCCCTCACGTTTCTATTTTAATTCTCTAATCCCAATAATAATAATAACTTAATAATAATAATAATAATAATAATAATAATAATAATAATAATAATAATAATAATCCTATTATTATCTCACCAAAATAATAATAATGTTAATACCTTAATAAAATAATAATAATAATAATAGTAATAATAATCCTATTATTATCTCACCAAAATAATAATAATGTTAATACCTTAATAAAATAATAATAATAATAATAATAGTAATAATAATCCTATTATTATCTCACCAAAATAATAATAATGTTAATAACTTAATAAAATAATAATAATAATAATAGTAATAATAATCCTATTATTATCTCACCAAAATAATAATAATGTTAATAACTTTAATAAAGTAATAATAATAATAATAGTAATAATAATAATAATAATAATAATAATAATAATAATACCACCAATATTACTATTAACTATTATATTATTATCTCCACACCACCAATGATCCTTATATATCAAGGATACTCACCAATCACATACCAACACACCCCACCTAAGGGCACACCAACATAAAATAATTAAATTAACACCAAAATGACTAAATAAATAAAATGGGTGTTACATTTATTCTGGACAAAAATCCATACTAATATTCTTCATAATAAATTAAAACCTATCTTCAGCAAGGGGTTTTGTGAAGATATCAACCCATTGATGGTCTGTATCAACAAAATTTAAGCTTATAATTCCCTTCTGAACATAGTCTCTGATGAAATGATGCTTAATTTCTATATGCTTTGCCTTAGAATGTAAAATGGGATTCTTAGAAAGGCAAATAGCAGAAGTATTATCACAGAAAATAGAAATGTTACTCTCATGTATCTGATAATCTTCTAGTTGACTTTTCACCCAGAGCATCTGTGTGCTACAACCAGCAGCAACAATATATTCTGCTTCTGTTGTTGAAAGCGCTATTGTGGGTTGCTTCTTGCTGAACCATGAGATCAGATGACTTCCCAGAAACTGACAGCTTCCAGAAGTACTTTTACATTCTATTTGGTCTCCAGCATAGTCAACATCACAGAATCTAACTAATTTGTATTCATCAAATCTTCTATAACACAAACCCACGTTAGTAGTACCTTTCAGATACCTCAGAATCCTCTTAACAGCTGTTAAGTAAGATTCTCTAGGATCTGATTGGAATCTAGCACATAGACAAACACTAAAGAGGATATCAGGTATAGAAGCAGTCAAGTACAAAAGAGAGCCAATCATACCTCTGTAGAGCTTCTGATATACCTTTTTACTTACCTCTTCTTTACCTAGAGTGCTTGTTGGATGCATTGGAGTCTTTGCTAGCTTACTTTCTGTCATGTTGAATTTTTTCAGAAGCTCCTTTACATACTTTGTCTGATGTATGTAGGTGCCTTCTGGAGTTTGATTCACTTGAATTCCCAGAAAGAATATGAGTTCTTCCATCATGCTCATTTCAAATTCTTCCTACATAGATTGAGCAAACTCCTTTCCAAGCGTAATATTGGTAGTTCCAAAAATAATATCATCAACATAAATCTGACAGATTAAAATGTCTTTCTTAATTGATTTATGGAAGAGAGTAGTATCAACTTTTCCTCTGATAAAATTATTTTCCAGAAGGAAATTACTCAGCCTCTCATACCAAGCTCTGGGAGCTTGTTTTAAGCCATAGAGTGATTTCTTCAGTTTAAAAACATGTTCTGGAAATTTTTCATTTTCAAAACCAGGGGGTTGATGAACATAAACTTCCTCTTCTATAAATCCATTTAAGAAAGCGCTTAACATCCATCTGATACAGAGTGATGTTATTCTGTGCAACAAAAGAAATAAGTAAGCGAATAGATTCTAACCTTGCCACATGAGCATATGTCTCTGTGTAATCTATACCTTCTTGTTGACTATATCCTTGAGCAACCAGCCTAGCCTTGTTTCTGATAACTTCTCCTTGCTCGTTCAGCTTGTTTCTGAAGACCCATTTTGTTCCAATGATGTTGAATCCCTTTGGTCTTAGAACCAGATCCCAAACATCATTCCTTGTGAATTGTTTAAGCTCTTCTTGCATAGAAAATATCCAATCATTATCTTGCAGAGCCTCATCCACTGACGTAGGTTCAATAAAAGATACCAAACAAAACAATGACGTTCCAGATGTTCTGAGAAAGGATCTTGTTCTGATAGGGTCATCCTTCTTTTCAATTATCATTTCCTCTGGATGAGAGGCTTTGATTCTAGATGATCCTTTAACAGTTGGTTCTTCCGAAGTTGTCAAGCTGTCCATCTGAGCAGTCAAAGGAGTAGTATCTGACGTTGCTTCTGGTGCTTTTGCTTGAGGTTTGTCTGCCTCTGATTCTTTAGAGTCTGTGAGAAGGACTTCTCTATCTGCAGAAATTTCAAGTTGCTTTGGCTTTTGATTGCCAAGCTTATCATCAAATCTAACATGAATTGATTCCTCTACAATCTGTGTCTCAGTATTGTATACTCTGTAGCCTTTAGAGCGTTCAGAATATCCAAGCATGAAACACTTCTGAGCTTTAGAATCAAACTTGTTCAGATTTTCCTTAGTATTCAAAGTAAAATAAACACATCCAAAAGGGTAGAAATAAGAAATGTTGGGATTTCTATTCCTAATTCATAAGGAGTCTTTTCCAAAAGAGGTCTTACAGACACTCTGTTCTGAATATAACAAGTTGTATTCACTGCTTCTGCCCAAAAATGTTTTGCCATGTTAGTCTCGTTAATCATGGTTCTGGCCATTTCTTGCAATGTTCTATTTTTCCTTTCTACAACTCCATTCTGTTGAGGAGTTCTAGGACAAAAAAAATCATGTGCAATGCCATTTTCTTTAAAATAATTTTCAAAGTATTTATTTTCAAATTCTCCACCATGATCACTTCTGACTTTAACAATTTTAAATTCTTTTTCATTTTGGACTTGTTTGCAGAAGTCAAAGAATACAGAATGTGACTCATCCTTGTGTTTCAGGAATTTTACCCATGTTCGTCTGCTGTAGTCATCAACTATGACTAATCTATACTTCTTGCCTCTGAGGGATGCAGTTTTCACCGGTCCAAACATATCAATATGAAGCAGCTCTAATGGTCTAGAGGTAGAAACAACATTTTTAGCTTTGAAAGAAGATTCTGAAAATTTTCCTTTCTGACATCCTTCACAAATAGCATCTGAGTTGAACTTCAACTGAGGAAGTCCTCTGACCAGATTGAGCTTATTAATCTGAGATATACGTCTCATACTAATATGACCCAATCTTCTATGCCAGACTCATTGCTCATTGTTAACAGACAGAAGGCATTTTACATTCTGACCCTTTAGTTCTGAAAGATTAATTTTGTAAATGTTGTTCTTCCTTTTCCCATTAAAGAGGATTGAACCATCTTTTTGACTCACAGCTTTACAACATTTTTGATTGAAGATTATATCATAACCATTGTCACATAATTGACTTATGGACAATAGATTATGTGTTAATCCTTCAACAAGTAAAAAATTATATATGGAAGGGAGGTTACCATTACCAATAGTTCCAGAGCCAATGATTTTGCACTTCTGGTACCCTCCAAACTTCACTTCACCTCCAGATCTAAGTTCCAGGCTTTGGAACATAGATCTTCTTCCCGTCATGTGTCGCGAGCAGCCAGAGTCCAGGTACCATGATTGGTGTCTCAACTTTGCTGCTAAGGACATCTGCAACAAAAATTATTTTGTCCTTGGGTACCCATATTTTCTTGGGTCCTCTGGGGTTAGTAGGTTTGAAATTCTGTCTGAATTTCTTTCCCTTAAAAGCATCTTTGTTCTGATGAAGTTTTGGTTTATTAAACATAGGTTTGTTTTGATCAGAACGTGTGTGCTTAATATCATTTAAGTGACCATATTTGAAATGAGTAGATAGAGGAGAATACTTAATGATCAGTTTATCAACAGGTTTTGGATTTAAATCCTTCCCATAGGGTGATTCATATCCAATTCCCCTTCTGTTGTTTCTGCTTAGGCCATAGATCATGGAAGCCACTTTGTTTCTATCTAGGCCTCTGGACAGAAACTTCTAAAAGCTATAATCATACTCTTCTAAAATATTTTTAGAGCATGACATAGGATCTGAGTCATACTTTTGAGCTTTTTCTAAATCATTTTTCATTTTAAGATTATTTGCTTTAAGCTCAACAACTTCCGATCTCAGCTGATCAGTCTCAGATGCAAGACAGCTCTGAAGCTTCTTGTACTTGAGTTTGATCTCACTGTAGCTGTCAAGAATTTCAGATAAACTTTCAGCAAGTTCAGCTCTAGTAAGTTCAGAAAATACCTCTTCTGAATCTGATTCTGATCCAGATTCAGCAGTTTCTTCGTGGTCCTCCATGCCAGCCATCAGTGCCACATTAGCACATTTATCTTCCAACTCTGATGAAGATTCAGAAGCATCTGAATCTTCCCACGTGGCCATTAGAACTTTCTTCTTCTTTTCAAACTTCTTTCTGGGTTTCTCCTTCAGAAGTTTGGGACATTCATTTTTATAGTGGCCTGGCTCCTTGCACTCATAGCACACTACATCTTTCTTTCCAGATTTCTTGTGTCCAGAAGATTCGCCATGTTGATCAGATCTCTTGAAGTTTCTGAACTTCTTTTGTTTGTGCTTCTAGAGTTGGTTTATCCTTCTGGACAACAAAGACAGTTCATCTTCTTCAGAGGAAGATTCTTCAGAGCTTTCTTCAATTACCTGCAAAGCTTTAGCATATTTGTTAGATTTTAGCGCAACAGACTTACCTTTCTTCTGAGGTTCGACTTCTTCCAGCTCAATCTCATGACTCCTTAAGGAACTGATAAGTTCCTCCAGAGTGATCTTATTCAGATCCTTTTTAAGCTTCAGCACTGTCACCATTGGTCTCCACCTTGTTGGTAAGCTTCTGATTATCTTCTTGACGTGATCAGAGGTAGAGTAACCTTTATCCAGAACCTTTAGACCAGCAGTTAGAATCTGAAATCTTGAGAATATAGCTTCCACAGGTTCAGATTCCTCCATCTTGAAGGCTTCGTATTTCTGAATGAGCGCTAAGGCCTTTGTCTCCTTTACTTGGGAGTTTCCTTCATGCCTCATTTTTAAAGATTCAAACATATCAAATGCAGTTTCTCTATTTGTTATTTTCTCATACTCAGTATAAGATATAGCATTTAATAGAATGGTTCTCGCCTTGTGATGATTTATAAACTCCTTCTTCTGTTGATCAGACATAGACTTTTTGTCAACCTTTTTGCCTTCATCATTTGTAGGATGAATATAACCATCAGTGACCCAATCCCATAAGTCAGCGTCATAGCCTAGAAAGAAACTTTCTATTCTATCTTTCCAATAATCAAACTTCTCACCATCAAACATGGGAGGTTTGGTGCTGATTTTGTCTCTATCATCATATTTTTTGTTGTATGAAGTTGAAGCTTCAGCCATGATAAATTAAGAATAGTAGATCAAGAGTTTTTCCCAACAGGATCTTTTTCTGTCACGGTTAAGTGATATCACTTACAGAACCGGAGCTCTAATGCCAACTGAAGGTAGGAAAAACACTTAGAAGGGGGGGTTGAATAAGGGTTTTAAAAAAAATTTGGATGATAGAAGAAAATAAAAAGGTATTTTTATCCTGGTTTGTTTGAACTCAAACTAATCCAGTCCACCCTACTAAGGTGATTTGCCTTTCTCAACAAGGACTTAATCCACTAAATCAAACTAATTACAGTGTTAACCACTAAGACAACTGTCTTAGTCTTCTCAAGAAATCTGACCACACTAGGTCTCTTAAGGAATCTTTTACAAAAGATAAACTAACAAAGTGTATAAAATTTGCTTCTAAAAAGCTATATCACAACAGTGATTTTTTACAGAAGTTAAAGAACAAAATAAAAACTATTCAACTTTGAAGAAAGTTTGTATGAGTTTGCTTGTTGAATAATTTGTCAAGTGATTTGTCAATAATTCGTTAACCTTTGAAGTGATACTGAGACTTGCTTTTATAATACTAGAAGTTCATTTCTCAAAGACTGTGCAATGTTGTGCATTCTGTTGCTTTTGTCTTCTATTGACTTTTCCTTTCTCAGAAAGGGAATGTTCTGACAAATCTTTTTTGTTTGAATCCTGTGTCATGCACGAATGAGGAAAAAGCCGTTTGGATAAAGACAAGGAATATGCCAATGGATCTTTATTTGAATAGCATCTTCTTCAACGACTTTGGAACGTCTTGCATCAGAGCTTCTGATGATGTTCCTAGTTCTTCATATCAGAGTTTTGCAGCAAAGTGCTTTAGCGTGAAATTCTTTATCAGAGCAGACTTGCTTATCAGAGCCTCTGTACTTGCAGCGTTAAGTACTTCCAGAGTCTTCTGAAGTTGTACGTATGCTCTTTACTCAGATTCTTCTCAGCTTCGCTCAGAGTCATTTGTAGCAGATCAGAATCTTCTGATGTGTTGCTTCTGACGCTCAGAGCTTTATCGTTCTGTAATGTTCAGAGGCGTTCTTGCTTCCAAAATAATATTAATTTTGATATCTGAAACAAATAAACACTTGAATAGAATTAGAGTATATAAATTCTCTATACAAAATTTCATTAATGTTATCATCAAAACAATGAGATATATTAAACACCAATCTGTGTTCTAACATGATTGTGTCAGAGGGAGAAACTTAATTATCACCATAAAATGGGCAGATCTTCAGAACCCAGAACCTTGACTCCAGAGCTGGAAGCGAAGCTTATCTGAAAAGCACACAAGTTTATTTTTCAGAGACAATTAACATTCATTAGAACTGCTGTTGTTTCTTCAGATGTGGTCGAAGTAGTTTCTTGAGACGCACCAGAATTGATTCTGATGATATTCTTAGAGAACTATCCACAATCAGATCAAATTATATATTTGCACACTTAAGAAAATATTAGTGTACAAAATTGTTACATATAAAATATATGCATTGTTATCATCAAAACTAGATATTATATGCAGAACCAAAATTTTATTCTAATAATAACCTCACATTATAGTGTGGATCTATGTCCTTGTAGGTATAAAGTTGACAATCCCGCAAAAGATCCTCTGTGATGTTTTAATTAGGACAACGATAATTAAAGTCGGTGGCAATAGCCTCCAGCCTTGGTGATGACGACCTAACTAAAAAAACATCTCATGCCTTATCAACAAAAATAGACTCAAGATTAAAGTGCTTATATGATTATGAGTAATCTAGAAAGTAATCTTGAAGCCTCAAATAACTTGTGAAAACTCACACAGATTGTGTCCGCCTGTGTGAGTGACCCGAGTTTTATAAAAGTAAGGAATAAATTTTAAAGACCTAAGGCAACTCACTCAAACACACACGTTCAAAATATTTTTCAAATCTTTTTATCATGATTTTTTTTCTAAGCCAAGCCAAAATTTTAAGAAGTTGTCCAATCTATTTCTAAAGATTCTGTAAACTACCCAACCGATTGGATACTTGAGCCAATTGATTGGAAACATTTTTTTCTGTTAGCCAATGGATTGGAAGGTTATGACAATCAATTTGAAAATGGCTAATCGATTAGGCTAGTGATTAGGACATCACCTTAATGACCTACAACGACTATATATCAAATATGTGGTGTGTTTTTTTATCGAACTCTAGTCTCGACAAGGATAACTTAATGGTTTAACAAATGTTTAGCATGTAGTCGAAGTCGGTTCACATGATGATTTTGCATGCTCTAGTCGAATTATTCTCAAGCATGCAATAGTCGATTTCTACTACTGCAAAGGTTAATTACAATTGCAAAGGTTAATTAAAATA
The DNA here is from genome assembly GCA_963859935.3 of Lathyrus sativus. Lineage (NCBI taxonomy): Eukaryota > Viridiplantae > Streptophyta > Magnoliopsida > Fabales > Fabaceae > Lathyrus > Lathyrus sativus. Next base: position 42,615,587 of record OZ012739.1, read on the forward strand.
TCTCAATTCAATTTCAAATTAAGGGTAGACGTACCCACAATGAGGGAAATTGGGGAACTTCCTAAATAAATATTGGTGTCCTCTCTCTCTCTCTCTCTCTCTCTCTCTCTCTCTCTACATTTTGATAACAGTTAGTGAGTAATTTAAATTGCTAAAAATTTTGGTTGTGTTGAAGTGTCTTAAACTTTTTTATGAAACCATTGCAATCTAAACAATTGCAATTGATTTGTTACACCTTCAACACAAAGAGAATTCAGTTTGGTGTATTACACATCAAGTGTTTGATAAATTGACTGCATACTAAGTGTTTGATAAAATTTCTGAGGTCAAGTTTATTTTTATATTTCATTGGAAATCATTTATTATTGTGTGGTTGATATTCAAACACGTTATATAGAACTTATTGGTTTGTTTTTCTCATCTTTAGCACACGTTTACTAAGGTTTATACGTATATCTGATTCTACTAATCACGGTTCGGATAGACAAGTGTCAATCCGGATTTGCTTCCGCTTTTCATAGTTAATATTTTCAAAATTTAATTTTACTAAGAAAATTTTATTTAGCGATCTATTCAAGCCCTCTTCTAGATCGTTGCCACCGTCTAACACCTTACACCAGGGTTGATTATAAGAACTGTGGTGATATACAATGTCAAACCCTTTATGTCACGATAAATAAAAAGTTCTTGGTGTTGGGATTCAAACAGTTTCACTCCAGGTACATTTCCCTACGGTTGTTAATTATGATCTTAGTGAAACGTCTTTTAGTAAATACAAAAAAAAGCCCAAAAAAGAGTTATTACCAAGGTTAACAGGAAGATTGTTATAATATGGTGTTACGGATGGTCTATTTTGTAGTAGTGTGGGGATCGACAATCAACTTGAAAATTACATCATAAATGTTTGTTCTTGTGAGAAATTTTCTAATTTACAGGTAATTAGTGATATTCCAAGAAGGATGGTGGAGACTAAAAAACACATTGATTATCCTTTGTTATATTTACTTCTGAAGTTGATATTACTTTTGCCAGTGGCTACGACAATCGTTGAAAGAAGTTTCTCAATTATAAATTTTTTGAATAATTAACGACGTAACCGTATGGAGGATAAATTTTTGAATGATTGGTTGATAACATACTTAGAAAGTGATATATTTGATAGTGTTAAAAATAAAGAAATTTTTTTACAACACTTTCAAAATATAAAAACATGTAGAGAACAATTATAATTCTTACATATTAAACTATTTACAGTTTTTTAGATATACATCATCATTATTTTATACATAAGTATTTATATATATTTTTTATGAATATTTACATTATTTAGTTTTAGTCTTTTGTATAAAAAATTGAGCTTGACACCACTTATTAAAAATTATGAATATTTCTTGAGTCTAGTAATTAAATAATTTATCTTTTAAAAATAAATAAATGAGATGTCAGAAGTTCGAGTACGCGTCTCTATAGAGTTTCTAGACAACTTATTTGGTGTTACTCTCTTTTTGATATCTATTAATTATATGAAATTTTTTATTATTATTATTATATTTGATATAATTTACTTTCTATTTGTGTTTGAAGGAAAGGCTGGGCATGTTCACTTATATATTATTTATTTTGATTAGTTGAGTTTTATGTTTTATTTTTATTTATAAATTTGTCTTTATTAAAAACATAGAAATTAAAAAAGTTCATACCATTATAATCTAATAATATTATGATAATGTTATATCATGAATAAAGAGTTGAGAGAGAAAAATAATCATAAAAAATTCACTGAAAACGGTTTAATTAACTTATGACTAAGTATGTTAATCAAGATTGCAAAATTTTAATATTAATATTTCTATAATTCTTCTAATAGTTTTAATTATTTATTATTTTATTTATTTTCTCTGTTTTTTAGGTAATAAGTAACTAAAACTATTATTGTAAAATTATAATTAACGTTCATTTAATTTTAAAAATGAAGTAAATAGATAAAACAATTCTACAAATGCAAAGTAAAAATGAAAAGAGTATCTAAAATACAGGGTAGTAACAATAATATAAAAATATCGATAAATATGCTCTTTTATTTTTCAGTAACATCTACAATAAATAATTAAATACATAAATAAATAAATACTGTAAAATTCTCTCTCGCTCTAAGCTATACACATGGATGAACTCTTAGAAGTAATCAATCAGATCCATATTATGTTATAAAACGGTAACAAGAATTAATCGCCTTCCTACCAACTGCACTTATAGTGTTTTTCTCAGTTCTTGAGGATGGCTAGTATTGACAGTACAATTGAAGCTCCGATCATAGCCACAGAGTTTGTAACAGATCCGGCAGCTCCGGCGTCGGGACCTGGTGCTGGAGCCAGCGTGGGACTGAGATCTTGAGCTGAGGCAACGGCGGCGAAAACAACGACAAAAATAATGAAGGAAAAGATCTTGATAGTTGTAGCTGATGATGCCATTGTAAAATTGCTTAGCAGAGAAGAAAACGTGTGAATGAAAAAACAGTTGAAGATGTGAAGTAAGGAGAAGAAGTTTTTGTGTCTAAGAGATTTGATATATTGTGGCGGAAGGGAATGTGAAGTATTTATAGCTAGATCAGGGAAGGAGTGTGGGACCCACAAAAACGTGGACAGCTGGAAATGAGAAACAGCTGTTTTAACGAATGAATGGCTGTTTGGTTGGTGCCGTTAGATGTTTCTTTTCGCTTTTGTTAATTAAACAGCTCAAGTTGGAAATTTTCAATTCTGACACAGAATCATGGAATTTTTCTTTTTTTATTTTAAATAACACATATTTTTAAATAAAATATCAAAATAATTAAATTTTAAAAGAAATTATCAAACTAACTTACTTTTAACATGCATGTGTCATATAATATAGCGACATCATTGAAAATACAAATTAATTGAACTGATGCGCCATATCATATGGCGCCACCATTCAAAAAAATTTCAGAGGACGCATATGATATAGCGTCTCCTCTGAATTTTTTTTGAATGGTATCGCCATATGATATGACACATCAATTCAATTCATTTGCATTTTCAATGCTATCGTCATATCATATGACACATGCATGTTAAAAATAAGTTAGTCTGACTTTTTTTTAAAAAAAAAAACTCAATTATTTTAGTATTTTATTTAAAAATATGTGTTATTTCAACAAAAAAAAATCCAGAATCATGCATTTGTCTTTTATTACAAATGCTTATTTGAGTATATGTTAATCAATAAAAATGATTTCATTGTAGTTAACAACAAAAATACGAGAGAGGAAAATAGACAGTCAAACAAGTGGACCGCTGTGAGTCCAAGAAAAAGGAAAAGGTACAGATCTAATCAGAACAGGACATTGAATGACAAAATAATCACATGCTACGTGAATAATCTACCAAGCGACATTAATGATAGAGAAGTGGGGAGAGTATTCCAAAGATGGGGCACAGTGACAAATGTTTACATAGTAAGAAAACAGAACAAAAGGGGTCGTATTTTCGATTTTGTTAGATATGTTGGAGTGTCAGATGAGAAATGGCTGGAAGAAAAACTTATTAATATTTGGTTTGGCTCATATAAAACCTGGGTTAATATCTCCAGATTCAGAAAACTAGATAGGACACTTGATTCAAGAAAAACAGAGAAGGTGAACGTAGGAACAGGCAGTGATAAGAATGGAGATGGCAGAGGATGCATCATAAAACGGGCATGGAAGCAACAAAACCCTATTCGACAGGAAGGCAAAAGAATAGAAGGCAAAAGCTACGCAAAAGCATTAAAACAATCAGACCAAGATCATCCACCAGAGTGGATCCAAAAGGAAAGTGCAAAGGATTCGAAGGACAAAGAAAAGGTTGGAATCTTGTTAATAGTAGACGAAAAGGAGATGGCTTGGGCAAAGTCAGGCTTCGCAGCTATTGTCAGAAAGGCAGATGAGATATCATCACTATAGAAGCGGATGAGTGAATAAGGTATCAATTCACTGAAAGTTATTCCAATAGGCGGTGAAAAGGTGTTTCTAAAGGTTGATGACGAAGAGGATATGAAGAGTATAATGAAGAATTTCAAACTTTCCTCCTCAGAGAGTTTAGCGTTGTTAGAGAATGGGAGCCAAGAGATGTAGGAAGAGCTGGATATACGTAGATTAAGGTGTATAGTACTCCCGTTCACGCATGGAGAAGAAAGACTTTTGTGGTGTTATCGTTCTCATTTGGCAGATTGATCAAAATGGATCAAGCAACTGAGAAAATAGAGAAACTTGACGTGGCTAAACTATTCATAAGGACACCATTAATGGATACCATAAACAAGGTGTCAAAAATCATGATTAACAAGGTTCCTTACTAGATTAGAATTATAAAGAAAGTTTGCGAATGTCATTCTGCGAAAATTACAAACGGTTCAGAGGATGTGCCAAGCGGATAAGACGAAACAAGTCCATCGGATTCAGATGATGATTTCATTCCAAAATCTCCAGTGGAGACAAAAGACGAATCATACTTCAAAAGAATCAATAACAATTATGAGCAGTCAATCCAGAAAGAGAAAGAAATTGGAAATTTGAAGGAGACATTCAATGAATGAAGGGCGAGAATAATAATTCAGGTGCAGTGGACAAGCAAGAGTCACAAATTAAGGAAGTAGGTGGCGCAAGTCTAGATGGAAAAAGTAATAAAACACATGGCATTAATATGGAGATAGAAAAAGTTAATCCAGTAGGTATTAACAGTATTAAAAGTAGAAAAAGTACAAGAGGAAGAAGTCTAATTAGTCATAATTTTTAGGAAGATTACATGGAACATTGTCAGGTCCACAATGTAGACATCAGTGAAAAGGACGTTGGTGGGACATTCAGAAACAATACAAAAATAAGGGATAGTGAAAAACTGATCTAGCTAGTGGTATGGGCCCAACCCAAAACAAACTTGTTGGACCTAGCCATAACACGACATCGATGGAACTAGGGCCAGAACCCACAGATGTTAATGTAATACCCTACTCTACCCATTCGTTTAATAAGTAAAAAAAAATACGAAAATAGTTTGTGAAAATTAATCAGAGTTACACATGTGTGATGTCACATCAACAAAAATATTCTCATGAAGCATTAAGTCACTTTGTATCTTATTTCCTCATAAATATAAATAAATTGATTAAACAACGGAAATTTAAATGGTTCAGTACTAAGGCTCCAATTACATCAAACCTCTACAATATCTGTGGTTCAACAACTTTAAACAAACCAGGATACACAACAAATAGCGAATAACATATAACATAAAGAAAACAAAGATATCCACATCCTTCCCGTGTTACGTATCAGAGCGACTCCTAAGACTCGACCAATAGCAACACATGATCCAAGCACTACTCAGATACTTGATTTCTGTACTTCCCAAGGAGCACAGACACAACAACAGAAAATGGGGTGAGAATTACATTCAATAATACACGGTGAAAATCACATGCTAAGGAGTAGTTATCACACAAATCACACCAATCATACCATCACACGCACATACAAGTGTCACATCAATACTCGGCATATTCAGCCTACAATCAATCATATACATATACAATGCGACTTAAGTGACACGACCCAATGCATGCGGTACCATCATAATCCATATGGTTCCTTCATTAAACCTGATTCCCTTCGGAATCCAGATAAGTCGTATACGTTCCTCTGAACTACAACTTATCTCCACTCGACTCCCACATGGAGTCCGGACAAGACTAGGCACCCATCATGGATTCCCACCTAGCTCATCTCCACCAGACATAATATGAATGCATAACATACAATTATGCACAGTATAATTATCATTCATGCATAAGCTACAATCCTCAATGATCACAGGTGAGCCACATGCTCACCGTAATTCTCCCCGGGATTACGACCACTGCCCAAGACCGATCACATAACGACAATCTTGGTACACAAGCATCAAACACATCTCATAAAGACAATCACATAAAATCCTATGTTCTTATTATTTTAATGTCATTACTAATTACCCTGTGTCTAATTATATCATTTTAGTCTTACGAACCAAGACAAATTGCATCGCACACGAAATCGGGATAGAAATCATAAAAACAAGAAATTTCCAGCACAGGCCTGCCCATACACGTATGGCCTCAATCCCTCACCCCAGGCCTGCGTATGCTACGTGTAGGGCTCAAATTCCCAAGTCTTATACGCGTATTTCCACCTTTCATACGCGTATGACCAGAGGCCATTTTCCTTCAGAATCCCTTTGAGAACAACCTGTACGCGTAATGGCTACCCCATACGCGTACTGCCAACTTCCCATACACGTCCCGTACGCGTTTCAGCAGAGAGGCATTTTATGGTCACTGAACACTTCGAACCTAGAACCATACAAATAATGTCTCCAGATTTTCAATACAAACACTACTGCAGCCAACTCTAAGTCATGGGTAGGATAGTTCCTCTCATGAATCCTCAACTGTCGGGAAGCATAAGCCATAACCTTTCCATCTTGCGTCAACACACCTCTCAAACCCATCAACAACGCATCATAGTATACTACAAAAGGTTCATTTGGTTCGGTTAAACCAAAACTGGAGTTGTAGTCGACCTCTTCTTTAACTTTACGAAGCTCTTGTCACAATGAATATCCCATATAAACGACTTACCTTTGCAGGTCAGCTAAGTTAGCGGAAGTGCTAACTTGGAGAAACCTTCAATAGATTTGCGGTAATTACCAGCCAACCCCAAAAAGCTTCAAATTTCGATAACTGACTTCAGAGTTTCCCATTGTAGAACTGCATCTACCTTGGAAGGATCCACTACAATACCATTACCCGAAATAACATGACCAAGGAAGCTAACCTCCTTCAACCATAACTCAAACTTCGATAGCTTATCATAAAGCTTCTTTTCCTTTAGAACCTGCAACACAATCCTTAAATGCTTCTCATGCTCTTCTAATGACTTAGAATAGATCAGAATGTCATCAATGAACACCACAACAAACTGATCTAAGTATTTATGAAAAATCTAAATCATATACTTCATAAATACACTAGGTGAATTAGAAACACCGAAAGGCATCACTAAGTATTCATAATGTCCATAACGAGTCCTGAAAGCTGTCTTCTAAACATCTTCATCTTTTACTTTTATTTGATGATAACCCGACCTCAAGTCTATCTTGCTGAACACCCGAGCATCCACCAGTTGATCCATTAAATCATCTATTCTGGGAAGTGGATACTTGTTCTTAATCCTCACTTTATTCAAATGTCGTAATCTATACACAATCTCATACTACCATCTTTCTTCTTTACCAACAATACCGGAGCTCCCTAAGGCGACATACTTGGTCTTACAAACTTCTTTTCCAACAAGTCTTCAAATTGTTTCGTCAACTCTGCTAATTCTAAAGTTGGAATTTTGTATGGTGCCATAGAAATAGGTCTGATACCAGGGACAAGATCAATAGTAAATTCCACTTATCATTCTAGCAGTACATCCGAAATATCCTCCAAAAATACTTCTGGAAACTCTCGTACCACATGCACTTCATCGATCGCAGCTTGGCTGTCAACAAATAGCGATGCGAATATTGCAAACACCTGAGTTTCATCTTCTAAAATCTCTTTTAACTCCTCTATAGATGAGAAACCAGCCCCCTTCTCATCACCAACAGTAGAAAACCACACCAACTGATCAAAACAATTAATCTGAACATGGTTATACATCAACTAGTTCATTCCCAAGATAATATCGAGATTCATCAGCGACAAGCAAATGAGATCCACACCAAAATACCTATCAAAGATTCTCAAAGGGAGATTCAAAGAAACAAGAGAAGTAGCCACCGATCCCTTAGCAAAAGTTTTGTTAACCATTTCTCTCTTCATAGAAGGAACGACAAGCCCTTTCACACAATCTTCACCTTCCATGAATCCTTTTACCTGCATAATGGATAGAAAATTATCTACCTTCGTTGAACTCGACTTCATGGTCTGAAGGCAAGTCACATATATCTTAGCCAGCATGCAGGAATCTCAAATCCACAATGTCTTCAGTGTCAGAAACAACATAGCTTTGGTATTGCCTAATCTATCGCAATCAACAGCACACCACACCACAATCCAAATTATTGGTATACACATGGTTTAATTCCCACCAATCCGCTCAAAGACTAACATCAACTGGTCCCAACTAAAGACAAACTCAGCACATCCTTAGGAAATACGTTAGAATACTCCAACATCACTGGCCCAACTCAAGCCAAAACATCGCTTTCCCCATCACCAAGAAGCGACCAACGAGAACACCTGATTGTCTTCCTTCAAGGACCAACAACGCACTCTCGCATGTAGCAACACAATATCCAAGCTTTCAACAGTTGGAAAATCTAATAGAAGCAGATGCTTCTCCCCCGCTTGTTTTATTCTCAACCTGCAAATGGAAAACAAAACAAGCATTGACAGTATTTTCACACACATGTCGCATACTAGGGAATAACATAATTAAACAACCTGGTCTGACCGACCGAAATGCTCTGGTACCACTATGTAAAACCCTAAATAATCCCCCGCGTAATATAAATAAAGTCAGACTAATTATCCATAAAATCATATTTAGGAATGTCACACTTTCAATAATCACTTACTCATTCAATCAGATATATAACACATGTCCTTTTAAAAATTATTTATAATAGCATTATCAGTAAAACATAATTGAAGGTTAATTCATATAGCAGCAGAAATAACATTTAATCATTTAAGTTAGCAAGTCGAAGCATAGTATAATTAATAGTGTCATAAAGAAACAACAGTCATAAGAAATAAAACATGTTAATCAACCACCAACGATAAAAAACACGCATTGTTCCATAACCCCAGTGTTACATATCAGAGCAGACGCCAAGCTCAAAGAATAAACGGAAGACCTTATCTTCCACTCACATCTGAGCTCCTACTGCGAATCATATGCACATTATCCACGTGGAGGCAATATTCAAACAGAAGGAGTGAGATATCATGATAATATAAAGGAAAGCATGTTAAACATTATGCATTAGGTTAACATATGCGTTATCACCCATTCTACAACACAACACACCCAACGTCAACACTAAGTTATCCAAACATAAAGATAACACAACAGCAATTCAACTACTTAGCTCATATTAGTCAACCAACAATATCAACACCGACACTAAGTTATCCAACAACCAACATGTAAATCACATGATAACAAATTCAATTAATCACAATAATACCACATATTAGCAACATATCCACATAGTTAAAAATATAATGCAATGAGACTTACAACCAGACTCAATGCATATGCATGTGGTACTAATTTTTGTGAACACTCAGGTTCATCATTCTGATCCCCATCTCCTAGGATCAGAATCACTCATTGATCCATCACCTCCAAATTAGCTACCGGCCCAATCCATACAATGGGATTTTAGGCTCACCAACAACAGACCATTTATCCACAAATGTATGCAATGCGACCATTTATACATACAACAACAACATCATCATCATCATCATGCACAATAACCCACCACCATGGTTATCGTACACCGCTCAAATTAGCTAACAAACATGAAAATATATTTCATACAATATATATATATATATATATATATATATATATATATATATATATATATATATATATATATATATATAATACAATCACAACATATACAATATCATTAAAACATATCCATATTACCATCATTAACATCACAACAACATCATTAAAACATCTTTGCAACAACACTCAAGATTCATCGCTTACAACACGACTTCTTAAGGTACACAACAAGCAACAATCACATTCTTCAAGATATTAGACATAAAAATATTAGGAAAATGATTCATCTAATAATATCATGTTAAAGTTCTACTTATTAGCTTTCCAATCTTTGAACGTTTCGTCATTTGGATTAACGGTTAAAAAGTTATGATCGAAACCGTTTCTGGCATTTTTTTGTCTATGAGTCGACACAAGGGTCGACTAGCAGGGTGCTCCGTTCGACGCAAAGTCTATGAGTCGACACATACTGTTTAAATTTCCATAATATTACATTCGGGTCACCTCAGATCGACCCAGGGGATCCTGGAGGTTGACGCACGCTGTCCCGAAATCCAAAAATCACTTTTTTAAAAAGCTATTTCACACCAGAACCTATGTTACAAAAACCCATCATCATAGACTCGATTTTACACTAAAATAACATTCTAAAACTTAATTATTCATAGTTTTACTCATAGATTAACACCCTATCATCATCAATTCATACTTTCAACTCAGGCCTTGAAACTCAACAATGGAGGAAACTCATTAACAATCCAAGACAGATTATCACACAATTATGCAAACAACATTCTTGGTATATCGATCAATCAACCAAAGCATATCATAGAATAACCCATTATTCAACATACTAACCCTTAAAAGATCATAACCCCACCCTTACCTTAGATTGATGAACTTTTTCCCTTCTCTAATGTAGTTCTTCCTCTTTCTTGCCCTAGCCTATTTCACTTCCAGTTCCAAAAACACGTACGTTTAAAACTGACTCCACTCTCTTCCAGTTCCTTTATAACTCCCTCAACTATGGTTTCCTCTTTTACCCTCACGTATCCTCATGCAATTACGATTCTGCCTTTCAAATCTCTATACACTTAACCTCTCATTTTATTTTATCTCATTCTATTATTATTATTATTATTATTATTATTATTATTATTATTATTAACCCCATCTAACTAAAATAATCATAATAATAATTATCAATAATATTTAATTAAATTAATATTCACCTAATATAAAATAATTAAATAATTATTACTAATATATTCTATTTATTTTTACCTCTCACACCACCAATCTTTACTCAATGTTCACACATTTCTCCACCCTCAAGGTCTACTCTTAAGGTTACTACCCCACACCAAGGGCATCTCTAAACACAACAAAACACACATAATCACAATTATACACACAACTTCACACAATTAAATTACGAAAAAATAATTTAAAATAAAACGGGGCGTTACATATGACACATTCATGTTACATGGAAAACCAAGATGTAGTGTTGAAATTGTTTCAAACTTGCATCACTTTTATGTTGAAGGATTTGATCGGATGATTGATAAATCACTTTTACTTGTGTAGCAATTTTAAGTCCACGAGATTCACTTTTTGCATTTGACAAGGAAAAATTAATTAATTAGACTCAATTTTATCCATCAAAATTTTCTTCGATGGAGCTTATGGGACTCGACAATCAACTTAAAAATATGGATGTTTGTTCTTGTGAGAAATTTTCTAATTTACAAGAAATTAGTGATCTTTCAAGAATAATGATGGAGACTAAAAAAACTCATTGCTTATCCTTTGGTGTATTTATTTCTGAAGTTGACATTACTTTTGCACGTAGCTACGACAACCATTGAAAGAAGTTTCTTAGTTTTAAAAGAAGTTTCTTAGTTATGAATTTTGTGAAGAATCAACTGCACATCTGTATGGGAGATGAATTTTTAAATGATTGTTTGGTAACATACATAGAAAGGGATATATTTGATAGAGGTCTTAATGAAAAAAAAAACATAGAACACTTTCAAAATATAAAGACGCGTAGAGAACAATTATAATTCTTAGATATTAAATTGTCTTCCATTTTGTTATGTACTTCTTCTGTCCCAAATTACAAGTCACTTTGTCAAGAAAATTTATCCCAAATTATAAGTCACTTTAGAAATCCAATGCAATATTAATAACATTTTTTCCAATATATCATGTATCATTTATTATTATTTCTCTTATATTATTAATTCGCCTGAAATATTTAAAATATCTTATAATTTAAGATAGAAGGAGTAATATTTATTATTATATATTTTCTAATGTGAATATCGCTTTTTGATATCTTTTAATTAAATAGAATAATAAGTTTTATTTAATTATAATATTTGGTATCATTTACTTTCTATTTGTGTTTGAGGGAAAGGTTGGGCATCTTCATCTTTTTTTTTTAATAAATTTTTTTATTAGTTAAGTTTTATGTTCCATTTTTAGTTATAAATTTGCCTTTATTAAAAACATAGAAATTAAAAAAGTTTATACCATTATAATCTTATGATAATGTTATATGAGGAATAAAGAGTTAAGAGAGAAAGATAATCGTAAACCGAAGACGGCTTAATTAACCTATGACTAAATAGGTTAATCAATATTGCAAAGTTTTAATATTAATATTTCTATAATTTTTCTATTAGTTTTAATTATTAATTATTTTATTTATTTAATATGTTTTTTTAGGTAATAAGTAACTAAAACTATTATTGTAAAATTTAATTAACGTTCATTTAATTTTAAAAATGAAGTAAATAGATAAAACAATTCTACAAATGCAAAGTAAAAATGAAAAGAGTATTTAGAATATAGGGGAGTAAGAATAATATAAGAATAAATATGCTATTTTATTTTTCAGTAACATCTAAAAAAAATAATTAAATACATAAATAAATAAATAAATACTGTAAAAATCTCTCTCACTCTAAGCTATACTATACATAGATGAACTCGTAAAATCATGCGCCCAAAAAGAATAATAGAATTTTTCTCAATTCTTGAAGATGGCTAGTATTGACAGCACAATTGAAGATCCGATCATAGCCACAAAATTTGTAACAGATTCGGTAGCTCCGACGTTAGGACCTGGTGCTGGAGCCGACGAGGGACTGGGATCTTGAGCGGAGGCGACGGCAGCAAAACAACGACGAAAAGAAAGGAAAAGATTTGGATAGTGGTAGCTAATGATGTCATTGTAAAATTTTTTAGAAAGAAAAAGCGTCATGCATAATTCTCCGACTCAATATTTAGTAAAGTAATTCAATTTTAACTCAACACTTATAGTGTCATGCATGTTTCATCAAACATAAAAGCCAACAAAATATAATTTTCTGAATTAATCAGCGAAAAGAATGAAGTTTGACATATAACTTCTCAACAACAAATGAATAACAAAGTGGTTCAACATCTTCAAAGTGAATAAGAAATGTAACAAAAAAATATAGATAGTTTGTTTCCAGTGCTACATATTAGAGTGACTACACTAAAGACCCGAACGATAAATAATTAAAGAGGTCTCATCGTCGTCCTCTAGTTCAAGAAACTACTTCTCTACCTGATTTTATGTACTTTAGTGGAGCACAGACACCACAACAAACATACAGGGGTGAGAATACACTCAAATATATTAATGGTGCAAAACATAGCAAGGATAGCATATTCACACAAATTAACAAACATGTCACATATTCACAACAACGAAATAATTCATAATACTTTTATGTATGTAATGTGATCAACAATCTCGACTCAATGCATGTGGTACAAATTTGGACATCAAAGGTATGTTACTGATTTTCGTCCATACTCGCTCCTTGTCTATTCTTCTGAACCAGAGTCCACCATAATCGTCATTGATCCCCCTACTGAATCTATAACGCTTCATTGATCCCATTACTAAATTAGCTCCTCGACTCATTTTTTTACATATTTCTCTTAATAACACATAAACATCAACAATGGTGAAAAAGATGGGAAAAACTTAGAGGAGTGTGAGGATCTCTCTCTACCCTTCATGCACTTTACATCAACATTAGAGTAATCTTCCCTTACATTAACTTCCAACAAGAGTAAGCTTTGGCTATGGCCTATTCCTCTCGCTAAACCCTTATTTTACCTCTTCTCACAATTTGCTTTTTCTCCTAATTTCCTCCAATTCCATGTACTGATGATTCTAAAGCTCCACTAATCATCCTTATTAATATTAACCTAATTTTTAGATTTTTAATAATTTCACCCTTCCCCTAACTTATTTTGATTTACACCTCATTCTCTTATTTTTACAATAATCCTAATTTCCACCCAAACTTCATGAATTTCCTATTTTTTATTATTATTTTAATAATTTAAAATTAATTAAAGTTATAAATAATTCTCACCACTCTCCATAAACCCCACAAAATATCCAAGCATATCAATAATTGAATAAAACTAATAAATCATATAAATTCACCAATACTAAAAAATAAATAAGCAAAAACAAATTGAAAATTCAATTAATTGATTAATTGAAAATTTGGTGGTATTACAAATAGCAGTGATGCGTTACTAGATATCGCTCATTGTTTATAATACTAAATATGTGATATAATATTATTACGAACGTTATGAGAATCTATAAGGTCACATTTATAAAGTATTGACAATGGAACAAATGTTTAATTATATGCTAATTGTATTACTTAATACATTAACACAAATTTAATTTATTTAATTTAATTAAATAAATGAGAATTAATAATTAAGTAAAAATTAATTATAATCTATATAATTTAAAATTTTATTTTATTTAACTTAAAGAGGTTAACTAAATATAAACATATTTAACTTATTTTGGAAAACTCTAAAATAAGAGCATTAGGATTTTAATATCTCTTTAGATAAATTGAAGAGCTTTTTCTTCTATAAATTCTGATTGTCATATTTTCTCAGAAAATGGCGAGCACCGCTTTCACTTTGTACTTGCGTGAGTGTACTCCATAGAAACTGTGGCATTTTCCATGTTTGTAGTCAAAGATAAAGAACGCTTCAAGATGCATTCCTATAATCTCAACTTGATTTTTAATTTGTGATTAATGATTTAACCAAGATCTATTTACCAAGATTGTTTTGATAGTCCTTAACATGAGTTACCCCATCACAAAACATACATAGGTGTCATACCCCAAATTTGTCCTACCTGTGTATAACTTTCATCTGAATCTCCATCCACTAACCATTAGAAATATGTTGTTACTTTAATTTCTTCTCATTCCCTAAGTCCAAGTTCCTGCAAGGGTGAATCAAGATTTAGGCAAGGGTATCAAGTCAAGTGTATGGGAAATATGGATTGGAGTTCCTCTGGTTGTGACCTAATCTTGGTCAGGCAAGTTTGGTTTCATGATCAAGGTCAGGGAATGCAGTTTAGGTGGCGTGTGTCTGAAGTTCCAAGTCAATGATTTTGTGCCAATTCAAGCCATCTGTGTATGGGTCAAGTCGTCAAGGTTTTGGCAAGGTCATCGTGCTTTATGGTTGAAGATTATCAGGATCCAATACATTTCTCAGCTAGGGTTTTGGACAATGAACTTAGGCTCATATTTCAAATTCTGGTTCTCTGATTTTCAAGGCATGCTTTTTGGTAAAGAAGGTTCGTAGTGAAGTTTTTTGGTTTATCGTGATTCAGAAGGGCAAGATTAGGATTGATTCATTATTCATTTATAATTCGAGGTTCTAATGTGTTTAGCCTTATTCCTCAAAAGATTAATTCATAGTGGGATTTATTTCTCAAAAGGCAATTCATGACTTTATTCATTACAAGTGGAAATTAAAAAAGGTTAGATTTTGGTTCATTAAGGTCAAACATGAAAATTCAAGCCTAATTGCCATAGTTATTTTTCAAGAATTTATTGCAAGATTTCTCACTGTTAAAATATTTTAAACATGGATCAAATAACAAGTTAGAAGGTACGAATTCAAGTTGCATGGACCAAGTCCTATTGGTCACTTTGTCCTAAAAATCGCAAAGGAATATAATTCTACAAAAATAAAATAAAATAAGGAAGCCCATACATTTACAAGAAAAAGTCCATCAAATTTACAAAAAATGATGAGAAGTTCATTACCATATTACAAGCCCAATTCATAAAATTCTAAATCCATTACAAAAACAGAACCTGTGTCATACCCCAAATTTTACGCTTAGATTAGTGATCATTTTCGCATTTCATTTTGTTATGTATTTTGTTTTAACTAACCGATTTGCCTAGTTTGCTCGTTTTGCAGGTGTGTTGAAAAATTAGAGAATAATACCCTAAGCCCTTTAATTCATGTGGAGGCAGACATATCACCAAATTACGGTCATTTCAATTATTACATAGCCAAATCATTATCAAAGAATGCCTAAGAGCTAGGGTCTCCTATCTCTCGAATTACATGACATTGGTTTGAAAACTGGTCGGATTTCCATGGCAGTGTGGATGTTAGATTTCCCTTGATATAGTTTATCCTTACTTGAGAATCGGTCTATTAGCCGTCAGATGAAAGATTTGATTATTAATCTATTTATGAACTGTGGGATTTGAGATTGTTAAAGTTGGATAGATTAGGATTTGAGTCTGTTCGAGAATTATTTGCAAAGAGGTTATCTAAACGAGTTTAAGGTCGTGTTCACTGCTTTCTATTCTGGTACAAGTTTAATTTTCAAAGGCACAATTGAACTAACAGTTTGCGGTGGGTTTGTTCGATTTCAAGTAATTGTAATTTTTCAGAAGTTTCAAGTCCGAACGACGAAGTTAAAGTGTATTCATAATGAGCTATGGATTGAAATTATTCGGAGAATCAAAAGAATTAAAATTCGTATTTTATTCAAATTGGAACTTTTATACATCTTGAGTTTATTTCTATTACAATAACACAAGTTTACATTTTGGAGGATTACAAATTAAAGTTTCTAAGTCTAATTCCTAAACTCCAAGTCCGAGTTCGTCAAGCTTCCAAGGCTTCCACTTCCGAATCTTCAGAAACCTGCAAAAATATTGGAAATGATTAAAAGTTATTGTCACACCCTAAATTTTGACCATAAAATATCGCCTCCTTGTGTTTTTCTCCCGCTGGTTTTATCTTATTTTGCTTTATTTGTTCATTACAACTAACCAGTTTTACGCCGGTGCAACAATTTCAAGTGTAGATTAGATCATTTCTTTCCATTGGTGTCGAGTATAGTCGTTCAAGGACTAATCATGGTTGCGCGGCAAGCAGTATCGCAAGTTGCATCTTAAGGGTTTGGATATCAGGAGAATAGTTTGGATTGATGACCCAGGGATATTTGCTTTGAAGAGGCAAAGTTTGAAATATGTTAAATCGAGCTTTTGCAAGATGTCCTCAAAACCAGAATCGAGATTCATGAAAAATCCAAATCATTGATTGAATTTGTTGAGGTTGCATTAATTAATAATTCTTTTTGGATGGAGAAACAAATGGTTCAAAATCATCAATTTTCCAAGGCTCTTGTTCATTTCAAGCCCTATGTCAAATTAGGAACTCACAAGATTAAAATATAAAACAAGGTGCATAGTTGATTTTAAAATCCACAAGTCATCTCTTATCATCAAAACACTCTTTACAGTCATCAAGAGAAAGAAGAGCTTGCAAATTTGAAGGCATAAAGGATTAAGATGATTATTTGATCCATAAGTCCTCGGTTTCATAAGTTTTTTCTTCTTCAATACAAGATTTGATTTTGATTCGTAAGATGGTACGTTGGTTTGCGTAACTTCTCCCAGCAAACATCATGTTTTAAAAAAAGCCAAGAGTATTTGGAGGGTAACATCATATGGATGAAAATGAGGAAATGGGTGCTGAGGTGCGTAGGCCACTATCTATATTAAGCATTGCATTATAAAGAGAAACAAAAACAAGGGAGGTAAGTTTGAGGACATCAACGGAGGGGATGCTCATTTATTATACATCTGCAAAGTAAAGATTTTTGTCTAGTATTTTTTTCAAAGCAATTACAATTTGCTAACTGCTCCATCTATGCGTGACTACAATAATGATACAAGTGTCGACTACAGTACTCTGGCTACGTACACATTATTCGGTGGTTTATCCGTATATTGCTTGCCTTTGCTCTTCTCATTCTTCATGAATCTAATTGAATCTCTCACAACCATTGACCTAAATGAGGCACATTTTAAGTTGATGATGCAGCACGAGTTTTGTTGAACATAAATATGCAATTGAAGTTGCTCCTCTTCTATAATCTGCAACAAAACCAGAAGAAATCATTGAACGACTATACAGTTACAGATTCGAGAACAAATTTGACATTGTGAGACATGATTACCCCAAATATGCTATTGCATTCTTCTAGTGAATATATACGATTGCTTGGGCATGGTTAGCAGCTGCAGCAATTCGTAGAAGTTGAATTGATCCGTCAACACCTGCATCAATGTGCACGAGATAAGAGTCAAAACACCGTTGTTTCAGACATTTGTAACCCAACATACAGAGTAGGGGCAACAATTAAAAGAAGGGCGGGCGAAGTTCAACAGAAACGATGAAGTTTAATTGTTATTTACCTCCTTACTTTAGAAGAAGTGGTCCAAGTATTTACCGCGAATCAAGTTTCCTAAGCAAAAGAGTGTGTTGACGACACTAGTTCCCGCACATCAAATAGTTGCAAACCACCATACAACAAGGTTCTTGGATAATTCCCATGTATTGCAGTTGAGCCGTTTTCTTTCCTCCGACATTCTCGAAGCTCTTACCAGCAGCAGTAGCGCCACCAAGAGAGACTGTATTTAAACCTAACAGAGGTGCTTAAATGTACACTTGATCAACAATTTTCCGCGTCATTACCTGCAAGAATGATGTTAGCTTTGCTGTCGGATCAGAACTAAATACAGGTCGTTTTGAATTGAATACTAGAGACCAACAACTCACTTGGTAGAAGGCTTGGAGCTTTCACATGGAGGACCTCCCGCATAAGACATCACAACCGCATCAGTATTGCTGCCTGAGGCGAGTGAGAGATTTTGGCCACTGAATCCTTCACATACTACAAACCGAAGTATGCAGAAAAGCCTACAGAACAGAAGCAATTATGATACATAATTTAACATTAAATCCAAATATTCTTCCAAACATTGGTACATGCTAACATAGAATCGGGAAGAAATATCCTCACCACAGCCAGAACCTTCACCATCCGCACCTCCTCAAACCTGCTGAAGAACAAGGAGAATGTCGTGAGACTGTTATCACAAGATAGTCGAAGAAAGTAGACCAAAACAAAGTTACTGATTTCCTATTGTTAAGCTTCTATTAATAATGTCCTGGTGTGAACCATCTTACCATCTTAAGGGCTCAAGATGAACGAGAAAGTTGAGACCCTTGTTTCACTATGTAGTTTTGATGCTTCAAAGAGGCTAATCATCTGAAGTGCAGCTTTACGGTGAGACGACGTAATTTGAGCATATCCTGGTGATCGCAGAATTCAATCAGTTTTAAGAAAAGAAGAGAGAATCAAAATACGAACATTTACCTTCGAGACAGGTTTTGAACCTGTTAAAGCGAATTTAGTTCCTTTCCCAAAGCAGCCACCAACGTGTCCCCTGTCAAAAAGGAAACTCATAAATTGGACAATCGAGAATTTCAAGACAATTCGAAGCATGTTTGAGGCAAATCCATTTTATTTCCAAAAATGTCAAAACATGTTCAGCTGGAAATGGAAACATGTTAATCAACATATCAATTCTCAAAATCACAGTTGAGGCTATAAATTCAGAATGTTTCGGGTTCAAAAAGAGAGAGCCATTTCACGATACACAGATTCACAGAAACGAAGACAAGCCCAAATCAAACCCAAATTTGTAAGTCGAAAGAGGGAAAACTTATCTTCTTCGCAACTCTCACACCATTGTTACCGAATACACCTTCAAAACTCCACCGCGAATAGCCATCCACCGCCGCGGGAACCCTTATCGACCGGAGAACGCCATTTCCATCCACAAATCCCCACCGGAAAATCTCCGTTGCCGCCTTGACTTCCACCTTCTTCATTCATCATCGCTCGAACGCCCCATCGAAGACCTTACGAGGAATCTTGTTATGGTGAGTATTCTTTTCGCTGTTGTTCACTTTGAATTTGATGTTCTGTTGCTTTTTGTAGGAAAAACGGAAATAAGAAAAATGGGAGAAGATTGAAGAAGAGAGCGGGACGAAGGAGAAAGAGGAAATGACGAAGGAAGAAGACGAACAAGGAGAAGAACGGAGAGGAATCGCATCGAGAGAGGAAGGGCGATTTTCGATTTGGGAAAAAAAGGGGATTAGGGTTCTCAATTGTTGTTGTTTTGTGCTATGTAATCGTATACGGTACCGCACACACACACACACTACGATACACCCCACACACGCACCACACGATCTGTCCTCAGATCAAAACATACGTTCCAAATTGCATGCCCACCGTGCACCCTTGTACCTGCGCTACCACTCAATCCATCCGCCTCCCTTAATTAACCCACTCATTTAACCCTTTAATTTGCATTTAAATGGCCTAACCACATAGTTAATATCAACTTAATTAATCTAATCAGATTAACCTTAAATCAACCTTTTAAAATTAAACTAATAACCCTTTTTTAAATTAAGCTTTTAATTAATTAGTCTATTTAATTAATCCTTTTCTTTATTAGTTTAATTAACCTTTTAATTAACTTTTATTTTAACAACCCAATTTATTTATTCACCTTTAATAATTTACTCCATCAATTTAATTTTCCTTTAAAAATAATTTGTCCTTTTTAAAATGATAAAACCCTATTTCTTCATAGTTTAAAATAATCTATATTATTTTTTCAAATTTAAAAAAACTTTTGTTATTTAATAAGAAAATAATTTCATATTTTAAATGATTTATATTCATTTGTTAAATTAAAAACTATGTTAATTTTAAAAGAAACCTTTTTAAAATCACTTGCTTTTTTTTGTCTAACTACAATTTAATTCATAACCTAAACTTTTATTAAATAAAACTAATTTATCCAACTTTTCTTAAAATTAATCTCACTAAATAATAAACTGCTATAACTTCTCGTAAAATCAATTCACATGATCTAATACAACCTTTTTCTTAAAATCGATTCAACTCTTTTTTTTCAAATCAAATTCAACTAAATAAATCAATTCAACCTTCCGTATCTTAAACAATCGTGCACACTCGCGACTCTGTTCCGTTCGCACATGCATAATTCACACACTCACTTAGCGCTTTCATGCATTTGTGTATGGATTTAATTATTTGCCTTTACTTTTCCGCAATTTATTTTATCGCATTGCATAAGCGTCCAAAGGAAGAACCTGCACATGACTTAAACAATTATGCGTATGCATCTAATTTGCATCATAATCCCCTTGATCCTTGATCCCATTCAAGTCAATCTTTTAAGATAGATCCTACCCCATAAGAAGAACCTTTTATCTTTACAACTTAGACAAACACATTCATCAACTCAATTCAAACTATTCAAACACATTAGAGAATAAGATGTTAATCATCTTAAGCGAGATAAAACTCCTACCCCATAACAATTCAATCAATATGTAGGGACTTTTCCTTAGGAGAGATAGAGGCGTACTTGTTGACAATCCGAGTACTTGAGCCCTTCTCTTAAGACGATGCAAAGACTATTTCCTACAAAGTTGTGGTGGTTCAATCAAGTAATCTCCCTTAAAATGACAACTCATCTTTTCTCCTAAAAATCAATCAATCAACTACCCTTACCCCGTAGGAACTTTGACACAGTCAAAGAACTCCTCAAACCCTTTAAGGGAACTACAGATACTCTGATTCCACTCCCGTAAGGATATGTAGGCATAAGATGCGATATCTTATTGAGTATACTTAGAAATAAACCCCTAGGTCTTTCATCCTTAAGCAGATAAACCTTAGCAATAAAACAAATATAAAACAAGAGGTTCCTGTAGAGTACTACAGAAACTTAGGATGCTAGCATCTTCCCTAAGTTTAACCGACTCCCGAACCTATAACTCTCTAACCTTTGCATGTGCATTGCATTGTGGGTATTTCGATCTTTTTCCCTTCCTTTGGACGAATCAAAGTTCGGTTGCAAATGAATTAAGATTCAAGCTCATCAATAGCTGGGTATCCAAATTTCACCACGACAGTTATGAATATTTCAAAGAAGATGGATTTTATTACTATTTTTGGACCCTAAAAAAATTATCATCATCGGGTTCGAGAGGGGCAACAAATTAATGCTACCGAACCCCCCATTTTTCTGTTTCCAACCTCAGGCCCAAGACACGGCAGAAATTCTGTTCCTTATCCGAGAAAGACAAAAAGAGAGTTTTCAAAAAAAGTTATTGTGGGTCCAAACAGTCTATATCCAAAAAATCCAACAAATGAAGATCCAAAAAAAATTCCATCCAGCAAAGCAAAATATTTTCCGCGGAATATCCATTATCATCAATGAACAATCAAGCTAAAAAATGGCAAGTAAACACCAATAAATCCGAAAAATCATATCACAGCCAACATATCCAAATATCAGAAGTATCATCATCATCACCAAACTCCGGATCCAACCACCATTAATGCAAATCCGAAAGAGGAAAGAGGGATAATGATTAATCAAATCAAAAATGGAAAGCCCGAACATGTTAAAACATGTTTCGCTCCAAAAGGAAACATTGTTAATCCTTCAGATCTGTTTTAAAAGAAGAAAAAATAGTATAAGAAGAGGAAGAACAGAAGCAAAAAGGGGCATACGAAAACCATCAGAAAAAGACGGAAAATCACCAAAAGGGGCCATCACCGAAAATATCATCGAGTCCGAAAAAATCACAAAACTTTCTCAACGAAACTCATCCAAAAATCACAAATCTCGAGGCTCAGAGACGAAGAAGCTTCGTCGTCATCATCGCCGCCGACGAAAACCATCATCCAAACAGACAGGAAATCATCACGAGCAAATCCGAAAATCATAAACAGCCACACAAAACCCGCGGCAGCTCAGAGACGGGAACCGTCTCGTCATCGCCATCAACACGAAGCCTCAGCCGAAGATCATAAGCCAAAGATCAAAGAACCACAAGCCAGAAATGAAGCCACCGAGAATGCTTGTTCCACTAATCTGTTGTTTATTTATTTTTATTTTTTCCAGAAGATGCGAGCAAGAAGAAGAGAAATCAAGGACATGCAAATCCATGGAGATAGAAAGAAGAAGGGCAGACAAGATTGAGAGAAAGAAAGAACAAAAAAAATGCAGCAAGACACTCAAGAGAGCCGCGTGGCCGCCGCTGGGGATTTAAGGTTAAAAGCCCTAAATTCTACTTCCCTCCCCCTTTTATATTTAGGAGCCGGGTCGGGTCCGGGGCCTGACCACCCAACCCGACCCATTTGTTTTTATTTTTATTTTTAGTTATTTTTAATTCTGTTTTTGTAATTAGTTATTTATGTAATATTAATAATAAAAACTAACACTACTAACATTAACTAACTAATTTAAAAATCTAAAAGAATCTAAAAATAATAAAAACATTTTATTAATTAAATAATTAGAAAATGAATTTTAAACAATTAAATTATTAAAATAATAAAAATGTTAATATTAAGTTTTAATTTAAGTTTTCTTGTAATATAAAAAAAGTATAATAAAAAAAAACCAAGAATAATCTTTTAAGAAAATTAACTTAATTTATTTGTAATCTATTTTTTTAGTACTAAGGATAAGAAAATAATTAGACTTTAAAATTTGATTTAACTTTATTTCGGTAAATAACAAAAATACAAAAAATGTTCTTAAGTTAATTTTCCTTTTCTAAATAATTTAAAACTCACAAAAATAAATGCCCATCTAAAATCCAAAAACATTTGTCTTTTTCTCAAATAACTTAGTTTTTTTTAAAAAAACTCTTGTATTTAACTTAGGATTAATTAATCTAGCACTTTTTAAGTTAATCCAAATTCTAACTTTACTTAATTACCATAAAATCTAAAATCTCATAAAAATAATTAATTTCTAACATTTGCTTTTTTTTCTCACTTAATTTAATCCAATTTTCACTTAACAGCAAAATTCTCAAAAATACAAACAAAAACAATAAACTTCTCAACAAAACAATTTCACCGCTTATTCCATTTTCACCGTCACCCTAATCACTATCTAACTTTACTTGACAAATTATCTGTTTTAATTTAATCTCTAAATTGCTTGCTACTTAGCCTACATTATCCATTCCAATATCTCATGCTATCCATTGCTTGCATTTACTATTATTTATCACCGCTTTATTTTACTGTTTTCCCCTCCGAAGGAAAGGTTCTCCAGTTTGACCGCCGTGTCAATATCTTTATCCTCACCACCATCCTAGTCTTAGGATCTGAGTCACTGTACTCGTGCTTAGGCTTCCCACCGTGGACACACCTTTACCTTTCCCAAACCTTAAGACTTTGAGTCGTCGTACTCATGCTTAGGCGTCCCGCCGTGGACATCCACCCCTTTATCCTAGCCTTAGGATTAGGAGTCGCCGCACTCCATGTAAGTTCCTGTCGTGGAATACTTACTCTTTACCCTTTTTACTTTAACTCTCAACGTAGAATTCGGAGTCACCGTACTCCATGTAAACGCTTCCCTATGAACGTTTACTTCCCCGTGGAACCTTGACCACAGTCAAGAAGTTCCTATTCCTCCCTTTTGAGGGGAACTACGATTACTCTGATTCCATCCCCTACCTCGGATACGTAGGCACAAGATGCGAGTCTTGGCGAGTAAACTTAGGACTAACCCCCTTAGGTCCTTCTCTTTACCTTTAACCCTTAGCATTACCTTTAAGCGGATAACCATAGCAATAACACGTTAAAGCAAGAGGTTCCTGTAGAGTACTACTGAAGTTTAGGATGCTAATACCTTCCCTAAGCTTAACCAACCCCCGAACCTTAGATCTCTCCCCGCATTGTGTTTACGATGCAAAACTAGGTTTTTCCTTTCTTTAACCTTTTCTTCGGTTAAATCAAAGATTGGTTGTGAATCAAGATGTGATTCAAATTAATCAATAATTTGATATCCTATTCTCACCGCAACAGAAAATGGCGACTTCACTGGGGAATCGTATCTTTTGAGGGTTATCCCTATCTTGTTTTATGCTTGCCTTTGCTTTATTATTCGCTTGTATATTTTTTCGTACCTTGCTTGGGGTTACATCATTGTTGTGAGATAAGTCCTACACCCGGAATTGAGTGCAATTTTTATAGGAAGGTGATACATTCGACGAGGCTTATAGGGAATGATTCCCGACCAAGCTGACTCGAGAATCACCGCTCAGTTGAGGCCCTTTTGAAAATTAGTACTGTTGAACGAGTATTCTTGAAAACATTCACTATTTTTGACTGGAGAATGTGATACTGAGGACCGTAGTTACCTAAACACAACTTTGGCCTTATTTAGGACGTAGTGCGAGGACCGCGAGGGAGTATTCCCAAAATGGTTGCTACGCGATACTACACTAAAAAGAGGTTCTCTTGAGAATATTATTAACCACCGAGTAGTCGGGAAATTGATAATATCTGAAAGATGAACAAATGACTTTGGGCACCTCTTTAGAACCCTTGCTCTACAGGTTCAATTAACCATTAGTAAATACCTTTCGGGATGGGTAGACCTTGGCTCCGCTCATGTTCCTCTAATCTAGGACCTTTTGATTGCTTTGTGTGTTTGTGTATTGCATCCAACATCATATCATTCCTGGTTTGAAGGAATTCAACTGTCCTTTTCAAATTCAAAAATCTTGAATTCAAAGACTAAAACCTTTTTTCAGCTTTTCTTAGAATATATTTGCAATCGACCGTTGAAATCCTTGAAACCATTGCATTTGCATTTGCATTTCATCCTGTTTTTGCATTCGCATTTTCCTTCCAGTTTCTCATCCTCGGTTATCTCACTTCCAGTTCTGTCACCATGAGTCCTCTGCATCAGTACAACACCAGAGCTCGAGCTTGGAAAAAGATGGTGGAACAAAATCAAGAGCTTGATCGTGTCAGTAATGAACTTGAAGACCTTTGGGGAAGTGTTGGGCAGATAATGGAGATGCTTAAGGTTATTCATGCAAAGATGGATACTCAGTCCACTGTTGTCCCCGAGATTACCGGTAATATTGTGGGTCCTCAACCATCTGTTACTACTGCAAGTCTACCTCCTTATGGTTTTCAACCTGGTTTTGTGCCGACTCCTTCCGCGGTTCCTATTGCTCAACCGGTTCAACAAGTTGTTCCTCCAAAGTTCAAAACTCCAAACTCCGACCATTATGAAGGAGCTACATACCCTAAGAGTCACTTGACCATGTACTACCGTAAAATGGTTGCTCATCAACCTTATCAACATCAGCAGAATCATGTTTAACCTCAAGGTTATCCGGTTCAGTATGTTCAACAACCATATGTAGCTGTTGTTACACCTGCATTCAACCAACAAGTTCCTACATATCAGCCTGTGCAACCGGCTCCTGTCTATCAGCCTCTAGTCTATCAACAACCTCCTGGTTATCATCTTGCACAAGTTCCTACAAACTATCAACGAGTGCCCAACGCTCCTACTTATCAACAGTCGAGGAAGCAGGCACCTCGCCATAATATTCCTAACAGGAGACAGTACACGCAGTGTCCTCCCATTCCAATGACATACACCGAGTTGTACCCTTCATTAATGCAACAAGGTCTGATTACTACCAGAGCTTTGGGTCCACCTCCAAATCTTCTACCTGCCAATTACAACACCGTCGCTCATTGTTTAATTCATGAGGGTGCGCCCGACCATGATTTGAAAAGCTGTTATGCTCTCAAGTACATTGTCAGAGATTTGATGGAAAAGAATATCCTTTCCTTTGATAATCCTCAGCCGAATGTCAGGAACAACCCTTTACCAAATCTTGGGGCTGTTAATTCTTCCCAGATCAGGACTACTCGGGGTTTCCCACTTGTCAAGATCAAATTCTGCAAAGCCAGTGTTCAGCATATCTAAGCCAGTTACTTCTACAGTGAATCAGCCGAAGCTGGTAGTTACTCAGAAGCCTAGTCCATATCACTTCAGTGATCCTCAAGCTGTACCTTGGACACATGATGGGACCATGATTGACAAAAAATCTGGGAAGATGATTCCGAAGGAAGAATTGAAGACTGTTGATGAAACTGTGGCCAATATAGCTAGGCAAGCAAGACGACTCATCTCAATGAGACTCTGCCAGAAGAAACCATTACTATTATGCTGGTCTTGAATACAAAAACCTAATAAACTCTTTTTTAAGGACTTGTCAGAAAGTTCATTTGTTTATCTATATGTATTTTGTTCCTCTGATTATAAAGGCATAATTGGCATGTAGAAACTTATTTATTTTGAATGATTAATGCAATGCATATTTTTGTCTTGAAGAAATCCATTCGTATTCACTCACAAAATTATTCTTCATAATTTATAATGCCAACTTTACCCGATCTTTTGCTTTGATAGAGAATTCGGAGGAGGGTGATGAATCAAAACGCAAAATGTTTTGTCCTTTACTTTCGAATGAAACCCTGCTGATGATGTAAGGCATTGTTTCAAATCCTAAACACTGGAGATATAAGGAAGATAATCCTTCTTTAACCCCTTTGAGCCTTGAAGTATGAGTTTTTCTTTTCTAAATAAAAACCTTCAAATTTTTGACTTGGGGCAAGGGTAGTTTTTCAGTTAAAAGGACCGAGCGCTCAGACTCTAAAACAGGGAGGAGTGAACATTCGAGAATCCATTTTATCTATCCTTAACATATTAGGAGGCTGGAAGTCAAAAGACACAAATGATTATCCCTCAACTATCTAAAGAGTAAGGCAGTCGCAATTCTTTCAAAAGAGTCACACGACTTGTTCATAAAAAATAAGGAATGAAAAAGAAAAAAACCCGCTAAGTCAAAACCTATGAAGGAGACTTAGGCAAAACTGGGGCATCCCGCTGGACTCCAACGTCAAATTCAAAAGACTTCGTCCAGGAAAAAGTTAGGGAATGAAAATGTGAAAATCCAACAAAGCAAAGGATTACAATGAAGAATCCCAGTAAAGAACAAAGTCGTGTGGTCAAACACCAAGAGAAAATAGGTGAGTGACTGCCATGTCTAAAGCCTTCATGGGTTCCTCGACCATATCAAATATGATTGAGAGACGAATGCTCGTATCCTGTTAACTAAAGGCAGGATTGGAGAACATCACGAAGAATGGGTGGGTACAAATAAACTTTGAGCATTTATCTTTTGTTTCTTAAAACCGTGAACCAAACCACGATGCAACCTTCAAAAGACCTAATTGAAGTAGGGTTCATTTTTGAAGGCATACTTGATGAGATAACGTTTCCTGACTCCTACGAGCTATGCTCAAACTTGATGTTGACTTTATAAATTAAATTCATATCCTAACTAGTGATTCGGTCATAAGTTACCGTGATATCTTTTTCAAAACAAAAAGAAAAATAAAATTCAAGACAAATATATATGTTGCATTAACAATTTCAGGATTAGCATTTCATGCGTGTTTGATTTTGCCTGATTATCTTAGAAATTTACATATAGACATCAACAATGGAACTTGAAGATTCTGCTAGACAGAGGCAGGTGGTCCCCAAATTGCTTATTGATGCAAACCTGGCATTCTTAAGAACTATTTCTTGAAGACTCTGTCATAACACTGTCGATTTGAGCCAGTTATGTCGAGATCCGACAAATCTCTCCAAGAGTTTGAAAACAGTGGGGTAATTGGACTATATGTTCTCTGTAAAATCCTCTTGAGATTACTCTTTCTCAAAAAGCATATACTCTGGGGCATTATGTTTTTCAAAATGGCGACTATTACGCTCTTCATGCCCCGATGAACTTTACTTCAGGCGGTCATGTTTCCCCAGTAAGTCTCAACATTGCAGAAGCCCTATAGACCATTGCCTCAACGCAAGTCCCCAGCGAGGCTATAAGCTGACAACACCTTGGACTGATCCGGTAATCTCCAGTGACTTTCAAGACTGCAGAAATCTCCCTAGTATCTTCCGAGCAATATATGTTATTGAGGACCCACTCCCAGTGGAATCATCTTTTCCTCACTAAAGTTGCCATACTTTCTCAGGAAATGTTCCCAGGAGATTGCCATATTCTCCCCAAGAAGTCAAGATATTGTCACCAGGGAAGCTGCGGTACTTTCCCCAGGAAGTTGATGTACTCTCCCAGGAAGTTGCTATACTTTCTCCATGAAGCTTCCTAGATCCACACTTCCCTATGAAGCAGATATTTATTTTATCCCCGGAAGTCTCTATCCTAAGATGACTCTCCCAGTGAACAGGTCTTCTTTGATCAAAATCCAGATTCATGATGGCAATCCTTCCAGTGAAGTCATGATATCATATCCCCAAGTGGAATATTTGGTTCTCCCCGGAGAATTTGGAACTTTGAAGCATGATTTGGTTCTGCCATCAACTTTCCTATCCCCTGATAGATGTACTTTTGCAGAGGTCGTCGGGTATCCCCGTCTAGATGTTTATTTCATCTCCCGTTTTCCTTCATCTTGTCTGTTTTGTCAACACATGCATTAGCATTAGCATAAGCATAGGCATTGGCATAAGCATTGCATTTTCATTTTGCATACGCATTAGCATCTTCATGTTTGCTATCCTCAGTGTCTTTTGTCATTACTTTGGCTGTGGTTACCGCCAAGTAATGGGGTTTGTCCGTTCTCTCCAAGTAGATTGTAAACCTTTAAGCATAAAATACTTACCATTTTCAGTTTCCCCCACAGAGTTCAATCCTCGTGGGTGATGGTTATTTCAGTTATCTTTTCCATGCCTGGATAAGATAATACCCATTTGATCTCATTCCCTCAATGGAGTCTTGTTTGACAGTTTCTTTCTAGCTCGATCCTAGATTGAACTTCGGTCCCTATCGGTCGCCGAACCTACCTGGACGTGCTTTTATTTTGCACTATCTTTCAAGAAGAGCCCTATTACAACACCTTTGTAGATAAGCGACAGGTCTCATCCTGAGAAGCATATCATTTTACAACATCTTTATGTGACAGTTCTCGCCTGAGAAGCTTATCGTTATTTTACAACCGGTATACGATAGTTCTCTCCTGAGAAGCTTATCATTACAAACAACGGTATACGATAGTTCTCGCCTGAGAAGCTTATCATTACAAACAACGGTATGCGAAAGTTCTCGCCTGAGAAGCTTATCATTACAAACAACGTTATGCGACAGTTCTCGCCTGAGAAGCTTATCATTACAAACAATGGTATGCGACAGTTCTCTCCTGAGAAGCTTATTATTACAAACAACGGTATGCGATAGTTCTCGCCTGAAAAGCTTATCATTACAAACAACAGTATGCGACAGTTCTCGTCTGAGAAGCTTATGACTACATTTTACAATCGGTATGCGACAGTTCTCGCCCGAGAAGCTTATCATTATATCAGGCAAGCAACAGTTCTCGTCCGAGAAGTTTATCATCTTTTTTTCTCAACAAGAAACAGTTCTCATCCGAGAAGCTTATCATTGCTACCCTCGCAAATAAGCGGCATTTCTCGCCTGAGAAGCTTATCCTATCTTCATCATGACTAGCAACAAGTGGCTATCTCCCTCGAGAAGCTTGTTTCCATTACCCTAAACCTTAAGACGTTGAGTCGCCGTACTCATGCTTAGACGTCTCGCCGTGGACATATCCTTTCCTAAACCTTAAGACGTTGAGTCGCTGTACTCATGCTTAGGCGTCCCACCGTGGACAATTTTTACCTTTTTCAAGTAAAAGAAGAAACTGAGACCCGTTCATGGCATACAAACCTTGAAGTATGGGGGAGGTTTATTTTACCCTTTAGTAAAAGAAGAAACTGAGACCCTTTCATGGCATACAAACCTTGAAGTATGGGGGAGGTTTATTTTATCCTTTAGTAAAAGAAGAAACTGAGATCTATTCAGAGCATACAAACTTTGAAGCGCGGGGAAGTTTATTTACCCTTTCTAAATGAGTCATTTGGTTAAAGGAGAAGCTGAATCATATTTTGATCATGGAATCTTATTTTCATCAAATAAGCGACAGTCCCTTCAGAGGAGCTTATCATTTCATCTGTATCCCCGGATAAGCGACAATCTCTTTATTTGAGAGCTTATCCATTTTGGCATGTAAGTCCCTTCCAACGATAAGTGGTCGTTCTCTCCCGAGAAACTTATCAGGGCAGTTCCCCCTTGAAGTCCATTTATTTTGGCATACAACAGGTTTTTACCCTGTATATTTTATAATGAGTCCTGAAGATCCTTTTTCCAGAAGCTCGAATGTTATTCTTGCTCAATGCTCCAGCATTCTGTCTACTTGGTTCTACCCTAGAGTGTCAACCGGTCATGCCTGAACCTGTTGAGCAGCTACTCTTGGATATTTTCCCCATTGGAGGTCGTCTCGCCGGTGCCATCTCCATTGAGGATCTCTTCTTGCTTTCTTTCTAAAGTGAACAACCGGTCATGCTTGAACCTGTTGGTCCATCACTTTAGATTTCCCCGGTTTCATGCTGTTTCCCCAGTGCATCGTCTTCCCCAGTGAGGGTGTTTGCTCGTTGCGTCGTTCCCCTGTGTCGTCGTTTCGTCCGCATTCTTGCATTTTTCATTTTCCATCATATGTATCATTTTAGATTCATAGCATCGTCAACATCTTCGTTTCGTCCATAGCATTGCATATCACTGCATCTAAGGGAAAAAATTTCGGTTATCTGTATTTAAATCCCTTTCACCATGATTTCTCGAGCCTCCGTCGCTCAAATCATCCGGTGAAATTATTTACCTTTACCCCAAATTTTACCTTTAGATGCAGTGATCGTATTACATGCGCATTTCATCCTATTCCGTATTTCATTTTTACTAACCGCTAACCGGGTTGTCTAGTTTGCTCGTTTTTGCAGGTGTGTTGAGAAATTAGAGAATAATACCCTGAGTCCTTTAATTCATGTGGAGGCAGATGTATCACCAGATTACAGTCATTTTGATTGTTACAAAGTCAAATCATTATCAGAGGATGCCTAAGAGCTAAGGTCTCCTGTCTCTCGATTATACGACATTGGTTTGAAAACTAGCTGGAATTCTATGGCAGTGCGGATGTTGAATTTTTCTCCAGTACAGTTCATCCAGACTTGAAAATCGGAATTTTAGCCGTCAAATGCTAATGTGGAATATTAATCGGTTTGATTGTTTGATTTGATTTGAATCGGTGCAAGATTTAATCCCAAGGATTTTATTCATTCAAGGCCATATTCCTCGATTTTTATTACCGAGAACGAGTTCATTCTCAAAAGTTTAGTTAAATTCAGAATTTGTGTTGGATGTCAGTTGATTCCAAGTATTTGCAAGCAGTTAAGTTTCAAATTCAGATGGCGAAGTGTCGAGTTTATTCGGAAAAGAGATGTGGATTGAATTTAGCCGGAAAATCAAAGCTCACTTTATTAAAGTTTGAATTTATTTATTTTTCAATTTCCGTACAATTTCCTATTACAAAATTATTCAAGTCTACATTCTTGAGGATTATAAATTGAAGTTTCTAAGTCTAAATCCTAAAGTTTAAGTCCGAGCTCATCAAACTTCCAAGGCTTCCACTTCCGAATTTTCAAAGTTCCTGTAAAATATCAAAAATTATTTAGAAATTGGACATATTTTAATCGAAAGATGGATTTTATTACTATTTTTGGACCCTCAGATCATCATCGGGTTCGGGAGGGGCAACAAGTTAATGCTACTGAACCCCCCATATTTTTCCGTTTCCGACCTTAGGCCCAAGACCTGGCAGAAATTCTGCGCCGTAAAGTGATTTTTGGTCCAAACAGTTCATATCCGAAAATATCCAAACAGGCCTCAAGAAAAATATCCAAAAAAATCTAGCAAACCAAAAAATCCAGAAACCAAATCGGTATCACCATCAAAATCC
Source organism: Lathyrus sativus (assembly GCA_963859935.3). Lineage (NCBI taxonomy): Eukaryota > Viridiplantae > Streptophyta > Magnoliopsida > Fabales > Fabaceae > Lathyrus > Lathyrus sativus. The sequence goes on from OZ012739.1 coordinate 42,648,211, forward strand.
AAATCCGAAAAATGGACAGCAATCAACACCATTAAGAATCTAAATTTGGAAATGGTTTCACCATCAATAAGAACCCAAAAATGGACAGCATCATAACCATCCTTGTACCGGAAATGGTAAACAAATTTCATCAATATTCAAAATCCGAATCCGACAGCAAAACACACCATAAACAACTTTCCAAAATCAATAATAACATGTCACATACATGTTTTATAAAAAAAGAATGGATTTTAAAGCCTTCAAAGCCGTGCTCTAGAAGAAGATTATAAGAAGAAGGAGAAATCATAAGTTCAGGGGCGACGAAAAATCATTGAAAAAATCAAACTGTCACAATCCGAAAATTATCCGAAAAATCTCTGGACTCAAATAATCATCATTTTCCAACAATTGCAAGTCACCACAAAGTTTCAAACCTACAAGATCTGAAACCCAGCCATCGCAAAAGCCACAGAACCCAGAAATAGCCGTCACAAACCCAGAAGCCATTAAAACGAAAACCATAGATGCAAACCGTAGAACTAACTGAAACCCACGACGACCATTGTCGTCCTCATCATCATCGTTCATCCAAGAACACGCAGAATACCGTCAACGGACAACCCGCCACCGCCTCAGTTCTTCAAACATCATTGGCGGAAAAAAAAACAAGAAAGCCACCGCGAAAACGCCAACCGCGTGACTCAGACGCGAGGAAACCTCAACGTCATCATCATTGTTCATCCGCGAATCCGTCAATAACCATACAGCCTCAGGATCTCCATCATCGGCTAAACAAAAAAAACGAAACCCATCGTCATCTCAAAACCCGGGAGAACGGAAACCGTCATCCATCATCAAAGAAAATGTAAGCTAACATCATATTATTGTTCTTGTTTTGTTTCAGATCCATGACGAAAATAGAAGAGGATTAAACAAGAAGAAGATGAGGAAATCCGGAGAGAAAGAAGAAGGGGGTCACAGTTTGAGATGAGAGAAGAAGAAGAGCAAGTTCAGAGAGAGCCCTCAAGGGGCACCGCCGGCTGCAAGAGGAAATTAGGGTTAAAACCCTAATTTTCTTCCCTATCTCCCTTTTATATGCCAACCCGGGTCGGATCCTGGGAGATGGATACCCAAGCCCGTCCAAATTTATCCTTTTATTGGTTTTTATTTATTAAGCTGTAATTTATTTTTTGTACTTTTAATTTAATGATAATTAAACTAACTTACTAACATAACCACTAACCCTATTTAATTAAAAATTTGGAAATATAAAAATATAAAAAACATTTTTTATTTAAAATATTAAAAATATTGGTTGTAGATGTCAATTTAAATTTCTTTATAAAAATAAAATAACAACAATATGTAGTTTTAAGTTAATTTAATTTAATTTCAATATATAATAAAAATCTAAAAAATGTCCAATTTAGTAATTTAATTCAAAGTGCACTTCTTTTTTTCATTATAATTAAAAATTCATAAAAATATATTTAAAAGTCTAAAAATCTTTTTTCTAATTAACTCAACCTCTTTTCAAATAAATTAGAACTTTGATAAAATTTAATTAACCTTTTACAATTAACCTTTTTTTTCTTAAAATAAAATAACATTTTTATTAACTCTTTTTTAATCCTCAACTTAATCAATTCTAATCTTATAACTCAGATTTAGCTTAATTAATTAAAATTCTTAAAAACAATTAAAAATAATTCATTTCCTCTTTTCATTTAATTTACAACTCAATTCGCCATTTCACCTGATTCATCATCATAGTTCGCATCTAACTAGTTCCAATTACCATTTGAAATTCAATTTCTAATTACGGTTGCTGTTCATACTTACATTTCCAACTATTATCACATGTATATCAATTTATCATTATCCATTTATCCGCTTTATTTCACCTTTAATTCCCCTCCGAAGGGAAGGCTAACTATTTGACCGTCGAGTCGATTTTCCTTTACCTTCACCTATCCAAACCTTAAGATGTTGAGTCGCGTACTCATGCTTAGGCGTTCCGCCGTGGACATCCACCCCGTTATCCTAGCCTTAGGGTTACGAGTCGCCGCACTCCATGTAGGCTCCCGCCGTGGAATACCTACTCACACCTTTAATTCAACTTTATAACGTAGAAATCGGAGTCACCGTACTCTTATGTAAGTGCTTCCCTATGAACATTTACTTCCCCTTGGAACCTTGACCACAGTCAAGAAGTTCCTCTTCCTCCCTTTCGAGAGGAACTACGATTACTCTGATTCCATCCCCAACCTCGGATACGTAGGCACAAGATGCGAGTCTTGGCGAGTAAACTTAGGACTAACCCCTTAGGCCCTTCTCTTCACCCTTTAACCCTTAGCATACCTTTAAGCAGATAACCATAGAAATTAGCACATTAAAACAAGAGGTTCCTGTAGAGTACTACAGAAGTTTAGGATGCTAATACCTTCCCTAAGCTTAACCAACCCCCGAACCCTAGATCTTTCCCCGCATTGTGTTTACGATGCAAAACTAGGTTTTTCCTTTCTTTAACCCGTCCTTCGGATAAATCAAAGATTGGTTGTGAATCAAGATTGTGATTTAAATTAATCAATAATTTGATATCCTATTCTCACCGCAACAACCTGTGTCAAAATTACTTCCAAGGCACATTTAGGCTTGCACGAAAAATCACAACATGCCAAGTCCATATGAATGGCCTTCATCAAAGTAGTAGCCTCTTATCATATACCATTCCACAAACCATGTATCTTGTACCTTTTATTTTCAATTCACAAACCGTACACAGTGGCTGCAATTGATACCTTTAACTTGCACAACCTATAACATGCCTAGATAAAAACACACAACAAAACCGTGATTCTCAAAGCTGTTACGCAACAGTCTACACAAAATCACATTCTGCAACACCAGGTGCCACAAAACGCGCACCACTACCACGCATCAAATACGCACAACTCACGTGCAAACCATACTAGCCATTTCCACAACATCACATTCTACACACACCACAAAATGAGAATCACGCTTCAGCTTTCAGAGGGGTAACCATGACCCACTCACAAAGAATAAAACAAGAAGCAACAACAACAGTTTATGAGAAAAAACTATAAACATTACACAACCATTACTCTCCAGATTTTCTTGACTCACATTTTTCACTTTCTCCCCAATTCTTCACTCAAACAAAATCTCCGCCTTCATTTCCTCAAGATTCTTTTTCGTCTTCTTCATTTCCCTCAAACCAATCTCTCAACCTCACTTAAAATCAACCAGATTTCAATCTCTTCCTTCAAATCACCCAACCATTTTTCAACTCCACCCCTCATTAACAACCACATAGCAACAAAAATCCCAGAAGGAGAAGAAGAGAAACGGTATCCAAATCGAAACAGAACCAAGCGAACCTAATTTGAAGTGAATCGAAGACAGCCGAGACCGAGTACGAATCGTGAAAGGAAGTTTGACACAAACGGTTGCACGTAGAGGAAGGTCGCGTGTGGAGGCGTGCTTCTTCATCTGGTACTTCCGATTTGATCGCGTGAAGATGATGACCTTAGAGCATTTTGCATTCTTGTTCGTCTTTTTCAATTTACTACAATTTCTTTTCCTTTTTGTCTTGTGATATGACGATGAGCATTAAGCATGTTTTATGAAAACTTGATATTAACTTCAAATTTGTTTTGTTGTTATTGTTCTATATAGCGTGATGATGATGATGTTTCAGAGGGAATAACCTAGCGTTAACTTTGTTTCCTCTTTCCTAATTCTGTTTGGCATGAGATGTTTTTACCTTGTGTGGTTTCTTTTTTTTAGGCATGTTGGGTTGAGGCGCGTAATTGTTCTTAGCACCACCTTCTTTTTGTTTTTATGAACCGTTTTATTGGCAGAAGGATGATGGGCTGGTCAACCCATATGATTCCTTGTTTTTTTTCTTGTTTTTTTTCTTCTTTCATTCTAATCACCCTCCATGATCTTTACTACACCCTATTCATTTTTGATTTAGATTAATTTTTATTCTTAACAGAGGATATTAATTTTAGATGTTATTGTGATTAAAATCTCGATTATAATTTTTGTTAACTTTTTAGTTAGATCTTGATGTAATTTTAATTTTTTATTTTCATTGGATCTTGGATTGTTAGGAGTTGAGTTATCGTTGGTTTTAAATTCAATTTTTTATATTAATTCTTGATTAATTGTAATGATAATCTTGATTTTAATTTCTTGAGTAGTTTTTGTTCAAATGTCGATATTTAATTTTTGATAACTTTGATTAGATCTTTTTAATTGTTAATTAGAACTTTAAAAGTATCGTTGATGTTTGAGCTTGATGTTAATTTCACTTGGATTATTGTGGTTTTGGCTTAGATAATTCAATTTTGAATCATTTTTGTAGTTGTTTAGAAACTAGTTTTAACTTGATATTCTTGTTAACACTTGGGTTAGATTTCTGTGATTAAATCCTTAATTCTAGTTGAGTCTTGTAATTAATTTTCTAGTTGATTTTAATTGAATTCCTAAATGAATATTTGTTAAATTAGGGATTTAATTGTCAATTGAATTTCATGGAGTTTTAGCTTTGGTTTGGTTTCTTGTAGAATCTCTAATGGATTTTCTGTCCAGTTTCCTTAGAAGCTTCGTGGTTAATTTTGGTTATTTTTCTTGACAACTATGGAATTATCTTGATGAGATTTGTGCTTTGATACTTGGTATATTTATGCTTGCTCGATCTTTGAAATTGCATATGAATTCTCATTGGTGGATGTTGCTAAAATTTTCTTGTGCATAAGTTGCTTGAATATAGGAAATGAATACATTTCTGTTCTGAAGATAGAAGTTGTTAGACATTGTTCTTGTTTGCTTGCTGGATATTACGGCTGTACTGTGCTGAAGCGCTGTTGCTGCTGCTATTTCTGGTTTGGTTTATACTTGTGTAGCTTTGACATGTCCTTTGTTATGTTGTTGATATGAAGCATACTTATAGTTTAGCATCTTTTCTTGCAACTTGTTGTTAATTAAGGAGTTTTCACTCCCAGTTGTATGTTCGGCTTGTGTGCCAATTCAATTGATACTTTGGTTTCATTTGCTACCATTTTGTCTTACTTTATGGTGAACGAAGAGTCACTCAGTCTTACCTTTTGGCTGAGATCACGACATCATTCTTTTGGTTGAGGACGAAGTGTTCCGAACTACGATTGCTCTGACTTCCTCATTGTACAGTGAGGGTAATTAGGCATAGGATGCTCTGACTTTCCCATTGCATGAGGGAGTACTTAGGCACAAGGGCCCCAATCCTTGGCGATCACCCTAATAAAAAACCACGTCTTCCCCCTTATAACCGAATCCTTTAGAAGATAAACAAACTTAGCTAACTTCTCTCACAAATCGAATCAAGAGGTTCCCGTTGAGTACAACGGACGTAGAGGGTGTTAATACATTCCCTTTGCATATGAACGCCCAAATAAGATGAGATCCCTTGAACGTATCGTTATTTTGACAATTATATTTTCAACCTCGATCTATGACTCTGAGACACCTTTTGGAAACCTTGGACTCGATGGTTGTGTAGTCGAGACTCACGAGGAGCCTTTCTCGTGGGACGACATAAAAACCTCACCTAGAAGAGATCCTTTCGAGGGTATTATTTTCGGATGACCCTTCGTTGTGGCAATAATATCTTGGAAAAGATCAATGACTCTAGCAGCCTACCTGTTTAGAACCTACCCACGGGGTTCCGATAATCAGAGATATCTGTTACTTACCCTTTGTTTTGACCAACCTTAGAACGTGATGAACCTGCGATCCTGAGTATTGCATTGCATTCGCATACCATTGAATTTGCATTCATTAGCATACTGTTTTTCCAAAATCGAAAACTTATTCGTCCTTTATCCGCAGTTTTGATTTCCCGACACCGGTATTGGACTTGAAGCAACTCTTGGAAGAATCATGAACTCAGAAGAGCAGAACCAGTTTGCGTCAAGAGCAGATGTTGACTTGATAAATAACTAGTTGGACCATCTTGTGGAAGCTATGTTAGCCTTGGCAAGGAGAAAGAACAACCTCCAACGACCTATAGTCACTGAGAATATCATCCCATCTCATGTGAACAATCTTACTCAATCTCTGCCTTTGTGAAGCAATACCAATACAATCCTGATATGGCTCCCGATTTTACCGAATGATCAGAACTTGAGATGGACCAAAGACAAAAGTTTATGATGTTGGGTGTGAAAGAGGAGGAGTGGGTGCCCCTGCAAGGTCCCCCGATGCTAAAGTAAGAAAACGAGCAAGTACAAAATATGTGTGTTTCAAGGTGAAAGATTGGATACCTGACCCTCTCTGTTTTTATAATGCCCCCAGCGCTTGGCCATTGGTCCCTATTTTTGGGGCGGGATAACCGTTTCCCGAAGAATAGGTAACTTCCAAAAATAGTCGTCGGGACGAGCAGATGTGCCCATAACTAGCTGTTGGCATGGGCAGGGGCGTAGTTACGGGCACAAGCATCTTGGCTATTTTTGGATAGTGGAATCGTACGTGATGAGCAGAGACTAACGGGGAGAAGTGTTATGACCAAGGGTAAATAGGTCAACCTCCCGTATTGGAGGGGAAAAAGGTAAACTTTCCCCCGAAGAGGTTGGACTTAGGCAGTTGGGTCGTTCTGGGAGTAGAAGCGGGTTGGGCCATGCCTAGCCATTAGGCTAGTCAGGAACAGTAGCCCCCTAAGTCATTGTTATCGGGCACAATAGTGATGACTTAAGGATGGTCTGCTTCCCGGGCATATTCGCCGTGAGCTCCCCTATGTTCGGATGAACACTTGCCTGGGCACCATGAATGTTGGTGTCGGGGATCTTGGGATCCGGGGAGCCCAACGGTTGATGGGATCTGAAGAGTGGGGATGTCATGTGTGCCTCGAGCCGCGTACTGCATTAAATGCATGATGATGGCTAGGCTAGGGTCATGATATTGCCCTACCCGCGTGTGCTCGTGCACGTGTATGTCGTTTGCCTATAAAAAGCGAGAGGATTCGTTCATTCAGAACTTTCGCTTCTCCTCCTTCTTTCCCGTTTCTTCAACCGCCGCTCGTTGCCTTCAAGTCTATTTCGACCATCATACGACATCCGTCCAGAGTTGCTTTTAGGCCCAGAACATCTTCCCCGACCATGTAAGTACATTGATTCTCTGTTTAGTCCTTGTTTTTCTAATTTGATGCCTTAGATTGCATGTGGTTAGGACCGAAAATTACTTAGTTATAGGGCGTAATCAACGCTAGTTATTGGTGGTAGACGGTGGCGTGGCCATCTATCTGCTATCGGCAGTGTAGTTGCTGTTTTAGGAAGGTCAAGTTGGCAACCCATAGGTTTAGATGACCTAGGGGTAGGGAAGACACGGTGGTGCCCCTATCATGGACTCAGGCGGTTTCCTCGTGGGATTTTTGGGCTTTGTGACCGAGGACTATCCTTGTAAGCTTGGGAGAACTACCGGGTATCTTCCCCATTTGTTTAGCTGCGCCATTTGAGTAGGGCTTACGTCGAGGATTCTGTCCTTGTCCCTTTGCACGCCCTTTCACTTGACTAGCAGTGGAAGGGTGGATTTGATTTTGTCATCGAATTCACTTTTTTCCTTTGCTTTTCAGGTAAAAGAGATGTCATGCAGGGCCGATGAAGAATAGTATCTTAGAGATCTGTCCGAGGATAGCTCTTCGGAGGATACCGAGACATACGATGGCTTCTCATCTCTTGAGGTCGTGGGGGCGTCTGCTGCAAGGTCATCGGTAGACGAGTGGATGGGGGACAAGCCAATAGAGCATGCCTCTCTTTTCGCATCATACACAGGGACGCGTTTACCACGGTGGAACCAGAGGGAGAGTGGAGGGTCCATTTTCCTTCAGAAGATAAATGAATTTGCTTGGCATACAGGGAGAGATAGGGTTGAGATTTTCCTTTACAGACTTTCAACGCGCCGTTTTCGTGCCCCTTGACCTGGCGCCTTCTCAATTGCACCAAAACTCCATCGCCTCCATGCGGGCATATGAGATGGTGTACGAGTATCTGCAAATCGGGGCCACCCTCCCCCTCTTCTTCACCATATTTCATCTTCAATGGCAGGTGTGGGCAGAAAGTTTGATTGGGTTTCTTTGAAGGAAGGGAGGAATTTGTTCAAACCCTTTTCTGAATCTATCCGTATGTTTAAGGAGAGATTCTACGTGATCGAACCGGTGTTGGGGAGGGCTACCGATTCCACTTTTGTATGGCAGGTCTCCACGGACGAGAATAGGGAGGACCTGATAGATAAGGAAGGAAAAATAGTTTCCCGGAGGCTGTTTACTTTTCCTTTCTGCTGGAGCGGGGCTCACTTTACCCGTTCAACTGATGAGTACATAATTTCTCCTCACCAGCTGGTGGAGGATGATCGGGCCAGTAATGCCAAGCTGGTGGCCTTTGCAGACGACTTTCTTTCTGCCCAGTGCGTGACTCGCACAGGGAAGGTTCTATACAAGGAGGATGGTGGGCTGCAGGTGGAAGTCCGATATATTAACACCAAAGAGCTCCTCGAGTGCAGCACTCACGAGGAGGCTCTTGAACTTTTGGGTAGTTCTTTCTTTTTCATATTCCGCCCGAGATGTTTTCTTTCCCCGTGCTTACGTGTTTGTTATTTTTGCAGGTAAAATGCCTTCAGCGCAGGAAAGGATAATGGAACATGCCCAAGGGAAAGTGAAAATCGGCATTGCTCTAGGGAAGACTTGCCTTGGTCAGCGAATGATCCCCTCTCAGATAGGGTCAGGGACTTCATCCTTAACTCCTCCGGCCACTCCGACGTCGCCTCTATCCGTGAGCTCGAGGCCCAAGCGTGCCCGCCCAAACGAGGTCGTGGACCTCATATGGGAGTCTACTAAGAGCAAGTTCGAGATTCCCCCCTGCATTCATAATAGGAAATTCTTCGAGGGGTCCTCTATGTCTATTCCTCAGGCAGAATCTCTAAAGCTCGAGGAAATGGACCATCCCAGCAAACGGGCCCTGCTTGCCCAGGATGCCTCTACCTTAATGAGGGTCTTGGAGATGACCGTGGTCTATATCGAGGATGGTTCCTAGCTAGAACTTGATCTGAAGAGGTCCCATGCTGCGGTGGTGGCCCTGGAGGAGAAGGTCAAGAAGCTTCAGGAGGAGAGGGAGAAGGAGCTCGAAGATGCTGCCCGTAAAGGTCGCGAGAAGGTGGCTCTAGAGGGATGCTATGGCTGCTAAGTTGAAGGCTGCTGAGGATCTGGTGGAGAAGTTGCAGGTTGCGGCTGCCTCTGCTAAAGATGAGCCTGAAGATATGAAAGGGGTGATGACTCGGTCAGAGCTGGTCGCTCGGTTTGCTCAGGCCGCCGACGACCTAGTGGCCATTGGCGAGGAGGCTTTCCAGAACGTAGTGAACCAGATAAAGTTGGTGAACCCTGGGGTCGAGCTGACTATGGAGGGCACAGGGTTCCTCTTTACGGTCAAAGAAGGCCAGATAGTCGTTCTAGATTTCCTCCGGTTTGCTGAGCGTGGTGACGAGCAAGGGCAGGCGTCGCAAGAGGAAGCTCAACAAGGAAGGGTATTTTTATGCTTTGGCCTGCGTGGCATTTGATTATCTGTATTTTATTGTAATTTTATTATGTGGGGCTTGGTCCCCTTTTTATTGTACCATGCATATTTGTGGTCCTTTGTGGCAGTGTAATATTATATGTACAAGTACGTTGTATGTTAGTTGAATATTTTTTAAGTATCTGGCGTCGTCCAATGCGGTCTTAAGAGGCACTTAGTGCTTTGTACCGTTCTGGGTATGCTCGAAGATGACTGTGTTAGACACTGCAGGGAACTGATCGAAATGCCTGGAATGTTTCCTGGCAGGGCACAGAGCTCTGGCAACGATTATGGCCTGAGTTCGCAGCATGAACATCCCATCGTGAGCTGGGGGTTCTGCCATTCATGGTACTGTAACAATGGCGAGCTCGATCGAGGAACCGCCGTCGAGCATGGGTAGGTATTTTCATCAAGCCCTTGCTTAGATCCTTTTAGTGGTAAATCGCTTGTAACTGGGCGTGTACCCATAGTCGGTCATCGTTCCCTCCGCCTAGGGGAGACACGTCAACACTGGGGCCTTAGTTGTAATATTATTTCAGCTTTTTGGCATTCCATGGTCGAGCTAATTCTTCCCCGATTAGGTGTTCTAGGTAGTAGGCCCCGTTCCCTATTTTTTCTCTAATGTGGTAGGGTCCTTCCTAGTTTGTGGCGAGCTTTCCCTCTCAGGAATCTTTGTGATTCATTCTTAGGATGAGGCTGCCTAATTGGAATTCTCGTCGGATGACCTTAGTGTTTTTCCCAATTGTTATTTTCTTCTTGAGTGAGGCTTCGTGGAGGGCTGCCACTGTCCGAACCTCTTCGACGAGGTCGAGTTCTTCCCTCAGGGCCTCGCTGTTTGTTTCTTCGTCCAAAGGTGCTTCGGTTCATCTGGTCGACACGTGGGTTTCAATCGGGATTAACGCCTCGGTCCTGTATGCTAGGTGAAAGGGGGATTCCCCGGTTGACGAATGAGGTGTGGTGCGATAGGCCCAGAGAACGTTGTGCAGCTCCTCGACCCACTAACTCTTTGTTTCGTCCAGTCTTTGTTTGAGACCCCATAAGATTACTCTATTCGCTGCTTCGGCTTGCCCGTTAGTCTGAGGGTGCTCGACGGAAGCAAAGTGTTTTTAGTGCCTAGTTGAGCGACGAACTCCTGGAATTTTTGTCCGTGAACTGTGTCATGTTGTCTGTGATGATCGCTTGAGGAATGCCAAAACGGGCAAGGATGTTTCTCTTATAGAACCAAAGTATATTGTGAGCCGTTATCTTGGCCATAGCTTCAACTTCTAGCCACTTGGTGAAGTAGTCCACGCCCACTATCAAGTATTTATTTTGGTTGGATCCTACGACGAAGGGTCCCAAGATGTCCAGGCCCCACCAGGCGAAGGGCCACGGGGAGGACATAGCCTTAAGCTCGTTGGGGGGCGCCAGGAGCATGTCCCCATGTCGTTGGCATTTGTCTCAATTCTTCACATGTTCTTTCGCGTCGTTCTGCATGATCGGCCAGTAGTAACCTGCTCGCAGAGCTTTCCTCACGAGGAATCTCCCACATAGGTGCTAGGCGTTGATTCCTTCGTGGATCTCGCGTAGGACGTGGGCGACCATCTCCTCTTCGATGCATTTGAGGAGGGGTATGGAGAATCCTCGTCTGTACATTTTGTTCTTGACCAGAACGTAGGAACACAACCTACGCCTTACTATGTTGGCCTTCTTTGGATCAGATGGCAGCTCGTTTTTTGCGAGGTAGTTGTATACTGGGGTCATCCAGCAGTGGTCGTCGCTGACGACGTGCACGTCGAGGGTCGTGGACATTCTCTTGATGCTGGGTTGTGGGAGCATCTCCTGGATGACGAATTTGTTTCCCCCTTTCTTCTTCATGCTGGCTAGTTTCGACATGATATCTACTTGGACATTATGTTCACGGGGAACATGTTTTACTTCCACGGAGGTGAACTTTGCCATCTTTTCCTTGACCAGGGTCAGGTATTCGGACAAGCTATTTTTCTTGACCTGCTACTCCCCCCAAACTTGGAGGGCCACTAGCTGAGAGTCGGTGCAGATGACGACCTCGTCTGCTCCCAAATCTTCAGTGAGACGTAGACCGACCAAAAAGGCTTCGTATTCAGCTTCATTGTTGGAGGTTGGGAAGAACAGTGCGAGTGAAATTTAGATGAGGATTCCCTCCTCGTTCTCTAGGATGACGCCTGCTCCGCAACCCACCGAGTTTGATGCTCCGTCAACAAAGATGACCCACCTGCGGGCACCCTTGTTTGGTTGGTTGGGCAAGGTCATTTCTGCTATGAAGTTAGCTAGTGCTTGTGCCTTGAAGGCCTTCCTGCCCTTGTACCAGATGTCAAACTCGGATAGTTCTAGCGATCATATGAGCATCCTTCTGGCCATGTCTGGGTAGCCCAGTAGTTGCTTTATGGGTTGGTCTGTGCGCACCACAATAGTGTGGGCCAGAAAATAGTGCCTTAGTATCCTCGCAACACTAATAAGGGTGAGGGCCATCTTCTCTATCTGTTGATACCGTAATTCTGGCCCTTGCAGCGCCTTGCTTGTGAAATAGATGGGCTTCTTCCCCTTAGGGGTTTCACGAATGAGGGTGACGCTCACAGCCTCGGTTGCAACGGCGAGATAGAGAAAGAGGGTTTCCCCATTTTCTGGTCGGGAGAGGACTGAAGGTGCAGATAGGGCTTGCTTCAAGTGGAGGAGAGCTTTGTCGCATTCCTCTTTCCATTCGAATGTGGCTTCCTTGCGGAGGAGTTTGAAAAAGGGGAGGGCGTGTTGGGCAGATTTAGCTATGAAGCAGGAAAACGATTCGAGCATCCCATTGAGGGACACGATGGACTTTTTTGAGTTCGGCGTGGGGAACTCGGAGAAGGCTCTGCACTTGTCGGGGTTAGCTTCAATGCCTCATTCGGTTAGATAGAAATCGAGGAACTTTCCTGCTCGTACCCCGAACGTGTACTTCTTCGGATTAAAGCGTATCTTGTACCTTCTGGATTAGTCGAAGACCTTCCTCAAGTGGGTTGTGTGATCAGATTCATCATGGGACTTCACGATCATGTATTCATATAGACTTCGAGCATGCTCCTGATTTCTCCTCAGAAGACTTTGTTCATTATTCTTTGGTAGGTAGCACCGACATTCTTCAGGCTGAAAGGCATTACGTTGTAGTTGTTGCACCCTAAAATTTGCCCAACCTTATTCACTTGGTTTATGTTTCAATATCATTAGCATTTGCATATAGAGTCATGTACATAGACTAATCAGCTGCATAGCCTAAGCATAGCAAGTCATTCAACAGGGGACCAATCATTATTCTCATCTCTAGAGGCCTATCAAGAGGTTATTATCCTAATTCCATCTCATTCAAGTCATCAGAAAAGAATTTGAGAGCAGAGAGTTCAGCAGATCAAGCCTTGAGTCTATCTCCTATCTGAGGGTGTCTGAGGATCAACAAGGGAATCATGAGTTGAGAATTGAGAGCATGGGGAGTATCTAGACATCTTGGAGGACTTAGAAAGTCATTTGGAGAAGAAAACAAGTTGTTGATGTGATCACAAGAATTGCAGTTGAAGACAGTCAACTAGGGTTTCATCTGGGTCAACCCTAGGTCAATCCTAGGTCAATTGATTGATTTAAAGGCATTAAGGGCTATTGGAGAGATGTGGGGTTCATCATTTGATATGGAGAACAAGGATATGTTGTTATGCTAAGAAGAATTCAAGAGGAATCAGGGAGAAGAGGAGTTTCTAAATTAGGGTTTCTATGTAAAATCCCCTAGTTTAGGTCAAATTTCCAAGCAAGATAAGTCAAAATGCAAGCTTCAAATGGCTTCTTGGCCAACATGAAACTTGTAGAGGATCTCAAGGCCTTTAATTTGAGTGGTGGAAGACATTGAGGAGATTTATAGAACTCAAGTTATGGTCCTTGCAAGTTACAGGTCATCTGAGGTATCTGAAATTTTGTCTGTGAAAGTGACTTGACTTCCAAGCAACTTTTACCCCTCAAGGAGATTTCAAATGAATTTCTGGTCAACATAAGAATTGTTCCTCATTGTCTTAGCTTTCTAGAATGGTATAGTATGCCTTCATATGATGTGTGGAACTCAACTTATGATCTTGGCAAGCAAAGGGTATTTTGGTCATTTGTGAATTACAGGTCATTTTAACCTATGTCCAAAACTCAAACAAGGAGGCCTCAAATGGGAAAACTTACAACATAAAACTTGCTCCAAATGACATTTTGAGTCTATAAAAGTGACCATGAGAGATTGGAAAAGTTCATAGCACAAAGTTTCAAAATTGGTGAATTTAATGAAGGAAAATGGCTTAAAAAATGATATTTTTCATATCTTGGCCAAATGATGCAAAATTATAGGTCATTTTGAATGGAAAAGGCATTTTAAAGACATTGGCTAAAGTGGAATTTTGAGTTTAGGTCATAATTTGTGAGTTATCCATGGTTGCTTGAATTGAAAGTAACATAATCCAAATTGAAAGGGAAAAGTGTAAGGGAAACTTCTCCAATGTTCTAGGAGGTTCTAATGCAACCTATATATTCATGCAAGTTGATTCATGCAAGGGTTGGTGCTCCATTTTGTTCAAAACCTCCATTTTCACTCATTTTCCATTCTTGCATAAGCTTCTCAAACTCCCATAATCTCCATCAATCTTCAATATTCTTGATTCAATCTTCATCATCATCACACAAGGATCAGAATCCACACATTTATTTGGCAAATTGAACAAGGAATCGTGCTATTCATCATCATCATTCAAAGTGCAAGGATCTTGGAATTAGGAGATTCAAAGCTTTGGAGCATCTTTGATTGCATACAGAACTCAATACCAAGCCTACTGATCACATTCCCTTCATCTCAAACAGTTGATGTGAGGATCTCAGCACCTGTATCAAGGAATTACACCAGGTTTGTATTCTGTTCGAATTGCTTAATTTAGGTAGAATCTTAGGGTTTTGATAGTATAGAACGGTTAAGCATAGGTAGATGACTGGTTATGGTGATTTTAGAGAAGTTTCATGAAGTTTGAACATGAGGTAGTAATTCTGTTGAAGCTCTTAACTCTTGGATTAAGGCACGAGAATGTTGGTAGAATAGCATGTTATGATTGTGAGGAAGTGTAGATCAACCTAGGATGAGTTTTGTGAAGAATTGGAGAAGTTTCATATCAGGCTCTAATGGTGGTTTCCATCTGTTACCTTCTTCGAATTGGCCGATTGTGTGATTGTTAATGGAATCTAGGACCACAGACTTGTAGAGGGAAAGAAATGGAGGAGTTTTGTTTTTTACATCGTGCGTTTTCATGGCGTGTGGAGAGAGCATGGAGAGATGGATTCATCGTGCATGGGAAGGGGTTCTGAAACCCTAAAAGGGCTGGAGGTTGAAGAAGGGTTGGTGGCCATACGATTGAGGTTGGACCTTTGACCTGGGGGAAGTATCCAACGGCCACGATTTAAACTTCAGTCTGGTGGGAAAATTTAAAATCTAAAACGCACCGTTTCACTAATTGGGGGGATTGGGCTCAGACAGCTATTCGCACCCCCCAATTTAGTAAGCCCAACGCGCTGAACGTGTTTTCTTGCTATTCTCACCCCTCTGACTATTTCTTTATATTTGTTTTTTTATTTCCTTTTCATTTTTCATCCATTTTAAAAAAATTCATAATAAATAGAAAAATCATCATTTTAATTCATTCTTTTTGCATATTTTTCTTTAGAATGTCAAGAAAATTATAAAAAATAAAAATTGCATTTTATTTTTTATTTGATATTTTTCCCATATTTTCTAAATAAATAACATTTTTACATAATTCCATTTCATACATGATTTTGTTATGTTTTGTTCTATTAATTGCTTCAATATTTTTTGCCCATTCTTTTTAGGTTGTTTAGGTTAGACATTAAACTTGTAGATTCAATTTAGTTCCCATTTTTAGAAATTAGTTTTAGGTGCTTAATGTAGGTGTGAACAACATGAATAAAAACTAGGGTTTTAAGTGTTGACTTAGGAGATTTGATTCTTTTCCCTTAGGACTTAGGGTTTGACTAGTTTAGTTATGGGACTATAGGGGCTATGGGTAGTTATTAGATCCCTTAGAAAAAGTCAGGATTCCCCTACTGCTATTAATATACTGTATATCTGATTGACTGGTGTGGTGTGCCCTCTGGGGATTATTGCTTGCTTGCTTGGGTATTGGGATTGTTTGGGGACTTGGGAGAGCTGAGGACTTGAGGAGATGAAGACCATTGGAGATCCAGAGATTGAAGAACAACTGCCAGAGTTGGAGAGGAGGTTCTTGCTAGCAGCTGCTGAGGAGACTAAGGTTTAGGAGCTAGGTAGAGCTCTAGATTAGAAAGCTTGCTTCTCAAACATAGATGGCTTTGTTTGCCTCTATCCTTTCTTTATGATTCAAAGTCTTTTTCAAATATCCACCTCCTTCCTTTGGAAGGATCAGTGAATGTATTTGAAAGATAGAACTTTTGAGAGAAAACTTCCTGTTTAATGTTAACAGTTGATGAACCACCCTTGGTAGGTAATTAACTGTCTAACATTCATTCACCTCTTGTTGACTGATGTTCATCCCTGAAGATTGGAGACTTGAAGAAAAGCCATTGCTTATAGGAAACTGATGATCAAAGCCCTTGCCTGAAGGCCATGAAGATGGAGATTGATGCTTGCTGAAGCCCATAAATGATTGGAGATTACTTGAAGCCAGATGTTGATTCAGAGCTGCTGAAGCTGTTTGTTTTATTGCTGTATTTCATTTCTGATGTATTGATTGGTTTTCTGGACTGTATTGTTTGCTGTTTACCCTGCTGGGTTGAAAGTGAAGTCTGTTCACTTTTGCCTATTGTTTTCTAGGTTCGAGGTTGAGTGGGACTCCCTTGCCTCGCTTGTATTGTTGCATCCATGCATTTTACCGCTTTACTGTATATATCTGATATTGTTTCTGATTCTGCCTATCCCGTAGGATCTCTGTTTCTCTCTGTGCAAGAGAGGAGCATGATAGACACTAGGTCTTAACCCATGCATGATAACATTAGGTTAGTTTGTTTCCCTTCGCAACCGTAGGTTAGAGTTCTGTCTCTTTCTTTCTCAAAACAAACAGAAAAAATACCATAAAGATTTCAAACACAATAAAAGACACTTCTTTCGTAAAAGAACGGGAACTCATCAAGCCGTCATTTTTGTCCGCCGGGACTGCTAATCAAGAAAACCTTTTTCAGAAGGAATAAAATTAACCAAGACAAGCCTGTGTCTTCCGTGGCCCGAACTACGTTTGCTCTGATCTTTCATGCCGTGTGAAAGTACGTAGGCATAGGATGCGATATCCTAGCGAGCAACCTTCCCCTCCTTTCCCGTAGGTAGGAGAACTACGTTGACTCTGATTTCTCGTTCCAGACGGGAATACGTAGGCATAAAGTGCGATACTTTGCCGAGTCATTTTTCTTTTCATTTTCTTTTCTTTTAACCCCAACCCTTTAGAGTAGATAGAATAACAATCCATACCCGAAAACAAGCGTGGATCCCGTCGAGTACGACGGACGTGAGGGGTGCTAATACCTTCCCCTTGCGTAACCGACTCCCGAATCCAGGTTTTGGTTGCGACGACCATACCTTTCCCGTGTTGTGCGAGGTTTTCTCTGAGCGTTTCCTTTCCCTCCCGTGGGATAAATAACGCACGGTGGCGACTCTTCTGTTCAGCCGGCGCCGATTTTCGCAGTAGCGACAGTAGTAATAGTTGTCCGATTCGGTCATGAAGGTCGTGTACTTCTTGTTGCTTTTCGCCATGGGTATCTGGTTGTAGCCCGAATAGGCGTCCATGAAAGATAGCAATTTAAAACCGGAAGAATTATCAACTAGTTTATCTATGTTGGGGAGGGGGTATGCGTCTTTAGGGAAGGCCTTATTAAGATCGGTATAGTCAACACACATGCACCATTTTCCATTATTCTTTTTAACGAGTACAACATTTGACAACCAAGTGGTGTACTTGGCCTTCGATATAAAGTTTGCCTCTAAGAGGTCTTTTATAGCTTGCTCGGAAGACACTGTTTTCTCTGGGGACTGCCGTCGTCTATGTTGGGCAACAACTCTGACGGCGGGGTCTATGGTGAGATGGTGACAGGCCACATCGGGGTCCAGTCTGAGCATCTCTGTGACACTCCATGCAAACAGGTCTGCATTCTCCTAGAGGCATGCTCTCAGTTGTTTCCTCGCTAGCTTGGGGTGGCCGGCTTAAATCTTCACTCCTCTCTTGGGGTCATCGCCGAGTTAGACAAGCTCGAATTCTCCATTTGGGATAGGGCACATTGGATGGGCGGCCGACTTCGCTGCTATTGGAGGGGGTGCTCGAAGATTACTGGATGTCTTTCCCCTTTTCCTTCTGATTCTTCTGGTCGTCTTCAGAGAAGCAGCTTTCGAGGTCAATGGAATCGACGCGAGGAAGCAAATTTTCCTCGTCGGAGCTGTTGGACAGAGGAGACTGGGCATAAGTCTTTGGTCTGGCGGCGATTGCATTTAGTCCCTTCGACGCTGCTTCAAAAAATCTCCTCGCGGCTTCTATGTCCCCATGTAGAGTTGCGACGAGGCCTTTGGAGGTGCAATATTTCACCTTCAGGTGTACCATTGAAGGTACGGCCACCAGCTCGGCCAGAGTTGATCGTCCAAAGATGCACTAGTATAATGACGGGCAGTCTATCACCAGGAATTGTACCTTGATTGATCTGGTCATTTTGGCAGATTTGAAGGTTACGATAAGCTCAACATAGCCCTAGGGCTTTGTCACTGATCCATTAAAACCCTGTAGGTAAGAGCCTACGTAGGGAGTCA
This sequence comes from Lathyrus sativus, assembly GCA_963859935.3. Lineage (NCBI taxonomy): Eukaryota > Viridiplantae > Streptophyta > Magnoliopsida > Fabales > Fabaceae > Lathyrus > Lathyrus sativus. The sequence goes on from OZ012739.1 coordinate 42,666,640, forward strand.
AATGTGATTCATCCAGCTGAAGCGTGGAGAACAGTTGGGAGTACATAATATTGACGGAGCTGCCTTGATCGACAAAGATTCGTCGAACAACAAAATTATCCACCTGAGCCCCTATGAGAAGAGTGATGTTGGCATTTAGGGCTCTGTTGAGGAGTTCCTCGCGGTAGAAGCAAATGGGGACAGACTCTCCTCGGACCCTGTCGAGGGTGGAATTTCGGTTTGAGTTGCTGTTGATGAGGTGCTCAAATTTCCTCTTGACGAATCCTATCGTCACTCTATTAAAACCTCCTTCGAAGATGACCATGGAGGAGGGGAATGTCTCCCATAGGCTGTGCGTGAAAAAATATGGAGAGGCGGTGAGCACCTCGAGAATGCTGAAATCTTCAGGTTGTTAGATGCTCGTGGTGACCCGAAGGATGGTTCCCTCGGAGGAAGGCGCTTCTTCCTCGAACTTCTGGGTTTCTTGGGCGTCTACTCGAGGAGCTTTCTTTCGTTTGGCAAATTGCTTCCGATGCCCGTCCCTGATGAGTATTTCAATGGCATCCTTCAGGTGGATACATTCTTTTATTGTATGGCCATGGCTCTTGTGGAACCGGCAGTATCTGGACTTATCAGTGTTGGGTTTGGACGGTATCTACTTTGGGAACCGGACTCATGCCTGGTGAAATTCTGAGTTGGCGTAGTCGGTGAGGATCTTCTCCCTCAAAACTGTCAAGGGAGTGTATTCATGGAACCTGTCGAAGGGTCCCTTATTGTCCCGAGTCTCTCAGGGACGGTCTTCTCATTTTTTATCTCCTCGACGGGATGTTGAGGGCTCATCGGATATGGACGGACAAGCATTCTCCTTATGTCTGGAATAATGAGCAGAGATGGCAGCCTCTTTTTCCTCGTACTGAATGTACGCTTGAGCTTTGAGGAGGAAAGCATCCAGTGTTTCCGGGGGCCGGAAGCCGACAGCTTTAACGAAGTCTGTGCAGGGACGGAGCTTGCGTTCTAGCTGGAACCTTTTCATGTCATCAGTGGTGGAGACTTGGACGACCTCCTTGTTGAACCTTCCAATGTAGGCTCGTAGGGGTTCATCTCTACTTTGAATAATGGCCTCGAGGGAGGCTTCGGTCTTCGGATGTCGGCGAGAGATTGTGAAGTGTATGGAGAAGAGTCTCCCCAGTTGCCTCCATAAGGTGATGGAGTCGTCAAGGAGTCCTTTGTACTAGGTCATTGCCTCCTTCCTGAGTGTGGTCGGGAATAACCTGCATTTGATGGTGCCCTAGACGTCACAGTAGTCGAGCAGCGGATCGATGTTTTCGATGTGCTCGTTAGGGTCGGTTGTTCCTTCATATGTGCCTAGATATGGGGGGTTTCTCTAGTCCCTTTGGGAGGCGCATGGCCATGATCTCCTGGAACAACAGGCCGCGAGGCTCGTCATCGCTGCTGCTGCTGATCCAAGAGGGGGAGCGGGTGTCATGTCTATAAGTGGGACGGTGACTTCGTCGGGGAGATGGGGTTTGTGCTCAGCCTTTGGATCTGGGTGGCGAATGTTGGGATTCTTTCTGGTGGCCTCTTTTGGTCTTGTTGGGTTGAGGGGAATGCTGGTTTCAGGGAGAAATCTGGTCGCGTTTGTGGATGGTTAGGGTATTTGGCTCCGGAGGCGTCTGATGGTTCCTTTCACGCTGGGGAGGGGGACTTCGTCGTTGCTGACGTTCTTTCCTAGGCAGAGGGGATCTCGAATGGAGAGACTCTTTTAATGCCTCAATCCTTGCGCTCTGGTTGAGAATTAAGAGGTTGGTTTTGTTGAGAACCTCAAGGAGGGTCGCCTTGGCCGAGTCGGCGTTGGGAGAAAATGGAACTGGCAGGTTTTATTGGATAGGTAGGGCTTCGCCGTGATCTGTACGAACAAGGGATGGAGAAGTTATGGCTTCGTCCCTTTGTTGGAAGACGTTGCCACCATGAGAGGTGGTGGCTCCCTCAACATCAGTCTTGCTGGAGGGCAGGAAAGCAGAGTTACGAGCATCGAGATTGTTGTCACCGGCAGCCATGATTATAAAATTGAAGAATTGTTTTGGTCATGTGTTCTACGAAGAGAGAAAAGACGGGGATAACAAGTTTCGCACAGACGACGCCACTAATCTTACCGAACCATCAAAACTTGAGATGGGCCAAAGACAAATGTCTGTGATGCTGGGGGTGTACCTGCAAGGCACTCCGATGCTAAAGTAAGAAAACGAAAAAGAGAGCAAGAAAGTACAAAATATGTGTGTTTCAAGGTGAAAAATTGGATACCTGGCCCTCTCAAATGAGAGGGTTTTTATAATGCCCATAGTGCTTGGCCATTGGTCCCTATTTTCGAGGCGGGATAACCATTTCCCGAAGAATAGGTAACTGCCATAAATAGCTGTTGGGATGGGCAAACGTGCCCATAACTAGCCGTTGGCACGGGCGTGGGCATAGTTACGGGCATATGCGTCTTGGCTATTTCTAGATGGTGGAACCGTGCATGACGGGCAGAGACTAACGGGGAGAAGTGATGTGACCAAGGGTAAATAGGTCAACCTCCCCTGTTGGAGGGGCAGAAAGGTAAACTTTCTCCCGAAGAGGCTGGACTTAGGAAATTGGGCTATTTTAGGAGCAGAAGTGGGTTGGGCCATGCCTAGCCATTGGGTCAATCTGGAATAGCTCCCAACTGCATACAGTTACAAGGCCTATCTCAAGAGGAAAATGAATCGTTCTAAGGGTATGCTCAGAGATAGAGAGAGGTAGTTGCTCGCGTTCAACCATTGCTCTTAGATAGAGAATTGGTTGACATGCTCATAGATTCGTTGCAAAGCCCATATTTGGAAAGGATGACGGGCAATGGGACATGCAACTTCTCTGACTTGGTATCAATAGAAGAACATTCACGATGCCTCTCAAGAAGGGAAAGCTTCATGATGCCTCGAACATCCCAGCTAGTGAAAGTGAATCAATTGTCAGCTCCCAAGAGGCAGAAGAGGATAAAATAAATACAATTTGGGACACTCCATAAGCTCCATCCTCAGTACCTTATCCTCCATACCCAAGCATCTCGACTATTAAAAGTCATCAATCCTATGGGTCTACTTGTATGACTCAGGTCTCTCCACATGGTCAATATCCTCCTGTCAATAGAGGTCCCCTTTACCAACAACAGATTACACAGCAACATGCTCCGCAATGACAACATTATTATAACCAAAGACCAAAAAGACACATTGATCCATTACTAATGCCATACAATCACATGCTACCACGTTTGATTAGTAGTGGACTGATAGTGCCAAAGGGCTTGGATCTTGTGGTTCTTCCATATCCACTAGGCTTTGACACCAAAGCATGATGCGACTATCATGCTGGTGCCATGGGGAATTCAATCGGGGATTGCAAACAGCTCAAAAACAAGGTTTAAGATCTGATTGAGTCCGAGCTAATCTCATTTACGCCTCAGGGTCTTCAAATCAACATCAATCCTTCATCTGGTCAGGCGGGTCCATTGTTCCATGTTATGGAAGAAGTTGCTTATATTAGGTGTGAAGAAGGTTATCATACTGGTCTCGACGAGCAAGAAAGCTAGCCTGACAGCAAATCAAGAGAGAAAAGCCCAGATCCTCAATGTTGGCAGTTTCCATATCATTTCTACGCATTTGTAGTTTCTTTTCTGTTAAAGTGCTATTTTCTTTTAGACGTTGTTATTTATTAATGGTATTATTAATGTGATAATTATGCATGTTTTGAATAAGCTCATTCGTATTCACTCATTTTCTTCTCACTTATTGCAAAAATCCAAAAAAATTTACTTCACTTCCTTTATGACATTGTTGTTTAGTATGCTTTTGGATAAAATCCCTCCGATGATGTACAGGCATTGTTTCACAATCCCCAAACACTGGAGAGATGAGGAGTTAGTCCCTAGTCAACCACTTCGAGCCTAGAAGTAGGAGTTTCCTTCGGATTTACAAACCCTTACGCTTAATCTGGGACATGGGTAGTATTCAGTTAACCTGATTACACACTCGAATCACAAGATAAACATACAAAAGACATAATGGTTATTCATCAATGACCAATGACTTGGCAGTCACAAGCCTTTCAAAAAAGTCGGCTAAGTCAAACACCTCAAAAGGAGACTTAGGCAAAAATCAAGGCAATCCCGATGGACTCGAAGAAAAAAATCGGCCCAAGCAAAAGTTAGGGATCAAAATCAAAAGCAAAAGAGGGTCTCAAATCCTCAAGCAGAAAAATAAGATTCAGTGGCCACCATATCAAAAAATAAAAAGGTCACTGACATCCATCAAAACAAAATAAGGTGACTTCCATTTCAAGCGACTCTTGAACCTTCATCTTCATCGTCAAACTCTAGATGTGTGGGTCAATTTAACTGCACGTAGGAATGGAGTTCAGCACGAAGAAGGGGTGGGTTCAAATTAAACTTTGAGCCTTATATCCTTTGTTTCTATAACCATGAACCAGACCGCAATACAACCCTCAAAAGACCTAATTGAGGCATGGTTTTTATTCTGAAAGCATACTACAAAAGGGTTGCGTAAACTGACTTCTGAAGATTTGCTAATCTTCTGAATTAGTGTCATATTCTTGCTATATCTTTCACGCACCAGCTAAATTAGCACTGCGTTTGGACTAATAGTCCACTCGTCACACACTGTCACATCATTCCAATAAATAATTTTTCAAAACTTGCATGAATGTTGCATTAAAATTACCATTTTTGAATGAACAATTTTAACTGCAAGTCAGTACTTGACATTATGGAAATTTCAACAAAGAGCAATCAAAGAGGAACTTGAACATTCAATGGTGTTGATCCGAATCAAGACTACCTCATAACCTTGTAAATTTGGGGCAAGTCCTTCAAAGTGATACTTAGTCAATCTAGGGTGTGACGGGTGTTCTGATATTGAGTGAGAAGCCGGACCTGGGCTTGAGTGCACCTAGAATTAGAGTAGAAAGTAGTGGGCGCGTGCCGACTTTGCTTGCATTAGTGTCTCATGAAATCTACACTCGGACGAGGTTCTTCTGGTTGGCTTCTTTTTCTACCCTTTGGGTCGAAGGGGTTGTTGGTCAGCTGAATTGTCGACTCCGGGAACCGATCATCTGGAAGTTGGCTAAGTGAGGCCTCTTCAGGATTTGATGATGCCACTCCTTCTGGGAATCGTATCATCAACCCTGAAAGTCTGTGACGCCGACGACCGCATAGGATGCCATACCTTTGTCAGTTACTAAGACATCCACCTGTGAGAGGGTTTGGGGTTATGCAGGTAACTAGACCTTCAGACTACCGGTTGTTTCTTGATCAGAGATCCTGGGTATTTATGGAGAGTTAGGAGGTCTGTCAGAGACCATTTAGAGATGTGTTCTGAGGTCTGTCAGAGACCAGTTGGAGAGTTCTGAGGTCTGTCAGAGACCAGTTGGAGGTATGTTCTGAGGTCTGTCAGAGACCAGTTGGAGAGTTCTGAGGTCTGTCAGAGACCAGTTGGAGGTATGTTCTGAGGTCTGTCAGAGACCAGTTGGAGAGTTCTGAGGTCTGTCAGAGACCAATTGGAGATGTGATTTGAGGTCTACCAGAGACCAGTTGGAGTTATGGTTCGAGGTCTGTCAGAGACCAGTGTTGGAGCTTTGTTTTAGGTCTATCTGAGACCAGGGTTTGATGACTTCTGGATGGTCTATCTGAGACCTTTCTTGATTGGGTTCAGGCTATTCAGCTACAGCTTTGGTCCCTGTTGCATGTTACTTGCATTGCATTGTCTGCATATCCATTACCACTTGCATTTCACTAACGTGTGTCTGTGCTGCAGGTGCATTTGCATATTCCCCGGTTCTAGTGCCCAGACTTCTGAGTATTGATCATGGCTGGTTTGAGGAAGACAGTGGCGTATAAGCTACCAACACCTGATATTACTTCTTTGCTTGGTCTGATATCTCTTGCCGATGAGGAGGTTAGGAGAAGCTTCAGAATGAGTCATGGAAGATTACTGAGATTAGTCTACAAGCCCACTTCTGATGAGATGAACGGGCTGTACACCTTGATGCAATTCTATGACCCGGCATTGCGATGTTTCACGTTCGCTGACTTCATTCTAGGGCCTACCATTGAAGAGTATGTGGAATTTACTGAGCTTCCCGTGCAGAACAAGGTTCCCTTTATTCACTCCGCTGCTGAGCCCAAGTTGGAGGACTTAGCCAAAGCCTTGCATATGAACGCTGCTGAGTTGTTAGTGACTTCTTGGCTTGGGGTTCCCGGTTTTTCTCTAGATTTTCTGGTTGGCAAGGCTCAAGAGTACGCCAAGAACGGTTGTTGGGTGGTTTTCAATGCTATTTTGGCTTTATGCATTTATGGAATCGTGCTGTTTCCTAACTTGCCCAACTTTGTGGACCTGGATGCTTTCTATCTGTTTGCTGCAGGCAACCCAGTGCCAACGTTGATCGGAGACTTCTACCACTCATTGCACTACAAGAACGAAAACCGAAGGGGAAAAGTTGTTTACTGCTGTGCTCCTCTATTAAATATGTGGTTCAAAAGTCATCTCCCCATGAAGGGACCATTTGTAGACAGTGCAACCTCAGCTAGTTGGTCAGAGCGCCTGATGAGGCTATATTCCGAAGACGTTGTGTGGTTTGATCGAGACCTGTTAGGATCTGAGCTCATCTTCAGCTGTTCTGGGTACCCTAATGTGCCGCTGATAGGAAGAAAAGGGTGTATCAATTACATCCCTTCTCTATTCATTCGTCAGTTCGGATATGCACTGAAGAATCCGCCTCAGGAGGAGGAAGTACAGGAATCTCTGTACTTCACCGGTGACGTGAAGGGGGAGTTACTAGCCAAGCTGCAGCATGCCTGGACGCATATTAACCGAAGAGGGAAGCCGTTGTTAGGAAAGAACGATTGCCAGGCTTATGGGCCTTACAGGGTTTGGATCCAGGAAAGAGCAAGTCAGTTATTAATGCCATTTCCCGCTGCACCCGTCACTGTTCCCGTCCCGGCAGAAGAGCCAACTACTGTTTCTAGGGAGGCCTACGAGCAAGTTGTGAAGGAAAAGGAAGCCTTGATGAAGATCAACGAAGGGTTAGAGCAAGAGCTAGCTCAAGTACGCAGTGAGAAAAACAAGGTCGTATATGCGTTCCAACAACAAATCGAGCTGTTAAACAGGTTAGGGGCTGAGTTGACTGAGGAAAAGAAAAAGCGTGAACATCTGGGGCAAGAGTTCAGAAGCTCCCATGACATGCTGGAAGCCAAAAAGAAGGCGCTTGACGCAACTCACCGAGAAATCTCCTATTGCAATAAGACTTGGAATGCTACTCTCACCAATAATAAGATGAGAGAAGATAAGCTGAAGCAGCAAATTTCCGACCTCGAGGAGAAGTTGAAGTCTAGCATCAAGAAGTGTGAGGAGGAAGTGATGACCCGGTATAGTGTCCAACATGCACTGAACAAGGCAATCAAATGCAGAGATGAAGCGGTGTCTCAGAAGCGAAAGCTAGAAGATTGCTTCGGAGAAGCAACATGGGAAGAAACTGCTGAAGACGTGCGCCGTGTTCTTAAGAAAAGAAACCAACTTGTTGAAGGGCTGCTCGATCGACCAAGTCATCCAGAGACCAAGAAGTTGATAGAAGAGTACCAGACTTTCGGGAGGATTTGATCATTTCATGTAGTAACTTGTATGCTTTATTTGTGTAGTGCTGACCATCACCAGGATTGTTGGTTGAGGTCATGCCTTCTGTGTACTCTCAGTGATATTGTACTCTGGGCTCATTGATTTTCCCCGCAATATATGAGGCTTTCTATGATTCAACTCCGATATTCCTATTGTCAGCACTGTCACTGCACTGGCACCTTCACACTAGAACTGGGGGAATGAATTTCCCTAATGCACAGACACATTGCATTGCATTCATATTCATATTGCATTACAGGTAATCTTTGAATAAGTGTCTTATTTCCTACTCTGCAACAGGTACTTTTCAGGATTGCAGATCAGCACCCGCACCGCTATTCTACCCGCACCAACTGTCGAAGAATCATGGATCAAATGCAGAATGAGATGCAAGATGTGCGCGAGAAGCTCGCTCTCTTTATGCAGACCATGGAAGCTATTGCGAAAGGGCAGGAGAATTTGCAGGCCATGGTCCAGCCTCTGTTGGCTCGAAATGCTGGTCACGGTAATGAAGATCATCAGTCTGTACGGGTCGATACTGTTCATGGAGACGGCACTCCCACGCCAGTGGCTCCACCTGTAGTCAATATGCCTGCTGTTAATATCAACAACGCTACCGCTGCTGTAAATGGTAACGTCGGAGTTGGGAGCGAGATTGTTGTCCATAATGTTGGGCTGGGGGATGTCAATTTGGGAGATAATACGGGAGGCAATGGCTTCGTCAATGCTGGATTCGGATTCAATGATCAGGGATTCGATAACACTGGGAAGTATGGCTTTAATGCTCAAGGCTTTGGGCAAGATGGTTATGGTGCGACCAATCAGGGTTACGGAGGTTTCGGGAATGGAAACGGCGCAGGGTTTATGGCTTTTGGTCCTGCTGGAGGTGTTCAAGGGTACGGCAACAGAGGCCGAGGTCCGGGGATGAATCAGATCAGAGCTGGACGTAATAATAGATACGATGGGTATGGGGATGGAAATGGTATGTGGCAAGAAGATCAGCAGGAGGACGCTTTCTCCGGCGGAGGTTTCGAAGGGCCGATGGATGACTCCCAGAAGATCAGAATGCTGGAAGAGAAGATGAGGGGAGTCCTGAACCAAAGTGCTGTGGGTTTGGACATGGCAACAATGGGTTTGGTACCTGGCTTGAGGGTGCCAATTAAATTCAAAGCTCCTGCGTTTGACAAGTACAAAGGAGACACATGTCCAAAAGTGCATGTACGAGCTTATTACAGAAAGATGTCTGCATACTCTACTGATGAAAGAATGCTAATGCATTTCTTTCAAGATAGTCTGTCGGGTCCTTCCCTAGAATGGTACATGGGGTTGGAGCCAACTGATATCAAGACGTGGAAACAATTGGCAGAGGCATTTGTAGCTCACTACAAGTATAATAGCGATTTGGCGCCCAATCGGGTCCAATTGGCAGGGCTGTCGCAAAAGAAGGGGGAGAGCTTTAAAGAGTACGCGCAAAGGTGGCGCGATATGGCTGCCCGGGTCCGTCCTCCTGTGGAAGATAAGGAAATGAATGACATGTTTGTCGGCACATTCACAGGTCTGTTTCATGATATGCTGTTTCACACGTCTCTGGCCAGTTTTTCAGACCTGATTCTGATGGGAGAAAAGATTGAACGTAATATTAAGCAAGGAAAATTCTAGGTTGAGGAATCGACTGCATCTGGCAGTAATAGGAAGGCTTTCGATGGGCGCCGTCAGGGCGAGGCAAGCGCAGTATTTGGAGGCCGAGGCCGAGGCCGAGGCAGGGGACGAGGTCAATATCGTCAGCCGCAGCAGGTGGCGAGTGTTACTATCCCGTATCAACAACAACCACTCCAGCAACAACAACCGGTCCAGCAACAGCCAATGCAACAGCAGCAGCAGCCTCAGCAGGGGGCACAGCAGGCTCAACGAAGATTCCAGGGTAGTAAACCGAGAAGAGTGTTTGAGAAGCCTCCCTCGACCTACGCAGATTTGTTGCAGACATTGTTGGGATTGAACCTGGTAGAGAAAAGAACTCTGGCACCGATAACGGGAGCTCCCCCGTTTGGGTACGATGCAAGCAGGCACTGTGAGTTTCATTCTGGGGCCCCGGGCCACGATATAGAAGGTTGCCATGCTTTTAAGCACGTTGTGCAGGATCTTTTGGACAATGAGACTATCAACTTCGGAACGGCAGGTCCGAATATAGTGCAGAAACCCATGCCTAATCACGGGGCTAACGCCATTCTGACTGAGGAAGGGTTAAATCTGATCATGAATGTCGATGATTTAAAGACGCCTCTGAGCGAGATAAAGAGCCGACTGTTGCAAGGGGGTGTTTACCCGGGATGTGACGAGTATTGCTTAGACTGTTGGACCCTAGCTGGGGGGTGTGACGATTTGAAGAAGGGCATTCAGGCTCTAATTGACGAAGGCATATTGCAGTTTGACCAAGCAGCAACTGAAGAGCCCGCGGGGGCAGTAGCATGTGATCAGACTGATGTGGCCACGGTAACGATTCCTCGGAAGACGATCACTATCGCAGCACCAGCTCAGCGCCCACCGATCACTATCACTAAAGCCGGACCAATCCCGTACGAGAGTACGAAAGCAGTCCCATGGTCATATGGGTTGGAGGTGTATTGTGACGGGATAAAAATTGATGTTAATAAGCAGCCAGCCGAGACTGTGGATAACGTTGTTGGTTCAGGAGGCATGACGAGGAGTGGCAGGATCTTTATATCTCCCGAAGTGGAGGCCGAAAGACTAGCGAAAGGAAAAGGGAAAGCAGTTGAGAACGTTCCGGTACAGGCAAGTGACAAAGAATCGTCATCGAAAGACGTAGAAGAGTTCACGCGCTTGATTCGGAAAAGTGATTATAAGATTGTGGAGCATCTGCAGCAGACGCCGTCCAAAATATCTATCCTGTCATTGTTGTTGTGTTCGAAAGCTCACAGAAATGCTTTGCTGAAAGTCCTGGATACTTCTTTTGTACCCCAAGACGTCTCCGTGAATCAGCTGGAAGGAGTGTTGGCACATGTGAATGCAGGCCATAGCCTGGGATTTACTGACTTTGACCTGACCCCGAAAGGGAGAGATCATAATATGGCACTGCACGTATCTGTTGAGTGTAGAGGATCAGTAATGTCGCACGTGTTGGTTGACACCGAATCGTCTTTGAATGTGCTGCCCAAGAAGGCGATGATGAAGCTGGATGTTAGAGGAATCTTGTGTACGCCCAGTGATTTGGTAGTCAGAGCGTTTGACGGCACGCGTAGAACAGTCTTTGGGTCGATCACATTGCCTCTACAGGTGGGGCCGGAAGTGTTTGCAACTGAATTTTATATCATGGATATACAGCCTGCGTACAGCTGCTTGCTTGGAAGACCCTGGATTCATGGGGCAGGGGCAGTCACGTCCACCCTGCATCAGAAGTTAAAATATATGGTCGGAGACAGCGTAGTCACTGTATGCGGAGAAGAGGACATCCTGGTCAGCCATCTGTCGTCATTTAAATATGTGGAGGTCGACGGAGAAATCCACGAAACGCCCTGCCAGGCATTTGAAGGTTTGCGCATCAAGGACAAAGGTCCCGGGCCGAGCAAAGCGTCGGAGATAGCCGTCTCATCGTATAAAGAAGCTCAAGCTCTAGTGGAAGCAGGGGAAGCAAAGGGCTGGGGCAAAGTGCTGGACATTCCTGTGAAGATGGACCGGTTCGGGCTGGGATACCAACCGTCGTCATCAACTCCTTCCGTGGGGGCACCCCGTTTCAGAAGGCCAATCACCATCTCTGCCAGTGGGGTGTGTCTTGAAACCGTCAATGCTGCTTCGGAGTCTGACGAAGGAGACAGCGACTGTGATATGGATGTCTGGATTCAGTCAAGCACGCCAGGACAAGGACTGCGCAACTGGTCTATTCAGGAGCTTGTTCCTGTGACTTTTAAACAGTAATGCTTTGCTTTATTAATTGTTGAATAATCTGATGTCTTGCCCGGGGCATCAGGATTTGCTTAGGGCTGTGTTGTTATGAACATTGCGTGTCAATCATTAAATAAATGGCGTTTTTTCATGTGCAAACACTGTAATCCCTGTCTTTCTTGTTTTATATTTTTCAATAAAATGGCAACGTGGTTGTTCGCTTTATACGCATTTTGAAGCGCTTAACCATTCCTTTTGCAGGACAACATTTTCAGATGACATCCTTGAACCACCTATGACTCGTCCCGACTTCGAGCACCCGGTATTCCAGGCCGAAGAAGAGGTCGTTGAAGATAGCGACGTTCCTGAAGAACTGTCTTGGTTAGTGAAGCAAGAAGAAAGAGCCATTCTGCCTCACGATGAGGTCATCGAAATCATCAACTTGGGGTCGGAAGGGGTTGAGAAGAATATTCGTATCGGAGCCGCACTGCAGAGTGATATCAAGCGAAGGTTGGTTGAAATGCTCCGAGAGTATAGTGATGTATTCGCTTGGTCGTATGAAGATATGCCAGGGCTCGATACAGACATGGTTGTGCATCGCCTGCCACTGAAAGAAGATTGCCCGCCAGTCAAACAAAAGCTTCGCAGAACTCGACCAGATATGGCAATGAAGATCAAAGAGGAGGTCCAAAAACAGTGGGATGCTGGTTTCCTGGCGGTGACAAAGTATCCCTCATGGGTTGCCAACATCGTACCAGTGCCAAAGAAAGATGGCAAAGTTCGAATGTGCGTGGACTATAGAGATTTGAATAAAGCAAGCCCAAAAGACGATTTTCCACTTCCTCACATTGATGTGCTAGTTGATAATACTGCTCAATACTCCGTATTCTCCTTCATGGATGGCTTTTCAGGCTATAATCAGATTAAAATGGCGCCAGAGAATATGGAGAAGACTACTTTCATAACGCCTTGGGGAACATTTTGCTACAAAGTGATGCCCTTTGGTTTGAAAAATGCTGGGGCAACATATCAGCGTGCGATGACGACTCTTTTCCATGACATGATGCATAAAGAGATCGAAGTTTATGTTGACGATATGATTGCCAAATCCCAGACGGAGGAAGAGCATCTGGTGAATCTGCTGAAGCTATTTAAAAGGCTTAGGAAGTTCAGGCTGAGGCTGAACCCTAACAAATGCACCTTCGGGGTGAGATCGGGTAAACTGCTGGGGTTTATCGTAAGCGAAAGAGGAATAGAGGTCGATCCTGCTAAAATAAAAGCAATTCAAGAAATGCCGACGCCTAAAACAGAGAAAGAGGTGCGCGGGTTTTTAGGGAGATTGAACTACATCGCCCGGTTCATATCTCACCTAACGGCCACGTGTGAACCATTATTCAAGTTGTTGAAGAAAGATCAAGCTGTAACGTGGAACGAAAATTGTCAAAAGGCGTTCGATAAAATAAAGCAGTATTTGCAGGAGCCTCCTATTTTGATACCCCCAGTGGCAGGTAGACCCTTGATAATGTATTTGACGGTTCTTGAGGGAAGCATGGGTTGTGTTCTCGGTCAACACGACGAGACAGGGAGAAAAGAGCATGCGATCTATTACCTGAGTAAGAAGTTTACAGACTGCGAATCTCGGTATTCAATGCTGGAGAAAACGTGTTGCGCACTAGCCTGGGCCGCCAAGCGTTTGAGGCAGTACATGCTGAATCATACAACCATGCTCATCTCGAAGATGGATCCTATCAAATATGTGTTTGAAAAGCAGGCGTTGTCAGGCAGAATTGCCCGTTGGCAGATGGTCTTGACTGAATATGATATTCAATACGTCTCGCAGAAGGCTATAAAGGGGAGTGTGCTGTCTGAGTATCTGGCGGAGCAGCCTATTGAAGAGTACCAATCGATGAGGTTTGATTTTCCTGACGAGGATATCATGTACCTAAAGATGAAAGATTGTGAAGAGCCATTGCCAGACGAGGGACCAGAGTTGGGTTCCAAATGGAAGATGATATTTGACGGAGCTGTGAATGCTTACGGTAACGGAATAGGGGCAATCATCACCACGCCACACGGGTCGCACATCCCGTTTACTGCCCGACTGACCTTTGCTGTTACCAATAATGAGGCCGAATACGAAGCTTGTATAATGGGGCTTGAAGAAGCCATCGATTTGCGAATCAAGAACTTAGACGTATACGGAGACTCAGCTCTGGTGGTGAATCAGATCAAAGGGGAATGGGAGACACGGCAGCCCAATTTGATACATTACATGAATTATGCAAGGAGATTGTTGCCTTTCTTCGACAAAGTTGAATTGCATCATGTACCGCGAGCAGAGAATCAAATGGCTGACGCCCTCGCCACTTTGTCTTCCATGTACAAGGTCAACTTCTGGAACGAAGCTCCCCGAATCATTATCTCTCGGCTGGACAGGCCGGCTTATGTATTTGCTATTGATGAAGCATCCGACGACAAACCGTGGTATTTTGATATCCTTAATTTCCTGAAGAATAAAGAGTATCCGGCTGGGGCATCCAGTCAAGATCAGAAGACTCTCAGGAGGTTAGCAGGCAATTTCTATTTGAACCCGGATGGCGTCTTATACAGAAGAAACCACGATTTGGTGCTGTTGCGTTGTGTAGACGAGAAAGAGGCAAAGTTGCTCATGGAAGAAATACACGAAGGTACCTTTGGTACGCATGCTGGCGGACATGCTATGACGAGAAAAATGCTGCGGGCAGGTTATTTCTGGCTGACTATGGAAACTGATTGTTTCAAGTTTGCGAGGAAGTGTCACAAGTGCCAGATCTATGCTGATAAGATCCATGTGCCTCCAAGTCCTCTGAATGTAATGTCATCGCCATGGCCATTCTCGATGTGGGGAATCGATATGATCGGAAAGATCGAGCCGACAGCTTCTAACGGGCATCGGTTCATCCTAGTAGCAATCGATTATTTCACCAAGTGGGTGGAAGCGGCGTCTTATGCAAATGTAACGAAGCAAGTGGTGGCCAGATTCCTCAAGAGAGATATCATTTGCCGATATGGAATCCCCGAGCGGATAATCACGGACAATGGTTCAAACCTGAACAACAAAATGATGAGGGAGCTCTGTCAGAATTTCAAGATCGAACATCACAACTCCTCCCCTTACCGACCCAAGATGAATGGCGCTGTTGAGGCGGCCAATAAGAATGTCAAAAAGATCGTTCAGAAAATGGTGGTGACTTATAAGGATTGGCACGAGATGCTACCTTTCGCTTTGCACGGTTATCGTACGACGGTACGCACATCAACCGGGGCAACCCCGTTCTCGTTAGTATACGGAATGGAAGCAGTGTTACCATTGGAAGTTGAGATCCCTTCTCTGTGGGTATTGCGAGATGTTCAGCTGGACGAGGCGGAATGGGTGAAAGACAGGTTGAATCAACTGAGTTTGATGGACGAGAAGAGGCTAGCTTCTCTAGCATACGGTCGTTTGTACCAGAGCCGAATGAAGAAAGCGTACGACAAGAAGATACATCCGCGAAGCTTTCAGACGGGCGACCTTGTGCTGAAAAGAATTCTCCCGCCGCAAGCAGATCACAGGGGCAAGTGGACCCCCAACTACGAAGGGCCATACGTTGTCAGGAAAGTCTTTTCAGGAGGAGCGTTGCTGTTGTCCACTATGGACGGTGAAGACTTCACGTCGCCTGTGAATTCGGACGCAGTTAAAAAATACTTTGCTTAAAATAGACCCGCTGGACAGAAAAAAAGAGAGTCCAGGCAAAAATGGGGCATCCTGGCGAACCAAAAACAGAATGAAAGGTTCGGGCAAAAATTAGGGACAAAATTGAAAAATGTACACCCGCGAAGTTGAAAACCTACACTGGGCGACTTCGGCAAAAAGGGGTATCCCGGTGAACTGAAAACCCGTAAAGGGCAGTTCGCGCAAAAGTTAGGGATTTGAAAAGCAAATGACTGCGGTCCGAATTTAATAATTGCAATGAGCATCAATGCGGGAGAATACATTTGAGGAGTCAGTTATCTGATACAATCTCTTCAGAAGTGGGGATACCGGGAAAGCATTAAAGTCGGGCGAGTCATGGGAGGATCAGTTCGTGGTGTTCATCTGCATCCCGTTGCTGACATGTGTACAAATTTAAGTTGTCAATATTTATGCTTCCTATGCATACTTGTATACGTGTATATTTGCTTTGTGTAGCTTCCTCATTTCAGGAGTTACATCCCGTGTACAAAACTCCGCCCATTCAGGGGCCCAATCAATAAAATACGTTATTCGGTACTTGACACTGTTCTTTACTGTTTTGTGCATGATTAACGCCTAAGTTTGATGAAACTCGCGTGTGTATAACGTCGCTGGCCCTTTCCAACAGTTGCTAAAGCTTTGAATTAACTGAAAATAACGTCACTAACCTGAATTGATTTGGTTGCATAGGCTTGTCTTGTCTTGTTTGTGTTGTTGCAGGTTTCATAACCATACGAGGAAGATGATCAAAAGATTGCAATAACTAAAGACTCAGCCCTCACGCAAGTCATGCAAGTTTCTTCCCGAAGAAGGATCGAACTCTCCAGCTAGTCGTAGCTTGTGCAAAAAAAGATTATCCAGCAAAGTCGTTCATCCTCAACAGAATTGACGATTCAAAGATAGTAGGCTGCATGCAGGCAGTGGGGTGTCCCCCAGAAGGATTCCTTATCTCAAGCAGAGTGGTTCAGCCTCAGAAGATTAATATTTCCAAATTCGTGAGCTGTATTCAGGCGGTTTCCCTTTCCCCGCAGGGTCATTCACTCTCTCCCAGCGGAGTCAGTTGATTTTCCCCGAGAGAATCGTCCCATCCCCAGCGGAGTTCTCTCCCTTCAGCAAGCGTTCTTTCCTCCCAGTGGAACTCGAAGATTAAGGCTATTCCCCAGCAGAGTTGGTGGTGGCTCATGTCATTTATTTTGTCAGGGATACTGTGTAATATCAGTTCACTCTCCAGCAGAAAGTCCGATCATACCGTGCGCATCTGCTATTCCCCAGCAGGGGGTTACCTCAACAGGGTGTTTTGGTTTGAGTTCCCAATTTCCCAGCAGGGTCGACTTCACTCTTCCAGCATTTATTTTGCTGGAGTAATTCTGTAGCATCTGGCTATCCCCGGCAGAGTCGGCACTATCTTCAGCATTTATTTTGCTGAAGCAGTTCCTGTATCCCAGCAGGTGGAGAGAACTTTTGCTCAAATGAACTACCAAACATTCAAGATCTCGGCATGAGACATCCAATGATAATGTCAGTTCGGCAGTAGTCCCCACAGAGTTACCAGGATAAG
Organism: Lathyrus sativus; assembly: GCA_963859935.3. Classification (NCBI taxonomy): domain Eukaryota; kingdom Viridiplantae; phylum Streptophyta; class Magnoliopsida; order Fabales; family Fabaceae; genus Lathyrus; species Lathyrus sativus. The sequence continues at coordinate 42,683,528 of OZ012739.1, forward strand.
TTTCTCTTTATTTCCAAGCAGAGTTAGTTGTCATCAGGGGTTCCATGAATCAGAATTTCAGAGGCCACCGCCAGTTATCAGATCAGGCGTCCGGTAGTTTGGTTTCCAGATATCCCCAGTAGAGTCCGCCTCAAAGTCGCTGTCACGTCAGTGCTAAGAAGTTTGTGGGTTGGGACCAATGAAGAAGTGAGTCCTGACGCGGACAAGTTTTATTTTCTCAACAGAGGAGATGTGAGTCCTGACGTGGACAAGTCTTATTTCCCCAGCGGGTCGAAGATGCCTGAGTCCTGACGTGGACAAATCAAGACGAGACATAGGTCCTGACAAAGACGAAGTCTTATTCCTTACGTGGAAATGGTGATTCCTTACGTGGAAGAGAGATTATTCCTGGCGTGGAAGAGTTTAGTCCTGACGTGGACAAATCAAAAGAGAATGTATTCCTAACGTGGAAGAGTTTAGTCCTGACGTGGACAGATGCAGGGGTTGATTCCTTACGTGGAAAGTTTAGTCCTGACGTGGACAGATTCAGAAGAAGAAGTATGCCTAACGCGGAAAGATGGTGATTCCTTACATGGAATGAAGATTGGAGTCCTTACGTGGACAGATTAAGATGTATTCCTTACGTGGAAGAGTGGAGTCCTTACGTGGACAGATCAAGATTTATTCCTTACGTGGAAAGATGGCATTCCTTACATGGAGGAACGATGTATTCCTTACGTGGAAGAAAAATGATTCCTTACGTAGAAAAGAGATTGTGTTCCTTACGTGGAAAGGTGGGTCCTTACATGGACGGAGTTGTATTCCTTACGTGGAAAGAAGAGAGGTTTCCTTACGTGGAAAGGTGATGATTCCTAACGTGGAAAGACGCATTCCTAACGTGGAAAAGCAGAGGTATTCCTAACGTGGAAATATTTTATTCCTGATATGGAAGAATTTAGTCCTAACGTGGACAGATCTAGACGATGTTTATTCCTGACGTGGAAGAGTTTAGTCCTGACAGAGGCAGATGCGATGATTCCTTACATGGACAGTGTTATTCCTAACGTGGACAAGAACTTACTCCTAACGTGGACGATTTATTCCTGATGAAATGCAGACAAATAATCCCCAGCACGGTCATTACGGGATCAGTGGGCGGTTGCAAACAGTCAGATCCAGGCAGTGGATGTCGTTACCCAAACAGGGGTGCAGTTTATTTCTGCGGTTGGCAAATTTCTGGGTTCCTAGTATTCGACCGTCTCGTACCTCGAATGTTTGAAGGCCGTTCGCTCTTCACCCAATCGGGTCCAAGCCGCTTGAATAGGGGCAGCTGTTGCACCCTAAAATTTGCCCAACCTTATTCACTTGGTTTATGTTTCAATATCATTAGCATTTGCATATAGAGTCATGTACATAGACTAATCATCTGCATAGCCTAAGCATAGCAAGTCATTCAACAGGGGACCAATCATTATTCTCATCTCTAGAGGCCTATCAAGAGGTTATTATCCTAATTCCATCTCATTCAAGTCATCAGAAAAGAATTTGAGAGCAGAGAGTTCAGCAGATCAAGCCTTGAGTCTATCTCCTATCTGAGGGTGTCTGAGGATCAACAAGGGAATCATGAGTTGAGAATTGAGAGCATGGGGAGTATCTAGACATCTTGGAGGACTTAGAAAGTCATTTGGATAAGAAAACAAGTTGTTGATGTGATCACAAGAATTGCAGTTGAAGACAGTCAACTAGGGTTTCATCTGGGTCAACCCTAGGTCAATCCTAGGTCAATTGATTGATTTAAAGGCATTAAGGGCTATTGGAGAGATGTGGGGTTCATCATTTGATATGGAGAACAAGGATATGTTGTTATGCTAAGAAGAATTCAAGAGGAATCAGGGAGAAGAGGAGTTTCTAAATTAGGGTTTCTATGTAAAATCCCCTAGTTTAGGTCAAATTTCCAAGCAAGATAAGTCAAAATGCAAGCTTCAAATGGCTTCTTGGCCAACATGAAACTTGTAAAGGATCTCAAGGCCTTTAATTTGAGTGGTGGAAGACATTGAGGAGATTTATAGAACTCAAGTTATGGTCCTTGCAAGTTACAGGTCATCTGAGGTATCTGAAATTTTGTCTGTGAAAGTGACTTGACTTACAAGCAACTTTTACCCCTCAAGGAGATTTCAAATGAATTTCTGGTCAACATAAGAATTGTTCCTCATTGTCTTAGCTTTCTAGAATGGTATAGTATGCCTTCATATGATGTGTGGAACTCAACTTATGATCTTGGCAAGCAAAGGGTATTTTGGTCATTTGTGAATTACAGGTCATTTTAACCTATGTCCAAAACTCAAACAAGGAGGCCTAAAATGGGAAAACTTACAACATCAAACTTGCTCCAAATGACATTTTGAGTCTAGAAAAGTGACCATGAGAGATTGGAAAAGTTCATAGCACAAAGTTTCAAAATTGGTGAATTTAATGAAGGAAAATGGCTTAAAAAATGATATTTTTCATATCTTGGCCAAATGATGCAAAATTATAGGTCATTTTGAATGGAAAAGGCATTTTAAAGACATTGGCTAAAGTGGAATTTTGAGTTTAGGTCATAATTTGTGAGTTATCCATGGTTGCTTGAATTGAAAGTAACATAATCCAAATTGAAAGGGAAAAGTGTAAGGGAAACTTCTCCAATGTTCTAGGAGGTTCTAATGCAACCTATATATTCATGCAAGCTGATTCATGCAAGGGTTGGTGCTCCCATTTTGTTCAAAACCTCCATTTTCACTCATTTTCCGTTCTTGCATAAGCTTCTCAAACTCCCATAATCTCCATCAATCTTCAATATTCTTGATTCAATCTTCATCATCATCACACAAGGATCAGAATCCACACATTTATTTGGCAAATTGAACAAGGAATCGTGCTATTCATCATCATCATTCAAAGTGCAAGGATCTTGGAATTAGGAGATTCAAAGCTTTGGAGCATCTTTGATTGCATACAGAACTCAATACCAAGCCTACTGATCACATTCCCTTCATCTCAAACAGTTGATGTGAGGATCTCAGCACCTGTATCAAGGAATTACACCAGGTTTGTATTCTGTTCGAATTGCTTAATTTAGGTAGAATTTTAGGGTTTTGATAGTATAGAACGGTTAAGCATAGGTAGAGGACTGGTTATGGTGATTTTAGAGAAGTTTCATGAAGTTTGAACATGAGGTAGTAATTCTGTTGAAGCTCTTAACTCTTGGATTAAGGCACGAGAATGTTGGTAGAATAGCATGTTATGATTGTGAGGAAGTGTAGATCAACCTAGGATGAGTTTTGTGAAGAATTGGAGAAGTTTCATATCAGGCTCTAATGGTGGTTTCCATCTGTTACCTTCTTCGAATTGGCCGATTGTGTGATTGTTAATGGAAGCTAGGACGACAGACTTGTAGAGGGAAAGAAATGGAGGAGTTTTGTTTTTTACATCGTGCGTTTTCATGGCGTGTGGAGAGAGCATGGAGAGATGGATTCATCGTGCATGGGAAGGGGTTCTGAAACCCTAAAAGGGCTGGAGGTTGAAGAAGGGTTGGTGGCCATACGATTGAGGTTGGACCTTTGACCTGGGGGAAGTATCCAACGGCCACGATTTAAACTTCAGTCTGGTGGGAAAATTTAAAATCTAAAACGCACCGTTTCACTAATTGGGGGGATTGGGCTCAGACAGCTATTCGCACCCCCCAATTTAGTAAGCCCAACGCGCTGAACGTGTTTTCTTGCTATTCTCACCCCTCTGACTATTTCTTTATATTTGTTTTTTTATTTCCTTTTCATTTTTCATCCATTTTAAAAAAATTCATAATAAATAGAAAAATCATCATTTTAATTCATTCTTTTTGCATATTTTTCTTTAGAATGTCAAGAAAATTATAAAAAATAAAAATTGCATTTTATTTTTTATTTGATATTTTTCCCATATTTTCTAAATAAATAACATTTTTACATAATTCCATTTCATACATGATTTTGTTATTTTTTGTTCTATTAATTGCTTCAATATTTTTTGCCCATTCTTTTTAGGTTGTTTAGGTTAGACATTAAACTTGTAGATTCAATTTAGTTCCCATTTTTAGAAATTAATTTTAGGTGCTTAATGTAGGTGTGAACAACATGAATAAAAACTAGGGTTTTAAGTGTTGACTTAGGAGATTTGATTCTTTTCCCTTAGGACTTAGGGTTTGACTAGTTTAGTTATGGGACTATAGGGGCTATGGGTAGTTATTAGATCCCTTAGAAAAAGTCAGGATTCCCCTACTGCTATTAATATACTGTATATCTGATTGACTGGTGTGGTGTGCCCTCTGGGGATTATTGCTTGCTTGCTTGGGTATTGGGATTGTTTGGGGACTTGGGAGAGCTGAGGACTTGAGGAGATGAAGACCATTGGAGATCCAGAGATTGAAGAACAACTGCCAGAGTTGGAGAGGAGGTTCTTGCTAGCAGCTGCTGAGGAGACTAAGGTTTAGGAGCTAGGTAGAGCTCTAGATTAGAAAGCTTGCTTCTCAAACATAGATGGCTTTGTTTGCCTCTATCCTTTCTTTATGATTCAAAGTCTTTTTCAAATATCCACCTCCTTCCTTTGGAAGGATCAGTGAATGTATTTGAAAGATAGAACTTTTGAGAGAAAACTTCCTGTTTAATGTTAACAGTTGATGAACCACCCTTGGTAGGTAATTAACTGTCTAACATTCATTCACCTCTTGTTGACTGATGTTCATCCCTGAAGATTGGAGACTTGAAGAAAAGCCATTGCTTATAGGAAACTGATGATCAAAGCCCTTGCCTGAAGGCCATGAAGATGGAGATTGATGCTTGCTGAAGCCCATAAATGATTGGAGATTACTTGAAGCCAGATGTTGATTCAGAGCTGCTGAAGCTGTTTGTTTTATTGCTGTATTTCATTTCTGATGTATTGATTGGTTTTCTGGACTGTATTGTTTGCTGTTTACCCTGCTGGGTTGAAAGTGAAGTCTGTTCACTTTTGCCTATTGTTTTCTAGGTTCGAGGTTGAGTGGGACTCCCTTGCCTCGCTTGTATTGTTGCATCCATGCATTTTACCGCTTTACTGTATATATCTGATATTGTTTCTGATTCTGCCTATCCCGTAGGATCTCTGTTTCTCTCTGTGCAAGAGAGGAGCATGATAGACACTAGGTCTTAACCCATGCATGATAACATTAGGTTAGTTTGTTTCCCTTCGCAACCGTAGGTTAGAGTTCTGTCTCTTTCTTTCTCAAAACAAACAGAAAAAATACCATAAAGATTTCAAACACAATAAAAGACACTTCTTTCGTAAAAGAACGGGAACTCATCAAGCCGTCATTTTTGTCCGTCGGGACTGCTAATCAAGAAAACCTTTTTCAGAAGGAATAAAATTAACCAAGACAAGCCTGTGTCTTCCGTGGCCCGAACTACGTTTGCTCTGATCTTTCATGCCGTGTGAAAGTACGTAGGCATAGGATGCGATATCCTAGCGAGGAACCTTCCCCTCCTTTCCCGTAGGTAGGCGAACTACGTTGACTCTGATTTCTCGTTCCAGACGGGAATACGTAGGCATAAAGTGCGATACTTTGCTGAGTCATTTTTCTTTTCATTTTCTTTTCTTTTAACCCCAACCCTTTAGAGTAGATAGAATAACAATCCATACCCGAAAACAAGCGTGGATCCCGTCGAGTACGACGGACGTGAGGGGTGCTAATACCTTCCCCTTGCGTAACCGACTCCCGAATCCAGGTTTTGGTTGCGACGACCATACCTTTCCCGTGTTGTGCGAGGTTTTCTCTGAGCGTTTACTTTCCCTCCCGTGGGATAAATAACGCACGGTGGCGACTCTTCTGTTCAGCCGGCGCCGATTTTCGCAGTAGCGACAGTAGTAATAGTTGTCCGATTCGGTCATGAAGGTCGTGTACTTCTTGTTGCTTTTCGCCATGGGTATCTGGTTGTAGCCCGAATAGGCGTCCATGAAAGATAGCAATTTAAAACCGGAAGAATTATCAACTAGTTTATCTATGTTGGGGAGGGGGTATGTGTCTTTAGGGAAGGCCTTATTAAGATCGGTATAGTCAACACACATGCACCATTTTCCATTATTCTTTTTAACGAGTACAACATTTGACAACCAAGTGGTGTACTTGGCCTTCGATATAAAGTTTTCCTCTAAGAGGTCTTTTATAGCTTGCTCGGAAGACACTGTTTTCTCTGGGGACTGCCGTCGTCTATGTTGGGCAACAACTCTGACGGCGGGGTCTATGGTGAGATGGTGACAGGCCACATCGGGGTCCAGTCTGAGCATCTCTGTGACACTCCATGCAAACAGGTCTGCATTCTCCTGGAGGCATGCTCTCAGTTGTTTCCTCGCTAGCTTGGGGTGGCCGGCTTAAATCTTCACTCCTCTCTTGGGGTCATCGCCGAGTTAGACAAGCTCGAATTCTCCATTTGGGATAGGGCACATTGGATGGGCGGCCGACTTCGCTGCTATTGGAGGGGGTGCTCGAAGATTACTGGATGTCTTTCCCCTTTTCCTTCTGATTCTTCTGGTCGTCTTCAGAGAAGCAGCTTTCGAGGTCAATGGAATCGACGCGAGGAAGCAAATTTTCCTCGTCGGAGCTGTTGGACAGAGGAGACTGGGCATAAGTCTTTGGTCTGGCGGCGATTGCATTTAGTCCCTTCGACGCTGCTTCAAAAAATCTCCTCGCGGCTTCTATGTCCCCATGTAGAGTTGCGACGAGGCCTTTGGAGGTGCAATATTTCACCTTCAGGTGTACCATTGAAGGTACGGCCACCAGCTCGGCCAGAGTTGATCGTCCAAAGATGCACTAGTATAATGACGGGCAGTCTATCACCAGGAATTGTACCTTGATTGATCTGGTCATTTTGGCAGATTTGAAGGTTACGATAAGCTCAACATAGCCCTAGGGCTTTGTCACTGATCCATTAAAACCCTGTAGGTAAGAGCCTACGTAGGGAGTCAAATGTGATTCATCTAGCTGAAGCGTGGAGAACAGTTGGGAGTACATAATATTGACGGAGCTGCCTTGATCGACAAAGATTCGTCGAACAACAAAATTATCCACCTGAGCCCCTATGAGAAGAGTGATGTTGGCATTTAGGGCTCTGTCGAGGAGTTCCTCGCGGTAGAAGCAAATGGGGACAGACTCTCCTCGGACCCTGTCGAGGGTGGAATTTCGGTTTGAGTTGCTGTTGATGAGGTGCTCAAATTTCCTCTTGACGAATCCTATCGTCACTCTATTAAAACCTCCTTCGGAGATGACCATGGAGGAGGGGAATGTCTCCCATGGGCTGTGCGTGAAAAAATATGGAGAGGCGGTGAGCACCTCGGGAATGCTGAAATCTTCAGGTTGTTAGATGCTCGTGGTGACCCGAAGGATGGTTCCCTCGGAGGAAGGCGCTTCTTCCTCGAACTTCTGGGTTTCTTGGGCGTCTAATCGAGGAGCTTTCTTTCGTTTGGCAAATTGCTTCCGATGCCCGTCCCTGATGAGTATTTCAATGGCATCCTTCAGGTGGATACATTCTTTTATCGTATGGCCATGGCTCTTGTGGAACCGGCAGTATCTGGACTTATCAGTGTTGGGTTTGGACGGTATCTACTTTGGGAACCGGACTCATGCCTGGTGAAATTCTGAGTTGGCGTAGTCGGTGAGGATCTTCTCCCTCAAAACTGTCAAGGGAGTGTATTCATGGAACCTGTCGAAGGGTCCCTTATTGTCCCGAGTCTCTCAGGGACGGTCTTCTCATTTTTTATCTCCTCGACGGGATGTTGAGGGCTCATCGGATATGGACGGACAAGCATTCTCCTTATGTCTGGAATAATGAGCAGAGATGGCAGCCTCTTTTTCCTCGTACTGAATGTACGCTTGAGCTTTGAGGAGGAAAGCATCCAGTGTTTCCGGGGGCCGGAAGCCGACAGCTTTAACGAAGTCTGTGCAGGGACGGAGCTTGCGTTCTAGCTGGAACCTTTTCATGTCATCAGTGGTGGAGACTTGGACGACCTCCTTGTTGAACCTTCCAATGTAGGCTCGTAGGGGTTCATCTCTACCCTGAATAATGGCCTTGAGGGAGGCTTCGGTCTTCGGATGTCGGCGAGAGATTGTGAAGTGTATGGAGAAGAGTCTCCCCAGTTGCCTCCATAAGGTGATGGAGTCGTCAAGGAGTCCTTTGTACTAGGTCATTGCCTCCTTCCTGAGTGTGGTCGGGAATAACCTGCATTTGATGGTGCCCTAGACGTCACAGTAGTCGAGCAGCGGATCGATGTTTTCGATGTGCTCGTTAGGGTCGGTTGTTCCTTCATATGTGCCTAGATAGGGGGGGTTTCTCTAGTCCCTTTGGGAGGCGCATGGCCATGATCTCCTGGAACAACAGGCCGCGAGGCTCGTCATCGCTGCTGCTGCTGATCCAAGAGGGGGAGCGGGTGTCATGTCTATAAGTGGGACGGTGACTTCGTCGGGGAGATGGGGTTTGTGCTCAGCCTTTGGATCTGGGTGGCGAATGTTGGGATTCTTTCTGGTGGCCTCTTTTGGTCTTGTTGGGTTGAGGGGAATGCTGGTTTCAGGGAGAAATCTGGTCGCGTTTGTGGATGGTTAGGGTATTTGGCTCCGGAGGCGTCTGATGGTTCCTTTCACGCTGGGGAGGGGGACTTCGTCGTTGCTGACGTTCTTTCCTAGGCAGAGGGGATCTCGAATGGAGAGACTCTTTTAATGCCTCAATCCTTGCGCTCTGGTTGAGAATTAAGAGGTTGGTTTTGTTGAGAACCTCAAGGAGGGTCGCCTTGGCCGAGTTGGCGTTGGGAGAAAATGGAACTGGTAGGTTTTATTGGATAGGTAGGGCTTCGCCGTGATCTGTACGAACAAGGGATGGAGAAGTTATGGCTTCGTCCCTTTGTTGGAAGACGTTGCCACCATGAGAGGTGGTGGCTCCCTCAACATCAGTCTTGCTGGAGGGCAGGAAAGCAGAGTTACGAGCATCGAGATTGTTGTCACCGGTAGCCATGATTATAAAATTGAAGAATTGTTTTGGTCATGTGTTCTACGAAGAGAGAAAAGACGGGGATAACAAGTTTCGCACAGACGACGCCACTAATCTTACCGAACCATCAAAACTTGAGATGGGCCAAAGACAAATGTCTGTGATGCTGGGGGTGTACCTGCAAGGCACTCCGATGCTAAAGTAAGAAAACGAAAAAGAGAGCAAGAAAGTACAAAATATGTGTGTTTCAAGGTGAAAAATTGGATACCTGGCCCTCTCAAATGAGAGGGTTTTTATAATGCCCACAGTGCTTGGCCATTGGTCCCTATTTTCGAGGCGGGATAACCATTTCCCGAAGAATAGGTAACTGCCATAAATAGCTGTTGGGATGGGCAAACGTGCCCATAACTAGTCGTTGGCACGGGCGTGGGCATAGTTACGGGCATATGCGTCTTGGCTATTTCTAGATGGTGGAACCGTGCATGACGGGCAGAGACTAACGGGGAGAAGTGATGTGACCAAGGGTAAATAGGTCAACCTCCCCTGTTGGAGGGGCAGAAAGGTAAACTTTCTCCCGAAGAGGCTGGACTTAGGAAATTGGGCTATTTTAGGAGCAGAAGTGGGTTGGGCCATGCCTAGCCATTGGGTCAATCTGGAATAGCTCCCAACTGCATACAGTTACAAGGCCTATCTCAAGAGGAAAATGAATCGTTCTAAGGGTATGCTCAGAGATAGAGAGAGGTAGTTGCTCGCGTTCAACCATTGCTCTTAGATAGAGAATTGGTTGACATGCTCATAGATTCGTTGCAAAGCCCATATTTGGAAAGGATGACGGGCAATGGGACATGCAACTTCTCTGACTTGGTATCAATAGAAGAACATTCACGATGCCTCTCAAGAAGGGAAAGCTTCATGATGCCTCAAACATCCCAGCTAGTGAAAGTGAATCAATTGTCAGCTCCCAAGAGGCAGAAGAGGATAAAATAAATACAATTTGGGACACTCCATAAGCTCCATCCTCGGTACCTTATCCTCCATACCCAAGCATCTCGACTATTAAAAGTCATCAATCCTATGGGTCTACTTGTATGACTCAGGTCTCTCCACATGGTCAATATCCTCCTGTCAATAGAGGTCCCCTTTACCAACAACAGATTACACAGCAACATGCTCCGCAATGATAACATTATTATAACCAAAGACCAAAAAGACACATTGATCCATTACTAATGCCATACAATCACATGCTACCACGTTTGATTAGTAGTGGACTGATAGTGCCAAAGGGCTTGGATCTTGTGGTTCTTCCATATCCACTAGGCTTTGACACCAAAGCATGATGCGACTATCATGCTGGTGCCATGGGGAATTCAATCGGGGATTGCAAACAGCTCAAAAACAAGGTTTAAGATCTGATTGAGTCCGAGCTAATCTCATTTACGCCTCAGGGTCTTCAAATCAACATCAATCCTTCATCTGGTCAGGCGGGTCCATTGTTCCATGTTATGGAAGAAGTTGCTTATATTAGGTGTGAAGAAGGTTATCATACTGGTCTCGACGAGCAAGAAAGCTAGCCTGACAGCAAATCAAGAGAGAAAAGCCCAGATCCTCAATGTTGGCAGTTTCCATATCATTTCTACGCATTTGTAGTTTCTTTTCTGTTAAAGTGCTATTTTCTTTTAGACGTTGTTATTTATTAATGGTATTATTAATGTGATAATTATGCATGTTTTGAATAAGCTCATTTGTATTCACTCATTTTCTTCTCACTTATTGCAAAAATCCAAAAAAATTTACTTCACTTCCTTTATGACATTGTTGTTTAGTATGCTTTTGGATAAAATCCCTCCGATGATGTACAGGCATTGTTTCACAATCCCCAAACACTGGAGAGATGAGGAGTTAGTCCCTAGTCAACCACTTCGAGCCTAGAAGTAGGAGTTTCCTTCGGATTTACAAACCCTTACGCTTAATCTGGGACATGGGTAGTATTCAGTTAACCTGATTACACACTCGAATCACAAGATAAGCATACAAAAGACATAATGGTTATTCATCAATGACCAATGACTTGGCAGTCACAAGCCTTTCAAAAAAGTCGGCTAAGTCAAACACCTCAAAAGGAGACTTAGGCAAAAATCAAGGCAATCCCGATGGACTCGAAGAAAAAAATCAGCCCAAGCAAAAGTTAGGGATCAAAATCAAAAGCAAAAGAGGGTCTCAAATCCTCAAGCAGAAAAATAAGATTCAGTGGCCACCATATCAAAAAATAAAAAGGTCACTGACATCCATCAAAACAAAATAAGGTGACTTCCATTTCAAGCGACTCTTGAACCTTCATCTTCATCGTCAAACTCTAGATGTGTGGGTCAATTTAACTGCACGTAGGAATGGAGTTCAGCACGAAGAAGGGGTGGGTTCAAATTAAACTTTGAGCCTTATATCCTTTGTTTCTATAACCATGAACCAGACCGCAATACAACCCTCAAAAGACCTAATTGAGGCATGGTTTTTATTCTGAAAGCATACTACAAAAGGGTTGCGTAAATTGACTTCTGAAGATTTGCTAATCTTCTGAATTAGTGTCATATTCTTGCTATATCTTTCACACACCAGCTAAATTAGCACTGCGTTTGGACTAATAGTCCACTCGTCACACACTGTCACATCATTCCAATAAATAATTTTTCAAAACTTGCATGAATGTGGCATTAAAATTACCATTTTTGAATGAACAATTTTAACTGCAAGTCAGTACTTGACATTATGGAAATTTCAACAAAGAGCAATCAAAGAGGAACTTGAACATTCAATGGTGTTGATCCGAATCAAGACTACCTCATAACCTTGTAAATTTGGGGCAAGTCCTTCAAAGTGATACTTAGTCAATCTAGGGCAAATCTTTTCGAGGTTTAAATAGAGGCAGACCAATACAAAATCTAGACACTAGGGAAAATCATCTCAAACCATGTCATGGTGATCACTTTCAAGGTGAATACCTTCAAATACCCTGCAGACTGGGGCAGACAGGTTGGAAAGGGGCAGTTTCGCTCCATGCTTCCAAGTTGGTCAAGCAGACTGTACCAGACATTAGTAACTTTTGAGTTTACAATAAGCGTCAAAAGCCTTGAGGCAGAGCAAAAGCACAATCAACATGCATTGATTAAGTCGTTACGCTCGCATAATCAACATGCTTTGATTACGTCATTGCGCTCGTACCATTATTTCCAAGCCATCATGGCATATCAGCTAGAAGTGAGGTTCTTATAGGAACAAGTTCTCAACTTCTGCAAAGGATCCCACGTGGGGCACCAAGAGCATCCATATTTGTCCTCTGATTGTAGCATCGTCAGATACCGAGTGTCGGGAAGTCAAAACCTTTCACCTATTAAAGTGCAACCCTGCTTGGCACATCTTCAAAGTCTAACCTCACTTGGCACCTCCTAAAGTCCAACCTCACTTGGAACATCTTCAAAGTCCAACCTCGCTTGGAACCTCCTAAAGTCCAACCTCGCTTGGCACATCCTCAAAGTCCAATCTTTTATTGGCAACTACATAAAAGTCCACTTTCGTTGGCACTCTCAAATTTACCCGTTAAAGTCCAACCTTGTTTGGCACCTCCCAAAAGTCCAACCCTGCTTGGCACCCCTCAAAGTCCACCCTGTTAGCACCTTCGTAAAGCAATTCCCCTATTTGCATTCACATATGCATCACATACAACATACATGTTCCATATGCATACATAACATAATCATTTCCTCCTTCAACCCCGAGTTGACATATTATTACAAATTTTGACCCCTGAGTCATTGTTATTTACTTTTTACGACCCCCGAGTCAATATTGTTTTTATTTTCTTGACCCCGAGTCGATATTTGCCTTTACCTTCAATCTCCGAGTTGATATTTTGTTTGTTTCTCGACCACCGAGTCAATATTGTCTCTATTTTCTTGACCCCGAGTCGATATTGTCTTTATTTTCTTGACCCTCGAGTCGATATTTTCTTTACATATCCCTCAACCCCCGAGTTGACTTCTTACTATTTTCTTGACCCCCAAGTCAATATTATCTTTATTTTCTCGACCCCTGAGTCGATACCGCTGTCTTTACCCTTTTTCAACCCATGAGTTGATAGTTATCTTAATGTTACTCTAACCCCGAGTTGACTTGTAGTTTTGATTTATTCTCGACCCCCGAGTCAATATTATATTTTCTTTTCTCAACCCCTGAGTTGATATTCCAATATACCCCGTGAATCCTTTCATCTTGTTGCATCTAATCCTCAACCATAAATAAAGCCTTAACAAAAAATCCAATTACCCAGTTGCATTCTTTTTCATCTCATACCAAATCATTTGCATATGCATATTGAATTTCCCTAGCAGTTGCATCTTAGTTGCATGTTTGTGCATCGTGCAATGCATCGCATTTCTGTCCCCAACAACATAGCCTAACAGGATCCGGGATCAGTTCGTGAGCATCTTGGCCAGTCCTCCTTCAAAGCCAATAGTGTTTCTCTGAAAAGAGTTAATACCCCGCACGTGTTCATGGAATTCTATTCCCCAGCAAGTCATTCTTCAACCATGCAGTTGATAATGATAAATCCCTAGCAGTTGTTGCTCTTGTTACCCCTCAAGCAGAGGTTATCTCAAAAGTTTCTCGAAAATCTTCACCATGCAGAACTCGGATAACATATTTTCTCCGATAGGAATTTTGCTCAACTATTCCCCCAACAAATTTATCGCTCGAGATACTGCTTTGGTATCACGAAGAACCTTATTGGATAAGTTACTGCTTCGACCACCCGAAGAATCTCATGTGTTACGAGATACTGCTTTGGTATCGCGAAGAACCTTATTAGATAAGGTACTACTTAGACCACCCGAAGAATCTCATGTATTACGAGATACAACTTTGGTATCATCGAAGAACCTAAACGGATAAGGTACTGCTTCGACCACTCGAAGAATCTCATGTGTTACGAGATACTGATTTGGTATTATCGAAGAACCTTAATGGATAAGGTATTGCTTCGACAACCCGAAGAATCTCCTGTTTTGATCGAGATACTTCTTTGGTATTGCGAAGAACCTTAGTTGATAAGGGGCTGCTTCGACCTCCCAAAGAATCTCATGTGTTACGAGATACTGCTTTGGTAACATCGGAGAACCTTAGTGGATAATGTACTGCTTCGACCACCCGAAGAATCTCATAATTTATCTAGAGATGCTGCTTTGGTATCACGAAGAACCTTAGTTGATAAGGGGCTGCTTCGACCACCCAAAGAATCTCATGTGTTCAGAGATACTACTTTGGTATCATCGGAGAACCATAATGGATAAGGTACTACTTCGACCACCCGAAGAATCTCGTTTGCCTTCAGAGATACTACTTTGGTATCATAAAGAACCTTAGTTGATAAGGGGCTGCTTCGACCACCCAAAAAATCTCATTTATGGAGATACTGCTTTGGTATAATCGAAGAACCTTAGTGGATAAGGTACTGCTTCGACAACCCAAAGCATCTCATGTTGTGCTCAAAGATACTGCTTTGGTATCGCGAAAAGCCATAGCCCACAAGGTTCTGCTTCGAACACACGAAGAATATCGTTTGTTCAGAGATACTGCTTTGGTATCATCAGAGAACCTTAGTGGAAAAGGTGCTACTTTGACCACCCGAAGAATCTCATTTGTTCAGAGATACTGCTTTGGTATCATCGGAGAACTTCAGTGGATAAGGTGCTGCTTCGATAACCTGAAGAATCTCATATTATGCTCAAAGATACTGCTTTGGTATCGCAAAGAGCCTTAGCCCATAAGGTGTTGCTTCGACCACCCAGAGAACCTCAAGTCGTCATGTTCAGTATATCTCTCATTGTGTTCTTGTCAGATGATAACGCGAAATTATATCGTATATTTGACTTGACTTACATGAATTTTATCTGCGATTATTGCTACTTTATCTAATTTATATTCTATTACGCGTCTATTTTCTTGTGTTTTGTAGGTTATCAAAAATATGGATTAAAGAAATAAAAGAAGAAAGAAATGGAAAGAAAAGAAGAAGAAAGGAAGGAAAGAAAAGAAGAAGAAAGAATAGAAAAGAAAAAAAACAAGGTGGGGGCCACCACACACTAATGGCACTTGCCACATGTGTGTGGCGTCTGCCACCAAGAAGAAGCAAGGAAATGTGGCGCCTGCCACTCCTAGAAAGAAGGGGGAGTGGAGACTGCCACTCCTAAAAGAAAGAGAAGTGGCATGTGCCACTTCCTGAAAAGCTCCCTACACTTTCTCCATTACTTCCTACATTTTCTCCGGCCTTATCTCCATATTTTGCCCTGAGTTTTTGGGTAACCGAAGCCAGTAACTAGTATAAAAGCCAAAGACGGTTTTCGAAGAAGGGGAGCCACTTTTGATTTCTGTTTTCAACATTTTTCTTCAGCAGTTTATAATTCTTAGTTTTAAGTAGTTTTTTGAGGGATTTTGTAAAAGGCAATAGTTTTTCACACTAAGAAACAATTGCCATTTAGTATTAGAATTTATGTATTGGTTGTAACTTTTTACTGAAGTACAAGCCAACCTCCATAATCCAAGTTCTTTTCTGTTCCTCGTAATTACCAGGTTCATTTATTTACTTTCATTGTTATTTTTATGCACTCCTTTTATATTTTGTCTAGCATTAAGATTAAATTTTGTAATAGCATGCAAGCCATGTCGGGCTAAACCATTGAATATCGGTATGTAATTACGATCGATCAGAAGGGGTTAAGTAACTTATGGCAGGAACTTAACAGAATTATTCTTCTGATCTCAGTTTCTTTTTAATAACTTAATAACTTTTGTTACGAGAGTAAAAAGGTAACGAAGGTTAAAATCAATAAAGCGAGAGTTTGAGGTCTTAACCGGATAGCTGAAACTGAATATTAATCTTAAATACAGTGAGAGCGTTTTAGGGTTAATTAGGATTTACTTATTTCCGAAAAGTATTTTTAAATACAAATGAGAGAGCAAGAATCTTCATTCTGATTTGAGAGTATAGTCTAAGTCAATAAACACGAGAGGGTGAGATAAAGTCTTTCAAATGAGTATTTTCTACAGAGTAACATTTTTTCCTTTTAAACTAAACACCCATGAATTACTGAACCTCCGATGATTAACAGAATTATATACCGATATTTCGCATTATCTTGATTTAATATATATTTCAATTTGCACTTATTCCTTACTTGCATCTCAACTTAGAAATCCACTAGCCTTAGATTTACGTAGTAGCATTAGATAACGGTAGATCGATTCTTGGTCCTTTGGGTTTGATAATCTTTAAAACTACGCGATCTGACTGTGCACTTGCAGTCACGGATCATTTAGACATATTAAGTCGCGATCAAGTTTTTGGCGCCGTTGCCGGGGACCAATTAAGTCGATATCGTAACTTTAGTGTTGCGTAGTATAGACTAAGGCAACTATTTCCCTATTTTAAGTCGTCGATTGTATGCCAAACACTCGCTCTAAAGGTGAGAAGCTTCAGCAAACGATTGTCGACATCGAGCGTTTTATTAGTTTAAGACGTTGAATTAAGGATTTCCGAATTAAGTATAACCTTCCGCCATCTGAAATTCCCTTTCCAGAATTACCAATACCTATGGCTGAAGAACCTCAAAATCGACCTCTCAAGTACTATTCCATCCCTTAGTAGGAAGAGCCAAATAACAGTATTGCTGCTTCTCCCATCGAGGAAAATACCTTCGAACTAAAACCTTCATTGTTGTCAGCTATACAACAAAACCAATTTTCTAGAAGTCCCACGAGGGACCCGAACTTACATTTGTCAGTATTCTTGTAATACATAGACATAGTGAAAGCAAATGGTGTCAGCCCCGAAACAATAAGACTACGTCTTTTCCCTTTCTCATTAAGAGATAGAGCTAGAGCTTGGCTCCAGTCTCTATCGTCCACATCTGTCACTACATGGAAGAAGTTGAAGAAGGTGTTCTTAGCACGATATTTCCCACCTAGCAAGACGATTATGCTAAGGCCCAAATAAATGGATTCAAACAGAAGGATAATGAATCTCTTTTTGAAGCATGGGAAAGATACAAGGACATGATGAGGTTTTACGCACATCACAGTCTAGAAGAATGGTTGATCATGCATACCTTTTACAATGGTCTCTTGTACAACATAAGATTGACAATAGACGCCACTGTGGATGGCGCACTAATGGGTAAACCCTATAATGAGGCCTATACACTTATCGAAAGTATGGCTCAAAATCACTATCAGTGGGGAAGTGAAAGAGCCTCAGTAGAGAAACCTCCAACGAACAGTGGTATGTACGAGATAAGTAGTCTCGACCAAGTCAATGCAAAGGTAGATGCTCTCACTCAAAAGGTTGAAAGTTTGACCATAACACCTACAGCCACCATGGCTATCTTAGCTCCAATCTACGAGTTATGCGGAGTTCCTGGGCATGCTGCCCCTGAATGTCAACTTTTGACAGGAGTTTCCACAGACCAAGTGAATTATGCTCAAGGAAACCCTTACTCAAATACCTACAACCCAGGTTGGAAAAACCATCCGAACTTTTCGTACAAAAATAACAATGCATTGTATGCACCTGGACAAGCACCTGCTATACCACCAGGATATCAGAAACCTGCTATAGCTGCTCAAAATGCTCCTAGGAAATCTAACCTTGAATTAATGATGGAAAAATTCATAGCCACCCAGGCTCAAACAAATAAAGAATTCCTAAATCAAAACATACACACTAGTGAGCAAATTAAGCAATTAGAAAGAAAGGTAGATGCTTTAGCCACTTACAACAAAATGCTTGAAACCCAAATTTCGCAAGTGGCACAACAACAAGCACCTATTGCTGCTCCTGCAGGCACATTTCCTGGACAGCCGCAACCCAATCCAAAAGGACATGCAAATGCTATAATACTACAAAGTGGAATGAAATTGGACGAACCAACCGACTCAAGAATTGAGAATCCAGCTATGTATCAAAGTCCTGGTAAAGTAACTGAGAGGGAAACTGAAAAGGAAAATGAACAAAACATAAAGGAGAAAGAAGGTAGTGACCAAGGGGTGGCAGAAAAAGAAGAACCATATGTGCCTCCACCATCTTACAAACCTCCCATTCCATATCCTCAAAGATTTGCTAAATCTAAGAGCACAGGGCAATTTAAGAAATTCATTGAACTTCTGAAACAATTGAATATCACAATACCTTTTACAAATGTTATCACCTAAATGCCCTCATATGCTAAGTTTCTTAAAGAAATCTTATCAAATAAGAAAAAGATCGAGGATAACGAAATCGTTACGCTTACTGCTGAGTGTAGCGCAATAGTCCAAAACAAAATGCCTCCTAAGCTGAAAGACCCAGGTAGTTTTTCCATACCCTGTGCAATTGGAAAATTTGCCATAGACAAAGCTCTATGTGACTTAGGAGCCAGTATTAGCTTAATGCCCTTGTCCATATGCAAAAGGCTTGATATGGGAGAATTAAGACCAACTAAGATGTTCGTACAACTAGCCGATCATTCTGTTAAGTTCCTGATAGGGATACTAGAAAATATTCCGGTACATATAGGTCAATTCTATATCCCTACTAATTTCATAATCATGGACATAAAGGAGGATGCCAACACCCATATCATATTAGAAAGGCCATTATTAGCTACCGTCGAAGCCATTATAGATGTAAAGAAAGGTAAGCTAATTTTTGAAGTGGGTGAAGAGAAAGCTGAATTTATTTTGACACAATTCTTACAGGCACGAGCTATAGACGATACATGTTTCCTGCTAGATGTCATCGATGAATGCATAAGAGAAATGGAAATGGAACTAACTTCTTATTCAGAAATCCTAAAAATTCCAATACCTCCAATTTTTGAAGATGATAATTGGCGTGGTGAATACCAAGACGACAGTCTAAGCGAATGCCTAACACTGACACCCAATCATATGCCTTGCCCAAAGAAACCGACTTTAGAACTTAAAATACTACCCAAAAATTTATGGTATGAATTCCTAGACACCGAGCTCGAATGACCAGTGATAGTCAACACAGACTTAGGACAAATAGAAACTAAGAAACTACTGCATGTCTTAAGAAAATACCCATTTGCTCTAGGCTACAACATTTCCAATCTGAAATGAATAAGTCCTATTATCTGTATGCATCTCATTATGCTAGAGGAAGACTGTAAGACCTCTAGAGAACATCAAAGAAGGATAAATCCCATTCTGAGCGATGTAGTCAAGAAAGAAGTACACAAGTTGTTAGAAGTAGGAATTATATACCTGATCTCCGACAATAAAAGGGGGTAGCCCAGTGCAAGTTGTACCAAAGAAAGGAGGTGTTGCAGTTGTTAAAAACGAAAAGACGAATCTATTGCATAAAGAGTTGTGACCGGAAGTAGAATGTGCATTGATTATAGGAAATTGAACAAAGCTACTCGAAAAGATCACTTCCCTTTGCCCTTCATTGATCAAATGCTTGAGCGATTAGCTAAGCACTCCTACTTCTGCTCTTTACACGATTATTCAGGATTCTTTCAAATCCCTATCCATCCTGATGACCAAGAAAATAAAACCTTCACTTGTCCTTATGGTACATTTGCCTATCGACGAGTGTTGTTTGGGTTATGTAACGCCCCCGCAACATTCTAAAGATGCATGATGTCAATCTTCGCTGACTTTATAGATGACATCATGGATGTATTTATGGATGATTTTTCTATTTGTGGGCAGAGTTTTGAAGGATGCTTATCGAACTTAGAAATGGTACTTGAAAGATGCGTAAAAGTAAATCTCGTGTTAAATTGGGAAAAATGCCATTTCATGGTCCGACAAGGAATAGTACATAGACACATAGTGTTTGATAAGGGGATTGAAGTAGATAAAGCAAAAATAGAAATTATAGAAACCATAGGACACGCTGGTTTCTACCGACGATTCAATAAGGATTTCTCTAAAATTACTAAACCACTGACTGGCTTATTAATGAAAGACGCTGAATGCATTTTCGATGACAAATGCCAGAAAGCCTTTGAGCAGTTAAAAACAGCTCTCATTATCGCACCCATCATGCAACCACCTGATTGGAGGTTACCGTTTGAAATCACGTGTGACGCTAGTGATTATGCCGTAGGTGTAGTTCTAGGACAGAGAAAAGATAAAAAGCTTCATGTGATTTATTACGCTAGTAGAACCCTGGACCCTGCGCAAATGAACTACGTGACTACAGAAAAGGAAATTTTAGTTGTCGTGTTCGCTTTGGATAAATTCCGTTCTTTCTTAGTAGGAGCAAAGATAATTATCTATACCGATCATGCCGCAATCAGGTACCTATTGAGTAAAAAGGATGCCAAACCAAGACTCCTAAGATGGATACTACTACCGCAAGAATTTGATTTAGAAATCAAAGACAAGAAAGGTACTGAAAATGTAGTAGTTAATCATTTATCAAGAATGGAGGATATTAAGCCTGAGCATGTGTCTATCATTGATGATTTCCCTTATGAAAGACTCATATCTCAGTTAGAAAATATGGTTAAAAGATCTTGAACATACAATAAGACTGAAACAAAAGAAGTCGTGGAAGCGATCTTTACTGAATCCAACTGCCATCGTATGCTGACTTTGTCAACTACTTAGCTGCTGGAGTTCTTCCACTAGATTTAACTTACCAACAAAAGAAAAAAATCTTCCACGATCTTAAACACTACTATTGGGATGAGCCTCTGCTTTTCAAGAGAGGTGCCGATGGTATCTTTTGTCGATGTGTTCCCGAAGACGAAGTTGAAAATATAATCTCTCACTGTCATTCTTCTCCCTATGGAGGACATGCAAGCACTTCAAAGACTTGCGTTAAAATCCTACAATTTGGCCTCTTTTGGCCCACTGTATGGGAAGATGTCCACATCGCGATCATAAATTGCGACCGGTGTCAACGCACCAAAAATATCTCTTGACGCGACAAAATGCCAATGAAAGGCATTCTAGAAGTAGAAGTCTTTGACGTGTGGGGAATTGATTTCATGGGATCGTTCCCGTCGTCTCTTGCTAACAAGTACATACTCATTGTTGTTGACTATGTGTCAAAATGGACCGAGGCTATAGCTTCTCCGACAAATGATGCACGAGTAGTGATTAGGCTTTTCAAGAACATAATTTTTCATAGATTCAGTGTGCCGAGACTCGTCATCGGCGATAGTGGCTCTCATTTTATTTCAAGGATTCTCGAAAAACTATTAACAAAATATGGAGTCCGACACCGTGTAGCAACACCCTATCACCCACAAACCAGCAGGCAAGTAGAGGTTTCAAATAGAGAAATTAAACAAATCTTAGAAAAAACAGTTGCGACCTCTAGGAAAGATTGGTCTTCCAAATTACATGAAGCTCTGTGGGCATATAGGACAGTCTATAAGGCCCCAATAGGAACCACAACATTTAAGTTAGTCTATGGAAAATTATATCACCTACCGGTAGAATTAGAGCATAAATTATATTGGGCCATTAAGACCCTTAATTTAGATTTTATTGCCGCAGGCGAAAAGAGAATTTTAGACACCCATGAACTAGAAGAGCTTAGGCTAGACGCTTACAAGAATACCCGCATCTATAAACAACGAACTAAAAAATGACATGATAAACGCATATCGAGGAAATAATTTACTGAGGATGATGTAGTACTCCTATTTATCTCTCGACTTAAACTTTTCCCAGGAAAACTCCGCTCTAGGTGGTCGAGTCCCTTTGAGATGACAAAAGTTTTTCAAAATGGTGCAGTAGAAATAAAAGGAAAATCTAGTGAACCGTTCATCGTTAACAGACAGAGCCTAAAACATTACTATAACGTTGAAAACAGAGACTACTCTGCTAGTATAAAGCTTTCTGAGTTGCACACTCATCCCCAAAATTAGTAAAATTTAAAATTATGTCGAGCTTACGACATGAAACAAAATGCTTGGTGGGAGACAACCCACTTTTTAGTTTTAATGTTTATTTTTCTAATCTTTTATTTTAATTTCTTTTATATGCTTTTGATTTTTCTTTCCCAAGAATTATCATGCAATTTTATCCATTTTATGTAGTCATTACTAACTTGTTTTCATTGTCCGCTTATATATAAGCTAACTTAACATTAGTTAGTTACTAACTCTAGTGATGAACCGAGTTGACTATATGGGCATTATTTTCAGAGGCAGAGCTCAGAGGAGGCGCCTTGAAGCCCTTGATCAGAGAGAGATGTCACTTATCATCTATCCTGATGTAACCACCATGACTATACTAAGTATCTGAGACAGTGTTATGTATCTCCTCAACCAAATTGGTTGGGAGCATTCAGCTATCAACAGGAGATTCAGTTCCTACCGTAAGCTCACCCTAGAGTTCCTTAGCTCACTAGTTTACCAGCCTGACCACGGGTATGGATTCAGTAGTCGCCTTATCAGCTTTAGGATGTTTGATATGTACTACCATTTTAACCATCAAGAGATCGCTGAACTCCTAGGATTTCCAAGCGGTCTTAATTCCTTCATCATAGCCCAAGAGGAACTAGTCACTAACCTTGAGCTGGATTATTTTTGGGGAAGCATCACCGAAAATAATCATCCTGAACCCAACGCTATGTACTCTGAAAGCATCCATAACCCTGCCATCTGTTATCTTCATAAGTTTCTTGCTCACACCCTATTTGGTAAAGAAGAAAATATTTACTTTGTGTCAAGAAAGGAGCTTTTTACGCTTTATTGTGCTTCCCAGGCTCAACCTGTTAATGGCGCTACCTTTATGATAGCCAACTTTAGACTTATGGCACAAGCCGATCATGGACCAATCACTATAGGAGGCCTAGTGACTATGATTGCCAATGCCATCGGACTGAGGCAACCGCTTCTTAACCTTAACCCCTTAGGTACTATCCGACCTATGGACGTTCAATTTTGCCTTAACCGTGGTATCATTAGAAACCACGACCCAGACACCTTTGAACTCTTGATTGATAACCAGGTTGTCCGTCTCTTTACCTTACCAAATTATCCACAACCTGAATAATTGGATTTATGATTTAGATGAACCAGAAGCTCCACCTTCACCCCCTGAGACTCCCCAAATCTACGACCATTATGACCATTACGATGACCATCTCTCTGATTCTGGCTCTAGCACTCCTGATGTGCCTGCCGCCTAATGAGTGGATCATACGGTTACCATTCACGTGCTAGAGATGAACTTCGTTGATCTTAGAGGCGAAATGTCAACTCTACGTGTGGATTTTCATGAATTTATGGATGTGGTGACGGAGCAGCTGGATCACATTTAGCAGCATCTTTTCTCTTTCGCTCCTCTTCCTCCTCCTCCTCCTCCTCGTGGCTAACTTTTTGGATATTGATGCATTCTTATCCTCGCACTTTCAAACAGTGGGGATACTGTTTGTTTTAAGTGTGGGAGAGGAACTTTATTTTTGGACAATTTTATTTTGTTGTTTTCGCAATCTACCGATTTTTGTAATTGTCTTTGTTTGAGACATTTTATTTTATTTCTTCTAGTCAGTATAATTTAATTTCCTTTCTGAATTCTAGTATTCCATTTCAAATTTTACATTTCATTTTCAAGTCATGTCTAATTATCATTAGTGATTAAAATTAATATCATGTTTTTTCCAAAATTTTAAAATTTCAAAAAAACAAACAAAATAATTTTGTCTTATTCACCACACCAAGAGGTGGCACTCGCCACCTTTGCCCATACAAGAGGTGGCACTCACCACACTCCTCATGCCAAAGGTGGCACTCGCCACACACCCTCCTCACAAAGAAATGGCACCCGCCACTTACATATGTGGCCCACCTTATGCATGTCTGCCACCTAACTCCCACCTACACCATGCATACTCCCACGTACCATTCACCATCTTAAATGCTTGTCACTTATCCTCCTCCCTCTAATTTTGTTGACCGTAATAAAGGCAAACCAACCACACTAACCATATTAACTCGTAGTAACTTCATTATTTATACCACCCTTACCAACTTTTCAAAATACAAAGTACATTACTTGTTCAAAATCAGAGAGAAAGAAGAATATTGTTCAAGCTACTGCCATGGCGAGCTACCAAGTAATCTTTAGAGAAGGTGAAGCGGGTGAAAAACAAGCCAAGCTCTATGCAGCACTACTAAACAGAGAAGTCGAATCTACAAGGTATGCTGATATACTTTGTTTAGAAGCACTAGGAATTAAAGATAGTGTTGATTTTATGATAGAGAAATTGGGTTTGACTTGCTTTTTATCGTTTAAAGATCCTGTCTATGTTCAACCCACTCTCAAATTTCTAAGCTCACTCATCTATGATCTTAATGGAAACCTTCACTTCCGTTAGTTTAACGTAGAATACACGTTTACTTTTGACGGATTAGCCGTCATATTAAAATGTCCCTACGGAGATGAAGTGAAATACGATGTGCTGGATGGTGCCGACTAGCTAAACGCGTATAAATATTTTTGGAGAGCGATAACAGGGGCAGTGACCCATAGTTTCGAAGGCAATAGAGCCTCCCTAATCCAAAACCCGTCGGTGCGCTATTTGAGCCAACTTTTGGCCTGTACCATTTTCGGTAGGTCCAATTCTAATAAGGTAAACGAACCGGAATTTTTCTATCTCGTTACCGCCCTAGCAACCATTAAAAAGATTAACATTTCCCGTTTTTGTTCTCCCACATGAAAGCGATTGCCACCGCTAAAAAGGGAGCTATAGTTTTTGGCAGCCTGATAACTACTCTAGGCCGAATTCTTGGTTTAGAAAATAAATTTTCATCTTTAACACCCCTACAGCCGCAAACTATAGATATAAACATGGTTAGGAGCATGAAAATGATAAGGAGGCGGCGAGACGGGAACTTCGACTTAATGATTAATAATCAAGTGTTCCCGGATTTTATTCTGCCAATCCCATCTCGCACGGATGCGTGTAACCATGATAATTATTGTTATATTGATAACCCAGTCCCCGAGCATATTCCAGAGAATGTATTGTTAAGGTGATAAAGTAAAGCAGTATAAACTCTGAAATACGCTACAACTAAAGCTGAATTATATGAGTTATGCACATCAATTGACTTAACAAATAGTAAAAATTTATAACTAAATGTAAAGAACTATATGAGCTGCAACATTTAATATATAAATTTTAAAATATAATTTCTTAATATAAAAAATTACAACTGTCCACAGGAAGGACAATATATATAAAAAATTACAACTACCTTGCTGTCCACGTGGTAATGTATAATCAACAGGTTTCCTTCCTGTTAAAAGCTCTAGAAGGATAACATCAAAACTATATACATCACTCTTAGCATTCAATTGTCCAATCATTGCATATCTGCATCCACAAGATTAGACGTTATATAAAAGCAAGTTTTCTCAGATTGATACTAAGATATAGAAATACATATCTTTAAATCTCAAGTTAACACATTAAATATTGACAACTATTACAAAATAGCATAAAGAACATATTTCAGATTACAAAACTTATTACATATCTGAAATTGCTTATTTATGAGTCAAAAGAATAATTTGACTGCTTTTTGAGGGAACGTTTTTAAAAGGGATGGGTCACGCCTTAATTTTTGGACCTTTTTTACTAGACTACCCTAATTTGAAATGGTAAATACCATACAATTTTAATTTTAAAAAAATACAAGGGTGTCCTATTTTCCCCTCATGCTTGTCCGCTCAAGTGGTGAACTCATGCTATGTTTTTTTTAATGAAGGTGCTCGCCCACTCAAGTGGCGAGCACGTGTGCGTTTTAATTTTTTTCTTCATATTTATATTTTATATAAATCACTTATTTAATAATTTTAATATAAAAAACATATTATAAAATATATTATATAAATTTAATAATTAAATACTAATTAAAAATATATTATTATAATAAAATAGTTTATATTATATTAATTTAATAATTAAATATTAATTAAAAATATATTATAATAATAAAATATTTTATATTATAGGCAAAATAACCTTTTTCGTCCCTTATCTTTAAAAAGTGGCAAGTTGGTCCTTTAACTTTTAAAATGGTGTCACGTTTATCCTTCCATGTGTTGTCGTCAGTTAAACTTTGAAAAAATTACCACGTTGGTTCAGGTGGAGCTGCTGACGTGGATATGAAGTGTCTTAGAAGAAGAAAAACAATTCTAACATTTCCATTACCCAGAAGAAGGCACGACAAGCTTGGAGAAGTGTAATCATATCTTGGAGTCTTGGAGAATTCATTGAGTCATTGAAGACGATTCAAGGTTTGCAGACGCGAAGATTCAAGACGCGAAGGATTGAGGGTTTTCTGATTTAGGGTTTACTGCTAATTAAGCTACATTTTGGCCTCAGTATTCAACATGTTCATGAATATTCAGTTATGAATGAGTGTGTTTTGAGTTCTTAATTTATTTATGAAAAATGAATTGTTCTTCCTAATTCACATATTTGGGATATTCGCTGGTTCTATAATTTTTGGATATTTATAATGTATAATGATATGGGTTTATATTGTGATTTTCTCTCTGTAAGGTGAATGTTAGTGTAATGTAGATGTTAATTATACCATCCTTTCATTGTTTACATTTTGGTATTAAACATTTCAACAGCGTTGATCAATTATGATTATTTTTTAGGTTTCAAATTACTGTTAAAAATGTATTTGAAATGAGCATTGGATCAAGATCAGAGATCTAGTTGGTTTGCTCCAATGCTGTTAGACGCAAAAGCGTTTTGTTCAAATTCTACTACGACATACACTTTGTACTAAATTGATTATCACATAACAAAAGTTGTTTGTTAAAATTCATCTCAACTACAATGCTGTAGGGCCTTTATGGGCACTATCTGACATCATTGGTTTGATCTTAGACTAACTCGGTATGCTTTGTACAGATATTTTAAGAAAGAAAGGGTGATATAATGATTGTACATTTTAGAATTAGTTGTATGCATTTAACATCATAGGCACATGGATACATTTTCTGGTTAGCTTATAGTGAATGTGCAACCATTAGTTGGAAAGCAAGCTTTGCAATGCAAGTAATGTGGGGAGAAATAATTAACTCAATTTGGTTTCTATCTTGCTCAGAATGTTTTAGCTTAGCATACTTACAACAATCAAGGTTTGATTCTCTGACTGAAAATGCTTAAATGAAGTTATTCCACAACTTTTACACTGAAATCTCAACAATTTCATTTATTCTCAAAAATTGTCTTGAATAAATAGGCCCTAACACTACTCGTGTCTAATTTCTTTTGTAAAAGATTACATACAATTTCAAATTTGTGTAGAAGAAGATATGAACTGATAACAACACAGGAACTTCACCTTTTAGATATCAAATTATCAATCCAACTTTGGTATTTGTAATATAAGTAATGAAACTTTGGTATTTGTAATATAAGTAATGAAACGCCAACGCCACCGGCACTGGCAAAAATGTTCCTCGACAAATTGTGTTTTTAATTCAGTTGATACACATGCAAAATTAATGAGCATGTTACTACAATTACATTTAGTGGCATATCATTCATAACAAGCAAGACCAATATAAAAAACCACACAAATTTCATTGATCATCTATGCATATCGGATCCTGCCTTACAAACACACATTGAACTTCTATTCTGACTCTACTTAAGAATCTAACAACTAATGGCAGATAGTAGAATTAAGTTGCAATCTCTGTCAAAAAGCGGGTGAACAGATACACTGCATCCTGCAAGTGACCGGAGCGTAGATCTTCAGGAATGGGAGCACAGAAAGCAGTGCCAAAGCATTGTCCATACCAATTCAGTCATGGCATTTGTATCTCCCTGAAGTGAGTTTCTCATTAAATAAAATGAAATATAAATTCCAGCTCCTAACTCCCAGTTTTCAATTTCAGATTTATAGTCCTCCATGGAAGTTGTTATCCTCCATATCTCAGTGTGTTTAGCTGCACAATATATTAAAGAAGTTATAACTATGATGCACTATTGCACTTAAATGGAATTAAGAAAAATTCTAGCAATTATTTTCCAGCCATTGAAAAGTAAGATCAAGTAAAAATATGTAAAATTCTGAAGATGCAGGGCAAAAGAGGGAGATTTTACAAGTAGTTTTTAACAAAATTATCTTTTGCCAATTTTCTGTGGTGCATAAGATGATTTTGTTTCATGGAAATTTCCAGAAAAATAATTTAGACAGAAACAAAAATAGAAACATAACTTAAACAAAAACAGAACTTCAACAGAGAACAAAACCAGCTTGCATACTGTCGCTACTACGGAAAAAAAGGTGCCGGCAAAGACAGAAGAGTCGCCACCTATCGTTATTTATCCCAAAGGAGGGAAAGGAAACGATCAGGAAATACCTAGAGAAAAGGATAAGATTGGTCATCGCAATCAAATCTCTGGGTTCGGGAGTCGGTTACGCAAGGGGAAGGTATTAGCACCCCTCACGTCCGTTGTACTCAACAGGATCCACGCTTGTTTGTTTATCTGACGGGTTGTTTATCCATCTACCTATCAAGGCTGGCTCAAAAGAAAAGGGGAAAAATGACTCGGCGAAGCATCGCGCTCCGTGCCTACGTATTCCCTCGTGTAATGGGAAAGTCAGAGTCAACGTAGTTCGGCTAACTACGGGTGATGGGGGGAAGGTCGCTCGCCAAGACACCACGTCTTGTGCCTACGTACTTTCATCTGGTATGAAAGATCAGAGTGAACGTAGTTCAGGATAAAACAAAACACAAGTTAGTTCAATTGTTTTTACCCGAGTAGGGTTAACAAACAGTTCCAGCAATTTGGTGTATGTAGGTCGCTCGTCGGAGACTTGTGCGTTACCGTTTGCGGTAGAACTGAGAGTTAACAACACTCTTTTTTTCTGAAAATATTTTCCTGATTAAAGGGATCCCCAAAGGGCAAAAGGAGGTTTGATGCTTGTCTTTGTCTTTTACGAAAGAAGTGTTTTTTATGAGTGTTTGTAACTCATACTGCACTAGAGACTATGACTTAAGAACGAATGCATTGTATATCGTCCTAAGGACGTATACTAAACACTCTAGGTAATCGAGGAGAAGCCCCCCAATCACCACTTCCTAAGTAGCTTAAGGCTCGTAATGTACGGTACAAAATAGCCTTTATTAGGTATTTTATTGTTCTTTGAAGATAAGGAAGAGAAAGGACTCTATGGGGAAACTATAAAGCATCCTAATGTTATCATGCAATATGGCCCTAAGGTGAGTTTGAAAGGGGAATCTACCCTAATGTTATCATGCATGGATTCAACCTAATGTCTATCATAACCTCTCTCGAAGAAGAGAGGTTAGAGATCCTAAGGGAACATGTTAAAGGGGAAACATAAACAAAGCAAAAATCACTAAGCAGATGAATACAACTATCAAGCTACTGAAATAAGAACAAATGCATATGCTATGCAGCAGTACAAGCAGAAGGAGGAAGCCTCAACTTCTAATGCAAAAATAAAAGAAAAAGAACACACAAGCAAGGGAGGATCACCTCAACCTTCAATGTAAACAAGCAGAGGCAAGTATGAAAGCAGCTAAACAACCAAGCAAAGGGAGAACCACCTCAACCTTTAATGCAAACAAGCAAAGGGAAACTAGCTCAACCTTTCAGTGCAATCATGATAAAAAGGAAAAGAAACAAACAAGCAAAAGGAGACAAGCTCAATCTTTAATGCAGACATGCACCTAAACAAAAGGGTATCTACACATGCAAGTTTACCCTAATGTAACACAGCAAGCAGGAAAACATGGAGGGGAGAGGTAAACAAGATGAGCAACAAGGAAATCATCCCAAGCTACATCAGGTTTAGATGTGTGTTAACATAAGAGTCCATCTCAGGTTCAACCTCTTGAGGAATGCACAGAATCTAACCAAAGGAAGGATTAGGCTCTCACAAGAGGGATCCTAGGAATATAGGACGGATGAGAATGGTGGAACCTAGATGTCAATCTAATGTATCTGGTTAATGTGTATCAACACAGAATGTCCATCAAAGGCTCAACCTCTTGAGGAATGCACAGAATCCAACCAAAGGAAGAATTAGGCTCTCACAAGAGGGATCCTAAGAATGGGACTTGGAGAATGAAGATAGTATAAACCAAAGGAATATACTATGCCATTGAATGTCCATTCAAGGCTCAACCTCTTGAGGAATGCACAGAATCCAACCAAAGGAAGGATTAGGCTCTCCCAAGAGGGATCCTCATCAGGACTAGTAGAAGGGAAATAGTGCAAACCAAAGGATTGTACTATGCCATTGAATATCCATTGAAGGCTCAACCTCTTGAGGAATGCACAGAATCCAACCAAAGGAAGGATTAGGCTCTCCCAAGAGAGATCCTCATCAGGACTATCTGAATGAATGGATAGGGCAAAGCCAAGCAAAGAAGTCACACAGGGGAGAGAAATCATCACACAAACTTCTAAAGAAACCTTCAATGTTTAGCTCTAAGAAAATCCAACCTAAGGGAGCTTAATGGCATGTTAAGTGTTTTAGAATCACCTTAAAGAAGTATCAACCTATGAACTAAGGTATAAAGTGGAGATTAGGTACCTAAAGTTTGCAACAAAGTTCACTAAATGGGAAAGCTAGGTGGAAGGATTCCATAAGGCTACATGAATGCTAGTCAGAATGTAAAATAGGGTAAAAATAGGAAATCTATCCTAAAATTTCTAGTAAAAAATCCAGGGGTCCCTAAGGGTGTTATGAGGTCATGGTAAAAATTTCAGAACCAAAATCTAAGTTTAAGGGCACTATCTAAATGATAAACCTAAAGGTGTGTTATGGGAAGTTCAAATGGGGAGGGTCCTAAAGATGTGCTTCAAAACCTATTCAAATAGAATCTAAAAAATGCAAGAAAAATACTACAATATTCTAAAATGTATCAACAATCATCATACAAAAAATCAGGCATTTATTTGGATTAATGAAGGAGAAAGAAAATCCCAAACAAGGCATGTCATTTTTCAACTATTAAAAACATATTAAAAGAGAAAATATGCAATTAATTGAAAAGGAAATGGAAAATCAAAATAAAAAATATGACCAATTGCATCACATGTTAAACTAGATAACACATATTTTTCCATGATTTTATGAATTTATTTTCTATTTAAAATGAATTAAAAGTGAAACAGAAAATAAAATGTGAAATAAGAAAAATAAAATGGAAATAAAAGGGCCAGGGGTGCATTTAGTAAGGCTATCACGTTGTTATCATTTTGGCCAGCGCATGAGGGGGTACGAATATCAAAATTGGCCCAAGTCCACTACGCTTTTAAGGAGAATCTGGTGATCATGTGGTTTCAGTCAACATAAGACTACCGTGGGTCTTAATCCACACTCTCCATTCAATAAGTAATCTAATCCAATTGTGATCATTTTGCCACGTAATCAAAAAATCAAAACCCTAAATGAAACTCACTTTCACGCGTTGGATGAGGAGACTCAGTCAAGTCAGTCACACGATCCAATGACCACGGTTAAGACTGGGAGTTTAAAAGGAAATTGGAGGGAGAACGCACCAGACGGCTGCCGGAGCAACTCCGGTCGTCTCCTTCCTTGCGCACGGCCACTGTAGCCAGTCTCCAACATCACCAAAACTCAAAATTTAATACCCTTATCGAATCACCTTGTCATGCTAATCACTATTCCAATGTTTATTTTCAGTTTTGAGGCCTAAATCACCTAAAATGCAAGCTACCAAGGTTTGATGCTCTGTCAAAAAATGTCACGATTGCTCACCAAAACTATCCTAAATCGTTATAAACACCTAGGGGATTGTAAATCTACAACAGTGGCATCTGTTTGCATCAAGAACAGAGAGGAATTTTGAGAAATAAGTTATCTATTGGAGCACCTCCAATGGGCCTTCAGATGATGCTCAAACTCGTGGAAATTGTGCAGAATCCTTCACTGAATCACCCTTGAGCCTCTAGCAATCTTGGTTTGGACTGAAACTCATTCAATTGCAGAAATCAAATTTCAATTTTCTTGAGTTTTTCTCTTAACTGAATTCTGTTATGCTTGCTCCAAAAATCAGTTATGGCAGTTGGAGAATGATCATATGAATATATAGAATGGACCTAAAGTGATAGAAAGTCCAATCGAAATCCATAACAGCCCAATTGAAAATTCACATTTTTTATTTTTGAAGCTTCATGACTTTGATGAAAACAGAGTGTTAATGGCTGCAGAATGATTTATATCAGTTGCTTGAGGTATAAGGAATGTGAATGGCTGAGATTGAGGCGTTGGAAATGAATTAAGGGTGGATTTGCAATGTGTTGCTTAAAGGTGAAGAAACCATGAATTTGGCATAGCAAATGACTTCAAACTTGATTTCTAATTTTTCCAATATTCTTAAAACATCATTTGGACTCAAAAAAAGCACAAATATGACATGAGTTGGTTCCAAAATGAATTGATTTGAATTCTTGACTTTTAAGGGCCTTTAAAGCTTCCTTCATGAAATTTTATCCAAGCATTCTCCAATTCAAGCCATGTCAATGATCCCTTGAGGTTTGGTTGACCAAATGATACCATTTTCAGCAACTTTCAAGTTGGAAACATTTTCATTTGAGGTATGCACAGTGGTGAACTTGACCTATAATGAAAATGACTTGTAATCTTAGTTTCCCAAAATACCCTTGCCTTGCAAGCTTCATATCTTGAGTTCTATAAATCCAAATGAGGACTTCTAGTACTATTTCGAAAGCTAAGATGATGAGGAACAACATTCATGTTTGGGTCAAGATGAGGAGAGACATCCTTCTAGCTCAAAAATGTCCTGGAAGTTGGTTGACTTTCAAGTATCAAAATCACATTCATTTGATGATCGGTAACTTGTCTGCTTCATAACTTGAGTTCTATAAATCCAATCAAGGACTTCTATTACTCAAACAAAATCTAAGAACATGCTCTACAAGTCTCATGTGGATGTCAAGATGAGATGAAACTTGTATCTTGATTTATGTGGTCTTGAAGTTAGGCACTAAAATAGGGGATTTTACACTATCAAGCTTAGAAACCCTAGCTCAATAACTTCTCACACTCTTGAATATTGATGAATTGATATTGAAATGATCTCTTAGGTGTCCCAGCACAACATTCCATGATCATAGTTTCTTAGAATTGAGTCTTAATCTCCTCAAGACTCACAGTTGACTGAGGGTTGACCAGGTGAAAACCCTAGTTGCACCAATCTTGGTTGTGGCCTCTTGTACCTTGCATAATGGCTTATCCAAACTCCATAGTGACTCTCAAGACATCCCATGAGCTCTCCCAGTAGATTTTATCCATAACCATGGACTCATAGCCTCCTAATTACCTTATTGACCCCCAAGATAGGAGATACAACCACATACATTCATCTGCTCTTTGACCTTTCTGATGGTGATGATAAACTCTGGAACAACTTGAATGAAGCTTCTTGATTAGGCTTAGGCCTTGATAACCTCTTCTTGATGAGCACACACCCCTTGATCCCCTGTGAATGGATGATGGTATGCAAATGCTAATGCAATGTTAGTGCTACATGAGTGCAATAAAAGAAAGCTAAGTGAAGAAAAAAGTTAGGCAAATTTTGGGGTGCAACACATACCTTATAATTTAGACAACCCCAAAAAAGTTTACCCATATTCTTAACAGTAGTTTCCCTTTGAAGAACAACCATGTCTCCATAATGGCACATGGGCTTCCATCGTGACCGACTACAAACATCTGAATCCCGACTTTTCGATTTCGAAATGGAGGAGGAACACATAAATGCGTGTTTTAATCTAGTAATACCTTTGAGTGTATGGATATGACGGTTGTAATGTACTAACAGGAGCAAACAATGGTATACGCGTGAATGCCCATGAAGTGAGTAGAAGAACACAACCACTCATGCTCCTAACATCTTTGACTGCGACCTTGCATATTTCTCTGTATAGTTTTGCAAGACATGCAGAACCCCAACTAAAGGTGTTGCATTTTTCTAGATCCCCTACGAAAGGAATCCAGGAAGAGTGCAAAAGATTTTGACTCTTGTTGGGAAACAAAATAGTATGCTATGAATGTGGAAAGCAATGCCACATCAAACCGGAATGTCCTAAATTCACAAAGAATCATGACCACAAAGGAAAAAAGGATTACAAAAAGAAGGCCTACGTTGCTTGGGATGACAACGAAATAAGTTCCTCATCAGACTCCAATAGTGATCAAAGTGCAAATCTAGCATTGATGGCATCACATCATTCCGACGATGAAGACAATAAGGCTAGTAGTAATTTTTCAATTTTTGATAATGAGGCTCAGGGAGCAATTGATGAACTTTTAAGTGAATGCAAAATTCTATATAAAACTATTTCATCTCAAAAGAAACAAATATCCACTTTAAAGGAAAATATTGAGAAAATGGAAAATAATTTTAAAGATGAAAAAGAAGAATTAATTAAGAATTTTGTATGCACTAAATGTGAGTCCCTTTCTTTTCAAATAGTCCAATTAAAAGGGTCCTAGATAGATATGAAAAAGGACAAATTGGACTGGAATGTGTTCTTAGTAATCAAAGATACTCAAATAATAAAAGTGGTCTTGGTTACTCAAAATTCTCTAAACAAACTTCTAACAAGACCATCTTTGTCAAAGCTAAAGAAAAAATTCCTATGGAAAAAAGTGACAATCATAAAAAGATTCATCAATATAACAAAAAGAAAAGAAACAATAAAAAAAAATTGTATCCCCTAGATATAAAAGCAACTTTGAGTCTACATGTTTCTATTGTGGTATAAAAGGTCATACTCCAAATGCATGTTATGTTAGAAATTTTAGTGTTGCTCAAGGTCATTATGTATGGGTAAAGAAAGGAACTAACTTTGAAGGACCCAAGGCAATTTGGGTACCTAATAAAACTTAACTCTTTTTTGTAGGTATGCTTGAAGACCTCTTCAAATCAATGGTATCTTGATAGTGGATGTTCGAGGCACATGACGGGTGACCTAAGCAAATTTTCACATCTAACGCTTAAGGCCAAAGGATTTGTTACTTATGGTGACAATAACAAAGGAAGAATCCTTGGCGTAGGCATCACTAGTTCACCACCCTCAACAACTGTAAAAGATGTCCTATATGTGGAAGGTCTAAAGCATAGTCTCCTTAACATTAGCCAATTGTGTGACCGAGGTTTCAAAATCAACTTGTCTAAAATGAATGCTTGATTGAAAACGAAGTTACTCATGAAGTTATGCTAAAAGGTAAAAGAGATAATAACTTTTTCTTAATTTCCTTAGATAACTTGTCTTTGAATATTAGGTGTCTCTTGGCAAGCAACAATGAATCATGGTTATGGCATAAGAGGCTTGCTCACATTCATATGGAGCACTTGAATAAATTGATCAAACATGACTTGGTTATTGGATTGCCAAAGATCAAATTCATCAAAGATAGGTTATGTGACACTTGTCAAAAAGGAAAGCAAACTAAATCAACTTTCACATCCAAGAATGTGGTGTCCACAACTAGGCCACTACAATTGTTGCACATGGATCTCTTTGGTCCATCAAGAACAAAAAGCTTCGGAGGTAATGTTTATGCATTAGTAATTGTAGATGATTTTTCTAGATACACTTGGACTTTTTTCTTAATGCAGAAAAGTGAAGCATTCAAAGCATTCAAGAAGTATGCAAAACAAATACAAAATGAGAAGTCTCTTACAATTGCCTCCATTAGAAGCGACCACGGTGGAGAATTCCAAAACGCCTTATTTGAAGAATTTTGTGAAGAACATGGAATTTCACACAACTTCTCCGCACTAAGAACTCCACAACAAAATGGTGTCTTAAAAAGGAAGAATATGACATTGCTGGAACTTGCAATGAGAATGCTAAGTGATTCATATCTTTCTAAGTATTTTTGGGCGGATGCGATGAGTACGGCATGCTTTGCAAGTAACCGCGTTAATATTAGGCATATTCTCAAGAAAACTCCTT
Source organism: Lathyrus sativus (assembly GCA_963859935.3). Classification (NCBI taxonomy): domain Eukaryota; kingdom Viridiplantae; phylum Streptophyta; class Magnoliopsida; order Fabales; family Fabaceae; genus Lathyrus; species Lathyrus sativus. Next base: position 42,719,576 of record OZ012739.1, read on the forward strand.
ATGAAATCTTCAAAGGGAGAAAACCAAATATTTCATTCTTTCATATTTTTGGATGTAAGTGATTTGTCCTAAACAACGACAAAGACAACCTTGGTAAGTTTGACGAGAAATTCGATGAAGGTGATATCTAACATTTCAAAAGTTGATCATTATAGCATCTATGAGTATCAAGGTACACAAATATGAACTTATCTCTTTTTGGAAACTTTTGATGCTATATTAAATTTACCGTGTCGGCAAAATTTTTCAATCTTTCCTATTTTCGCACATCATTAAGTTATTCTTTTTCAAAAAATTTTTTATCAAAAGTTGCCTCAAGATATGCGCTAAAATGTTATATAATTGTTATATCAAGAACCTTCATGATTTTGGAGCTATTTACTCTCTTTTTTTTGTGCATTTTCTAAAATTTCAAAGGCGTTAATCGGTTAACCCATGTGGTTAACCGGTTAACATTGTTTGTTTCTGTTTCCTTTATTTTATTTTTGTATGCATGTCAACTTTCAATATTGTGTGCTCCTCTTCCTTTTTGCTAATGCCAAAGGGGGAGAAGGATCGGTTTCTCTAATGTTTCTTTATGCAGAAAAATGTATACCTCTTGTATTAAGGGGGAGCTTTAACTAAGCGGGAGAAACAAGTGTAAAGAAACAAGTCTCAAAGTAAGCTTTCAAAGAGTGGTTGTCATCATCAAAAAGGGGGAGATTGTAGAAGCAAGCTTCAAAGCACATTAAAGTTTTGATGAAGACAACAAACTTTCTACGCAACATGTGTATGCAAAAAGCAAGAGATTCATATAACATGATAGTGCTCTAGCATGAGACAATTAAATCAAAGCTTCACATACAAGTTTCAAGTGTTGAAGATAGTATATTGAACATCAACTCAAAGGTATACCAAATATCACTTAAAATACTTATACAAGTGTTCAAATATTCATATCTCACTACACATATATCACAAGTATTTTTAAAACAGTTTTTAGTTGCTCACTCATTTTAAAATTAATTATGTTTTGAAAATATTTCAGTGTTAACCGATTAACCCTTTTGGTTAACCGGTTGACGGATTTCAAAATTAATTTTCTGGTGAAATACTTACAATGTTAACCGATTAACATATATGGTTAACCAGTTAACAGGTGTTATTTTTGAATATTTTTAAACGTTAAAGGGGTGTTAACCAATTAACCTATATGGTTAACCGATTAACACTAAAGTAGTAAGCAAAAATGACAGCTTTTCATGAAAATATGCATTGCTTTCTTTTTGATTTTTGATTGTTTTTGCTGCATAAAATTACACCCCTCTGTAGAGGTATTTTGTACAGTATAAATTGATATCAGATTTCAAATTTCAATACACCTCCAAGAAACTTAATTATAAAAATCACTCATTCTCTTCATCCTTCAATTTTTTTAAAGTGTTCACAAACAGTTTTTGAAAGAAGCTTTTTGAATAAATTTTCACACATTATCACATCTTTATTTCATTCCCTTTTAAAGAACACTTGTTTATTTCTTTTGAGTGATATTTGTTTCAAGGAGAAGATCGATCGTGAAGATTGATAGCACCATACTCTCAAAGACATCAAACTTATTTCAAGATTATTTTGTATTACCTTGTTGTCCAGGACTGTTGGAAACAAGTGAGTGTTTGAAAAGGATTGTTCTTCCTACACTTTAGTTACCTATAGATTAGATAGTAGGCTTCACCATTGGTGTGATTAGGCTGTGCAATCATTCTAAACTATAGTGAAATCTCTTTCGAGTCGAAAGGGGAGTGGAGTACTCTCGGAGTGTGAGTGGAACCACTATAAATTTCTTGTGTCTCTTTTTCTTTTCAACACTTTAATTTCAAGTCCTTAACAAATTAACCGGAAAAGAACCAAGAACTAAAAAAGACTGAAAATAATTTTTGAGAACCTAATTCACCCCCCTCTTAGGCGCATTTACAAGTTACAATGACGCCGATCAGGAACGATGAAGACGTGGAAGCAATGTTTCGGTGTCACATGATGTTTGGTCAGTTATCCACAATTGAACTGTATGTTCGTCTACCAGACAATGCCGAAACATTTCTGACGCAAGAGGCACAATCACACTAGTATGGAATGAGCCAAACATATGATGACGAACCAACACAAAAAAATGAGCCTTTCATACCAAATGAAGAGGTTAGGGAAGCAAGCGACGATGATCTTCAAGAGGTCAGGATGCAAGATATTTTTGGTAACAACGATGACGAAGGCGATGAAGATATAATAGTCACGTCTACGCAGCCGATTCACACCCAACTAATAAGCTTGTACAACCCACCTGCACATATGCAGAATATATGTATGGAAAATGATGAAACAACCTCTGTGTTTGGAGGTGTCATACCAAACCATATAGGTGACGAAATAGAGATTGGGATGGAGTTTGAAAACAAGGAAGCTTGCGTTTTCGCTCTGTAACATTGGCATATAACACACAGTGTTGACTATTCAGTTTACCACTCTGACAATGAACCATACATAATTAAATGTAAGAAACAAGACTGCAATTTCAAATTCAGAGCTTCCTTAAGAAAAAGGAACTCAAAATGGGTTATTCGTAAGTTGTCTAAGCCTCACACATGCACTACTATGTCTTTGGCACAAGACTATAGGAAGCTTAGTTCAGAAATGATTAGCCACATCATTAGAGAACTTTTCAACCGAAACGCTTCACTTAAGGTGAAGGTGATCATTGCCCATATTCTTGAAAGATACAAGTACATAATATCTTACAGGAAAGCTTGGATCGCTAAGTGTAAAGCCATAGAGTTGCTCTACAAAAATTGGGAAACATCTTACAACGACCTGCCATAGTGGATACTGGTAATGAAAACCTATCTTCCTGGAACCATTATAGATTTGCAAACCCTACCTGCAATTTCAAATGATGGTTCTCAAATCTCTGGAAAACGAATCTTCCATCGTCTGTTTTGGGCATTCCGTCTGTGTATACGTAGCTTCGCCTACTGTAAGCCCATTGTGCAAGTACAAGAAACGTGGTTGTATGGCAAGTACAAAGGAACTCTATTGATGGCGGTGGCACAGGATGGAAATGCAAATATTTTCCCAATAGCATTTGCATTGGTCGAAGGTGAAACAAAGGAAACATAGAGTTTTTTCCTAAGGAACCTGAGGTTACACGTGACACCACAACCTAATTTGTGCCTAATCTCTAATAGACATGTGATCAGTGGGTTTTAGTCGTGTATTTCAAACTATATATGTCGTTTGTTTTCAATATTTTCGTCCGTTTTCGAGTCTCTTGTTTATGTTTTCATCTTTATTTTCAGTCGTCTTTGAGAAAGTCTTATTTTAAGGTTTGTATCATTTTATGCCGCTGGTGCGTTTGATTTGGTTGTTTTTAGTGTGTTTTCAGCAGGAAGTGGTGATCCAATATCCGTACAGTTTCGGGGACAAAGACCGCCAAAGAAGTGGAAATCAGAGGCCTGACACGGGTGCCCGTGTCGCCTGACACGACCCGTGTCAAGAGGGTCATGAAGGGAAGATTTGAAGAGGAAACTATGCAAAATAATCATGCAACACGGGTGCCCGCGTCCCATGACACGACCCGTGTTGCAACCCCTAAAGAGGAAGGACACGACCAAGATTTGAAGAGGAAAATGACAGAACAGACGTGTAACACGGGTGCCCATTTCACACAACATGGCCCATGTTACAGCCCCTGATGAGGAAGTACACGCCCTTTGATTCAGCAGCCTGACACGGTCACCCGTGTCCCATGACATGGCCCGTGTCAGGGCCTTTGAAAGTTAACTTGTTGTTTTATCTTGTTTTTAGGCTGGTTGCGCTGTCTCGATGGGCAGTTTAGACATTTCGTGATGTAATGTGAATTTGGATATATTAGTCACATTGTGACTAAGTGAGGATTACTTTTGAATTTTGGATCTAGTTTTTACACTTGAGAAGGAGATTTCTGGAGAATAAGGATCGATCAAAAGCGGAAGCAATTGATGATCCAAGGACACCAATCCCTATTGTAATGACTTTCTCCCTTTTATTTTTAAGTGCATTTGTTTTTATTAAGAACATGAGTGGCTAAACCCCCCATTTGTTAGGGGGTGGTCCTAAATTGCAATGTATTGACCTTTGTTGGGATTATTCTATGAGATTTATGTTGTTCACCTTATATCTTTTATTTTGCAACGATCTTAATGCGAATTCGTATTGGAAAATGGAATTTGATTGACGATTAGGTTTAGGTCTGGAAAGTCAACCTAATGCTTTGAAAAATAATATTACGATTGATATTGCCTACGAATGGGGATACCCCGTAACAACGTGTTTCTTATGTCAGAACTATTGCTTGATAATTTTTATGTGCAACTAAGGAATTAGTGAATAGGAAAATTATCAAAGGCTTTTTCATTAAGGAATTAAGGAAAACTGATTTTGAAATTTGACTTAAATTAAGGTTGGAGGCAAGTATCTCAGAATAATTCTTTCAGGTCTTTACTAGCAATTTATCCACTTCCCTAGCATTGTTCTTATAATTACTTTAAACCATTATTTTTCTAGTACTAGTTTTAATAACTTTTTACAAAAAAAACCCCAAGTTATTTTTGTTCCTTTGAATCATAAAATCACTGTTGATTCCTACGCAGTCCTCGAGATCGATACTCGGGAAATTTTCCTTTATTACTACATCGGTAAAAATAGTACACTTGCTATTTTATCGATCAAGTTTTTTGGCGCCGTTGCTGGGGACTGCCAAATTAAGTTTGTTTTTATGATTCAAAAGAAATTTTGTTGCTCTGCGACTAAAATTTTTATTTCTTGCTTTATTATCTTTTTGTTTAAAATATCTAACTTCTGTCTAACTATGTATGCGAGGTCAGGCCTCAGCTAAATATTCTTTTGATACAGAACCAGAGTGAGCATTGCACGAAAGACTGAGAAAAGCTAGAGTTGAAAGACTGGCAAGATCAAGTGTAGGCCCCGGTGTTCTGTTGCTAGAAAGAGAAGAAGAGGTATTTGTGCATAGTGAGCATAATAATTCAGATGCAAAAAGGGAGACAACACCAGAAACTATTCAAATGGCTGGGAATCCACCTCAGCCAGAAAGACTTTTGGGAGACTATGGAGGGGCCAATGCTCAACCAAGCCGGATGACCATCATTAATCAACCGGTGGATGTGGCACACTTTCAGCTACATCCTTCCACAATTCGCCAGTTGGAGAGCAAGCCTTTTGCTGGAAGAATCAATGAAGATGCAAAAAAGCATCTGCAGAGATTCCTAACGACTACCACATCTTTGAAGATAGAAGGCCATTCAGAAGAGGCCAAGAGACTTGTTATGTTTCCGTTCACCCTGACTGATGATGCGGAAGAATGGTTCTACTCACTTCCAACTGGGAGTATCACAACATGGCAAGAGATGGAAACTACATTCCTTAACGAGTATTTCCCTGCTTCAGTGTTTATTCGAAAAAGATACGACATTTTCAACTTCAAACAAAAAGAAAGGGAATCTCTAGGAGATGCATATAAGAGGTTTAAGAGGTGTCTGGCGACATGTCCTACTCATAACATGGATGCCACTTAGCAGATGCAGAACTTTGTGAATGGATCACGACTCAAGATAAAACAGCTTATAGACACTGTTGCCGGTGGCTCGACTAATTTCTCAACAACCACTGGTATCAAGAGGTTCATAGAAGTAATTGCCGCCAATGAGCATCTTGAGCTGTATGATCGTATTGTGAACCAACTGGAAGGTAAGATTGATTTAAAGCTGGTTGATCAGGTTGTTAAAATGGAGGATCAAATCGCCGCCGAGGTAGAGAGAAGGTTAAAGAAGATGAATATTGGAACTCAGACAGTGGCCCAAGTTGAACCAGTTCAGGCGCCACCTTGTGAAATATGTGGTGGACCACACTTTACCGTGCATTGTGTAGCTACTCAAGAGCAGGTTGAACAAATTAATATGTTGAGGCAGAACAATCCTTATGCCAACACATATAATCCAGGTTGGAAAAATCACCCCAATTTTCATGGAAAGATTCACAAGGAAATATGCAGAAACCGGTTCAAGGCCAACAACCGTACCAACCATAGCAACAACAATATCATCAGCCACCATTCCAACCTCAACAACAAGCCCCTAGAAAAGCTGATTGGAAGGTCGCCATTGAAAAGATGGCTGCCCAAAGTTCACAATTTCAAGAAGAGACAAGGAGCAACTTAAGGAATACTGGTGCATCCATTAAAAATCTTGAAGTTCAGATGAGTCAGATTGCTCAACAACTTGCAAGTTCTCAAGCGCCGGGTACACTTCCAAGTGCTACAGTGCCAAATCCTAAAGATCACCACCAAGTTAAGGTTGTAATAACAAGAAGTGGTAAATCCAAGGAAGTAGAGGAAAAAGAAACTGAGTTGAATGATCATATGATTGAAGTGGAACTGGAAATAAAAGAGAACGATGTAGTTGAAGAAGAAGTGGTAACACCAACACCGGTAACTAAGGAAAAAGTAGTAGGACCGAACCCGGTGATCAAGCTCCCTTATCCCTCAAGGAATAAAAAGAAAGGACAGCAGGAGAAGAATTTCGAGAAGTTCCTAGAGTTGTTTAAAAAGCTAGAGTTGAACATTCTGTTATTGGAGGCACTAGAGAAAATGCCCACCTATGCTAAATTCATGAAGGATATCATCACTAAGAAGCGGACCAGTGAGTCTGAACTTGTTATTCTAACTGAAACTTGTAGTGCTATTTTAAAGGGTTTGAAGATCCCGGTGAAGAAGAAAGACAGCGGAGCTGTTACTATTCCATGCACTATTGGTGATAGGTCATTCAAAAGAGCTTTAATTGATTTGGGGGCAAGTATTAGTCTCATGCCTTTGTCCATTTACAGAAAGTTGGGTATTGGTGCAGCTCAAGATACGCGAATGACTCTCCAATTTGCAGATCATTCGGTTAAGCGGCCTTATGGAGTAGTCCAAGATGTTCTTGTGAAAGTAGATAAGTTTGTGTTTCCGGTTGATTTTGTGATCCTTGAAATGCCGGAAGATGAAGAAATCCCTTTAATTTTAGGCCGACCATTCTTGGAAACCGGGAGAGTCATGATAGATATGGAAGGTGGTACCCTTACCTTGAAGGTTTATGACGAGGAGTTAAAAATTGATGTTAGGAATACCATGAAGCATAAAGAGGATTTTGGCACAAGTAGGAACATACAAGTGCTAGAGCAAGTGGTAGAGAGTGAACATTTGGAGAGTGTGACCCAATTGCCTCTCGAGAGAGTGTTGAGCATGTCAATTTTTAAGGAAGATAAAGAAGTTGATGGTAGCGATATGGAAGTGGTAGAAATGTTGGAGACTCAACCTTTTCAAAGAGGATCCCGATCACATCGTTGGGAAGACTTAAGGCAACCTATAGTGTTGGAAGGTGATGAAGAAAAGCCAAAAAATGCAGAGTTGAAACAACTTCCTGAGAATCTCAAGTATGTTTTCCTCGAAACTGAAGAGAAATGTCCCGCTATCATTAGCTCTAGTTTGAAAAGTCTCCAAGAGGACAAGTTTATTGGAGTGCTGAAAAAGTTTAAAGGTGCTATTGGGTGGAAATTTGAAGACCTCAAGGGTATAAGTCCTACAGTTTGCATGCACAAAATTCTTATGGAAAAAGACCACAAACCGGTTGTGCAGCCCCAAAGGAGACTGAACCCCGTTATGAAGGAGGTAGTGAGAAAAGAATTCGTGAAGTTGTTAGATGCAGGACTTATTTATCCTATATCAGACAGTTCGTGGGTAAGTCCTGTTCATGTGGTGCCCAAGAAAGAAGGTACAACGGTGGTAACCAATGAAAAGAACGAGTTGATTCCTACTAGAACGGTCACTGGTTAGAGGGTGTGCATTGATTACAGAAGGCTAAATTTAGCCACAAGAAAAGATCATTTTCCGTTGCCATTCATTGACCAGATGTTAGAGCGATTGGTTGGGCATGACTACTATTGTTTTCTGGATGGGTACTCCGGGTACAACCAAATTGCGGTTGCACCGGAGGATCAAGAGAAGACGGCTTTTACATGCCCATATGGTGTTTTTGCTTACAAAAGGATGCCATTCGGGTTATTTAATGCCCCAACAACGTTTCAAAGATGCATGACTTTTATTTTTGTTGATATGCTCAAGAAGCATATGGAAGTCTTCATGGATGACTTTTCTGTATTTGGCTCGTCATTTGATACTTGTTTAACTAACCTTTCACTTATTTTACAGAGATGTCAAGAAAGTAACTTGATCCTAAACTGGGAAAAATGCCATTTTATGGTACGAAAGGGCATTGTCCTTGGTCACAAGATCTCGCACAAGGGGATCAAAGTCGATCAAGCCAAAGTGGAGGTGATATCTAAGTTACCACCACCTGTGAATGAGAAAGGTATTCGAAGTTTCTTAGGCCACGCGGGTTTCTACCGTAGGTTCATAAGAGACTTCTCCATGATAGCTAAACCATTGAATTCCATGTTGGTCAAGGACAAAGCTTTTGTGTTTAATGAGGACTGTGCTGACGCGTTTGAAAAGCTGAAAAATAAATTAGTGTCAGCACCGATTGTGATTGCCCCCGATTGGTCTCTACCGTTTGAGATCATGTGTGATGCCAGCGACATCATCGTGCGAGCTGTGTTGGGACAGCGGAAATAGAAGTTATTGCATGTTATTTACTATGCTAGTCACGTTTTGAACCCTGCACTGATGAATTATACAACTACCGAGAAGGAGTTGTTAGCTATGGTCTACGCCTTTGATAAATTTAGGCAATATCTGTTGGGTTCCAAAGTGATTGTTTATACTGACCAAGCTGCTTTAAAATATCTTTTTGCTAAGCAGGAATCAAAGCCCAGGCTCCTGAGATGGATCTTGCTTCTCCAAGAATTCGATGTGGAGATTCGAGATAAGAGAGGGTGTGAAAACACCGTAGCTGATCACCTCTCGCGAATGCCACCGATAGAAGAGAACGAGGACAACCGTCCTATAAAGGATAAGTTTGATGATTGTTGCACCCCAAAATTTGACCAACCATTTCTTATATTTGGCTTATGTTTCGTTTGCATTTGCATCCGCATACCGCATACTGTGCATTTTTTGCAACCGGATTGATTTTATCAGGATTACAGCCCTTTCCTCGTGTTTCACACGATTCAAACCATTTCAAATAAGGAGTTTTATCGTGAAATTTGCAATCTGCCCGGTGATTCAGTCTATGCTGTTGGTTTTGGTGGTATTTCGGTATCCGGTTTTTTTACCCTTTATTTTATTGCATTCTCGCATTTTATGTGCGTTGATTTTATTTTCTAGAATTTATTTCCTAGTTTTTGGCATAGATTTTAGATTTTTTTAATAGGTTTTAAATTTAATTTCTTTTTTCTAGAGGTTTTTAGAATTTTATTAGGTTTTTAAATAGTTTTTAGACTTATTTCTCTATTAAAGATTGTAATTAGTATTTTCTAGAGTTTATTTGTTTTTAGAATGTTAACTGTTTTTTTTAGAATATTAGCTTCTATTGTTTTTAGATTGATTTAGATTCTCTATTTGGAGTTTATTAATCTAGAATTTAATATTAGGATATTAATTGGATTTACTTTAGTTAATTGTTTTAGTTTAATTCAAGTTTGCTTCTAATTTTCGTTAATCCAGCTTTAATTGGCACTCAGCATTTATATTAATCAGCCTTGTTTTTAATTAAAAATAATTTATTAAGTCAGCTTTAATATCAAGTCATCTTGCATTAATTAACTATCAGCTTGTCATTTAAGTCTTCTTTAGTTTAATTAATTGTTTCAGTCAACTAATCAGAATTTTGCAGGCCATTTGTCAATTTTTGTAGGCCCAATCATGCTTTCTGCGCCACTTGTCAGGCTATAAAGCTTGTTCCCTCTCTCTTCATTGAAGGCGGGCACGCGTCCCAATAACGGCCACCTCACCATGCAAACACTATTAAGCCTCGCCGGAGAAATCAAGCGGATCAAACCCTTGCCGGAGCACACGCCAGAAAACTCATAGCATCACCGGAAAATTCATTGTGTTCTTCACGTTCATCTCATTTTTCCAGCCACCTTCATATATTCATATAACTTCATCCGTGTTCATCCTTTTCTCCAGTTTTTTCCAGCAAACTCATCATGTTCATCTTCAATTTCCCAGATCCTCATGAACATTCATCATCATGTCTCCATGAACATTCATATATTCATCCAATTTTCCCATAATCATCAAACAAACTCATACAGTCATTAAATCTTTTCCAGATTTCTACAATTTCTTCAAATACATCATCACCTCCATCTCCAGATCTGAACACCAACAACATCTCTGAACCAAAAACCATTTTCAGATCTATCTCAACCAAACCTTCATAATCTTCATCCGTTTCCAGATTTCAAGATCAAACGCCATTCATCTTCAACCATCAGCATCAATGTCTTCAAGAATCCCCAGATTGAAAACCGTCAACATGAAAGCCTCACAATCAAACCAAGATCTAAACACAACAACGTTCATATATCTTCAACAATAAACCACAATGAAACCTCAGATCTGCCCTCAATGAACACAACTTCCGATCCAATAAACCATCAACTTCAGATCGAAAGAACATGAGTTATTGTTCAAATCTCAAAACTTCACCTTGAAGAACATCTTCATCTAACCTTCGTGAATCTTCACAGATTTTCCCCACAAATCCTCTAAACTCAACGACAACCAAACTTCAGATCTTCGACCAAAACTCTAGAACATTCCAGAACGTTCAACGAATCAACATCTTCATCATCCGCCATGACTAATCCATCAAGATTCTTCGCAATCTTCAACAATCAACATGCAACTCCAGATTTTGTCATCTCCGTTCACGAACAAACAACAACTCGTCTTCAATCAAGGGCACCGCATTCAACTGAAAGGGGGAAAGATCTTTTGATTTTGTCCTTTGCGTTTGGCTTGTAGGTTGTTTCGGTGATGGATTTCAATTAGAATGTGAGCAAAGGAGGCTGGAGCTGCGAAAAAGGAAGAGAAGAAAGTTCGGGTTTGTTTTGGCCAGGTGAGGAAGAAGTGGAGGAATGAACGGAGAGAGACGGAGGTGATGGACTGGAAACGGCGCAACTTAGGGTTTGCCAAGGTGGAAGGAGGAAGAAAGGTTCATGGTTTTCTTCAAGTGGGTTAGTGGGCCTTTCTGGCCCATTTCTTTTTCATCTGATTCAGTCTGCACCCCGTACTCCCTAATTATGCACCCCCTTCTGTCTGTTTGCTTTTGATTTGGGCTTTCAACCTTAAGCCCAATCGTGTTTTGCTGGGGCACACTCCCCATATGTGTCTCACACCCTTCTGTTTGCTTATTCTGTTTGGGGATTTGGGCCAAGCCCAACCGTATGGTTTTTATTGGACTGTATTCTTGCTGGGTTGAAACCCCCTGTCCTGGGCTGCACCCCCTGCTGTTTTTTTATTTTATTTTCGTTATTTCTTTTTGTAAATACTTTATGCATTATATTTTTCTTTTGTATATTTTTTGTAAATACTTTTTGTATATATTTCTTTTAGAATATAATATATGCATATATTTAGTATATAGTTTTTATTCTATTGTCTATACTTAGATTTATATTCAATTTCTATTCATTTCTTTTGATATTTTTTTTTAGGATTTTATTTTCCTTTAAAAGCTTTATTTCCATCTTTGAAGTTGATTTCTTTATTTCCATTGTTATTGGATTTTCTTGTTATCTCACTTTCTCTTTTTGTAGGTCGATGACGAGACCCCCGTAATGCGTTATTAATCGAATTATTGATGGATAATGTAGGATCCGAGACCACTTTTTTTCTCCTCTTTTCTCTTCTTCTTCTGAATTTATTTTGACTTTCTTCTGGTTTGTTCCGTGTGACATAATTTAATTGGAGAATGATTCGCAATATCATTTCTCTATCTTGTCTTTGACACGGATATCAATACGCTACCTCTTGAGGTTTGACTTCATTTATAAGTCGAATTATGACGGTTCAGCGTCACATTGGTTCTGATTCGAAATGTCTTCATCAAGGATCAAAAGAGAAAAAGCTTGGAATGGAGCTTGCACGCAAAAGTCAAGGGTCAATGGAACCACTCCGTTCGGTAACAATGTTTTTATTTCATCTCTTTTATTCAACAGTCGAGTGTTGTGAGCTGTAGTGTTAGATACGTGGGAAATGATGAGTGGGGGGCTTCCTCTCACTTGTCTAGAGTGTTTAGTGTACACCCTTTGGGTGATATGCGACGCATTCGCTCTACGTCTTAGGACTTAGTGTGTGCGTCCCGTTCCGAACCTTTTTCTCTCGCATCCTGGCGATTGAGACCTTCCCTTTTTCTCTCGCATCCTGGAGATTGAGCTTCTTTCTCTTGCCCCCGTGCAATCGAGACCGTTTTCCGTAGTTGGCCGGACTACGGATGCTTTGATCTCTCATACCTGTTGAGAGTACGTAGGCATAGGATGCGATATCCTAGCGAGCACACTAACAACTAATTTCTCTGTTTTCTCTCGCTTCAGTGCGATCGAGACTTTCCCGCTGACGACTAATCTTTCCCTTTCTCTTTCCCTAGCGCAATCGAGACCAGACCGTAGTTCTAGAACCCGTAGGTTCCCGTACCTTTAAACCAATGACATACTACGTCCATTCTTCCGCAAATAGGTAACGCCTAAGTCTCCAATGGTCGAGCAACATACACCTAACTGCTAGAATGCGTACGCTAGTATCGTCCATCTTTCCTCTCACCCCGTGTGATTGAGAACACCCTTGTTTACCCGTAGTTAGCCTGAACTACGTTTTGCTCTGATTTCTCATGCCAGATGAGAATATATAGGCCCAAGACGCAACGTCTTGGCGATGCTCTATCGAGTCAGTTCTTTCCGTTTACCTTTAGCAGCCGTAGATTAGATTGTTTTTCACCCATAGACTAGACAAAAAAGCGTGGATCCCGTCGAGTACGACGGACGTGAGGGGTGCTCATACCTTCCCCTTGCATAACCGACTCCCGAATCCAAACTTGGTTACGATGACCTTGTCTTTCCCTTTTTCGTCAGGTTTTTCTGATCGTTTCCTTTCCCTCTCTTTGGGATAAATAACGAAAGGTGGCGACTCTTCTGTTTTTCGCTGGGTGTTTTTCGCAGTTGCGACAGCTGGCGACTCTGCTGGGGACAAGAACATGCTCTATGCGAGTCAATCCTAGCGCTTGTTTGCTTGTCTTTAGGTGTGTATATTTGTGTGTTGTATTTTGTATATTGTTGTATTTACATTTTCCACACTATATTATTATCTGTTGTTGTTGTGCTGTTGGATGGTTGTTCCTTTGAGAGATAAGCCAAAACCCAGGCTTGAGTACACACCTAGCATTAGTAGTGGAGAGTAGTGGTGGATGTGCTTGCTTTGCTCGTACTAGTTCACCATGAAATTCGCGCTCGGACGAGATTCTCTTTGATGATTTCTTTTCTGGCCACTTTGGGCTCGAAGGGATTTTGGATCTGAGGGATGTCGACTCTGGGAACCGATCATTTGTGAGTCATCTAAGTGAGGCCTCCTCGGGAGATGGTGATGCCAAACCAGAAAGGGTGAATGTATCATCATTTCTTGAAAGTCTGTGACGCTGATGAACGCATAGGATGTCGTACCTTGTTAGTTTAGGTCCATACCCGTGAGTGGGAGGGTTTTTGCAGGAAACTTGACTTCCAGCCAACCCGGTATTTTGGTTTTCTCTTCAGAGCGAACTTACTCAGTCAGCAGCGCAGCAGTATTCAGAGCTTTGTGGGGGCTGTGATCCCGTGTTTGCTGCATCTTGCATTGCATTTGCATAAGCATCTTTGCATCATTTTTGCATACTATTCTTCAGCTAGCCATAGCTCTTATCCAGCCTTTGTTTTGATTTAGAAGGTGATTCTCCAGTGAGCAAGTGTTGATTGTTGGAAGACAACCAAGTGGTTCAAGCAGCATCAAGCAGTGAAGTCAGTTGAAAGTCGTTGGTGGCTATGTCAGGGAACAACCTCCAGATTGTTGATACCTTGTCAGGTTTTACTGTGATGACTAATCCTCTGTATGGTTCTCTGCCCGATGAAGACTTTTCGCAAGTGAACAACCTGACTGAAGCTCAGCCTGTGCATCCCTATGTTGAAGACCAGGATTAACATGAACAGTCTGTTGTCCGAAGTGAACGTTCTTCTTCTCTTGATACTTCAGATTATCATGATGATGTGCCCTCTGTGTTGATTTTCCGAAGAGAGGTTTCGGTAGTAAAGACTGAAGACCCGAGAGCTCTTGAGTATGCTAAAAGGCTTCATGCGTTGGAGGAAAAACTAAAATCCTTGGAAGTTAAAGATGTTGTTGGTCTCAATGCTTCAGACATGCGTCTGGTTTCTAGCTTAGTGTTACCTCCAAATTTCAAAGCACCGAGGTTTGAAAAGTACAAAGAGGATAGCTGCCCGAGGCAACACATGGTGATGTTCTGCAGAAGAATGACTTTGTTTGTGCATGATGACAAGTTGATGATCCATTGCTTTCAGGACAGTCTGATTGGGACATCTCTGGGTTGGTATATGCAGTTGGAGAGTAATCAGATCCGATCATGGGTGGACTTAGCCAAGGATTTTCTGAAGCAGTAAAAGTATAATCTGGATATGGTTCCCAGTCGCATGTAGTTGCAAGAATTGTCTCAAGAGAACAATGAACCCTTCAGGAGGTATGTTCAGAGATGGAGAGAATTTGCTTCCAAAGTGCAACCGCCGCTCATAGACCAAGAGTTGGCAGACATGTTCGTAAACTCCTTGCAGAGCCCGTACTTTGAAAGGATGATTGGAATTGCACCGAAATTCTCTGAGTTGGTAATGGCAGGAGAACGCATTGAGAATGGCGTTAAGACTGGAAAAATTCAGAATGTTTTAAGCAGTCAGGCTAGTGAAACTGAATCCCTCTGTAACTCTCAAGCTAAAGAAGAAGATGTGAACAGCGTAGTCATGACAGATGTTGGGTATTCTCAAGATGAATCAGTGAAATCTTTTGGTTCTTCATCTTCTCAGCGGTCAGTATCTTCTGCGTCTCGTTATTCTAGACAGACAACTATGCCTAAGGCACTACATCAGAAAGTTTGGGTCGCTCCTTATGCAAACCAACGAGCTCATGGCCAAGGTTATCCGAATCAGCACCAGAATCAGAACAGGCCTTGTAACAACTTGGAAAGAAAGAATGCATCTTTTCATCCAGTTCCTGTGTCGTACAACCATGTTTTGCCACATTTGATTCAGAACTCTTTGGTGGAGCCTAAGACTCTTAAGCCTGTGCCAGAACCTTACCCTCCTGGGTACAATCCCCATGCTCAGTGTGGATATCATGGTGGATCCATGGGGCATTCAACCGAAGATTGCAAGGCTTTTCAGGCAAAAGTGCAGCAGTTGATCGACAAAAGGTGCATTTCCTTTCCAGAAGGAGTTTTGGTTCTTCATGCCGACCTCTCAGATGTCTAAGCTCGCAGATTCAGAAGGTTATTTCCAGAAGCTAGTGGTCCAGACAAGCAGACGTCCTCAACATTGGCAGTCCTTGGACTTTTTTATCATTTGCATTTGTAGTTTCTTTTTTATTAGTTGTTACTTGTTGTTAAACATTGTTGTTCTGAATGGTAATATTAATGAAGTGACTATGCATTTTCTGAATTAATTGTGTCGCTTTCGCTCATTTGTTGCACAGCACAGACACATGCACTTTTTCCACTCCACTTTATCACTATTGATTAGCAAAGATTGGAAGGAGGATGACGAAAACTGAATACTCATAACTGATGATTGTATGCTTTCGGATAAAACCTTGCCGATGACGTACATGCAATGTTTCAAATCCCCTAAAACCGGAGATATAAGGGGTTAGTCCCTAGTTAACCACTTCGAGCCTAGAAGTAGGAATTTCTTTCGGACTTTTAAACCCTCACATCTTAACCTGGGGAAGGGTAGTTTTCACTTAGCTTGACCGAGCATTCAAATGTTGTAGAGGAGTGTTCCCATTCAAGGACCGATCACAATTAATCCCTCTCAAGAGGTCGTACCTCATCAACCACAATGGTTAAACCTTACCAATCAGGAGTGAGACAGTTACAACCCTCTCGGAGAAAATTAAGACAACCAGTGTCACGCGACTTGTTTCTGAAAAAGAAAAAGAAAAAAAGCCCGCTAAGTAAAAAGAAAAGAAAGCTGGAAAGCAAATACTTAGGCAAAAATCAGGGCATCCCGCTGGACTTCAAAAATAAAAAGAACTCAAAAGAGTCAGTCCAGGCAAAAATTAGGGAATAAAAGAAGAAAGAGAAAGGATCTCAAAAGAAAAATCCTCAAACAAGGACAAAGTCGTGTGACTACATATGCAAAAGACGGAGAAAAGTAACTGTCACTCTGGAAAAAAATCCATGTGGGTTCTTTAACCATCGCTCCTACCATTCAATAAACCTTTTGGAGAGGGGAGCGCTTGTGCCGAGTTAACTGAACTTAGGATTGGAGATCATCACGGAGAAGGGGTGGGTACAAATCATACTTTGAGCCTAATATCCTTTGTTTTAATAACCGTGAACCCGACCACGATACAACCCTTAAAAGACCTAATTGAGGCAGGGTTTATTCTAAAGGCGTGTGACGATGAGGTTGAGTAACCTGACTCCTACATGATTTGCTAATCATATCCTTGTTGTATTTTTCACTAATCAAATCAGCACCACGTTTGGATTTCTGGTTCATTCGTCACTCACTACCATGACACTTGATAAGTGACATTCCTTTCAAAATCTGCATGAACACCGCATTAAAATTACCATTCGTGAACAAACAATTTTAATTGCAGGTCAATAGTTGACAAGGAGGAAACTCAAACAAGGAATAGTCGAACAGGACTAGATCATTCAGCAGTCTGGGTCAGAATGGTGTATACTTTAAAACCCTGTGAATCTGGAGCATTGACATCCAGTGAATATGGAATCAGTCAGTCTGAGACAAGTCCCGAAGCATCGGTTGATTATGGGGAAGATCATTCAAGAAGCAGTTGATCAGAGGTGAATCATCTTGAGACTCCACCAATCAGGGGCAGGCCACCCAGAGTTTCTTTGATTTAAGGACATACCCCTCTAGTATCCAATCAGATCAGGTTAAGTCGCTTCAACGCTCATTCAGGGGCAAAACACTTCAAGGGTATATTGAAGCCAATCATTCTAAGAGTTGATTAGTCAAGATCCTTTTGTTGTATAGATTCTGGGGCAAGCCATCTCGAGGTCGTCTCATGGCAAGCTACTTTCTTATCAAGTGGACTCTTTCCCAAAGATCGGACTGGGGCAAGTTGAATTACACTGGGGCAAGTTATTCAAGCAAGTTTGTTTCCTCAGTAAGAGTTAAGTGTCGGGGAATTGTGCCATTACCCTATCAAATAACCTGAACCTTCTAAAAAGGCCTTGTTGTCATTGGATCGTTATCCTACAACCTAAACCTGTTACCTATCAAAACCTCGTAACATGAAACCATTTTTAAAGCCCAGTTCTCGTCTAGAAAACCTTCAAACCAGTTCTCGTCTGGTCAACCCGTCAGTACGCACCAGTTCTCGTCTGGTACCTGTCATCTTTAAACCAGTTCTTGTCTGGTCTACCTTTTCGTAAATACCAGTTCCCGTCTGGTGCGTGTCAGCTTTTAAACCAGTTCTCGTCTAGTCACCCGTTATTTAACCTACTGTTTAACAGTTCTCGTCTGGCTAACACAGTTCCAAAGTCCAGTTCTCGTCTGGAAAACCAGAAATCAGTTCCCGTCTGATACCAAAACTAGAAGTCAGTTCTCATCTGACAACTTAACCCCTTTTGCCACCAGTTCTCGTCTAGTAGTCTACCCTTGAATGCTAGTTCTCGTCTAGTATTTTCCCTTTCAAATCCAATGTTGTTGGTAACCAGAAATAAATCCCTATCACCATAAACCTATTCCCATTCCTAAACCAAGATGTCCAACTATACCTGGCACGATAATTCCCAGTGACTCACATGTTATCACATTCCCCGACACGAGGCTCGAATGATCTCACCTCTCCATAGTAGAGATTCTGTATCCCCCAGAATGTTGATAAATCAAGAACTCGCCAGCAGAGATGTGCAAGTTAAGATTGTTTCTCCTCAGCAGTTTAAGATTGCAGCAAGTTGAGATGGCAGTTATCCTTTACTAGAGCAGGATCAGGGTTATCCTCAGCAGGTCAAGATTGATATCCCCGACAAAGTGGAGCCATCCCCAGCAGATTGATTGTGTATCTCCAGTGGATTGAGATTGAAGTTTTCCCTGACAGGAAGATTTGGGTTTATTTCCCCAACAGTGGGACGAGTGCAATGTTGTATTCCCACAGAGTCCAAGCTTTCGGCTCCTTTCCCCTCAGAGTCTAGGTCATTGACTCATTCCCTAATCGAAGGTTGATATGGTTGAGTTTTCATTCTCACTTACCCCAAGCAGAGGTCGGTACTGATTCCCTCACGGAGCAATCTATAACAGAGGTAGATTATCCCCAATTGAGTATCCCCGGCAGGTCGGATTTTGATTCTTCCCCAGTGAAGCTGCCACTTTCAGATGAGTATGTTGTACCCTAGAAGGACTTTGGTGTCTTAGGAGGCCGTTCAGGGCTGTTTTCCTCGGTGAAGCGAGATTCAATTTTAGTGGTTGATTATGTTTCCTCTGCAAAGTCATTGATTCCCCAGTAGAGTGGGCATGTTTCCCCCCAGCCGAGGCATTTGTTTCCCAGAAGAGTTGTATTCTAGTGGGCCATCCAGGGCATTTTCCTCAGCAGAGTTTGATTTGATCCCTGGCAGGGTTGGCTTTCTTCTCTCCAGCATTTATTTTGCTGGAGCGGTTCCTTTGCATTTGCATTGTACATATCATCTACCCAAATGCGTAGCATTTCCATTTCGTATGGAGCATTATGCCATTTTCAAACATATGCATGTGAAGCATAAGCCAGGTTGTAACCTCTCTGTTCTCAGGTGTATTTCCCAGTTTTGATTGATTTATCGTTGCCCGAATGGTATCCAGACCATGGCAGTTTCCGTTAGCCCGTGTGGTATTTAGACCCCAGCTTACGTTTTCCCCAGCAGCGTCGCTTGACTTCATTTGGTGGTATTATTCTTAGCCCTATATGGTGTACAGACCATGGCAGCTTCAGATTTATTTTGCCCGTGGAGTATCCAGACTCCGGTAAAGATCTCCTTGTGGTATCCAGACCACGATAATTGTTGTTATTGTGTTTTGTCCGTCGAGTATCCAGACTCCGATAAAGGCAGTTGGGTGTCCATACCCTGATGAATATATTTGTGATGAATTCCTTTGTCCGTTGACTATCCAGACTCCGGTCAATTGCGGGGAGTATTCAGACTTTGGTGAATTTTCAATTCGTGATGTATTGCTTTGTCCGTCGAGTATCCAGACTCCGGTCAGGTTCCGCCGAGTATCCAGACTCCGGTTTTTTACGTTGAGCATCCAGGCTCCGGTTATTATGTGGAGTATCCAGACTCCGGTAAACTTCGTTGAGTATCCAGACTCCGACTTTTACATTGAGCATCCAGGCTCCGGCTCTTTCTCGTTGAATATCCAGATTCCGACAACTTGAAATGTCATCCTTCAATCCAGGTGGTGTCCAGACCACAGCGCAATTTTTGATGGACGAGTTCATCTTATTGTGTTTCCCTAAGAGAGTTACTTGGTTAAGTTTCTCCTTTCTCCCTGCCAGAGTTGCTTGGTTAAGTTTCTCACTTCCCCAGCGGATTATTCTTGTGAATTATCAGATTTTATCAGCTTCGGTTGATCCGGCCTTCGGGTTCGATGCATGTGGCGTTACACAGATGCCTGCTGGATAGCAGAAGATCAATAGCTATTGATCCGGCCTTTGGATTCGATGCTCGATTTTATTTAGCGAATGCCTGGTGGCGATGCCAAATGTCTTTACCTTTGTGGTTTTCTGGCGGCGATGTCAGATGTTTACCAGCTTTGTGTTTGTCTGGCGGTGATGTCAGATGTTTCTCAACTTTCTGTGGTTGTCTAACGGCGATGTCAGACGTTAATCGACTTGGTGGTTATTTGGCAGCGATGTTAGGTGCTCATCAGTTTTCTGTTTGTCTGGCGGTGATGTCAAATGTTTATTAGTTCTCTGGTTGTCTGGCGGCGATGTCAGATGTTTGCATCAATTGTGTGTCAGTCTAGCGGCGATGTCAGATCTTTATCAATTTTGTAGATGTCTGGCGGCGATGTCAGATGTTTTACCGACTTAGCGTCGATGCTTGACGGAGATGTCCGAGGATCTTCCCGATTTAGCGTCAATGATTTGAATTGGTAATCAACCAGCTTGTGGCCGTTGCAACTATTACTTCAGGAGGTCTTTGTTCTAGTCTATCAGAGTTTATAGTTCTGTTGTTGCGGTTGGCAAATTTCCGGGTTCTTTGGTATTCAACCGTCTTTTACCTTTGAATGTTTGAAAGTCGTTCGCTTTTCAACCCTTCAGGTCCAAGCCGTTTGAATAGTGGTAGCTGTTGCACCCCAAAATTTGACCAAGTGTTTCTTATATTTGTTTTATGTTTCGTTTGCATTTGCATTCGCATACCGCATACAGTGCATTTTTTGCAACCGGATTGATTTTATCGGGATTACAGCCCTTTCCTCGTGTTTCAGATGATTCAAACCGTTTCGGATAAGGAGTTTTATCATGGAATTTTTGCTCTTCCCGGTGATTCAGTCTATGCTGTTGGTTTTGGTGGTATTTCGGTATCCGGTTTTGTTACCGTTTATTTTATTGCATTCTCGCATTTTATGTGCGTTGATTTTATTTTCTAGAATTTATTTCCTAGTTTTTGGCATAGATTTTAGATTTTTTAATAGGTTTTAAATTTAATTTCTTTTTTCTAGAGGTTTTTAGAATTTTATTAGGTTTTTAAATAGTTTTTAGACTTATTTCTCTATTAAAGATTGTAATTAGTATTTTCTAGATTTTATTTGTTTTTAGAATGTTAACTGTTTTTTTTAGAATATTAGCTTCTATTGTTTTTAGATTGATTTAGATTCTCTATTTGGAGTTTATTAATCTAGAATTTAATATTAGGATATTAATTGGATTTACTTTAGTTAATTGTTTTAGTTTAATTCAAGTTTGCTTCTAATTTTCGTTAATCCAGCTTTAATTGGCACTCAGCATTTATATTAATTAGCCTTGTTTTTAATTAAAATCATTAATTAAGTCAGCTTTAATATCAAGTCATCTTGCATTAATTAACTATCAGCTTGTCATTTAAGTCTTCTTTAGTTTAATTAATTCTTTCAGTCAACTAATCAGAATATTGCAAGCCATTTGTCAATTTTTGCAGGCCCAATCATGCTTTCTGCGCCACTTGTCAGGCTATAAATCCTGTTCCCTCTCTCTTCATTGAAGGCGGGCACGCCTCCCAATAATGGCCACCTCATCATGCAAACACTATTAAGCCTCGCCGGAGAAATCAAGCGGATCAAACCCTTGCCGGAGCACACGCCGAAAAACTCATAGCATCACCGGAAAATGCATTGTGTTCTTCACGTTCATCTCAGTTTTCCAGCCACCTTCATATATTCATATTACTTCATCCGTGTTCATCCTTTTCTCCAGTTTTTTCCAGCAAACTCATCATGTTCATCCAATTCTCCCAGAATCATCAAACAAACTCATACAGTCATTAAATCTTTTCCAGATTTCTACAATTTCTTCAAACACATCATCACCTCCATCTCCAGATCTGAACACCAACAACATCTCTGGACCCAAAACCATTTTCAGATCTATCTCAACCAAACCTTCATAATATTCATCTGTTTCCAGATTTCAAGATCAAATGCCATTCATCGTCAACCATCAACATCAATTTCTTCAAGAATCCCCAGATTGAAAATCGTCAACATGCAAGCCTCACAATCAAACCAAGATCTAAACACAACAATGTTCATAGATCTTCAAAAATAAACCACAATGAAACCTCAGATCTGCCCTCAATGAACACAACTTCTGATCCAATAAACCATCAACTTCAGATCGAAAGAACATGAGTTATTGTTCAGATCTCGAAACTTCACCTTGAAGAACATCTTCATCTAACCTTCGTGAATCTTCACAGATTTTCCCCACAAATCCTCTAAACTCAACCACAACCAAACTTCAGATCTTCGACCAAAACTCCAGAACATTCCAAAACGTTCAATGAATCAACATCTTCATCATCCGCCATGATTAATCCATCAAGCTTCTTCGCAATCTTCAACAATCGACATGCAACTCCAGATTCCATCATCTTCGTTCGCGAACAAACAACAACTCTTCTTCAATCAAGGGCACCGCATTCAACTGAAAGGGGGAAGATCTTTTGATTTTGTCCTTTGTGTTTGGCTTGTAGGTTGTTTCGGTGATGGATTTTAATTAGAGTGTGAGCAAAGGAGGCTGGAGCTACGAAAAAGGAAGAGAAGAAAGCTCGAGTTTGTTTTGGCCAGGTGAGGAAGAAGTGGAGGAATGAACGGAGAGAGACGAAGGTGATGAACTGGAAACGGCGCAACTTAGGGTTTGCCATGGTGGAAGGAGGAATAAAGGTTGATGGTTATCTTCAAGTGGGTTAGTGGGCCTTTCTGGCCCATTTCTTTTTCATCTGATTCAGTCTGCACCTCGTATTCCCTAATTATGCACCCCCTTCTGTCTGTTTGCTTTTGATTTGGGCTTTCAACCTTATGCCCAATCGTGTTTTGCTGGGGCACACTCCCCATATGCGTCTCACACCCCTCTGTTTGCTTATTCTGTTTGGGGATTTGGGCCAAGCCCAACCGTATGGTTTTTATTGGACTTTATTCTTGCTGGGTTGAAACCCCCTGTCCTGGGCTGCACCCCCTGCTGTTTTTTTATTTTCTTTTGGTTATTTATTTTTGTAAATACTTTATGCATTATATTTTTCTTCTGTATATTTTTTGTAAATACTTTTTGTATTTTATTTTGTATGTATGAAATTATACTTTACTATTCTTTTTAGAATTAAAGTTTTATATTTCTTTTAAAATATAATATATGCATATATTTAGTATATAGTTTTTATTCTATTTTTTATACTTAGATTTATATTTAATTTCGATTCATTTCTTTTGATATTTTCTTTTAGGATTTTATTTTCCTTTAGAAGCTTTATTTCCATCTTTGAAGTTGATTTCTTTATTTCCATTTTGTTATTGGATTTTCTTGTTATCTCACTTTCTCTTTTTGTAGGTCGATGACGAGACCTCCGTAATGCGTTATTAATCGAATTATTTATGGATAATGTAGGATCCGAGACCACTTTTTCTCTCCTCTTTTCTCTTCTTCTGATTTTATTTTGACTTTCTTTTGGTTTGTTCCGTGTGACATGATTTAATTGGAGAATGATTCGCAATATCATTTCTCTATCTTGTCTTTGACACAGATATCAATACGCTACCTCTTGGGGTTTGACTTCATTTATAAGTCTAATTATGACGGTTCAGCGTCACATTGGTTCTGATTCGAAACGTCTTCATCAAGGATCAAAAGAGAAAAAGCTTGGAATGGAGCTTGCACGCAAAAGTCAAGGGTCAATGGAACCACTCCGTTCGGTAACATTGTTTTTATTTCATCTCTTTTATTCAACCGTCGAGTGTTGTGAGCTGTAGCGTTAGATACGTGGGAAATGATGAGTGGGGGGCTTCCTCTCACTCGTCTTAAGTGTTTAGTGTACACCCTTAGGGTGATATGCGATGCATTCACTCTACGTCTTAGGACTTAGCGTGTGTGTCCCGTTCCGAACCTTTTTCTCTCGTATCCTGGCGATTGACATCTTCCATTTTCTCTCGCATCCTGGCGATTGAGCTCCTTTCTCTTGCCCCCGTGCAATCGAGACCGTTTTTCTATAGTTGGCCGAACTACGGCCGCTCTGATCTCTCATACCTGTTGAGAGTACGTAGGCATAGGTTGCGATATCCTAGCGAGCACACTAACAACTAATTTTTTTCTCTCGCTTCCGTGCGATCGAGACTTTCCCGCTGACGACTAATCTTTCCCTTTCTCTTTCCCTAGCGCAATCGAGACCAGACCGTAGTTCTAGAACCCGTAGGTTCCCGTACCTTTAAACCAATGACATACTACGTCCATTCTACCGTAAACAGGTAACGCCTAAGTCTCCAATGGTCGAGCAGTATACACCTAACTGCTAGAATGCGTACGCTAGTATCATCAATCTTTTCTCTCACCCCCGTGTAATCGAGAACACCCTTGTTTACCCGTAGTTAGCCTGAACTACGTTTTGCTCTGATTTCTCATGCCAGATGAGAATACGTAGGCACAAGACGCGACGTTTTGGCGAGCAATCTCCCCCCGTAGTTTCTCGAACTACGTTGACGCTAACTTTCCCATTGCCAGAGGGAATACGTAGGCATAGAGCGCCGATGCTCTATCGAGTCAGTTCTTTCCGTTTAGCTTTAGCAGCCGTAGATTAGATTATTTTTCACCCATAGACTAGAGAACAAAGCGTGGATCCCGTCGAGTACGACGGCGTGAGGGGTGCTCATACCTTCCCCTTACGTAACCGACTCCCTAATCCAGACTTAGTTGCGATGACCATGTCTTTCCCTTTTTCGTCAGGTTTTTCTGATTGTTTCCTTTCCCTCTCTTTGGGATAAATAACGAAAGGTGGCAACTCTTCTATTTTCCGCCGGGTTTTTTTCGTAGATGCGACACTGATGAACGCATCCTAGCTATTACTGGTGTTCTGTGGTTTGCAGATTACGCAAATTATTTGATCGGGGGTATCATACCTGACGATTTTGATTCTAACAAGAGAAAAAAGTTTGTTCATGATTGCAGGTTTTACTTATGGGATGATTCATTTCTCTACAAAAGAGGGATGGACGGATTGGTCAGAAGATATGTACCAGAGGAAGAACAGAAAAATGTGTTGAAAGCCTGTCATGATTCAGAGTACGTAGGACATTTCAGTGGGGATAGAACTGCAGCCAAAGTCCTCTAATCGGGTTTGTACTGGCCCTTGGTGTTTAAAGATGCTCAACAGTTGGTGAAAGAATGCGACAGGTGCCAGAGAACTGGGAATATTTCAAAAAGGAACCAAATGCCCCAAAATTTTATGCTGGAGGTTGAATTGTTCGATGTGTGGGGCATAGACTTTATGGGGTCGTTTCCACCATCCTCTAGAAAGAACTACATTTTGGTTGCAGTGGACTATGTCTCTAAATGGGTTGAAGTTGTGGCTTTGCCGACCAATGATGCAAAGGTTGTGGTAAAGTTTTTAAGAGAAAACATTTTTGCAAGGTTTGAGTTCCGAGAGCGTTGATAAGTGATGAAGGAACTCACTTCCTAAATCACCTTATGGAGAGACTCCTGCAGAAGTACAATGTGAAGCATCGGGTAGCCACTTCGTATCATCCTCAAACAAGTGGTGAGGTCGAGGTATCAAATCGACAACTCAAGCGGATTTTAGAGAAAACTATAAGCTCGTTGCGGAAAGATTGGTCAAATAAGTTGGATGATGCGTTATGGGCCTACCGAACAGCTTTTAAAACGCCCATTGGTATATCACCATACCAGCTTGTCTATGGAAAAGCCTGCCATTTACCTTTAGAGTTATAACATAAGGCATTTTGGGCAACAAAATTCTTGAAAATGGATTCATCGCTAGCCGGAAGTTCTAGAATTCTTCAACTGCACGAGTTGGAAGAGTTTCGGAATCACGCCTATGAAAATGCCAAACTTTACAAAGAACAAACAAAAAAATGGCATGATAAGAGGATTATGAGAAAAGAGTTTTGGGAAGGACAACTTGTCATCCTATACAATTCCCGGATGAGGCTATTCCCATGAAAGTTACGGTCCAAATGGTCGGGACCATTTGTGGTTCACAAGGTTTTTCCACATGGACCTATCGAGTTAAAAAATCAAGCCAATAGAGATACTTTTAAAGTGAATGGGCAGAGGTTGAAACCTTACTACCAAGGAGACTCAACCGGACAAGTGGAAGTCATTCGTCTTACCTTGTAGGATGGACGATTGTCGAGCCATGCGACGTTAAACGCAGCGTTGCGTGGGAGGCAACCCACGTTTTTCTTTGCTAAATATAGTTTTGTTTATTTTGCAGATGACTTGGTCCAGAGTCGAGGTGAAGCGGAGTCAAAATGCTCATTCAATCAGAGAAGTAGGGGTTGTGTGGGAGGCAAATCAGGACCCTGACACTGGTGGCCGTGTTGCACAACACGGGCCATGTCAGGAGATGGAGATATAAACAAGAGTAGGGTGCCCGTGTCACAAGTATCAGGTTTTGTTAAAATTTGTGGTTCCAGGGGCTGCAACACGGGTGCCCGTGTCCCATGACACGACCCGTGTTGCAAGGCGCGACAGTCAAAATTCTTTTTCCCGTTTGTGGGCCCCATCTCACTTATCTCTTTTAACCCTCTCATTTACCTCTTTTACCTTATCTCCTTCATCTTCTACCTTCTTTTCTCATAAACAAAACCTAAACCCCATAACCTCTCCTTTACAAAAGCTTCACTTTCACCAACACCCACTCCTCAAAAGCATCTCCTCTCTTCACAAAAAACATTCCCCTCATCACTGTGGTCACTTCTACGGTAACGCATTGTTCTAACTGTAATTTCGATTTTTTTAAGTGTGTTGTGCAGGATAAATCATGCCTCCTCGGAGAGATACCGGTAAAGCGGTGGCCGAAACTTCTCGCCCTAAAAAAAGAGCACACGGCATGACAAATACTCATAACATTTTGTTTGAGGAGTCGACACACCAAAAGAAATATTCATCTTTGGTAAAGCGTAAGCTAATCCCGACCCGGTATATCTGTAACGATACGCTAGATAATTTAGGGCTGAGAATAGAAGTGCACAGAATGTTTCATATTCTTGGTATGCTTGAGTTTAGGCAATTTGAAGCGCCGACCTATGAGCGCATAACGTTTGAATTTCTGAGCACTTTGGAATTTCAGCCTAAGCATAGGTGGACAGGTACTGAGGAAGAATACTTTAGTACTCTGAGATTTTTTCTATTTGATACTGATCACAGTCTGACGGTGGCTGAATTGGGAGATGTTCTAAAGCTCCCCAGTTTTGGACCTGGAGCACCTTCGGGTAATTTTAGTGCAAGAGATTTTTGGAAGGTCATTACATGAAAATCTGATTATGTCGGGAAGGCGGAAAAGGCCTCCTGCATTCATAACCCCTGTTTCAGGTATGCGCAAAAAGGGATGGAATATACATTGTTTGGGAGAGGTGACAGTACTGGGGTGGCGACTCAGAAGGAGTTATACCTGTTGTATGGCATGGCCAACCAGGAGCTGATAAATGTAGCTGCCTTTACATCTGACCATTTGAAGCGTGTGGCAAACGCAGCTTCAGGCTAAATAAGTGTGGGAGGGATGATAACTCAGATTGCAGACCACTTGGGGTACGGTCCTCTCCTGATGGAGGAACGTACGGTCGCAGGTAAAACTAAGATCGACTTAGCTACCCTCACCACCCAAGGTATGATACAAGTCTTTAATGATTATTACTCGTTGGTAAGCCGCAATAGTCACCTCCTAGCTTTACCTGCTCCTGTTTTATTAGCATTCAAAATGTAAATAATTGGTTATATGAGAACCTGATGCAGGACGATGAAGAGCAGTTTGATGATTGTGCAGGTACAGATGATGAGGAAGGAGATGGGACGGAAGAAGTCCCTGTACCTACTCCTAGAGTCTCTCCCAATCAGGAGTCCGGCTCTTGGAACTTGACAAAGAAAGAGTGGGATTGGATGGAGAATGAGGTACGTTATCTCCGGAGCGAGCAGACGAGGCAAGGGGAGGAGCAGACGCAGCAAGGCAACGAGCAGATCCGCCAAGGAAGGTTGATTGGGGAGATGCACGAGTGGATGTGGCAGATGACGCTGCGGGACCAGCCTCCTCAACAATGAGCTCTGTGAGTCACATCCTCTACTAGTGCGTCAACAGTGGGGACACTGTGGAGTTCAAGTGTGGGGGTATTTATTTATGTGTTTTTGTTTTTCTTTATTAGGTCATTTAATTTGAGTATATTTACGTGTGTTGGTTGTCAGTTTGGCTTGATCATGAGGTTTTAGCACAATCTAAATAGTTTAGGATGATCAGTGAAGCATGAGGAGTAGATCTGTGGTTTTGGATTGAGTTTTGATGATGATCAGATCTATGGAGCATTTTATGTTTGCTATCGTATTTTAAAATCCATGAGGAATTAGGAGATTTGAACATGATATTTGAGATCAGCATGAAATTTTGAGTGAGACTGTATGGATTTGGTTGAGGTTCCCTGACCTGCGCGTAATGTCTCGCCGGAGAAGACGACCGGCGTCTTTCTCCGGCCACCACTGCAACTCTCCCTCCAACTGGAGATTCAAATGGAGAAGACAAAGTGTGAACCCTTGGATCAGCCTGGAGACTTGACTTTGTATCCCAATCGTGTGGCCACGTTTTAAACTCAGAAATTGGACTTTGGCTATGAAACGCGTCGTTTCATTTAATGAGGTGGCAACGCATGAGCCTTCAGATGCTTTGACCAGTCACTCTATTCAATGCGCCTGATTATTTTCTGGGTTTAATTGTTTTTTAATTCATTTTCATTTTATTTTATTTGTTTGTTTCATTTTAAATTCATTTTAATTCCAATATTGATCAGAAAAATACCAAAAAAATATGAGCATGTTCTTGATTTTATTTCTGATTTTATAATTCTTTTACATTTTATTTTCATGACATTTTCAATTTAATTTGGTTTGTTGCATTTTTATTAATTTCTTTAATTTGGCTTATTTTCTTCATGTATTGTTGATTTTTGTTCTTGCAATTGGTATTGAATTTGAGGCTGATTTTTGGCTATCTGGTAGGTTAGAGATGCATGATCCCATAGGATTTAATTTAGATTTTTTAGACAACATTAGGTTCTATTTTGGATTAGGATCATTAGACCTTCCATTTTAGGGTTTTCATGTGATACCTTGTGATTTAAGATTTTTTAGGTGACCTTCCCATTTGATTTGATCCCTGACTTTTCTACTATAGGTCCTTAACATTCTTAGGTTCCATTAGAAAATCTTATAGGATTTTAGGAGATGATTTAGTATTTTTCATAGATTTAGTACTTAGACTAGTTTTAAGATGCTTTCAACATAGCACTTGTTTTAGAATGACCTCAATGGTGGCCTTTAGTGCATAATAGGTTTGTTAATCTTCTTTGTTGGTGCTTTAGACATGTATAAGCTTCTGTTTGCTTGGTTGTGGTGCTTGGGTTTGGTGTTTAGACTTTCTTTTGGTAGCTTTCTTTGAGCTTATTCAATTAGGGTTTAGGAAGAGCTTAGTTGTTCTCTCATTCTTCAAATAAACATGGATTGCTTTGATTGCTTTCCATTCTCATCCCATGATTCAAGGTCCCTATGTGAAAGCCTCATCCCTCCTTTGGAAGGATGTGTGGCATTTTACAAGAGGTAGAACCTTTGAGGATGCCTGTCTCAGATGCTGGTTGAGTGCTAGGTTGGATTCCTTTGGTTTCCATCCTACTTCCCATCATCATCCAATGATCTTGATGTTAATTCTCTTCCCTTTTGTTGGAGCTTGTTGAAGCATGAAGATGAAGACTTCTCTTGAAGATGGCTTGGACTTGAAATTGGTTGCAGGCTGTTGTTTGTTTTGCTATTTGTCTGCTTTGTTGTTGAGTTGTTTGACTACTATTTTTGTCTGTTGTATTTGTTGTTTGCTTGACTGTTCTGTGTGACTGTTTGGTATGTTGCATTTAGATTAGGCTCTCATATAGATGTTTCTAGGCCTAAGATCATCCTAAAGGTTGAGAATAGCTCCCTTTGCTTGTCTGCATTTAGAGGTTGAGGCTGGCTCCCTCTGCTTAACTATTATTATCTGGCTTTGCTTGCTGGCTTAAAGTTGAGTCTGTCTCCCTTGCCTGTGCTTTGTGTGTTGCCTTTGGGCTTGCTTGCTCTAGAATTTGAGCTTGGCTCCTTCTGCTTGTGTGTTGCATTGTATGCATTTTATTTACAGTTGTTTCTGTACAGTTATTTTTCTGTTGTTGTTTTCCTTTGCCATATTCCCCTAGGAACTCTGACTTCTCTTGTTCAAGAGAAGTTATGAAAGACATTAGGGTTCTAACCATGCATGATAACATTAGTTAGCTTCCCTCCTAACCTCAACCATAGGATCAATTTTGCATGACAACTTTAGGATTGGATCAGTTCCCCTTTAGTGCGTCCGTTCTCTTCTCATCTTCAAACAAATCAAAATACAGTAATAAAGGTTAATTGACGTCGTACGTTACGAGCCTTAAGCTACTTGAGAAAGGGTAGTTGGAGAGTTTCTTTTCAACAGTCTGGATGTTTAGTATGGTACCCTTTGGATGACATGCGACGCATTCACTCTCAGGTCATA
This sequence comes from Lathyrus sativus, assembly GCA_963859935.3. Classification (NCBI taxonomy): domain Eukaryota; kingdom Viridiplantae; phylum Streptophyta; class Magnoliopsida; order Fabales; family Fabaceae; genus Lathyrus; species Lathyrus sativus. The sequence continues at coordinate 42,750,088 of OZ012739.1, forward strand.
GTCTCTAGTGCGATATCAGTTGCAAACATCCATAAAAGGACACTTCTTTAAAAAACAGAAAACAAAGATCAAACTCTTTTTGTCCTCTTGGACCTTTAATTCTTGGAAACCCTTTTCAGAAGGAGAGTTTTGTTAACTCCTGGTTCTACCGCAAATGGTAAACGCCTAAGTCTCCAAAGGTCGAGCTGCACACACCAAACTACTGGAACCGTCTGTTAACCCTACTCGAATAAAAAAAGACAAACATGTGTCTCTTGTAGTCCCGAACTACATTTGCTCTGATCTTTCACGCCATGTGAAAGTTCGTAGGCACGAGATGCGATATCTCAGCGAGCAACCTTCCCCCGTAACCCGTAGTTAGGCGAACTACGTTGACTCTGATTTCTCGTTCCAGACGGGAATACGTAGGCATAAAGTGCGACACTTTGCCGAGTCATTTTCTTTTCTTTTCAGACCAGACCTTTAATGTAGATAGATATAACAAACCCGTCAGGTAAACACAACAAACGTGGATCCCATCGAGTACGATGGACGTGAGGGGTGCCAATACCTTCCCCTTGCGTAACCGACTCCCGAATCCAGACATTGGTTGCGATGACCTTGTCTTATACCTTCTCTTCAGGTTTTTTCCGATCGTTTCCTTTCCCGTTCTGAGGTATAAATAACGAAAGGTGGCGACTCTTCTATTTTGCCGACACCTTATTTTCGCGGTAGCAACACCGGCAAAGCAGAAGAGTCGCCACCTTTCGTTATTTATCCCACAGAAAGGGAAAGGAAACGAACGGAAAAACTTGACGAAAAGGTATAAGACAAGGTCATCGCAACCATATCTGGGTTCGGGAGTCGGTTACGCAAGGGGAAGGTATTAGCACTCCTCACGTCCATCGTACTCGATGGGATCCACGCTTGTTGTGTTTATCTGGCGGGTTGGTTTTATCTATCTACGCTAAAAGTCTGGGTTCGGGACTCGGCAAAACACAGCAGTTTTATGCCTACGTATTCCCGTCTGGAACGAGAAATCAGAGTCAACGTAGTTCGCCTAACTACAGGTGAAAAGGGGGAAAGTTGCTCGTCGAGATATCGCATCTCGTGCCTACGTACTTTCACACAGCGTGAAAGATCAGAGCAAACATAGTTCGGGATAAAGAGGGGACACAGGTTTGTCTTTTTATCCGAGTACGGTTAACAAACAGTTCCAGTAGTTGGTGTATGCAGCTCGACCATTGGAGACTTAGGCGTTTACCGTTTGCGGTAGAATTGAGAGTTAACGACACTCTTTTCTTCAGAAAAGTTTTCCTTGATTTACGGGCCCACGGGGCAAAAAGGTTTGAAGTTTGCCTTCTGTCTTTTACGAAAGAACTATTTTTTATGGTTGTTTGTAGTCTGTACAGCACTAAAGACTATGACTTAGGAACGAATGCATCACATATCGTCCAAAGGACGTATACTAAACACTCTAGACGATTGAGAGGAGGCCGCTCAATTATCATTACCCAAGTAGCTTAAGGCTCGTAACGCGCTTGTACCAACTTGCCTTTATTACGTTTTTTACTGTTGTTTGAGATGAGAATAGAAAGGACGCACTAAAGGGGAACTAATCCAATCCTAAAGTTGTCATGCAAGGTTGATCTTATGATTGAGGTTAGGAGGGAACTATCTAATGTTATCATGCATGGTTAGAACCCTAATGTCTGTCACATTCCAACTTGAACAAGAAGGAATGGAAATCCTAAGGGAACATGGCAAAGGATAGCAACAGCAACAGAAATAATCTGAAGGAAATAACTGTAAGTAAAATGCATGCAATGCAGCAATACAAGCAGAAGGAGACAAACTCAACTTCTAGAGCAAACAAGCAAAAGCCAAACAGTAACAGACAAGCAGAGGGAGACAGACTCAACCTCTAATGCAAACACACAGATAAAAAGAAAAACTACACACAAGCAAGGGGAGGATCACCTCAACCCTTAATGCAAACAAGCAGATGGAGACCCACTCAACCTCTAAGCAGTCATGCTCCTAACCTATGATATTCTAAACATGCACCTATTCTAATGCATCAAGCAATTCAAACAAGGAAGAGAAACCAAAATGAGCAACAGGGGAGTCATCCCAGGCTACATCAGGTTGGAGGGGTATCAACACCAGAGTCCATCATGGGCTCAACCTCTTGAGGAATGCACAGAATCCAACCAAGGGAAGGATTAGGCTCTTCCAAGAGGGATCCCGTGTCAATAGAACAAAAAAGACTGGGTATTAGTCCTAGATATCAATCTAAGGTAACTAATTTAAAGTTTATCAACACAGAACGTCCATCTCAGGCTCAACCTGTTGAGGAATGCACAGAATCCAACCAAGGGAAGGATTAGGTTCTCCCAAGAGGGATCCTGAGAAAAGGACTTTGAGATGGATGACAGTATATAAACCAAGGGAATATACCATGCCAAGAATGTCAATCCAAGGCTCAACCTCCTGAGGAATGCACAGAATCCAACCAAAGGAAGGATTAGGCTCTCCCAGGAGGGCTCCACTTCAAGACTTGAAGGAGAAAGATAGTACAAACCAAAGGCATGTACTATACTGGGGAGTGTCAGTTCAAGGCTCAACCTCCTGAGGAATGCACAGAATCCAACCAAAGGAAGGATTAGGATCTCCCAGGAGGGATCCTCTTCAAGACTTAGAGAAAGAGGGTAGGGCAAATCCCCAAGGAAGAAATCACATATGGGACAGAAGGCAACACAACAACTTCTAAGGAACCCTACAGACTAGCTACAAGGATCACCTATGCTAGGGGAAACAAAAGCTCTATCAAGACTTCAACAAGGTTCTAATGAGGTATCTACCTAACTTCTATTCTATCAAGATAGGATTTGAGACTTAGAATCATCTAGTGATCACTATTGAGGTTCAACTAGGGGAAGCACTAAGTTAGAAGTGTTAGAACACAAATTGGTTCTTAATAATATCTCTTTGTTTTGATGATAACTGTTAGGAAATTTTGTATTTAAGAATTATATACTCTAAAATTTGCTTGAGAGTTTTACTGCAGATTGAAATGATATTAACACTCCAGAAGAAAATCTGAATTGTATACAAGAAGTTATCTAGACTCTGAAGCGCCAGATGCACTCATTAGAAGATTCTGATTGCTGATTACAGAAGATCCTGAGCGTAGTCTCCAGAAGGATCTGAAGCAAGAAGCTCCAGAAGAATATGAAGCAAGCAGAAGCATCTGAAGCAAAGCAGAAGCATCTGAAGCTAAGAAGAATATTGTATGAAGAGTTTCTCAAAGCATAGTTTCTACAGAAGTTTCTGAAAGTACTATAGCTGCCAAGTACTGAAGTTCTATGTTAAATATGCTTTGATAATCAACACGCTAAAAGCACACATGCTGCAGAAGACTCTGATACAGCAAAGTTCTGAACATCATTAGAAGACTCTGACTCAATCAGATTCTGATGAACTTGCTGAAAACTGGAGAAGAAAAATTCAAAGATTATATCCGTTGGAGTAAATCAACGTCTCTTTCCTCATTTATGCTAGACACAAAAACACAGACAAAAAGGATTTTTCTGTGCTTTCTACTTCTAGGAAAGGTCACTTGATGTGAAGACAAAAAGGCTCAGACCTTTTTGGGACACTCTTCTCAACGTTCAGCTTCCTTGGATCAGCTACTTATAAAAGGAAGACTCCACCAAATTCTTCAGTTAGACATTTTGCTGAAAAGAAATCAAAACATTCAAAGCTCTCATTCTTTCATATTCATTCTTAGAATTCTTTGTACTTAAACTTAAGAGAAAAATCATTGTTGTGATAAAAGCTTTTTAGAAGCATTCATACTCTTGTATTAGATTTACATTGATTGTAAAGGTTTTCCTTAAGAGGATTCAGTTGGAATCAGTAGCTCTTGAGAAGACTAAGAACAGTTGTTCTTAGGTGTTACTATTGTAATATGTTTGATTAAATAGTGGATTAAGTCCTTGTTGAGAAAGGCAAATCACTCTAGGAAGGGTGGACTGGAGTAGTTGAGTTCAACGAACCAGGATAAAAATAATTGTGTTTTTATTTCTAAGTTTTAATCTTTCATACTTATTCAACCCCCCTTCTAAGTATTTTCTCACCTTCAGTTGGCATCAGAGCTCCGGTTCTGTGTGTGCTACCACTTAACAGTGACAGTAAAGATCCAGAGAGAAATGCTTTGATATATATTTATTTGTTACAATGGCTGATAATACAATATCCAACATTAACAATAAATATGAAGAAAGGGACAGGATCAGCACCAAACCCCCCATGTTTGATGGGGAGAAATTTGATTACTGAAAAGACAGAATTGAGAGTTTTTTCCTAGGATATGATGTTGATCTATGGGATCTAGTCATAGATGGATATGTTCATCCCACAGATGGGAATGGCAAGAAGATAGACAGAAAATCTATGACAGATGCTCAGAAGAAAGATTTTAGAAATCATCACAAAGCAAGAACTATATTATTGAATGCAATTTCCCATACTGAGTATGAAAAGATTACAAACAGGGAAACTGCTTTTGATATGTTTGAATCTTTAAAAATGACTCATGAGGGAAACTCTCAAGTCAAGGAGACAAAAGCTCTGGCTCTGATCCAGAAGTATGAGGCCTTTAAGATGGAAGACTCTGAATCTGTTGAAGCCATGTTCTCCAGATTTCAGATCCTCACAGCTGGGCTAAAAGTTCTGGACAAGGGATACTCTACATCAGATCATGTAAAGAAAATCATCAGAAGTCTACCTACCAGATGGAGACCAATGGTGACTGCCTTGAAGATGGATAAAGATCTGAACAAGATCTCCTTAGAAGAACTCATCAGCTCACTGAGGAGCCATGAAATTGAGCTTGAGGAAGATGAACCTTAGAAGAAAGAAAAAGGTAAATCTGTTGCCTTAAAATCTAACAAATCTGCTAAAGCTTTGCAGGTTATTGTAGAAAGCTCTGAAGAATCTTCTTCTGAAGAAGAAGATGAATTATCCATGCTGTCCAGAAGGATCAACAGACTCTGGAAGCACAAGGGAAAGAAGTTCAACAACTTCAGAAGATCTGATAATAGAAAGGAATCTTCTGGGCACAGAAGATCTGGCAAGAAAGAAGTTGTGTGCTATGAGTGCAAAGAACCTGGGCATTACAAGAATGATTGCCCCAAACTTCAAAAAGAAAAACCCAAGAAGAAGTTTAACAAAAAGAAGAAGGTTCTGATGGCAACATGGGATGACTCAGATGAATCTGAATCATCTTCTGAATCAGAAGAAGAATGTGCTAATGTTGCACTGATGGCCAGCACAGAGGATCAAGAGGAAGGAACCTCAGGATATGAATCAGATTCTGAATCTGATGATGACGCTGAAGAGGTAATGGCTAAACTTACCAAAGAAGAACTTATAAAAGTTTTAACAGAAGTTCTTAAAAGTTATAACAATATCAAACTCAAATACAAGAAGCTGAAAAGCAATCTTGAATCTAAGATTGATCTTCTAAAGACAGAACTTGTTGAGCAAAAAGAAATTAATCTAAAAATCAAAAATGACTTTGAAATAACTCAACAAGAATCTGAATCTAAGACTAAGTCATGTGAAAACATTTTAGAAAAATATGACTCTAGCTTTCAGAGATTCCTTACTAAGAGCATAGACAGAAGCAAGATGGCTTCTATGATCTATGGTGTTAGTGGGAACAACAGAAGAGGTATTGGATATGAATCTTCATCTGGAAGTAATCCAAAATCTGTTGACAAACTTTTCATCAAGAAGACACCTCTGTATTCTCAATTTAAATTTGGTCACTTAAATGACATTAAACATATAAGCTCTGAGAAGAGTACATATGTGTTTAAACCCAAGGCAAGTCAGAATAAACATTATGTTGAAAAACAGAAGTTTAGACAAACCTACAAACCAACTAACCCCAAAGGACCCAAGAAGATCTGGGTACCTAAAAACAAAATAATTCCTGTTGCAGATGTTCTTAGCAGCAAGGTCAGGACGCCAATCATGGTACCTGGACTCTGGATGCTCACGACACATGACAGGAGAAAAGTCTATGTTCCAAAGCCTGGAACTTAGATCTGGAGGTGATGTGAAGTTTGGAGGGAACCAGAAGGGCAAAATCATTGGATCTGGCACTATTGGAAATGGTAAACTTCCTTCTATTACTAATGTTTTACTTGTTGAAGGGTTAAAGCATAACTTATTGTCCATAAGTCAATTAAGTGACAATGGTTATGATATTACCTTTAATCAAAAATGTTGTAAAGCTATTAGTCAAAAGGATGGCTCTATCCTATTTAGTGGTAAGAGGAAAAACAACATTTATAAAATAAATCTTTCAGAACTTAAAGTTCAAAATGTTAAATGCCTCTTGTCTGTTAATGAAGAGCAATGGGTCTGGCACAGAAGATTGGGCCATATTAATATGAGACGTATATCTCAAATTAATAAACTTAATCTTGTCAGAGGTCTCCTTAATCTGAAGTTCACTTCAGATGCTCTTTGTGAAGCATGCCAAAAGCGGAGGTTTTCAAAAACATCTTTTAAATCAAAAAATGTTGTTTCTACTTCTAAACCACTAGAACTACTTCATATTGATCTGTTTGGACCAGTGAAAACTGCATCCATCAGAGGCAAGAAGTATGGATTAGTCATTGTTGATGACTATAGTAGATGGACATGGGTAAAGTTCTTAAAACACAAGGATGAGTCACATTCTGTGTTCTTTGACTTCTGCAAGCAAGTCCAGAATGAAAAGGATTTTAAAATTATAAAAGTCAGAAGTGATCATGGTGGTGAATTTGAAAATAAATATTTTGAAAAATATTTTTCTGAAAATGGCATTGCTCATGATTTTTCCTGTCATAGAACTCCACAACAAAATGGGGTTGTAGAGAGGAAAAACAGAACTCTGCAAGAAATGGCCAGAACCATGACCAATGAGACAATTCTGGAAAAACACTTTTGGGCAGAAGCAATCAACACAACTTGTTACATTCAGAACAGAGTGTCTGTTAGACCTCTTCTGAAGAAGACTCCTTATGAACTGTGGAAGAACAAAAAGCCCAACATTTCATATTTTCATCCTTTTGGATGTATCTGCTATATATTGAATACTAAGGATAATCTGAACAAGTTTGATTCCAAAGCACAGAAGTGTTTCATGCTTGGATATTCTGAACGCTCTAAAGGCTACAGAGTATACAACACTGAGACACAGGTTGTGGAAGAATCCATTCATGTCAGATTTGATGATAAGCTTGGCTCTGAAAAGCCAAAGCAGTTTGATAACTCTGCAGATAGGAAAGTAGTCTTCATTGACTCTGAAGTTCCAGAAGTAGATAAAATTCAAGTGAAGGAACCAGAAGTAACTCCAGATGCTACTCCTTTAACTTCTCAGATGAATAATCTAAACATTTCTGAAGAATCAACTTTTAGAGGATCATCATCCAGAATTAAAGCTTCTCATCCAGAGGATGTTATTATTGGAAAGAAGGATGGTCCCATCAGAACAAGATCCTTTCTAAGATCATCTGAAGCATCTCTATTTGGACTAGTGTCAGAAATTGAACCATCTTCTGTAGATGAAGCTCTGCAAGACAATGATTGGATTATTGCCATGCAAGAAGAGCTAAATCAATTCAGCAGAAATGATGTATGGGATCTAGTTCAAAGACCTCAAGGATTCAATATAATTGGTACAAAATGGGTCTTCAGAAATAAGCTAAATGAGAAAGGAGAAGTTGAAAGGAATAAGGTAAGGCTGGTTGCTAAAGGGTACAGTCAACAAGAAGGTATTAATTACACTGAGACATATGCTCCAGTGGCAAGGTTAGAATCTATACGCCTTCTTATTTCATTTGCTACACAAAATAACATCACTCTGTATCAGATGGATGTTAAAAGTGCCTTTCTTAATGGTATTATAGAAGAAGAAGTTTATGTCCACCAACCTCCTGGTTTTGAAAATGAAAAATTTCCAGATCATGTTTTCAAATTAAAGAAATCTCTATATGGTTTAAAACAAGCTCCCAGAGCTTGGTATGAGAGATTGAGCAATTTTCTTCTGGAGAAGAATTTTATCAGAGGCAAAGTGGATACAACACTCTTTTGTAAATCAATTAAGAAAGATCTTCTAATTTGCCAAATTTATGTAGATGACATTATTTTTGGATCAACAAATATTATGCTTGGAAAGGAGTTTGCTACATGTATGCAGGCAGAATTTGAAATGAGCATGATGGGAGAACTCAGATTCTTTCTAGGAATCCAAGTTAATCAAACTCCAGAGTGCACTTATATACATCAGACAAAATATGTTAAAGAACTTCTGAAGAAATTTAACATGTCTGACAGTAAGGTGGCAAAGACTCCAATGCATCCTACTAGCTCACTTGGCAAGGAAGAGGTAAGTAAGAAAGTAGACCAGAAGCTCTACAGAGGTATGATTGGCTCTCTTCTTTATCTTACTGCTTCTAGACCTGACATATTGTTCAGTGTTTGCCTGTGTGCTAGATTCCAATCAGATCCTAGAGAATCACACTTGACAGCTGTCAAGAGGATTCTAAGGTATCTGAAAGGTACTTCTAATATGGGTTTGTGTTACAGAAAATCTGATGATTTCAAATTAGTTGGATTCTGTGATGCTGACTACGCTGGAGACAGAGTGGAAAGAAAAAGCACTTCTGGAAGTTGTCAATTTCTAGGAAGAAATCTAATCTCCTGGTACAGCAAGAAGCAACCCACAATTGCACTTTCTACCACAGAGGCTGAATATATTGCTGTTGTTGGATGAAGCACGCAGATGCTCTGGATGAAGAGTCAACTAGAAGATTATCAAATTTTTGAAAGTAACATTTCTATCTTTTGTGATAATACTTCTGCTATATGTTTGTCCAAAAATTCCATTTGACATTCTAAGGCAAAACATATAGAAATTAAGCATCATTTCATCAGAGACTATGTTCAGAAGGGAATCATAAATTTAGCCTTTGTTGATACAGATCATCAATGGGCAGATATTTTTACAAAACCCCTTGTTGAAGATAGATTCAATTTTATTCTGAAAAATATTGGTATGGATTTTTGTCCAGAATGATATTTATCAGAAGCAAATTTTTACAGATGCAAAAATGCTTAATGCTCTGAAGTATTTCTTCTAATTGCTATTTTATTCTGATTATTATTTCTTTTGTGAATCTCTGAACTAACAATCTTTAGAAGATCTGAACGTTGGCTAACGTTTCATTTCTTAAGAGAATTCAGAACACATGCAAGCAAACACGTGTCACACCAAATCTGAAGAGGTGGCGTGTACATAACTGAAGAGACGTTTGAGGTGAAGTTTGAATAGTGAAAATCTTGATTTTCCCCCCAAATTGTCAGAAGCAGATAATGTTTGTAATGATTATTATTCTTTTCATTTATTGCTTGTTAAAACGTGCATATTTCTGACTGTTGATTTTCCTAAGTGTTTTAGTATAAATACATGACTTGTATTCACTTTCACACTTTTCACACTCTCAGAAAAATTATATGCGTTTTCATCTTCTATTTGCTCTGCATAAAAACCCTAAACCTAAGCGTTTGACAAAGCATTCTTCAATGGCAACTTCATCATCAACAGCTGCTCAATTTCAATCTTCTATGGCTGCTGTAACTTCAGAAAACATGGGTGTTGCTCCCTATTCTCCTCCCAAAAGAACTCTTCTAACCCCTGTTGAAAAATTGGAAGTTCTATATGAATCCATGGTTGAGTTTGACTCTCTTGCAGAAAATGGGTTTGAGTTTCGTTCCATCATTGGAGCTCAAGGATGGGTCAAATATTTTGATACGCTCTTTGGACCAGTTTATCCCCTCCTTGTGAAAGAATTCTGGATCCATGCATCAGCTTACCCCAAGTTCATCTTGTCTTCTGTGCTGGGAAAAGAAATTATTATCACAGAAGATCTGATAAGAAAACTAATTGGTTATGAAGAAACAGATGGTGTTTCCCACTTGCCAGCTGGGCGTGTGGACATGGATGAGGTATATGAAGAAGTAATGACTGTTGGTCAAGCTTCTAACAAATTCAAGGATCTGAAGCCTGACTACAAGATCTGGGCCAAGATCTTCATGGGATGCATCCACCATAGGAAGTCAACTAATTCTCCAGACTATGTCAATAATGAACAACTCTATTTCATGTATTGCCTTAGTCAGAGCACCAAGGTAGATCTTCCATACATTCTTTTTATGCATCTGTGGAACCATATAAATGCATCTAGAAAGTATGTGAAGGAGAAAGGACAGAAGATCAGAACTTGGATCCCCTTTGGAAGGTTGATCTCATATCTTCTTACTGAGAATGGTTTGGTCACTGCTCTGTACGCTGCTGGAGTTACAGAGGAATTAGAATTTATAATGGGAAAGCCTATGAATGCTAAAAGTCTTCAGAGACTCAAAATTGTTGATGAACTCACAACAGCTCCCAAGAAGCTGAATGTGTCTGAACTGAATAAGAGGGTTCCTGTAGATGACTTTCCTTTATTCTTTGCTGAAGAGCCCAGACATATAGTTGTTATGTATATTGATGAATGCAAGAAGGAAGGAAAACCCGTTCCTGCTAATGTGATTCAGCTAGCTAGACAACCACTACCAAATGCAGAAGAAGAAGAAGAAGCACAACTACAGAGGAAAAGGACTCAGCCAGTAGTGGACTCTGCACCTGCTTAGAAGAAGGTCAAGATTGCTGAGAAGTCAAAGAAGCTCTTGAAGAGAAAAGAATCTGAAGAAGCTGCTTCTGTACCTGCCAAGAGGATCAAAATAAAAGGTACTAAATCTTCTGTATCTTCTGCAAATATTGTTATAAATGATTCTAATATTAAGTCTATGCCAAAACCACCTTCAACACAAACCACTTCTGTTACTGCTCCCAGTTCCATATCTCCATTACAACAAACACCTGTTCTATCTCAAACAACAACACAAACAATTCCAACACCAACAGTTTATGTACCAAAACCTTCTCAACCCAAAATCCTTATCAAACAATTTGTTCCACGAACACAACCCTCATAACAACAACCATCAGAACAACAACCACAACCTTCTGAACAACAAATATCATCTGAACAACCAGAGAAACAACAAGAATCTCAACCAGAAAAAGCCTCTGAAAATCCACCATCAAATAATCCACCATCTGAACCCATTGCACCTGTTACTTCTGAACCTACAAAAGTAACTTCTGCTCCCATGTCATCAGAATCTATCTCCATTCCATCTGAGTCACCCATCTCAGAACAACCATCCAAACCATCTGACATTCCTTCAGAACAAACCAACTCTTCTGAACCTCACATCCCTGAGACAGATGTTCTTTATATCACACCTTTAAAAACTGTGTTTCAAGTATCTCCTACCTCCTGTACACCAACCACATCTTCTAACTCCTCAGAATCAGAACTCCACCCAGATTTTCTAATCTCTCCATCTAAAAAATACTCTGAGGTAAACCAACCAGAACCCAGCATACCTTTAAAAGATTCCATTCCAGATCCTATTCCCACACCTACACCTACACCATCATCTGAGATTTTGATTCCCAATCCAAACCCAAGCTCTTTTATATCTTGTGCCCAAGTATCCTCTTTGTTTCATAATTTGGCCTATGGTTTCAAACTAAAATATTTTTATGACAAAGTTGAACCTTCTGATCCCATCAACCCTCTGAAACCAAAACTAACCATGACCCTTCCATCTGTGATTCTTGATTACATAAAATCTATGTCAGATGTAGAACCTTTAGCAACCATATCATGTTTTGCAAAATCGGATAAAGTTGTTGCTTCAGCTCTGACAATTACATCTGATAACACTATTGAATCTGATGAACCACCAAAATCTGCTTTCAAACCCTACTCAAATGCACCTTTTGATGTAGTTACCCCTCACAGAAGAGCTAAACCTCATTTGCTAAATGCTTTACTCAGATCAAAAGAAAAAGCTCCTGAGATACCCTTCATTCCATATTATCCTCCTCCTCTGATCTCTATTCAGAAATCTCTTTTTCCACCAACTCCCCAACCTAAACCTATAACTCTGGAAACCTTGTTACGTCCAAAGCCCATACTTAATGTTAATCATTTATTTCAAACGTTTTTGCAAGAAATACAGATGTATTTAGGTACTGTTCAGAAGAAATGCTCAGCAACAATGGATGCCAAAGAATCTGACATCATCTGGAATGGATTCATAAACAGATTCAACTCTGTAGCTTCAAATCTGAAGAACGTCTGTTCTGATGATGCAAAGCTCAGATTTGCTGAGGCTGCAAGGACTCTATTCTGGACTGTCAACAAATCTGAACCTCTGCTTCTTTTAGATGCTCCTCCACCATCACTAGAATCTAATGAAAATGCATCTGAAGAAAATCCGTTGGCTATGACTCTGGTAGACCCTCCTTCTGATTCCAATGCTCCAGAATCTACAAACCAAATGGAAATTGACTCTGTTCAGGCTACAGAACCTCATCATACTTCTTCATCTGAGATAAAGAAAGAACATCCAGATTTTGAAGATAAGATTGCTGCTCTAGAAGCTGGACAGTCAGAGATAAAATCCTGGATGGCAAAACAGGATAAGAAGTCTGAAGATATGACAGAATGTATGTCAAAGCAAGATGAAAAGAATGAAACTATGGCTAAGTGGATGTCCAAGCAAGAGCAATCATCCTCTGAGATTACAGATCTATTGAAGATGCTTTTGTCCAAACACTCTTAGATTTTTTTTCTAATGTTTTTGCATCTGTTGTTTGCATCTGTACTTTATTGCTATATCTTCTGATGTTTGCCTTTGTACTCTTGATCTAATCTTTTGAATGAATCAAAGTTTTCTCCATTATATTATCTAATTTACTGTTTCCTTTTATTTGTCCTTTTTTAAAGGTTTTACTTTTTGCTTATGACAAAAAAGGGGGAGAAAATATATATCTGAACTGTTTAATATAACTTCGCCAGAATGAAACTTCAGACATGTCTATTTTATCTAACATTTAATCTGACTATTTCAGAACATTTGATAAGTACATTCTATAAAAGAAACTCTGAGTCTCTCAGATCATTTGTCTATTATCAAACTCTGAATCTTAAATCTGCAAGACATTCTGACCTTCAAATGCTATAAGAACAAACAAGATCTAACTCTGAAGGTTACTCAAGACAAAAGGGAAGTTTCTATTCCTTATTTGTATTTAACTCAGGGGGAGATTCATCATCTCAGGGGGAGTTATAATTCTAATATGTTCAGCTAAACAAAATTTCTGATACTTTTTGTCATCATCAAAAAGGGGGAGATTGTTAGAACACAGATTGGTTCTTAATAATATCTCTTTGTTTTGATGATAACTGTTAGGAAATTTTGTATTTAAGAACTATATACTCTAAAATTTGCTTGAGAATTTTACTGCAGATTGAAATGATATTAACACTCCAGAAGCAAATCTGAATTGTATACAAGAAGTTATCTAGACTCTGAAGCGCCAGATGCACTCATTAGAAGATTCTGATTGCTGATTACAGAAGATACTGCGCGTAGTCTCCAGAAGGATCTGAAGCAAGAAGCTCCAGAAGAATCTGAAGCAAGCAGAAGCATCTGAAGCAAAGCAGAAGCATCTGAAGCTAAGAAGAATATTGTATGAAGAGTTTCTCAAAGCATAGTTTCTACAGAAGTTTCTGAAAGTACTATAGCTGCCAAGTACTGAAGTTCTGTGTTAAATATGCTCTGATGATCAACACGCTAAAAGCACACATGCTGCAGAAGACTCTGATACAGCAAAGTTCTGAACATCATTAGAAGACTCTGACTCAATCAGATTCTGATGAACTTGCTGAAAACTGGAGAAGAAAAATTCAAAGATTATATCCGTTGGAGTAAATCAACGTCTCTTTCCTCATTTATGCTAGACACAAGAACACAGACAAAAAGGATTTTTCTGTGCTTTCTACTTCTAGGAAAGGTCACTTGATGTGAAGACAAAAAGGCTCAGACCTTTTTGGGACACTCTTCTCAACGTTCAGCTTCCTTGGATCAGCTGCTTATAAAAGGAAGACTCCACCAAATTCTTCAGTTAGACATTTTGATGAAAAGAAATCAAAACATTCAAAGCTCTCATTCTTTCATATTCATTCTTAGAATTCTTTGTACTTAAACTTAAGAGAAAAATCACTGTTGTGATAAAAGCTTTTTAGAAGCATTCATACTCTTGTATTAGATTTACATTGATTGTAAAGGTTTTCCTTAAGAGGATTCAGTTGGAATCAGTAGCTCTTGAGAAGACTAAGAACAGTTGTTCTTAGGTGTTACTATTGTAATCTGTTTGATTAAATAGTGGATTAAGTCCTTGTTGAGAAAGGCAAATCACTCTAGGAAGGGTGGACTGGAGTAGTTGAGTTCAACGAACCAGGATAAAAATAATTGTGTTTTTATTTCTAAGTTTTAATCTTTCATACTTATTCAACCCCCCTTTTAAGTATTTTCTCACCTTCAAGAAGCACCCTAAAAACCACCTAAGTATTAAATCTAATTAAAATACTAAATCAACTTCTAAAAATCTATGAATTTTTCTAAGGGATCCTAAAGGTATTGGGAACCTAGGGTAAAAAGATCAGAGCCTAAATCAATGTTCAAGGTCACCTAAGAAATTATAAACCAAAAGGTATCAAAGGAAAGGCCAAAAGGGGAAGCCTCTAAAAACCTACTCCAAAACAGAACTTAGAGCTGTCTAAAAATTAGGACAAAACCTACAATCTCATCAATGAGTCTACAACTAGCCAGCAAAATATTAAGATCAAATTCTATACCAAAAAGGAGTACAAAAATCAGCAAATAACAAGCTCAAAATGCCAAATTAAAAAAAAAATCAATAAAATGGAAAAATGGCAAATAAATTGGAAATTGCACAAAAATAAAATCCAAGGGCATCAAAAAAATCAGAAATTAAATCAGGAACATGCTCATATTTTTTCCACATTTTTCTGATCATTATTCTATTTATTATGAATTAAAGAAGATAAAAACAATTAAAGAAAATCAAAAAACAATTAAAGAAAATAAAAAATCCAAGAAAATATCAGAGCCTTTGGATCTAATTACTAGTCCATGCATCTAGTGGTCTCAGCGCGTGCCAGCGCATTAATGGAACGGCAGCGTTTTGGCTGGTTAAGGGTCCAAGTCGCAGGATGAATCTCACGCGTTCAATCTGGAGACTAAGTCAAGCGAAAACCTACATCTAAGGGCTCATAGTCATCGTCTTCATTTTAAACCTGCAACTGGGAGGGAACCAGGACGGTGGCCGGAGAAGACCTCTGATCGTCTTCTCCGGCGAGGCAAACAGTGACAAAGCCTCAAAACCCAACCAAACTCAATGAAACTGGTACCAATCTCTTCGTTTTTTCCTCCTGATCATGAATATCCACTCCAATTTTAATAATTCCTCATGAATCTTGAAACACGAACATGAGCAGAAGAAATCACCAATTCCACACTCATCACCAAACTTCAAATTGATGCCACAGATCTCTTCCTCATCTCTCAGGGATCATCCTAAGCTATTCAGTTTCCATTAGCTCTCCAAGAACAAGCAGTTACGATCTCAAACAGAAATTGGATCATGACCTAAATTGTCTCTAAACTCCAAGATTAAGATCCTAAATCCATCTACATTCTTCCCTAAGCCTTAACCACAGTCTAAATCATGCTACAACACCCTAAAATGAGAGGAATTTTGAAGTTTACCAACCTGAACTGAAGCTTGAAATTGGAGTGCTTACAGAGTGAAATTTGCTTCCAGAAAGTGCAGAATTCTTCACTGATGATCACTGAAGCTAACTGAATCCACAATTGGCCTTGAAATCCTCTGGAAATGTGAACACGAATTTGGATTTGAGAGCTTCAATCTTCAACTGATGTAACTGATTTCTTCACCAAATGCCACCAAAAAAACTCTGAACTGGATCAGGAGCTTATATAGGATCTGTTTGGACAATCCTTAGGCCCATTGGAGGCCCAAATTTAGATATCCAAAATTCACTTTTCTCTTCTAAACTCTCACATGGCAGCCACGAGTTTTCTCTGTTTCTAGCTTCAACAAGCTTCAAATGCATTGCAAGTGCATTGGTGAGAATGAAGGGATTAGATTGAGGGCTTGAATTGATCCTATGGTCAAGATTGATTATGTTACTTCCATTCTAAGTAATCCACACAATGTCCATGAATTAGGCCTCAAACCCCAAATGTAAAATTGCCACTCTCTTTAAAATGTCATTTCCAATCAGAAAATGCATAAACTTGTGAAGTTTTGAACAATTGTGATTTATTTTGAATTTTTCCTTTTAATCATTTTAAAAATGCCTTTTGTCAAATTCCTCCAAACCAACTCTTGTTCTAAGCCAAATCAATGCCTCATGGATACATGGTTAACCTTAAAATCCCATTTTGAGCAAGTTTCAAGTTGGACAAAACTTCATTTGGAGTGTGCAAGATAGTGAAAATGACCTAGAATGCAAAATGACCTGTAATCTCACTTTCCCAAAATACCCCTGACTTGTAAACTTCATAACTTGAGTTCTACAAATCATATGAAAGACTTCTAGTACATTTTGGAAAGATAAGACCAAGACCTACAACTTTCATGTTGGCCAAAAGTTGAGGAGAAACATCCTTATAGGTCAAAAATGCCTTGGAAGTTGGTTAACTTTTGCAGACAAAATTCACATTCATCTGATGACTTGTAACTTGTCTGGATCATAACTTGAGCTCTATAAATCCAATCAAGGACTTCTAGTACTCAAATTAAATCTAAGAACATGCTTTACAAGTTCCATGTCGGTCAAAAGTTGAGATGAAACTTGTATCTTGAGATAAGTGGTCTTGAAGTCAGGCACTAAATAGGGGATTTTACCCTGAGAACCCTAGTTTAGCAACTCCTCACACTTTGAATTCTTCTTGAATTGATCCTAGAATGACACCTCATGCCTCAACACAACCTTCCATGACCTCAGACTTAGAATTGAGTCTTAATCTCCTTTAATAGCACAGTTGACTCAAGGTTACCCAGATGAAAACCCTAATTGCAACCCTTCAACTGTGACTTTCCACGCTTGGCATAAACACTTGAATGAACTCTACCATGACCCTCAAGGCCTCCAATGAGCTTCAATGACAATATCCACCCCTAACCATGGGCTTATGATTCTCAGGTGATCCTCAGATAGGCTCCTAGACAGGAGATGAGCCACATTCACTTGCTTGCCTTTCTTCAAGGACTTTGGCTTGCTTCTGATGATGATAACCACTTGATGACTTGAATATAATCTCTAGATTAGGATTTGAACCTTTGATAACCTCAATTGGCTAAGCACACCTTTCTTGATCCCCTGTAAAATGCAACATGACTATGCAAGGTGAATGCTAAAACAATGATATGCTAATGGGATGAAACATAAACCAAGTAAGAAAAAGGTTAGGCAAATTTTGGGGTGCAACAGCTGCCCCTATTCAAGCGGCTTGAACCTGACTGGATGAAAAGCGAATGGATTTCGAACAATCAAGATAAAAGACGGTTGAATACCAAAGAACCCGGAAATTTGCTAACAAAAGAAATAATCTGCGAAAACCGCTCGGGGGCAAAATATCCGGAGAATTGAATTTGGTTGTCACAGCAACAAACTGATCAATCATCTGATACAGAACACCTGATTTCAACATCAACCACCCGTGTGACACCACAAGCATTGAATTCACATACTGGATCAACAACAATCAATCTTCAAATATACGCTACAATAAGCGGGCACCGAGCCATAGGACCATATCAAAATATTATCCTCGACCTTCCATTTCCGAAGAAATGAGCAAAGCACTACGTAAAGCGCGTCATCAATATACTATCTTTGATCTTCCATTCCCGAAGAAACGAGCAAAGCACTACGTAAAGCGCGTCATCAATATATTATCCTTGATCTTCCATTTCCGAAGAAACGAGCAAAGCACTACGTAAAGCGCGTCATCAATATACTATCCTTGATCTTCCATTTCCGAAGAAACGAGCAAAGCACTACGTAAAGTGCGTCATCCATGTACTATCCTGGATCTTCCATTTCCGAAGAAACGAGCAAAGCACTACGTAAACTGCGTCATCAATATACTATCCTTGATCTTCCATTTCCGAAGAAACAAGCAAAGCACTACGTAAAGCGCGTCATCCATGTATCCTGGATCTTCTATTTCTGAAGAAACGAGCAAAGCACTACATAAAGCGTGTCATCCATGTACTATCTTGGATCTTCCATTTCCGAAGAAACGAGCAAAGCACTATGTAAAGCGCGTCATCTATGTAGTATCCTGGATCTTCCATTTCCGAAGAAACGAGCAAAGCACTACGTAAAGCGCGGATCGGGCATCCGAAGACTTGAACAAGCAACTCTGCGGGGCATTTCTGACGTCAACTGCCAGACATCCATCTTGAACAAACATGGGTAACAACTTCAACGGTCTAATCATGAAGTCTTTTAACACTGACGTAACAGCAATCTGAGGGAAACTTCGCTGGGGAAGAAGAGGAACTCAATCCAACAACTCTGATGAGGGCACACATGATAGGACGAACGTTATCACCACACATAGCATGCCAAGAATTTGAATATCCGAAAACCATCCTGAACAAGAATTCCAATCACCTGCAGGGAAAAACACCTGAGAACAAAGAGGTAACCAACCTAGCTTATGTTTCAAATGCATATGTTTGAACAATGGCGTAATACTCCATACGGAATGGAAATGCTACGCGTTTGGGTAAATGCTATGCACGATGCAAATGCAAAGAGGCGTTCCCGCAAAATAAATGCTGGAGGAACGAAACCAAACTTTCACTAGGGGAAGAAACAAATCTGCTGGGGATATCTCAGAATATCCGGAGCTACAAACTCTGCTGAGGATGAACAACCTATTGGAGGAAGGACAACCCGCTAGAGAACAGAAAGAACAATCCTGCGTGGGGATGACCCTTTCAAACCACGGACAACCTGGTTGTACTCTATGAGGACTTCACTGGGGATTAAATGTGCACCTGACCACCTGTTGGGAATGTACGTAACTGCCTGACTGCTTGCTAGCTTGTATCCAACTCTTCTGGGGATAAGAATGTGAATTTCATCTGTTGAGAAGGAATAAGTTTTACATAGAGCCTGCTCCTACGTTAAGGGACTCCGACTAAGGAAAGATGATCCCTTGGCTTTTGCTTCAAAGGTAACGACCCTACAAACTATGAACGAAACAAGACATCCTATACAAAAGGAACTATCTTGGTCATTATCCGCGACAATTGTTCAGTTAATTCGAAGTTTTAACAATTATTGGCCAAGGCCCGCAAGTTTATGCACGTGCAGGTTTATCAAAACATCGGCGTTTTTCACAAACAAAACAGTAAAAGTTAAAACAAGAAACAACCATCAAGTACTGAATAGTATGCGTTTATTGATAACGGGCCTGTAACTAGGCAAAGTTTTTACAGTGGATGCAACTCCTAAAAAGAGAAAGTTACAAAATAAATAGAGATATGTACATAGGTACAAAGAAATTTGTATACATGTCGGCAACGTGGTGCAAACAAACACCATGAGCTAATCCTCATATGACTCGCCTGACTCCGACGCCTTCCTGATGCCCCGTCTTCGGAAGAGATTGACTTGGATAATCGACCCTCAAGCACTCCCAAACCACTGAGCAATGCAGTATCAAACTCGGACCGCAGTCATTTTCTTTTTCAATCCCTAACTTTTGCCTGAATCGCCCTTTTGGGTTTTCGATTCACCGGGATACCTTTTTTGCCGAAGTCGCCTTTTCAGCTTTTCGACTTCGCGGGTGTACATCTTTTCAATTTTTATCCCTATTTTTTTCCCGAACCTTTTTCTCTTTTTTTTTCTAGAATCACCGGGATGCCCCATTTTTGCCAGGACTTTCTTTTTCTCTGTCCAGCGGGTTTTTTTAAGCGAAGTATTTTTTAACTGCGTCCGAGTTCACAGGGGATGTAAAATCCTCGCCATCCATGGTGGATAACAATAAGGCTCCTCCAGAGAAGACTTTTCGAACGACGTATGGACCTTCATAGTTAGGAGTCCATTTGCCCCTGTGATCTGATTGTGGTGGGAGAATCTTCTTCAACACTAAATTACCTGTCTGAAAGCTTCGAGGGTGCACCTTCTTCTCAAAAACTTTCTTCATCCGACTCTGATATAACCGACCATATGCGATAGATGCAAGTCTCTTCTCATCCATCAAGCTGAGCTGATTCAGTCTATTCTTTATCCACTCTGCCTCATCAAGTTTGACATCAAACTGACAACCAACACACGAAAATACACTCAAATTAAATGACCTAATAAAGAAAAACAAAAACACATAAATAAATACCCCCACACTTGTACTTAATAGTGTCCCCACTGTTGACGCACTAGTAGAGGAGGTGAATCACATAGCTCATTGTTGAGGAGGTTGGTCTCGCAGCGTCATATGCCGCATCCACTCGTGCATCTCCCCAATCAACCTTCCTTGTCGGATCTGCTCGTTTCCTTGACGCGTCTCCTCCTCCCCTTGCCTCGTCTGCTCGCTCCAGAGATAACGTACCTCATTCTCCATCCAATCCCACTCTTTCTTTGTCAAGTTCCAAGAGTCGGACTCCTGATTGGGAGAGACTCTAGGAGTAGGTACATGGACCTTGACAAAGAAGTCCTTGTACCTACTCCTAGAGTCTCTCCCAATCAGGAGTCCGGCTCTTGGAACTTGACAAAGAAAGAGTGGGATTGGATGGAGAATGAGGTACGTTATCTCCAGAGCGAGCAGACGAAGCAAGGGGAGGAGCAGACACGGCAAGGCAATGAGCAGATCTGCCAAGGAAGGTTAATTGGGGAGATGCACGAGTGGATGCGGCAGATGACGCTGCGAGACCAACATCCTCAACAATGAGCTCTGTGAGTCACCTCCTCTACTAGTGCGTCAACAGTGGGGACACTGTTGAGTTTATGTGTTTTTGTTTTTCTTTATTAGGCCATTTAATTTAAGTGTATTTTCATGTGTTGGTTGTCAGTTTGAAAGCACGACTAAAACCTGTCATACCCCAAATTTGTCCTACCTTTTTCAAAAATTTTCATTCGCCCGACTTTGTTTTAACTTACCTCGTTTGTACAACATAGTGTATTTTTCAGCAAAAATGAGCAAAATAACCTTTTTCACCTTTTTACCCAATAAGGGTGCGCCACGTGGCATTTTATTTATTTATTTATTTTTTGTCTTATAATGTATTTTAATTTTTATAACATGTAAATATAATATAATTTTAAAATTAGTTAATTATTAGCTTAGATTTAGAACTGAAGTAGAAATTATATTAGAATATTTAATTATTTTAGATTAGATTTTTAATTAGAGTTAGGTTTTTTATTAGAATTAAAATAGGTTTTTAGAATATATTTAGTTCTTAATTATTGATTAGAACTTTAGTTAGTAAATAGAAACAAAATCAATTAAAAATTAAAAAAAGAGAGAAAAAAAATGGAAGTGGGAGTGAGGTCTGGGCCGTGTGGAAAGCCCATTGAGAGGCTGATATGGGAAAGCCTCATCTGGCTTTAAAAGAGATGGAAATGGGAACCCTAAGGAGGTCACTGTTCACAAAAACCCTAAATTCCTCAAAATTGAAAACCTAATTTCCTCTTCTTCAGAAACCATCCGCCACCTTACCCTTTTTCTCCCTCAGCTAACCCTCTTCTCACTTCCACCTCAAAACAACTCACCGCAAATCCCTCATCATCATCTAACTCAAGAAAGATCCTTGACTTATTCCTCTTCTTTTCCGCCGCAAAACACCATAAATTAACACCACCCTCGCGAGTTCTTCTTCTTCGCCAACACAACCGTCACGCGTACCCTTGCCACTACCACTCGCGATTAACTCCATTCAACACCCATCCCCTTCAACAGAATCGCACGAATACAACGAGTTTGCGGTGCCGCCGGATTTTGATTGCAGAGTGAAAGTATTTCACCATTGAACTTCCACGGAGGCAATAGTGGTTTTACACATCAATAACCTCAGCTGGTATTCGCAGTGGCTTTAGGAATTTCGAGTCGTGCACGAGTTTCATTTCAGAAGCAACACAGACTCGGTATCTCAGTGGCAAGGTTCTTCGGCGTTTGCGACGACTCGAGCAACGTTGCTCTTTCTCGAGTCCATTTTCGTCGGTTGGTTTTTCTTCCAATTTAAGCCTGTTTATTTTGCTTATCCTATTTTCACATTTTCGATATCGTAGAGTAGCTGCTGGATTGTGCGTGTTAATGACGTTGTTAGCTTCCAAGTTGTTGAATGTGAAATGATGTTTACGATTCTGAGATAGATTAACAAATGTAAATACCCTGTTGTATCACTGAAATTGTTTGTTTGTTTCGGCAATTATTCTGTTTTGATATTCTGATAATTTTGTTCTTCCACTCTATTGTTTCAATTATGTCTTAACCATTGACTGCTTATAGTGTTTTGTGGATAATGGTCTTGACGTTGTTTCGTTGTTGAAATTAATATGGACATATAACAGGGTGCCATTACTGCTGAGTTGTTGGTATATATGTCGTGTTCGTAAATTATGTTTGTCATTTACACATCTTTCAATTATCGATTACAATTCGATTGTGTGTTAGAGTGGAATACTGTGGTTCAACCTACTGAGTTGGGTAACTGAGTTTTGTTATTCATGACGCCGTGAGAAACTTGTGGGTGATCGTCGAGTTTATTTAAGCTTGCAGGTTTTGTTTCGCTTTATGTTTGTTTTAAGATTAGCCATCTCAGATTGTAAATACTATTGAGTTGATAGCAGTACCATAATCGTGTTTGGATAATTTGAGTGTTGGCTGCTATTGTTAAGTACGTGGTTTTGGTTCTGAAAAAGCTCAGATATTGTTGTTTGATGTTGTTGCAATGTGTTTGAAAAAGACAATATATTTTGCTGTATAATGCGTGAATCTATAATTTCGGTGATGGATTGATGCTGCCGATTATTAGTTGATTACTGCAGGTTACCTTTGATTCTTGGGCGTGATTAGAACATTGCGAAGCATGCGGATTCGACGAGCTTGGTAACTCTAGGCCGATGCTGCTGTTATTGTAAAACAAAGTTCGAGTTCAACAACTTTAACAAGCGATGGCAACAAGGGCTCGACAAACATATAGAAGACATACAGAAGTTGTTTGATGAAATCCCGTGAAATTGCAGCGTATCAAGAGAGTCGTTGTTTCTGCAGTTGGAGGTTTGTGGGTTCAAGGAAGGAAAAATAAAGATTGAGCAGCAACAACATAACATCTTCAAATCTCACATAGATTCGACTTCACAACAACACCGACAAGCAATCCAAGCAGGGGATCTCATGTGAAGCTAAGGTTCGAAATCAAAGGCACCACTTCTCAAGACACGACTCCGATCGGTAACGCATCATTTTTGTTGTAGCATAGTTCGTTGTTTTAAATTCACATCATAGGATGATTTGTCGACATTAAGTTCTTCACACTTGTTTCTTTGTGCAGTCTTTTTAGAATATGTCGATAATGTCCGTGTTTTCTACTCTTTTCATGATGAATCTTACGGTGATGGTAGTTTAAAATTCCATGATGCATCAGTTTTACATTATTAAGAAATTGCAATCAATTTGGTGGTTGCTTAATATTTCTCAGGTTTTTTTTTCGTGATGTAGAATAATGGATTCACTAAAGTCACATTGTTGCTTATGTTTACATTGACTGTGGTATAACTTCTGGTTGGCGATTCATTTTAAGTTGACCATTGCAGTATTTTTATAATTTCTGATTTATTCATGTGAACACCATGCTTTTACACCATTATTGTTGTCAAGTTTTCTTCATAAAATTGAAGACTCATTTGATATATGAAGGTGGTACTTGTCCTTTAGATTGAAATTTTATTAAGACTACATAAATTCATTAATTCACTATTAGTTAATTTGTAGATTAAATTTCACTACTTAATTAATTAATTAACTTGTTCATTAGTTAATTTGTTGATTAGTTTTCATTAAATTTCATTGGCTATTTATTTTTTGTTACTTATTCTTATCGATTAATGTTCATGTTTTACTTACCTCAATTGGTTAGTCCACTTAAATCCTAATTAACTATTTTGTTTTTAGACAACAGTTGGATTTTAAAATATCTTATAAACAAAATTAAAACCATGTTTATTTAGATTAATATTTTTAAAATATCTTTTTTTACGAAAGTAGTGGGCTCTTGGAGTCTAGCACTCTTTGAGTTCATGGACAATTGCTCTTGAGGCGAACGCCCTTGAGTTGTGGTTGTTCCATTTTTCGATTTTTCAAAACTGTTTTTTCACTCAATTCAATTAAAGATTCTAAAAGATATTTTTAAATCAATTTTATTAATTAGATATTTTTATAATAAGTTCCAATTATTATTCTTTTAAAAGATATATATTTCAAAATTATTATCAAATAATATTTTGAATATTAGAAAATTATATTTTATTAATTAAGTTAAAATCTTTTTTTAAGATATTAAACTTTTTTCAAAACAATTAATTATAATTTGCTTTTCTTAAAATCTTTTTTTATAAGCAATTGATTAATTTATTTTATATGAAAATTAAAACTATTTTCTTGATTAAATTAAACTATTTTTCTTAATCAAATTTCAAAACAATTGAATTCTTGGATCTCGCTTTCCTTGAATTTTTAAGTGACCGCTCTCGAGGTGCACACCTTGAGTTGTGATCCTTCCGATCTTATTTTCCTAGCGCGCCTAGTCCGAGTACGCTAATATTTTTAAACCATTTTCCTAATTAAATTATGAAAGTATCAAGTTCTTGGAGTCGCGCATTCCTTGAACTCGAGAATGACCACTGTCGAGGCGTACGCCTTGAGTAGCGCGTCGTTCAAACTTTCGTTCCTAAAACCTTTCTCGTAATTATTTGGACAAGTATATTCACTGTCTAACAAACATATTTTATAATTAAGAGAACGAAAAGGTATCGTTGGGATCTAGCATTCCAACGATATCCCGACTAATCGGTTACGAGGCTGACGTCTCGCTTATCGAATAGTCGTCATTCCTCCTAAATTTTCAACCGGTCTTAACTCGTTCCTCATCCTCGTGCGATCGAGTCTAAACCCTAGTATGTTTGTAAATCGTGCATTAAATTCAAACTATTTTCTTAATTAAACTACGAAAGAATTGAGTTCTTGGAGTCTCGCATTCCTTGAATTCTTGAGTAACCACTCTTGAGGCGTACGTTTTAGGTTGTGGATTACTCAACCTTTCGTCTATAAAATATATGCCCTAACTATTTGGACAAATATCGTTATTGTCCATTCAAATACAATTTCATAATTAATTGAATGAAAAAGGTGTTGTTGGGATCCAGCATTCCAATAATATCCCGACTATTTGGTTGCGAGGCTGACGTCTCGTTTATCGAATAGTCGTCATTCTCCATCAAATTACCTAACTGAATTCCTCTTTCTCGCCCCCGCGCAATCGAAACCTTAAACCTATTCAAATATATCCTCTAACCAAAACATCCAATACGATAAACACAAATTCCTTGCCCTCGTGCGATCTCCAACCTAAATACTTTCTCAAAGAACATTGTTTAATCCATTCTTCAGCGCATAACAAACTCGAGCTTCAGCCTCCCCTAGCGAGCAGACAAGACAATGTTTAGCAGTTAGAATGCGACCTAAACTCTCGTTCGATTCAATACACCTTTTACCAAGAAAATTGTTTAGTCCCTTCTTCCGCGCATATGAACTCGTGCTTCAGCCTCCCCTAGCGAGCAGATAAGCCAACGTTTAGCAGTTAGAATGCGACTTAAACACTCGTTCGTCAAACACTAACCTTTTACCGTAGTTAGCCGAACTACGGCTGCTCTGATTCTTCATTCTCTTCTGAATGTAAGATACGTAGGCACAAGATTGCGATAATCTTGGCGAGCACAATCCCCCCTCTTTTCCCGTAGTCCCACGAACTACGAATGCTCTGATTTTCCACTTCTTATAAGTGAAGATACATAGGCACAAGGGCCCCAATCCTTGGCGAGCACCCTATCTTAAAACCACCCATTCCCCCCTATAGGAGAAACCTTAGAAGAAAACTAACAAGTGTAACTAACTTTACTCTCGAATTGAATCAAGAGGTTCCCGTTGAGTACAACGGACGTAGAGGGTGCTAATACCTTCCCTCTGCGTAACCGACTCCCGAACCTAGAATATTGGTTGCGATGACCATGTTTTTATCTATCTTAAAGGTTTTATCGATATTTTCCTATTCCATCCTTGGAATGAATAAAGTTCGGTGGCGACTCTGTTCGAACGTATTTTCCGCGTCCATCGCGAGGATCGTATTTTTTTGAGGTACGACAGATGGCGACTCTGCTAGGGACACGCATTGCCCTATGCAAGAGAGAGTCAAGCCTAACTTAACTCGATTCGAGAGTACTAACCTTTTGCTTAACTGTTTTCTTTATGTTTATTTTCTCCTATTGTTTATTTCTTGTTTTCTCTTTCTATCGTATGTTGTTTATTATATCTGCCTGTTGGGTTCGGGGATAGCATTGCAAGTAAAGCTCTACACCCGAGCTTTGGAAAAAGAAGAGAGAAAACATAGTTTAGAATTGGTACTAATTAGTGTTAGTCCCCAAGGACTCGCTCCTTGTGTGCCTAGGATGAAAGCTCCTCCAGAATAGACCTTTTCATAGATCCTATCGTAACGCAGTTAGCCTGTTGCACGATTTTATTCATGAAGGGTCCATGACTCTGGGAACCACTCTTAGAACCAGTTTCTATATTGGTAGTCATGTAGTGTTAGTCTCCGAGGACCCGCTCCTCGTGTGCCTAGCATGAGGACTCCGCTCAGGAGAGACACTATCGTACTCTCGTTATAATACAGCTAGCCTGTTGCGTGATGTTGATGCGATCGGTGTCCTTGATCCTGGGAACCTTATCCATCAACATAAAAGCTATCCCGTGAGTGAGTATGTGGGTACAAAGTCTAGAACTTGCCTTGTATATTCTACCGGTTAGGGCGCTTTGACCTGCTTATGTTTTCCTGGATCTTGTTTGTGCCTGCATTGCATCGCATATCATTGCATCTGCATTTCATTTGCATTGCATATTTTCCCAAAACCAGAAAGCTCATCCATCCTTTGTCCATAATTCGCAGTTGATTTCCCGACACCCGTATCGGACTTGAAGCAGCTTTTGGAAGAATCATGAGTTCAGAAGAGCAGAACTAGTTTGCATCAAGAGCAGATGTTGACTTAATGAAGAACCAGTTGGACCAGCTTGTGGATGTTATGTTAGCCTTAGCAAGGAGAGAGAACAACCCTCAATGGCCTATAGTCACTGAGAACGTCATACCTCAGCCTGTGCGGATTCCTGTTGAAGACCAGGTTATACAAGAGCGTCACACTATTCAGGATGAACATACCTCGTCTCTTGATGCTGTTGAGTAGCATAGTTTCACATTCACTACACCGAATTCCCCAGTGGCAAGCTTGGTGGGGAATGTTGAACGACCTCAGGATGTTGAGTTTGCTGAAAGATGTCATGTGTTGGAAGAGAAAATTGAGGCCATGAAGGGGCGTGATACTTCTGAGCTGAATACCTTGGACCTGTGTTTGGTACCTGGACTTGTAATACCTCCAAAGTTCAAAATGCCAAATTTTGAGAAGTACAAAGGAGATAGTTGTCTGAAGCAACATATGGTAATGTTTTGTAGAAAGATGACCTCATATGCTCACAACGACAAACTTATGATTCACTCTTTCCAAGACAGTTTGAGTGGGACATCGCTAAATTGGTACATGCAGCTAGAAAGTAGCCATATCCAGTTGTGGTCGGACTTAGCCAACGCCTTTGTGAAACAATACCAATACAATCTTGATGTGGCTCCTAACTGCATACAGTTGCAAGGCCTATCTCAAGAGGAAAACGAGTCTTTCAGAGGGTATGCTCAGAGATGGAGAGAGGTAGTTGCTTGCGTTCAACCACTGCTCTTAGGCAGGGAATTGGTTGACATGTTCATAAAGTCTTTACAAGAACCATACTTGGAAAAGATGATGGCCAATGGGACATCCAACTTCTCTAGTTTGGTATCAGTAGGAGAACGCATTGAGAGCCATCTCAAGAGTGGAAAGATCCAAGACTCCTCAAGCATCCTAGCCAGTGAAAGTGAATCAGCTGTCAGCTCCAAAGAGGAAGAAAAGGATGAGATCAACACGATTTGGGATACTCCCCATGCTCCATCCTCGGTACCTTACCTTCAGTACCCAAGCATTTCAGCTGTTAAAAGCCAGCAATCATATGGGTATACTTGTGTGGCTCCGGTCTCTTCACATGGTCAATATCCTCCTGTCAATAGACGTCCGCAACAACGACGTTACTATAATCAAAGACCAAAGAGACACTTTGATCCATTACCAATGCCATACAATCACGTGCTACCACGTTTGATTAGTAGTGGACTGATAGTTCCAAAGAGCTTAGATCTTGTGATCCCACCATATCCACCAGGCTTTGACACCAATGCACGGTGCGGCTACCATGCTGATGCTATGGGGCATTCGACCGAAGATTGCAAACAGTTCAAGAATAAGGTTTAAGATCTGATCGAGTCCAAGCTAATCTCGTTCACACCTCAAGGACTTCATGTCAACATCAAACCTTCATCTGGTCAAGTGAGTTCATCAGTCCATGACATGGAAGAAGTTGCAGAGAGTAGATATGAAGAAGGTTATCATACTGGTCTCGATGAGCAAGAATGGTAGCTCAACTGTGATGCAAGAGAGAAAAGCCCAGTTCCTCAATACTGGCAATTTCCATATTGTTTTTACGCATTTGTAGTTTCTTTTCTGTTATAATGCTACTTGCTTTTAGACATTGTTTCTTATTAATGGTATTGTTAATGTGATAATTATGCATGTTTTTGATCAAATCCATTCGTATTCACTCACATTTTCTCACTTATTGCAAAAAATCACAAAAAAAAAATTCACTCCACTTCCTTTATCGCAGTGCTATTTAGCAAAGATTTGAGGGAGGATGACGAAAACTAAATACCCATAATTGCTGACAGTATGCTTTTGGATAAAATTTCGCTGATGATGTGCAGGCATTATTTCAAATCCCTCATACACTGGAGAGATAAGGAGTTGGTCCCTAGTTAACCACTTCGAGCCTAGAAGTAGGAGTTTCCTTCGGATTTCTAAAACCCTTACGCTTAACCTGGGGGCAGGGTAGTGTTCAGTTAACCCGATTATGCACTCGAATCACGAGACAAAATCCAAGATATGACGGTTGTTCATCAATGACCAATGACTTGGCAGTCACAAACCCTTCAAAAAATATATAATAAAAAGCCTGCTAAGTCAAACACCTCAAAAGGAGACTTAGGCAAAAATCAAGGCAATCCCGATGGACTCGAAGAGCAAAATCAGTCCATGCAAAAGTTAGGGATCAAAAGCAAAAACAAAAGAGGTCCTCAAACCCTCGACAAAAATAAAATAAGATTCAGTGGCCACCCAAATCAAGGGGTTACTAACATCCATCAAAATAAGGTGGCTGCCATTTCAGGAAAACTTTGAACCATCAAGTTTATACCGTCAAGCAGGTGCAAAATTAACTAAACGTAGGTATGGAATTCATCATGAAGAATGGGTGGGTTAAAATTTTTGAGTCTTATATCCTTTGTTTCTATAACCATGAACCACGCCATATTACAACCCTCAAAAGACCTAATTGAGGCGGGGTTTATTCTGAAAGCATACTACAGCAAGGTTGAGTAAACTGACTCCTACATATTTGCTAATCTTATGTATTGGTGTCATATTCTTGCTATATCTTTCACACCAATTAAATCAGCATTGCGTTTGGATTAACAGTCCACTCGTCACAAATTTTCACATCATTCCCAATAAATGATATTTTCAAAACTTACATGAATGTCGCATTAAAATTACCATTTTTTGAATGAACAATTTTTAACTGCAAATCAGCACTTGACATTATAGAAATTCCAACAAAAGAGAAATCAAAGAGGAACTCGATCACTCATTGGTGTTGACCTGAATCAAGAATTTCTCACGACCCTGCAGACTGGGGCAAGTTCTTCCGAGTTTCAAACAGGGGCATATTGTTGCAAAATCCAGACACTGGGGAAATCATCGCAGACCATGTCATGGTATAAATCTTTAAGGAAAAATCTTCAAATACCTGGCGGACTGAGGCAGACTAGTTGAACAGGGGCAGTTTCCCTCCTTGCTTTCAAGTTGTTTAATCAGACCATGCCAAACATCAGTAACTGTTGAGTTCACAACAAGCGTCAAAAGCCTTGGGGCAGAGCAAAAGCACGATCAACATGCATTGGTTAAGTCGCTACACTCGCATATTCAACATGCTTTGGTTATGTCGCTACGCTCAATATTTGTAAGCCGTCATGGCACATTGGCTAGAAGTTAAGGTTCTCCTAGGAATAAGCAGCCAACTTTTGCAAGGATTTAACTTGGAGCATCGAGAACATCCACATCTGTCTTCTGAGCATATCATTATCAGATACCGTGTGTCGGGAAGTCAAATACTTTCACCAAATAAAGTCCACTTCTGTTGGCATCCCATAAAACCTAAAAGTCCAATCTTTTATTGGCAACTACATAAAAGTCCACTTGGCTGGCATCATAACCCAAAAGTCCAACCCCGCTTGGCATCTATTAAAGTCCAATTTGTATTGGCAATCAATAAAAGTCCAACCCCGTTTGGCATCTCCTAAAGTCCAATTTGTATTGGCAACCATTAAAAGTCCAACCCCGTTTGGCATCTCCTAAAGTCCAATTTGTATTGGCAACCATTAAAAGTCCAACCCTGCTTGGCACCTCTCCTAAAGACCAATTTTTATTGGCGACTACCAAAGTCCACCCTTGTTGGCACCTTCATAAAATCAATCTCCTGCTTGCATTCACATATGCATCATATAATTAACTGAAGGAAAATTGCGATCTACACGCAGCGGAAAACAAAAATTTCCTTTAGTGATCCTTACGAATGAGCATGGTCAGTGATAGAATCGTTACCTCTTTGTGGCGATTCAGATCTTTGATGCAGCGATCACAAGCGTTGATGAAGTGCAACGCCTCTACTCAGTCCACACGAACAGCTTTCGGTCACAGTGCTAGCTGCTTACGAACGGAATTATTTGAGTAAGAAAAGAGAATCAAAAACGAAATTGCATCAAGTGAAAGCTTCATCACAAGGGTTCCTTTTATAGACTCTCTTGTGGGCTGCGGGCTAAAAACCCAATTCACATGATCCATAATAATATTATATATTATTATAATAACTATTATTATAATAAATATATTTATTTTATTATTATTTTATAACCATTATAAAATAACAATAATTATTATTATATTATCCGAATTTCTATTTTTCACTTAAGTGCACCGTACCTTACGGTGTTCCTTTGATTTCTCTATCTCTCATCAAACTGTCCTTATGTGTGTGACCCTGTAGGATTTCGTAACGTTGGTAATTATATTAAATTATATATTTAACATAATAAACAGTAAGCGGTATCTAGCAACACATCACTGCTACCCAAGTCACGAAAATGTCATGTGATCTGACAAAACCTTTTTCGTGATAATATATGTTTGTACAATTACCCTTTTGCCCCTATGTCTATATTGAACACAAGGCATACACTGTGTCATCCTTGTCCAGTTCAATATTGGGCCCTTAGACATTTCTCCTGTTATGCAGGATTGGCAAATTCCATCTAGGACACTCATGTCCCTCAGCATGCTTCGTGGAGTGCCCATCAACTGTCTTTATGATCATCCAGTTACGGATAATGTTTGATCAGCAATAAAGCACCCGACTCTACATCTAGGGTCCATAGTGGTTTCAGGTCGAAGGGTGGTAATACACCATTATCACCATGAGAATAACTTATGACACTTTGCATAACATACTATGTAGTATTCTCATAGCGGGTCAATCCGGTATAAATATTACTCCTAATATTTATACCTATGTCAAGACTTGATAACTCTTTATCCATGATCCATGAGATGTGATCATCAGTCTATCTTCATAATAGTCTCAATGCTTTTAATGTTATCCCACTTTGCAATAAAGCTTGACTACGGATATTTTAAGAATAGTGTATTTATGTTTAATGGGATCTCATGATTAAGTCACACTTAACATTTCATTAAACAAACTAACTATTCTAGGGACTTTATTATTCTGAAAGACAAACATAATAAAGAAATACCTTTTATTATTAAACGAATAATCCAATACAAGTACCAAAAAGTATTGGCCTCTAGGGCTTACACCAACAATC
Organism: Lathyrus sativus; assembly: GCA_963859935.3. Classification (NCBI taxonomy): domain Eukaryota; kingdom Viridiplantae; phylum Streptophyta; class Magnoliopsida; order Fabales; family Fabaceae; genus Lathyrus; species Lathyrus sativus. The sequence continues at coordinate 42,782,564 of OZ012739.1, forward strand.
TCCCACTAGCACTAGAGCCAATTAGGCATACCCTTAATACCCATAGATCTAGTATGACCATCATGCTTCTGTTGCGCAAGAGGCTTTGTTAATGGGTCAGCGATATTGTCAAGTGTAGGTACTCTGCATATCTTCACATCTCCCCGATCGATTATCTCTCGAATGAGGTGATAACGCCTAAGTATGTGTTTGGATCGTTGGTGAGATCTAGGCTCCTTAGCTTGTGCGATAGCACCATTGTTATCACAATATAAACCAATGGGATCCACAATGCTAGGGACTATGCCAAGTTCACTAATGAACTTCTTGATCCAAACAGCTTCCTTTGCTGCATTTGAGGCAGCAATATACTCGGCCTCAGTTGTAGAATCAGCAACTGTTTCTTGCTTTGAACTTTTCCAGCTCACAGCGCCACCATTGAGACAGAACACATAACCAGATTGTGATCTAAAATCATCCTTATCTGTCTGGAAGCTAGCATCAGTGTAACCAATTACATCAAGCTCTTCCTGACCTCCATATATCAAGAATGAATCCTTAGTCCTTCTCAAGTACTTAAGGATATTCTTGACAGCTACCCAGTGAGCATCACCGGGATCAGATTGGTACCTACTCGTTGCACTTAATGCATACGAGACATCTGGTCGAGTACATAACATGGCATACATGATAGATCCTATTGCAGATGCATATGGAATCTTATTCATGCGATCCCTTTCTTCCTTAGTTGAAGGGGATTGTGTTTTTGATAAACACAGACCATGTTGCATAGGTATGAATCCTTTCTTGGAATCATGCATATTAAAGCGTCTCAACACTTTATCTATGTATGTACTCTGACTTAGGCCAAGCAGTTTTTGTGATCTATCTCTATAGATCCTAATTCCTAATATATAGGCTGCTTCACCTAGGTCTTTCATAGAAAAACAATTCCCTAACCAAGTTTTCACTTGTTGCAAGGTAGGGACATCGTTTCCAATGAGTAATATGTCATCTACATATAATACCAGAAACACGATCATGCTCCCACTAACCTTCTTGTAGACACAAGGTTCATCTTCATTTTTGATGAATCCATATTGTTTTACGGTTTCATCAAAACGAAGATTCCAGCTTCTGGAAGCTTGCTTCAATCCATAGATTGATCGCTGTAACTTGCATATCTTTTGGGCATCTTGTGGTATGTCAAATCCTTCAGGTTGTGTCATGTACACATCCTCAAGAAGATTCCCATTAAGGAAAGCAGTTTTGACATCCATCTGCCATATTTCATAATCATGATATGCAGCGATGGCAAGTAAAATCCGAACAGATTTAAGCATTGCAACTGGTGAAAAGGTTTCATCATAGTCAACCCCATGAATTTGTTTATAGCCTTTTGCAACCAGTCTTGCTTTATAGGTATGTACCTTACCATCCATGTCAGTCTTCTTCTTGAAGACCCACTTGCATCCTATAGGGTTAACTCCTATAGGAGGTTCTACCAAGGTCCAAACCTGGTTTGTGTACATGGAATCCATTTCAGATTTCATGGCTTCTAGCCACTTCTCAGACTCAGGACCAGTTATGGCCTCTTTGTAGGTCACAGGCTCATCTTGATCCATGAGTAATACATCACCCTGATCACTTATGAGATATCCATATCTCTCAGGTTGGTGACGTATCCTGCTTGACCTACGCTGGTCTTGTTCTACTTGAGCAGGTTGCTCTTCCACAACTACTTGTGTTTCCCGCTCTAGTTCCTCCATAGGTGTTTCAATGTTTTGTGATTCTTGAATTTCTTCAAGCTCTATTTTCCTCCCACTGTTTCCTTTGGAAATAAAATCCCTTTCCAGAAAGACTCCAGTTCGAGCGACAAACACTTTGCCCTCAGAAGGATTGTAGAAGTAATATCCTCTTGTTTCTTTAGGATACCCCACAAATAAGCATTTGTCAGATTTGGGCTCAAGCTTGGTTGAAATTTGTCGTTTGACGTAAACTTCGCAACCCCAAATCTTCATGTAAGACATATGTGGTTTCTTACCACTCCATATCTCATATGGTGTCTTATCAACCTTTTTGGATGGAACACGGTTAAGTGTGTAAGCTGCTGTTAATAATGCATGTCCCCAAAAGGAGTTTGGAAGATCGACGTGACTCATCATGGATCGGACCATGTCTAACAAGGTTCGATTTCTTCTCTCAGATACACCATTCCATTGTGGTGTTCCAGGAGGAGTAAGTTGGGATAGAATCCCATACTCTTTTAGATGGTCATCAAATTCTAGGCTTAAATATTCACCGCCTCGATCTGATCGAAGAACTTTAATATTCTTACCTAGTTGGTTTTGTACTTCATTCTTGAATTCCTTGAACTTTTCAAAGGACTCAGATTTGTGTTTCATTAAATACACATATCCGTATCTACTGAAGTCATCAGTAAAAGTGATGAAGTACTGAAAACCTCCTCTGGCTGGTATGTTCAGTGGTCCACATACATCAGTATGTATGAGTGCCAAAAGATCATTAGCCCTTTCACCTTTTCCTGTGAATGGGGACTTTGTCATCTTTCCAATTAAACAAGATCTGCATGTCTCATATGATTCATAATCAAAAGAGTCCAAGAGTCCATCTTTATGGAGTTTGGAAATGCGTTTCTCATTTATGTGGCCTAATCGACAGTGCCAAAGGTAAGTTGGATTCAACTCATTAGGTTTCAACCTTTTAGTATTAATGTTATAAATTGGCATTTCAAGATCAAGGACATATAGTCCATTATTCATTTTTGCAGTAGCATAGAATATATCATTCAAATAAATGGAGCAACAATTGTTCCTTATTATGAATGAAAAACCAAACTTGTCCAAACAAGAAACGGAAATAATATTCCTGCTAATTGCAGGTACATAATAACAGTTCTCTAACTGAATTATTAAACCACTAGGTAAAGTTAAAACATAAGTTCCTACAGCTAAAGCAGCAACCTTTGCTCCATTGCCAACTCGTAGGTCAACTTCACCTTTTGCCAAATCTCTACTCCTTTTTAGCCCCTGCACATTAGTACAAATGTGAGAACCGCATCCAGTATCTAATACCCATGATGCAGAAGTAGGTAAATTAATTTCAATAACAAAAATACCTGAATTTGAAGTCTCTACTCCATTATTCTTATCTTCCAGGTACTTTGGGCAATTTCTCTTCCAATGTCCGGTCTTACCGCAATGGAAGCAAGTGCCCTCCTTTGCTATTCCTCCACTAGGCTTCAAAACAGGAGGAGTGGGTTTGGGTTTGGCAACTTCCTTGCCTTTCCCTCTACCACCCTGTTTGATGGGCCTCTTGTTCTGTTTCTTTCCATTACTGACCATCAGAATGGATTTCCCTTTTGTCTTCATATTCTGCTCAGCAGTTCTCAACATGCCTAGCAGTTCTGGAAGACTTTTGTCCAAGTCATTCATATTGAAATTCAGGACAAACTGACTGAAGCTCTCTGGCAACGATTGCAAGATCAGATCAATCGCAAGTTCCTTTCCAAGGGGAAACCCTAATCTGTCAAGGTTCTCCACATACCCAATCATTTTGAGTACATGGGGACTTACAGGGGCTCCCTCAGCTAACTTGCTGTTAAAAAGGGACTTTGAAACCTGAAACCTCTCATTTCTTGCTTGCTCTTGATAAAGCGTTTTCAGATGTCCGATCATATCGAACGCAGACATGTTCTCGTGTTGCTTTTGCAACTCAGAGTTCATGGTAGCAAGCATGAGGCAAGCGGTTTCATTGGCATCATCGAAATGCTTCTTATAAGCATCTCTTTCTGCCTTTGGTGCAGAACTAGGAGGTTCCTCCTCAGGAACTGGTGTCTCCAAGACATACAGCTTCTTATCGTGCTTGAGGACAATCCTCAGATTACGGTGCCAATCCAGGAAATTTGTCCCAGACAATTTTTCCTTATCTGGGATGGATCGCAAAATATTGTTCGATGTGTTTGTTGTCATGGTAATCTACAAGAGAAATATGAAAATATAAGTATCATTAAAACAACATATTTAATTAGGCCTTTAATCAAATATGCTCCCACTATTTTATTCAAAACAAATGACCCTCATCATTTGATTCGGAAAATCCCGTTGGAAGACTTTCTAGTGGGTCGAGATCCATGTTTCACTTTGTTTTAAGTCAGCGTTAGGCTGATTACACAAAACTAAGTTATTTAGGTAGGAACTCCTTCCAATTGTATCTCATACAACTCTCGAATATTTTCAATTGGGTGAATAACTCCTTATTCTGATCCATCACATGAATCATTCCCAATTCTTGCTTCTAAACATATATAATCTTATTATAATTTGTTTAGTTAAGTTTGACCCATGGTTTTAGCAATTGGATATTACAATTATCCCATCACACCTTATTAATATAGAACATGCACCTCGCGTAGGCGAAACCTACAATGCTCGATACTAGTCTTGATGAGTGCTAAAAATTGGAAAGCATAAACTTAATATTTATTTTTGAGGGAATTTGTTATTAGTTTGATCTCACCGGCTTAACATGCAAAACGTCTCTCACATGCATCAACATACAATTACATGCATCAACATACATATAAAAAGATACAATTATGGCCCCTAACGCAATTGTTCTCTCAAGCCAATGAGAGAACCTAAGCTAACCTAATAACGATCTAAGCTTCTCCAAGCATGATCTCCAAGGTTATCCTCCTTTAATATTGAATACTTCCTCCTCCTTTTTTTTTTCATAACATAATATTACATTACATATAGGAAAACTCGTTTTACATACGAGGGAGTGAGATGAGAAAAGAAGTTACATAAAGAGATTGAGAGAGAGGCACGACACGCAGGCCGTATTCAAAAATCCCAAAATAATAATAAAGGAAAAACTAAGGCCATAACTGATCACCACAAATAAATAATAATAAACACACTTTTATTATTAGTTTAAAATTCCGATAATTAAATAAACTAAATTAAATTTCGGCTGATTGATCACACTTTTATGAACACTTCATTGTATTTCACGTCGTTTCCTGCACAACTTTTGTGCATTTACAACCCCAACCGGAAAAGTCTGCGGCAATACAACACTTGTACTGCCATTAATCCTAATGCAACAATTTCATGCCGTCAAACACAACTCAATTGATAACTCAATGTGATAGATCAACATGTCATTGCTTCACCATACTAACGTCGGATTCCGAAGCGAATGAAAATGATTATCTTTCAAAAGAATTACAATCCTTATGTGATTGAATGGATGAAATCAAAACAGTATATCCCATATACCATCTTTGCATCAGAATTTCTTATATCTTATATAAAAGTGATTGATCTAATTGTGTAACCTATGGATGATCAATGTATCGCACAACTTCACCATACTAATGTCGGATTCCGAAGCATAATCAACATCAATCATCCAAATCGTACACAACAGATGCCAAATTTAATTAATCGTTTATTGTTAAATTCATTCTGTGTTTTAATCGAATCAAATACAGAAAAGACGAAAATTTAACAGCTATCAGATCCATGGTTTCGTAAGTGGCTCTGATACCACTGAAGGAAAATTGCGATCTACACGCAGCGGAAAACAAAAATTTCCTTTAGTGATCCTTACGAATGAGCATGGTCAGTGATAGAATCGTTACCTCTTTGTGGCGATTCAGATCTTTGATGCAGCGATCACAAGCGTTGATGAAGTGCAACGCCTCTACTCAGTCCACACGAACAGCTTTCGGTCACAGTGCTAGCTGCTTACGAACGGAATTATTTGAGTAAGAAAAGAGAATCAAAAACGAAATTGCATCAAGTGAAAGCTTCATCACAAGGGTTCCTTTTATAGACTCTCTTGTGGGCTGCGGGCTAAAAACCCAATTCACATGATCCATAATAATATTATATATTATTATAATAACTATTATTATAATAAATATATTTATTTTATTATTATTTTATAACCATTATAAAATAACAATAATTATTATTATATTATCCGAATTTCTATTTTTCACTTAAGTGCACCGTACCTTACGGTGTTCCTTTGATTTCTCTATCTCTCATCAAACTGTCCTTATGTGTGTGACCCTGTAGGATTTCGTAACGTTGGTAATTATATTAAATTATATATTTAACATAATAAACAGTAAGCGGTATCTAGCAACACATCACTGCTACCCAAGTCACGAAAATGTCATGTGATCTGACAAAACCTTTTTCGTGATAATATATGTTTGTACAATTACCCTTTTGCCCCTATGTCTATATTGAACACAAGGCATACACTGTGTCATCCTTGTCCAGTTCAATATTGGGCCCTTAGACATTTCTCCTGTTATGCAGGATTGGCAAATTCCATCTAGGACACTCATGTCCCTCAGCATGCTTCGTGGAGTGCCCATCAACTGTCTTTATGATCATCCAGTTACGGATAATGTTTGATCAGCAATAAAGCACCCGACTCTACATCTAGGGTCCATAGTGGTTTCAGGTCGAAGGGTGGTAATACACCATTATCACCATGAGAATAACTTATGACACTTTGCATAACATACTATGTAGTATTCTCATAGCGGGTCAATCCGGTATAAATATTACTCCTAATATTTATACCTATGTCAAGACTTGATAACTCTTTATCCATGATCCATGAGATGTGATCATCAGTCTATCTTCATAATAGTCTCAATGCTTTTAATGTTATCCCACTTTGCAATAAAGCTTGACTACGGATATTTTAAGAATAGTGTATTTATGTTTAATGGGATCTCATGATTAAGTCACACTTAACATTTCATTAAACAAACTAACTATTCTAGGGACTTTATTATTCTGAAAGACAAACATAATAAAGAAATACCTTTTATTATTAAACGAATAATCCAATACAAGTACCAAAAAGTATTGGCCTCTAGGGCTTACACCAACATTAACATGTACCTATATGCATACATAGCGTGATCATTTCCATTTCTTTCAACCTCCGCGTTGATATTTACTTTTCTTTCAACCCCCGTGTTGATATTTACCTTTTCTTCGACCCCCGAGTCGATATTTTTGCCTTTACTTTCTTCAACCCCCGCGTTGATATTTACTTTTCTTTCAACCCCCGTGTTGATATTTACCTTTTCTTCGACCCCCGAGTCGATATTTTTGCCTTTACTTTTTTTCTCTCGACCCCCGAGTCGATATTTACCTTTTCTTCAACCCCCGCGTTGATATTTATCCTTATTCAACCCCCGGGTTGATATGTCTTTATTTTTCTCGACCCCCGAGTCGATATCTTTGTTATCTTTTTTTTCTCTCGACCCCCAAGTCGATATTTACCTTTTTCAACCCCCGAGTTGACATACTGATATACCCCGTAAATATTTTCACCCTGCTGCACGTAATCTCAATAATCCCTCGTTGGAAACCAGAAATAAAGCCTTACCAAATCTCGTTACCCGGTTGCATTTTCATGCGCATTGCATATCATTTATATATGCATCTTATTTCCCTAGCAGTTGCATCATTTGCATATTTGCGCATCATACAGAGCATGGCATTTCTGTCCCCAGCGACAAAGCACAACAGGATTCAAGATCATTTACAAGCATCTTGGTCGTTCCTCCATCGAAGTCGACAGTATTGCTCTGAAAAAAGTTGATACCCCGTATGTGCTTGTGGAAATTCTATCCCCAGCAAGTCATTTTTCAACCATGCAGTTGATAATGATATTCCCAACAGTTGTTGCTTTTGTTTCTCCCCAAGCGGAGTTTATTTTAAGAGTTTCTTGTGATCTTTTCCCTTGCTGTTATTTCCATATCTTCTTGCATTTGCACTTTTTTTTGTGTCGGACAAATTTTGGGGTCTTCTTGTATCTAATTGACTTTCACCCTAAAAATGAACGCCATGCAGTTGTTCATTCTCTCAGGTTCAAGACAATTATATAGGGGCATCTGTCATACCCCAAATTTGTCCTACCTTTTTCAAAAATTTTCATTCGCCCGACTGTGTTTTAACTTACCTCGTTTGTACAACATAGTGTATTTTTCAGCAAAAATGAGCAAAATAACATTTTTCACCTTTTTGCCCAATAAGGGTGCGCCACGTGGCATTTTATTTGTTTTTTTGTTTTTTTTTTGTTTTTTTTTGTCTTATAATATATTTTAATTTTTATAACATGTAAATATAATATAATTTTAATATTAGTTATTATTAGCTTAGATTTAGAACTGAAGTAGAAATTATATTAGAATATTTAATTATTTTATATTAGATTTTTAATTAGAGTTAGGTTTTTTATTAGAATTAAAATAGGTTTTTAGAATATATTTAGTTCTTAATTATTGATTAGAACTTTAGTTAGTAAATAGAAACAAAATCAATTAAAAATTAAAAAAAGAGAGAAAAAAAATGGAAGTAGGAGTGAGGTCTGGGCCGTGTGGAAAGCCCATTGAGAGGCTGATATGGGAAAGCCTCATCTGGCTTTAAAAGAGATGGAAATGGGAACCCTAAGGAGGTCACTGTTCACAAAGACCCTAAATTCCTCAAAATTGAAAACCTAATTTCCTCTTCTTCAGAAACCATCCGCCACCTTACCCTTTCTTCTCCCTCAGCTAACCCTATACTCACTACCACCTCAAAACAACTCATCGCAAATCCCTCATCATCATCTAACTCAAGAAAGAATCCTTGACTTATTCCTCTTCTTTTCCGCCGCGAAACACCATAAATTAACACCACCCTCGCGAGTTCTTCTTCTTCGCCAACACAACTGTCACGTGTACCCTTGCCACTACCACTCGCGATTAACTCCATTCAACACCCATCCCCTTCAACAGAATCGCACGAATACAACGAGTTTGCGGTGCCGCCGGATTTTGATTGCAGAGTGAAAGTATTTCACCATTGAACTTCCACGGAGGCAATAGTGGTTTTACACATCAATAACCTCAGCTGGTATTCGCAGTGGCTTTAGGAATTTCGAGTCGTGCACGAGTTTCGTTTCAGAAGCGACACAGACTCGGTATCTCAGTGGCAATATTCTTCGGCGTTTGCGACGACTCGAGCAACGTTGCTCTTTCTCGAGTCCATTTTCGTCGGTTGGTTTTTCTTCCAATTTGAGCCTGTTTATTTTGCTTATCCTATTTTCACGTTTTCGATATCGTAGAGTAGCTGCTGGATTGTGCGTGTTAATGACGTTGTTAGCTTCCAAGTTGTTGATTGTGAAATGATGTTTACGATTCTGAGATAGATTAACAAATGTAAATACCCTGTTGTATCACTGAAATTGTTTGTTTGTTTTGGCAATTATTCTGTTTTGATATTCTGATAATTTTGTTCTTCCACTCTATTGTTTCAATTATGTCTTAACCCTTGACTGCTTATAGTGTTTTGTGGATAATGGTCTTGAAGCTGTTTCGTTGTTGAAATTAATATGGACATATAACAGGGTGCCATTACTGCTGAGTTGTTGGTATATATGTCGTGTTCGTAAATTATGTTTGTCATTTACACATCTTTCAATTATCGATTACAATTCGATTGTGTGTTAGAGTGGAATACTGTGGTTCAACCTACTGAGTTGGGTAACTGAGTTTTGTTATTCATGATGCCGTGAGAAACTTGTGGGTGATCGTCGAGTTTATTTAAGCTTGCAGGTTTTGTTTCACTTTATGTTTGTTTTAAGATTAGCCATCTCAGATTGTAAATACTACTGAGTTGATAGTGTCGCTACTGCGAAAATCGGCGTCGGCTAAACAGAAGAGTCGCCACCGTGCGTTATTTATCCCAAAGGAGGGAAAGGAAACGCTCAGAGTAAACCTAACGCAAAGACGGGAAAGGAATGGTCATCGCAACCAAAACCTGGATTCGGGAGTCGGTTACGCAAGGGGAAGGTATTAGCACCCCTCACGTCCGTCGTACTCGACGGGATCCACGCTTGGTTTCTATCTAGGGGTATGTTATTCTATCTAATCTATAGGTCTGGGTTAGAAAGAAAATGAAAATGACTCGACAAAGTATCGCACTTTATGCCTACGTATTCCCGTCTGGAACGAGAAATCAGAGTCAACGTAGTTCGCCTACCTACAGGAAAGGAGGGGAAGGTTGCTCGCTAGGATACAGCATCCTATGCCTACGTACTTTCATACAGCATGAAAGATCAGAGCAAACGTAGTTCGGGCTACGGAAGACACAGATTTGTCTGACTGTTTTTTAGATCCTTCTGAAAAGGTTTTCTTCTGATTAGAAGTCCAAGCGGACAAAAATGACACTTTGATGTTTGTTTTGAATCTTTTACGAAAGAAGTGTTTTTTTTTAGTGTGTTCACAATCTCTGACGCACTAGAGACTATGATTTGAGAGTGACTACGTCGTATGTCACCCTAAGGGTAACACACTAAGCAATCAGATTACTTAAGAGTGACCCTCCAGTAACCTTCTCTCAAATAGCTTAAGGCTCGTAATGTACGACATCGATTATCCTTATTACTGTGTTTTGAATCGTTTTGAGATAGAAGAGAAAAAAGCTCTAAAAAACCTAGGGTTGAAAGGGGAATCAAAACTACCCTAAAGTTGTCATGCATGGATAAAAACCTATTGTCTGTCATATTTCTCTCTTGCACAGAGGGAAACAGAGATCTTAGGGGATAAACAGCAAAAAGAAACAGATATACACAGCAAACAGTAAACATGTATGCAATGCAACAGTTCAAGCGAGGCAAAGGGAGTCCCGCTCAACCTCGAACCTGGGAAAACAATAGGCAAAGTGGAACAGCTTCACTTCAAACCTAAAGGGGCAAGCTGAACAAGCCAACAAACCATACAACCAAAGAAAACCACACCAGCACCAGCACTGACAGCAACAATCCAGCTCCTACAGTAAGCAACACAAGCAGCAACAGCTCTGACAGCTACAGTTGATCAACAGCAAAGGGTTGACAGTAACAACTTCTCCAAGCAAAACCCCCTCATCCATCTTCAACAATCTTCAAGCTTTAGATAAGCTCCTATCTTCAATAAGCCCCATCTTTAGCAAGCATGAACCTCAACCAGTAAACAGCTTCAACAAAAAGCAGCAAAACCCTAGCTTCAACAAACAACCAATTTTGACAGGCACAAGCTTCATCTTCACCAATCTTCAATGAACTTCATCTTCAATAGGTTTCCATCTTCAATGCAATCACTCCAGAAGAGATTCAATTAATAATAGATGAAGTTGAAATGTTAAGAGGCTCAGTGACAACCCAAGGAAATCACTAAGATCTTAACATAGCAAGTGAAAGGTATCCTCAAGGTTATACCCAACCAAAGCATGCTCTACATCCCTCCTAAGGAGAGATGGAACTTCTTTGGGGGACCTTGTGTCATGGGATGGAATAGAGGCACAAGAAGCTCTCTATGTTTGAAAGAAGAAACAAGACTATTATAATGTTCTTCCTATGTATCCTAATCCCTAAGCCTCTGACAAGCCCTCTAACAAAAGAGAAGTCTTCAACTCCAAGCTTCTTCAAGCCATCCCAAAGCAACTTCATTTGATCTTCAAGTCATCCAAGCAAAGCCCAAGCCAAAAGCACTCCAAAATAGCCCCACACAAGCATAACCAAACCCAATATCCAAAGGAGAAACCCACAATCATCACACAAGTTGCAAAAATCAGATAAAATGCTAAAGCTTATAAGAAAATCCTAGGTAAATTTCTAAGGGAACCTAACCCTATACCCAATACCCCATAGGAATCCCAAACCCTAGATCAACCATTTAATCCTCAAACTATGCACAAAATCACAACTATTTGTCTTGAAACCCTAATTCTAACACCTCTCTTATTCACCTCTCAAACTAACCTAAATTTATTCACAAAAATGTGATAAAATTTCTAAGGGTACATGCTTCCCTAACCTAATCAATCCAACAAGAATCAACTTAAAATCATTCACCAATTGATCACAAGAAAATCAGCAAGAACATGTAGCAAATATGCAAAATTAAAGAAAAGAATAAAATGGAAAAAATCAAATTAAATTGAAAAATGGATAAAAATGGGATTTATTAATTTCATAAAATCACAAATAAATCCAAGATCATGGAGGTATTTTTAAAATATTTTTTGGATCAATATTGGATTTATTATGAATTTTAGAAATTAAATGGAATAAAAGAAAATATTAAAAAGAATAAAAGAAATTAAAAACTGGATTAAATGGGAGCCATCAGATGTAGAGACTGGTAATCAAATCCAAGCATTGAGGCGCGTCCACATGAGGACCAGATGGCATCCCAGTCACACGCTGATTGGGATTAATGAAACGCAGCGTATTGATTAAGGACGGAAATCTGAGATTGAATCATGTCCACACGATCACGCCTCCCAGTTAATGAGTCAACCTGATCCAACGCTTCAGGCATCGTCTTCCCCAAAACTCAGGTGACCTGAGGCAAATTCCAGACGGTGGTTCACGGTGGAAAACACTGTCTTCTCCGGTGAGGTCCCAAACTCCGGTGACCAAAACTGATGAACCTTATACCTATCTCACTCTGAAAACCACCAGGATCATGAATATCACATCCATTTTATCCAATTCTTAATGGAAATTAAAACACGAAGCCATCTTCAAAATATGCCAAAAACTCAATCATCACCATTTGCAAAATTGAATCCACAGAAATGATCCTCATGTTTTGTACATCATAATGATCTATCCAAATCAGTTCATAGCCTTAGGATCAACTCAATTCATGCTCAAACAGAAATCACATGTCATCTTGGAATGTCTCTAACTGCTCAAATTCCTATCCATAAACGACCTAGGTTCCATCTAAACCCTAACCACATGCAAGAATCTCCCTAGTTCAGCCTAGATCAAAAGGAAATTCAAAGGTTACATACCTGTGAAAATTGAATCAACAGAGGTAGAAGATGATGGATTCAAGCTTTGCAACTCTTCAAACACGATCAGTGAAGCAAGATGAAGCTTCTAGGCACTTCAATTTGGCTTGATTTTGATCCAAACTCAAAAATCGTTTTCAGTTAGAACCCTTGAAACTCAACTTGCTATCTTCACTCTCTCCACGAATTCTGCACCAAACTTCATCTGGAAACATTCTAGAGCTTAAATAGAAACTATTTGTGGGCTTTTGCAATCCAATTCAGGCCCAAATCTGTTGATCCAAAATTCTGTCATGGCCAAGAAAGTCCAATGTTACAGTCACGATTCTGAGTTCTCAGCTTGCTCTAGAATGTTCCTTTCAACTGAAAATTGGTTTGTGAGTGTGTTTGGATAGCTAGCTTGGCCTGAAACCCTTTGATTCTTGTTTTGGCATTGTAACTTGTAATGTAAGTAAGCATTTTACAAAGTAAGTCATGAAATTAAACCTCAATTCAAAAATGTGGAAATGTCAGTGTTTAGAATCCAATTTCCATTCAAAATGACTACCCATATGCCATGTGTATGTCTCATAATCCAAAAATCTCAATTTCCTTCCTTTGAATCATTTGAAAAATCATTCTTTTTAGGCCATTTTGGATCATTTTGTGAAGCAAGCCATTTCAATCACCCATGACTTCTTATCTGACCTAAAAACATCATTTTAAGCACATCTCATGTTGGACGTTTCTTCATTTGAGGAGTGGAAGATAGAGATTTTGACCTATGTTGAAAAATGACCTATAATTCAACTTTCCCAAAATACCCCTGGATTGCCAAGATCATAACTTGAGTTCTACAAATCCACTTGAGGACTTCTAGTACTATATGGAAAGCTAAGATCAAGATATACAACTCTTATGTTGGCCAAGAATCCATTTGAAAACTCCTTGATGGGCAAAAGTTGCTTGGAAGTCAAGTGACTTTCACAGATAAATTCCAGTGTCCTCTGGTGACCCATAACTTGCAAGAACCATAACTTGAGTTCTACAAATCTTCTTGAAGACTTCTAGTACTCAAATTAAATCTATTGAGAAGCTCTACAAGTTTCATGTTGGCCAAGAATCCATTTGAAACTTGTATTTTGACTTATGTGGCTTGGAAGTCCAGTGCTATACAGGGGATTTTACCCTAGGAACCCTGTCTCAAACTCCTCCCACCACTCTTGATTCTCTTGAACTTGATCTTGACTCATCCATACACATGCTTCAACATCTCAATCCATGACTTCCATGACTAAGAGTTAGGTCTTGATGCCCTTTCTTTGCTCTCCTTGACCTAGGGTTACCCAGATGAAACCCTACATGTACACTCCTCAACTGTGGTTCTTGAACTTGATACCATGACTTGTCTAAGCATCAATAGGGCTCTCTAGGCCTCCCATGGGATCCATACACACCTCAAATTCATAATTCCATGCTTCATACCCCATTGATGACCCTCAATACACCTCAAGTTAGGAGAGAAATTCACTTGTTGACACTCAAATCTCCTCAAAGCTTCAACCCATTCCTTGATGACTTGGATGTTCTTCAGCTTGAATAAGGCCCCTTGATGTGCTCCTTTAGATAAGGATGGCACTTGATCCCCTACTAGATGACTTGCTATGTTATGATATGCAAATGATTGGACCATGTACATGATGTGACTATGCAAATGATAATGCAATTGGAACATAAACCAAGTGAAATAGGTTGAGCAAATTTTAGGGTGCAACAGATGCCCCTATTCAAACGGCTTGGACCCGACTGGGTGAAGAGCGAACGACCTTCAAACAATCGAGGTACGAGACGGCTGAATACCAAGAACCCGGAAATTTGCCAACCGCAGAAATAAACTGCACAAACTGCTTGGAGAACAACATCCACCAACTGAATTTGGTCGTTACGGCAACCCACTGATCAATCATCTAGTATCAAAATCTGATTTCAATGTCAACCGCCTATGTACCGCCCCAGGCTTTGAACTCCCTCTTGTCAAAATACCCCGCTTTTTATCCACGTTAAAACTCTGTCGTCTGTTAATACGGAGAAAACAAATTAGCGACCATACTGGGGATCATTTTCATCAACCCGAAAAAGATTCTATCATCGCGGGGATATAACTTTGTCCATGTTAGGACGCTACGTTCCGTTGACACCGAAAAATCCCGACGACTTCGCTGGGGAAACATTTTTGTCTAATCACAGGGAACTCATCTGCCTATCCATACAGGCAAATCATCTGCCTAAACACAGGAAACCTCATCCGTCTACTTCATACGGGAAAAGTCATCTGCCTGATTACCGGAGAATCCATCTGCCTGCTTCATGCGGGAAAAGTCCATCTGCCTGAACACAGGAAAGTTCATCCGCCTGCTTCATACGGGAAAAGTCCATCTGCCTGAACACAGGAAAATCCATCCGCCTGCTTCATACGGGAAGAATCATCTGAATACCGTTTCTCTGCCTACCTCTGCAGTGGCTAACTCCGTTGGTCCCAACCCACAAATGACTTTGAGGAGGACTCTACTGGGGATAGTAACACGAGGAAATCACGACGACTTCATTAGGGAAAATACTTTTGTCAAATATCGGAACACAACTCACATACTTTGTCTATCACGGGAGAATCATCTATCTGGCTACCGAAAAGTTCATCCGCCTGCTTCATACGGGAAACTCCATCTGCCTGATTACAGGAAAATCCATCTGCCTGATTCTTACAGGAAAATTCATCTGCCTGCTTCATACGGGAAAATCCATCTGCCTGAACACAGGAAAGTTCATCCGCCTGCTTCATACGGGAAAACACATATGCCTGATTCTTACAGGAAAATTCATCCGCCTGCTTCATACGGGAAAACACATCTGCCTGATTCTCATGAAAAGTTCATCCGCCTATTTCATACGGGAAAAGGCCATCCGCCTGCTTCATACGGGAAAACACATCTGCCTGATCCTTACAGGAAAATTCATCCGCCTGCTTCATACGGGAAAACGCATCTGCCTGATTCTTACAGGAATAATTCATCCGCCTGCTTCATACGGGAAAACGCATCTGCCTGATTCTTACAGGAATAATTCATCTGCCTGCTTCATACGGGAAAACACATCTTGGGTATAGCTTCCTTGCCTATTCTTGGTAGTAGGTAACTCCACTAGGGATATTCTGAAAATAACTGCCCGACACCCGTTTCGACAACAAGTGACCACTTCTGTAATTTTGATTTATGAAACCCTGTAATGCTACCGCGACAGCAAACCTGAAGAAAAACACTCCGCTGGTCGGATAAGAGAAACTTCAACCAGTAACTCTGTGGGAATAATAAGGTGAACTGCATCATCACATGTCTCACGGCGAGACTTCGAATATCTGGAAATAGATCTGAGCTGTAACTTCATACTCCTGCTGAGAAACACACCTGAAAGCAAAAGGTTAACCAACCTGATTTATGTTTCAAAATGCGTATGTTTGGCAATGGCGCAATGCTCCATACGGCATGGAAATGCTACGCGTTTTTTGGGTAGATGCAAATATGATAATATATGCAAATGCAAATGCAGGTTCAGGCTGCTGGGGAAGGCTCTAACAAGCTTGCTTCAACACGGCTGTCGAAGACAAATACCACCCTGTTGGGGATGAACGGATATCATAAAGTATTCTGGCAAAATAAATGTCGGAAACACAACCAAACTCTGCCGAGGAGAGATTAAACATCGATTTCCACTGGGAGGAAAGAACAAAACCTGCTGGGAAGATTAACTCAGCTGGGGAAGAAGCGACCCTTCTAGGAGACAATTGTCTGGGTACAATTTACAAACTCGAAACTACCACTCCGCTGGGGATAATCATCCTGGCGAAAGCATGACGACCTGTGGGGAGAAAGAAAACCATCCTCGGTGGGGGATAACCCTTCTGAACTTACTATCTTGGTTATACGCTGTGGAAATCCTCCCAGCTGGGGATTGAACGCGCACCTACTCGATTCTCTGGGGAGCATAACCTCTGCATGGGACACTGATCTTGTCCTGCTGGGGATATCCTGTGGACAACTTTCATGAGGATACTCTTCTGGGAAAAATAATCCTTCCTTCGGTAAGGGATAACATCATCTCAACCTCTGGGGATGAGGTGCGACCTGTTGGGAAATAGCGTCAAGTAGGGTCAAGTCCTTCATCCAGAGCCTCTGGCTGGGGGATACAATTTTCTGACTATCTGCTTCAAAGGTAAGAACCCTGCAAAACACAAACGAGACAAAACAAGCCTATACAACAGGATCTATCCGGGTTAGCATTCGCGACATTACTTCAGTCAATTCGAAGTTTTAGCAATTATTGGCAAGGGCCAACAAGATTAGGCAAGTGCAAGTTTATCAAAAAACATCGGCGTCTTTCACAAACAAAACAGTAAAAAACAAGCATCAAATACTTAATAACATGTTTTATTGATTGAGCCTGTAAATAGGCGAAGCTTTGTACATCGGGTGCAACTCCTGAAAAGAGGAAGTTACGCACACACA
The DNA here is from genome assembly GCA_963859935.3 of Lathyrus sativus. Taxonomy (NCBI): domain Eukaryota; kingdom Viridiplantae; phylum Streptophyta; class Magnoliopsida; order Fabales; family Fabaceae; genus Lathyrus; species Lathyrus sativus. The sequence goes on from OZ012739.1 coordinate 42,799,974, forward strand.
CATGCATATATGCACAAAAATACAAAACAATATTTGTATACATGTCGGCAACGTGGTGCAGACAAACATCATGAGTTGATCCTCCTATGACTCGCCTGACTCTGGCGCTTTCCCGGTATTCAATTTTCGGAAGAGATTGTGTTGGATAAACGAACCCTCAAGTACTCCCAAACCACTAAGCAATGTAGTATCAAATTCAGACCGCAGTCATTTGCTTTTTCAATCCCTAACTTTTGCGTGAATCGCCCTTTGCGGGTTTTCAATTCACTGGGATACCCTTTTTTGCCGAAGTCGCCCTTTTCAGGTTTTCGACTTCGCGGGTGTACATCCTTTCAATTTTATCCCTAACTTTTGCCCGAACCCTTTATTCATTTTTTATGGTTCGCCGGGATGCCCCGTTTTTGCCTGGACTCTCTTTTTTCCGTCCAGCGGGTCACTTTCAAGCAAAGTATTTTTTAACCGCGTCCGAATTCACATAAGACATAAAGTCTTCACCATCCATGGTGGGTAGTAACAAGGCTCCTCCAGAGAAGACTTTTCTGACAACATAGGGACCTTCATAATTAGGAGTCCACTTGCCCATGTGATCTGTTTGTGATGGGAGAATCTTTTTCAAAACAAGATCGCCCGTCTAAAAGCTTCGAGGGTGTACCTTCTTGTCGTACGCTTTCTTCATCCGGCTCTGATATAACCGACCGTATGCTAAAGAAGCTAGCCTCTTAATTATTGATTAGAACTTTAGTTAGTAAATAGAAACAAAATCAATTAAAAATTAAAAAAATAAAGAGAAAAAAAAATGGAAGTGGGAGTGAGGTCTGGGCCGTGTGGAAAGCCCATTGAGAGGCTGATATGGGAAAGCCTCATCTGGCTTTAAAAGAGATGGAAATGGGAACCCTAAGGAGGTCATTGTTCACAAAAACCCTAAATTCCTCAAAATTGAAAACCTAATTTCCTCTTCTTTAGAAACCATCCGCCATCTTACCCTTTTTTCTCCCTCAGCTGACCCTCTTCTCACTACCACCTCAAAACAACTCACCGCAAATCCCTCATCATCATCTAACTCAAGAAAGAATCCTTGACTTATTCCTCTTCTTTTCCGCCGCGAAACACCATAAATTAACACCACCCTCGCGAGTTCTTCTTCTTCGCCAACACAACCGTCACGCGTACCCTTGCCACTACCACTCGCGATTAACTCCATTCAACACCCATCCCCTTCAACAAAATCGCACGAATACAACGAGTTTGCGGTGCCGCCGAATTTTGATTGCAGAGTGAAAGTATTTCACCATTGAACTTCCACGGAGGCAATAGTGGTTTTACACATCAATAACCTCAGCTGGTATTCGCAGTGGCTTTAGGAATTTCGAGTCGTGCACGAGTTTCGTTTCAGAAGCAACACAGACTCGGTATCTCAGTGGCAATATTCTTCGGCGTTTGCGACGACTCGAGCAACGTTGCTCTTTCTCGAGTCCATTTTCGTCGGTTGGTTTTTCTTCCAATTTGAGCCTGTTTATTTTGCTTATCCTATTTTCACGTTTTCGATATCGTAGAGTAGCTGCTGGATTGTGCGTGTTAATGACGTTGTTAGCTTCCAAGTTGTTGATTGTGAAATGATGTTTACGATTCTGAGATAGATTAACAAATGTAAATACCCTGTTGTATCACTGAAATTGTTTGTTTGTTTCGGCAATTATTCTGTTTTGATATTCTGATAATTTTGTTCTTCCACTCTATTGTTTCAATTATGTCTTAACCCTTGACTGCTTATAGTGTTTTGTGGATAATGGTCTTGACGTTGTTTCGTTGTTGAAATTAATATGGACATATTACAGGGTGCCATTACTGCTGAGCTGTTGGTATATATGTCGTGTTCGTAAATTATGTTTGTCATTTACAGATCTTTCAATTATCGATTACAATTCGATTGTGTGTTAGAGTGGAATACTGTGGTTCAACCTACTGAGTTGGGTAACTGAGTTTTGTTATTCATGACGCCGTGAGAAACTTGTGGGTGATCGTCGAGTTTATTTAAGCTTGCAGGTTTTGTTTCGCTTTATGTTTGTTTTAAGATTAGCCATCTCATATTGTAAATACTACTGAGTTGATAGCAGTACCATAATCGTGTTTGGATAATTTGAGTGTTGGCTGCTATTGTTAAGTATGTGGTTTTGGTTCTGAAAAAGCTCAGATATTGTTGTTTGATGTTGCTGCAATGAGTTTGAAAAAGACAATATATTTTGTTGTATAATGCGTGAATCTATAATTTCGGTGATGGATTGATGCTGCCGATTATTAGTTGATTACTGCAGATTACCTTTGATTCTTGGGCGTGATTAGAACATTGTGAAGCATGCGGATTCGACGAGCTTGGTAACGCTAGGCTGATACTGCTGTTATTGTAAAACAAAGTTCGAGTTCAACAAGTTTAACAGGCGATGGCAACAAGGGCTCGACAAACATATAGATGACATACAGAAGTTGTTTGATGAAATCCCGTGAAATTGCAGCGTATCAAGAGAGTCGTTGTTTCTGCAGTTGGAGGTTTGTGGGTTCAAGGAAGGAAAAATAAAGATTGAGCAGCAACAACATAACATCTTCAAATCTCACATAGATTCGACTTCGCAACAACACCGACAAGCAATCCAAGCAGGGGATCTCATGTGAAGCTAAGGTTCGAAATCAAAGGCACCACTTCTCAAGACACGACTCTGATCGGTAACGCATCATTTTTGTTGTAGCATAGTTCGTTGTTTTAAATTCACATCATAGGATGATTTGTCGATATTAAGTTCTTCACACTTGTTTCTTTGTGCAGTCTTTTTAGAATATGTCGATAATGTCTGTGTTTTCTACTCTTTTCATGATGAATCTTACGGTGATGGTAGTTTAAAATTCCATGATGCATCAGTTTTACATTATTAAGAAATTGCAATCAATTTGGTGGTTGCTTAATATTTCTCAGGTTTTTTTTCGTGATGTAGAATAATGGATTCACTAAAGTCACATTGTTGCTTATGTTTACATTGACTGTGGTATAATTTCTGGTTGGCGATTCATTTTAAGTTGACCATTGCAGTATTTTTATAATTTCTGGTTTATTCATGTGAACACCATGCTTTTTCACCATTACTGTTGTCAAGTTTTCTTCATAAAATTGAAGACTCATTTGATATATGAATGTGGTACTTGCCCTTTAGATTGAAATTTTATTAAGACTACATAAATTCATTAATTCACTAATTAGTTAATTTGTAGATTAAATTTCACTAATTAATTAATTAATTAACTTGTTCATTAGTTAATTTGTTGATTAGTTTTCATTAAATTTCATTGGCTATTTATTTTTTGTTACTTATTCTTATCGATTAATGTTCATGTTTTACTTACCTCAATTGGTTAGTCCACTTAAATCCTAATTAACTATTTTGTTTTTAGACAACAGTTGGATTTTAAAATATCTTATAAACAAAATTAAAACCATGTTTATTTAGATTCATATTTTTTTAAAAAAAATTTTACGAAAGTAGTGAGCTCTTGGAGTCTAGCACTCCTTGAGTTCATGGACAATTGCTCTTGAGGCGAACGCCGTTGAGTTGTGGTTGTTCCATTTTTCGATTTTTCAAAACCGTTTTTTCACTCAATTCAATTAAAGCTTCTAAAAGATATTTTTAAATCAATTTTATTAATTAGATATTTTTATAATAAGTTCCAATTATTATTCTTTTAAAAGATATATATTTCAAAATTATTATCAAATAATATTTTGAATATTAGAAAATTATATTTTATTAATTAAGTTAAAATCTTTTTTTAAGATATTAAACTTTTTTCAAAACAATTAATTATAATTTGCTTTTCTTAAAATCTTTTTTTATAAGCAATTGATTAATTTATTTTATATGAAAATTAAAACTATTTTCTTGATTAAATTAAACTATTTTTCTTAATCAAATTTCAAAACAATTGAATTCTTGGATCTCGCCTTCCTTGAATTTTTAAGTGACCGCTCTCGAGGTGCACACCTTGAGTTGTGATCCTTCCGATCTTATTTTCTAGAATACCTAACGCGCCTAGTCCGAGTACGCTAATATTTTTAAACCATTTTCCTAATTAAATTATGAAAGTATCAAGTTCTTGGAGTCGCGCATTCCTTGAACTCGAGAATGACCACTATCGAGGCGTACGCCTTGAGTAGCGCGTCGTTCAAACTTTCGTTCCTAAAACCTTTCTCGTAATTATTTGGACAAGTATATTCACTGTCCAACAAACATATTTTATAATTAAGAGAACGAAAAGGTATCGTTGGGATCTAGCATTCCAACGATATCCCGACTAATCGGTTACGAGACTGACGTCTCGCTTATCGAATAGTCGTCATTCCTCCTAAATTTTCAACCGGTCTTAACTCGTTCCTCATCCTCGTGCGATCGAGTCTAAACCCTAGTATGTTTGTAAACCGTGCGTTAAATTCAAACTATTTTCTTAATTAAACTACGAAAGAATTGAGTTCTTGGAGTCTCGCATTCCTTGAATTCTTGAGTAACCACTCTTGAGGCGTACGCTTTAGGTTGTGGATTACTCAACCTTTCGTCTATAAAATATATGCCCTAACTATTTGGACAAATATCGTTATTGTCCATTCAAATACAATTTCATAATTAATTGAATGAAAAAGGTGTTGTTGGGATCCAGCATTCCAATAATATCTCGACTATTTGGTTGCGAGGCTGACGTCTCGTTTATCAAATAGTCGTCATTCTCCATCAAATTACCTAACTGAATTCCTCTTTCTCGCCCCCGCGCAATCGAAACCTTAAACCTATTCAAATATATCCTCTAACCAAAACATCCAATACGATAAACACAAATTCCTTGCCCTCGTGCGATCTCCAACCTAAATACTTTCTCAAAGAACATTGTTTAGTCCATTCTTCTGCGCATAAAAAAACTCGAGCTTCAGCCTCCCCTAGCGAGCAGACAAGCCAACGTTTAGCAGTTAGAATGCGACCTAAACTCTCGTTCGATTCAATACACCTTTTACCAAGAAAATTGTTTAGTCCCTTCTTCCGCGCATATGAACTCGTGCTTCAGCCTCCCCTAGCGAGCAGACAAGCCAACGTTTAGCAGTTAGAATGCGACTTAAACACTCGTTCGTCAAACACTAACCTTTTACGGTAGTTATCCGAACTACGGCTGCTCTGATTCTTCATTCTCTTCTGAATGTAAGATACGTAGGCACAAGATTGCGATAATCTTGGCGAGCACAATCCCCCCTCTTTTCCCGTAGTCCCACGAACTACGAATGCTCTGATTTTCCACTTCTTATAAGTGAAGATACGTAGGCACAAGGCCCCCAATCCTTGGCGAGCACCCTATCTTAAAACCACTCATTCCCCCCTATAGGAGAAACCTTAGAAGAAAACTAGCAAGCGTAACTAACTTTACTCTCGAATCGAATCAAGAGGTTCCCGTTGAGTACAACGGACGTAGAGGGTGCTAATACCTTCCCTCTGCGTAACCAACTCCCGAACCTAGAATATTGGTTGCGATGACCATGTTCTTATTTATCTTAAAGGTTTTATCGATATTTTCCTATTCCATCCTTGGAATGAATAAAGTTCGGTGGCGACTCTGTTCGAACGTATTTTCCGCGTCCATCGCGAGGATCGTATTTTTTTGAGGTACGAAAGATGGCGACTCTGCTGGGGACACGCATTGCCCTATGCAAGAGAGAGTCAAGCCTAACTTAACTCGATTCGAGAGTACTAACCTTTTGCTTAACTGTTTTCTTTATGTTTATTTTCTCCTATTGTTTATTTCTTGTTTTCTCTTTCTATCGTATGCTGTTTATTATATCTGCCTGCTGGATTCGGCGATAGCATTGCAAGTAAAGCTCTACACTCGAGCTTTGGAAAAAGAAGAGAGAAAACATAGTTTAGAATTGGTAGTAATTAGTGTTAGTCCCCAAGGACTCGCTCCTTGTGTGCCTAGCATGAAAGCTCCTCCAGAATAGACCTTTTCGTAAATCCTATCGTAACGCAGCTAGCCTGTTGCACGATTTTATTCATGAAAGGTCCGTGACTCTGGGAACCACTCTTAGAACCAGTTTCTATATTGGTAGTCATGTAGTGTTAGTCTCCGAGGACCCGCTCCTCGTGTGCCTAGCATGAGGACTCCGCTCAGGAGAGACCCTATCGTACTCTCGTTATAATACAGCTAGCCTGTTGCGTGATGTTGATGCGATCGGTGTCCGTGATCCTGGGAACCTTATCCATCAACATAGAAGCTATCCCTTGAGTGAGTCTGTGGGTACAAAGTCTAGAACTTGTCTTGTATAGTCTACCGGTTAGGGCGCTTTGACCTGCTTATGTTTTCCTGGATCTTGTTTGTGCCTGCATTGCATCGCATATCATTGCATCTGCATTTCATTTGCATTGCATCTTATAGATTAAGTCCGACTGTCTAGATAAACTACTAGGGGAATACTTCTCAGATCAAAGTATTATGGTACAAATCTACATGTCGGACACATTCCTTACTCGGGAAACTCATGGTGTTTGCACTTTACCTACATCTCAGGATTATTCCAATTTCCTCCTCAAGGTTCTTTTCACTGAGCACTCTATATACTTTCTCATCACTTCACTCACAAAATGGCTCAACCACATTTCTATCAGAATTAATTTTTATCAGCTCAAATTCGGGGTGTTTTCACTATGGAACTTCAATCATGCTTTCAAACTGACAACCAACACATGAAAATACACTCAAATTAAATGACCTAATAAAGAAAAACAAAAACACATAAATAAATACCCCCATAATTGAACTCAACAGTGTCCCCACTGTTGACGCACTAGTATAGGAGGTTACTCACAGAGCTCATTGTTGAGGAGGTTGGTCCCGCAGCGTCATCTGCCGCATCCACTCGTGCATCTCCCCAATCAACTTTCCTTGGCGGATCTGCTTGTTTCCTTGTCGCGTATGCTCCTCCCCTTGCCTCGTCTGCTCGCTTCGGAGATAACGTACCTCATTCTCCATCCAATCCCACTCTTTCTTTGTCAAGTTCCAAGAGTCGGACTCCTGATTGGGAGAGACTCTAGGAGTAGGTACAGGGACTTCTTCCGTCCGATATCCTTCCTCATCATCTGTACCTGCACAATCATCAAATTGCTCTTCGTCGTCCTGCTTCAGGTTCTCATATAACCAATTCTTTACACTTTGAATGCAAATAAAATCAGGAGCAGGTAAAGCTAGGAGGTGACTATTGCGGCTTACCAACGAGTAATAATCATTAAAGACTTGTATCATACCTTGGTTGGTGAGGGTAGCTAAGTCGATCTTAGTTTTACCTGCGACCGTACGTTCCTCCATCAAGAGAGGACCGTACCCCAAGTGGTCTGCAATCTGAGTTATCAACCTTCCCACACTTATTTCACCTGAAGCTGCATTCGCAACACGCTTCAAATGGTCAGCTGCAAAGGCAGCTACATTTATCAGCTCCTGGTTGGCCATGCCATACAACAGGAATAACTCCTTCTGAGTCGCCACCCCAGTACTGTCACCTCTGCCAAAAAGTGTATATGCCAGCCCTTTTTGCGCATACCTGAAACAGGGGTTATGAATGCAGGAGGTCTTTGCCGCCTTCGCGACATAATCAGATTTTCCTGTAATGTCCCTCCAAAAATCTCCTGCACTAAAATTACCCGAAGTTGCTCCAGGTCCAAAACTAGGGAGCTTTAGAACATCTCCCAATTCAGCCACCGTCAGACTGTGATCAGTATCAAACAGACAAAATCTCAGAGTATCAAAGTATTCTTCCTCAGTACCTGTCCACCTATGCTTAAGCTGAAATTCCAAAGTGCTCAGAAATTCAAACGTTATACGCTCATAGGTCGGCGCTTCAAATTGCATAAACTCAAGCATACCAAAAATATTAAACATTTTGTGCACTTCTATTCTCAGCCCTAAATTATCTAGCGCATCGTTACAGATATACCTAGTCGGGATTAGCTTACGCTTTACCAAAGATGAATATTTCTTTTGGTGTGCCGACTCCTCAAATAGATGTTATGAGTATTTGTCATGCGGTGTGCTCTTTTTTTAGGGCGAGAAGTTTCGGCCACCGCTTTACCGGTATCTCTCCGAGGAGGCATGATTTATCCTGCACAACACACTAAAAAAATTCAAAATTACAGTTAGAACAATGCGTTACCGTAGAAATGACCACAGCGATGAGGGGAATGTTTTTTGTGAAGATAGGAGATGCTTTTGAGGAGTGGGTGTTGGTGAAAGTGAAGCTTTTGTAGAGGAGAGGTTATGGGGTTTAGGTTTTGTTTATGAGAAAAGAAGGTAGAAGATGAAGGAGATAAGGTAAAGGAGGTAAATGAGAGGGTTAAAAGAGATAAATGAGATGGGGCCCACAAACGGGAAAAAGAATTTTGATTGTCGTGCCTTGTAAAACGGGCCGTGTCATGAGACACGAGCACCCGTGTTGCAGCCCCTAGAACCACAAATTTTAACAAAACCTGATACTTGTGACACGGGCACCCGTGTCACACCACTGATTTTCAGCCCTTACTCTTGTTTATATCTCCATCTCCTGACACGGCCCGTGTTGTGCACAACGGCCACCTGTGTCAGGTTCCTGATTTGCCTCCCATGCAGCCCCTACTTCTCTGATTGAATGGGCATTTTGACTCCGCTTCACCTCGACTCTGGACCAAGTTAGCTGCAAAATAAACAAAACTACATTTAGCAAAGAAAAACGTGGGTTGCCTCCCACGCAGCGCTGCGTTTAACGTCGAATGGCTCGACGGTCGTCCATCCTACAAGGTAAGACGAATGACTTCCACTTGGCCGGTTGAGTCTCCTTGGTAGTAAGGTTTCAACCTCTTCCCATTCGCTCTGTAACATTGGCATATAACACACAGTGTTGACTATTCGGTTTACCAATCTGACAATGAACGATACATAATTAAATGTAAGAAACAAGACTGCAATTTCAAATACAGAGCTTCCTTGAGAAAAAGAACTCAAAATGGGTTATTTGTCAGTTGTCTGGGCTTCACACATGCACTACCATGTCTATGGCACAAGACTATAGGAAGCTCAGTTCAGAAATGATTAGCCACAGCATTAGAGAACTTGTCAACAGAAACGCTTCACTTAAGGTGAACGTGATCATTGCACATATTCTTGAAAGATACAAGTACATAATATCTTACAGAAAATCATGGATCGCTAGGTGTAAAGCCATAGAGTTGCTCTATGGAAATTGGGAAACATCTTACAACGACCTGTCATAGTGGATACTGGTAATGAAAACCTATCTTCCTGGAACCATTATAGATTTGCAAACCCTACCTGCAATTTCAAATTATGGTTCTCAAATCTCTGGAAAACGAATCTTCCATTGTCTATTTTGGGCATTCCGTCTGTGTATACGTGGCTTCGCCTACTGTAAGCCCATTGTGCAAGTAGAAGAAACGTGGTTGTATGGTAAGTACAAAGGAACTCTATTGATGGCGGTGGCACACGATGGAAACACAAATATTTTCCCAATAACATTTGCATTGGTCGAAGGTGAAACAAAGGAAACATAGAGTTTTTTCCTAAGGAACCTGAGGCTACACGTGACACCACAACCTAATTTGTGCCTAATCTCTGATAGACATGTGATAAGTGGGTTTTAGTCATGTATTTCAAACTGTGTATGTCGTTATTTTTCAATATTTCCGTCCGTTTTCGAGTCTCTTGTTTATGTTTTCATCTTTCTTTTCAGTCGTCTTTGAGAAAGTCTTATTTTGAGATTTGTATCATTTTATGCCGCTGGTGCGTTTGATTTGGTTATTTTTAGTGTGTTTTCAGCAGGAAGTGGTAATCAGATATCCGTGTCGTTTCGGGGACAAAGACCGCCAAAGAAGTGGAAATCAGAGGCCTGACACGGGTGCCCGTGTCAAGAGGGTCATGAAGGGAAGATTTGAAGAGGAAAGTATGCAAAACAGTCATGCAACACCGGTGCCCGTGTCCCATGACACAGCCCGTGTCACAAGTATCAGGTTTTGTTAAAATTTGTGGTTCCATGGGCTGCAAAACGGGTGCCCGTGTCCCATGACACGGCCCGTGTTGCAAGGCGCGACAGTCAAAATTCTTTTTCCCGTTTGTGGGCCCCATCTCACTTATCTCTTCTCTCATTTACCTCTTTTACCTTATCTCCTTCATCTTCTACCTTCTTTTCTCATAAACAAAACCTAAACCCCAAAACCTCTCCTCTACAAAAGCTTCACTTTCACCAACACCCACTCCTCAAAAGCATCTCCTCTCTTCACAAAAAACATTCCCCTCATCGATGTGGTCATTTCTACGGTAACACATTGTTCTAACTGTAATTTTGAATTCTTTTTAGTTTGTTGTGCAGGATAAATCATGCCTCCTCGGAAAGATACCGGTAAAGCGGTGGCCGAAACTTCTCGCCCTAAAAAAAGAGCACATTGCATGACAAATACTCATAACATTCTGTTTGAGGAAGCGGCACACCAAAAGAAATATTCATATTTGGTAAAGCGTAAGCTACTCCCGACCAGGTATATCTGTAACGATACGCTAGATAATTTAGGGCTGAGAATAGAAGTGCACATAATGTTTCATATTCTTGGTATGCTTAAGTTTATGCAATTTGAAGCGCCGACCTATTAGCGCATAACGTTTGAATTTCTGAGCACTTTGGAATTTCAGCTTAAGCATAGGAGGACAGGTATTGAGGAAGAACACTTTGGTACTCTGAGATTTTGTCTGTTTGAGACTGATCACAGTCTGACGGTGGCTGAATTGGGAGATGTTCTGAAGCTCCCCAGTTTTGGACCTAGAGCACCTTTGGGTAATTTTAGTGCAGGAGATTTTTGGAGGGCCATTACAGGAAAATCTTATTATGCCGCGAAGGCGGCAAAGGCCTCCTGCATTCATAACCCCTGTTTCAGGTATGCGCAAAAAGGGCTGGCATATACACTATTTGGCAGAGGTGACAGTACTGGGGTGGCTACTCAGAAGGAGTTATACCTGTTGTATGGCATGGCCAACCAGGAGCTGATAAATGTAGTTGTCTTTGCAGCTGTCCATTTGAAGTGTGTTGCGAACGCAGCTTCAGGCGAAATAAGTGTGGGAGGGATGATAACTCAGATTGCAGACCACTTGGGGTACGGTCCTCTCTTGATGAAGGAACGTACGGTCGCAGGTAAAACTAAGATCGACTTAGCTACCCTCACCACCCAAGGTATGATTCAAGTCTTTAATGATTATTACTCGTTGGTAAGCTGCAATAGTCACCTCCTAGCTTTACCTGCTCTTGATTTTATTAGCATTCAAAATGTAAATAATTGGTTATATGAGAACCTTATGCATGACGACGAAGAGCAATTTGATGATTGTGCAGGTACAGATGATGAGGAAGGAGATCGGGCGGAAGAAGTCCATGTACCTACTCCTAGAGTCTCTCCCAATCAGGATTCCGGCTCTTGGAACTTGACAAAGAAATAGTGGGATTGGATTGAGAATGAGGTACGTTATCTCCGGAGCGAGCAGACGAGGCAAGGGGAGGAGTAGACGCGGCAAGGCAACGAGCAGATCTGTCAAAGAAGGTTGATTGGGGAGATGCACGAGTGGATGCGGCAGATGACGCTGCGAGACCAACCTCCTCAACAATGAGCTATGTGAGTCACCTCCTCTACTAGTGCGTCAACAGTGGGGACACTGTTGAGTTCAAGTGTGGGGTATTTATTTATGTGTTTTTGTTTTTCTTTATTAGGTCATTTAATTTGAGTGTATTTTCGTGTGTTGGTTGTCAGTTTGAAAGCACGACTAAAACCCACTGATCAAACTCCCCCGAACTTGAACTTTTGCTTGACCTCAAGCATAAAGCTCGCCAATCAGTTTTTATTGCACAAACGAACTGTCTCAAGAATTGCGAGTTACGGTGATGATACTCATACGTGAGTTTCTCGTTCAAAGTCACTCGAGGTTTAGTCTCGGAACTATTCCGTCAACATAGGTATCACACCAACACTACACCGCGGCGAAACCACGGACCTCAATCTCCCTATCGGTAACCTCTCCGACTATGCTTTGGACTTAAGCCTTCTTTTTCAATTTTCAGCCATTTTCATTCGGACAATCACTTTAAGGCTTTTATGATTTTTCCTCGTACGCACAAGATTGATCAAAAAAATTCCTGGAACTGTTATTTTCTTTGTCCACTTAGGGACGGCTTTCAGGTTCGACCACCGTTAGGCTGAATAACCGAGTGAGTGTTACCCAACTTAGAAGGATTGGTCTTCTAATTGCCTTTATTTTCACTTTCTTTTTCTCAGTGCCTTTTCTCAATACTATTTTTTTTAGATCAACCTCACACACACGATTCTTATAGATTAAGCCCGACTGTCTAGATAAACTACTAGGGGAATACTTCTCAGATCAAAGTACTATGGTACAAATCTACATGTCGGACACCTTCGTTACTCGGGAAACTCAGGGTGTTTGCACTTTACCTACATCTCAGGATTATTCCAATTTCCTCCTCAAGGTTCTTTTCAGTGAGCACTCTATATACTTTCTCATCACTTCACTCACAAAACGGCTCAACCACATTGCTATCAGAATTAATTTTTATCAGCTCAAATTCGGGGTGTTTTCACTATGGAACTTCAATCATGCTTTCAAACTGACAACCAACACAGGAAAATACACTCAAATTAAATGACCTAATAAAGAAAAACAAAAACACATAAATAAATACCCCCACACTTGAACTCAACAGTGTCCCCACTGTTGACGCACTAGTATAGGAGGTTACTCACAGAGCTCATTGTTGAGGAGGTTGGTCCCGCAGCGTCATCTGCCGCATCCACTCGTGCATCTCCCCAATCAACCTTCCTTGGCGGATCTGCTTGTTGCCTTGCCGCGTCTGCTCCTCCCCTTGCCTCGTCTGCTCCCTCTAGAGATAACGTACCTCATTCTCCATCCAATCCAACTCTTTCTTTGTCAAGTTCCAAGAGTCGGACTCCTGATTGGGAGAGACTCTAGGAGTAGGTACAGGGACTTCTTCCGTCTGATCTCCTTCCTCATCATCTGTACCTGCACAATCATCAAATTGTTCTTCGTCGTCCTACATAAGGTTCTCATATAACCAATTATTTACATTTTGAATGCTAATAAAATCAGGAGCAGGTAAAGTTAGGAGGTGACTATTGCGGCTTACCAACGAGTAATAATCATTAAAGACTTGTATCATACCTTGGGAGGTGATGGTAGCTAAGTCGATCATAGTTTTACCTGCGACCGTACGTTCCTCCATCAGGAGAGGGCCGTACCCCAAGTGGTCTGCAATCTGAGTTATCATCCCTCCCACAATTATTTCGCCTGAAGTTGCATTCGCAACACGCTTCAAATGGTCAGCTGCAAAGGCAGCTACATTTATCAGCTCCTGGTTGGCCATGCCATACAACAGGAATAACTCCTTCTGAGTCGCCACCCCAGTACTGTCACCTCTGTCAAACAGTGTATATGCCAGACCTTTTTGCGCATACCTGAAACAGGGTTTATGAATGCAGGAGACCTTTGCCACCTTCGCGACATAATCAGATTATCCTGTAATGGCCCTCCAAAAATCTCCTGCACTAAAATTACCTGGAGGTGCTCCAGGTCCAAAACTGGGGAGCTTCAGAACATCTCCCAATTCAACAGACAAAATCTCAGAGTGCCAAAGTATTCTTCCTCAGTACCTTCCATCTATGCTTAAGTTGAAATTCCAAAGTGCTCAGAAATTCAAACGTTATGCGCTCATAGGTCGGCACTTCAAATTGCATAAACTCAAGCATACCAAGAATATGAAACATTCTATGCACTTCTACTCTCAGCCCTAAATTATCTAACGTATCGTTACAGATATACCTGGTCGGGATTAGCTTACGCTTTACCAAAGATGAATATTTCTTTTGGTGTGCAGACTCCTCAAACAGATGTTATGAGTATTTGTCATGCGGTGTGCTCTTTTTTTAGGGCGAGAAGTTTCGATCACCGCTTTACCGGTATCTTTCCGAGGAGGCATGATTTATCCTGCACAACACACTAAAAAAATTCAAAATTACAGTTAGAACAATGTGTTACCGTAGAAGTGGCCACAACGATGAAGGGAATGTTTTTTGTGAAGAGAGGAGATGCTTTTGAGGAGTGGGTGTTGGTGAAAGTGAAGCTTTTGTAGAGGAGAGGTTATGGGGTTTAGGTTTTGTTTATGAGAAAAGAAGGTAGAAGATGAAGGAGATAAGGTAAAAGAGGTAAATGAGAGGGTTAAAAGAGATAAGTGAGATGGGGCCCACAAACGGGAAAAAGAATTTTGAAAGATACAAGTACATAATATCTTACAAAAAAGCATGGATCGTTAGGTGTAAAGCCTTAGAGTTGCTCTACGGAAATTGGGAAACATCTTAGAACGACCAATCATTGTGGATACTGGTAATGAAAACCTATCTTCCTGGAACAATTATAGATTTGCAAACCCTACCTGCAATTTCAAATGATGGTTCTCAAATCTCTGGAAAACGAATCTTCCATCGTCTGTTTTGGGCATTCCGTCTGTGTATATGTGGCTTCGCCTACTGTAAGCCCATTTTGCAAGTAGAAGAAACGTGGTTGTATGGCAAGTATAAAGGAACTCTATTGATGGCGGTGGCACAGGATGGAAACGCAAATATTTTCCCAATAGCATTTGCATTGGTCGAAGGTGAAACAAAGGAAACATAGAGTTTTTTCCTAAGGAACCTGAGGTTACACGTGACACCAAACCTAATTTGTGCCTAATCTCTGATAGACATGTGATCAGTGGGTTTTAGTCGTGTATTTCAAACTGTGTATGTTGTTTGTTTTCAATATTTTCGTCCGTTTTCGAGTCTCTTGTTTATGTTTTCATCTTTATTTTCAATCGTCTTTGAGAAAGTCTTATTTTGAGGTTTGTATCATTTTATGCTGCTGGTGCGTTTGATTTGGTTGTTTTTAGTGTGTTTTCAGCAGGAAGTAGTGATCTGATATCTATGTCGTTTCGGGGACAAAGACCGCCGAAGAAGTGGAAATCAGAGGCCTGACACGGGTGCCCGTGTCGCCTGACACGACCCGTGTCAGGAGGGTCATGAAGGGAAGATTTAAAGAGGAAACTATGCAAAACAGTCATGCAACACGGGTGCCCATGTCCCATGACACGGCCCGTGTTGCAACCCCTGAAGAGGAAGGACACGACCAAGATTTGAAGAGGAAAATGGCAGAACAGACGTGCAACACGGATGCCCGTCTCACACAACACGACCTGTGTTGCAGCCCATGATGAGGAAGGACACGCCCTTTAATTCAGCAGCCTGACACGGCCACCTGTGTCCCATGACACGGCCCATGTCAGGGCCTCTGAAAGTTAACTTGTTGTTTTATCTCGTTTTTAGGCTGGTTGCGCTGTCTCGAAGGGCAATTTAGACATTTCGTGATGTAATTTGAATTTGGATATATTAGCCGCATTGTGGCTAAGTGAGGATTACTTTTGAATTTTGGATCTAGTTTTTACACTTGAGAAGGAGATTTCTGGATAACAAGGATCGATCAAAAGCGAAAGCAATTGATGATCCAAGGACACCAATCCCTATTGTAATGACTTTCTCCCTTTTATTTTTAAGTGCATTTGTTTTGATTAAGAACATGAGTGGCTAAACCCCCATTTGTTAGGGGGTGGTCCTAAATTGCAATGTATTGACCTTTGTTGGGATTATTCTATGAGATTTATGTTGTTCACCTTATATCTTTTATTTTGCAACGATCTTAATGCGAAATCGTATTGGAAAATGGAATTTGATTGACGATTAGGTTTAGGTCTGGAAAGTCAACCTAATGCTTTGCAAAATAATATTACGGTTGATATTGACTAGGAATGGGGATACCCCATAACAACGTGTTTCTTATGTCAGAACTATTGCTTGGTAATTTTTATGTGCAACTAAGGAATTAGTGCGTAGGAAAATTATCAAAGGGTTTTTCATTAAGGAATTAAGGAAAACTGATTTTGAAATTTGACTTAAATTAAGGTTGGAGGCAAGTATCTCAGAATAATTCTTTCAGGTCTTTACTAGCAATTTATCCACTTCCCTAGCATTGTTCTTATAATTACTTTAAACCGTTATTTTTCTAGTACTAGTTTTTATAACTTTTTACAACAAAAAAAAACCCAAGTTATTTTTGTTCCTTTGAATCATAAAATCACTGTTGACTCCTACGCAATCCTCGAGATCGATACTCGGGAAATTTTCCTTTATTACTACATCGATAAAAATAGTACACTTGCTATTTTATCGTTTAACATGAATCGATAGAAAGTACATATAACAATCCCGAAAACGGATGGCAACGTCCACCATCTTCACATGTCTATTGCATTACACACATTGCGCAGAACTTCATGCGCGAGATTAAGGACAAGGAACTACGCAAAAAACTAATTTCAGTTATCTGAACTATTATATCATACTTTTACTATGTTTTTCATACCATTTCTATTACAGGTTACGCATTGACGGAGAAGTGGGCTAGAGCATTTGACGGAGGGCAACATTAGGGACATATGACGTCTAACTTGGCAGAGGCCATGAACTCTATACTAAAGGCAACCCGAAACCTTCCAATCACTGCTTTGGTCCAGTATACATATTATCGAATGGGTTCCCTCTTTGGTAAACGAGGACACAAATGGACTAAAATGCTAGCTACAAGCAAAGTTTACATAGATGGTTGCAACAAGGGAATGGATGATGAGGTAGCCAAGGCTAACACACATAATGTCATGCAATTTGATCGCGAAAGATTTTGTTTCATGGTGCAGGAAAAAAATAATCAGAACGTTGGTCGTCCGACGGGTACTTTCAATGTTGACCTGAGGAGTCGTTGGTGTGACTATGGAAAATTTCAGGCATTTCACTTACGTTGCTCCCACGTGATCGCAACATGTTCTAGCATACGTCAGGACTACACCATTCACATTCCAGAGGTCTTCACAGTTCTTAACGTATTCAAAGTCTACGGGAAAGCTTCTTGGGACTACTGCACGAGGAGAACTGGTCAAAATATGAAGCTTTTACTCTAAGCCACGACGATTCCATGAGAAGAAATAAGAAGAGATGTCCAACCAGTAGTAGGATTAGAACTGAAATGGACGACACTGAAAAGGAAAAGAGAAGATGTGGAATTTGCAGAGAAATAGGCCATATGCGTAAAAAATGTCCAAATGTTGTCGGCCCGTCAAACCGACCGTCTAGATAATTTTATTTATTTTACAAGGAACTTGATTGAACAATATTTTGCTTGCACTTGATTTCTCTATGATCCAACATTTATTTATAATTCAAGACAACTTTTAGATTACAACAATACTAGCAGATTACAACCATGAACTTAAAATTAAAACTCAAGAAGCTAACATACACGCTAATCAACAACACCAACCAACACAAGTGGATCTTCGACTCCTCTGTTAACTTCGCCACTATGTGCTAAAAACATACATTGGACATCTTCATCATTTTCTATATGATCTAAGTAATACATGTACGTACTCTCCGGGCTTGCATCAATCAGCGTTATATATGGACAACGATATTCCATTTTTCTCACATTCATGCGACGACCACCCAATTATCAAAACCCCGTGTTAATTGCTGCAACCACGGTTCTGAAATTCCACTGAGGATCTAGGTAAACACTGATTTTTTTTTCTTGTCTATAAAAAAACAAGAGCTCGGACATACATTTTTTAAACACGAAACATTGAGCACGAATGATTTGTGTTGATGTGCATTAATTTATTTATAGAAAAATATTACGTTTGAACTCGGTCATTCATTGGCCGAGAGTCTGTAAAAGCTCGACAACTCATTGGACGAGCATCAATCATTTTTTAAAATACATGAAAGGAAAAAAAAAATTAAAATATTATATCATTCATAATTTATTTTCCTTATAATTAAAAATAATTATTATACTTAATTAAACATTATAATAAGATGATATCTAATATTCTTTTAATAATTTTAATTAGTCTATAATTATTAAATTAATATAATATGTTTTTAATATTTAAAATTATTATTTTAATTAATTAAATATAATACAAATATGAAAAATAAAAAAAAAATAAAAAACAAAACTACACATGCTCGCCACTTGAGTGGACAAGCACCTTCCTCAAAATAAAATGTTCACCTGCTCACCACTTGAGTGGACAAGCATGAGGGGAAAATAGGACACCCTTGTCATTTTTTTTAAAAAAGGGTAATATTGTATTTACCATCTAGGATAGTCCAGTAAAAAATCCTAATTTTTGCGTTGCTAGAAAAGCTTTAGAGTTTTATGGTTTATATTTTTAGTGTTGAAGGGTCAAAATACAGGAAACTTACAATTCCAATACTAGCTTCCGCAGCAACACTGCAGCAGCTCCTGCGACCTGCCTCGCCTAAAACAAAAGTATATTAGACATGTATAATAACTTGGCACTATTGTAAAATATGTTGTCAGATATATTTAAATTTCTAATTTCAAGAAAGCTTCTGATATTATAACATGTAAAAGAGTAGTTTAAACTGCATTTAAATACATAAAAGGGCCAAACAAAATGGGAAAGAGCGGAAATGGCTTTCCTTCAACTTGCATAGAACTGCCCAAAATCTTGAATGCATTTTTCAGAATTATTAATAGGAAATTCCAAGTGCGAGAACCTTGATTCCATAAAACAACTACAAAAATAAACATCTAATCCTATTTATGAATTTCAAAAGAACACCTAGCCTAAATTCTTATGAAAAAAAGGGATTTATATCTACCAAGTTATGGTTAGATGTTTCCACAAGAATGCAATGCACCTCCGCTGACAAATCCCGATGTATCACGTTGATCCATCTAATATACAGAAGAATTAAACCGAGGTTGAGTTTTTTTTGTTGAGAGTGCAAATCAACCCAATAACATCTGACACCTTCCAAAACCCACAGAGGAAGCAAGCATCCTGTTGACAATAAACATGGTTTCAGTGACGTTTACACGATATTGAGCATCAATTTGAATAAAAATTAGTAACACATGGCATAGATAATCATCAGCAAAAAAATTCTACAAATTTACTATTTCCAAATACCTGATTTTCAATGGCACAAAATAAGGAAAATACTCCAAATCTAAAACAGAGAAACTTTTTCTGAAAAAGTTGTCAACAATTGTAACAGATCAAAGAGAAGATAATATAATTTCATATAATTTTAGAATATATTTTAACAGAATCTAGGAGAAAACTTCTAAAGTCAATAACCATTTCAAATCTAGATCTGGTCCCCACAAGGTCACAATGAATCACCTGTCAAAAACTTCTCCAAATCTTTGAATTAGTCTTCTGAATAGTCTGATTATTGATAAACTGCAATAACATTCATGACAACTGCAACAACATTCACACAAACATTAATATCCAAAACTGAAAAGCACTTTTATGACTAACACCAACATCAGCAAATGCATAGACAGAGTCAGGTTGCTGAAACCCTAAATACCACTCAAACAATTTCACATACTCCAAAATTGGTTGGTCACACTGAGCCGCACACTGCTTAAATTTCTCCTTCGATGCTGACAAAATTCAAAACCCACAAAAAAATTAAAACTCGAAGAAAATGGATAATGGAATCCAAATAGCTAAAACCAACATATTAAAAAAAATACATATTACATCTAGTTAACAGGAAAAAGATCGCCGCCACACTTCTCACTGATAAACTACGAAGCCCGACCAGGACACGTTGTTCACGAATCCTTCACTTCCACCGAATTACCCTTTCATCCTCCGCTCCTAAGTTCACACCACCATAGCCGCCGATTTTTCCCCATTTATGATCAGTATCCCTCTGTTTTTCCTGTGTTCGTTTCTTTTTATGTTTTGATTCTAAAATAGAGAAAAGAAATAATAAAGAAGAGGAAGAGAAAAGAAAGAAGAAGAAGAGGAAGAAAGAAGAGGCAGAAAAAGATTATTCAGAAAGTTAAGTGAGAGAAGTTCCGAGTCACAAGTGATAGAAAAGAGCAAGAGAAAAAAAATTGAATTGGATCTGAGATTGACATTGGAAAAAGAAATTTTATTTTTGATAAATTGATTTGAAACTCAAGAATATCGAATCACATAATCAATTGATTCAAATCTAAAAAGCAAAGCCATAATACATTAAATATTTAGTTAGAATTCAAAAATATGACATCATCAGTTACGTGTATAAAGTAATTTTAGGACAAAAATTACTCTTATTTTAAAGAAGTAACAAATTTAGAGCATGACAGAAAATCCTCTTTTAGAACGTCAAATTTTTTTATATTATAGATTTTGTATTAACTGTGCTCACTTGGAATTGCATAGCTGCTCTAGGAATAATATTTTACAAAGCATTAAAACTTTGTCACGAATAATAAAGTTGATTTGGTGGTAGGCATGGCAAAAAAACCTAAATTCGTCGGACTCCGCCTGGATCTGTCTCGAAATTAGCGGAGAAAATTCGGTTTGAGTGGGTACGGGTGCGGGTGCGGGGAAAACTCAATTTTTAATTACGGATGCGGGTACGGGGTGGGGGATGCTACTACCCGCCCCGCCCCCGTCCCCGGTCATATGGAATTTACTTTAATATCCATATTTTAATTATTTTATTATTATATTTTTTTCTCACCCATACCTAATCAGTTATTAGTAGCTGGCCATTAGCATTGGCATAAAAGTTGACTACTTGAGATTTGAGAACCTTTTCATTTCCTTCCTCAGTTTCTCTCATCTCGTCTTCTTCCTCCCAACAGTCAACACAAGTATACAGCAAGTTACAATTTACAAAACAAAAGTTCTTGGTCGCGACTTGCCGACGATTGTGTTTCTCCTCTATTTCTGAAATCAACGGTAGTTCATCTCTTCATTCTTATGTCTTTCATAATTTCTCTTTATATCTTCTATTTGATCTAAATCTGATTTTTATGTCTTTCTTTGTCTCTCCATTCTTATGTCTTTCATAGTCTTTCTTTATCTTCTTGTGTTCTATATTTTTTTCTAAAAGGGTTTTGTGATTTGAATGATTTCTAGGTGTTCAGTTTGTTTATCTCTCTATTTTTCATCAATTTTTCAATTGAAATTTACAAGTTAATAACAGTATATTTTTAATTTGGATTGTGTCTACCAATTGTTTGTTCAAATGTCTGAAAGAAGTTTTGTTATTGTTTCTGAAATAAATGTGATGCTAGTGAAGTTTTGTTATTGTTCTAAATTGATAAGGTATCATTAAAAAGGATAGTCACAATATATCATTTTTTTTCATAGTGTAAGCAAGATAAAGTTCTGATATCAATCAAAGTAATATCATGTTAAATTCAATATGTTTTTGTGGCTGATTTCAGTGTTGCTCAGGTGGAATCAAGGTTTGTGGTTGTTGCTTCAGGTGTAAATCATCAAGTTTTATCAAGAGAGCTTCAACATACATCATTAGTATAGCTTCTTACTCAACATTCGGTAATATTTTTGTCAATGTGCTACATTGAAGTATTTTATATTTGGTTTGGTATGTTTTATTTAATTTTATGCTTTATTTTTTATGTTTTGAAGTAATTATTTGGATCTGAGTTAGTGTTTTCAAATTGTATTATGCAAATTGATTTGGCCATATTTATTTGAATATTTGAGTTAGGGAGTTATGGAATGTTATACTGTTTTGATATGGCTAGAGTGGTCGTAATTGGTATTAATGAATTTGGTATTAACAAATTGTTTCAAACAGAAGTAGAAGCAATGTTTGAACTGTTTTAACGATTTGAATGTTAAACGATGGTATTTCAATTATTTTTGGGTTCTCTCTGGTTGATTAACTTGTTTGAAGCAATTTAAGTCCCTTTTAGAGTCCATGGGTGATAGGATTTAAATCCTTACTATTATGTAATTTATCAATTTTTGACATGTGATTAACTGGTTTTCAGCTATGGTTGATATTTTTATTTGATCAGTTTTACATTGGATCACCTTTTGTTAAATGTATTGTGCAATCTATCATTTGGAAGAAATTTTGGTCGAATTATAATTTACTCTGTTTTTTATAATTTGCTCTGTTTTTTAAAATTTTGGAATCTATCAACAGGATAAGTAGTCATGGAAAATGATGGCACCTCTCAAACACAATGTCTACCTATCTCACAAGAAAGTACACATCAACCAATCCCCAATGAAAGTGCTAACCAATCAGTTGATGCTCCTCTTCCTACACCAAATGATAATATGGAGGTTGATAGCCAAACAACGGTAAGTCGTCGATCCAGACATAGAAGTATTGTATGGGATCATTTTACAAATGTCAAAGTTGACGGAAAAGATAAGGCTAAATGTAATTATTGCTCAAAGTTGCTTAATGGGTCATCAAATGATGGGACCACACATTTAAAAGGACATATGGAATCTTGTCCTAAAAAGAAGCTTTTAAAATCATCAGATAAAGGACAGACATTTCTTACCCCTAAAACTATGCAAGGTAAACAAGAGTTGAGTACTGGAATTTATGATGCAGAAAATGCTAAGAAAGAGCTTGCACGTGCAATTATTTTGCATGAATATCCGCTTTCAACAGTGGATCATATTGGTTTTAGAAGATACTCAGCTTCTTCCAACCATTATTTCAAGTTCCTTGTAGAAATAGTATAAAAAAAGAGATACTCAAAGTGTACAATTTGGAGAGATCATCAACTTTGAAGTTGTTAGAAAATCTTGAAGGAAGAGTGGCCATTACTTCTGACCTTTGAACCTCGAGCAATAAAAAAAAGGATATATGGCTGTCACTGCTCATTACATTGATGGAAACTGGAATTTACAGAGTCACATTTTGAGGTAAATCTAATTTTTTCTAATAATAGCTTATTGCATATTATATATACTAGTTTGATTGTATATTATTTATACTAGTTTTGTGAATCTTATTATGTTAGGTTTATTTATGTTCCTGCACCTCATATGGGAATGATGTTGATTTCCAAGTTAAGTCAATCAGGCAGGTGTGTTACGAATTGCTTTATGATTATCAATTGAAAATGAGCAATGATTCTAGAAGTGAATCTGAAACATTGGATGCTAATGTTGATAATGTTAGTAATGATGGTTTAAAAGAATATGATTTGTATGTCATAAGGAAAAAAAGAGCTATAACTTCACCTGTTAAAACGGAGTTGGATGTTTATTTGGATGAGGAAGTTTTACCAAGAAGTCCAGATTTTGATATTTTATTGTGGTGGAAGTTGAATGGCATTAAGTATCCAACACTTCAAGCAATTGCAAGGGATGTATTGGCAATTCGTGTTTCTACTGTAGCTTCTAAATCTGCATTTAGTATAAACGGTCATATCGTAAGCCCTCATCGAAGTCGACTTCATTGGACCACTTTAGAAGCTTTGATGTGTGCAAGAAGTTGGTTATGGAGTGCTGAAAATACCGGTAAGACCTTTCTTGTTATTAATTTTTTTACACTAGAACTTTCTTGCTGCAAGCTGCTTCTTCTATAGATTCATCAACTTCCCATCCACCCTAAAACAAAACAAATAAAAGGATATATATTAATGTTAGTATATATATTTATAATAGAAACAAATTTAAGAATATATATATATATATATATATATATATATATATATATATATATATATATATATATATATATATATATATATATATATATATATATATATATATATATATATATATATATATATATATATATATATATATATATATATATATATATATATATATATATATATATATATATATATATATATATATATTATTTATTTGCAAGATCAACTACTACCTTTGGAAACATGAATGTATGAGCCTTTTGTGAACTAACAAGAAGTACTTCCAATTCATTGCTCATACTGCCATCAATGTTTTGTTTATATCTGTATGGTATGCAGCTACACAATATGACAGATATAAACAAATGAAATACAAAGTTAGAAAACAAAGTGACTAACCCTACAACTTGGCGACCACTGTTAGTATTGTATCTCTGCATCTCCCTTCTAGAACGAGATATCATGCGAATAGGGCTGGCAATGAACCGAATAACTCGAAAATAGTTCAAAATTCGATTTGATAATTAAATCGTCGAACTAGGTTCATGAACCAAATGAGTTGAGTATGAGCGAAAAATTAAGCTCGTTAACTAAATGAGCTGAACTTGAACTATACATAGTTCGACTCGTTAGGTTCATAAGTCAACTCGATTACATTTGAGAAGAATTATACTGTCTTTATGATTAGGTTTAAATATTTACTCCAAATCTTAGACAAATTTAATCTTCAATTTAGTAGTTTTTGAATTAGACTCTCAAATGTATCTATTGAAAGTTGTGTAGGTTTTGAATTAGTAGATTTCGATGATAAAGTTAAATTTCAATATGATAACTTTTATTTAATTTTAATATTTTATTTTTAAAAAATATATTTATTTAAAATGTCAAATATACTAATATATATATATATATATATATATATATATATATATATATATATATATATATATATATATATATATATATATATATATATATATATATATATATATATATATATATATATATATATATATATATATATATATATATATATATATATATATATATATATATATATATATATATATATATATATATATATTTAAAAAAAAATAGTTTTTAAGTCCGTGAATCATGTGAGCTGAACCTAATGAGATGAACCTAACGAGTTGAACCGAATTGTTCGTGAACTTATAACGAGTCGAGTTTGAGCTTAAAATAAAGTTCGTGTCAAACTCAAACTCGAACCAATTTTAACGAGTCGAACCGAGCTGAGGTGAGTTCGACTCGACTCAACTCATTTCCAGCCCTACGTGCGAACCATCTTTTCACTACTCATGAAAACTTCGAAGGATCTTAGATCTATATATAAGATTAATGAGAAGCAAAAGAACAAATTGTAGATTGATAAAGTGTGGACAAAGAAAGCTATCTATGCAAATATATAGGAGAAGCAAAATTCATATCCCATTTATCTATAGGTATATATGTCAAGACTATCATTGACTATATTTTACTATATTGATAGGTAATTTGAAATCTAACGTGGGAAATGAAAATACCATTTTACTCAATGAAATGGAGCCCGATGATGAAGGTATTATTCATACTATTTGTATTAAATTTGTCAAGTTAAATTTTTATGTTTTAACTTTTATTTTTCAATACAGATGACTTGTTGATCAATGGTGCTACTTCTATTTCCAACTCCCACCTCGAAGATGAAGATTATTAGAAAATTTGTTGTTTATTTGAAACCTTTTTTGTTATGATGATTTAGTATATTTTGTTCCATGTTGTTGGATTGGTTCTTTTGTTGATGGTACTGTTTTATTTTTGTATTTGTACTTTGTAAAAAGTTGTTGTTGCGAGTGATCCATACCTTGAATCACACCAATAATAGTTGTGTAACTTTAAGAATATTATGATTAGAGTAAAATGTTTGTATTGATTTCAGGTTTATGATTGAAAAAAATATTTGTCCTAATTGCAATTAAAATAATTAAAATAATCAAGTTAATATTC
Source organism: Lathyrus sativus (assembly GCA_963859935.3). Classification (NCBI taxonomy): domain Eukaryota; kingdom Viridiplantae; phylum Streptophyta; class Magnoliopsida; order Fabales; family Fabaceae; genus Lathyrus; species Lathyrus sativus. Next base: position 42,825,678 of record OZ012739.1, read on the forward strand.
ATTTACTAATTAAAATTTTAATTAAATAATTAATTTATTTATTAAAATAATCAATTTTTTAATTAAATTATTAATTTTTATTACAATTAAAAATAATAATTTTTTTGCGGGTGGGGACGGGGCGGATGCGGGTACACCCGTTCTCTACTGAGGGCGGGTCTGGGCGGTAAATTTTTATCCCCGGTTGAATTCGGGGGCGGGGGCAGATATGTTACATGGAGGCGGGTGCGAGTGCGGGTATAGTAAAACTCGCCCCCGACCCGCCCCGTTGCCATCCCTATTTGGTAGCCTTGCAAGAGCACCGTTGTAGCGTTGTACTCCCTCAAGTTATTAAGGTTAGTTATTTCTAATTAATTTTCTTGATTTCATATAAAATTAGTTATTACTAAGTAAGTGAATTAATATTGTAAAAGTTCTTCATTTTATACAACTTATAAATTTTAATATTAATAGTTATATAATTTTTATAATACTTTCAATTATTTATTATTATTATATTTTTTTGGGTTATGAATTATAAATAAAAGTTATTATATTTTTTTGAGTTATGAATTATAAATAAAAGGTGTGATAATAAATTTGTTAGGGGTAACAAATAGATATGACAAACGGATATGTCTGTTCCGTTTAACTCTAATCTACAAAAATTTACAAAAAAAAAAATATATTAGAGTGGAACAAACATAGGTGAGAATACATCCCTAAAAATTTTCTTTGTTCTGCAAAAAATGAGAGTGGGACAAGACGGACTTGCCGACGTTGCACCTTTTAAAGTTAAAACTAATATATATATATATATATATATATATATATATATATATATATATATATATATATATATATATATATATATATATATATATATATATATATATATATATATATATATATATATATATATATATATATATATATATATATATATATATATATATATATATATATATATATATATATATATATATATATATATATATATATATATATATATATATATATATATATATATATATATATATATATATGGTAGAAAAAGGGTGTTTTTTAACTTTGACTTATCTTGTAGAAAAAGTGTAGCTAAAACAAATATGTAAAGTAGACCGTGTTTGTTTTTCATCTCTAAAAATTGTATTTTGTTGTAGTGGATCAGCACTATCAACGCGGTGGAGCAAAGGTTACTCTGCAAAATTAATAATTAAACGTCATATTCAATGAGATAAATAAAAGATAATGAGTGACTGAAAATGAATTCGAATACATGAATGAACATGTTTTACTATTATACATCAATAGTATAATGAGTGACTGAAAATGAATTCAAATACATGAAAGAATATGTTTTACTATTATACATCAATAATAATAGTTAAAATTGCTCGTGTATAAAGCGGTATGATATAATGTGATTGAATTGGACGATAGTTGACATGCCAAATGGCATAATTAATGTGTCGAATGGCAGAATTTCCTACCCATAATGAGTGACTGAAAATGAATTCAAATACATGAAAGAATATGTTTTACTATTATACATCAATAATAGTTAAAATTGCTCGTGTATAAAGCGGTATGATATAATGTGATTGAATTGGACGATAGATGACATGCCAAATGGCATAATTAATGTGTCGAATGACAGAATTTCCTACCCATAATGAGTGACTGAAAATGAATTCAAATACATGAAAGAATATGTTTTACTATTATACATCAATAATAGTTAAAATTGCTCGTGTATAAAGCAGTATGATATAATGTGATTGAATTGGACGACAGTTGACATGCCAAATGGCATAATTAATGTGTCGAATGGCAGAATTTCCAACCCATAAAAAAATCTACATCCTCAATGTGTCTTTTAACCCAAGATTCACATTTTAACTTTTCTTATTGCTTTGTTCAGTCAGTTTCATAAATGCTAGCAAATAAATAGAGCAGAGCAGATATTTGTAAGAATGCAGATTTAAAATCTTAATTTATCCTGTAAAATATAAAGGGGGTGGAACGGTCTGGAAACGCTTTTAAATTTAAAAACTTAAAAATTTAAGTTAAAACCACAAAGACTGGTACGAGTTTAAATCCTTAACTCGATTACGGAATATTTTGCCACCATACTAATTAGTGACTAAAAAATTATTGTAAAACTTATAGTTAATGATCATTAAATTTTAAAAGTAAAGTAAATAGATAAAACAGTTATGCAAATGCAAAGTAAAAACGAAAAAGTATTTAGAATATAGGGGAGTAATAATAATAGAATAATAATAATAAATACCCTCTTTTATTTTTCACATTAAATACATAAATAAATAATGAAAAAATCTCTCTCACTCTCCACTATACATAGATGAACTCGTAGTATCAATCAGATCCATGTTCTGTTACAAAACGGTAGTAATAAGAATCATGCATCGGAAAAGAATTAATCATGTTCCCACAAAATAGAGTCATAGTGTTTTTCTCAGTTCTTGAAGATAGCTAGCATTGACAGGACAATTGAAGCTCCGATCATAGCCACGGAATTTGTCACAGATCCGGCGCTGCGGCATCAGGGGCGGGTGCTGGAGCCAACGAAGGACTGAGATCTTGAGCTGAGGTAACGGCGGCGAAAACAACGACGAATAGGAAGCAAAAGATGTTGACGGTGGTAGCTGATGATGCCATTGTAAAATTTCTTAACAGAGAAGAAGAAAAAGCAGAATCCAAAAAAGTGGAAAATGTGAATTAATGAGAAGTTTTTGTGAGTGATTGTGATTTATGATGATGAAAGAGAGTGGGAAGTATTTATAGCTAGATTGGGGATGGAGTGTGGGACCCACAAAAACGTGGACAGCTGGAATTGAGAAACAGCTGGGCTAAGACATAACGTATGAATGGCTGTTTGGTTGGTGCCGTTAATAGATGTTTCTTTTCGCTTTTGTTAATTAAACAGCTCAGGTTGAATGCTAAAGATTTTTTTATTTCTTTTTTTCTTGAAGAACTCAACTTCTCAACAGAACACATGTTGAGTCACACAAAAAATAAGAACGAGACTTACGGTACATTCAGTGTCTGATCGTTTAACCATTCAAAGTTGGGTGATATTTATGTGAAAATTGATTATTATAAAAGTATGTGAATTATTGAATAATATTTATTAATATTAATGGTATATGATGCGTATCAAATTTCAGGATCAAGTTTATGTTTGAAATAAGTTATATTTTATAAAATTTAGGGACTAAGCTTTTTAAGAGAGTAATTTAGTACTTTTAGAATGTTATCTATGTGATTTTAGTTTTTTGTCTATAAATAGACTATTATTAGATGTTATTTAATGTAATTCTTTTTTATAATTTTGTAGCTGTCATTTTACAATTTTATAGCCGTCATTTGTAGAAAATAAATATATTCTCTTATTCTATTCATCTCTTTTAACCTTGTGCACTAATAATTGGTATCTAGAGTTTTGCTTCAGATTCACGGGGAAACACGAGAAACACGAGTGAAACAGTGAGACATTGTGTGGTTGATTTCGTTTCTTGAATTCTGTTGAATTGGGAAACATTGTGTTTGGTGAGATCTGAGTGATTGCACAAGGTTGAAGATGAACGGAAACGGTGGTCTGAGCACCAAGCTTCCAGTGTTTGATGAAAAAACTGGACTCGTTGGATGATTCAAATGTGTGTACTGTTCGGTGTTCAAGATGTGTTTGATCTTGTCACCGAAGGTTACGTTCCAATAGCAGCAAATGCAACAGAGGAACAAAAGAACGCGCAGAAAGATACGAGGAAGAAAGATCAGAAAGCATTATTCTACACCCATCAGTGTGTGGATGCAAATGTGTTTGAAAAAATCGTTGATTCAACGACGGTGAAGGTTGCATGGGCACACTGGTCAGGTGCTATGGTGGTGACGCATTAGTGAAGAAGGTGTAGCTTCAGTCCCTACAAAAGCAGTATGAGAATCTTAACATGAAGAACAATTAGAAGGTATCTGAGTACATCTCCAGAATGATTATGATCACTAATGAGATGAAAGCTTGTGAAGAAACCCTTTTTGAACAAGTAACCATTGAGAAGGTATTGAGATCCATTACCCCCTCAATTTGATTACATTATGGTAGCAATAGAACATTTTAAATATCTGAGCACCATGAGAATTAAAGAGTTGCAAAGTAATCTAGAGGCATAAGAGAGGCGTCAGACTGAGATAACTTCTGAAAGGGAAGTAGAACAACAGGCTCTGAAAACAATTTCTGGTAAGAAGCATCAGAAACAGTCTTGGTCAGACGTCAGGAGAAGATTTGATGGTGTTCAGAAGTCAAAAACTTCAACTTCTGATAGGCAGAATAATGCTCAGAAGGGAAAGGAGATGTATGACAAGAAGAAGATTCAGTGCTACTGTTGTAAGAAGTTTGACCATTTTGCTGTTGATTGTTGGTTAAACAAGGAAAGGAAGTTAGAAGAAGCAAACATAGCCAGAAGTTCTGATGATAAATCTGTGCTACTGATGGCTTCTAAATCTGATGATAATGATTTGACAGGTTGGTGGTATATGGACACTGGCTACTTAAATCATCTTATTGGAAATAAGAAATGCCTGGTTGACTTTGACTCTGGTAAGAGGACAAAGATTAAATACCTCAACACTGAAGGTATGGGAAATGTTAGAGTTGTTCTGGACAATGGAAAAACAACATTAATTCAGAAAGTGTGGTATGTACCTAGCATGAAAAGTAATCTCATGAGTGTGGGGCAACTAATTGAGAAAGGTTTTTCAGTTACCATGAAGGACAATCTTCTGAAGATATATGATTGTAATCAAAAGCTTATTATGGAGTCAGAACAGGGAAGGAGTAGAATGTTTAAGGTGAATGTAAGAACTGCAGACTCTGAATGTCTTAGTGCAACAAGTGTTGTGAAGGAAAGTGAGTTGTGGCATAGAAGATTTGGTCATTTGAATTTCAGAAGCTTAAGCCATTTGAATTCGAAGAAGTTCTTACATGGAATTCCTACAATTAAGAAGCCTGAGAAGTCATGCAAAGTGTGCATGGAAGGAAAGCAACCAAGATTACCATTTGCTTCAGAAGTAGCTCCAAGAGCAAAGCATGCCTTGGGAGTAGTGCACTCTGATGTGTGTGGTTTATTTCCAATATCATCGATTGGAGGAATAAATACTTTGTCATTTGTTAATGAATTCATAAGAATGACATGGGTATCCCTTATAAAGTTCAAATACAAGGTGTTTGCTAAATTTAAGAAGTTCATAATGAAGGCTGAGAATCAGAGTGGCCAGACTCTGAAGATTCTCAGAATCGATGGTGGAGGTGAATATAAATCCACTGAATTCAGAAAGTTCTGTGAGGATAATGGAATTGAGCATGAAGTTACTGCTCCTTATACTCCTCAACACAATGGTCTTGCTGAGAGAAGAAATCGTACTTTGTTTAATATGGCAAGAAGCATGCTGAAGGAGAAGAAGCGTTTTCATACCTTATGGGGAGAAGTTGTTGCCACCGCAACATATATGCTCAATAGATGTCCAATGAAGAAGCTGAAGGAAATAGTTTCTATTTAGAAGTGGATTAGAGATAAGAAAAATGTTAGCCATCTGAAGGTATTTGGTTCTGTATGCTACAAGCATGTTCTAGAAGCCAGAAGATAGAAGCTGGATGATAGAAGCAAAGTAATATTACTAGTGGGATACCACAGTACATGTGTGTACAAGGTCTATTGTCCATAAACTGATAAAGTTGAATTCAACAGAGATGTCATTGTAAAGGAATCATAAGCTTGGGATTGGAACAAGTCTCAATTGAACTCTGATGTGAGAACTTCTGAAGAAAGTTCAGAATTAAAAGTTTCTGAAGCTGGAGTAGACTCTAATGGTAATTCTGACTCTGAAGGAGACTCAAAAGGTGAAGATGATTTTGATCTAGATTCTGGTGGTGATTCAGATTCTGGTGATAATTCAGATTCTGGGAATATTTCAAACTATGAAGGTGGTCAAGGTTCTGGAGGAGGTCAAACTTCTGAAGTAAAAGCTTATGAAGGAGAAGCTTCTAAAGATAGAGCATTTGGAGTTCAAGCATCCTGAGGAGATTTTGAACGAGGTCAGAGGCCACAGAGAATCAGAAACATTCTGAGAAGATTTGCAGAGTTTGACATGCTACAAGACACTGAAGTAGATTCTGAAGGAGAAGTTATTCAGTGTGCCATGTTAGTAGATTCTGAACCCGTAAGCACGGAAGAGGCTCTTGAGTAGAAAGTCTGGCTGAAGGCCATGAAAGAAGAACTTGATGCCATAGAGAGGAACAAGACTTGGAAGCTAACAGAACTTCCAAAGGATAAGAAAGCCATCAGCATCAGATTGTTTTCAAGCAGAAGCTAAAGCCAGATGGATCAATTGGCAAATACAAAGCGAGATTAATAGCAAAAGGATTTATGCAAAAACCTGGGCTGGACTATTCTGAGGTGTTTGCACCTGTAGCGAGACATGTAACTATCAGATTAGTGATTGCAATAACTGCTAACAGGAATTAGCCTCTGATGGATTTAAATGTGAAATCTGCATTTATGAATGGTCCATTACAAGAAGAGGTATATGTGTCACAACCTCCTGGATTTGTTAAAAAGAACCAGGAAGAGATGGTATACATATTATATAAAGCTTTGTATGAATTGAAGCAAGCGCCCAGAGCCTAGAATCTGAAGATTGATTCATTTTTCAAGGAGAAGGGGTTTCAGAAATGTGAGATGGAGTACGGTGTTTATGTTCAACATACTTCTGAAGGCAATATGATTCTGATGTGTTTGTATGTTGATGATATACTGCTGACAGAGAGTTCTGAACAAGAGATATCTAAGTTCAAGAAGGTGCTGATGAATGAGTTTGAAATGATTAATCTCGGGAAAATGACATATTTTCTAGGGATGAAGTTTATATACTCTGAGAAAGGTATCATTTTGCATCAGCTGAAGTATGAACTTGAGCTTCTGAAGAGATTTAAGCTACAGAACTGTAAGGCTGCTATCACACCTGCATATACAAATCAAAAACTGAATTATGATTATGATGGTGAGGATGTGGATGCTACAACCTTCAAACAGTTGGTTGATTCTCTGAGGTATCTATGTAATACCATACCTGATATCTGCTATGCAGTTGGAGTGGGTAGTAGGTTCATGAGTAAACCTAAGTGGTCCCATTACCAAGCTGATATCAGAATTCTGAGGTATATAAAGGGAACTCTGAAGTATGGAGTGTTATTCCCTTCTAGAAGAAAGATTGAATCAGAACTTCTGAGTTATTCAGATTCTGATTGGTGTGGAGACAGAGTTGACAGGAAAAGTACTTCTGAATACTTGTTTAATTTTTTGGAAGGTCCTATTTCTTGGTGTTCTAAGAAACAACCTATTGTTGCGCTGTCAACTTGTGAAGCTGAATATATCGCATGAGCTGTAATTGTATGTCAAGCTGAGTGGATTTTAAACTTACTGCAGGATCTTAAGATCAAAGTTAACAAGCATCTGAAGCTGATGATTGATAACAAGTCTGCAATCAATCTTGCCAGAAACCCAGTACTGCATGGGAAAAGCAAGCATATTGAGATTAAGTATCACTTTCTGAGAAATTAGGTTCAGAATGGAGTACTAGAAGTTGTGCACTGTAGCATCCAGAAGCAGTTGGCAGATGTTCTGACGAAGGCTATCAAGATCGATCGATTTCTTTACTTAAGGGGTGGAATTTGTGTTGTTAGTTTTGGATAAATATAAATTAAGGGATGGTGTTAGAAATACTTTATATTTTACAAAACTTAGTGACTAAGCTTTGTTAGAGGGTAATTTAATACTTTAGTATGTTACATATGTGACTCTAGTTTTTTGTGCATAAATAGACTAGTGGTAGATGTTATTTAATGTAATTATTTCTTACAACTTTATAGCCATCATTTGCAGAATATAAATATATTTTTTCATTATGTTCATCTCTTTTAACCTTGTGCACCAACAGTTTAGTCTTGTACATTTCAGTTTCTTAATATGTTTTAGGAAAACACTTCTTCCTACAATTTGGTTATTTACTATTCTTAGGGGAAAAAAACTTATTTTTTATTCGACTCAGGTTTAAAGGGTTATGTAAAAATTGGTGATATTTATGTGAAACTTACACTACATTCAATCCCTGTTCGATTAACTATTCAAAGTTTGGTGATATTTATGTGAGAATTGAATATTATAAAAGTAGGTGGATGATTGAATATTTACTAATATTAATGTTATATGATGTGTATCAATTCTAGGATCAAGTTTAGTTTTGTACATTTTGGTTATTTTTATGCCTTAGAAAAACACCTCTTCTTATAAAAACACTTTATTTATTTATTTAAGAGGTTATGTGCAAATTTGAGTTGTTGGTATATCTGTTGTGTATATATGTTCAATCTCTTGGGAAGAGTTTGAAATGGACCGAGTCAACTCGTATCCAATACAGTTCACCCTAATTAATGACCCACTTAGAAAAATATAGTCGAGTTAAAATACTTTATTGGTTAGATTGACTATGTCGATCTAAATCTAGCGCAAATCGATATTTGATTGAGATATAATTCGGAATGCATTTATGGCAATTGGATGATGGCCTGATTTAATGAGGAGACCATTAAAGTCGCCAATCCAAACCACAAGATGTTGGTTGGAGCTTTCCAAAACGACCTCAAGGTCAAGCAATTCAACAAAACATCGGTCCAATAGTCAACAACTTTGATGGAAGACATCGGAGCAACATTGAGAAAAGCAATGCTGATTTTTTGTGACAGTGTTCAACATTCATAAAGGTACATTATGAACAGTGGATATCAGATTTTGAGTTTTTTAGATCTGTCTGCCGAATAGTTTTCTGATGTGCAGCTTTTGTGATTGTGTTTGGTTGATTGTATCTCTTGTTTCTTGTTGTATTCCGAGATTGATTGTAAGTCTTAAGTATATTGATGTACGCCTCTAACTAGTGTTAGAGAGAATCTTAATTGTACTCATTATTTGATTATAGTGGAGATTTAAGTGACATACGAGTCCCGTAATTTTATACTGCTAGTTAACAGAGATTTTTCCATGCTGAAATTATGTTGTTTTGTTTGGTGTGTTTTGTTGATGGTCTCTAAATTACATTTGATTTTTGAAAAAGATTGTATTAGTGAGTTATTATGTTTATATTGCATTGTGGATTTCCTCCCAACAATTTTATCATTCTTACTAAGAAGGAAATCCTTGTGATAATTAGCTAACTAATTTTAGTTTATTTCAAATTTATTTAAATGCCTTTTACATAGAAACTTTTTCGTGAAATTTATAAATTACTTTTTGATCATATCATCTGAACTTATATGACTAGAAGTGTCACTTTAATTTTGTAATCTTTTTCTCTTTGAACTTAGAACCTCTTTTTATACCACAAATAAAAGAACATTCATTTATTTGAGTTCCTAAGTGAAGTATGTACATCATCCATTTTATATATTTAAATGTGAACATGTAAAAAACACCATTTTTTTATAGTTTGCATTTATAACTATATATAAAGAGGATATAAGTTTTTGGAGTAACCTATTTTTGTTCCAAAATTGTCCTTTATCTTTTTTATAAATAACTTGAGTGGTTGGTAATTTTTGTTGGTTACCAATTGAATAACTAACTTCCATATTTCACAAAAAAACACTTACATCTCTATAACTTCCATTAACCGTCGATTGTGACACAAGTTAAGAAACATATTATATTTCTTTTACTAAATTCCATCTCTGCTTTCTCGATCAACATATTATTTTTTAAAAACTTTTTTCCATTCTAATTTTTTTTCATTTATTCAATTTTGATCAATAATATTTGTTATTCTTGAAGAGGAAATGAAGCTTATTTTCAATCAAGACCACATTCACCCTGGACGAAGAAAACATTACCATTACGGTTGAAATTCACAAACATATGAAAAACGTTACTCCGTGACAGAAGTCATACGTGCTACCGTTGATTTTAACACACCATAATATGACTATGATAAGTTAAGTTCTTTGATTTTGACAGCCCAAAGTATTATTTCATCGTATATCTTGAAAACCCAAGATAGTCCCTTATATATTATGTTCATGTCTCATTATGCAATATTTTATTTAAAATTATGTTTGTGTGTGAGAGAATGATATATATATATATATATATATATATATATATATATATATATATATATATATATATATATATATATATATATATATATATATATATATATATATATATATATATATATATATATATATATATATATATATATATATATATATATATATATATATATATATATATATATATATATATATATATATATATATATATATATATATATATATATATATATATATATATATATATATCACGTTTATATTAAAATTGAACAAATGCATATAAATGCATATTTGAAACTTTTGATCGGAGAACAATTTGATACTTTTTGCAAAAATAAAATCAAAGTGCTGACTTAAAAATACTCTTAAAAATAATATAATTGTCAGTCATATGTAACATTCATTCAATTACAAAGCAGTTATTTGAATTATTTAAAAAATTAATAATTATATTTAGTTAAGTTGTAATGGATTATCGTATGCAAATTTATAAGTCTTCAATGAAGAATATTTTTTTTAAAAATATAGTCATTCATAGTGACAGTGAGATTTTCTTTTACATATTCTATAGTCTCTTTTATTCTATTTATATTTTGCTTATGCTTTTTAATAATAAGAATACTTTTAAGTTGAAATAAAATAAGTGTTTATATTTTTTGCTTATACTTTTTAATAATAAGAATACTTTTAAGTTGAAATAAAATAAGTGCTTATGCTCATCACAACAACCAAACCGTCAAAAATGCAAATCCAAGCAACAATTCAGCCGCAACTTTAGCAGGAAAAATCATAATCACTTGGATCGATTAAGCCCAACACAGTCAATATAAAATCATCAGAAAAATATCAGTGAAAAAAAAACCAAAAATGATCCGCGGTGAGCATCAGAGGAAAAAGGTTTCGAAAACCCAGAAACATCAAGATCAGAATTTGGCGGCCGTAAATCCCTCAGAGGGATCACTACCACCGTCATCCAATCGCCCACCACAACCTCAGGTTGTCATCATTGGTGCATTTCCAACCCTCACCGACAACAACCGCAAATCCACAAATCACCACCGCGAGCTCATCAACAACCGGCCACCCACCGCAAAGCTAGCCGCTTCGAACCCACTAAGAAAGGTGAGCAACTCATTTTTGGTAACGATTTCATTTTTTCTTATGCTCGCTGGAAAAGAACAAGGGAGGACGAACAAACAACATGCATGCAGAGAAGAAGAAAAGCTTCAGAGCAACAATGTCGGATAGGAGCTATTGGAGAAGAAGAAGAAAATTTCAGAAGAGAAAGAGGGAATAGGAGCCGCCGTAAGGAGAAGAGGAAGATGGGTTTCCAAATACCCTAAAATGTCTCAGCAATGAGACCGTCCCCCCCCCCCCCCCCCCCCCCCCCTTTATTTCTTTTATTTTCTTTTATTTTTTTAATTTTTTTTTGTAATTTAATTAACTTATTTTCCTTACAACTTATTAATTTAATTAAATTTTTTATAACTATTAATTAAATTTTTTAATAACTTATAATTAGTTAATTTTTTTTATAACTTATAATTAGTCATAGTTTTTTATAACTTGTATTAACAACAACTCATTTTTTTTGATAATTCAATATTAAATTCATTTTTTACATTTTTATTAAAAACTCACATTAACCTTAAAAACTTATTATAAATGAAAAAAAATCCATTTTATCACAATAAAATGAGAATCCCCTTTTCTTTAAAATGAAAATAAAATGTTTTTTTTATAATTACTAACAATTGTTTTAAGAAAAAATTAAATTAACCCTTCTTTTACAAAATTAAAATTAATTATTCTTTTTTAAATAAAAATTCAAAAAATAATAAAGAGTTCCTGATCTGGCCATTTCATTTTCGGCTGACCGTCATGTAAGTCTTGGTTGAATCTGTTTACTAACTGATGTTTTTTTTTGTATTTCATTCTTTCGGTTGTAATTACGCGAGGACATCGTCGCTGATATTCTGTTTCATTCTTGCATTTTTGGGTTGTAATTTATGCGAGTATATCGTCGCTTTGTTTTTTTTTTTAGTGTTTTCGTGCTTTCTCATATTTTAATTCTTCCATGTAATCAGTATTCATTTGCATTATTTATCGTTAAACCCTTCCGAAAGAATAAGTCTAGCCGTTTGACTGCCGCGTCAAGTCCTTACATTTGACTATTTCACCTTTCAAACCTAGAAACTCTGAGTCGCCGTACTCATATTTTTAGGTGTCCCGTCGTGGACCAAATTACCCTTTACCCTAGCATTAGAATAAGGAGTTGACACACTCCATATTAGGTTTCCCGTCGTGGAATACCTATTTTCCCTTTTCATTTCAATTCAACTATCTTCAACGTAGAGATAGGAGTCGCCGCACTCCACCTAAGCGCTTCCTGATGAACGCTTATTCCCCATTGAAACCGTGACCAAAGTCAAGAAATTTCTAACCTCCCTTTTGAGGGGAACTACGATTACTCTAATTTCATCCCCTACCCAGGATACGTAGGCACAAGATGCGAGTCTTGGCGAGTAAACTTAGGACTAACCCTTAGGTCTCTCTATCACTCTCTAACCCTTAGCAATATACCCTAAAGAAAATAATCAAGCAAAATAGTAAACTTTAAACAAAAGGTTTCTGTAGAGTACTACAGAATTTTAGGGTGCTAATACCTTTCATAAGCTTAACCAACCCCTTACCTAGATCTCTCCCCGCATTGCGTTTGCGATGCAAAATTAGGTTTTTCCTTCCTTTAACCTTTCCTTCGGATAAATCAAAGATCGGTTGTGAACTAAAGATATGATTCAAATTAATTAATAATTTGATATCCTATTCTCACCGCAACAGAAAATGGCGACTTCACTGGGGTCAGTCCTAACTTTTAAGGGATACCCCTACTTTGTTTATTTTTTGCTATTTGCTTCATTATTTGCTTGCTTTCTTGTATATATATTTATTGTACCTTGCTTGGGGTATCCTTGTTGTGAGATAAGTCCTACACCCGGACTTGAGTGACATTATTATAGGAAGGTGATATATTCAACAAGGCTTATAGGAGTGAGTCCCGACCAAGATGACTTGAGAATCACCCCTCAGTTGAGACCCTTACGAAAATGGTTCGGTTGAACGAGTATAGTCGTGAAATTTTTTACTATTTTCAGCTAGGAGTCCGAAAAACTGGGGACCGTAGTACCTTAACACCACTTTGGCCTTATATAGGACATAGTGCGAGGACTATAAGGGAGTAGTCCCAAAATAGTTGCTACACGATATTACCCTCAAAAGAGGTTCTCTTGAGAATATTATTAACCACCGAGTCAGTCGGGAAATTGATAATATCCGAAAGATGGACTGATGACACTCGGGCACCTCTTTAGAACCCTTGTTTTGCAGGTACAATTAACCTATAATACATACCTTTCGGGATGGGTAGAACTTGTCTCCACTCATTGTTCCTCTAACCTAGGACTTTTGTGTGTATGTGTGCATTGCATCCATAAAGCATCATATCATTCCTAGTTTCAAGGAATTTAATTGTCCTTTGCAAATTCAAAAAGTCTTAGATTTTAAAGTCTAAAACATTTTCCAACTTTTCTTAGAAAACATTTGCGATCGACCATTGAAGTTCTTGAAACCATTTCATTGCATTAGCATCATGTTTTGCATTGCATTTTCCCCCCGGTTTCTCATTCTCGGTTCTCTCGTCTTCCAGTGTACCTTTGAGTCGCCAAGCTGATTCCTCAACACAGATATCGGACTAGAGCTAACTATAGACTCTGATGTCAGAGCAAGAGGAACATAATGCGGAAATCCGAATGGAGATCGATGACTTGAAATCAAGCATGACCAAGCTCATCGAGATGCTTCAAGTACTGATTTCCAAAGGAGAGCCACCTCAGAGGACCGTCATTTAAGAAGTTTCAAATGTTGATCCACCTCCTGTCCAACTGCCACCTTCTACTTGACTAGAGTTTGGTTTACCTCCTAACTACTCTCCACCTCTTGCATCTACTGCTATGATTGGTCAGACTGTCAAACCAGTTTTTCAAGCTCCCGTCCTTGCCGAAACCAGACCCGTGGTCCACACTGTTAACCAGACTGTCCAAGCTCCATTTGAGAATCCTCCCTATGAGTACAATGTTGCCGGTGCTCAAGGGGAAGACCATGAAGATTTTGTTGAGCTTGAGATTACCCGTGAATAGTTTCAGATCATAAATAAGAGACTCCAAGCTAGCAAGGGTACTGATTTCTTCAATGTGGATGCAGACAATATGTGCCTAGTTTCTGGTCTTGTTTTGCCTGCCAAATTCAAGACTCCTGAATTTGTGAAGTATCAAGGTCACTCATGTCCAAGAGCCCATGTAGTCATATACTTCCGAAAGATGGCAGCTTACACCAACAATCAGAAGTTATTAATCCATTGTTTCCAAGACAGTTTGAGTGGTGCTTCTTGTAGCACCCCAAAATTTTCCTTTTCGTTTTGGCAACGTTTGGCTTTTGCTTCTTTGCATTTTCGCATTTTTTCTGCATTTGCATAACATTCGTTCTTGAGACGGGGGATCAAGGTTTTCCCGTGGTTCAGTTTTCACCTCAGTGCATGAACCTAAACAGCGAGCATTAGAGGCTCTGACATTTATTTTGCCCAACGGTCGGGCGACCGATTTTATTTTATTTTTGTAGGATACTTTCAGCTCAGAAAGCACCATTCAGGCTATCGCAAGAATTTTAATGGTTATGATACTCAAAAGAAAGTTTCAGAAGTTGAACAAAGCTCAAAACAGTTGGAAACAGACAAATGGGCAGATTTCCCTCCAAAAGGCGCCAAAATTCAAAATTTGAAGGTGTTAATCGATTAACCTATATGGTTAATTGATTAACCAAGTCAAAATCAAGTTAAATCTGAAGTTTTGAAGGTGTTAACCGATTAACCTATATGGTTAATCGATTAACTAGTGCAGATTTTGCCTCTGCACGTGAATTTTCAATACAAACCACTTTGGGGTCCAATTTTGGTCATGTGCAAATTTGATTTTCACTTTGGGAAAGATCTAGAACCTATTTGAAATTTGGTTAATTTCATTTTCCCTCCAAATGCCCATTCCTCATTCCAATCCAAATTTTCCAAACCATATTCCAAACCTTTCATTTGGATCCAAGCCTAAGTGATATTTAAGTGATCCACTCCAAACCAAAAGAAAAAAAATCTCTCATAATTCACTCTCATTTTTCAGAATTGATCTCATTCTCTCACAATTTTCAAACTCCAAAACCCTCACCAAAGCTCTTCTCATTGAGATCATTGATTCTTCATTGGAATCCTTGATTTCTATGAGTTAAACCTTCATCCATTCTCTCCATTGAATCAATTTCTTCATCCAATTTTTGTGCAAAATTGGATCTGAACTTGGAAGTGATTTTGGAAGTGATTATTTGACTTAATTTGGTTTAATCTTGAAGGATCTTCATTGCTACTACAAAAATTGGTATGGATCTTGAATCTGTTCAATTAAAGTTGAATCAACACTAACCGAAGCAAATCTCCACTTCGAAGGTTGGAAGTTCTTGATCCGAATCTGTTTTTAGCTTATTTGCATAATCATGTGGATTTTCATATTTGATTAACTTTTGGTTAATTTGATCCGATTGATTCATGATTTGGTTGTGTTAATCTGTTCATATGCTGTTTGAATCATGATTTGCTGGTTTAATTTCGTGATTAAGTGATTATGCGATCATCCGGTTGATCAGATAAGTGTTTATTTGCTGAAAATGCTGTTCTGTTGCTGTTTTTCTGCTGTTGGCACAATGTTAATCGGTTAACACATATGGTTAACCGATTAACCATTTCAAATATTCAAAATTTTCAAAGTGTTAATCGGTTAACGCTTGGTGTTAATCGATTAACATGTACAAATTTCCAGATTTTCAGCCATTTTTAAGTGGTTAATCGGTTAACCTCTGGCGTTAACCGATTAACATTGTGCCAGTGGGTCTGTTTTGCTAATTTTCTTGCTTGTTTGAGTACCGTTTCGCATAGAATCATCGTAGTTCAATATGATGCATTAGAAGTGAAATGTTTTGGGATATATGTCACTATTTTGGTTGTTTAATCGAAATTTCGTCGACTTGTGTTTGTTTTCCACTTGGATGCCTACTTTTGTAGTTTGTCGTTCAAAGTGATGTTCATCTCTTTTGCTTGCATCTTTATCTCTTGCATTAATAAAGGTCGAGATGTGCTTGTGGTGGTGTTTACCCCACACTTTGTTCCTACCTTTGCTTGTGTGTTGCATTCCATGTTTGCATACCTATTTTCACTCTCATTGGTGTTTGATTTCTCGTCTTCCTTTGTCTTCCTTTGCCATGTTCCCCTAGGATCTAATATTACTTGTTTAAGGTTGGTTATGATAGACATTAGGACTCAAATCATGCATGCTAACATTAGGGTAGATGTTCTCCCTTTCAATCCTAACCTTAGGACCATTTTGCATGACAACGTTAGGGCCGAGTTTCCCTTAGACCTTCCGTGCGTCTTCTTCTTCTCACCTTCAAACAATTTCAAAACATTTAATAAAGGTCAATGAATGTTGCATGCTACGAGCCTTAAGTACTTGGGAAATGATGATTGGGTGGCTGCCTCTCAATTGTCTAGAGTGTTAGCGTATGTCCTTTGGATGATATGCGATGCATTCGCTCCTAGGTCATAGTCTTTAGTGCAATATGAGTTACAAATTAAACTCAAAACACTTCTTCTCTAAAAGACTTCAAAAACAAAGTTCAAACTTTTTTGCATCCTTCTGAAGGTGAGAAAATACTTAGAAGGGGGGTTGAATAAGTATGAAGATAAAAACTTAGAAATAAAACTCAAGTATTTTTATCCTGGTTCGTTGAACTCAACTACTCCAGTCCACCCTTCCTAGAGTGATTTGCCTTTCTCAATCAAGGACTTAATCCACTATTTAATCAACTGATTACAATAGTAAGCACTAAGAACAACTGTTCAAAGTCTTCTCAAGAACTACTGATCCTAACTGGATCTTCTTAAGGTTTACAATCAAATGTAATAACAAATACAAGTGTTTAAAATTACTTCTAAAAAGCTTTATCACAACTGTGATTTTTCACTTAAATATTAAGAACAAAGAAATTAATTCTTAGAAAGAATATGAATAGTATGAGAGCTTTGAATATTGATTTCTTTCAGATAAAACGTCAACTGAAGAAGATAGGTGAAGACTTGCTTTTATAGGCAGCTTGAGCCAAGAGAACTTCACATTGAGAAGAGTGTCCAAAAGGTCTGAGCCTTTTTGTCTTCACATCAAGTGACCTTTCCTAGAGTAAGAAAGCACAGAGGAATCCTTTTTGTCCGTGTTCTTGTGTCTAGCATAAATAAGGAAAGAGTCGTTTGGATTATTCCAACAGACATAATCTTTGAATTCTTCTTCTTCAAATTTCAGCAAGATTCATCAGAGTCTAAATTGATCAGAGCCTTCTGATGTTTGATTAGAGTTTTGCTGAATCAGAGTCTTCTGCAGCAGGTGTGCTTTTAGCGTGTGTAAGTTCAGAGCATATTTGAGTCAGATCCTCAGTACTGGCAGCTTTAGTACTTTCATAATCTTCTGTAGTAACTATGCTTTGAAAACTCTTCATACATAATTCTTCTTTGGTTCAGATGCTTCTGACTTGCTTCAGATTCTTCTAGAGCTTCTGCTTCAGATCCTTCTGGAGCTTCTGCTTCAGATCCTTCTGGAGGCTACGCTTAGGATCTTCTGTTGGCAGCATTCAGAATCTTCTAATGGATGCATCTGACGTTTCAGAGCCTAACATATTTCTTATGTTCAGTTCTGATTTGCTTCTGGAGTGCTAATTATTTTGATATCTGCATCAAACACTCTCAAGCAAATTTTAGAGTATATAATTCTTAATTACAAAATTTTATAATAGTTATCATCAAAACATAGAGATATTATTAAGAACCAATTTGTGTTCTAACAATCTCCCCCTTTTTGATGATGACAAAAACATCAGAAATTTTGTTTAATTGAAAATATAATAATTATAACTCCCCCTAAGATGATGAATCTCCCCCTGAATTAAATACAAATAAGGAATAGAAACTTCCCTTTTGTCTTGAGTATTTTTCATAGTTAGAGCTTGATTGTTCGTTAACATTTGAGAGTCAGAGGGTCTTGCATATTTCAAAGTCAGAGTTTGATAATTGTCAAATGATCTGAGAGTCTCAGAGTTTCTTTTTCAGAGTGTACTTATCAAATGTTCTGAAATACTCAGATTTAATGTTAGATAAAATAGATATGTCTGAAGTTTCATTCTGGTGAAGTTTAATTAAACAGTTCAGATCTATATTTTCTCCCCCTTTTTTGTCATAAGCAAAAAGTAATAACTTTGAAAAGACAAATAAAAGGAAACAGTAAATGAGATAAATCATGTGGAGAAAACTTTGAAACATTCATTCAATCAATTCAGAGCAAGAGTACACACATCAGAAGATATTCAAAAATACATATGCAAACATCAGAATGAAAAAAAATAAACTAAGAGTGTTTTGACAAAAGCATCTTCAACAGATCCGTGATCTCAGAAGAGGACTGTTCTTGTTTTGACATCCACTTAGCCATTGTTTCATTCTTCTGATCCTGTTGAGACATCCACTGAGTCATGTCTTCAGACTTCTTATCTTGTTTAGCCATCCATGACTTGATTTCTGATTGACCAGCTTCCAGAACTGCAATCTTATCCTCAAGATCTGGATGTTCTTTCTTAATCTCAGATGAAGAAGGTGGAATAGTTTCTGAAGCTTGAACAGAGTCAATTTCCATAGGGGCTTTAGAGCTTGGAGCAGTAGAGCCAGAAGGATGTTTTATCAGAGTCATGGCCAAAGGGTTGTCTTCAGATGCAGATTCAGTATTCTCTTCTGATGATGAAGGAGCATCTGTAAGAAGCAGTGGTCCAGATCTCTTAACAGTCTAGAACAGACTTCTAGCAGCTTCAGCAAATCTGAGCTACACATCATCAGAACATATGTTCTTCAGATTTGATGCTACTGTGTTGAATCTGTTTATGAAGCCATTCCAAATGACATCAGATTCCTTTGCATCCATTGTTGCTGAACACTTCCTCTATATAGTACCTAAATACATCTGTATTTCTTGCAAAAAACATGTAAATAAATGATCAACATTTAGTCTAGGTCTGGGGTGTAACAGAGTTTCCAAGGTTATTGGCTTGGGTTGGGGAGTAGGTGGAAATATGGATTTGTGAATGGAGATCAGAGGAGGAGGGTAGTAGGGTATGAAAGGAATTTCAGGGGATTTGTCAGGTTTTGATCTGTTTAAGGCATTGAACAGATTTGGTTTTGCTTTGGTGTGAAAGGAAACCACATCAAAGGGTTTATTAGAGTAAGGTTGGAAAGCAGATTTAGCAGGTTTATCAGAAGCAACAGGTTTATCAGAATTAGCAGATATATCAGATGAAGCAGGTATATCAGCTTTAACAGAGTATGGTTTTGGATCTGATAAAGGTACAACTGACATTTTTTTAATGTAGGATTGAAGCACAGATGGTAGAATGATGGTGAGTTTGGGTTTGAAAGGAGTGATGGTTTCAGATGGTTCAAATCTGTCATAGAGATCTTTTATTTTTAAGCCATGGGGAAGTTTGTGAAGGTGGGATGAAAACAATTTAAGAGAGGCAGAAGGTACACACTCAGATGTGCTTGCCTTGGGTGTAGGATTGGGAATGGTGATTTCAGAAGATGGTTTAGGTGTTGGAATATGATCTGGAATAAGAACTTTAGAAGATACAGGGGGTTCTGGTTGGTTTCCCTCAGAATCTCTGTGAGAGGGGGATATCAGAAAATCTGGGTGTATATCAGATTCTGAGGAATTGGATGATGTGGTTGGTGTGCAAGAGGTAGAGGACACTTGAAAGAAAGTTTTGAGAGGTGTAACATCAAGAACCTCTGTCTCAGGGATATTGGTTCTAGATGGGTTGGCTGATTCTGAAGCATTTTCAGAAGGTTTTGGTGGGGGTTCAGATGTAGGTGGTTCTGATGTGGGTGGATCAGATGTAATTTTTATTGGTTCAGAGGTAACTGGAACAGATGCAATGGGTTCAGATATGGTTGATGATGGTTTTTCTGGTTGTTTTTCTTGTTGTTGTGTTTGTGGTTGATCAGATTGTTTTTCAGGTTGTTGTGTTTGTTGTGATACAGATTGTTTTTCTTGAGGTTGTTGTTGTTCAGATGGCTTTTCTTTGAGTTGTTCAGATGGTTTTTCTAGTTGTTGTTCTGATTGTGGTTTTTATGGTGCAGATGGTTTTGTTGGTACTTCTGGTTGTGGAGTCTGAAAATGTGGTTTTGTTGTTGTTGGTTTTGCTACATATGATTTTGTAGTAGAGGGTTTGATAGGTGAGATGGAAGCAGGATTAGATGATTTTTGTGGAGATGGAACAGATACATGAGGTGGAGCAGTAACAGATTGTTTTTGGATAGAAGGTGGTTTTGGAATAGACTTAATTGTTGAATCATTTACAACAGTATTATTTACAAAAGATACAGAAGATTTGTTACCTTTAATCTTGATGCGTTTAGCTGGAACAGAAGGAGTGTCTTCAGATGCTTTCCTTTTGACCAGCTTCTGAGGCTTCTCAGCAACCTTGGGCTTCTTCTGAACAGGTGCAACTTCTGCTTTTGATTGATTTCTCTTTCTTGTGATCTCTTCTCCTCCAACAGGCAATGGTTCCCTTGCTCTCTTTATAATATCTGCAGGAATAGGCTTTCCTTCTGCCTTGCAAGCATCAATATATCTTACTACAATTTCCCTTGGTTCTTCAGCAAAGAACAGAGGGTAGTCATCTACTGGGATTCTCTTCTGACTGAGTTCAGTGATGTTCAGCTTCTTGGGTGCTGTTGTGAGTTCTTCTACAATTTTTAGTCTCTGAAGACTTTTGGCATTCAGAGGCTTTCCAAGAATGAATTCCAGTTCATCTGTGATGCCAGCAGCATATAGAGCAGTCACCAGTCTATTTTCTGTTAGAAGATCTGAAATTAACCTTCCAAAAGGAATCCAAGTTCTGATCTTCTGACCTTTTTCTTTCACATATTCTCTAGAGGCATTTATATGATTCCATAAGTGCATGAACAGAATATATGGAAGATCTACCTTGGTGCTCTGACTTAAGCAATACATAAAGTAGAGCAGTTCATTGTTGACATAGTCTGGAGAGTTTGTAGACTTTCTGTGATGAATGTATCCCATGAAAATCTTAGCCCAAATCTTGTAGTCAGGCTTCAGATCTTTGAACTTATTAGAAGCTTGTCCAGCAGTCATCCCTTCCTCATATACTTCATCCATATCTACACGCCCAGCTGGCAAGTGAGATACTCCATCTGTTTCCTCATATCCAATGAGTTTCCTGATCAGATCTTTTGTGATGATTATCTCTTTTCCCAGAACAGAAGATAAAATGAACTTAGGATATACTGCAGCATGGATCCAGAATTCTTTTACCAGAAGGGGGTAGACTGGTCCAAAAAGTCTGTCAAAATATTTCACCCATCCTTGAGCATCTATAATGGAGCGAAACTCAAACCCATTCTCAGCCAGTGAATCAAATTCCACCATTGATTCACAGAGAACCTCCAGTTTTTCAACAGGTGTTAACAAAGTTCTCTTTGGTGTCGTATAAGGAGTCACACCCATATTTGCAGAGGTAACTGCAGCCATGGTTGATTGAAATTGTGCAGCAGTGGATGAAGAAGTTGCCATTGAAGATGAGTTTGTCAAACGCTTAGGGTTTTTGTGAAGAGAGAAGAGAAGACAGAAATGCATAAACGATTGAGACGTGAAAAGTGTGAAAATGGTGAGAAGTGTGATATTTATACTAAAAACATAGGCATACAAACAGTCAGATACAAGCATGTTCACACAAAGCATTTAATGAAAAAGAATAAAATCATTTCAAGCATTTATTGATTCTGACAATTTGGGGGAAAAATCAAGATTTTCACTATTCAAACTTCACCTCAAACGTCTCTTCAGTAGTGTACACGCCACCTTTGCAGATTCAGAGTGACACGTGTTTGCTTGCATGTGCTTCTGAATTCTCTTGAGAAATGAAACGTTAACCAATGTTCAGATCCTCTGAGGATTGTTAGTTCAGAGTTTCACAAGAAAATATTAAATAAAATGAATAAGTAATCAGAAGAAATACTTCAGAGCATTAGGCATTTTTGCATCTGTAAAATTTGCTTCTGACAAATATCATTCTGGACAAAAATCCATACCAATATTTTTCAGAATAAATTTGAATCTATCTTCAACAAGGGGTTTTGTGAAAATATCTGCCCATTGATGATCTGTATCAACAAAGGCTAAATTTATGATTCCCTTCTAAACATAGTCTCTGATGAAATGATGCTTAATTTCTATATGTTTTGCCTTAGAGTGTAAAATGGGGTTTTTAGACAAACATATAGCAGAAGTATTATCACAGAAAATAGAAATGTTACTTTCAAATATCTGATAATCTTCTAGCTGACTTTTCATCCAGAGCATCTATGTGCTACATCCAGCAGCAGCAATATATTCTGCCTCTGTGGTTGATAGTGCAATTGTAGGTTGCTTCTTGTTGTACCAAGAGATTAGATTTCTTCCTAGAAATTGACAACTTCCATAAGTACTTTTTCTTTCCACTCTATCTCCAGCGCAGTCAGCATCACAGAATCCAACTAATTTGAAATCATCAGATTTTCTGTAACACAAACCCACATTAGAAGTACCTTTCAGATACCTTAGAATCCTCTTAACAGCTGTCAAGTGTGATTCTCTAGGATCTGATTGGAATCTAGCACACAAGCATACACTGAACAATATGTCAGGTCTAGAAGCAGTTAAGTAAAGAAGAGATCCTATCATACCTCTGTAGAGTTTCTGATCTACTTTCTTACTTACCTCTTCCTTGCCTAGTGAACTGGTTGGATACATGGGAGTCTTGGCCAGCTTACTATCAGTCATGTTAAATTTCTTCAGAAGTTCTTTAACATATTTGGTCTGATGTATGTAAGTGCACTCTGGAGTTTGGTTGACTTGAATTCCTAGAAAGAATCTCAGTTCTCCCATCATGCTTATTTCAAATTCTGCCTGCATACATTGAGCAAACTCCTTTCCCAACATAGTATTGGTAGATCCAAATATGATATCATCCATATATATTTGACAAATTAGAAGATCTTTATTAAATGATTTACAAAAGAGTGTTGTGTCCACTTTGCCTCTGATGAAATTTTTCTCCAGAAGAAAATTGCTCAATCTCTCATACCAAGCTCTGGGAGCTTGTTTTAAACCATACAGAGATTTCTTTAGTTTGAAAACATGATCTGGAAATTTTTCACTCTCAAAACCAGGAGGTTGGTGGACATAAACTTCTTCTTCTACAATACCATTTAGAAAGGCACTTTTAACATCCATCTGATATAGAGTGATGTTATTTTGTGCAACAAATGAAATAAGAAGGCGTATAGATTCTAACCTTGCCACTGGAGCATAAGTTTCAGTGTAATTAATACCTTCTTGTTGACTGTACCCTTGAGCAACAAGCCTTGCCTTATTTCTTTCAACTTCTCCTTTCTCATTTAGCTTATTTCTGAAGACCCATTTAGTTCCAATTATATTGAATCCTTTTGGTCTTTGAACTAAATCCCACACATCATTTCTGGTAAATTGATTTAACTCTTCTTGCATGGCAATAATCCAATCATTGTCTTGCAGAGCTTCATCTACAGAAGTTGGTTCAATTACTGACACCAGTCCAAATAATGATGCTTCAGATGATCTAAGAAAGGATCTTGTTCTGATAGGATCATCCTTCTTTCCTATAATAACATTCTCTGGATGGGAAGCTTTGATTCTGGAAGATGATCCTCTAATAGTTGATTATTTAGAAATGTTTAAATTGTTCATCTGAGAAGTTAAAGGAATGGCATCTGGCGTTGCTTCTGGTTTCTTCACTTGAGCTTTGTCTGCCTCTGAGCCTTCAGAGTCTGTGAAGACTACTTCTCTATCTGCAGAGTTTTCAGACTGCTTTGGCTTTTTACTGCCAAGCTTATCATCAAATCTAACATGAATAGATTCTTCCACAATTTGTGTCTCAGTGTTGTATACTCTGTAGCCTTTAGAGCGTTCAGAATATCCAAGCATGAAACACTTCTGTGCTTTGGAATCAAACTTGTTCAGATTTTCTTTAGTATTCAACATATAGCAAATACATCCAAAAGGATGAAAATATGAAATGTTGGGCTTTCTGTTCTTCCACAATTCATATGGAGTCTTCTCCAGAAGAGGTCTTACAAACACTCTGTTCTGAATGTAACAGGTTGTGTTGATTGCTTCTGCCCAAAAGTGTTTTGCCAGATTAGTCTCATTGATCATGGTTCTGGCCATTTCTTGCAGAGTTCTGTTTTTCCTCTCTACAACCCCATTTTGTTGTGGAGTTCTAGGACAGGAAAAATCATGAGCAATACCATTTTCATTAAAATATTTTTCAAAATATTTATTTTCAAATTCACCACCATGATCACTTCTGACTTTTATAATTTTTCATCTTTTTCATTCTGGACTTGTTTACAGAAGTCAAAGAACACAGAATGTGACTCATCCTTGTGTTTTAAGAACTTTACCCATGTCCATCTACTATAGTCATCAACAATGACTAATCCATACTTCTTGCCTCTGATGGATGCAGTTTTCACTGGTCCAAACAGATCAATATGAAGTAATTCTAGTGGTCTGGAAGTAGAAACAACATTTTTTGATTTAAAAGATGATTTTGAAAACTTCCCTTTTTGGCATGCTTCACAAAGAGCATCTGAGGTGAACTTCAGATTAGGAAGTCCTCTGACAAGATTAAGTTTATTAGTCTGAGATATACGTCTCATATTAATATGCCCCAATCTTCTGTGCCAGACCCATTGCTCTTCATTAACAGACAAGAGGCATTTAACATTCTGAACCTTAAGTTCTGAAAGATTTATTTTATAAATGTTGTTTTTCCTCTTACCACTAAATAGGATAGAGCCATCTTTTTGACTAATAGCTTTGCAACATTTTTGATTAAAGGTAATATCGTAACCATTGTCACTTAATTGACTTATGGACAATAAGTTATGCTTTAACCCTTCAACAAGTAAAACATTAGTAATAGAGGGAAGTTTACCATTTCCAATGGTGCCAGATCCAATGATCTTGACCTTCTGATTCCCTCCAAATTTCACATCACCTCCAGATCTAAGCTCCAGACTTTGGAACATAGACCTTTCTCCTGTCATGTGTCGCGAGCATCCAGAGTCCAGGTACCATGATTGGCGTCCTTTAGGGTACCCAGATCTTCTTGGGTCCTTTAGGGTTAGTTGTTCTGAAGGTTAGTCTAAACTTCTGTTTTTCAACATAAGGTTTATTCTGACTAGCCTTAGATTTAAACACATGAATATTCTTTTCAGAACATGTTTGTTCAATATCATTCAAGTGACCAAATTTAAAGTGGGAATATAAAGGAGTCTTTTTGATGATAATTTTATCAACAGGTTTTGGATTTAAATCCTTTCCAGAAGAAGAAGATTCATATCCAATTCCTTTTCTGTTATTTCTGCTAACTCCATAGATCATAGAAGCCATTTTGCTTCTGTCTATGCTTTTAGAAAGAAACTTCTGAAAGCTATAATCATATTTTTCCAAAATATTTTTGCATTCAGATTCAGTTTCAGAATCAGAGTTTTGTTGAGCTAATTCAGAATCATTTTTCAATTTTAAGTTCTTTTCATTTAGCTCAGCTACTTCTGATTTGAGAATATTATTCTCAGATACAAGATTGCTTTGACGCTTCTTGTATTTGAGCTTAATATTGTTATAGCTTTTCAGAACTTCTGATAACACTTTGATAAGTTCTTCTTTAGTGAGTTTAGCCATTACCTCTTCAGCGTCAGAGTCAGATTCAGAGTCAGATTCAGATCCTGAAGTTCCTTCCTCCTGATCTTCTATGTCTGCCATCAAAGCTACATTGGCACATTCCTCTTCTGACTTAGATTCAGATTCAGATGTATCTGAATCATCCCAGGTGGCCATTAGAACCTTTTTCTTCTTATCAGATTTTCTTTTAGGCTTGTCTTTCAGCACCTTTGGACATTCATTTTTGTAATGTCTAGGTTCTTTACATTCATAAAAGACAACCTCCTTTTTGCCAGATCTTCTGTGTCCAGAAGATTCTTTTCTTTGGTCAGGCTTCCTGAAGTTTCTGAACTTCCTTCCTTTGTGCTTCCAGAGTTTGTTTATTCTTCTATACATCATGGATAGTTCATCTTCATCTTCATATGAGGATTCTTCTGAGCTTTCATCTATTACCTGCAATGCTTTAGCAGATTTATTAGATTTTAAAGCAACAGATTTACCTTTCTTTTGAGGTTCATCTTCCTCAAGTTTAGAGTCTTCCATCTTGAAGGCTTCATACTTCTGGATCAGAGCCAGAGCCTTTGTTTCCTTGACTTGAGAGTTTCCCTCATGAGTCATCTTTAAGGATTCAAACATGTCAAATGCAGTTTCCCTATTTGTAATTTTTTCATACTCAGTGTGAGATATTGCATTCAACAATATTGTTCTGGCCTTGTGGTGATTTCTAAATTCCTTCTTCTGAGCATTTGTCATAGATTTTATGTCTATTTTCTTGCCATTCCCATCAGTGGGATGAACATATCCATCTATGACCAGATCCCATAAATCAGCATCATATCCAAGGAAAAAACTTTCAATCCTGTCTTTCCAATAATCAAATTTCTCCCCATCAAACATAGGGGGTTTGGTGCTGATTCTGTCCCTTTCTTCATATTTGTTGTTAATGTTAGATACTATATTATCAGCCATAGTAACAACCAAATATATATCAAAGTTTTTCTCACTGGATCTTTACTGTCACTGTGAAGTGGTAGCACACACAGAACCGGAGCTCTGATGCCAACTGAAGGTGAGAAAATTCTTAGAAGGGGGGTTGAATAAGTATGAAGATAAAAACTTAGAAATAAAACTCAAGTATTTTTATCCTGGTTCATTGAACTCAACTACTCCAGTCCACCCTTCCTAGAGTGATTTGCCTTTCTCAATCAAGGACTTAATCCACTATTTAATCAACTTATTACAATAGTAAGCACTAAGAACAACTGTTCAAAGTCTTCTCAAGAACTATTGATCCTAACTGGATCTTCTTAAGGTTTACAATCAAATGTAATAACAAATACAAGTGTTTAAAATTGCTTCTAAAAAGCTTTATCACAACTGTGATGTTTCACTTAAATATTAAGAACAAAGAAATTAATTCTTAGAAAGAATATGAATAGTATGAGAGCTTTGAATATTGATTTCTTTCAGATAAAACGTCAACTGAAGAAGATGGGTGAAGACTTGCTTTTATAGGCAGCTTGAGCCAAGAGAACTTCACGTTGAGAAGAGTGTCCAAAAGGTCTGAGCCTTTTTGTCTTCACATCAAGTGACCTTTCCTAGAATAAGAAAGCACAGAGAAATCCTTTTTGTCTGTGTTCTTGTGTCTAGCATAAATAAGGAAAGAGTCGTTTGGATTATTCCAACGGACATAATCTTTGAATTCTTCTTATTCAAATTTCAGCAAGATTCATCAGAGTCTAAATTGATCAGAGCCTTCTGATGTTTGATCAGAGTTTTGCTGAATCAGAGTCTTCTGCAGCAGGTGTGCTTTTAGCGTGTGTAAGTTCAGAGCATATTTGAGTCAGATCCTCAGTACTGGCAGCTTTAGTACTTTCATAATCTTCTGTAGTAACTATGCTTTGAAAACTCTTCATACAAAATTCTTCTTTGGTTCAGATGCTTCTGACTTGCTTCAGATTCTTCTGGAGCTTCTGCTTCAGATCCTTCTGGAGGCTACGCTCAGGATCTTCTGTTGGCAGCATTCAAAATCTTCTAATGGATGCATCTGACGTTTCAGAGCCTAGCATATTTCTTATCTTCAGTTCTGATTTGCTTCTGGAGTGCTAATTATTTTGATATCTGCAGCAAACACTCTCAAGCAAATTTTAGAGTATATAATTCTTAATTATAAAATTTCATAATAGTTATCATCAAAACATAGAGATATTATTAAGAACCAATCTGTGTTCTAACATCTTCGTGATCGTAATAATGGAAAACCTTTTTCATAAAAAAAGTGTTGTTAAGCTTTGGTTCTACCGCAAACAGGCATCGTCCCTAACTGCTAGAACGAAGGTTTAACCCTACTCGGGTAAAACATTTTGAACCAATTGGTGTTCTCGTTAGCCCGAACTACGTTTTCTCTGATTTCTCGTACCAGACGAGAATACGTAGGCACAAGATGCGATGTCTTGGCGAGCAACCTTTCCCCCTTTCGCCCGTAGTTAGCCGAACTACATTGACTTTGACTTTCCCATTGCAAAAGGGAATACGTAGGCACAGAGAGGCAATGCTCTGCCAAGTCTCTTTTCTTTTCTCTTTGTCTTGTGAGCCTGTAGTGTAGATAGTTTAAACATACCATTAAATAGACAACCAGCGTGGATCCCGTCGAGTACGACAACATGAGGGGTGCTCATAACTTCCCCTTGCATAACCTTCTCCCGAACCTAGGACTTAGTTGTGATGACTTTGTCTTTCCCTTTTTCGTTAGGTTTTTCTGATCGTTTCCTTTCCCTCTCTTTGGGATAAATAACAAAAGATGGTGACTCTTCTGTTTTCCGTTGGGTGTTTTTCGCAGTTGCGACAGCCGACGACTCTGCTGGGGATTGCGATGGTTCTCTATGGAGTCAATCCTAGCTCTTGATTGTTTATCTTCATATGTATACGTGTTGTACTTTATTTATCTTACTGTATTTACTTTCAGCATTGTATATATCAATATTGTTGTGCTGTGGGGAGGGAATGTTCCATTGAGAGATAAGTCGGACCTGGGCTTGAGTACAAACATAGTATTAGAAGTGGAAATTAGTGGTGAACCTGTATGTTAGGCATGCACTAGTTCCCACGAAATTCGCGCTCAGACGAGATTCTCTTTGATGACTTTCTTTCCAGCCCAGGGGGCCGTTGAGAGAATTTCAGATCTGAGGATTGTCGACTCTGGGGACCGATCATTTGTGATTCAGCTAAGTGAGGCCTCTTAGGGGAATTATGATGCCAAACCAGAAATGGTGAACGTATCGTCGTTTCTTAAAAGTCTGTGACGCTGATGAACGTATAGAATGCCGAACCTTATCAGTGGATAGGTCCATACCTGTGAAAAGGATTGTGTAACGCCCCGATTTCGATTGTCTCTTTTATCGATTCCTTACTTAATTTGATTGGAAGAATATTATTTTTGATATGGAATTTGTGTGGAAATATGTTGAGTTTACATATTATTCTATTTTAACCGATTTTGAGAGTTTTCGGGGAAAATAGTTTGGAGGGTATTTTGGACATTTCCTATTTAATGATAAGTGGGATATTTTATGGGATATTGAATTAATAGATGTTTATGAGAAGGATATTAAAAGGGAAATAGAAGAGAAAAGAAACATAAGAGAAAAGGAAGGAAAGAAAAGAGGAAGAAGGAAAAGGAGGAGAAAAGAGAAGAAGAAGAAGAAAAGTGTGGGATCATTAAGAACAGCTCAAAGCTTAGATTAATCCAAGGTAAGGGTGTGAAATCTTACTATCTAAATCAATATGTATGATTATGTATGTGTATGGTTGATTGAGTTAGGGTTTTGGAGAGTTTCCTATAATTTCCGTTTTAGGTCGAAATTGATTCGATCGGTAGAAATCTAGCTTCGTTTAATGAAGATGAGAATAAGTGGTAGGATTTATGTCGGGAAACGTTAGGTTATGATTACTGGAGCAAGTGGAGAATTATCGGGTGAATTTATCGGCTGTTTCGAATTCTGAACAGTGGGGAGAAGTTCTGTTCGCAGACGCTCGCTAGCAGTTCGCTAGGCGAGAAGGTCGCGAGTGTTCACTAGCATCTTGCTAGGCGAGTGCGTAGCGAACGGTCCCAAACTTGGGACAGAATGGTATTGTGGTCTTTCGCTAGTAGCTAAGGGAGTAGCGAAGAGCTCGCTGGGGGTTCGCTGTGGCGAACGAGGTAGCGAGCAATGTTTGGAGGTTCTGTTTGCACTCGCTAGCAGTTCGCTAGGCGAGGAGGTAGCGAACGTTCGCTAGTAGCTGTCGCTACTGCGAAAATCGGCGCCGGCTGAACAGAAGAGTCGCCATCGTGTGTTATTTATCCCAACGGGGGGAAAGGAAACGCTCGAGGTAAACCTACCGCAAAACGGGAAAGGTATGGTCATCGCAACCAAAACCTGGATTCGGGAGTCGGTTACGCAAGGGGAAGGTATTAGCACCCCTCACGTCCGTCGTACTCGACGGGATCGACGCTTGTTTTCGGGTATAGATTGTTATTCTATCTACTCTACAGGATTAGGGGTTAAAAGAAAAGAAAATGACTCGGCAAAGTATCGCACTTTATGCCTACGTATTCCCGTCTGGAACGAGAAATCAGAGTCAACGTAGTTCGCCTACCTACGGGAAAGGAGGGGAAGGTTGCTCGCTAGGATATCGCATCCTATGCCTACGTACTTTCATACAGCATGAAAGATCAGAGCAAACGTAGTTCGGGCCACGGAAGACACAGGCTTGTTTTGATTGTTTTTATTCCTTCTGAAAAAGGTTTTTCTGATTAACAGTCCAAGCGGACAAAAATGACGTTTTGATGAGTTCACATTCTTTTACGGAAGAAGTGTTTTTTATTGTGTCTGAAATATTTATTGTGTTTTTCTGTTTGTTTTGAGAAAGAAGAGACAGAACTCTAACCTATGGTTGCGAAGGGAATCAAACTAACCTAATGTTATCATGCATGGGTTAAGACCTAGTGTCTATCATGTTCCTCTCTTGCACAGAGAGAAACAGAGATCCTAAGGGATAAACGGAAACAGAAACAATAGCATATATACAATAAAGCAGTAAAATGCATGGATGCAGCAATACAAGCGAGGCAAGGGAGTCTCACTTGACCTCGAACCTAGAAAACAATAGGCAAAAGTGAACAAAATTCACTTTCAACCTAACAGGCTAAACAGCAAGCAATACAGTCAGGGAAAACCAATCAATACATCAGAAATGAATAACAGCAGAAAAAAATAAACAGCCACAGCAGCTCTGCATCAACATCTGACTTCAAGTCATCATCAACAGCTAGAAGCTTCAAGCAAGCCTCAGTCTCCATCTCCACAGCCTTCAAGCAAGGGCTTTGATTATCAGTCTTCCATCATCAATGGCTTTTCTTCAAGTCTCAATCTTCAGGATGAACATCAGTCAACAAGATGAAGTGAATGAATGTTAAACAGTAAATTGCCTACCAAGGGTGGCTCATTAACTGTTAACATTATACAGATAGGTTTCTCTCAAAAGTTCTATCTTTCAAATACATTTACTGATCCTTCCAAAGGAAGGAGGTGGATATTTGAAAGAGACTTTGAATCATAGAGAAAGGATGGATGCAGACAAGGCATTCCATGTTTGAGAAACAAGCTTTCTAATCTAGAGCTCTGCTTAGCTCCTATCCCTATACTCTTCAACAGCTGCTAGCAAGAATCTCCTCATCAACTCTGGAAGTTTGTCTTCAAGCTCTGTACTCCAATGGACTTCATCATCAAAGGTCTTCAGCTCTCCTAATCCCCAAGCAATCCCAATACCCCACACAGACAAAAGAAATCCTCAGAGAGGGAACACCACACAGTCAAACAAATACAGACAGTATACTAATAGCAGTAGGGGAATCCTAATATTTTCTAAGGGGATCTATTAACTACCCATAATCCCTATAGTCCCATACCCCAAAAATTCAATCTACAATCCCTAAAAGAATGATTTAATTCTCCTATGTTATCACCTAAACCCTAATTTTGATCATGTTATTCACACCTAAACAAATCACCTAAAATTAAGTCCTAAAAATATGAAATAAATTGTATATACAAGATAAGGGTCTAAACTAATCAACCTAAAAAGAATGGATTAAAGATGTTAAAGCAATTAATCAAACCAAAATTAACAAATTCATGTATCAAACTAAATGTTATTTATACCTATTTAAAAGAAAAATATGCCAAAAACATGAAAATAAAATGAAATATTAAATTTTTTATAGGATAATTTTCTTAACAAAATGATGAATAATATGCAAAAAGAACCAGTGAAAATCATGCATTTTTCTATTTTTTATGATTTTTTGAAGAATTAACATTTTTTGAAAGAAATTAAATGAGAATTAAATGGAAAGGGGTGCCATGAGTAATGAAAATAAATTGAAAAAGGAGAATGGGCCCAGACAGGGGGCGCGCATAGCAAGCGCGTCTGGGCCCAGCAAGTCAGAAAATATAACAAAAAATTAAAAAAGGCAGAAACGGTGCAAATAGCGAATTATTTAGGCATAATCACATTGGGCCTGCATTGGGGGGTGTCATTAGCATGAGAATTCAAAGCCCAGTCTGATTGTTTTAATGAAACGGTGCGTAGCACCTTCAGGGTTTCCCTCCGTTTTTCTTTTTCAATCGTGGCCGTTGGATCCAAAACCAAGTCAAAGTTCAAAGCCTGATCGTGTGGCCCAGGGGTTGTCTTCAACCTCCAACAAACCCTAGGTCCTGAAACTCCATCACCATGCACGAATTTTCCATCGTTCTGTTCTCTTTCAATTCTCCATGGATCCACATGATATGAAGAGCAAAGTTGCTCTAAATTCTTCCCTCTACGCAGCCATGTCAATATCTTCTTCTGAAACTCACTCAACAATGGAACCCGATACGTATAACATTCTGAATCCACCATGATCACCTGATATCACTTCTTCCAATTCTCTCTAATTCTTGCCCTAAACTAATCCACATCTTATGCTGATCATTATGAGCTAATCATTCAAGATTATCGTGCCATAACCTATGAGTTACAAGCTCCAACAGTTTGTGCACACCATGATCAATCTTCATGAAACTTCTTCAAACTCACCAAAATCAGTCATCTAACCTATCCTAACATTTCTATGCTAACAATTCCCTATAATTCTAACTAAATCATGCAATTCGAATGAAGATACCAACCTGGTGTGATGATGAAAACAGCTATGGAATCCTCTTGATCCAATGCTTGCAATGATGGGAAACTGATCAGTGAACTTGCTCTTGAGTTCTGTATGCAATGAATCTTGTCTAAGCCTCTTGGATCTTGTGATTGAAAGGTTCTTGCTTCTTGGATGGTCGACTTGAACAGCACGATCCCTCTTCCAATTCTACTCAATTCTTGTGAAACTATGATCTATGGATGATGGTGATGATGATCCAATCAAGAAATGTGAAAATTGATGAGATTTGAGAGAGTTTGAATTGATTTTGCAAAATGGAAGATTAGTGTATAACTTGTGTTTTGATCAATATGATTCACCAACCATGGCATGAAGCTCTTCAATTTAATATATACATGAGTTTAGAAACTCCTAGAACCTTGGAGAAACTTCCCATGCACACTTTCCCTTGGATTTGGATTATGTAACTTTCATTGTAAGTAACCATGCATAACTCCTAATTCTTGAACCAAACTCAAAATTCTAATTTTTCCAATGTTCTAAAAATGATTTTTCCAATCAAAATGACCTATAATTTCACCTCATTTGGCCAAACTATGAAAAATTTCAAATTTAGGTCATTTTTTATTCATTAAATCCACCAATTTTGAAACCTTGAGCTATGAGTCTTTCCAATCTTTCATGGTCACTTTTCTAGACTCAAAATTTCATTTGGAGCAAGTTTGATGTTGTGAAGGTTTCCATTTGAAGCTTCCTTTTATGAGTTTTGGGCATAGGCTTGAAATTACCTGTAATTCTCAGATGACCAAAATACCCTTTTCTTGCCAAGATCATAAGTAGAGTTCCACAAATCATATGAAGGCATACCATACCATTCTAGAAAGCTAAGACAATGAGGAACAACTCTTATGTTGACCATAAATTCATTTGAAATCTCCTTGAGGGGTAAAAATTGCTTGGAAGTCAAGTCACTTTCACAGACAAAATTTCAGATACCTCAAATGACCTGTAACTTGCAAGGACCATAACTTGAGTTCTATAAATCTCCTTGATGTCTTCCACCACTCAAATTAAAGGTCTTGAGATCCTATACAAGTTTCATGTTGGCCATGGATCCATTTGAAGCTTGCATTTTATCTTATCTTGCTTGGAAATTTGACCTAAATTAGGGGATTTTACACAGAAACCCTAATTTAGAAACTCCTCTTCTCCTTGATTTCTCTTGATTTCTTCTTAGCATATCACCATATCCTTCTCCACATGTCAAATGATGAACCCCACATCTCTCAAATAGCCCTCAATGCCTTTCAATCAATCAATTAACTTAGAGTTGACCCAGGGTTGACCCAGATGAAACCCTAGTTGACTGTCTTCAACTGCAATTATTGTGATCATACCAATGAATTGCCTCCTTCTTCAAATGACTTTCTAAGTCCTCTATAATGTCCACATACTCTCCATGCTCAGCTTAATTCACAGCTCACAGCTTCTTTGATGATCCTCAGATACCCTCAGATAGGAGATAGATGCCCTGCTTGATCCAATGACTTCTTTAGCTTTCCAATTCTTTCTGATGACTTGAATGAGATTGAATTAGAATAATAACCTCTTGATAGGCTCATAGAGATGAGAATAATGATTGGTCCCCTATTGGATGATTTGCTATGCTATGCTATGCAGATGGTTAGGCTATGTACATGACTCTATATGCAAATGCTAATGCAATTGAAACATAAACCCAGGTGAATAAGGTTGAGCAAATTTTAGGGTGCAACAGCTGCCCCTATTCAAGCGACTTGGACCCGATTGGGTGAAGAGCGAACGACCTTCAAACATTCGAGGTGCGAGACGGTTGAATACTAAGAACCCGGAAATTTGCCAGCCGCAGAAATAAACAGCACCACTGCTTGGGGAACGACATCCATCAACTGAATCTGACTGTTTACAGCAACCAACTGATGTCGTGCTGGGGATTATTTTCATCAGCCTGAAAAATGTTCTATCATCAAAACCTTGTCCACGTTAGGACTCCTGTTTTGTCAACACGAAGCAATCTCAACTAAACTTGTCCACGTTAGGACTCCACCTGTTGTCAACCCGGAAAAATCTCGGCAACTTCGCTGGAGATAACTCGTCTGCATTTCATCAGCAACAAATCGTCCACATTAGGAATAAACTCTTCCACGTTAGGAATAACACCGTCCACGTAAGGAATCATCTCTTCTGCACCTGTCCGCGTCAGGACTAAACTCTTTCCATGTTATGAATATATCGTCCACGTTAGGACTCACTCTTCCACGTTAGGAATAAACTTCTTTCCATCTTGTGCATAACATCTTTCCATGTAAGGAATGCATCTTTCCACATAAGGAATACAATCTTTCCACGTAAGGAAACCATCGTTCCACGTAAGGAAACCAACTTCTTTCCACGTAAGGAAACCAACTTGATCTGTCCACGTAAGGACTCCAATCTTTCCACGTAAGGAATAAATCTTTCCACGTAAGGAATCACATTTTGATTCGTCCACGTAAGGACTCGCATTTTTTCCACGTAAGGAATCACATCTTTCCACGTAAGGAAACCACAATCTTTCCACGTAAGGAAACCACTCTTTCTGATTTGTCCACGTAAGGACTCTCAACTTTCCACGTAAGGAATACACCATCTTAATCTGTCCACGTAAGGACTCCAATCTGATATGTCCACGTAAGGACTCAATATTTCCACGTAAGGAATGACTTGTCCACGTCAGGACTCACGTTTCGTCTTGATTTGCCCACGTCAGGACTCACCCCTTGACTTGCTGAGGAAATAAAATTTTGTCCACGTCAGGACTCACGCATCCTCAACCCACTGGGGAAATAAGACTTGTCCCTGTCAGGACATGCCCTTGGCCAACAACACGAAAAAATAAATTTGTCCACGTCAGGACGCACATCTCATCATTACGAAGAAAGACATTTGCTGGAAATAAATGGTCCGCGTCAGGACGCCAACACACAAAGAGTAATCAATCTTGTCCACGTCAGGACTCCCCATTCAACCAATACTGAGAAACCGAATTTGTCCACGTTAGGACCAAAACATCTCGTCACCTGGAAGAAATGTCCCCGTCAGGACTCCACATTCCAACAATTCTGAGAAATCGGACCTGTCCACGTTAGGACTAACACCTCTTATCAGCCACGGGGAAATAAATCTGCCCACTTCTCTAGCACAAAGAAATCCAGTCAATATGAGAATAAATTGTCCATGTCAGGACTCATTGCTCCATTGATCCCAACCCACAAACTTCTTAGCACTGACGTGACAGCGACTTTGAAGCGGACTCTACTGAGGATATTTGGAAACCAAACTACCGGATGCCTGTTCTGATAACCGGCGGTAGTCTCTGCGATTCTGATTCATGAAACCCTTTGATGACAAACAACTCTGCTTGGGAATGAGGAGAGCTTTTGCCTACTAACTCTGGCGGGGAACACAAGAGAAATTCACAAATAACTCTGTTCGGAGACAAAGAAAACTTCATCATGATAACTCTGTGGGGAATAGTGCCAAAGCTGACACTTTCACTGAATGTCTCACGTCGAGATCTCGAATGTTTGGTAATTTATTTGAGCAAGAGCTCCTTTCACCTGCAAGAGAGCAATACTTGAAACAAATGGTTAGCCATCATGGTTTATGCTTCAAAAATGTGTATGTTTGATAATGACGCGATGCTCCATTCGACATGGAAATGCTACGCGCTTTTATTTGATAGATGCAAATATGACACTATATGTCGATGCAAATGCAGACTCAAACTGCTGGGATACAGAAACTGCTTCAGCAAAATAAATGCTGAAGACAATGCCGGCCCCGCTGGGGATAGCTAGGTGCTACAGAATTATTCCAGCAAAATGAATGCTGGAAGAGTGAAGTCGACTCAGCCGCGGAGCTGGGAACTTAAACCAAACACCTCATTGAAGTAACACCCTGCTGGGCATATAACTCTGCTGGATAATAGCAGATGCGCCCGGTATGATCGGACTTCTGCTGGAGAGTGACCGGATGTCACACGGTATTTTGACAAAATAAATGCCAATGCGCCACACCGACTCTGCCGGGGAGAGTCTTAATCTTCGAGTTCCACTGAAAGGAATGAACATACTTGCTGAAAAGAGAACTCCACTGGGGATGGGGCGATTCTCTTGGGGAAAATTAACTGACTCCTCTGGGGGAGCGTAACTGACCCTGCGGGGAAAGGTAAACTGTCTGAATACAGCTCACAAATATTAATCTTCTGCAGCTAAACCACTCTGCTTGAGATATACCGTCTGAATACAGTCTACAATCTTGGAATTGCCAAACTCTGCTGAGGGTAAATGACTTTGTTGGAGCATGTCCTTTGGAATAAGCTACGACTAGCTGGGGAATTTGATCATTCTTCAGCAAGGAATATTGTTATCTCAGAAGCACGACCTGCATGGGGGTCGAGTCTTTCGTTACTGCAATCTTTTGATCGTCCTCTTTCACGGCTATGAACCCTGCAACACCACAAACAAGACAAGACAAGTCTATACAACCAAATCTATTCAGGTTAGCGTTAGTGACATCATTTTCAGTTAATTCAAAGTTTTAGCAATCGTTGGCAAGGGCCAGTGACGTTATGCACATGCTAGTTTCATTGAACTTAGGCGTTTATCATGCACAAAACAGTAAAGAACCAGCATCAAATACTGAATAACATATTTTATTGATTGGGCCCCTGAATGGGCGGAGTTTTTGTACACGGGATGTAACTCCTGAAAAGAGGAAGCTACGCACAACAACTATACAAGTATGCACAAGAAGCATAAATATGTTGACAAATTAAATTTGTACATATGTCGGCAACGGGATGCAGACGAACACCATGAACTGATCCTCCTATGACTCGTCCGACTCTAATGCTTTTCCCAGTATCCACACTTCCGAAGAGATTGTATCCGATAATCGACCCCCTAGAGTATATTCTCCCACACCAATGCTCAATGCAATATCAAATTCGGACCGCAGTCATTTGCTTTTCAAACCCCTAACTTTTGCGTGAACCGCCCTTTACGGGTTTTCAGTTCACCGGGATACCCTTTTTTGCCGAAGCCGCCCAGTGTAGGTTTTCAACTTCGCGGGTGTACATTTTTTCAATTTTATCCCTAATTTTTTCCCGAACCTTTCATTCTGTTTCTGGTTCGCCAGGATGCCCCATTTTTGCCTGGACTCTCTTTTTTCTGTCCAGCGGGTCAATTTCAAGCAAAGTATTTTTTAACTGCGTCCAAATTCACAGGTGACGTGAAGTCTTCTCCGTCCATGGTGGACAACAATAAAGCTCCTCCTGAAAAGACTTTTCTAACAACGTATGGCCCTTCGTAGTTGGGGGTCCACTTGCCCCTGTGATCTGCCTGCGGCGGGAGAATCCTTTTCAGCACAAGGTCGCCCGTCTGAAAGCTCCGAGGATGTATCTTCTTATCATATGCTTTCTTCATTCGGCTCTGGTACAAACGACCGTATGCTAGAGAAGCTAGCCTCTTCTCATCCATTAAACTCAGTTGGTTCAGCCTGTCTTTCACCCATTCTGCCTCATCTAGTTGAACATCTCGCAATACCCTCAGAGAAGGGATCTCAACTTCCAATGGTAGCACTGCCTCCATTCCGTATACCAACGAGAACGGGGTTGCCCCGGTTGATGTGCGTACCGTCGTACGATAACCGTGCAAAGCAAAAGGTAGCATCTCGTGCCAATCCTTGTAGGTCACCACCATCTTCTGAACGATCTTCTTGATATTCTTATTGGCTGCTTCAACAACGCCATTCATCTTGGGTCGGTAAGGGGAGGAGTTGTGATGTTCGATCTTGAAATTCTGACAGAGCTCCTTCATCATTTTGTTGTTCAGGTTTGAACCGTTGTCAGTGATTATCCTCTCGGGGATCCCATATCTGCAAATTATATCTCTCTTGATGAATCTGGCCACCACCTGCTTAGTTACATTTGCGTAGGACGCCGCTTCCACCCACTTGGTGAAATAATCGATTGCTACTAGAATGAACCGGTGTCCATTAGAAGATGTCGGCTCAATCTTTCCAATCATATCGATTCCCCACATCGAGAATGGCCATGGCGATGACATCACATTCAGAGGACTCGGAGGCACATGGATCTTATCAGCGTAAATTTGGCACTTGTGGCACTTCCTCGCGAACTTGAAACAATCAGTTTCCATAGTCAGCCAAAAGTAACCTGCCCGTAGCAGCTTCCTCGTCATAGCATGCCCACCAGCATGCGTGCCAAAGGTACCTTCATGTATTTCCTCCATGAGCAACTTCGCCTCTTTTTCATCCATGCAACGCAGCAGCACCAAGTCGTGGTTTCTTCTGTATAAGACGCCATCCGGATTCAAATAGAAATTACCCGCTAATCTCCTGAGAGTCTTCTGGTCTTGACTGGATGCCCCAGCCGGATACTCTTTATTCTTCAGGAAATTAAGGATATCAAAATACCATGGGTTGTCGTCAGATGCTTCGTCAATAGCAAATATGAAGGCAGGCCTGTCAAGCCGAGAGATAATGATTCTGGGAGCTTCGTTCCAGAAGTTGACTTTGTACATGGAAGACAAAGTGGCCAGGGCGTCAGCCATCTGATTCTCCGCTCGCGGTACATGATGCAATTCAACCTTGTCAAAGAAAGGTAACAATCTCCTTGCATAATTCATGTAATGTATTAAATTGGGCTGACGTGTCTCCCACTCTCCTTTTATCTGATTCACCACCAGAGCTGAGTCTCCGTATACGTCCAGATTCTTGATTCGCAAATCAATGGCTTCTTCAAGCCCCATTATACAAGCTTCGTATTCGGCTTCATTATTGGTAACTGCAAAGGTCAATCGAGCAGTAAACAGGATGTGCGACCCGTGTGGAGTAGTGATGATTGCCCCTACTCCGCTACCGTAAGCGTTCACAGCCCCGTCAAAAATCATCTTCCATTTGGAACCCAATTCTGGTCCTTCGTCTGGCAACGGCTCTTCACAATCCTTCATCTTTAGGTACATGATATCCTCGTCAGGAAAATCAAACCTCATCGATTGGTAATCTTCAATAGGCTGCTCCGCCAAGTACTCAGACAGTACACTCCCCTTTATAGCCTTTTGCGAGACGTATTGGATGTCATATTCAGTCAAGACCATCTGCCATCAGGCAATTCTCCCTGATAACGCCTGCTTTTCGAATACATATTTGATAGGATCCATCTTCGAGATGAGCATGGTTGTATGATTCAGCATGTATTGCCTCAAACGCTTGGCGGCCCAGGCTAGCGCGCAACAAGTTTTCTCAAGCATTGAATATCGAGATTCACAATCTGTGAACTTCTTACTCAAGTAGTAGATCACATGCTCTTTTCTTCCTGTCTCGTCGTGCTGACCGAGAACACAACCCATGCTTCCCTCAAGAACTGTCAAATACATAATCAAGGGTCTCCCTGCCACTGGGGGTATCAAAATAGGAGGCTCCTGCAAATACTGCTTTATTTTATCGAACGCCTTTTGACAATTTTCGTTCCACGTTACAGCTTGATCTTTCTTCAACAGCTTGAACAATGGTTCACACGTAGCAGTTAGGTGAGATATGAACCGAGCAATGTAGTTCAACCTCCCTAAAAACCCGCGCACCTCTTTCTCTATTTTAGGCGTCGGCATTTCTTGAATTGCTTTTATTTTAGCAGGATCAACCTCTATTCCTCTTTCACTTACGATAAACCCCAGCAGTTTACCCGATCTCACCCCGAAGGTGCATTTGTTAGGGTTCAGTCTCAGCCTGAACTTCCTAAGCCTTTTAAATAACTTCAGCAGATTCACCAGATGCTCTTCCTCCGTCTGGGATTTGGCAATCATATCGTCAACATAAACTTCGATCTCTTTATGCATCATATCATGAAAAAGAGTCGTCATTGCACGCTGATACGTTGCCCCAACATTCTTTAATCCGAAGGGCATCACTTTATAACAAAATGTTCCCCAAGGCGTTATGAAAGTAGTCTTCTCCATGTCCTCTGGCGCCATTTTAATCTGATTATAGCCTGAGAAACCGTCCATGAAGGAGAATACGGAGTATTGAGCAGTGTTATCAACTAGCACATCGATATGAGGAAGTGGAAAATCGTCTTTTGGGCTCGCTTTGTTTAAGTCACGGTAATCTACACACATTCGAACTTTGCCATCTTTCTTTGGTACTGGCACAATGTTAGCGACCCATGAGGGATATTTTGTCACAGCTAGGAAACCAACATCCCACTGCTTTTGAACCTCTTCTTTAATCTTCACTGCCATATCTGGTCTAGTTCTGCGAAGCTTTTGCTTGACCGGCGGGCATTCTTCTTTCAATGGCAAACGGTGCACAACCATATCTGTATCGAGCCCTGGCATGTCTTCATACGACCAAGCGAACACATCACTATACTCTCTGAGCATTTCAACCAGTCTTCGCTTGACGTCGCTCTGCAGCGCGGCTCCTACACGTATATTCTTGTCAACCCCTTCCGACCCCAGGTTAATGATTTCGATGACCTCTTCGTGAGGCAGAATGACTCTTTCCTCTTGCTTCACCAACCAAGACAATTCTTCAGGAACGTCACCATCTTCAACAACCTCTTCTTCGGCCTGAAATACCGGGTGTTCAAAGTCGGGACGAGTCATAGATGGTTCAAGGATGTCATCTGAAAATGTTATCCTGCAAAAAGAATGGTTAAATGCTTCAAAATGCGTATAAAGCGAATAACCACGTTGCCATTTTATTGAAAAATACAAAACAAGAAAAAACAGGGATCGCAATATTTGCACATGAAAAACGCCTTTTATTTAATGATTAACACACAATGTTCATAACAACACAGCCCTAAGCAAATCATGATGCCCCGGGCAAGACACCAGATTGTTCAACAATTAAAAAACAAAGCATTACTGTTTAAGAGTCACAGGAACAAGCTCCTGAATGGACCAGTTGCACAAGCCCTGTCCTGGCGTGCTTGGCTGAATCCAGGCATCCATATCACAGTCGCTGTCTCCTTCGTCAGACTCTGAAGCAGCATTGATGGTCTCATGACATACTCCACTAGCAGAAATGGTTATTGGCCCTCTGAAACGGGGTGCCCCCACAGCAGGTGTTGACGACGACGGTTGGTACCCCAGTCCGAACCGGTCCATCTTCACAGGAATATCTAGCACCTTGCCCCAACCCTTCGTCTCACCAGTCTCTACCAGAGCTTGAGCTTCTTTACACGACGAGACGGCTATCTCCGACACTTTGCTCGGCCCGGGACCTTTGTCCTTGATACGCAACCCTTCAAATGCCTGGCAGGGTGTTTCGTGAATCTCTCCATCGACCTCCACATATTTAAATGACGACAGATGGCTGACCAGGATGTCTTCTTCGCCACAGACTGTAACCACGCTGTCTCTGACCATATATTTCAACTTCTGATGCAGGGTAGACGTGACTGCCCCTGCGCCATGAATCCAGGGTCGCCCGAGCAGGCAGCTATATGCAGGCTGGATGTCC
Organism: Lathyrus sativus; assembly: GCA_963859935.3. NCBI lineage: Eukaryota > Viridiplantae > Streptophyta > Magnoliopsida > Fabales > Fabaceae > Lathyrus > Lathyrus sativus. Next base: position 42,868,546 of record OZ012739.1, read on the forward strand.
ATGATATAAAATTCAGTTGCAAACACCTCCGGCCTCACCTGTAGAGGCAATGTTATCGATCCAAAAACTGTTCTTCGCGTCCCATCGAATGCCCTGACTACCAAGTCACTGGGCGTGCACAGGATTCCTCTGACATCTAGCTTCATCATCGCTTTCTTGGGCAACACATTCAAAGACGATCCGGTGTCGACCAATACATGCGACATGACTGATCCTCTACACTCGACAGATACGTGCAGCGCCATATTATGATCTCTCCCCTTCGGGGTCAAATCAAAGTCGGTAAAGCCCAAGCTGTGGCCCGCATTTACGTGTGCCAACACTCCTTCCAGCTGATTCACGGAGACGTCTTGGGGTACGAAGGAAGTATCCAGGACTTTCAACAAAGCATTTCTGTGAGCTTCAGAACACAATAGCAACGACAGGATAGATATCTTGGACGGCGTCTGTTGCAGATGCTCCACAATCTTATAATCACTTTTTCGAATCAAGCGCATGAACCCTTCTACATCTTTCGATGCCGCTTCTTTGTCGCTTGCCTGCGCTGGGACATTCTCAACCATCTTCCCCTTTCCCTTTGCCAGTCTTTCGGCCTCCACCTCAGGCGATATGAAGATCCTACCACTCCTTGTCATACCTCCTGTACCAACAACATTGTCTACAGTCTCAGCTGGCTGCTTATTAACATCAATCTTTATTCCGTCACAATACACTTCCAACCCATATGACCATGGGACTGCTTTCGTGCTCTCGTACGGGATTGGTCCGGCCTTAGTGATTGTGATCGGCGGTCACTGAGCCGGTGCCGTTATAGTGATTGTCTTTCGAGGAATCGTTACAGTGGCCACATCACTTTGATTGTCTGCTAATGCCCCTGCAGGCTCTTCAATTGCTGCTCGGTCAAACTGCAATGTGCCTCCATCAATTAAAGCCTGGACACCTTTCTTCAAATCATCACACCCCCCAGCTAGGGTCCAACATTCCAAGCAGTACTCGTCACATCCTGGATAAACACCCCCTTGCAACAATATGCTCTTTATCTCGCTCAGCGGCGTCTTTAAATCATCGACATTCCTAATTAGATTCAAACCCTCCTCAGTCAGAATGGCATTTGCCCCATGGTTAGGCATGGGCTTCTGCACTATATTCGGACCCGCCGTTCCGAAATTGATAGCCTTACTGTCTAATAAATCCTGCACAACATGCCTAAAAGCATGGCAACCCTCTACATCATGGCCCGGAGCCCCAGAGTGGAACTCACAGTGCCTGCTTGCATCATAGCCATACGGAGGAGTTCCCGTAATAGGCGCCCGAGTTCTTTTCTCCACCAAGTTCATCCCTAACAATGTCTGCAACAAATCTGCGTACGTTGAAGGAGGCTTCTCAAACACTCTCCTTGGTTTACCACCCTGGAATCTTCGCTGAGCAGGCTGTGCCCCCTGCTGCGGCTATTGCTGCTGCTGCTGCTGCTGTATTGGTTACTGCTGAAATGGTTGTTGCTGAAATGGTTGTTGCTGATACGGAATAGTAACGCTCGCCACCTGCTGCGACTGATTATACTGGTTTCGACCTCTGCCTCGGCCTCTGCCTCGGCCTCCAAACACTGCGCTTGCATCGCCCTGACGGCGCCCACCAAAAGCCTTCCTGTTACTGCCAGATGCAGTTGATTCCTCAGCCTGGAATCTGCCCTGTTTAATGTTACTCTCAATCTTTTCTCCCATCAGAATTAAGTCTGAGAAACTGGCCAAAGATGTATGAAACAATTTGTCGTAAAACATGCCGGTGAATGTGCCTATAAACAGGTCATTCATTTCCTTGTCTTCTAGGGGAGGACGGACCCTGGCAGCCATGTCGCGCCATCTTTGCGCATACTCTTTAAAGCTCTCACCCTTCTTCTGAGACAGCCCTTGCAATTGGACCCGGTTGGGTGCCAAGTCGCTGTTATACTTATAGTGAGCTAAAAATGCCTCTGCCAGTTGCTTCCATGTCTTTATATTAGTTGGCTCCAACCCCATGTACCACTCTAGGGAAGGGCCTGACAAACTATCCTGAAAGAAATGCATTAGTATCCTCTCATCAGTTGAATATGCTGACATTTTTCTATAATAAGCCCGCACGTGCACTTTCGGACAAGTGTCCCCTTTATACTTATCAAATGTGGAAGCTTTGAATTTGATTGGAACCCTCAAGCCAGGTACCAGACCCATTGTTGACATGTCTAAGCCCACAACACTTTGGTTCAGGACCCCCCCTCATCTGCTCTTCTAGCATTCTGATCTTCTGGGAGTCATCCATCGGTCCCTCGAAACCTACACCGGAGAAGGCATCCTCTTGCTGATCCTCTTGCCAGATACCATTCCCAGTTCCATACCCATAGTACCCATTGTTACGACCAACTCTAATCTGATTCATCACTGGGCCTCGCCCTCTGTTGCCGTATCCCGGAGCAATTCCAGCAGGTCCAACAGTCATTAACCCAGCGCCGTTTCCATTTCCGAAACCTCTGTAACCCTGATTGGTCATACCATACCCGTCCTGCCCAAAGCCTTGAGCATTGAAACCATATTTCCCCGCGTTATCGAAACCCTGATCATTGAATCCGAATCCAGCATTACCGAAGCCGTTGCCTCCCATATTATCACCCAAGTTGACATCACCAAGCCCAACGTTATGGACAACAGTCTCGTTCCCAACTCCAACGTTACCGTTCCCAGCAGCAATAACGTTGTTGACATTAACAGCAGGTATATTGATTACAGGTGGAGCCACTGGTGTGGGAGTACCATCCCCATGAACAGTGTCGACTCGCACAGACTGATGATCATCATTCCCATGACCAGCATTTCTGACCAACAGAGGCTGCACCATGGCTTGCAAATTCTCCTGACCTTTTGCAATAGTCTCCATGGTCTGCATGAAGAGTGCTAGCTTCTCGCGCATATCTTGCATCTCGTTCTGCATTTGATCCATGATTCTTCGACAGTTGGTGCGAGTGGAATATCTGTGCGGGCGCTGATCTGCAATCCTGAAAATACCTGATACAGAGCAGGAAATAAGATACCATCCAATGATTACCTGTAATGAAACATGAATATGAATGCAATGCAATGTGTGTCTGTGCGTTAGGGAATAGCATTCCCCGATTCTAGTGCGAAGGTGCCAGTGCAGTGACAGTGCTAGCGATACGAAGATCGGAGCTGAATCATAGAAAGCCTCATATATTGCAGAGAAATCCAGTAAGCCAAGAATACAATATCACAGAGTACAATAAGAAGGCATGACCTCAACCAACAATCCTGGTGATGGTCAGCACTGTGCAAATAAAGCATACAAGTTAATACATGAAATGATCAAGTACTCCCATAAGCCCGGTACTCTTCTATCAACTTCTTGGTCTCTGGATGACCTGGTCGGGTAAGCAGCCCTTCGACAAGCTGGTTTCTTCGTTTGAGAACGCGTCGCACATCACCCGCAGTTTCTTCCCATGCCCCTTCTCCGAAGCGATCCTCTAGCTTCCGCTTCTGAGACACAACTTCGTTTCTGCCTTCGATAGCTTTGTTCAATGCATTCTGGAGACTATACCTGGTCATCACTTCTTCTTCATACTTCTTGATGCTAGAATTCAACTGCTCTTCGAGGTCGGAAATTTGCTGCTTCAATTTATCTTCCCTCTTTTTATTGTTGGTGAGCGTAGCATTCCAAGTCTTATTGCAAGAAGAGATTTCTCGGTGTGCTGCGTCGAGTGCTTTCTTTTTGGATTCCAGCATGTCATGGGAGCTTCTGAACTCTTGCCCCAGACGTTCGTGCTTCTTTTTCTCTTCAGTCAACTCAGCCCCTAGTCTGTTTACTAGCTCAATCTGCTGTTGGAAAGCATGCACGACCTTGTTTTTCTCACTGCGTATCTGGGCTAGCTCTTGCTCTAACCCTTCATTGATCTTCATCAAGGCTTCTTTTTCTTTCACCACTTGCTTGTAGGCCTCCATAGAAACAGTGGTTCGCTCTTCTACCAGAGTATGAACATGGGCTGGTGCTGCCAGAAATGGCATCAGTAATTGCCTTGCTCTCTCCTGGATCCAAACTCTGTAGGGTGCATAAGCCTGACAATCGTTCTTCCCTAACAGTGGCTTCCCCCTTCTGTTAATACGCGTCCAGGCATGCTGTAGCTTGGCTAATAACTCTCCCTTCAAATCACCTGTGAAGTACAGAGATTCCTGTACTTCTTCTTCCTTTGGAGGGCTCTTAAGCGCGTACCCGAACTGGCGAACGAACAGAGAAGGGTTGTAATTGATACACCCTTTTCTTCCTATCAACGGAACATTAGGGTACCCAGAACAACTGAAGATAAGCTCAGACCCCAGCAAGTCTCGATAAAACCACTTTATGTCTTCAGAAGATAGCCTCATCAGGTGCTCTGACCAGCTAGCGGTAGTTACACTATCCACAAAAGATCCCTTCGGGGGAAGATGACTCTTAAACCACAAGCTCAACAGAGGCGCACAACAGTAAACAACCTTTCCCCTTCTGTTTTCATTCTTGTAGTGCAATGAGTGGTAGAATTCTCCGATCAACGTGGGCACTGGGTTGCCAGCAGCAAACAGATGGAAAGCGTCCAAGTCCACGAAGTTGGGCAAGTTAGGAAACAACACAATTCCATAAATGCATAGAGCCAAAATAGCATTGAAAACCACCCAACATCCGCTCTTGGCATACTCCTGAGCCTTGCCAACCAGAAAATCAAGAGAGAAACCTGAAACCCCAAGCCAAGAAGTCACTAACAGTTCTGCAGCGTTCATGTGCAAGGCTTTAGCTAAATCCTCCAACTTGGGCTCAGCAGCAGAGTGAATAAAGGGAACTTTGTTCTGCACTGGTAGCTCAGTGAACTCCACATACTCTTCAATGGTAGGCCCCAGAATAAAATCAGCAAACGTGAAACATCTCAATGCGGGGTCATAGAACTGCATCAAGGTGTACAGCCCATTCATCTCATCAGTAGTGGGCTTGCAGACTAATCTCAGTAATCTCCCATGACTCATTCTGAAGCTTCTCCTAACCTCCTCGTCAGCAAGAGGCATCAGACCAAGTAAGGGAGTAATATCAGGTGTCGGTAGCTTATACGCAACTGTCTTCCTCAAACCTGCAGCACAACACACGTTAATGGAATGCAATGATAATGAGTATGCAAGCAATGCAGTGCAAGTAACATGCAACAGGGACCAAATGCCGTGGCTGAAAAAGCCTGAACCATATCAAGAAGTCTCAGATAGACTCTCCAGAAGTCCTCAAACCCTGGTCTCAGATAGACCTAAAACAAAGCTCCAACACTGGTCTCTGGCAGACCCACATCATAACTCTGACTGGTCTCTGGCAGACCTCATATCATATCTCCAACTAGTCTCTGACAGACCTCAGAACTCTCCAACTGGTCTCTGACAGACCTCAGAACTCTCCATAAATACCCAGGATCTCAGATCAAGAAGCAAACCGGTAGTCTGAAGGTCTAGTTACCTGCATAACCCCAAACCCTCTCACAGGTGGATGTTCTAGTGACTGACAAAGGTATGGCATCCTATGCGGTCGTCAGCGTCACAGACTTTCAGGGTTGATGATACGATTCCCAGAAGGAGTGGCATCATCAAATCCTGAAGAGGCCTCACTTAGCCAACTTCCAAATGATCGGTTCCCGGAGTCGACAATTCAGCTGACCAACAACCCCTTCGACCCAAAGGGTAGAAAAAGAAGCCAACCAGAAGAACCTCGTCCGAGTGTAGATTTCATGAGACACTAATGCAAGCAAAGCCGGCACGCGCCCACTACTTTCTACTTTAATTCTAGGTGCACTCAAGCCCAGGTCCGGCTTATCTCTCAATCACAGAACACCCATCACAACCCAATACAGCAATAATAACAATATATATAATGCTGAAAATAAAGGTCAGAAATATAAATCCATACAAAATCCTCGACGGGAAAACAAGCGCTAGGATTGACTCTCTTAAGGGACGTTGGATCCCAAATGCATAAGGACTATCGCGGTCCTTAGCAGCCAGGGGACGTTGGATCCCCAGCAGAGTCGCCAGCTGTCGCTACTGCGAAAATCGGCGCCGGCTGAACAGAAGAGTCGCCACCGTGCGTTATTTATCCCAACGGGGGGAAAGGAAACGCTCGAGGTAAACCTACCGCAAAACGGGAAAGGTATGGTCATCGCAACCAAAACCTGGATTCGGGAGTCGGTTACGCAAGGGGAAGGTATTAACACCCCTCACGTCCGTCGTACTCGACGGGATCCACGCTTGTTTTCGGGTATGGATTGTTATTCTATCTACTCTACAGGATTAGGGGTTAAAAGAAAAGAAAATGACTCGGCAAAGTATCGCACTTTATGCCTACGTATTCCCGTCTGGAACGAGAAATCAGAGTCAACGTAGTTCGCCTACCTACGGGAAAGGAGGGGAAGGTTGCTCGCTAGGATATCGCATCCTATGCCTACGTACTTTCATACAGCATGAAAGATCAGAGAAAACGTAGTTCGGGCCACGGAAGACACATGCTTGTTTTGATTGTTTTTATTCCTTCTGAAAAAGGTTTTTTTGATTAACAGTCCAAGTGGACAAAAATGACGTTTTGATGAGTTCACATTCTTTTACGGAAGAAGTGTTTTTTATTGTGTCTGAAATATTTATTGTGTTTTTCTGTTTGTTTTGAGAAAGAAGAGACAGAACTCTAACCTATGGTTGCGAAGGGAATCAAACTAACCTAATGTTATAATGCATGGGTTAAGACCTAGTGTCTATCATGTTCCTCTCTTGCACAGAGAGAAACAGAGATCCTAAGGGATAAACGGAAACAGAAACAATAGCATATATACAATAAAGCAGTAAAATGCATGGATGCAGCAATACAAGCGAGGCAAGGGAGTCCCACTCGACCTCGAACCTAGAAAACAATAGGCAAAAGTGAACAAAATTCACTTTCAACCTAACAGGCTAAACAACAAGCAATACAGTCAGGGAAAACCAATCAATACATCAGAAATGAATAACAGCAGAAAAAAATAAACAGCCACAGCAGCTCTGCATCAACATCTGACTTCAAGTCATCACCAACAGCTAGAAGCTTCAAGCAAGCCTCAGTCTCCATCTCCACAGCCTTCAAGCAAGGGCTTTGATTATCAGTCTTCCATCATCAATGGCTTTTCTTCAAGTCTCAATCTTCAGGATGAACATCAGTCAACAAGATGAAGTGAATGAATGTTAAACAGTAAATTGCCTACCAAGGGTGGCTCATTAACTGTTAACATTATACAGATAGGTTTCTCTCAAAAGTTCTATCTTTCAAATACATTTACTGATCCTTCCAAAGGAAGGAGGTGGATATTTGAAAGAGACTTTGAATCATAGAGAAAGGATGGATGCAGACAAGGCATTCCATGTTTGAGAAACAAGTTTTCTAATCTAGAGCTCTGCTTAGCTCCTATCCCTATACTCTTCAACAGCTGCTAGCAAGAATCTCCTCATCAACTCTGGAAGTTTGTCTTCAAGCTCTGGACTCCAATGGACTTCATCATCAAAGGTCTTCAGCTCTCCCAATCCCTAAGCAATCCCAATACCCCACACAGACAAAAGAAATCCCCAGAGAGGGCACACCACACAGTCAAACAAATACAGACAATATACTAATAGCAGTAGGGGAATCCTAATATTTTCTAAGGGGATCTATTAACTACCCATAATCCCTATAGTCCCATACCCCAAAAATTCAATCTACAATCCCTAAAAGAATGATTTAATTCTCCTATGTTATCACCTAAACCCTAATTTTGATCATGTTATTCACACCTAAACAAATCACCTAAAATTAAGTCCTAAAAATATGAACTAAATTGTATATACAAGATAAGGGTCTAAACTAATCAACCTAAAAAGAATGGATTAAAGATGTTAAAGCAATTAATCAAACCAAAATTAACAAATTCATGTATCAAACTAAATGTTATTTATACCTATTTAAAAGAAAAATATGCCAAAAACATGAAAATAAAATGAAATATTAAATTTTTTATAGGATAATTTTCTTAACAAAATGAAGAATAATATGCAAAAAGAACCAGTGAAAATCATGCATTTTTCTATTTTTTATGATTTTTTGAAGAATTAACATTTTTTGAAAGAAATTAAATGAGAATTAAATGGAAAGGGGTGCCATGAGTAATGAAAATCAATTGAAAAAGGAGAATGGGCCTAGACAGGGGGCGCGCATAGCAAGCGCGTCTGGGCCCAGCAAGTCAGAAAATATAACAAAAAATTAAAAAAGGCAGAAACGGTGCAAATAGCGAATTATTTAGGCATAATCACATTGGGCCTGCATTGGGGGGTGTCATTAGCATGAGAATTCAAAGCCCAGTCTGATTGTTTTAATGAAACGGTGCGTAGCACCTTCAGGGTTTCCCTCCGTTTTTCTTTTTCAATCGTGGCCGTTGGATCCAAAACCAAGTCAAAGTTCAAAGCCTGATCGTGTGGCCCAGGGGTTGTCTTCAACCTCCAACAAACCCTAGGTCCTGAAACTCCATCACCATGCACGAATTTTCCATCGTTCTGTTCTCTTTCAATTCTCCATGGATCCACATGATATGAAGAGCAAAGTTGCTCTAAATTCTTCCCTCTACGCAGCCATGTCAATATCTTCTTCTGAAACTCACTCAACAATGGAACCCGATACGTATAACATTCTGAATCCACCATGATCACCTGATATCACTTCTTCCAATTCTCTCTAATTCTTGCCCTAAACTAATCCACATCTTATGCTGATCATTATGAGCTAATCATTCAATATTATCGTGCCATAACCTATGAGTTACAAGCTCCAACAGTTTGTGCACACCATGATCAATCTTCATGAAACTTCTTCAAACTCACCAAAATCAGTCATCTAACCTATCCTAACATTTCTATGCTAACAATTCCCTATAATTCTAACTAAATCATGCAATTCGAATGAAGATACCAACCTGGTGTGATGATGAAAACAGCTATGGAATCCTCTTGATCCAATGCTTGCAATGATGGGAAACTGATCAGTGAACTTGCTCTTGAGTTCTGTATGCAATGAATCTTGTCTAAGCCTCTTGGATCTTGTGATTGAAAGGTTCTTGCTTCTTGGATGGTCGACTTGAACAGCACGATCCCTCTTCCAATTCTACTCAATTCTTGTGAAACTATGATCTATGGATGATGGTGATGATGATCCAATCAAGAAATGTGAAAATTGATGAGATTTGAGAGAGTTTGAATTGATTTTGCAAAATGGAAGATTAGTGTATAACTTGTGTTTTGATCAATATGATTCACCAACCATGGCATGAAGCTCTTCAATTTAATATATACATGAGTTTAGAAACTCCTAGAACCTTGGAGAAACTTCCCATGCACACTTTCCCTTGGATTTGGATTATGTAACTTTCATTGTAAGTAACCATGCATAACTCCTAATTCTTGAACCAAACTCAAAATTCTAATTTTTCCAATGTTCTAAAAATGATTTTTCCAATCAAAATGACCTATAATTTCACCTCATTTGGCCAAACTATGAAAAATCTCAAATTTAGGTCATTTTTTATTCATTAAATCCACCAATTTTGAAACCTTGAGCTATGAGTCATTCCAATCTTTCATGGTCACTTTTCTAGACTTAAAATTTCATTTGGAGCAAGTTTGATGTTGTGAAGGTTTCCATTTGAAGCTTCCTTTTATGAGTTTTGGGCATAGGCTTGAAATTACCTGTAATTCTCAGATGACCAAAATACCCTTTTCTTGCCAAGATCATAAGTAGAGTTCCACAAATAATATGAAGGCATACCATACCATTCTAGAAATATAAGACAATGAGGAACAACTCTTATGTTGACCAGAAATTCATTTGAAATCTCCTTGAGGGGTAAAAATTGCTTGGAAGTCAAGTCACTTTCACAGACAAAATTTCAGATACCTCAAATGACCTGTAACTTGCAAGGACCATAACTTGAGTTCTATAAATCTCCTTGATGTCTTCCACCACTCAAATTAAAGGTCTTGAGATCCTATACAAGTTTCATGTTGGCCATGGATCCATTTGAAGCTTGCATTTTATCTTATCTTGCTTGGAAATTTGACCTAAATTAGGGGATTTTACACAGAAACCCTAATTTAGAAACTCCTCTTCTCCTTGATTTCTCTTGATTTCTTCTTAGCATATCACCATATCCTTCTCCACATGTCAAATGATGAACCCCACATCTCTCAAATAGCCCTCAATGCCTTTCAATCAATCAATTAACTTAGAGTTGACCCAGGGTTGACCCAGATGAAACCCTAGTTGACTGTCTTCAACTGCAATTATTGTGATCATACCAATGAATTGCCTCCTTCTTCAAATGACTTTCTAAGTCCTCTATAATGTCCACATACTCTCCATGCTCAGCTTAATTCACAGCTCACAGCTTCTTTGATGATCCTCAGATACCCTCAGATAGGAGATAGATGCCCTGCTTGATCCAATGACTTCTTTAGCTTTCCAATTCTTTCTGATGACTTGAATGAGATTGAATTAGAATAATAACCTCTTGATAGGCTCATAGAGATGAGAATAATGATTGGTCCCCTATTGGATGATTTGCTATGCTATGCTATGCAGATGGTTAGGCTATGTACATGACTCTATATGCAAATGCTAATGCAATTGAAACATAAACCCAGGTGAATAAGGTTGAGCAAATTTTAGGGTGCAACAGTAGCTCGCTAGGCGAGCGTGTAGCGAACGTAGCAGAATGAGTTTCTCTCCTGTTGTGTACTGTTGTGGCTTGGGACCCTGATTGCGATCGACCTTCCCTGGATTTAAAAGCGGGTATGCTGGCCCGTGAGGTGCTGTGGGTAGCCGAATGGCGTGAATCCTAGTTTATGGTTTATGAAGCGTGAGTGTGGCCGATCGACAATTTTATGCAATCGCTAGATCGAATAGGGTTGCATGATGAGACGATCGAGTTCGTTGCCGTCGGCATGATAATATGAATGTATGAGAACATAATAGAATTATGTGGGCATTGAGTAGTGAACGTAGTGTCGGAGTGGATTACACTAGGGTAGAATGATGTGATATCATTCCTAGTTGCGGGCTCATTAGGGTAGGACGACGTGATATCGTTCCTAATGAGGCACAAACAATATTGTAGTGCGTTAGGAGTATTCCGAATGAGGCGTGATTCATGGGTGCACTAGGGTAGAATGATATAACATCATTCCTAGTGGCTGTGTATTAATATTTGATCCCGTGTAGGATCTGCAGAACCTCGCTTGATGCGATGGTTATATTTGATCCCGTGTAGGATCTGCAGAACCTCGCTTGATGCGATGGTTATATTTGATCCCGTGTAGGATCTGCAGAACCTCGCTTGATGCGATGGTTATATTTGATCCCGTGTAGGATCTGCAGAACCTCGCTTGATGCGATGGTTATATTTGATCCCGTGTAGGATCTGCAGAACCTCGCTTGATGCGATGGTTATATTTGATCCCGTGTAGGATCTGCAGAACCCCGCTTGATGCGATGGTTATATTTGATCCCGTGTAGGATCTGCAGAACCTCGCTTGACGCGATGGTTATATTTGATCCCGTGTAGGATCTGCAGAACCTCGCTTGATGCGATGGTTATATTTGATCCCGTGTAGGATCTGCAGAACCTCGCTTGATGCGATGGTTATATTTGATCCCGTGTAGGATCTGTAGAACCTCGCTTGATGCGATGGTTATATTTGATCCCGTGTAGGATCTGCAGAACCTCGCTTGATGCGATGGTTATATTTGATCCCGTGTAGGATCTGCAGAACCTCGCTTGATGCGATGGTTATATTTGATCCCGTGTAGGATCTGTAGAACCTCGCTTGATGCGATGGTTATATTTGATCCCGTGTAGGCTCTGCAGAACCTCGCTTGATGCGATGGTTATATTTGATCCCGTGTAGGATCTGCAGAACCTCACTTGATGCGATGGGTATATTTGATCCGGTGTAGGATCTGCAGAACCTCGCTTGATGCGATGGTTATATTTGATCCCGTGTAGGATCTGCAGAACCTCGCTTGATGCGATGGTTATATTTGATCCCGTCTAGGATCTGCAGAACCTCGCTTGATGCGATGGTTATATTTGATCCCGTGGAGGATTTGATAAGTGATAGGTTCATAGGAGAATCTGGCGGATGAATGAGTCGGTCCCTATGAGTTGCACTATCATCTTCAGATGATGAACGGAGAATAATCTCTAAGAATATAATAGTATATATGTATGTATGGACTGATAGATGGGAGGATGACGTTGAAGTAAGCGTGGAGGAGTTGTACTCACTAGGGTAGGATGGCAATGTGTCGTTCCTAGTGAAGAAGTTACCGGGGTAGAATGACTGAGATGTCGTTCCCAGTAGGGCATGAGCGATATGCCCATAACCCGGAAAGAGGATTGAGGACATTAGATGAGTATTATACGAATCGCACGGCATGGTTGCGGTTGTTATATGTAATATGCATGCGTGCAGGAATTGATGGGACGCGGATAGCGAATAAATGAATGTGTAGGATATTGACTAATGGATGGATGGTTTAGTGTGAGTGTATATGTTTAAGTGTATTGGATGTGGTGAGAATTTATTATTACGCACCGTAGTGAAAAGCTGTAGAATATAGGCATTCGATACTTGAGTATTTCTATATATGTATATATATATATATATATATATATATATATATATATATATATATATATATATATATATATATATATATATATATATATATATATATATATATATATATATATATATATATATATATATATATATATATATATATATATATATATATATATATATATATATATATATATATATATATATATATATATATATATATATATATATATATATATATATATATATATATATATATATATATATATATATATATATATATATATATATATATATATATATATATATATATATATATATATATATATATATATATATATATATATATATATTATGCCTTGATTATTATGATATTGTTTCTCACCCTTCTGTTGTTTTATGATGCCCTGCGAGGCATTGCAGATTAGGATTCGTTGGAGGTTTCCTTTGGAGTATAGTTCCTTTCCCTCGTGTCGGTCGCTCTGATATGTAACTTTGGGTAGATAGGCTTGTTGATTGCCTTAATGATGTTTTGTTTATATGTGAATAGAGTTGTGAACAACCAGATGGCATGTATTTACGTTTTGTCATGTCTTAAGTGAATACATATATGTTTTAGTCTTCCGCTTTAAGAGAAAACATGAATATGTAATTTCGAAGAATCATGCGTTTATTTTTAGTTGAGATTTACCCCTTTTGAGTTAATTCTTTTTAAACATTAATATTCATGTGGTCGTTTCGTGAGTAATGTGACGCACTTCTTTTATACCTAAATGTAAATATACTCTGATGAAAATAAAAACACTTGTATTCATGACTATATGAATTGATATGTGATTATTTTGGGGTATAGAAAGGGGGCGTTACAAAGTGGTATCAGAGCAGGTCGGTCCATCCGGCCAAGTGTCTAATGTTGGTTGTTCCCTTGTACGCGACATGTGTGTGAAGACACTGTCGGTACGTGTTTGTTGTTTAACCATTGTCTGCAGAAGTAAGAATGATCCAAGTGGGGGAGAACTTGTGGTTCTCTAGGGTGCTACAAGTGTAGAACAGTAGCTCGGTGTATTGTTGAACATCGGGAGCTAATGTTATCTGTGTTGGAAGGGAGGCCAGTGTTACGTCATTGTGAAGAGGTTCGAGGAGTTTTGAGAAGGACTGTCAACAATCTGTGTGTTGGTTTGTCGAACCCGACCAAAACATATGTTGCGTTTCATAATGCCTTGGTGACACGCTGGGGAGATGCGTAAATGCACACCAACAAAGTTCTAAGTGTGTTTTAAGGCGAATAATAGGTACAAGAAAAGTTGTCTGAAGATTGACTTAGAGTTGGTTGCTGTTGTGTGTTTGTGCCGAAGGTTAAGAGCTTCGATTGTTCCGTAAAGGTTTGAGGCGAGTGATAACCTCGAAAACTTAAGGTGTTTTGCACGGTAATGCCGATAATGGGCTGAAGAAAATTTTTATGCAAGTTATAGCATGGAGGTTTGATCTTCTTTCCAATGTCAAGCCTGAGATATCAGTGCTATCGAGGGATGGTAAAGGGATCAAACTTCAAAAGCCAAGGAAGAGCTACAGGGATACCATAAGGACTATTTTGATCACTGTTTACTTCATGCATTTTGTGAAGAAGAATCCAGAAACATCAGCAAAATCTGTGTGGGATAGCTTGAGTAAGAATAAGGATTTTAGTTACTATGAAGTTAAACCTTCGCATAATGATTTGTTAAACCATATGGCTTTAATGGGCGAAGCTACCACAAAGGATGTTGTCTTAGCAAAGTCCAAGCTTTTGCTCACAGTTCTGAAAGATAAGGATACAATGAGGAATATGATTTTAGTTAAGAGAATTCTGGGTTGAATAAGTGGATTGACCCCTTTTTTGCTGATAAGGATTAGTCATTCTAGGTTGGAACTGGTTGTAATGAATATCGTTGAGGTGATAAAGATTGTATGTTGTATTGTCGAAATATGGAGTCAGATGAGAATCTGAAGCCTTGTATGGCAGGGGGCGTAGGACTCCTTTGTAATAATATGATTCAGGCGAGAGTGTTGTACTCGGACCCGAGATTTGTGCGTGAGACGACTGAAGAGGATAGAAGATCCAAGAGAGGCCGTGTTTTGAGGGTTACAATAGTAACCGGTGTTAGTCGAGCTTGAAGTTCGGGAACACACTGTGTCTTGTTGAACCTGTACCAGAGTAGCATGACAGAAGCGTGGGAAATAGCATGTTAGATTGTTGTACCGCCAAAGAGAGAAGTCGGATTTGAATTCCGTTGATTCTGTGGTGAGTGGGAGCGAAGACTTTAGGATGATGATGATGGATAAAAGTTTGTATCCGAGATTCAAACTCATTGGGGGGTAGAATGACTAGTGTGTCATTCCCGATGAGGTATAAGTGTTATGGTTGCAATCACTAGGGTAGAATGACTATGCGTCGTTCCTAGTGAGGCGATCACCAGGGTAGAATGACTGAGATGTCGTTCCTGGTGGAGTGTATGTGGAGTGCCTGTAATCTCCAATGGAGATTGGTGTAGATTGACGGCCTTAATTGAGTCACGCGGCATGACTATGTTTGTGGTACGGAAGTATGCACGTGGGCGATCATGTGCAACTTAAGAATTAGAGAGCGGACGCGATGTTACGTCCGGTATGGTTTGAATCAGGTAATATTTTCGAGGACGAAAATTCCTAAGTGGGGGAGAGTTGTAACGCCCCGATTTCGATTGTCTCTTTTATCGAGTCCTTACTTAATTTGATTGGACGAATATTATTTTTGATATGGAATTTGTGTGGAAATATGTTAAGTTTACATATTATTCTATTTTAACCGATTTTGAGAGTTTTCGGGGAAAATAGTTTGGAGGGTATTTTGGACATTTCCTATTTAATGATAAGTGGGATATTTTATGGGATATTGAATTAATAGATGTTTTGGAGAAATAATGAGAAGGATATTAAAAGGGAAATAGAAGAGAAAAGAAACATAAGAGAAAAGAAACATAAGAGAAAAGGAAGGAAAGAAAAGAGGAAGAAGGAAAAGGAGGAGAAAAGAGAAGAAGAAGAAGAAAAGTGTGGGATCATCAAGAACAGCTCAAAGCTTCGATTAATCCAAGGTAAGGGTGTGAAATCTTACTATATAAATCAATATGTATGATTATGTATGTGTATGGTTGATTGAGTTAGGGTTTTGGAGAGTTTCCTATAATTTCCGTTTTAGGTCGAAATTGATTCGATCGGTAGAAATCTAGCTTCGTTTAATGAAGATGAGAATAAGTGGTAGGATTTACGTCGGGAAACGTTAGGTTATGATTACTGGAGCAAGTGGAGAATTATCGGGTGAATTTATCGGCTGTTTCGAATTCTGAACAGTGGGGAGAAGTTCTGTTCGCAGACGCTCGCTAGCAGTTCGCTAGGCGAGTAGGTCGCGAGTGTTCGCTAGCATCTTGCTAGGCGAGTGTGTAGCGAACGGTCCCATACTTGGGACAAAATGGTATTGTGGTCTTTCGCTAGTAGCGAAGGGAGTAGCGAAGAGCTCGCTGGGGGTTCGCTGTGGCGAACGAGGTAGCGAGCAATGTTTGGAGGTTCTGTTTGCACTCGCTAGCAGTTCTCTAGGCGAGAAGTTAGCGAACATTCGCTAGTAGCTCGCTAGGCGAGCGTGTAGAGAACGTAGCAGAATGAGTTTCTCTCCTGTTGTGTACTGTTGTGGCTTGGGACCCTGATTACGATCGACCTTCCCTCGATTTAAAAGCGGGTATGCTGGCCCGTGAGGTGTTGTGGGTAGCCGAATGGCGTGAATCCTAGTTTATGGTTTATGAAGCGTGAGTGTGGCCGATCGGCAATTTTATGCAATCGCTAGATCGAATAGGATTGCATGATGAGACGATCGAGTTCGTTGCCGTCGGCATGATAATATGAATGTATGAGAACATAATAGAATTATGTGGGCATTGAGTAGTGAACGTAGTGTCGGAGTGGATTACACTAAGGTAGAATGATGTGATATCATTCCTAGTTGCGGGCTCATTAGGGTAGGATGACGTGATATCGTTCCTAATGAGGCACAAACAATATTGTAGTGCGTTAGGAGTATTCCGAATGAGGTGTGATTGATGGGTGCACTAGGGTAGAATGATATAACATCATTCCTAGTGGCTGTGTATTAATATTTGATCCCGTGTAGGATCTGCAGAACCTCGCTTGATGTGATGGTTATATTTGATCCCGTGTAGGATCTGCAGAACCTCGCTTGATGCGATGGTTATATTTGATCCCGCGTAGGATCTGCAGAACCTCGCTTGATGCGATGGTTATATTTGATCCCGCGTAGGATATGCAGAACCTCGCTTGATGCGATGGTTATATTTGATCCCGTGTAGGATCTGCAGAACCTCGCTTGATGCGATGGTTATATTTGATCCCGTGTAGGATCTGCAGAATCTCGCTTGATGCGATGGTTATATTTGATCCCGTGTAGGATCTACAGAACCTCGCTTGATGCGATGGTTATATTTGATCCCATGTAGGATCTGCAGAACCTCGCTTGATGCGATGGTTATATTTGATCCCGTGTAGGATCTGCAGAACCTCGCTTGATGCGATGGTTATATTTGATCCCGTGTAGGATCTGCAGAACCTCGCTTGATGCGATGGTTATATTTGATCCCGTGTAGGATCTGTAGAACCTCGCTTGATGCGATGGTTATATTTGATCCCGTGTAGGATCTGTAGAACCTCGCTTGATGCGATGGTTATATTTGATCCCGTGTAGGATCTGCAGAACCTCGCTTGATGCGATGGTTATATTTGATCCCGTGTAGGATCTGCAGAACCTCGCTTGATGCGATGGTTATATTTGATCCCGTGTAGGATCTGTAGAACCTTGCTTGATGCGATGGTTATATTTGATCCCGTGTAGGATCTGCAGAACCTCGCTTGGTGCGATGGTTATATTTGATTCCGTGTAGGATCTGTAGAACCTCGCTTGATGCGATGGTTATATTTGATCCCGTGTAGGATCTGCAGAACCTCGCTTGATGCGATGGTTATATTTGATCCCGTGTAGGATCTGCAGAGCCTCGCTTGATGCGATGGTTATATTTGATCCGGTGTAGGATCTGCAGAACCTCGCTTGATGCGATGGTTATATTTGATCTCGTGTAGGATCTGCAGAACCTCGCTTGATGCGATGGTTATATTTGATCCCGTGTAGGATCTGCAGAACCTCTCTTGATGCGATGAGTATATTTGATCCCGTGGAGGATTTGATAAGTGATAGGTTCATAGGAGAATCTGGCGGATGAATGAGTCGGTCCCTATGAGTTGCACTATCATCTTCAGATGATGAACGGAGAATAATCTCTAAGAATATAATAGTATATATGTATGTATGGACTGATAGATGGGAGGATGACGTTGAAGTAAGCGTGGAGGAGTTGTACTCACTAGGGTAGGATGGCAATGTGTCGTTCCTAGTGAAGAAGTTACCGGGGTAGAATGACTGAGATGTCGTTCCCGGTAGGGCATGAGCGATATGCCCATAACCCGGAAAGAGGATTGAGGACATTAGATGAGTATTATACGAATCGCACGGCATGGTTGCGGTTGTTATATGTAATATGCATGCGTGCAGGAATTGATGGGATGCGGATAGCGAATAAATGAATGTGTAGGATATTGACTAATGGATGGATAGTTTAGTGTGAGTGTATATGTTTAAGTGTATTGGATGTGGTGAGAATTTATTATTACGCACCGTAGTGAAAAGCTGTAGAATATAGGCATTCGGTACTTGAGTATTTCTATATATGTATATATATATATATATATATATATATATATATATATATATTATGCCTTGATTATTATGATAATGTTTCTCACCCTTCTGTTGTTTTATGATGCCCTGCGAGGCATTGCAGATTAGGATTCGTTGGAGGTTTCCTTTGGAGTATAGTTCCTTTCCCTCGTGTCGGTCGCTCTGATATGTAACTTTGGGTAGATAGGCTTGTTGATTGCCTTAATGATGTTTTGTTTATATGTGAATAGAGTTGTGAACAACCAGATGGCATGTATTTACATTTTGTCATGTCTTAAGTGAATACATATATGTTTTAGTCTTTCGCTTTAAGAGAAAACATGAATATGTAATTTCGAAGAATCATGCGTTTATTTTTAGTTGAGATTTACCCCTTTTGAGTTAATTCTTTTTAAACATTAATATTCATGTGGTCGTTTCGTGAGTAATGTGACGCACTTCTTTTATACCTAAATGTAAATATACTCTGATGAAAATAAAAACACTTGTATTCATGACTATATGAATTGATATGTGATTATTTTGGGGTATAGAAAGGGGGCGTTACAGATTGGGGTGTGCAGGAAACCTTGAATTTCAGACTACCCGGTTTTCTTTGCAGTGTGAATCTGTGTTCCCGATATCAGAGGTTCCTATTATCAGAGTTATGCTATGTTCTTGCTAAAGCGGAGCACTGGTTCTTCTCGATCAACAGCACAACAATCTTGATCCCCTGTGGCATCTTTGCATTTGCATTTGCATCATCATATTAAATTTCATTAACATGTATTTATGTTGCAGGTGCATATTTCCTTTTGATTCTAGTGTTCTTTCATCTGACATGGAGCCCTTAAGGAGGACATTGGCCTACAAATTTCCAACACCCGGTATTGGAGCTTTGCGGAGTTTGATTTCTTTAGCCGACAAAAAAGTAATGGAAGACCTCAGACAATCCTATGGGAAGCTTTTGAGTGTTGTATGTAAGCCTTCTTTGAATGAGTTGAATGGTCTTCAGACTCTATTACAGTTCTACGATCCTCAGTTGAGAGGCTTTACTTTTCAAAGTTATGTGCTGGCGCTAACATTATAGGAATTCTCT
Source organism: Lathyrus sativus (assembly GCA_963859935.3). NCBI lineage: Eukaryota > Viridiplantae > Streptophyta > Magnoliopsida > Fabales > Fabaceae > Lathyrus > Lathyrus sativus. The sequence goes on from OZ012739.1 coordinate 42,888,146, forward strand.
GCACTGCTAAGAGTGCCTATTCTTGACCAGATACCATTCTATCATACTGAGGATGAGCCAAATCTAGCTAAGCTTACTGCAGCTTTACATTTAGACGCCTCTGAGTTGACAGGGAAAGTAGCTAAGAGAAATGGAATATTTGGGTTTCCGTTACCTTTTCTGGTGGATAAATCTCAACATTTTTCCAAGGAGGGTTGTTGGGTGGTGTTCAGTGCTATCTTGGCCTTATGTGTCTATGGTATTATGTTGTTCCCTAATATTCCGGACTTCGTAGATGTGGATGCGTTCCGTATCTTTGCTTCGAGGAATCCTATACCTATGCTGCTAGGTGACGTTTATCATTCCGTATACTATAAAAATGAGAACAGAAGATGGAATAGTGTATCTTGTTGTGCACCCTTGTTCTATCTATGGTTTGTAAGCCATCTTCCCAAGACTGGTTCGTTCTCTGATACTGCAGGTACATCAGAATGGTCTGAATGTTTGATGAGTTTGTCTGCTGAGGATATTGTTTGGTTTGACAGGGATATGCTGGGTATCAAGATCATTTATAGTTGTAGAAGGTTTCCTAATGTCCCGCTAGTCGGAAGGAAGGGTTGCATAAATTATAACCCGTCCATTACAATCAGGCAATTTGGGTATGCATTGAGAAGTCCTCCGAAGGATGAAAAGATACAGGAATCTCTGTATCTCACCGGATTATTGGAGGGAGATACCTTAGTCAGAGTTGAGCATGCTTGGAGTAATGTCCACAAAAGAGGGAAGGTTTCCTTAGGGAAGAGTAACAGTCGAGACTATGACCCCTATTTGGCTTAGATTCAAAGCAGAGTCGAGAAGTTGATGATGCCTTACCCATCTGCCAAGCCTGCGTGTCCTCTTGTGATTGAAGAACCCACTACGGTTGACATCCAGAAGTATAATCAGGTGTGGGATGAAAAAGAAGAGTTGAAGAAGACTAATGAGAAGTTGGAAGAAGAGATTACTCAACTTCGGGGAGAGGAGAATGAAGCAACTTATTCTTTGAAGAGGCAGACTGAGCTGGTGAACAGTTTGGGTATGAATTTGACCAAGCAAACTAGTTCTTGAGAGTGTTTGGATTTGGATCTTAAAGCTGTTAGTGATGTTCTCGCTTCCAAGAAGAAAGAATTAGACAAAGATTATTTGGAGATTTCTAAGTTCAACGATCAGTGGAATGCAACTCTCACCAACAACAAAGCACATGAAGATGGGTTGAAGCAACAGATTGCCAAGCTGTAGGCACATATCAGAGCAAAAGATGAGAGGATTTTAGATGAAGCCTCGCTCAGACGACACAATGATTGTAAGCTGCACAAAGTGCTTGCAACCTTGGAGGATTTTAGAGCTAGGGCTGATTCGAAGAGGCGCAGGCTGGAAGAAGTCTTTGGTGAAGGTGCTTGGGAAGACCATGTTGAGAACCTATAACTCACTATTAGCCAGCGAGAGCTACTCATCTAGGGGTTGCTCACTAGACGGGACCATCCTGAGACGCAGGAATTGTTAGAGGAGTTTCGGGCCCGGCGTCGCACTTGATGTTTTTACTTCCTTGTAGCTTGTTGTTGCTTTTGTATTGACCATCACCAGGCTTGTTGGTTGAGGTCATTCTGTTTGTACTCAGTATTATGCCTATATGCTGCTTGTTTAGGCTATTCATTTGTATATATGAGGTTTTTTTCTATGCTTGTCTGTGGGTTCTCCATTGTCGACCTGTTATCCTCGGAACTAGAATCGGGGGGGGGGGGGGGGGGGGGAATTTCCCTGTTGCATATATACATGTTTGCACTTTGCATCTTGCATTTTCATTTGCATTGCAGGTGTTCTCAGTGGTTTCTGTTCCTAACTCTGCTTGGTTTTATTCGTAGTAACAGGATTGAGGAGTTCAGTTTCTACAGGTATCCAACTCGAGGGAATCAGCAAAGAGTAATGGATCAGGTTCAAGTTGAGTTGCAGGAAGTCAGGGCTCGCATGGCTCAATTCATGGAGTTGATGCAGAATGTTGCTAGTGGGCAGGAATAGTTAAGAACTTTGGTCCAGCCGTTGATAGCACGGGTTGAGGAAGAGGGCGTTTTGCATGGAGGAGCTGGTGTTATTCCTTCACCGATCGGTGGATCTATCCCACAGGGTATCCCTACTGTTGTCATACCTCCATGCGGAGGAGCTGTGAATGAGAATGGTAACGTTGCTGGTAATGAGAGTGTGTGCGCTGTGCACGGGGCTGCTGACCCTCATTGGGAAGACAATCAGGATGATGTGTTTTCCATGAGAGATATGGAGGGTGGTTTACCGACTGAAGCTGACCGAAGGTTTAAACTGATCAAGGAGAAGATGAAATCTTTTGAGAATTAGAACCCTTTGGGCCTTGATATGTCCGATCTTGGTCTAGTTCCTGGGGTCAGGATTCCTCCCAAATTCAAGGTGCCCGATTTTGACAAATACAAAGGGACGACTTGTCCAAGAGTGCATATTTGGGCGTATTTCAGGAAGATGTCTGCTTACTCCAACGATGAAAAGCTGCTGATGCATTTTTTTCAGGACAGTCTGGCAGTGGCGTCTTTGGAGTGGTATACAGGACTTGAGAGAACTCATATCCGCAGATGGAGAGAATTGGTCGAAGCTTTTGTGTGTCACTATCAGTATAATAGTGATTTAGCACCCAACCAGGTACAATTACAGAGCTTGTCGCAGAAGAGTACTGAGAGCTTTAAGGAATATGCCCAGAGGTGGCGGAATCTAGATGCAAGGGTACAACCCCCTATGGTTGAAAGGGAGTTGATCGATCTGTTCATGGCTTCGCTACCTGGTGTGTACTTTGAGAAGTTGATAGGCTGCATGTCTGCAGGGTTTTCTGATCTGGTAATTGCTGGTGAGAGAGTCAAAAGTGGAATTAAGACTGGAAAGATTCCGAATGGTGGTTGGTCTTCTTCGGGAGGAACAAAGAAACCATATTTAGCGAACCCTAAGAGAAGGGAAGGGGACACAAACGCTATTTCTCACAAGGGTAAAGGTAGAGCTCAGTCCCGTCATCATCAACAAGTTGCTACGGTAAATATCCCGGCCGCAGCTCCACAACAAGTCAACGCTCCACGACCTTATGCTGCTTGACGCAGAATGCCTGATAGACAGTTCGCGAATCCTCTGATGCCGTATTCTCAGTTGTTACAACATCTGCTGCAGTTACAGTTGGTTCAGAAGAGGACTCTGGCTCCTCTCAATGGTACAACACCTCCTGGCTATGATGCGAATGCTCATTTGGATTTTCACTCTGGCGCCCCAGGCCATGATATTGACCATTGCAAAGCTTTCAATCACAAAGTCTAGGATCTGCTTGATTTCAAAGCTATTAACTTCACCAACGATGGGCTCAATATGAATCAGAACCCGATGCCAAATCATGGGGCGGTAGGAGCCAATGTCATTATTGAGGGGGAGAAGCTAAATCTGGTAACTGATGTTGGGGATTTGAAGACTCCGCTGGGGTTTGTGAAGGCTAGCTTGTTGAAGAAGGGGGTGTTTCCAGGATGTTCTCTTGACTGCTCAGAGTGTGAAATGCATCCAGAGGGTTACGGTCTTTTGAGAAAGGGCATTCAGAGAATGATGGATGAGGGTTGTTTGCAATTTGATTAAGTTGTGAAAGAGGATGTTGAGAATAAAGTGAGTAATGATGGAGGCGAAGTTGCTACGATCTCCATCCCATATCGGACGATCAATATTTCAGCGCCTGCTAGGCCAGCGCTTGTTATCATTACTGTACCTGAAACTGTGCCATACGAGAGCACTAGAGCTATCCCGTGGAATTATGGGGGAGAGGTGTTCTGTAATGGGCAAAAGTAGGAACGGACATCGTCTACAGATGGAAGTTCGTCGGTTGAGAATATAGTTGGGGCCGGAGGTATCACTAGAAGTGGTAGAGTCTTTTCACCACCAGAGGTTAATGCTGATAAGAATGACAAAGGTAAGCGTAAGGCCGTGATTGAAGAGGATGTCCAACCACAGGTCGGTGCTGATGATCTTTCGAAGGATGCAGAGGAATTTATGAGACTCATTCGAAAAAGTAACTACAAGATTGTGGATCACTTAAACCAGACTCCTTCAAAGATTTCTATCCTGTCATTAGTGTTGTGTTCGGAGGCATACCGCAATGCATTATTGAAGATCTTGAATGCAGCGTACGTACCCCAGGAGATTTCTGTTAACCAGTTGAAGGGGGTACTAGCTCATGTAAACACCGTCAATGGTCTCGGTTGCTCTGATTTGGATCTGACTCCTGCTCGGAGGAACCATAACCGTGCTTTGCACATATCTTTGGAATGTAGAGGTTCTTTGATGTCGCATGTCCTGGTTGATACAGGATCATCCCTCAACGCACTTCTAAAGTAGGCATTAATGAAGTTGGACATTCAAGGTTTGATATGCATGCCAAGTGATTTGGTCGTGAGGGCTTTCGATGGATCTAAGAGATCAGTGTTTGGGGAGATCACGTCAAATAGGACCAAAGATCTTTGATGCAACTTTTTACATTATGGATATCCAGCCGGCATACAGTCGTTTGCTTGGCCGACCTTGGATACACGCTGCAGGGGCGGTCACCTCAATGTTGCATCAAAAGTTAAAGTATATGGTGGAAGGGAGGATAGTCACGGTATACGGTGAAGAGGATATTATGGTTAGCCATTTGTCATCCTTCAAGTACGTGGAAGTGGATGGGGAGATCCACGAAACACTCTGCCAGGCGTTTGAAACAGTTCAGATTCAGGGGAAGCCTCTTGTAGAAGCCAAGGGCCCAGAGGTTTCGATGTCATCGCTCAATGAAGCTCGTGCTATCGTAGAAGCCGGTTCATCGCAGAAGTGGGGCCAAGTACTTAATGTTCCCGTCAAGCAGGACAAGTTCGGCCTGGGATACAAACCCTCAATTTCTTCTCAGAGCATTCCGAAGTACAGGGGACCTGTGCAATTCACCAGTAGTGGTGTGATATTTGACAGTGATGGCGATATGGATGCTTGGATTCGTCCATGTACTCCTGGCCAAAAGCTGTGCAACTGGACTACCGAAGAAGTCATTCATGTTACTACTGCAAAGTAATGTTCATTGTTTTGATTATTTTCAGTCCTACGTTCTGCCCAAGACGTAGTGACCCAATTTGTGGGGCCTTTTGTTATTCGCACTTTATCATTAAATAAAGGACATTTTCACATTCAAATATTGTGATCCATGTTTTTCTTGTTTTTGTTTTGCATTTATATTAAACAGAAAAATGGCAATGTGTTTTGTTTGTTGCATCGCATAATAAACATAACATCATGATGCAGGTCTTTTCTATCAGATGCCATCGATTCAGGTTCGGCTATGACTTCGTATGACTTTGATAATCCTATTTATCAAGCTGAAGAAGAGACTGCCGAAGACTGTGAACTACCCGAAGAGTTAGCCAAGCTTCTCAAGCAAGAGGAAAGGGTTATTGTGCCTCATCAGGAGGATATTGAGGTTATCAATCTGGGCATCGAGGATGATAAGGAAGTGGTTAAAGTAGGTGCTGCATTGGAAGACAGTGTCAAGAGAAGATTGGTTGAAATGCTCTGTGAGTATAATGATATCTTTGCTTGGTCTTACCAAGACATGCCTGGGCTGGATACAGATATTGTGGTACACCGGTTACCTCTTAGAGAAGAATGTCCGCCAGTCAAACAGAAGTTGAGACGAACAAGGCCTGACATGGCAGTCAAGATCAAAGAAGAGGTTCAAAACCAGTTGAATGCTGGGTTTCTTGCTGTCACTAATTACCCTCCGTGGGTCGCTAATATCGTTCATGTTCCTAAGAAAGATGGAAAGGTCCGGATGTGCGTCGATTACCGAGATCTGAATAAAGCGAGCCCGAAAGACAACTTCCCGCTCCCCCATATCGATGTGTTGGTTGATAACACCACTAAGTATTCTGTGTTTTCATTCATGGATGGCTTCTCTGGGTATAACCAAATTAAGATGGCCCTAGAAGACATGGAGAAAAGTACTTTCATCACACCATGGGGGACTTTTTGCTATAAGGTAATGCTCTTTGGATTGAAAAATGCAGGGGCAACTTATCAGAGGGAAATGGTCACTTTGTTTCATGATATGATTCATCATGAGGTTGAAGTCTATGTTGATGACATGATTGCAAAGTCACAGACGGAGGAAGGGCATCTGGTCGATCTTCTGAAATTGTTTTAAAGGTTGAGGAAGTTCAAGCTGAGGCAGAATCCTAACAAGTGCACCTTCGGGGTGAGATTTGGAAAGTTACTTGGTTTCATTGTCAGTGAAAAGGGTATTGAGGTAGATCCTGCCAAAATAAAAGCTATACAAGATATGCCCGAGTCGAGAACGGAAAAAGAGGTTCGTGGTTTTTTGGGGAGATTGATCTATATTGCAAGGTTTATATCTCATCTTACAGCCACTTGTGAACCAATATTTAAATTGCTAAGAAAAGATCAAACGGTTAGGTGTAATGAAAATTGTTAGAAGGCGTTCAAAAGAATAAAAGAATATCTGCAAGAACCTGTTGTACCCCAAAATTTGCTCAACCGTTCCTTGCTTGATTTATGTCTCATTGCATTTCATTTGCATAGTTACATCATGTACATAGTTCTAATCATTTGCATATCATAGAATAGCATGCCTCCAACAAGGGATCAATGGTGTCTATCAAGAGAAGAGCCTAGCAAGAGGTGTTATCCAAGATTGAGAAGTCATTCCAGTCATCAAGAAGAGATTTGAAGTCTTGAGAAGCATGAGTGCCTATATGTGGGTTTTGCTCCTATCTTGAGGAATATTGAGAATCATCAGTGGGATGTGAACATGGAATGGGAATTTGAGGTGTGTATGGATCTCATGGGATGCCTAGAGGGCCCTATTGAAGCTGAGGCAAGTCATTGATTCAAGTATGAGAGCCACAGTTGAGGTGCAGTCAACTAGGGTTTCATCTGGGTCAACCCTAATTCAATTGAGTAGTTGGAGAACATCAAAGCCTACTTTGAAGTCATGGGATTCATGGATTGGTATTTTGATACATGTGCGGTGTTGTGCCAAGGTTAAGCAAAGAAGAATCAAGGATGTGGGAAGTTGCTAAATTAGGGTTTCAGTGTAAAATCCCCTGTTTAGTGCCTAACTTCAAAGCCACACAAGTCAAAATACAAGTTTCAAATGGATATTTGGCCAACATGAAACTTGTAGATCATCTAAATACCTTTAAGTTTAGTACTAGAAGTCCTCAAGGGGATTTATAGAACTCAAGTTATGGTCCTTACAAGTTACAGGTCATCAGAGGACACTGAAATTTATCTGTGAAAGTCACTTGACTTCCAAGCAATTTTTGCCTTTCAAGGAGGTTTCAAATGGATTCTTGGCCAACATAAGAATTGTAGATCTTGATCTTAGCTTTCCATAGAGTACTAGAATTCCTCAAGAGGATTTGTAGAAATCAAGTTATGGTCTTTGCAATCCAGGGGTATTTTGGGTATTGGTGATTATAGGTCATTCTCAAGCATGGGCCAAAATCTCCAACTTGGAAGCTTCAAATGGAAAATTGTTCAACTAGAAAGTTTCTCAAAATAGGGTTTTAACCTTGACCATGCATCAAAGAGGCTTTGAATTGGCTCATAGGAGAAGTTGGTTTGAAATGGCTTTGAAATGAAGAAATTAAAGTGATTAAAAGGCCAAAATTGTGGAATTCTTGATTTATGGCCAAACCAAGCAATGTTATATACCAAATTGATCAGAAAACATATTTTGTAAAGGATGGCAATATTACTTTTTGGATTTGAGGCCAATTTCACACAGTTCCCTTTTGTTACTTAAGATGGAAGCAACATTTGAATTACATACCTTTGGATCAAAAACAAGGAAGATATCATTCTCTTTCAATTCAAAATGTCAGGAGGAGAGAAATTCAAGTGAGTGTGAGAGCTAGAACAGAGCAAGGCATGATTTCCACATATGAGATTTTCAAGGGATATGAGAAATTCAAAATCTCATTGTGGTTGTTACAGAAAGTTCTAGAGGTTTCCAACACATTCTATATAAGCATTGCAACTGATTCAGATGGTTTTTTTAGCAAGGATTGAGCAAGGAATCAGAGAGAGCAACTGAATTTTCTCAACTGCATCTCAGAATCGGTTTTGGAGATTGAAGGGGATTCAAGGCAAATTGGTGATTGGAGAAGCTTTAGAAGTGGTTCTTGAGTGATTCTGCAAAAGATTGGAGGTTGAATCGAGCATTTGCACCTTCTGTTCATCCAGTTTTTCCAGGTTTGTAACTGTCATTTTTTTAGCTTAGATTAGGGGAAATTGATTAGCATTTGATATGTGGTTAGGATATAGATGTTGCTAGGTTGGATTTAGGCACAAATTTGGAATGATTAGAGACACTTTAGGTTGTGATCAGAATTCTGTTGAGAGGAATATCTCATGATTCTTGAGGTTTCAAGCATGTTTGAATAGATAGAATTGAAGCCTGATGCATGTAGATGAGTTTAGGAGCTTTAATTTTAAGTTTAGTGGTGATCAAGAATTGGATGAATCTCTGCAACTTGGATCGGGTTTGGCTTTAGGGTTAGAATCAATGGAAATGGAGGTCATTTTTGGACTCAGGATGGAATTTCAAGTTAGATAGGGTATTCAGTTAGCCTGATTGATGCACTTTTAGATGTGCCACGCCGGAGAAGACGGTGGCGCAAAGCTCAGGCCACCGTCTGAGCTTCTCCCTCCATTTTTCAAACATTTGGGGACGATGACCCAGGGCCCTTAGATCATGCGTTGACCTTGACTGAAGACCTGAACCAATGGCCACGATGCGTTTTAATTCCTGAAGAGGGTGAGTTTGATCAAAACTCACCGTTTCATTTAATCTGAGTTTGGTTGGGCTTAGTGAACCCTTGTTATTAACACCTCCTGCGTGGCCCAAGCTGGATTTATAACGTGAATTAGCTGCTATTCAGCACGAGTTTTTTCCATTTTCCTGGCATTTTCTTGATTTCTCTTAATTGGTTTTTGGGCCTAGTCTGAGTTGATATATGCACCCCACTCTTGGGCCCAGATGGTATTACAACATGTTTTAATTGCTATTTGCAACGCAGTTTTGTCATTTTTTCATTTTTTTCTTTTAATTTCATATTTTGCATATAGTTAGGAAATAATTCACAATAAATAGAAAAATTAATCTTTTTAAGCTAGATTTTTTTTCCTTGATTCCTTAGAATGTGTAGAATTTATTAGGATTAAAATTTCATTAATTCATGCATTTTAGAATTTAATTGTATTTTTTGCATTTTTATTGCTTTTATTTTCAATATGTTTGATATGTGCTCTTGCTGATTTTATTATGGGTGATTGGTGATGATTTTTGAGGTGATATTTTTTGGGCTAGATAGATTAGATATGCATGTACCCCTAGTAATTTTCTCATATTTTTGTGAGAGAAGTTTAGGCTAGTTTGAACAATAAACATTAAGTGGTGTTGAATTTGGGTTTTAGGATGATACCTTTAGGTTTAGGGCATAGTTTTATGTCCAAATGAATGGTTAACCCCCTGGTTTTTATATGAGAGATTCTTAAGAGGTTTAGGAACCCTTGGTAATTTTTGTAGGATTTTACAATCACTTTTGGTATTTTAATTAGATTTAGTTTTAGGACTAACTTCTAGGTGTTTCTGATGAACTAATTTGACTAGTTTGCCTCAATAGTTCCCCTTAGATTAGGGTGGTGTTGCTTTTGAGCTTGGATGATCATGAAGACCAATTGAAGATGCTTTGGAGAGCTTGAAGGAGATTGGATGTGAAGATTTTCTCATCTGGTGGAGTGCTTATCAGAAGCTTAGGAAAACTAGGGTTTTAGGAAGAGCATTAGACTAGTTTTGCTTCTTTCTTCAAACATGGAGTATATTGTTCATCTCCATTCAATCCAATGACATAAATTACTCTTAAAGAAGTCACATATCTCCTTTTGAGGGATGAATGGTATGCTTTAAGAGTAGAACTTTGAGGATGCCTTCCTATTACAGTGTTAAGATCTTAATGGCTTCCCTTGGTTGTCATTGAGTTTCTTAACACTTCAATTTGATCTTGTTGATTGATTCTCCCTTGGAGGTGCTGGTTGAAGCTAGGGTTTGTGCTTGTTGAAGCTGAGAGCTTGTTGAAGCTAGGAGGGGTTGCTTGTTGAAGCTAGGGTGTTGCTGCTTGCTGAAGCTGGTTGCTTGATTGAAGCTAGGGTTTTGCTGCTTGTAGAAGATGGAGTCAGAAGCTTGTTGAAGTTGTCTACTAGTTGAAGTTTGCTGGTTTAAGCTGGTTGCTTGTTGAAGTTTGAGGCTTGTTGAAGTTTGTTTGCTGAGGCTATTCATGAAGATGAAGGTTGTTGCTGTCAACGTTTTGCTGTTTAGTCAACTTGTTGCTGTCAGAGCTGCTGCTTGTGCTGTTTGCTGTAGGAGTTTGGTGCTGCTGCTTGGGCTGCCTCCTCTGCTTTGGTTTTGTTCTCTGTATTGTTTGTTGGCTTGTCAGCTTGCCCCCTAGGTTTGAGGTGAATGTTGATTCACTTTGCCTGTTGTTTTCCCAGGTTCGAGGTTGAGTGGGACTCCCTTGCCTCGCTTGTATTGCTGCATTGCCTGCATTTTACCGTATTTGCTTGCTTTCTTTTCTGTTTATCCCCTAGGATCTCTGGTTTCCTCTGTGCAGGATGGAATTATGATAGACATTAGGATTATTATCCATGCATGACAACATTAGGTTAGTTTTTATTCCCTTTTCAACCCTAGGCTTTTTAGAGCTTCTTTCTCTTCTCATCTTAAAACAACTCAAAAACACAGTAATAAGGTTAATTGATGTCGTACGTTACGAGCCTTAAGCTATTTGAGAAAGGGTTGCTGGAGAGCTTCTTTCCAGTAGTCTGGCTGCTTAGTATGGTACCCTTTGGGTGACACGCGACGTAGTCACTCTCAAATCATAGTCTCTAGTGCGTCAGAGTTTGCAAACCAACTAAAAAACACTTCTTTCGTAAAAGATTCAAAACGAACATCAAAGTGTCATTTTTGTCCGCTTGGACTATTAATCAAGAAAAACCCTTTTTGAAGGTAATAAAAAACAGTCAGACAAGCTTGTGTCTTCCGTAGCCCGAACTACGTTTGCTCTGATCTTTCATGCCGTATGAAAGTACGTAGGCACAAGATGCGATATCTTGGCGAGTGACCTTCCCCCCTTAACCCGTAGTTAGGCGAACTACGTTGACTCTGATTTCTCATTCCAGACGAGAATATGTAGGCATAAAGTGCGATACTTTGCCGAGTCATTTTCTTTTTCTTTTTAACCCTGACCTCTAGAGTAGATAGAATAACAATCCGTACTAGAAAACAAGCGTGGATCCCGTTGAGTACGGCGGACGTGAGGGGTGCTAATACCTTCCCCTTGCGTAATCGACTCCCGAATCCAGGAATTTGGTTGTGATGACCATTCCTTTCCCGTTTTGCATTAGGTTTACTCTGAGCGTTTCCTTTCCCTCCGTTGGGATAAATAACGTACGGTGGCGACTCTTCTGTCATAGCCGACGCCGATTTTCGCAGTAGCGACAGCTGGCGACTCTGCTAGGGATTCCAACGGTTCCCTACGCGAGTCAATCCTAGCGTTTGTTTTCCTGTCGTGGGTTTTGTATGGATTTACATTTCTGTCTTTACTTTCCGCATTTTATTGTCAACTTTATATTGTTATTGCTGTTGTGGGGAAGGGGTGATCTGTTGAGAGATAAGCCGGACCTGGGCTTGAGTGCACCTAAAATTAGTTGTGGAAAGTAGTGGGCGCGTGCATGCTTTGCATGTACTAGTGTCCCACAAAATCCACGCTCGGACGAAGTTCTTTTGGTTGACTTCTTTTTCAACCCTTTGGGTTGAGGGGGTTGTTGGTTAGTTGGATTGTCGACTCTGGGGACCGATCAATTGGAAGTTGGCTAAGTGAGGCCTCTTCAGGACATGATGATGCCACACCTTCTGGGTATCGTATCATCAATCTTGAAAGTCTGTGACGCCAACGACCGCATAGGCTGTCATACCTTGTGTCAGTTGATAGGACACCTACCTGTGAGAAGGATTGGGGCATGCAGGAAACGTGACCTCCTGACTACCCGGTTTTCTTAATATTGGATCAGTATGTGTGGTTACTTGAGGTTCTTCATCAGGACAATGTTATAGGTCTGTTGAGACCAGGTTGGAGCTTTGTTATAGGTCTGTTGAGATCAAAGTGGAGCATTGTTATGGGTCTGTTGAGACCATGGTTGAGTAGTATTGTGGGTCTGTCGGGACAAATATTATGGATGGATCTCTTCAGCCATATATCACTTGATCCCTGTTGCATGTTTGCATATTGCATTGTTGCATACTCATTTTGCATATCATTAACGTGTGTCTGTGCTGCAGGTGCATTTCATACCTTCTGATTCTAGTTGCCCGAATTTATGTCTGCTACTATTATGGATACTCTGGAGAAGACTGTGGCATACAAGTTGCCTACTCCAGATGTTTCTTCTTTGCTGGGTTTGATATCTTTAGCTGATGATGATGTGAGGAGAAGCTTCAGGAAGAGTTATGGGAAACTGATTAGGTTGGTCTGCAAACCATCCACATATGAGCTGAACGGACTGTACGCGCTGATGCAGTTCTATGATCCCCCGCTGAGGTGTTTTACTTTCCCTGACTTCATTTTGGCTCTGACCATGGAGGAATATGCTGAGATCCTGGAGTTAACTATTCAGAACAAGGTGCCTTTCATTCATATGGGTGTTGAGCCCAAGCTGGAGGATTTGGATGTTGCTTTGCATTTAGACTCCTCAGAGTTGTTGTTAACCTCGTGGAATGGAGTTTCTGGTTTCTCTCTCAAGTTCTTGGTTGGGAAAGCACAAGAGTATGCCAAGAGTGGTTTTTGGATTGTGTTTAATGCTATCCTTGCTTTGTGTATCTATGGCATTGTATTGTTCCCTAATATGCATGACTTTGTTGATTTGGATGCATTCCATATGTTTGCTTCAGGCAATCCTGTGCCTACACTGATTGGAGACTTCTATCATTCTCTGCATTATAAGAACGAGAACAGGAGGGGCAAGAATGTCTCTTGTTGTGTGCCTTTGTTGTATATGTGGTTTGATGGTCACCTGCCCAAGAAGGGTATCTTTGCTGAGTCTGCAGCTACGGTGGGATGGTCTGAGCGTCTGATGGGGCTTTCTTCAGAAGATGTTGTCTGGTTTGATAGGGATTTACTGGGGTTTGAGATTATCTACAGCTGCACAGGATATCCTAACGTTCCTCTGATTGGGAGGAAAGGGTGCATTAACTACAATCCGTCATTGTTGATCAGGCAATTCGGTTATACTTTGAGAAGCCCGCCGAAAGAGGAGGAAGTGCAGGAATCTTTGTACTTCACAGGTGATTTGAAGGGAGAATTGTTATCCAAGCTTCATCATGCTTGGAATAACATCTACAAGAAGGTTAAGTCGTTGTTGGGTAAGAATGATTGTCAAGCCTACGCTCCGTACCAAGTCTGGATCCAAGATAGGGCAAAGCAGGCGCTGATGCCGTTTCCTGCAGTATTACCTCCTGCTTCCCTCGTGGTTGAGGAGCCAACTACTGTGCCTATTGAGAGATATGAGATGGTTGTGAAGGAGAAAGAAGAGCTGATGAAAGCCAACGAGAAGTTGGAAGAACAGCTAGTTCAACTCAGGAGCGAAAGGAATGAAGCCGTATATTCCTTCGAGCAGCAAACAAAGCTGGTGAACCAGTTAGGTGCAGAACTGACTGAACAACAGAAGAAGCGTGAACGCTTGGGGATAGATTTCAAGAGCTCTCATGACATGCTTGAGTCTAAGAAGAAAGCACTTGATATAGCCTACCGGGAGATATCCACACTCAACAAAACCTGGAACACTACACTGGCAAACAATAAGGAGAGAGAAGACAAACTGAAGCAGCAGATCTCTGAACTGGAAGATCAGTTGAAGGCTATCCAGAAAAAGTTTGAAGAAGAGGTTATGCGGAGATACAACGTTCAGAATTCGTTAAACAAAGTTGTCAAGCGTAAGAAAGAGTCTGCATCCCAGAAGCGGAAGCTAGAGGAGTGCTTTGGAGAAGGTGTTTGGGAGGAATCCATTGGGGATCTCCAGCGGGTTATCAGGCAAAGAGACTCGCTCATTGAAGGGTTACTTTCTCAGCCGGATCATCCCAAGACTAAGAGATTGTTAGAGGAGTATCGGGCCTATGGTCGCACTTGATTACCTTATGTACTATTGTATGCTTTATTTGCATTGTGCTAGCCATCACCGGGATTGTTGGTTGAGGTTATGCCTTCTTGTTATTGTACAGTCAGTGATATTGTATTTCTGCCTTGTTGGGCTCTTTTCAGCAATATATGAGGAACTTTATCTTCGTGGATGAATCCAAACTTCTTATCATTGTCACTGTACTGGCACTTTGGCACTAGAATCAGGGGTTGATCTCCCTAACGCACAGACACATATTGCATCTGCATACTCATTTTGCATTGCCAGTTACTTGTTGAATATGTATCTTATTTCCTGCATCTCACAGGTTTTTCAGGATTGACAAACAAAGAGTCCACCGCTACTCAACCAGAAACAACTGCAAGAAGGTAATGGATCAAGTTCAAGTCGAGATGCAGGAAATTTGTGAGAAGCTGACTCTTTTCATGCAAGCTATGGAGAGCATGACCAAGGGTCAAGAGAATCTTCAGACTTTGGTGCAGCCGCTGCTGACGCGGGCAAACGGAAATGGCAATACTGACCATATTTCTGTTGAAACTCCTCGCCGGGAGGATGAGATACCGGCAGTTGTTACTCCACATGTTGTGATTGTCAATGGTAACACTGGTACTGGTGCAGGTGCTGGCGCTGGTAACGGCAATACTGGAAATGGTGGTGATGGGCATGTTGGTAACAACAAAGGCAACACTGTGGATGCCGATCAGGGATTCGTTGACAATGTTGGCTTTGGGAACAATGGGTATGGCAATGTCAATCAGGACGGGAACTTCGGGTTCAACCATCAAGGATTTGGTAATGACGGTTACGACAACAATCAGGGGTATGGTCACAGTAATGGTAGATTCAGTAATGTGAACGGCGCTGGAGCACTTCCTTTCAACAATGGTTTTGGACCTGCTGGGGTCAATCTAGGGTTTGGCAACCAAGGACAGCAAGGATTTGGCTACAACATGGGTTACGATGGGTATGGAAATGACTGGAATGTGGATCACCAGGACGACGCTTTTTCGGGAAAAGGTATGGGACCTGAGGGCCCCACTGACCTTGTTCAGAGGATCAGAATGCTAGAAGAGCAGATGAAAGGTGTGGTTGATCAGAACTCCGCTGGGTTAGATATGACTACTATGGGGTTGGTACCAGGGCTGAGGGTACCATTGAAATTCAAGGCTCCAACATTCGACAAATACAAAGGGGATACCTGCCCAAAGGTCCATGTACGTTCTTATTATAGAAGGATGTCTACGTATTCCAATGATGAAAGGATGCTCATGCATTTCTTTCAAGACAGCTTATCGGGACCATCATTGGAATGGTACATGGGACTGGAGCCCACCCAGATTAGGAGCTGGAAGCAGTTGGCTGATGCTTTCGTTATGCATTACAAATATAATAGCGATTTGGCGCCAAACAGAGTTCAGTTGCAGAGTCTGTCGCAGAAAAGTGGTGAAAGTTTCAAAGAGTACGCGCAACGGTGGCGCGATATGGCAGCTCGGGTGCACCCTCCTTTGGTTGAAAGGGAGATGAATGACATGTTTGTGGGGACATTTACAGGAATGTACTATGACAAGTTACTCAATGTGTCGATGGGTAGCTTCTCCGATATGATCCTCATGGGAGAAAGGATTGAAAATGGAATTAAAATTGGAAAGATTCAGGCAGGTGAATCTACTTCAGCTGGGGGTGCGAGAAAAGCGTTCGGCGGAAGACGACAAGGGGATACAAGCGCTGTATTTGGTGGCAGAGGCCGGGGCAGAGGTAGAAATCAGTATAGTCAACCTCAACAAATAGCCAGTGTTACTATTCCAATTCCTCAACAACAACAGCAGCAGCAGCAGCAAAGGCAGAATCAGGGTCAGAGAAGGTTTCAGAATGCAAAGCCGAAGAGGGTATTTGATAAGCCTCCGTCGACATATGCAGAGCTTCTTCAGACACTGCTAGGTTTGAACTTGGTTGAGAAAAGAACATTGGAGCCGCCTACAGGACCGACACTTCCTTATGGGTATGACGCTAGTAAGCACTACGAATTCCATTCTGGGGCGCCCAGACATGATGTAGAATCTTGTCATGCTTTCAAGCATAAAGTTCAAGACTTGTTGGACAGTAAAGCCATCAACTTTGGCCAGGTGGGGCCCAATATTGTACAACAGCCTATGCCTAAGCATGGGGCAAACGCCATCTTGACAGAAGAAAAGTTGAACTTGGTGATGGATGTTAGCGAACTGAAGACACCATTGAGTGAGGTGAAAAGCAGGTTGCTCAGAGGGGGAGTATTCCCTGGTTGTAATGAATACTGTTTAGAGTGTTGGACCCAGCCTAAGAGTTGTACTGATTTGAAGCAGGGCATTCATGCCATGATTGACGAAGGGACCTTGCAATTTGATCGAAATGCGGTTGAAAAGCTTGTGGAGGCATTATGTGATAAGCAGAACGATATTGCAACGGTGACGATCCCGAGGAAGACTATAACGATAACGGCGCCCGCCCAGCGGCTAACTATTACGATTACCAAAGCCGGGCCTGTTCCCTTTGAGAGTACGAAAGCTGTACCGTGGACATACGGATTAGAAGCATATTGCAACGGTGAAAAGATTGTGGTGAATAGCCAGCCAGCTGGGGATGTTGATAATGTCGTTGGAATGGGGGGCATGACCCGTAGCGGAAGGATCTTTACCTCACCTGAAATAGAAGCAGAGAGATTGGCCAAAGGTAAAGCCAAAGTAAATGAAAGCGGGCCTACTCAGTTGAAAGAAAAGGATACGTCACTCAAGGATTTAGAGGAGTTCATGAGACTGATTCGCAAAAGCGACTACAAAATTGTTGAACACCTACAGCAGATGCCGTCGAAGATTTCTATCTTGTCGTTGTTGTTATGTTCCGAGGCCCACCGGAACGCCTTGCTAAAGATTCTGGATACGTCATTTGTGCCTCAAGAAGTTTTTGTAAATCAGTTATAGGGGATAATGGCACATGTCAATGCTGGACATAGCCTGGGTTTCACAGATTTTGATCTAACACCCAGGGGTCGAGAGCACAACATGGCTTTGCATATATCGGTGGAATGCCGGGGCACCGTAATGTCACGTGTATTGGTGGATACTGGATCGTCGTTGAACGTATTGCCAAAGAAAGCCATGATGAAGTTGGACATACGGGGAATTATCTGCACACCCAGCGATTTGGTTGTGAGGGCGTTTGACGGGACGAAAAGATCAGTGTTTGGGTCAATAACATTACCGCTTCAGGTGGGGCCGGAAATTTTCGATACCGAATTCTACCTCATGGATATTCATCCAACTTATAGCTGCCTTCTTAGGCGCCCATGGATCCACGCTGCAGGGGCCGTAACGTCCACATTGCATCAGAAGTTGAAGTACATGGTGGGTGATAGTGTCGTTACCGTTTGCGGGGAGGAGGACATCTTGGTCAGTCACCTGTCATCATTCAGATATGTTGAGGTCGACAGAGAAATACACGAGACACCTTGTCAAGCATTCGAAGGGTCGCGGATTAAAGACAAAGCTCAGGGTCCCAGCAAAACGCCAGAGGTGGCAATGTCATCCTATAAAGAAGCTCATGCTTTAGTGCAGACTGGTGAGACTAAAGGCTAGGGGCAGGTTTTGGAGATTCCCGTGAAGAATGACAAGTTTGGGCTAGGGTATCGACCGACGTCGTCAGCGTCATCTTCAGGAGCGCCCAGGTTCAAGGGACCGGTCACGATCACGCCAAGCGGCGTGTGCTTTGAGACAATCAACGCTATTTCCGATGCTGAAGACGGAGATAGCGACTGCGATATGGACGCGTGGATCAAGCCAAGCGTGCCAGGACAAAGTCTCTGCAACTGGTCCATCCGGGAAACTGTCCCAGTGACTCTTAAACAATAATGATTTGTTTTATCAATTGTTGAATAATCCTATGTCCTACCCGGGACATAGTGATTTTACCTTAGGGCTACTTGATTATGTGTATTACACTGTTTTAACCATGAAATAAAGGCGTTTTTCATATTCAAATATTGTGATCCCTGTTTTTCTTGTTCTTACTTTAACAATAAATGGCAACGTGGTTATTTGCTTTGTTTGCATGTTGAAGCGTTTAACCATTTCCTTTGCAGGACTAATATTTCAGATGACATCTCCTACGAACCGCCTATGACTCGTTTCGACTTCGAGCACCCGGTATTCCAAGCAGAGGAAGAGTTTGTTGAGGATAATGACCTGCCAGAGGAGCTGACTCGTTTGTTGAAACAGGAAGAGAGAATCATTCTGCCTCATCAGGAGGAAATTAAGATTATCAACTTGGGGTCGGAAGAAGTTGTGAGAAATATCCGTATAGGGGCTGCACTGCAGAGCGACATCAAGCAAAGGCTGATTGAGATACTGCGAGAGTATAGTGATATATTTTCTTGGTCGTACGAGGATATGCCTGGGTTGGATACGGACATGGTTGTGCACCGTCTGCCGTTGCGAGAGGAATGTCCGCCTGTTAAGCAGAAACTCAGAAGAACCAGACCAGACATGGCTGTGAAAATCAAGGAGGAAGTTCAAAAACAGTGGGATGCTGGTTTCCTAGCCGTTACAACTTATCCGTCGTGGGTCGCTAATATAGTACCAGTGCCGAAGAAAGACGGTAAAGTGCGAATGTGTGTAGACTACCGTGATCTGAATAGGGCGAGCCCGAAAGACGACTTTCCACTTCCTCACATTGATGTGCTGGTTGATAACACTGCTCAGTTCTCCGTATTCTCCTTCATGGACGGATTCTCAGGCTATAATCAGATCAAAATGGCACCAGAAGACATGGAGAAGACTACCTTCATTACTCCCTGGGGAACATTTTGCTACAAAGTGATGCCCTTCGGAATGAAGAACGCTGGGGCAACATATCAACGTGCTATGACGACTCTCTTTCATGACATGATGCACAAAGAGATCGAGGTTTATGTTGATGATATGATTGCCAAATCCCAGACGGAGGAAGAGCATTTGGTTAATATGCTAAAACTGTTCAAAAGACTTAGGAAGTTCAGGTTGAGACTGAACCCTAACAAGTGCACCTTTGGGGTGAGATCGGGTAAGCTGCTGGGGTTTATTGTGAGCGAAAAGGGAATAGAGGTTGATCCTACGAAGATAAAAGCAATACAAGAAATGCCGACGCCTAAAACAGAAAAAGAAGTGCGTGGGTTTTTAGGGAAGTTGAACTACATTGCTCGGTTCATATATCACCTAACTGCGACATGCGAGCCATTATTCAAGTTGTTGAAAAAGGACCAGGTGTTGGCCTGGAATGAAAATTGTCAAAAGGAGTTCGACAAGATAAAAGAATACTTGCAGGAGCCTCCTGTTTTGATACCCCCAGTGGCCGGGAGACCTTTGATTATGTATTTGACGGTTCTTGAGGAAAGTATGGGTTGTGTTCTCGGTCAACACGACGGGACCGGACGTAAAGAGCATGCAATCTACTATTTGAGTAAGAAGTTTACCGACTGTGAGTCCAGATACTCAATGCTCGAGAAGACGTGTTGCGCGCTAGCCTGAGCAGCCAAACGTTTGAGGCAATACATGCTGAATCATACAACCATGCTAATTTCAAAGATGGATCCAATCAAATACGTGTTTGAGATGCAGGCACTCTCCGGAAGAATTGCCCGATGGCAGATGGTGTTAACCGAATACGATATCCAATATGTCTCGCAAAAGGCTATTAAAGGAAGCGTTCTGTCAGAGTACCTTGCGGAGCAGCCTATTGAGGACTACCAATCGATGAGGTTTGATTTTCCTGACGAGGATATCATGTACCTGAAGATGAAAGATTGTGAAGAACCGTTGCCGGACGAAGGACCAGAGTTGGGTTCCAAATGGCAGTTGATATTTGACTGAGCAGTTAATTCCTATGGTAGCGGAATAGGGGCAATCATCACTACTCCTCAGGGGTCGCACATCCCATTTACTGCCCGATTGACTTTTCCCGTTACCAATAATGAGGCTGAATATGAGGCTTGCATCATGGGTCTGGAAGAAGCCATTGATTTGCGAATCAAGAACCTGTATGTATACGGAGACTCAGCTCTAGTAGTAAATCAGATTAAAGGAGAATGGGAGACACGTCAGCCTAATTTGATACCCTATATGAATTATGCAAGGATATTGTTGCCTTTCTTTGACAAGGTGGAATTGCATCACGTGCCACAAGCAGAAAATCAAATGGCTGACGCCCTGGCGACATTGTCTTCAATGTATAAAGTTAACTTCTGGAACGAGGCTCCCCGGATTGTTATCTCTCGGCTCGATAGGCCTACCTTCATATTTGCCATTGACGAGGCTCCCGATGGTAAACCCGGGTACTTTGACATCCAGAATTTCCTGAAGAACAAGGAGTATCTGGCTGAGGCATCCAGTCGAGATCAGAAGACTCTCAGGAGATTTGCTGGCAATTTCTATCTGAACCCGGACGGGGTCCTGTACAAAAGAAACCTCGATTTGGTGTTGCTATGCTGTGTAGATGAGAAAGAGGCGAAGTTGCTCATGGAAGAGATACATGAGGGTACATTTGGTACACATGCTGGTGGGCATGCTATGACGAGAAAACTGTTGTGGGCAGGTTACTATTGGCTGACTATGGAAACAGACTGTTTCAAGTTTGCAAAGAGGTGTCATAAATGCCAGATTTATGCGGACAAAATCCATGTGCCTCTGAGCCCTCTGAATGTGATGTCATCACCGTGGCCTTTCTTGATGTGGGGGATCGACATGATTGGCAAGATCGAGCCTACGACATTAAACGGACACCGGTTCATTTTGGTGGCAATTGACTACTTCACCAAATGGGTGGAAGCAGCGTCATATGCCAATGTGACCAAGCAAGTGGTAGCCAGATTTATCAAACGAGATATTATCTACAGATATGGAATCCCTGAGCGGATTATCACCAGCAACGGTTCAAATTTGAATAATAAAATGATGAAAGAGCTGTGTCAGAATTTTAAGATTGAGCATCACAACTCTTCTCCTTACCGGCCCAAGATGAACGGCGCTGTCGAAGCGGCCAATAAGAACATAAAGAAGATTGTTCAGAAGACGGTTGTGACGTATAAGGACTGGCACGAGATGTTACCTTTTGCTTTGCACGGTTATCGTACGATGGTACACACATCAACCGGGGCAACCCCTTTTTCATTGGTATACGGGATGGAGGCGGTGTTACCGTTGGAGGTCGAGATTCCTTCCCTGAGGGTTTTACGTGATGTCCAACTTGACGAGGCAGAATGGGTTAAAGATAGACTGAATCAGCTCAGCTTAATGGATGAGAAGATACTGGCTTCTCTAGCATACACTCGGTTGTATCTGAGCCGGATGAAGAAAGCTTACGACAAGAAGGTGTGCCCTCGAAGCTTTCAGACGGGCGATCTTGTTTTGAAAAAGATTCTCCCACCACAAACAGATCACAGGGGCAAGTGGACTCCCAATTACGAAGGTCCCTACGTTGTCAAAAAAGTCTTCTCTGGAGGAGCCTTGTTACTATCCACCATGGATGGTGAAGACTTTACGTCTCCTGTGAATTCAGACGCAGTTAAAAAATACTTTGCTTGAAAATGACCCGCTGGACAGTAAAAAGAGAGTCCAGGCAAAAATGGGACATCCCGGCGAACCATAAAAAATGAATAAAAGGTTCGGGCAAAAGTTAGGGATAAAATTGAAAAGATGTACACCCGTGAAGTCGAAAACCTAAAAAGGGCGACTTCGGCAAAAAAGGTTATCCCGGTGAATTGAAAACCCGCAAAGGGCGGTTCACGCAAAAGTTAGGGATTGAAAAAGAAAATGACTGCGGTCCGAATATGATACGACTTTGCTTAGTGGTTTGGGAGTACCTGGGGGGGGGGGGGGGGCTGTCTACCCAAAAACAATCTCTTCCGAAGATTGAGTACCGGGAAAGTGCAGAGTCAGGCGAGTCATAGGAGGATCAGCTCATGGTGTTCATCTGCATCACGTTGCCGACATGTATACAAATATTGTTTTGTATTCTCTTTATGCTTCTTGTGCATATATTTATGTGTGTTTGTGCGTAACTTCCTCTTTTCAGGAGTTGCATCCAGTGTACAAAACTTTGCCTATTCAGAGGCCCGTTATGAATAAAACATGTTATTCAGTACTTGATGCTTGTTCTTTACTGTTTTGTTTGTGAAAGACGCCGATGTTTTGATAAACTTGCACTTACATAATCTTGCTGGCCCTTGCCAATAATTGCTAAAACTTCGAATTGACTGAAGTAATGTCACAGATGCTAACCCGGATAGATTCTGTTGTATAGGCCTGTTTTGTCTCGTTTGTGTTTTGCAGGGTTCTTACCTTTGGAGCAAATGGTCAGGAATTGTATTCCCCAGCCAAGGTCGCTTGACATAAGACCCGATTCCAGTTGATGTCATTCCTCAGCTAGTCGCAGCTTATCCCCCGAGATTTGAAATGACGTTTATCCCTTCCCGAAGGAGGGAATTATTTTCCCAGGAGAGTGTCCTCATGGAAAGCCGTCCATGGGATTAATCCCAGCAAGTCAAAATCAATGTCCCCTGCAGAGGTTGCGTTCCTCAGCGAATCGAAGATGTGCACGTTCAATCTCCAGCATGGGAGATTCCCGCAATAGCTAACCGAGTTGTTGATTCGAAAGGTTTATATCCGCGAAGGATGGTTTTCTTGCTCCCCACAGGTCGTCATGCCATTGACAGGATGTTGATCCTCAGCAGAGTGGTAACTCCGAATGTGTAAACTGTGCCCAGACAGTGTGCTTTGCCCAGAAGTGTTGCTTTTTCCCTAGCTAAGTTTGTTCACCAGCAAGATGTTTCTTCCCTCCCAGTGGAAATTGGTGTTTAATCTCTCCCCGGCAGAGATGGTTGTGTTTCTGGCGTTTATTTCGCCAGAATACTTTATGATACTTGTTCTCCCTAGCGGAGTTGGCTTTATTCTCAGCATTCATGTTGTTGAGACATCATTACCAGAGTGGCCCCGATAGCTTGAGCCTGCATTTGCATTTGCATATATCGTCATATTTGCATCTACTCAAACGCGTAGCATTTCCGTGCCTACGGAGCATTACGCCATTTTCAAACATACGCATTTTGAAACATAAATCAGGTTGGTTAACCTTTTGCTTTCAAGTGTATTTGCTCAGCAGGAGTATGGAGTTCTAGCTCAGATCTATTACCAGGTATTCAAGGTCTCGCCGTGAGACGTGTGATGATGCGGTTCATCTTACTATTTACCCCACAGAGTTACTTGGTTAAGTTTCTCTTTGTCCCCGAGCAGAGTTATTTGTTTAAATTTCTCTTGTTTCCCCCGCCAGAGTTACTTGTTGAAGTTTCTCTTATCCGGCCAGCGGATTATTTTCTTCAAATTTGCTGTTACATTAGCATCAAAGGTTTTCATGAATCAAAATTTCAGAAATTGCCGCCGGTTATCGGAACAGGCGTCCGGCCGTTTGGTTTCCAAATATCCCCCGTAGAGTCCTCCTCAAAGTCGCTGTCACGTAAGTGCTAAAAGGTTTGTGGGTTGGGACCAACAGAGTTAGCTACTGCAGAGATAAGCAGAGAAACTGTATTCAGAGTATCTTCCCGTATGGATAAACAGATGCATTTTCCTACTGGTTAACAGAAGTATTTCCGTGGAATTCGCCAAAATTTTATTGCCTATGAGTCCTGACGTGGACAATTTATTCCTGTATTGACGGGATTTCTTTGCATTGGCGAAGTGTGGGAGTCCTGACGTGGACATATCTTATTTCCTCGTGTTGACGGGATGTGCTAGTCCTAACGGGGGCAGATTTGATTTCTCCGTGTTGACGGAATGGGGAGTCCTGACGTGGACAAAATTGATTACTATTCGTATTGACGAAATGGTGTCCTGATGTGGACCATTTATCCCCAGCAGATATCTTTCTTCGTATTGGCAAGATGCGAGTCCTGACGTGGACAAGTTTACCGTTCTTCGTGTTGACGAGATGTGAGTCCTGACGTGGACAAATTTGTTTCTCTTCATGGTGACGGGTTGATTTCTCTGTGTTGATGGAATGTTATTCCTAACGTGAACAGTTTATTCCTAACGTGGACAGTTTATTCCTAACGTGGACAGTTTATTCCTAACGTGGACGGTTTATTCCTAATGTGGACGATTTATTCCTGACGTGGACAATTCATTCCTATGTTGATAGGATTTCCTCGTGTTGACGAGATGCGGACAACTCATCCCCAGCGAAGTCGCGGGGATTTCTTCGTGTTGACGGAATGCGGAGTCCTGATGAGGACAAGTTTTATTCCTATGATGATAGGATTTCTCCGTGTTGACGGAATATGGGGTCCTAACGTGGACAAGTTTATGATAGGATTGCTTCATGTCGACGAAACAAGCGTCCTAACGTGGACAAAGTTCTATTCCTGTGTTGTTGAGATTTTCTCGGATTGACGAAATGAGAGTCCTGACGTGGACAAATGTGTGTTTATTCGACGAAATATGGGTCCAGATGTGGACAAGGTTACTCCTGTGACGATAGAATATCTATTCGTGTTGACAAATTTGTTTCTCTGATTGTGTTGACAAGGTTAGTCCAGTTTTGGACGGAGGTGTTTTTGCAAAAATTTGTTCAGTGCCTGTGGCGCTACATAGGTAGTTGAAGTTGAAATCAGAATTATCATCAGACGTTGGATCAGTTGTTGCCGTAACAACCGGATTCAGATAGGGGATATCGTTCCCCAAGCAGTTGTGCAGTTTATTTCTGCGGTTGGCAAATTTCCGGGTTTCTTGGTATTTAACCGTCTCGTACCTCGGTTGTTTGAAGGTCGTTCGCTCTTCACCCATTCAGGTTCAAGCCGTTTGAATAGGGGCAACTGTTGTACCCCAAAATTTGCTCAACCTTTCCTTGCTTGATTTATGTCTCATTGCATTTCATTTGCATAGTTACATCATGTACATAGTTCTAATCATTTGCATATCATAGCATAGCATGCCTCCAACAAGGGATCAAGGGTGTCTATCAAGAGAAGAGCCTAGCAAGAGGTGTTATCCAAGATTGAGAAGTCATTCCAGTCATCAAGAAGAGATTTGAAGTCTTGAGAAGCTTGAGTGCCTATATGTAGGTTTTGCTCCTATATTAAGGAATATTGAGAATCATCAGTGGGATGTGAACATGGAATGGGAATTTGAGGTGTGTATGGATCTCATGGGATGCCTAGAGGGCCCTATTGAAGCTAAGGCAAGTCATTGATTCAAGTATGAGAGTCACAGTTGAGGTGCAGCCAACTAGGGTTTCATCTGGGTCAACCCTAATTCAATTGAGTAGTTGGAGAGCATAAAAGCCTACTTTGAAGTCATGGGATTCATGGATTGGTATGTTGATACATGTGTGGTGTTGTGCCAAGTTTAAGCAAAGAAGAATCAAGGATGTGGGAAGTTGCTAAATTAGGGTTTTAGTGTAAAATCCCCTATTTAGTGCCTAACTTCAAAGCCACATAATTCACAATACAAGTTTCAAATGGATATTTGGCCAACATGAAACTTGTAGAGCATCTCAATACCTTTAATTTTAGTACTAGAAGTCCTCAAGGGGATTTATAGAACTCAAGTTATGGTCCTTACAAGTTACAGGTCATCAGAGGACACTGAAATTTATCTGTGAAAGTCACTTGACTTCTAAGCAATTTTTGCCCTTCAAGGAGGTTTCAAATGGATTCTTGGCAAACATAAGAATTGTATATCTTGATCTTAGCTTTCCATATAGTACTATAATTCCTTAAGAGGATTTGTAGAACTCAAGTTATGGTCTTTGCAATCCAGGGGTATTTTGGGTATTGGTGATTATAGGTCATTCTCAAGCATGGGCCAAAATCTCCAACTTGCAAGCTTCAAATGGAAAATTGTTCAACTATAAAGTTGCTCAAAATAGGGTTTTAACCTTGACCATGCATCAAAGAGGCTTTGAATTGGCTCATAGGAGAAGTTGGTTTGAAATGGCTTTGAAATGAAGAAATTAAAGTGATTAAAAGGCCAAAATTGTGAAATTCTTGATTTATGGCCAAACCAAGCAATGTTATATACCAAATTGATCAGAAAACATACTTTGGAAAGGATGGCAATATTACTTTTTGGATTTGAGGCCAATTTCACATGGTTCCCTTTTGTTACTTAAGATGGAAGCAACATTTGAATTACATACCTTTGGATCAAAAACAAGGAAGATATCATTCCCTTTCAATTCAAAATGTCAGGAGGAGAGAAATTCAAGTGAGTGTGAGAGCTAGAACAGAGCAAGGCATGATTTCCACATATGAGATTTTCAAGGGATATGAGAAATTCAAAATCTCATTGTGGTTGTTACAGAAAGTTCTAGAGGTTTCCAACATATTCTATATAAGCATTGCAACTGATTCAGATGGTTTTTTGGCAAGGATTGAGCAAGGAATCAGAGAGAGCAACTGAATTTTCTCAACTGCATCTCAGAATCGGTTTTGGAGATTGAAGGGGATTCAAGGCAAATTGGTGATTGGAGAAGCTTTAGAAGTGGTTCTTGAGTGATTCTGCAAAAGATTGGAGGTTGAATCGAGCATTTGCACCTTCTCTTCATCCAGTTTTTCCAGGTTTGTAACTGTCATTTTTTTAGCTTAGATTAGGGGAAATTGATTAGCATTTGATATGTGGTTAGGATATAGATGTTGCTAGGTTGGATTTAGGCACAAATTTGGAATGATTAGAGACACTTTAGGTTGTGATCAGAATTCTGTTGAGAGGAATATCTCATGATTCTTGAGGTTTCAAGCATGTTTGAATAGATAGAATTGAAGCCTGATGCGTGTAGATGAGTTTAGGAGCTTTAATTTTAAGTTTAGTGGTGATCAAGAATTGGATGAATCTCTGCAACTTGGATCGAGTTTGGCTTTAGGGTTAGAATAAATGGAAATGGAGGTTATTTTTGGACTCAGGATGGAATTTCAAGTTAGATAGGGTATTCAGTTGGCCTGATTGATGCATTTTTAGATGTGCCA
The DNA here is from genome assembly GCA_963859935.3 of Lathyrus sativus. Lineage (NCBI taxonomy): Eukaryota > Viridiplantae > Streptophyta > Magnoliopsida > Fabales > Fabaceae > Lathyrus > Lathyrus sativus. Next base: position 42,915,456 of record OZ012739.1, read on the forward strand.
CGCTGGAGAAGACGGTGGTGCAAAGCTCAGGCCACCGTCTGAGCTTCTCCCTCCATTTTTCAAACATTTGGGGACGATGACCTAGGGCCCTTAGATCATGCGTTGACCTTGACTGAAGACCTGAATGAATGGCCACAATGCGTTTTAATTCCTGAAGAGGGTGAGTTTGATCAAAACTCACCATTTCATTTAATCTGAGTTTGGTTGGGCTTAGTGAACCCTTGTTATTAACACCTCCTGCGTGGCCCAAGTTGGATTTATAACGTGAATTAGTTGCTATTCAGCACGAGTTTTTTCCATTTTCCTGGCATTTTCCTGATTTCTCTTAATTGGTTTTTGGGCCTAGTCTGAGTTGATATACGCACCCCACTCTTGGGCCCAGCTGGTATTACAACATGTTTTAATTGCTATTTGCAACGCAGTTTTGTCATTTTTTCATTATTTTCTTTTAATTTCATATTTTGCATATAGTTAGGAAATAATTCACAATAAATAGAAATATTAATCTTTTTAAAGCTAGATTTTTTTCCTTGATTCCTTAGAATGTGTAGATTTTAATAGGATTATAAATTCATTAATTCATGCATTTTAGAATTTAATTGTATTTTTTGCATTTTTATTGCTTTTATTTTCAATATGTTTGATATGTGCTCTTGCTGATTTTATTATGGGTGATTGGTGATGATTTTTGAGGTGATTCTTTTTCGGCTAGATAGCTTAGATATGCATGTACCCATAGTAATTTTCTCATATTTTTGTGAGAGAATTTTAGGCTAGTTTGAACAATAAACATTAAGTGGTGTATAATTAGGGTTTTAGGATGATACCTTTAGGTTTAGGGCATAGTTTTAGGTCCAAATGAATGGTTAACCCCCTGGTTTTTGTATGAGAGTTTCTTAAGAGGTTTAGGAACCCTTGGTAATTTTTGTAGGATTTTACAATCACTTTTGGTATTTTAGTTAGATTTAGTTTTAAGACTAACTTCTAGGTGTTTCTGATGAACTAATTTGACTAGTTTGCCTCAATAGTTCCCCTTAGATTATGGTGGTGTTGCTTTTGAGATTGGATGATCATGAAGACCAATTGAAGATGCTTTGGAGAGCTTGAAGGAGCTTGGATGTGAATATTTTCTCATCTGGTGGAGTGCTTGTCAGGAGCTTAGGAAAACTAGGGTTTTAGGAAGAGCATTAGACTAGTTTTGCTTCTTTCTTCAAACATGGAGTATATTGTTCATCTCCATTCAATCCAATGACATAAATTCCTCTTAAATAAGTCACATATCTACTTTGGAGGGATGAATGGTATGCTTTAAGAGTAGAACTTTGAGGATGCCTTCCTATTACAGTGTTAAGATCTTAATGGCTTCCCTTGGTTGTCATTGAGTTTCTTAACACTTCAATTTGATCTTGTTGATTGATTCTCCCTTGGAGGTGCTAGTTGAAGCTAGGGTTTGTGCTTGTTGAAGCTGAGAGCTTGTTGAAGCTAGGAGGGGTTGCTTGTTGAAGCTAGGGTTTTGCTGCTTGCTGAAGCTGGTTTCTTGATTGAAGCTAGGGTTTTGCTGCTTGTTGAAGATGGAGTCAGGAGCTTGTTGAAGCTGTCTACTGGTTGAAGTTTGCTGGTTTAAGCTGGTTGCTTGTTGAAGTTTGAGGCTTGTTGAAGTTTGTTTGCTGAGGCTATTCATGAAGATGAAGGTTGTTGCTGTCAACTTTTTGCTGTTTAATCAACTTATTGCTGTCAGAGCTGCTGCTTGTGCTGTTTGTTGTAGGAGTTTGGTGCTGCTGCTTGGGCTGCCTCCTCTGCTTTGGTTTTGTTCTCTGTATTGTTTGTTGGCTTGTCAGCTTGCCCCCTAGGTTTGAAGTGAATGTTGATTCACTTTGCCTGTTGTTTTCCCAAGTTCGAGGTTGAGTGGGACTCCCTTGCCTCGCTTGTATTGCTGCATTGCCTGCATTTTACCGTATTTGCTTGCTTTCTTTTCTGTTTATCCCCTAGGATCTCTGGTTTCCTCTGTGCAGGAGGGAATTATGACAGACATTAGGATTCTTATCCATGCATGACAACATTAGGTTAGTTTTTATTCCCTTTTCAACCCTAGGCTTTTTAGAGCTTCTTTCTCTTCTCATCTTAAAACAACTCAAAAACATAGTAATAAGGTTAATCGATGTCGTACGTTACGAGCCTTAAGCTATTTGAGAAAGGGTTGCTGGAGAGCTTCTTTCCAGTAGTCTGGCTGCTTAGTGTGGTACCCTTTGGGTGACACGCGACGTAGTCACTCTCAAATCATAGTCTCTAGTGCGTCAGAGTTTGCAAACCAACTAAAAAACACTTCTTTCGTAAAAGATTCAAAACGAACATCAAAGTGTCATTTTTGTCCGCTTGGACTATTAATCAAGAAAAACCCTTTTTGAAGGTGATAAAAAACAGTCAGACAAGCTTGTGTCTTCCGTAGCCCGAACTACGTTTGCTCTGATCTTTCATGCCGTATGAAAGTACGTAGGCACAAGATGCGATATCTTGGCGAGCGACCTTCCCCCCTTAACCCGTAGTTAGGCGAACTACGTTGACTCTGATTTCTCGTTCCAGACGGGAATACGTAGGCATAAAGTGGGATACTTTTCCGAGTCATTTTCTTTTTCTTTTTAACCCAGACCTCTAGAGTAGATAGAATAGCAATCCGTACTAGAAAACAAGCGTGGATCCCGTCGAGTACGGCAGACGTGAGGGGTGCTAATACCTTCCCCTTGCGTAATCGACTCCCGAATCCAGGAATTTGGTTGCGATGACCATTCCTTTCCCCTTTTGCGTTAGTTTTACTCTGAGCGTTTCCTTTCCCTCCGTTGGGATAAATAACGCACGGTGGCGACTCTTCTGTCATAGCCGGCGCCGATTTTTGCAGTAGCGACAGAACCTCTAATACTCATGCCTCCAGTTGCAATGAGACCACTGATCATGTACCTTACGGTTCTTGAGAATTCAATGGGATGTGTGCTCGTTCAACAAGACGATTCGGGTAGAAAAGAGCATGCCATCTACTACCTGAGTAAGAAGTTCACTGATTGTGAGTCAAGATACTCGATGTTGGAAAAACATGTTGTGCACTCGCTTGGGCCGCTAAGCGTTTGAGACAGTACATGTTAAACCACACAACCCTATTAATTTCAAAGATGGATCCGATCAAGTACGTCTTTGAAAAACAGGCACTCTCCGGAAGGATTGCCTGGTGGCAAATGGTTTTAACAGAGTACGATATTCAGTACGTTTCCCAGAAAGCCATCAAGGGAAGCATTCTATCAGAATATCTAGCGGAATAGCCAATTGAGGATTATCAGCCGATGAAGTTTGATTTTCCAGATGAAGACGTCAGTTTTTTGAAGATGAAAGACTGTGATGAGCCTTTACCTGACGAGGGTCTTGAGATTGGATCTCAGTGGGAACTGGTTTTCGACAGAGCAGTTAATTCCTATGGCAATGGAATCAGGGCTATTATTATTATTCCTCACGATTCTCATATACCGTTCACTGCCTGATTGACTTTCTCCTGCACCAATAATGAGGCCGAGTATGAAGCGTGCATATTCGGTTTAGAAGAGGCCGTTAATATGAGGATCAAGAATCTAGATGTGTACGGTGACTCAGCGTTAGTCGTTAACCAAATCAAAGGAGAGTGGGAAACTCGTTAGGCCAACCTGGTGCCTTACAGGGATTATGCAAGGAGATTGTTTCCGTTCTTTGATAGAATCGAGTTCCATCATGTGCCAAGAGGCAAGAATCAGATGGTAGATGCCTAGGCCACGCTATCTTCGGTGTACAAAGTGAACTTCTTGAATGAAACGCCAGCCATCACCATTATGCATCTTGATAGACCTGCTTTTATGTTTGCAATTGAGAAAGCATCAGATGAAAAGCCTTGGTATTTTGATATCAAGCTTTTTCTCAAAGCTCAGGAATACCCATCTGGGGCATCTAGCAGAGATAAGAGGACCTTGAGAAGGTTAACCGGTAACTTTTATCTGAACAGAGACGATGTGCTCTACAGGAGAAAATTCGTCATGGTTTTGCTGCGCTGTGTTGATGAACTTGAAGCAAACCTGTTGATGGAGGAAGTCCACGAGGGTTCTTTCGGAACTCATGCCAATGGACATGCAATGGCTAGAAAATTGTTGAGAGCTGGGTATTATTGGATGACTATGGAATCCGATTGCTTCAAATACGCCAGAAAATGCCATAAATGCCAGATTTATGTGGATAAGGTGCATGTGCCACCGGCTCCTCTGAATGTGAACATCTCCTTGGCCTTTTTCTATGTGGGGAATCGATGTGATTAGAAAGATTGAGTCGACTACTTCTAATGGACATTGCTTTGTTCTAGTTGCGATTGATTACTTTACAAAGTGGGTAGAAGCAGTGTCCTACGCCAATGTCACGAAACAGGTGGTAACCCGATTCATAAAGAAGGACATCATTTGTCGTTATGGTATTCCTAAAAGAATCATTACCGATAATGGTTCAAATTTGAATAACAAAATCATGAAGGAACTATGTCAGAGTTTCAAGATTGAACATTACAACTCTTCTCCATATCGTCCGAAGATGAATGACGTTGTTGAGGTAGCTAACAAGAATATCAAAAAGATTGTGCAGAAGATGGTAGTAACCTATAAGGACTGGCACGAGATGTTGCCCTTTTCTCTTCACGGTTATCGTACATCGGTACGTACGTCAACCGCGACAACTCCTTTCTCACTGGTGTATGGTACAGAAGCGGTCCTGCCATTGGAGGTTGAGATTCCTTCTTTAAGGGTATTGTTGGATGTAAGGCTTGACGAAGCTGAGTGGGTGCGAACCAGGTTGAATCAGCTGAGCTTGATTGATGAGAAGAGATTGGCGGCTATTGCTCATGGCCGGGTGTACCAGAGTAGGATGAAGAAAGCCTTTGATTAGAAAGTGCGTCCTCGGTGCTTCCAGACGGGTAATTTGGTGTTGAAAAGGATCCTTCCTCCTCAGACAGATCACAGGGGAAATGGACTCCTAAATATGAAGGTCCGTATGTAGTAAGAAAGGTTTTCTCTGGAGGAGCCTTATTACTATCTACCATGGATGGTGAAGATTTTTCGTCCCCTGTGAACGCGGACGCGATTAAAAAATACTTTGCTTAAAGAGACCCGCTAGATAGAAAAAGAAAAGTCCAGGAAAAAATGGGGCATCTCGGCGAACCATAAAAAGAGAAGGTTCGGGCAAAAATTAGGGAAAAGAAAAAGGAAAGATGTAAACCCGCAAAGTTGAAAACCTGAAAAGGCGACTTTGGAAAAAATGGGTATCCCGGTGGATTGAAAACCCCAAAGGGCAATCCAGGCAAAAGTTAGGGATTTGAAAGCAAACAATTGCGGTCTGTATTTAATCTGTAAGCTTGTGAGCAGTTATCAAAGGAAAAGAATAAGTCTAGTCAGTCTTTTCATAAGGCAAAATACGGGGCACATCAGAGACATACAGGTCCTAGCCGAATCGACACATGGTGGTTGTCTGTTTCCATGATGCCGACATTTGTATATATTCTTTTGCTTTTTCACAATTGCCTCTTTTCAGGAATTGCATCCGAATTGTAATTTTCCTATTTACAGGCCTTTTATCAATAAAGTATTCACTTCAGCCAAAGAGCTTTCCTTTTCTTGTTTTACTTTTACTGTTTTGTTTGCAAAAACGTCCAATATTTTGATAAACATTGCAGGAAAAAACAGGAGGCTTTACAGAGCATAACGAAAGCAAATGACTTTGCTCGCGTGGTAAGTGTCATGAATGATAATTGAGGTAACCATTTTGCATGTACACATTCTTTTATTTTGTTGCAGGATGGCAGATCTCCCCAGCAGATGTGTTCCTCCACGGTATTGAAATTATAATACATATTCGTTTCTCCCCTAGCAGAGATTTTGTCTTACCTACAAAGTCTCACTATCAGGTCAGGTATCGCCAACAGAGGTGTAAGGAATCTCTAGCGGAGTAGGATTTTGACTCCCTGCAAAGGCTAACCCCCAGCTGGATGGGTTTGTTCTCAGCATATTATTCTCCAGCAGAGGCAACGTCTCCGATGTCCTCTCCCCAACGAAGTTTACTTTCTGGTGTTCACCGGTAGTATTGGTATTCAGGGTTTCTTCCCCAAGTAGAGTTCAGTGCTGATTCCCTCGACGTGACAGATGTTTAGGCGAAGCATGATCCATTTCTCGGTAGAGTGGAGCTTTAAGTGGAAGTATCTGATATCCTCCAGCAGGGTGGGATTTCTTTCCAAGCAGAGTGGAGCTATTTCCCAACAGTACTTTACTTCCCGGTAATGTCGTATTCTGAACGGTTCCCCCCAGTTGAGTGTGGATTCCCTAGAGTGTTGGAAGGCTATCCCGGGTGTTTCCCCAACCTATGCGTTTGATCCCCATAAGAGTCGTTTCCTGGGAAGCCATCCAAGGCATTTTTTCTTCAGCAGAGTTTGATTCCCAGCGGAGTGTTGTTGTTCTCTTTAGAACAATGTGTCGCTACTGCGAAAATCGGCGCCGGCTGACAGAAGAGTCGCCACCGTGCGTTATTTATCCCTCAGAGCGGGAAAGGAAACGCTCGAAGTAAACCTCGCAAAAAACGGGGAAAAGGTATGGTCGTCGCAACCAAAACCTGGGTTCGGGAGTCGGTTACGCAAGGGGAAGGTATTAGCACCCCTCACGTCCGTCGTACTCGACGGGATCCACGCTTGCTTGGGTTGTCTACTGGATGCAAAACAATCTATCTACGGCTGCTAAATCTAAACGGAAGGGAATTGACTCGATAGAGCGTCGCACTCTATGCCTACGTATTCTCAAGGGAGAAAGTCAGAGTCAATGTAGTTCGGGACTACGGGGAGAATTGGCTCGCCAAGACCTCGCGTCTTGTGCCTACGTACTTCCACTGGATGGAAGATCAGAGCTTTACGTAGTTCAGACTAACTACGGCTAAACAAACATTCTCACACAGCAGTGAGAAAAACAACTGGTTTCACAGGGTCGGGAACCTATGGGCAAAACTATGGCTTGGTCTCAAATGCACTCGGGCAAGAGAGAAAAAGGGTTATCAATTAGTCGTCAGCGGGAAAGTCTCGATCGCACAGCCGCGAGAGAACAAAAGTTAGTCGTTAGTGTGCTCGCTAGGATATCGCATCCTATGCCTACATATCTTCGTCTGGCACGAAGAATCAGAGCAGCTGTAGTTCGGCTACTTCGGGACCACAACTCAAATCTCGTTTTATTAATCTCTGAAAAAATGATTACAATGAGTTGCATACTGAAAATAAATCTCCTAGGAAACGCTATCCTATTCTATCCTGAAAAATCGAATGAAAAAGAGCCCCCTAACAAACGGACTTCTAAACTATCCTAAAATCGGAAAATAATCTCTATGAAAACATCCCTAAAAGAAAATGCACTTTAAAAATATTAAATCGACACTTTAATATTTTTTCCTTTTTTTCAAAATATTTTTCTCTATTTTTCCATATTTTTCAATATGTTTTTCAATATATTTTTCAAATGTTTTTTTCTACATTTCTTTTCTATTTTTTTTTCACAATTTTCATAATATTCTTTTCTATTTGTTTTTCTCTTCTCTCACATATATTTCTTTTATTCTAAACAAAAATAAAAAAACAAAAGAGAACAGGGGGGGTTTACAACTATTACAAGGGGTAGCTTAAAAGAAAATAAGAATAAAAAAAACTGAAGAATTGGGCCCAGCCCAAAAAAACAACTCATTCCACACGCAGGGGGGGGTGTATGAGCAATCTGGGGGTGTGTTAGCACTTGATTTCGTTGGGCCTGAGCCCACTTCTCGTCAGAAAAAAATGAGGGAGTATTTGCCAAAAAAAAACTGATTGGGCCTGAGGTTGGGCCCAGCCTTCCCCTCTCTCTTCCCTTTCTGTTTCTGAAACAGAAAACCCTAATCTAGCTCTTTCCTCATCAGCGCCGCCGCCGTTCAATTCCTTCTCCTCCGTTCTCTCTTCCCTCAGCCTCAAACTCAACCTTCGTTCAATCTCTTCAACAACCTCAAAATTATTTCCCAATTCCTTCCATCTTCCTCCGATTCAACTTCACTCTACTCTACCCCTATCTCTCGGTCTCAATCTCAGCACGATTTGAAGGGATTCATGAAGACTTCATAAGAAATTCTTGAAGTTTCTGTGTTCTGGATGATATGATGAGCTGGATGGGAGTTGTTCGTGGATGAAGACATTAGCGACGTTCTGGAAAATCACCGATGAAGCTTCGTAGAAGTTTCTGGAAAAAACAAATTGCAGAACACATGAGTTCTTGGGGGTTGGATTTCTGGAAATCTGAAGTTTGCTGATGAATATTCGTGGATGAACGCGTTTGCTGTTGATGTGATCTGGACCTGAGTTGAAGGTCTTGACGAACACCGATGGATCTTTGATGAAGCCCTTGAAGGTTGATGCACTTGTACGATTTCCTGGAAAAAACGGTTGAAGATTCTTGAGTGCTCTTTGAAAAACGAGTTGAAGGTTCATCCTGTACATGACGAACACGTGATGACGATTCTGGGGAAGATCATGAAGGTTGATGATGAATCTTCATCGTTCTGATGAACTTTTGGGAACGTTTCTTGAAGGTGTTCTTAAATGTGGATGATCTTCAAAGATCTTGACGAATGCTGAATGAAGATTCAAGGAGCTTGATGGCGGTCTGGGAGATTCTGGAGTTTTCTGGGGGGTTTCCGGCGAGGTTGAGGTGGTGAACCTTGGGGAGGAAGATGAAGGGGGTGAATGTGGCCGGATTCTGGGGATGTAGGGGTTCTCCGGTGATGGCGCGGTGGCCGGAAGTTGGATCGGTTGCAGGTGGAAGATGGAGATTAGGGAGGAAGATGAAGATTATTGATTTTCTGGGTTTTGGTGTTCGCCGGTGAGGGGTACGGCGGCCGCCGGCCATGCAGGCCGGCCGGCGAAGTTTGACGGTGGGAGGCTGTGGGGATGGCACGTGGTAACGATGGTGGAGGTGAGGGGCTGCATGGTGGACATGTGGCTGAGAGAGAGGGCGTCTGGGTGTTGCATGCGATGAGGTGGCATGATGGTGATGCTGAAGCGTGGGCCCTCCCCCCGCGCCACACGTGGCTGGCTCTGCTTTAATAGCTGAGGTTCGCTGGAGGCTTCCAGAAGCTTCTGGAAGTTGCTGGATTGTGCTGGGAAGTGCTGGACGAATTCTGGACCTCTTGGACAAAAATGAACTGAATTCTGGACAAAAAAACTGCTAACTGGGCCTGCAAAAAAGGGAACTAAGGCCCAACGAAAATGCCATCAAAAAACACAAAAAACTGCATTAGCCCAATTACTAAACTAACCCTAATTAACTAACTAAACTTAATTAATCCTAAAACTCAATTAACTATTAATCTAATAATACCCTAAAAATCCTAACTATATTATATTCTATAAAACTATATTATTCTATCTAAAAAAGGTAAAATCTATTTAACTCTATTATTCTAAAAATGAATTAAAACATATTAAAACTATTTAAAATCTATTAAATTCTATAATGTTCTATATTATTCTAAAATGAAAAAATGCTATTTAAAAATATCTAAAATGCTTAAAAATCTATTAACTATTTAAAAAACTATTTAAAATCTACAAAATCTATATCAATATCTAAAATGATTAAATTCTTATTAAACTAATTAAAAGAAAACCAAAATAAAATCTATAATATTCTAAAAAAAGCTAATAAAATCCAGAAAAATCACCATAATTCCCAGAGGGACAAAATGAGCACCGAACGACACAAAAATAATCGGTAAAAATAAATGGGCACCGAAATATCCCAAAAATCGATTCTACCTATTAAACTGATTAAAAACACCTGAAACACGAGACGAGAGCTGTGATCCCAATAAAATCAATACCAATGCAAAATGCAATGTATGCAATATGCAGATGCGAATGTGGTCATGCGTCGAAACATCGAGCCAAATGCGAGACCCGGTTGGTCAAATTTTGGGGTGCAACAGCTGCCCCTATTCAAGCGGCTTCGACCTGAATGGGTGAAGAGCGCTCAGCCTTCAAACATTCAAGGTAGATGACGGTTGAATACAAATGGAACCCTGAAATTTGCCAATCGCAAGAATATACTGCAAAACTGCTTGAGGAATAGCTTCCAATAACTGAAGTTTGGTTGTCACGGCAACACCTGGTCAATTTTCTAATAAATTTTCTTCTCCTTTTCAACACCTGTGTAACGCCACAAGTATTGAAATAATGCTTCGGAAAAGCAAACGACTTGATTCCCATCTCTCTCATGGGATCAAATCTGGTCAACTCACAGTTCACTGCGAACTTGACGAAGGCGGCAGCTTCAGAAAAGCTTGATATATCAATCTCTCCTTGTTGTTGTTGTTTTTTCCGATGCTGATGTAACAACCAAATATGAAGAATCACTCCGCTGGGGAAGAGAAGCTGAACCAAACAACTCTGCAGGTGAACAAATTCGAAATCCAATAGGTAACCATTCTGGTCCATGTTTCGACATGCGTATGCTTGATAATGATGCAAAGCCCTATATGACATGTAAATGCTGTACATTCTGTTTGAAAATGCAAGGCCCAGACGGCATGGAAATGTTATATGTTTGGTAGATGCAATGACTATATATGCAAATGCTAATGCAGGCTCTAGCTGCCAGAGAACACCAGGTCTGAAAACCACTTGGCAAAATAAATGCCGAAGATAACGCCAACTCTAGTGGGGATGAACTGAAGTCACAGAATCGTCTCAGCAAAATAAATGCTGGAAACGGGAAACCAAATCCGCTGGGGATAACCGTTCTGCTGGAGAAATGAAAAGGCAACCCTGCTTGGCGACTTCACTGGGGAAAGAAAACAACTCTGCTCGGGGATGCTCTCTTCAAACCATTGGCAACTGATTGTACTCTGCGGGGATTGACCCAAACTGAGGTCGATTGCGCGCGGCACACTGCTGGAAATGCTCATACTATCAGGGATATCAATCTTAATCTGCTGAGGATACTTCTGATCCTACTCTGATATGGGATAAAAGACAATCTCGACTCTTCCGGGGATAATAAGCAACTTTCATCTGCTGAAGAGTGGCAATTCTGATCTGACAACATCCACAAGGAATTCAAGCTTTGCTCGGAGCGCTGACATCCGTCGAGCTTCGTATCGGGGAGCATGACAACATGCGGGTCATTGGGAAATACTGTGTCAGATACCTTTAGGTTTTTTTTTTGGATAAACATGGATTATGTACACAGTGAAAGATATAAGAATACCAGACGAGAACTAGCATTCAAAGGTAGACTACCAGGCGAGAATTGATTTTTTTGCGTTTTTGAACATCAGACGGGCTGACTGGGTAACAGACTGAGAAAAAGACAACCAGGCGAGAACTGATTGAAAGCTGACGTACACCAGGCGAGAACTGGTATAACACTTGAGTTAAAACACACGATGATCAAACGAGAACTGGTTACGCGACGACATGTACCAGACGAGAACTGATACAACGCTTGAAGAAACGGTGACCAAACGAGAATTGGTTACCAATAAACTGCACCAGGACGGGAACTGCTGCTTACAATAAACTGCACCAGGACGGGAACTGCTGCTTACAATAGGGTGGGCCAGACGAGAACTGGTTACCGATTTGCCAGGCGAGAACTGGACTTTGGAAACGACTGGTTACTGACACACAACAGTTTTAAACTGCAGGATAATGATCCAACGACAACAAGACCTTTATATTTGAAGGGTTCAGGTTTTGATAAGGGTAATGACATGATCCCCGATGCTCAACTCCGGCTGGGGATACACAGGCTGGTTTGAACAACTTGCTTCAGTGCACTCAGCTGGGGATAAAAAGACTGGCGTGCACAACTTGCCCCAATACAATCAACTTGCCCCAATCTGACTCTTGGGAATACCTGCTCTGAACAGCTTGCTACGAGAATACTTCGAGAATACTTGCCCCGGTATCTGCGCGACAAAAGACTTCAATCTCCAATTAAACAGTTGATTTCAACATTTTCTTTCGATGACTTGCCCCTGAATGAGCGTTCTAGCGACTTAACCCGATCTGATTATCCACTGGAAGCATCTGCTTTCAAATCTCTGCATTCTGTATAATTGCCCCTGATTGGCTCTCAAGAAGACGCACTTCTGATCAACTGCTTCTCAAACAAAATGCCCCTGCTCAGCTGAAGCTTCGGGACTTGTCCTCAGACTGACTGATACTGAACTTACTGGAAGATAATGCCTCTGATTCGCTAGGCTTCACAACATTCACCATTCTGGTTCAGACTGCTGAATTACTCAGTCCTGCTCGATTATTCCCTGCTGGAATTTCTTTCATGTCAACTACTAACCTGCGATTAGAACTGTCTGTCTACGAATGGTAATCTTAATGCAATGGTTATGCAGATTTTGAAAAAATTTGAGCTGTCACTCATTTACATGCATATGATTGAAAGTGACGTAGTGCTTACATGGTCAGTGAAAATACAACAAGGATGTGACTAGCAAGTCAAGAAGGAGTCAGGTTACTCAACCTTATCATAATGCGCTTCAGAATATCCCTACCTCAATTAGGTCTTTTGAGGGTTGTATCGTGGTCGGGTTCACGGTTCGTGAAACAAAGGATGTTTGGCTCAAATTTTGATTTGTACCCACCCCTTCTACGTGATGATCTCCGATCCTAAGGTTCAGTTAACCTGGCACAAGCGCTCGCCTCTTCGAGAGGTATTGTTGAATGGTAAGACCTACAGTTAAGGAGTTCACAAGCTTTTCTTCCAGAGTGATAGCTACTCCTTCTTCGCTTTGGTGTCTGTGTACACGACTTTGTGATTTGCTGGGGAAAATTTTCTTTTTAATCCCTCTTTTTCATTCTTTTGATTCCCTAACTTTTGCCTGGACAGACTCATTTTGAGTTCTTTTCGATTTTTCTTTAAGTCCAGCGGGATGCCCTGATTTTTGCCTAAGTATTAGCTTTCTAGCTTTTCTTTCTTTTTTACTTAGCGGGCTTTCTTTCTTTCTTTCTTTTGGAACAAAGTCGTGCGACACTGGTTGTCTTGATTGCTCCGAAAGGATTGTAACTGTCTCACTCCTGATTGGTGAGATTTGACCTCTTGAAAGGTATAAACTGATTGGTCCTCGAAAGACAACACTCCTCTGTAAGACTTGAACGCTCAGTCAAGCTAACCGACAACTACCCTGCCCCGGGTTAAGATGTGAGGGTTAATAAGTCCGAAAAAACTTCTACTTCCTGGCTCGAAGTGGTTAACAAGGGACTAACTCCTTATATCTCCAGTGTTTGGGGAATTTGAAACAATGCCTTGTACGTCATCGGTACAGTTTTATCTGAAAGCATACGATCATCGGTTATGAGTTTCAGTTCCATCATCCTCCCTTTTAACTTTGCTAGTCACAGCGAAAAAGTGGAGTGAAAAAAATGCAAGTGTCAGTGCAATGCAGTAAATGAGCGACAGCGACATGACTAATTCAGAAAAATGCATAATCACTTTATTATTATCACCATTCAAAACATACAATGTTTAAAGCAGGTAGTAACTAACAGAAAAAGAAACTACAAATGCAAAATGGTATATAAAAGCTTGAGAACTGCCAATGCTGAGGCGCCTGCCTGTCTGAATCACTGGCTTCTGCTGGGGAACACCCTCCGAGTTCACGAGCTTAGACAGCTGAGCGGTTGGGATGAACAAACAGAAACCCTTCTCGAAAGGAAATGCGATCCTGATCAATCAACTGCTGTACCTTCGCCTGAAATGCTTTACAATCTTCCGTTGAATGCCCCGGAGAGCCACCATGATAACCACACTGAACGTGGGGATTATACCCAGGAGGGTAAGGTTCTGGAACTGGCTTAAGAGCTTTTGGCTCCACCAAAGACTTCCGAATCAAAGATGGTAGCAACTGGCTATACGGCATAGGCACTGGGTGAAAAGGAGCATTCCTTCGTTCCAAGTTGCTACGAGGTCTGTTCTGATTCTGACGTTGATTCTGATAACCTCGGCCACGAGTTCGCTGATTTGCAATGGAAGCGACATAAGATTCCTGATATGGTGCCCCAGGCACAGCTGTCTGTTCAGAATAACGAGACGCAGAAGATACTGACCGCTGAGAAGACGGAGAACCATCAGATTTCACCGATTCGACTTGAGGATATCCAACATTTGTCAGGACCGCATTGATCATAGCTTCATCTTCAGATTGAGAGCTACAGAGAGATTCAGTTTCACTGGCCTGACCTTTTGAAACATACGGGATTCTTCCAGTCTTTACACCATACTCGATGTGCTCTCCCGTCCTTACCAACTCAGTGAAATTTGGTGCGGTTCCAAGCATTCTTTCGAAGTACGGGCTCTGCAAGGAGTCTACGAACATGCCTTTCAGCTCTTGGTCTAGGAGCGGTGGTTGCACTCTACCAGCAAATTCTCTCCATCTCTGAACATACTTTTTGAAAGATTCATTGTTCCCTTGAGACAATTCTTGCAGCTGCATGCGAATAGGAGCTTCATCAAGATTATAGTCGTACTGCTTCAGAAAAGCATTGGCTAAGTCCATCCATGATCGGATCTGATCACGCTCTAACTGCATATACCAACTCAGAGGTGTCCCAGTCAGACTATCTTGAAAGCAATGAATCATCAGCTTGTCGTTGTGCACAAATGAAGTCATTCTTCGGCAGAACATCACCAAATGTTGCTTCGGGCAACTATCTCCTTTGTATCTTTCAAACCTCGGCATTCTGAACTTCGGGGGTAACACTAGGCCAGGAACCAGACACATATCTGCAGCACTAGGAGTAACAGCGTCTTTACCTTTCAAGGCTTTGAATCTCTCCTCTAATGCGCGAAACCTTTCAGCATACACGGGAGCTAATGCGTCTTCATTCTTTGCTGTTGGGACCTCTCTTCGGGGTTTTGGCACAGGGAAGGCAAAACCCTGGTAGTCTGAGACATCAACAGAAGGAGGATGTTCACCTCGGACAACAAACTGCTCACGCAGACCTTGGTCTTCAACAGATGGCTGCACAGGCTGAGCTGCAGTAAGGTTGTTCACTTGCGGAAAGTCTTCGTCGCGCGGAGATCCATACAGAGGATTGGGCGTCACGGTGAAACCTGACAAGGTATCAACAAACTGGAAGCCGCTCTCTGACATAGCTACCAACAACTGTCAGCTGACTTCGATGCTCGATTCTGATCAAATCTGCTTTGAATCTGCTCCAACCCCTTGGTCGTCTTCAATACTCACCTTCAGAATCAAAATAACGGCTGGATAAGAGCTCTGACTAGCTGGCGAATGGTATGCAATACGATGCGAAGATGCTTATGCAAATGCAATGTAATGCAACAAACACGGGATCACAGCCCCCACACAATCTAAATACTGCCGCACTGCTGACGGAGTACGGTTGCTCTGAAGAGAAGACCAGAATAATGGGTAGGTTGGAAGTCAAGTTTCCTGCACAAAAAAACCCCCCACTCACAGGTGTGGACCTATATCTGACAAGGTACGGCATCCTATGCGGTCGTCAGCGTCACAGACTTTCATGAGGAATGATACGATTCCAAGAAGGAGTGGCATCGTCATCTCATGAAGAGGCCTCACTTAGCTAACTTCCAATTGATCGGTTCCCAGAGTCGACAATCCTCACGTCTGGACTCCCCTCAGATCCTCAGGACCGGAAAGGAGCACCTCTGCGAGAACCTTGTCCGAGCGCGAATTTTCGTAGGGAACTGTGCCTGCTCAGCAGACAGGTTCGTCTACTACTTCTCCGCAACTATATCTAGGTGCATACTCATACTCAAGCCCAGGTCCGGCTTATCTCAATTATAGAACACCCGTAACACCCCAACAACAACAGATAATATCGATAAATAAGCCCCAAATAGACAAGCAAACGAGCGCTAGGATTGACTCTCTCTTAGGGGACGTTGGATCCCAAATGCATAAGAACTATCGCAGTCCTTAGCAGCCAGGGGACGTTGGATCCCCAGCAGACTCACATAGGGAACTGTCGCAGTCCCCAGTAGAGTCGCCAGCTGTCGCAACTGCGAAAATCGGCGCCGGCTGACAGAAGAGTCGCCACCGTGCGTTATTTATCCCTCAGAGCGGGAAAGGAAACGCTCGAAGTAAACCTCGCAAAAAACGGGGAAAAGGTATGGTCGTCGCAACCAAAACCTGGGTTCGGGAGTCGGTTACGCAAGGGGAAGGTATTAGCACCCCTCACGTCCGTCGTACTCGACGGGATCCACGCTTGCTTGGGTTGTCTACTGGATGCAAAACAATCTATCTACGGCTGCTAAATCTAAACGGAAGGGAATTGACTCGATAGAGCGTCGCACTCTATGCCTACGTATTCTCAAGGGAGAAAGTCAGAGTCAACGTAGTTCGGGACTACGGGGAGAATTGGCTCGCCAAGACCTCGCGTCTTGTGCCTACGTACTTCCACTGGATGGAAGATCAGAGCTTTACGTAGTTCAGACTAACTACGGCTAAACAAACATTCTCACACAGCAGTGAGAAAAACAACTGGTTTCACAGGGTCGGGAACCTATGGGCAAAACTATGGCTTGGTCTCAAATGCACTCGGGCAAGAGAGAAAAAGGGTTATCAATTAGTCGTCAGCGGGAAAGTCTCGGTCGCACAGCCGCGAGAGAACAAAAGTTAGTCGTTAGTGTGCTCGCTAGGATATCGCATCCTATGCCTACATATCTTCGTCTGGCACGAAGAATCAGAGCAGCTGTAGTTCGGCTACTTCGGGACCACAGCTCAAATCTCGTTTTATTAATCTCTGAAAAAATGATTACAATGAGTTGCATACTGAAAATAAATCTCCTAGGAAACGCTATCCTATTCTATCCTGAAAAATCGAATGAAAAAGAGCCCCCTAACAAACAGACTTCTAAACTATCCTAAAATCGGAAAATAATCTCTATGAAAACATCCCTAAAAGAAAATGCACTTTAAAAATATTAAATCGACACTTTAATATTTTTTCCTTTTTTTCAAAATATTTTTCTCTATTTTTCCATATTTTTCAATATGTTTTTCAATATATTTTTCAAATGTTTTTTTCTACATTTCTTTTCTATTTTTTTTTCACAATTTTCATAATATTCTTTTCTATTTGTTTTTCTCTTCTCTCACATATATTTCTTTTATTCTAAACAAAAATAAAAAAACAAAAGAGAACAGGGGGGTTTACAACTATTACAAGGGGTAGCTTAAAAGAAAATAAGAATAAAAAAAACTGAAGAATTGGGCCCAGCCCAAAAAAACAACTCATTCCACACGCAGGGGGGGGGTGTATGAGCAATCTGGGGGTGTGTTAGCACTTGATTTCGTTGGGCCTGAGCCCACTTCTCGTCAGAAAAAAATGAGGGAGTATTTGCCAAAAAAAAACTGATTGGGCCTGAGGTTGGGCCCAGCCTTCCCCTCTCTCTTCCCTTTCTGTTTCTGAAACAGAAAACCCTAATCTAGCTCTTTCCTCATCAGCGCCGCCGCCGTTCAATTCCTTCTCCTCCGTTCTCTCTTCCCTCAGCCTCAAACTCAACCTTCGTTCAATCTCTTCAACAACCTCAAAATTATTTCTCAATTCCTTCCATCTTCCTCCGATTCAACTTCACTCTACTCTACCCCTATCTCTCGGTCTCAATCTCAGCACGATTTGAAGGGATTCATGAAGACTTCAGAAGAAATTCTTGAAGTTTCTGTGTTCTGGATGATATGATGAGCTGGATGGGAGTTGTTCGTGGATGAAGACATTAGCGACGTTCTAGAAAATCACCGATGAAGCTTCGTAGAAGTTTCTGGAAAAAACAAATTGCAGAACACATGAGTTCTTGGGGGTTGGATTTCTGGAAATCTGAAGTTTGCTGATGAATATTCGTGGATGAACGCGTTTGCTGTTGATGTGATCTGGACCTGAGTTGAAGGTCTTGACGAACACCGATGGATCTTTGATGAAGCCCTTGAAGGTTGATGCACTTGTACGATTTCCTGGAAAAAACGGTTGAAGATTCTTGAGTGCTCTTTGAAAAACGAGTTGAAGGTTCATCCTGTACATGACGAACACGTGATGACGATTCTGGGGAAGATCATGAAGGTTGATGATGAATCTTCATCGTTCTGATGAACTTCTGGGAACGTTTCTTGAAGGTGTTCTTAAATGTGGATGATCTTCAAAGATCTTGACGAATGCTGAATGAAGATTCAAGGAGCTTGATGGCGGTCTGGGAGATTCTGGAGTTTTCTGGGGGGTTTCCGGCGAGGTTGAGGTGGTGAACCTTGGGGAGGAAGATGAAGGGGGTGAATGTGGCCGGATTCTGGGGATGTAGGGGTTCTCCGGTGATGGCGCGGTGGCCGGAAGTTGGATCGGTTGCAGGTGGAAGATGGAGATTAGGGAGGAAGATGAAGATTATTGATTTTCTGGGTTTTGGTGTTCGCCGGTGAGGGGTACGGCGGCCGCCGGCCATGCAGGCCGGCCGGCGAAGTTTGACGGTGGGAGGCTGTGGGGATGGCACGTGGTAACAATGGTGGAGGTGAGGGGCTGCATGGTGGACATGTGGCTGAGAGAGAGGGCGTCTGGGTGTTGCATGCGATGAGGTGGCATGATGGTGATGCTGAAGCGTGGGCCCTCCCCCCGCGCCACACGTGGCTGGCTCTGCTTTAATAGCTGAGGTTCGCTGGAGGCTTCCAGAAGCTTCTGGAAGTTGTTGGATTGTGCTGGGAAGTGTTGGACGAATTCTGGACCTCTTGGACAAAAATGAACTGAATTCTGGACAAAAAAACTGCTAACTGGGCCTGCAAAAAAGGGAACTAAGGCCCAACGAAAATGCCATCAAAAAACACAAAAAACTGCATTAGCCCAATTACTAAACTAACCCTAATTAACTAACTAAACTTAATTAATCCTAAAACTCAATTAACTATTAATCTAATAATACCCTAAAAATCCTAACTATATTATATTCTATAAAACTATATTATTCTATCTAAAAAAGGTAAAATCTATTTAACTCTATTATTCTAAAAATGAATTAAAACATATTAAAACTATTTAAAATCTATTAAATTCTATACTGTTCTATATTATTCTAAAATGAAAAAATGCTATTTAAAAATATCTAAAATGCTTAAAAATCTATTAACTATTTAAAAAACTATTTAAAATCTACAAAATCTATATCAATATCTAAAATGATTAAATTCTTATTAAACTAATTAAAAGAAAACCAAAATAAAATCTATAATATTCTAAAAAAAGCTAATAAAATCCAGAAAAATCACCATAATTCCCAGAGGGACAAAATGAGCACCGAACGACACAAAAATAATCGGTAAAAATAAATGGGCACCGAAATATCCCAAAAATCGATTCTACCTATTAAACTGATTAAAAACACCTGAAACACGAGACGAGAGCTGTGATCCCAATAAAATCAATACCAATGCAAAATGCAATGTATGCAATATGCAGATGCGAATGTGGTCATGCGTCGAAACATCGAGTCAAATGCGAGACCCGGTTGGTCAAATTTTGGGGTGCAACACAATGTTATCTGAGAAGGGGCGTTACAAGGAAGTCCTCTGGGGCTTTTTTAATCCCCAATATGAGTCCGATCGTACTCGGCACGTCCTATTTCTCCCCGGCAGAATTGGTCTTTTCTTTCCAGCATTTATGTTGCTGGGGTGGTTCCTTAGCATTTGCATTTTTGCATAGCATCCTCCCAAATGCGTAGCATTTCCATTTCGTATGGAGCATTACGCTATTTTCAAGCATATGCATCTGAAGCATAAGCCAGGATTGGTATCTTTAAGACCGGATATCTTCTCAGCAGAGACTGTTTGATTCGAGGGGTTTTCGTGTTATCCGCGTCAGGATAGATCTTTGGGTTGGTTATTTTATCAGATTCTTCCCAGCTGAGTCGTTTGGTTAAACGTCTTCGCTCTCCCTAGGTGAGTCACTTGCGAGTGTTGTCTTCCCTGGTTAAGCCTGTTGTTCTTTTCCCCAACAGAGTTGTTCGATTTCCTTTGCAGAGTCCTTATTCCAACTTTTGGTTGGTCATCTTTGCTTTATTTCAACTCTTGGTTGGTGACCCAGTGGCGTTTGTTATTCCAACTTTTGGTGGTTAATCCTTATTTTCCTCAGCAAAGTCGGGGATTCCAACTCTTGGTTGGTACTCCCCAGCGTAGTTCAAATTATTGTGTTTGGTGTTCCAACTTTTGGTTGGCCTAGAAGGTGATCCCAACTGTTGGTTGGTAATCTCTGGTTTCCCCTCGCAGAGTCTTTGTTCTAATTCTTGGTTGGCAATCTTGTTAGCTGTTATTCTAACTCTTGGTTAGTAGCTGTTATTCTAACTCTTGGTTAGTAGCCTTTTATTCCAACTCTGGGTTGGTAGTTCTGGATGATCATCCCAACTTTTGGTTGGTAGTCTTCTGCGGTGGAGTCAGCTTCGTTTAGCGTCCCCGGCTATTCTAACTCTTGTTTAGTAGCTTTTGTTCCGACTTTTGGTCGATGAGGATTTTTCCTGGCGATCCTAACTCTTGGTTAGTAGCTTTGGTTCCGACTTTTGGGTCGATGAGGATTTTCCTGGTATCCTAACTCTTGGTTAGTAGCTATTGTTCAGACTTTTGGTCAATGATAATTTGTCCTGGTGATCCTAACTCTTGGTTAGTAGCTTTGTTTCCCAACTTTTGGTTGGATGTTACCCCCTACAGTTGTTATCCTAACTCTTGGTTAGTGATCTGTTGCTGGATGGGTTGTTGTTCTAACTTTTGGTTGGTAGTCCGCCCCCATTTCACAGCGGAGTCGTTATCCCAACTTTTGGTTGGTAAGGTTGGGTTGACGTTTTCCAGCTTTTGTTTGGTAGTCTTTGATTCCCCAGTAGGGTCGGTCTTGGAAGTTTGTTCATTTTTCAACTTTTGGTTGGTAGTCTTTGATTCCCCAGTAGGGTCGTAATATCTGGTTTGGTCGTCTGGTTGACGTTATTCCGACTTTTGGTTGGTAACCTTTATTCTCTGGTCATTGATTCCGAATTTTGGTCAGTATACTTCCCCAACGAAGTCGTCTCGCCATTTAAATTTTGGTTAGCGTTGTTCTAACTCTTGGTTGGTAGTGTGTGGCTTTATCCTCAGAGAGCAGCCCTTATCACATCTGTTGGATGGTATTGTCCGATTACCATCTTTTGATAGATGTTATCCTGTGCAGAGTCGTCTGGTTAATCCACTCTTTCCCCAGTGAAGTTGCTTTAAAGCTGTTTGGTTAATTTTCTCTTTTGTTCCCCAGCAGGTTTGTATCCCGACTTTTGGTTGGTATTTTGTGGGAGAGTTTGTTCTAACTCTTGGTTGGTATCTGTTGTTGGTTTCATCCCAACTTTTGGTTGGTATCTTTGGTTGTGTCCCAACTTTTGGTTGGTATCTAGAGTTTTTCATCTCAACTTTTAGTTGGTATTCTTTGATTGTTATCCCAACTCTTGGTTGACATCTTTTGGATAAAGTTCAGATCGTATTGGATTGTTATCCCCAGCGTGTCGTATTCCAACTTTTGGCTGGTAATCGTTGTTTTGCATCCCCGTAGGGTGAAAATTTCCGGGTTCTATTGTATTCAATCACCTTATACCCTGAATGTTTGAAAGCAAATGCTTTTCCTCCCTTCATGTTCAAGTTGTTTGAATAGGGGCAGCTGTAGCACCCCAAAATTTGCCTTTTCGTTTTGGCAGCATCTGGCTTTTGCTTCTTAGCATTTTTGCATTTTTTCTGCATTTGCATAGCATTCGCTCTTGAGACAGGGGATCAAGGTTTTCTCGTGGTTCAGTTTTCACCTCAGTGCATGAACCTAAACAACAAGCATCAGAGGCTTTGGCATTTATTTTGCCCAGCAGTCGGGCGACCGATTTTATTTTATTTTTGCAGGATACTCTCAGCTTAGAAAGCAGCATTCAAGCTATCACAATCATTTTCATGGTTATGATACTCAAAAGCAAGTTTCAGAAGTTGAACAGAGCTCAGAACAGTTGGAAACAGAAAAACGGGCAGATTTCCCTCTAAAAGGCGCCAAAATTCAAAATTTGAAGGTGTTAACCGATTAACCTATATGGTTAATCGATTAACCAAGTCAAAATCAGGTCAAATATGAAGTTTTGAAGGTGTTAACCGATTAACCTCTATGGTTAATCGATTAACCAGTGCAGATTTTGCCTTTGCACGTGAATTTTCAATACAAACCACTTTGGGGTCCAATTTTGGTCATGTGCAAATTTGATTTTCACTTTGGGAAGGATCTAGAACCTATTTGAAATTTGGTTAATTTCATTTTCCCTCCAAATGCCCATTCCTCATTCCAATCCAAATTTTTCAAACCATATTCCAAACCTTTCATTTGGATCCAAGCCTAAGTGATATTTAAGTGATCCACTCCAAACCAAAAGAAAAGAAATCTCTCATAATTCATTCTCATTTTTCAGAATTGATCTCATTCTCTCTCAATTTTCAAACTCCAAAACCCTCACCAAATCTCTTCTCATTGAGATCATTGATTCTTCATTGGAATCCTTGATTTCTAAGAGTTAAACCTTCATCCATTCTCTCTATTGAATCAATTTCTTCATCTCAATTAAACCAGAAGAGTCGCCACCTTTCGTTATTTATCCCAAAGAGAGGGAAAGTAAACGATCAGAAAAAACTGACGAAAAAGGGAAAGACAAGGTCATCGCAACTAAGTCCTGGATTTGGGAGTCAGTTACGCAAGGGGAAGGTGTGAGCACCCCTCACGTCCGTTGTACTCGACGGGATCCACGCTTGTTGTCTATCTAAGGGTGTGTTTAATCTATCTAACTAAAGGCTCACAGGTCAAAAGGAAAGAAAAAGAGACTTGGCAGAGCGTCGCCGCTCTGTGCCTACGTATTCCCTCGTGCAATGGGAAAGTCAGAGTCAACGTAGTTCGGCTAACTACAGGCGAAAGGAGGGGGAAGGTTGCTCGCCAAGACATCGCGTTTTGTGCCTACGTATTCTCATCTAGTATGAGAAATCAGAGCAAACGTAGTTCGGAATGACACGAAACCATATGTTGATTAAGTATTTTAACCGAGTAGGGTTAAACCTCCATTCCAGTAGTTAGGGACGATGTCTGTATGCGGTAGAACTGAAGCTTAACAACACTCTTTTCTGAAAAAGGTTTTCCGATTAATCCTAAAGGAAAAAGGTTTGAAGTTTTGTTTGTATTTTTTAGTGAAGTGAATTAATTCGGTTTGTTATTCACGTTGCACTAAAGACTATGACATAGGAGCGAATGCGTCGTGTATCGCCCCCAAACAGGACGTACACTAAACACTCTAGATAAGCGAGAGGAGACCCCTCACTCATCATTTCCCATGTAGCTTAAGGCTCGTAGCGCGCAACATTCATCGCATTTATTAGATGAGTTAGAATTGTTTTGAGATGAGAAGAGAGACGCACAGAAGGTCTAAGGGAAACTCGGCCCTAACGTTGTCATGCAAAGTGGTCCTAAGGTTGGGATAAAAAGGGGAAACATCTACCCTAATGTTAGCATGCTTGGATTGAACGCCTAATGTCTCTCCTACTCCCATCCTAAACGGAGGGACTAAGAACCTTATGGGGATCATGGCAAAAAGCACAAGATAAAACCAAGTAAATTCAATCACAAGTAAGAAATGCACACATGAAAATGCACACTTAGAATGGAGGGAGGGAGGAAAAATGTGTGGGGCAGCAGCCGCCAGAAGCGCATCTCGACCTCAACAGCGATGCGAAAATGATGCAAACATCAAGGAAAGCGCAAAAGATGAAAACAAACAAACATGCAAAAATCATCACCTTGAACCACATCCATAAGCATGCATTCAAGTGGAAAAGAACATGAATGTCGGTGAAATATCAATTAAACAGTCAAAACAGCGACATGTATCCCAAAACATTTCACTTTTAATGCATCATATCGAATTACGATGATTCGAAGTGAAACGGTACTCAAATAAGCAAGCAAAACAGCAAAACAGACCCACTAGCACAATGTTAATCGGTTAACCCTAGGGGTTAATTGGTTAACACCCTGTTAACGTTTAAAAAATTTGAAAATTTGAACTGGTTAATCGGTTAACCATATGCGTTAACCGATTAACGCTTTGAAAACTTTGAAAAATCTGGAAATCTGTAATGGTTAATCGGTTAACCATATGCGTTAACCGGTTAACACTGTGCCAACAGCAAAAAATCAGCAACAGAACAACATATGCAGCAAATAAGCACTTATCCGATCAACCGGATGATCGCATAATCACTTAATCACGAAATTAAATCAGCAAACCATGATCCAAACAACATGTAAACAGATCTAAACAGCAACATCCACAATCATGTCAACCAAAATTCAATCGAATATGAAAATCAACATGATCATGCAAATAAGCTCAAAAATGCTATGGATCTAGAATTCCAACCTTCGAAGCGGAGAATTGCTTCGGTTAATGTTGAATTAACTAAAATCGAACAGATCCAATGCTAGAAGTCCGGAATACTTCAAGATCCACACCAATTCTTGTAGTAGCAATGGAGATCCTTCAAGATTAATCCAAAATAAGCCAAATAATCACTTCCAAAATCACTTCCAGATTCAGATCCAATTGTGCACGACAATTGGATGATGAAATCACTTCGATGAAGATGATGGATGGAGGTTTGAGCTCAAGAATTCATTGATTCCAAGGAAGAATCAAAGAATTCAATGGAAAAGAGCTTTGAGTGAAGGTTTTGGAATTGGAAAATTGAGAGAAAATTTGAGAGAATTGAGATGAATTCTGAAAAATGGGTGTGAGAAATGAAGATTAGCTAGCTTTGCTTTGGAATGAATCACTTAAATATCACCTAGGTTTGGATCCATAGGAAAGGCTTGGAAATTGGTTTGTGAATTTTGGTTTGGGATGAGGAATGGGATTTTGGAGGGAAAATGAAATTAATCAAATTCCAAATAGGTTCTAGATCCTTCCCAAGTGTAAAATTTGAATTCAAGTGATTAAAATTGGCCCCCAAATGGCTCTGCATTGCAAATTCACGTGCAGAGGCAAAATCTGCACTGGTTAATCGATTAACCATATAGGTTAATTGGTTAACACCTTTAAAACACCTCACATTGACCTAATTTGACTTGGTTAATCGGTTAACCATATGCGTTAACCGATTAACACCTTCAAAAATTTGAATTTGGCGCCTTTTCAAGGGAAATATGCACATTTGCCCTGTTTCGACTGTTTGGAGCTCTGTTAAGCTTCTGAACCTTGTTCTTGAACGTTATCACTGTAAAAATGCTTGACATGAGCCTGAGTGCTGCCTTCTGAACTTTCGTTACCCTGCAAAATAAAATAAAACTGGCCGCCCGACCGCTGGGAAAAATAAATGCCCGGGCCTCTGATGCTTGCTGTTCGTTGTTCAGTCTTTTGTGCCGAAATGAACCTGAGCCACCGGAATGCCTCGACCCCATGCCTCAAGATCAAATTCTATGATATGCGAAAAAAGAAAAATGCAAAGAAACAAAAGCCAGTTAAGGTTAAAATGAAAGGGAAAATTTTGGGGTACTACAGCTGCCCTTATTCAATCGACTTGAACTTGAAGGGATGAGAGCATCGGCTTTCAAACAATCAAGGTAAAAGATGGTTGAATAACAAAGAACCCGGAAATTTGCCACCTGCAGAAATAAACTGCAAAATCTGATTGGGGATAGACATCTCTGGAAGTAGCTGAATCTAATACACATCTGTATACTCCGCTGAGGAAGAGAGAAACTTAACCAAGTAACTCTGGTGAAGAAAACAAGAGAAATTTAAACAATAACTTTGTTCTGGGACAAAGAGAAACTTAACCAAGTAACTCTGTCGAGGAGACACCTAAGATGAACTTGTCCATCAAAGCTGTGCCAAGGTCTGAATACCGTATCGGATGAAGGGTAACGCTTCAAATTATCGGAATCTGGATATTCAACGAACATAATGAATCGACGAGATTTGCCGGAGTCTGAATACTCAATGTAATGACCGAAATCTGGATATTTGACAGACAAAGGAACCAGAGCCTGAATGCTTAAGAATGACCAGAGTCTGGATACTCGACGGACACAGTGAATCAATACACGAATCACCGGAGTATGGGTACTCAACGAACAAATCGGAGTCTGAACGCTCAACTAAAATGACCGGAGTCTGGGTACTCAATAGACCAAGGGATTCACAAATTGGAAATTTTCCGGAGTCTGAACACTCGCCGAACAAAAAACCGGAGCCTGAATGCTCAATGCGACAACTGGAGCCTGGATGCTCAATGAAATTGGAGACTTACTGGGGATTTACCAGAGTCTGGATACTCGACGACGTCGATCGGAATCTGAATACTCAATGGACAAAGAAATACAACCCGAATTGGAAATTCACCGAAGTCTGAATACTCGACGGAGAAACCGGAGCCTGAATGCTCAACAAAATAGCCGGAGCCTGGGTGCTCGACGAAGCTTGACCGGAGTCTGGATACTCGACGGACGAAGAAACATTCATTATGGCTTTAATACCACCTGAGTTTGCAAAGATACCATCCATCGACGTCAGACGACACCGTAGAGGGAAATAACACAAGTCGGGGTCTGGACACCAAGCGGGCTAACCGGAGCTGCCATGGTCTAGATACCATGTGAGTTTAAGAGCACCATCTCAAACTGCTGGAGTCTGAATACTGCACGGACAAAATGAATCAATAAAGTCTGCCGGAGCCTGGATACTCGACGACACAGGAACATACTTCTGCAATTGGAGTTTGCCGGAGTCTGGATACTCGACGTCATTGACCGAAATATGAATACTCAACAGAAAAAGAAAATATGTCTGACATCACCATGATCTGAATACCACAACTGTCTTTACTGGAGTCTGGGTACTCGACGGAAAGAGAAAAAACATCAACAATTGGGGACTAACCGGAGTCTGGGTACTCGACGGACAGAGACAATCATCACAAATACTCATCAAGGTCTGACTACCAAATGAGTCCCAAAACAACATAATCAGCTGAAATCCGATGATACTGTTGGGCAATAACGTAAGCTGGGGTCTGGATACCACGCGGGCTAACAAAAGCTGCCACGGTCTGGATACCAAGGGCAAAAAGATCAATTCTCCGGGGAATACACCTGAAACACAGAGATAACAACCTGGCTTATGTTTCACATGCGTATGCTTAAAAATGACGTAATGCTCCACACGAAATGGAAATGCTACGCATTTGGGAGGATGCTAATTCAAAATACAAATGCAAAAGAACCACCCAGCAAAATAAATGCTAGATAGAAAACCAACACTGTCGGGGAGAGGAAACGACCCTGCCGGGGATAGTTAGCACATGCCAGTAAATTGGACTTACTGGGAAAGAAAACCTTGGATTGCCCTCTGGAACAAAACCTGGGTAGTACTGCTCTTCCAAGAAAAAAAATCCACTCCGCTGGGATTAAATCACATCCTGCTGAGAAAAACGCTCTGGATGGCCTTCCAGAATACAACTCTTCTGGGAAATCGAAAAACTCGGTTGGGAAACAAGCGACCCTCTGCTTAAATCAAACCCCTTCTGTTGAGGAAACCGACCCTACATGAAAAATACAACCAACCGCCTGAGGTTGACTTTACTCCGCTCGGGAAATCAGCCCTGAATGGCATTCTAGAAAACTCCATCCTGCCTGGGAAAGAAAATCCACTCTGCTTGGGATTCATCAGGTATCAACCTGTCTTGCTGAGAAATATCAGATACTCCTACTAGGAACTCCATTCTACTGGGGAAATCTCACACCCCTGTTCTACCACTTACTCTGGCGAGGGAATCAACACTGCACTCTACTAGAGAAAATCCTGAATACCGATATTACTCGGAAAATACCTGAATGTCGACTCCGTTGGGAACGAGCGTCATAGACGTTGCATCCGCTGAAGAAGAATATTGGTTTACAAACTACCCTACCGCTGAGGGAACCACTTCTATACTGCTCTGCCGGGAAAAACTCCACCCTACTGGGGATTCACTTTCTCACGAAAACAAAGCTTTGTTCTGGTGGAGGTACACCATTTCAGACTTGATAATCGGACTCCGCAACCACTTCACTGGGGAAGCAAAATCTCTGCTATTCGGAAGCAAACATCCTCGTTGCTCATGCCTGACTGCATTCGACCTGTTGGGACGAGTCCATTATGCCAAAGCTATCAAACTTAACTTGTTGAGAATACCCGGCTGAAAACAACTGCCATTTGCTGCGATTTTGAACTGTTGAGGACAAGAAAATCTCCATCGGCGGAGGACAACCCTGCTGACCTGCAACAAAGAAAAGACCCCAGAAATGTTCTATATGCGAAATGGTTACCTTAGTTACCATTCATGATACTTGCTGCTCAAGCAAAGTCAGCACTTTCGTTATGCTCTGTACAACCTCTTGCTTTTACCTGCAATGTTTACCAAAATAACAGACATTTCGCAAACAAAATAGTAAAACGAACAAAAAAGAAAGCTCTTTGACTGAAGTGAACACTTTATTGATGAACGGCCTGTAAATAGGCGAATTACAATTCAGATGCAATTCCTGAAAAGAGGTAATTGCTCAAAAACAAGAAAAATAATACAATATACAAATGTCGGCAATGTGGAAATAGACAACCACCATGTGTCGATTTGGCTATGACCTGTATGTCTTCGATGTTCCCCATGTTTTGTCTTCTGACAAGACTGACTGGACTGATTCCTTTCCTTCGGGATGACTGCTCACAAGCTTACAGATTGAACACAGACCGTGATCATTTTCTTTTTAAATCCCTAACTTTTGCCTAGACCGCCCTTTCGGGTTTTCAATCCACCAGGATACCCATTTTTTCCAAAGTCGCCTTTTTAGGTTTTCAACTTTGCGGGTTCATTCTTTTATCTTTTATCCCTAATTTTTTCCCGAACCCGTTCTTTTTGTGGTTCGCCAGGATGCCTCATTTTTTCCTGGACTTTTTCTTTTTCTGTCCAGCGGGTCTCTTTAAGCAAAGTATTTTTTAACCACGTCCGCGTTCACAGGGGACGAAAAATCTTCACCATCCATGGTAGATAGAAATAAGGCTCCGCCAGAGAAAACCTTTCTTACCACATACATACCTTCATAATTAGGAGTCCATTTTCCCCTGTGATCTGTCTGAGGAGGAAGGATCCTTTTCAACACCAAATTACCCGTCTGGAAGCACCGAGGATGCACTTTCTGATCAAAGGCTTTCTTCATCCTACTCTGGTACAACCGGCCGTGAGCAATGGCTTCCAATCTCTTTTCATCAATTAAGCTCAGCTGATTCAACCTGGTTCGCACCCATTCAGCTTCGTCAAGCTTTACATCCGACAATACCCTTAAAGAAGGAATCTCCACTTCTAATGGTAGGACAACTTTCGTACCATACACCAGTGAGAAAGGAGTTTCCCCGGTTGATGTACGCACTGAAGTAAGATAACCGTGAAGGTCACAACCATCTTATGCACAATCTTCTTGATATTCTTATTAGCTGCCTCAACAGTGCCATTCATCTTCGGACGATATGGAGAAGAATTGTGATGTTCAATCTTGAAACTCTGACACAGTTCCTTCATCATTTTGTTATTCATATTTGAACCATTATCAGTAATGATTCTCTCAGGAATTCCATAACGATAAATGATGTCCTTCTTTATGAATCGGGCAACCACCTGTTTCGTGACATTGGCAAAGGACGCTGTTTCTACCCACTTCGTAAAGTAATCAATCGCGACCAGAATGAAGCGATATTCATTAGAAGCAGTCGGCTTAATCTTTCCAATCACATTGATTCCCCACATGGAAAAATGCCAAGGAGATGTCAACACATTCAGAGGAGCCGGTGACACATGCACTTTGTCTGCATAAATCTGGCAGTTATGGCATTTTCTGGCGTATTGAAGCAATCAGATTCCATAGTCATCCAATAATACCAAGCTTTCAATAATTTTCTAGCCATTGCATGTCCATTGGAATGAGTATCGAAAGAATCCTCGTGAACTTCCTCCATCAACAGATTTGCTTCAAGTTCATCAACACAACGCAGCAGGACCATGTCGAAATTTCTCTTGTAGAGCACATCATCCTTATTCAGATAAAAATTTCCAGCTAACCTCCTCAGAGTCTTTTTATCCTTGCGGGATGCCCCAGATGGGTACTCTTAAGTCTTGAGGAAATGCTTGATATCGAAATATCAAGGCTTTCCATCTGATGCTTTCTCAATTGCAAACACAAAAGCAGGTCTATCAAGACGCATAATGGTGATAACAGGAGTTTCATTCCAGAAATTCACTTTGTACATCAAAGATAGCGTTACCAAGGCATCCGCCATCTGATTCTCAGCCCTCGGCATATGATGGAAATCAACTCTACCGAAGAAAGGCAGCAGTCTTCTTGCATAATCTCTATAAGGCACCAGGTTGGCCTGACGAGTTTCCCACTCTCCTTCGATTTGGTTAAAAACTAACGCTGAGTCACCGTACACATCCAGATTCTTAATCCTCATATCAACAGCCTCTTTTAAACCCATAATACAAGCTTCATACTCGGCTTCATTATTGGTGCAGGCGAATGCCAATCGGGCGGTGAACAGCATATGAGAACCGTGAGGAGTAGTAATGATCGCACCGATTCCATTACCATATAAATTAACCACTCCGTTGAAAACTAGTTTCCACTGAGATCCAATCTCAGGCCCCTCGTCAGGTAAAGGCTCATCACATTCTTTCATCTTCAAAAACATGACGTCTTCATCTGGGAAATCAAACTTCATCGGCTGATAATCCTCAATTGGCTGTTCCGCGAGATATTCCGACAGAACACTTACCTTAATGGCTTTTTGGGAAACATACTGAATATCATACTCTATTAACACCATTTGCCATCGGGCAATCCTTCTGGAGAGTGCTTGCTTTTCAAAGACGTATTTGATCGGGTCCATCTTTGAAATCAATAGGGTTGTGTGGTTTAACATATACTGTCTCAAACGCTTAGCAGCCCAAGCGAGTGCACAACATGTTTTTTCCAGCATTGAGTATCTTGACTCACAATCAGTGAATTTCTTACTCAGGTAGTAGATGGCATGCTCTTTCCTACCTGACTCGTCCTGTTGACCGAGCACACATCCCATTGAATTCTCAAGAACTGTGAGGTACATGATCAGTGGTCTCCCTACAACTGGAGACATGAGTATCGGAGGTTCCTGCAGATATTCTTTTATTCTTTCGAATGCTTTCTGGAAATTTTCATTCCACCTGACCGTTTGATCTTTTCTTAGCAATTTGAATATTGGTTCACAAGTGGCTGTAAGATGAGATATAAACTGTTGTACCCTAAAATTTGCCCACCGGTTTTCCGACTTTAACTGACTTTTGCTTCGTTTTCATCTGCATATCATTTAGGTCACATTTTGCCCGTGTTATCAGCCGGATTGAATTTATCAGGATT
The DNA here is from genome assembly GCA_963859935.3 of Lathyrus sativus. Lineage (NCBI taxonomy): Eukaryota > Viridiplantae > Streptophyta > Magnoliopsida > Fabales > Fabaceae > Lathyrus > Lathyrus sativus. The sequence continues at coordinate 42,947,029 of OZ012739.1, forward strand.
TTAGCCGCTCTGCTCGCGTTCTAGGCGATTCAAATTAATTCAAACGAGAAATTCAGTATCAAAATCGAGCGAAAGTCGCTCTCTTTTTATGATTCAATCCGTGTCGATAATATCAGCGCATTTCGGTGCTCGCCCGTTTTTCCATGATATTTTTGCATTTTTATGGCTATTTTTGTTTTATGTTTAATTATTTAGGAGATATTTTAAATAGGATTTTAATATTGTTTTTTTAAATAGATAGATTTATTTTCCTTTTATTTAAATTTGTTTAATTTGTTTTTAGATAATTTTTAGAAATTAATCTTATTAGAGTAGTTTTTTTTAATTTAATTGATTTTATTTGAAATAGTTTTCTTTTTATAAAAAATAGGAAATAGATTTTATTATCAGCTTTTATAAATTTATTTAATTAGTCTAAGTTCAATTTAGAGTTAATTAGGATCAATTTAATTTAATTTCAATGTTTTAGTTAGATGTAGCTAATTAGTTTTTATTAGTTAGTTAGAATATTTTTTGTTGTTAGTTAATATTGATTTTACATTAATTAGGATTAGTTTATTATTATTATTATTATTATTATTCAGGCTTATTAGGGGTTAGTTTTATAAGTTAGAATTTGACTTGAACAATTAGCGTGTAATTCATCAGCATTTATCATTCTAATCAGTCATCATTAGTCCATTAATCTTTAATTATTTTGTCTTAAGCCTGCCATGTGTCACATGCCTATTTATACGGTCACTATTCACTTCCTCCTTCAGGGAGATTGTCGCTACTGCGAAAATCGACACCGACTGAACAGAAGAGTCGCCACCGTGCGTTATTTATCCCAACGGAGGGAAAGGAAACGCTCGAAGTAAACCTACCACAAAGACGGGAAAGGAATGGTCATCGCAACCAAATCCTGGATTCGGGAGTCGGTTACGCAAGGGGAAGGTATTAGCACCCCTCACGTCCGTCGTACTCGACGGGATCCACGCTTGTTTTCTGGTACGGATTGTTATTCTATCTATTCTACAGGTCTGGGGTTAAAAGAAAATAAAATGACTCGGCAAAGTATCACACTTTATGCCTACGTATTCCCGTCTGGAACGAGAAATCAGAGTCAACGTAGTTCGCCTACCTACGGGAAAGGAGGGGAAGGTTGCTCGCTAGGATATCGTATCCTATGCCTACGTACTTTCATACAGCATGAAAGATCAGAGCAAACGTAGTTCGGGCCACGTACGACACAAGCTTGTCTTGATTGTTTTTATCCTTCTGAAAAAGGTTTTCTCCTGATTACGGGTCCAAGCAGACAAAAATGACTCTTTGGTTGGTTTACAGTCTTTTACGCAAGAACTGTTTTTTTTATGGTGTTTGAAATGTTTATTGTGTTTTTTGATTGTTTTGAGATAGAAGAGAAACAACAACTCTAAAACCTATGGTTGAAAAGGGGAATCAAATCTATCCTAATGTTGTCATGCATGGGTTAACACCTAATGTCTGTCATATTTCTCTCTTGCGCAGAGAGAAACAGAGATCCTAAGGGGATAAACGGAAAAGCAACAACATATATACAGTAAAGCAGTAAAATGCATGAATGCAGCAGTACAAGCGAGGCAAGGGAGTCCCACTCAACCTCGAACCTAGAAAACAATGGGCAAAGTGAAACAACTTCACTTCAACCCTATGGGGAAAATTAACAAACAATACAGTCAAGAAACTCAAACAATACATCAACAGCTCTAAACAACACCAACAGCTCTAAACAGCAAAATCTGATAGAAACAGCAACAAGTCACCAACACCTTCAAGCAAGGTCTTCATCCATCTACAAGCTTCAAATAAGCATCCAATCTTCAAGAAAAACAGCAAGCTACAACAAGCAGAAACTCTAAACAGTAGACAGCATCAAACAGCTAAGCAGTAGTAAGTCCTACTTCAAACAGTTGCACAGCTCTGACAGCACCAGCTCCTTCTTCTAACAGTCTTCAAGGCAATGAACTTTATCCTTAATCTTCAAGGGCTTCTTCAAAGCAAGCTCTCCAACAGAGAAATGATTATAAGAGGATTTGGAATGTTAAACAGTCTGTTGCACACCAAAGGTGGCCTACAGAAAGCTAACATAATACAGACTGTTTCTCTCAAAGTTCTATCTCCTAGATATAGTCACTAATCCTTCCAAAGGATGGATGTGAGTATTAAGGAGAGACTTTTAATCATTGAGAAGAATGGAGGCAAAAGAAACCATCCATGTTTATGAAGAAAATTTCTATTCTAAGGCTCCGCCTATACCCTATGTCCTATGGTCTTCAAACAACTCCAAGCAAGCCAAACAATCTTCATCAAGCTTTGATTTTGATCTTCAACCTTGTCTTCATTAGGCTCCACCATCATGCTCTTCAAACCAAGCCCACACCCCCAAGCAAATGCCCAAAAAGCCCATACAACAAAATAAATCCCAAAAATGGGCAAACCAAACAATCACACAATGGTAAAATATACTAAAAATAGTAATATAATATTTACAAGCCTAATATTAATTCTAAGGGAAGTACTATATCTACCCTATATACCCCATAGGTCCCTAATCAATTATTAAAATACCCCAATTATACTACAGCTAATCTTAATTGTTTTTGAACTAAATTCTATACTAAAAGTTTTTTATGTACACTAATGTATTAACCTAAAATCATATTAAAACTATCCTAAAAAAAATTCTACTATTTTTATTATATACACTATTTTTGCTAAATTTTTATCTATGTCTTTTATTACATTATCCTAAAGAATATTAAAACCTAAACTATGTTAGTATTTTCCTTACTATATTAAACTGTTACTATTTCCTAATGTTTTATTCTACAATTTTAACCTAAAGTTTTATCCTAAGGCATACTAATATCTACATACTAATATTAATATATATTTTTTTTATGTTTTTAATTATCTTTTTTTTTTATCCTAAAGTTTTTTTTTAATCCTAGTATTTTTTATATTACATTAAACTACTTGTTATTATTCTAAAAACACTATATTCTAATATTAATCCTAAAGGTTATACTAATGTTAATCCTAAATTTACCCTAATGTGATTGACAAAACTAAATCAAAATATTAAAATAAAGCATTAAAAAGAAACAAATTGAATGCTCGAGGGGTGTACATCACAACAGAAGGTTTTAATAGGAACAAAAAGCAGGCCCAACCCCTGTATCTCTAACCTTCATCCAGACATGGGGGGCGGAGCAAAGGAAAGGGTGTAAGCAGTAACCTACACTTGGGCCTAATGTTAAGCCTGTCAGCAAAACAAAACCAGGCTGAAGGGGGTGGGGGTATACTGAGCAACGCAGGGAAAGTATCTAGCAAAGGAAATTGTGGGCTTACGTTAAGCCCGTTACCGACCCAAGCTCCTTAACCTAGTAAACAAAATCCCTACTACGCTCTTAGAAACGTCTCACTGTTCACTCATTGCCAAAACCCTAAACGGCGCTCCATCACTCACTCATTCTCAAACTGAAACCAACCTTCAAACCCTAATGTTCATCAGCAACAACAATCTAAACTATAACCCCAATCTCGTTCTCGAATCAACATCAGCAAAAAGAAACCTCAAGACGAAACCAATGATATCCACGGTTCGTCAAAACACGTACTCAGCTCAAATAACCTAACATTCACATCACAAATCTTCCAAGCTCAAACCTAGTTCACGATATTCTGCCCTAACCGTTCACACTAACTAACCTCCAGAATCTACATCTATCAGACTTATCACTAACATGCAAGAAAAGAGAGTAATAGAAATGAAAACCTGGATGAGTGCGTTGCTGAAGATTTACAGAGGAATTAGAAGATTCTTGGCGATCTTGAAGTTCAAGGAGGATCTATGAAGCGTTGAGGAAATCTGGAGAAACAAACTCTGAAGAACGCGCACGGTGATCTTGGAGGAAAATCTCGGACTGAATCTTGAAGAAAGACGACGGTGATAGTTTCTGGCAATTCAGTGATGAAGACGAACAGAGATCAAAGAAGATCTGGGCGCAAAACTTGGACGTTGAAAGATGAAGTTATCGCTGATGAATGTTGTCGTTCAGGGAAAATTGTTGAAGATCTGGAAAAATTGGTATATTGCTGATGAAGATGAATATTCCGGCGACGGTTGCGTTTTCCGGCGAAGGGAAGATTAAAGTGGAGGATGAAGATCCAAAGTGCTTGAATGATTTTCTGGAAAGATCCAGATTCTGGCGAGATTGGCGAAGTCCGGTGGCAGTTGCGGCGGCTATGGGAGTCTCCGGCGGCCGTGCATGTACTCCGGTGAGAGATGTGTTAGTGCGTTCCAGGTGTGACGCATGCAGCGTGTGGTGGTGGCGGTGAGCTCTGAATGTGACAAGTGGCAACGAGAGAAAGTGGAAAACGCAACGCGTGGCAAGGAGGGAAGTTAGTGGGTTGAGTGTGCTGGCAAAATTCTGAGAAGTGGCTGAAGGAAAGGACTACGCGTGGCAATGATCATTTATAGACAAGTGTCCAATTCTGGGCTTTTTCTGACTATTTTTTGGATAATGGTCCAATGATTATGAGACTAATGAAATGTTAACATTGATTAAACAAAACAAAAACGTGATTAATAAAGTGGATTAAAAATTAAAAAAAAAAAGGATTAACGTGAGGGATTAAACGTGATTAGTGGAAATTGGTAAACTGAATTAACAACACTTAATGGAAATGAAAGTCTAATGGACTAATGACTAACTAATACTTCTAAAAAAGATTAAAATCTATTATTATTCTAAAATTCTATTTGAAACCCAATATTCTATTAACAACAATAAACTAAATTCTAAGAATTATATTAAATCTATATTAAGTCTAAAAAGAAAAAGGAACTAATATCTATTAATTCGAAAAAAAATTATATCTAAAACTATTAATATTCCATTAAAAAAATCTATACTATTAATCTAATAAAACCTATAAAAAGAAATCTATTAAATTCTATATTATATTCAAAAATCTTATTAAACTCTAAGAAAATATCTTCTATAAAAAAAACTATTAATTTCTATATCCAGATTAAAATCTATATCTAAAACTATTACTATTAGAGAAATCTATTTAACCTATTTAATTCCAAAAACTATTATTAAAGTGCTAATAAAACCTCAAACAATACCTAGAAAAAATCTACAAAATCTTGCACAAGCAAATAAAGCGAATAACTCTGATATGAGACCGGACTGAAATAAATGGCAGACTCCAGCCATCAAAATACCCTCAAATGGCAGTATAAGCTGAAAACGCTGAGAAGCGCACAATTTCCCGAAAATGAAACTCCGATTATCTGGACTGGTCTGAAACGTCCGACCGGTGAGAATTAGGCTGTACTCCCGATATTATCAGTATGATTGAAACAATGCAATGCGTATGGTATGAGAATGTGAATGCACCAATGAGCCGAAACATAAATCAGGTAAAATAAGTTGGGCAAATTTCAGGGTGCAACAGAGACCAACCCTAATTCCTTCAGCCTCAAAACCCTAACCCTAATATTTGCAGCCGCCCCAACTCTCCCCTCTCAACTTCCTTCAAACATTCAACACCAACAACCATCCATTGTTGAACTTCATCACCAACAACCTCCAATCTTCTCCTTCAAAAAACTCGCCCAGAACTTACCCTGCTCTTCTCCATTTTCGGATACCACTTTCAACATCCAACCAACAACCGTAACATCACCGTGAATCACCCAACATTTCCCATAACCCATCTTCATTTCGAAACACAAGCCATTTGCCTGCACCTCCACAAACTTCGAACCACCGTGAAAACCAGAAAACCCACTCACATTCATCTTCCTCGCAATAACACAAACGCCATAACCTTCCTTACCACCATTCTTTGCCGAAATCGCGACGGATCTGTCTTCAACACAACCTTCAAGCTCAGAATCCTCAACTCGCTTTTGAACATTCAAGAAACAATCCACCTCCAGAAAACCCAACTGTTCTTCCAAACCTCCGTTTCCGCTTGATTCAAGCTCCATCCACCATCAACGACCTTCAAAATCCCGTCAAACCCGTTAATCTCCATTAACAAACCTTCCTCCATTTTCTTCCAAAACACAACGAAGCCTATTCAAGCTTACCTAAGATCAGAAATCAACCTAGATCTTCTTCCTCCATCGTTTTTCGAATCACCATCAGCACGCGAACTCCAACACCGTGAAACCCAGCTCACGCAACAACCTCTGACCGCCGTTCATCCATTCCAGCAACATCCGCCTTCCTTCACAAACCATTCAACAATAAACCCCAACATCATCCTTCAAACCCCAAATCAATCTAACCTAAACAAACCCAGAAAGTAAACCCAAAAACCCAATGAACAAACTTAATCCAAAACTCTATCCTATTTCTCAAACCCAGCCGACCAACTCAAATTTGAAAACCGTGAAAACTCTGAAATCCATCTTCACCACAAACGAAACTTTTAAAACCCAGATCTTCTCCAACATAACACCACAAACAACTTCAACCACGCGTAAACCTCCTCACCACTTCCACCATAACACCTTCATTAACGTCACCAAAGCCTTCACTCGTAAACCCAATCCACACCTTCAACACCGAAAAAAACTCAACAACAAATCACGGTGAAAACTATCCAAACCCCACCACAGAGTTTCTTCAATGAACCTAGAAACCGAATGAGTCCATACCGCACCTTCAGAAACACGAACAATAACCAAATCAGAAACACATTTTCGCACGACCATAGAACCAAACGAGCAGAGTCTGAGATTGAGAGAGACTCGGTGAGATTGAGAGAGTTTTTCTGAATTGATTTTGAGAGGGAGTAGTTCAGAGAGAGTGAGTTTGAGGCATGCGAAGAAGAGGATTTTCTTTTTATTTATTATTTTGTTGTTTTTATTTCAGGTTATTTGATTCGGGCCTCACGGCCCATTTCATTTGGGTTTCTACCTTTCCACTGCTTCATCTTACCCCCTCCCTTGTTTTTAAAATTAAACATATTATTATTATTATTATTATTATTATTATTATTATTATTATTATTATTATTATTATTTATTATATATATATAAATCGTATTTAGTAAATGTATTAGATTAGTTTTAGTTTAAAAAGTTTTATTAACATATTTTTATAATTTTCTGTTAGATTTATATTAGAGTTTTTATGTATATTGCTTTTAGAATTTATATATTATTTTCTTTTTAAGTTTATAATGTCAGAGTTTATAATTCATTTTATTTTTAGAATTGAATTCTATTTTCATTTGTTATTGGGCATTTTGTCCCATTTTTTTTCCTGCTTTGGTCGATGAAGAAGTTTCCACCGTTTAGCCGTCAAATTATCGACGTGAAAAAAAAGATCCGAGACCAACTTTTTCTCTCTCTATTTTCGACATTTATTCATCTTTGTTTTATTTTTCACTGTTTTTGTCGATGATGAGACTTCCGTAATTCATTACCAGTCAAATTATTGATGAATAATGTTGGATCCGAGACCACTTCTTTCTCTCCTCATTTCTCTTCATCTTTCGATTTTATTTTGACTTTTGGTGATCGATGAAGTCTTGTAAGACGAGATCCCACTGTTTTTGGTCTGTGCGACATAATTCAATTGGAGAACGATCCTCAATATCGTCTCTCTATCTTGTCCATAGCACGGAAATCGATACGCGACCTCTTAAAGTTTAACTTCCCTTATAAGTCGAGCTATGACTGTTTAGCGTCACATTGGTCCCGATTTAAAGCATCATCAAGGACCAAAAGAGGAGAAGATTGGAATGGAGCTTGCGCACAATGTCAAGGGTCAACGGAACCACTCCGTTCGGTAACATCTTTCTAATTCAAGTCTTTTAAGCAACTGCCGAGCGTTGTGAGTTCTAGCAATAGATACGTGGGAAATGATGAGTGGGGGGCCTCCTCTCATTCTTCTAGGGTGTTTAGCGTATGTCCTTTGGACAATATGCGACGCATTCACTCCTACGTCTAGGTTCTAGCGTGTGTGTCCCGAGTTCCTTCCCGTTTAGGCGTGTTAGGCCTGCTTCCTCTTTTCTCTCGCCCCCGTGAGATCGAAACTCTTCTCTCGCCCTCCTGCAATCGAGACTCCTTTCTCTCGCATCCTGGCGATTGAGATCCCTTCTCTTGCCCCCGTGCAATCAAGACCGTTTTCCGTAGTTAGCCGAACTACGGCTGCTCTGATCTCTCATATCTGTTGAGAGTACGTAGGCATAGGATTGCGATAATCCTAGCGAGCACACTTTTACTTTTTCCCCCTTTAGGTAACCCGTACCTTTAAACTAATGACATACTACGTCCGTTCTACCGCAAACAGGTAATGCCTAAGTCTCCAATGGTCGAGCAGCAATACACCTAACTGGTAGAATGTGTACGCTAGTATCGTCCACCTCTTCTCTCGTTCGCGTACGATCGAGAACACCCTGTTTACCCGTAGTTAGCCCGAACTACGTTTTCTCTGATTTCTCGTACCATACGAGGATACGTAGGCACAAGATGCGATGTCTTGGCGAGCAACCTTCCCCTCTTTCACCCATAGTTAGCCGAACTACATTGACTCTGACTTCTCACTTCAAATGAGATACGTAGGCACAAAGCGCCGATGCTTTGCCGAGTCACTTTCCCTTTCTTTCGTCCCCGAGACCTTTAGCATAGATAGATTTACACCCTTTTAGATTAGACAACAAGCGTGGATCCCGTCGAGTACGACGGACGTGAGGGGTGTTAATACCTTCCCCTTGCGTAACCGAATCTCGAACCCGAGATTTGGTTGCGATGACCTGTCTTATTCCCTTTTCGTTAGGTTTTCTCTAATCGTTTCCTTTCCCTCTCTTTGGGATAAATAACGAACGGTGGCGACTCTTCTGTCCTTGCCGGCCCCTCTTCGCAGCGATGCGACATAAACCTTGCAATGTAATTTAATCTCCCTAGGAAACCACAAATCTCTTTTTCTGTTCTCGGCTCAGGCATTTCTTGTATAGCTTTTATTTTTGCAGGATCTACCTCAATACCCTTTTCACTGACAATGAAGCCTAATAACTTTCCAGATCTCACCCCGAAGGTGCACTTGTTAGGATTCAGCGTCAACTTGAACTTCCTCAACCTTTCGAACAATTTCAGAAGATCGATCAGATGTCCCTCCTTCGTCTGTGACTTTGCAATCATGTCATCAACATAGACTTCTACCTCATGATGAATCATATCATGAAACAAAGTGACCATTGTCCGCTGATAAGTTGCCCCTGCATTTTTCAATCCAAAGGGCATCACCTTATAGCAAAAAGTTCCCCACGGTGTGATGAAAGTAGTTTTCTCTATGTCCTATGGGGCCATCTTGATTTGGTTATACCCAGAGAAGCCATCCATGAATGAAAACACAGAATACTGAGCGGTGTTATCAACCAACACATCGATATGGGGGAGCGAGAAATCATCTTTCGGGCTCTCTTTATTCAGATCTTGATAATCAACGCACATCTTGACCTTTCCATCCTTGTTAGGAACATGAACAATATTAGCGACCCACGGAGGGTAATTCGTGACAGCAAGAAACCCATCATTCAACTGCTTATGAACTTCTTCTTTGATCTTGACTGCCATGTCAGGCCTTGTTCTTCTCAACTTCTGCTTGACTGGCGAGCATTCTTCTCTGAGAGGTAACCGGTGTACCACAAAATCTGTATCCAGCCTTGGCATGTCTTGGTAAGACTAAGCGAAGATATCTTTATACTCACGGAGCATCTCAACCAATCTTCTCTTGACACTGTCTTCCAATGCAGCCCCCACTTTAACCTCTTTCTTATCATCCTCGGTGCCCAGATTGATAATTTCAACATCCTCCTGATGAGGCACAATGACCCTTTCCTCCTGCTTGAGAAGCCTGGCTAACTCTTCGGGTAGTTCACAGTCTTCGTCAGTCTCATCTTCAACTTGATAAATGGGATTATCAAAGTCATATGAAGTCATAGCCGAACCTGAATCGATGGCATCTGATAGAAAAGACCTGCATGAGGATGTTATGGTTATTATGCGATGCAACAAACAAAACACATTGCCATTTTTCTGTTTAATATAAATGCAAAACAAAAAACAAGAAAAACAGGGATCACAATATTTGAATGTGAAACGTCTTTTATTTAATGATAAAGTGAAAATAACAAGAAGGCCCCACAAATGGGTCACTACGTCTTGGGCAGAACGTAGGACTGAACATAATCAAAACAATGAACATTACTCTGCAGCAGTAACATGAATGACTTCTTCGGTAGTCCAGTTGCACAACTTCTGGCCAAGAGTACATGGACGAATCCAAGCATCCATATCACAGTCACTATCACCTTCATCATCTCCGACGACATTAATCTTGTCAAATATCACACCACTGCTGGTGAACTGTACTGGCCCCTTGTATCTCAGAATGCTTTGAGAAGAACTTGAGGGTTTGTATCCCAGGCCGAACTTGTCCTGTTTGACAGGAACATCAAGAACTTGGCCCCACTTCTGAGACGAGCCAGATTCTACGATAGCACAAGCTTCTTTGAGCGATGACATCGAAACCTCTGGGCCCTTGGCTCCTACAGGAGACATCCCCTGAATCTGAACTGTTTCAAATGCCTGGTAGAGTGTTTTGTGGATTTTACCATTTACTTCCACGTACTTGAAAGATGACAAATGGCTAACCATAATATCCTCTTCACCACATACTGTGACTATCTTCCCTTCCACCATATACTTCAGCTTTTTATGCAACGTTGAGGTAAATGCCCCTGCAACATGTATCCAAGGTCGGCCAAGCAAATAGCTGTATGCTGGCTGGATATCCATAATATAGAAAGTTGCATCAAAGATATCTGGCCCTATCTGAATAGGCAGCGTGATCTCCCCAAATACTGATCTCTTAGATCCATCGAAAGCCCTCACGACCAAATCACTTGGCGTGCATATCAAATATTGAATATCCAACTTCATCAATGCGTTCTTCGAAAGCACATTGAGGGATGATCCTGTATCAACCAAGACATGTGACATCAGAGATCCTCTACACTCCAAAGATATGTGCAAAGCACGGTTATGGTTCCTCCGGACAGGAGTCAGATCCAAATCACTAAAACCAAGACCATTACCGGTGTTCACATGAGCTACTACCCCTTCCAACTGATTAATAGAAATATCCTGAGGTACGTACGTTGCATTCAATACTTTCAGTAGAGCATTGCGATGCGCCTCCGAACTCATCAACAATGACAGGATAGATATCTTCGAAGGAGTCTGATTCAAGTAATCCACAATTTTGTAGTCACTCTTCCAAATTAGCCTCATAAATTCCTCTTCATCTTTTGAAAGATCATCAGTATCGACCTGTGGTTGGGCGTTCTCCTCAATCACAGCCTTACGCTTACCTTTGTCATTCTTATCAGCATTAACCTCCAGTGGAGAAAAGACCCTACCACTTCTGGTGATACCTCCGGCACCAACTATGTTCTCAACTGACGCACTTCCGCTTGCAGATCCTGTCCATTCTTGTTTCTGCCTATTACAGAATACCTCTCCCCCATAATTCCATGGGATAGCTTTAGTGCTCTCGTACGGAATGGGTCCAGGTACAGTAATGGTAACCGGAGCTGGCCTAGCAGGCGCTGAAATATTGAAAGTCCGGTATGAAATAGAAATCGTAGCAACTTCGTTTCCATCATTACTCACTTTATGCTCGGCATCTTCTTTCACAACTTTATCAAATTGAAAAAAACCCTCATCAATCATTCTATGAATACCCTTCTTCAAAAGATCACAACCCTTAGGCTGCGCTTCACACACTGAGCAGTCAGCAGAACAACCTAGAAACACTCCCTTCTTCAACAAGCTAGACTTCACAAAACCCAATGGAGTCTTCAACTTCTCCTCCTCGACAATGGCATTGACTCCAGCCACCCCATGATTTGGCATCGGGTTTTGAGTCACATTAGGCCCCTTGTTGGTGAAATTGATAGCTTTGGAATCAAGCAAGTCCTGTACTTTATGCTTGAAAGCTTTGTAATGGTCAATATTGTGCCCTGGAGCACCCGAATGAAACTCGCATCTAGCGTTCGCATCGTACCCAGCAGGTGGCGGACCAGTGAGAGGAGCCAAGGTCCTTGTCTGAACCAATTGTAACTGCAGCAACCGTTGTAACAACTGAGAATACGACATTAGAGGATTCGCAAACTGCCTATTAGCCGTTATGTGCCTGGCAGCATAAGGTCGTTGAACATTGGCTTGCTGATGAGCTGCAGCCAGGATATCTTCTGTAGCGACTTATTGAGGATAACAGGAATGAGCTCTACCTTTAACCTTGTGAGAAACAACACTTGCATCCCCCTCTCTTCTCTTGGGGTTTGCAGAATACGGCTTCTTTGTTCCTCCTACCGAGGATCCACCACCACTTGAAATCTTCCCAGACTTGATTCCACTCTTTAATCTCTCACCAGCAATTACCAGATCAGAAAACCCTACAGACATGCAGCCTATCAACTTCTCAAAGTACACACCAGGTAACGAAGCCATGAACAAGTCGATCAACTCCCTTTCAACCAAAGGGGGTTGCACTCTTGCAGCTAGATCCCGCCACCTCTGGGTGTATTCTTGAAACTCTCATTAGTTTTCTGTGACAAGCTCTGCAATTGTACCCGATTTGGTGCCAGATCACTATTATATTAATAACGGCGCACAAAAGCCTCGACCAATTATTTCCAGCTTTGGATATGGGTTCTCTCAAGCCCCATATACCATTCCAAAGAAGCCCCTGCCAGACTGTCTTGGAAAAAGTGCATTAGCAGCTTTTCATCATTGGAATGAGCAGACATCTTCCTGAAATATGCTCGGATATGCACTCTTGGACAAGTCGTCCCTTTGTACTTATCAAAATCGGGCACCTTAAATTTGGGAGGAATCCTGACCCTAGGAACCAAACAAAGATCAGACATATCAAGGCCCAAAGAGTTCTGGTTCTCAAACGATTTCATTTTCTCCTCGATCAATTTAAACCTTCGGTAAGCTTCAGTCGGTAAACCACCCTCCATATCCTTCACAGAAAATATATCATCCTGATTATCTTCCCAATGAGAGCCAGCAGCCCCGTGCACAGCGCACACACTTCCATTACCAGCAATATTACCATTCTCATTCGCAACTCCTCCGCCCGGAGGTACAACAACGGTAGGAATACCCTGTGGAATAGATCCACCGACCCGTGGAGGAATAACACCAGCTCCTCCGTGCAAAACACCGTCTTCGTCAACCCATGCTATCAACGGCTAGACCAAAGTTCTTAACTGTTCCTCCCCACTAGAAACAGTCTGCATCAGTTCCATGAACTGGGCCATGCGAGCCCTGACTTCCTGCAATTCGGCTTGAACCTGATCCATCACCTTTCGCTGATTCCCTCGAGTTGGATACTTGTAGAAACTGAAGTCCTCAACTTCCTCAATCCTGAACTGAAGAAAACCAAGCAGAGTTAGGAACAAAAGGCCACCGAGAACACCTGTGATACAAATGAGAATGCAAGATGCAAAATGCAAACATGTCTATGTATGCACATGGAGATCTCCCCCTTGATTCCAGTTTCAATAAACAAGAACGGAAGAGATGGATAAGAACATCACAATAATCTTCTCATATATCAGATAAAGCTGAGATAATACCACCAAATGAGAAATATCCGCATACAAAGAGGTATTGATCTCATCCAACATCCCTGGTGATGATCAAGATACAAAAGCAAATAAAACTACAAAAGATACAACTCCCTAGTAGCCATGATCTCTATGCCATTCCTGAGACTCATTGAGCATTTCCTTTGTATCTGGGTGGTCTGGTCTGGCAACCAACTCTCTGACGAGTACATCCCTTTTGCGTATCACATCTCGGAGATAATGACAATGGTCTTCCCAAGCATCTTCACCGAAGGCATCCTCAAGCCTGGGTTTCTTCACCTCTGCCCGAATCTTGAACTCTTCAAGTGCTGATAAAGTTTCTTGGTATTTCTGCTCGATCGTGCTCCTGCGGAACGATTCTAATAATACCTCTCTCTCCTTAGCCTTGAGTTGCGCTTTCAGCTTATCAACCTGAACATGAAGCTGATCTTCTCTATTCTTATTGACAGTCAAGGTAGCATTCCATTGCTCATTGAATTTGGATATCTTCAGATATCCAAATTCTAAATCCTCCTTCTTACTTTTCAGAATGCTACAAGTGCTTTTCAGATCAAGACCGACTTGCTTCCATGCTTGTACCTGATCAGCAAGCTCTTTTTCCAACTTGATAAAGGATTCTAACCTTGTCTTGGCCAAATAAACAGCTTAACCCTTATCATGCTTCAGCTGACTGATTTCCTGCTTCAACTCTTCATTCTCTTTGTGCAGCTCTTCCTTCTCTGCCCAAAGCTTGGTATATCTCAGGATATCGACGGTTGTAGGCGGCTCAATGACTAAGGGATACATTGGTTCTTCCATAGGAAACGGCAAGAATACCTCTTCAACCCTTTTCTGAATCCAATCCGAGTAGGGATCATAGGTTCTACAATCTCCTTTGCCTAAAGAAAATTTTCCCTTATTATGAATCTTACCCCAGGCGTCCAGAATCTGGCCGATATACAAGGATCAGCTACACCTGTGAAGTACAGAGATTCCTGCACTTCCTCTTCTTTCGGAGGTCCTTTCAAGGCATAACTGAATTGTCTCACAGCAAGAGAAGGATTATAATTGATACCGCCTTTCCTCCCTATCAAGGGTACATTAGGAAAGCTACCACAACTAAAGATAAGCTCACGACCCAGCAAGTCTCGGTTGAACCAGACGATATTCTTCTTTGCTAAACCCATAAGCGTCTTCGACCATTCAGATGAGGTTGCGGAATCCACAAAAGCTCCAGAGCGAGGAAGGTGATCAACAAACCATTTATGCAACATCGGTGCGCAACAAGAAACCATCTTTCCTCTTCTTTTCTCGTTCTTGTAATGCACTGAGTGATACAAGTCTCCTAGAAGAGTAGGTACGGGGTTCTTGGAAGCGAAGATATGAAAAGCATCAAAATCCACAAAGTCTGGTACATTGGGGAACAACACAATGCCACAGACACACAGAGCCAAGATAGCATTGAAAACCACCCAACAACCCTTGTCAACATACTCTCGGGCTTTGTCGACCAAGAAGGGTAAAGTAAATCCGGAAACTCCGTTTATGCTAATAATATGATCTGCCAAGTCAGAGGCGCTCAAATAAAGAGCGGCAGGCAACTTCTCGAGATTAGGGTCTTCTTCAGAGCTGAAGAAAGGCACTTTGTTCAGAATCGGAACCCTTAAGATGTAAGCGAATTCCTCCAAAGTCGGAACCAACACATAGTCCGGAAACATGAAGCATTTCAGCGGAGGATCATAAAACTGCAACAGGGTATGAATAGCTCCATGTTCATAACTCGTGAGGTTACGGACAAACTTCAGAATTCCACCATACTGTTCCCTGAAAGCTGCAAGAACACCAGGATCGACCATGGAAATCATACCAAATAAAGGTCCCAACTCAGGTGCCAGAAATTTGTACACAACAATCCTCTTCCTGCTAACTTCCATTTCTGTAGAAGACCAGTACCAGAATCAACGGAAAGAAGAGAACTTGTAACACACACAAACATGCAATGTTAAATGCGGAATGATTATGCAGATGCACACATGGGATCAAGGTATCCAATGCTCAAACTCGCTGCTGTGCCGTTGACTAAATTCAGCCAGAGCTCCGCTTTAATCAAAACACTAAGATAATACACTAGATGGAACACTCAGGATCAAAATTCTGCACTGAAGAGAAAACCAGGGTTATTTGAAATCCAAATTTCCAGCAAAAACCCATCCCTCTCACATGTGGGTTCTAGTCTTGAAAGGTACGACATCCTATGCGGGTGGTCAGTGTTACAGTCTTTCGAGAAACGATGATATGTTCACCATTTCTAGTTTGGCATCATAGTCTAACGAAGCGGCCTCACTTAGCTGACTTCCCAAATGAACAGTCTCCAGAGTCGACAGCCTCTCTAAGTCAATATTCCCTCAACTGCACCAGACGCGCAGGATAGAATATTTCCGAAGAAAACCCTCGTCTGAACGTGAATTTCACGCGAGCTATTGCGCAACCAAACGCCACACAAGCTCCCTCTAATCTCCACTTTAATCCTATGTGTATACTCAAGCCCAAGTCCGACTTATCTCTCAATGGAACAACCCACCCCACAGCACAGCAGCAACATAATATGATAATAAAATGCAAATGCAATAATATACAACAGATAATGTACATAAAGTAAAAATAACTGCACAAAAGTAAACACCCAAAGACGCAACAGACAAGCGCTAGGAGTGACTCGCATAGGGAACCAAAGACTTTGGGTTCGATCCCCAGCAGAGTCGCTAGCTGTCGCAACTGCGAAAAACACCCGGCGGAAAATAGAAGAGTCGTCACCTTTTGTTATTTATCCCAAAGAGAGAGAAAGGAAACGATTGGAAAAACCTGACGAAAAAGGGAAAGACAAGGTCATCGCAACCAAATCCTAGATTCGTGAGTCGGTTACACAAGGGGAAGGTATGAGCACCCCTCACGTCCGTCATACTCGACGGGATCCACGCTTGTTGTCTATCTAAGGGTGTGTTTAATCTATCTAACTAAAGGTTCACAGGTCAAAAGGAAAGAAAAAGAGAATCGGCAGAGCGTCGCCGCTCTGTGCCTACATATTCCCTCGTCCAATGGGAAAGTCATAGTCAACGTAGTTCGGCTAACTACGGGTGAAAAGTGGGGGAAGGTTGCTCGCCAAGACATCGTGTCTTGTGCCTACGTATTCTCATTTGGTATGAGAAATCAGAGCAAACGTAGTTCGAGCTGACACGAAACCACTGGTTGATTAAGTGTTTTAACCGAGTAGGGTTAAACCTCCGTTCCAGCAGTTAGGGACGATGCCTATTTGCGGTAGAACTGAATCTTAACAACACTCTTTTCTGAAAAAGGTTTTCCAATTAATCCCGAAGGAAAAAGTTTTGAAGTTTTGTTTGTGTTTTTTAGTGAAGTGAATTAATTCGGTTTGTGATTCACGTTGCACTAAAGACTATGACATAGGAGCGAATCCGTCGTGTATCGCCCCCAAACGGGACGTAGACTAAACACTCTAGATAAGCGAGAGGAGACCCCTCACTCATCATTTCCCATGTAGCTTAAGGCTTGTAGCATGCAACGTTCATCGCATTTATTAGATGAGTTAGAATTGTTTTGAGATGAGAAGAGAGACGCACAGAAGGTCTAAGGGAAACCCGGCCCTAACGTTGTCATGCAAAGTGGTCCTAAGGTTGGGATAAAAAGAGGATACATCTACCCTAATGTTAGCATGCTTGGATTGAACGCCTAATGTCTCTCCTACTCCCATCCTAAATGGAAGGACTAGGAACCCTATGGGGATCATGGCAAAATGAACAAGAAAACACCAAGTAAATTCAATGACAAGTAAGAAATGCACACATGAAAATGCACACTTAGGATGGAGGGAGGAAGGAAAAATGTGTAGGACAGCAGCCACCACAAGCGCATCTCGACCTCAACAGCGATGCAAAAATGATGCAAACATGAAGGAAAGCGCAAAAGATGAAAAAAAACGAACATGCAAAAATCATCACCTTGAACCACATCCATAAGCATGCATTCAAGTGGAAAAAAACATGAATGTCAGCAAAATCTCGATTAAACAATCAAAACAGCGACATATATCACAAAACATTTCACTTTTAATGCATCATATCGAATTACGATGATTCGAAGTGAAACGATACTCAAATAAGCAAGTAAAACAGCAAAACAGACCCACTGGCACAGTGTTAATCGGTTAACCCCAGAGGTTAATCGGTTAACACCCTGTTAACGTTTAAAAAATTTGAAAATTTGAACTTGTTAATCGGTTAACCATATGCGTTAACCGATTAACGCTTTGGAAACTTTGAAAAATCTGGAAATCTGTAATGGTTAATCGGTTAACCATATGTGTTAACCGATTAACAGTGTGCCAACAGCAGAAAATCAGCAACAGAACAACTTATGCCGCAAATAAGCACTTATCCGATCAACCGGATGATCGCATAATCACTTAATCACGAAATTAAATTAGCAAACCATGATCCGAATAGCATGTAAACAGATCTAAACAGCAACATCCACAATCATGTCATCCAAAATTCAATCGAATATGAAAATCAACACGATCATGCAAATAAGCTCAAAAATGCTATGGATCTAGAATTCCAACCTTTGAAGCGGAGAATTGCTTTGGTTAATGTTGAATTAACTGAAATCGAACAGATCCAATGCTAGAAGTCCGGAATACTTCAAGATCCACACCAATTCTTGTAGTAGCAATGGAGATCCTTCAAGATTAATCCAAAACAAGCCAAATAATCACTTCCAAAATCACTTCCAGATTCAGATCCAATTGTGCATGAAAATTGGATGATGAAATCACTTCGATGGAGATGATGGATGGAGGTTTGAGCTCAAGAATTCAATGATTCCATGGAAGAATCAAATAATTCAATGGAAAAGAGCTTTGAGTGAAGGTTTTGGAATTGGAAAATTGAAAGAAAATTTGAGAGAATTGAGATGAATTCTGAAAAATGGGAGTGAGAAATGAAGATTAGCTAGCTTTGGTTTGGAATGAATCACTTAAATATCACCTAGGTTTGGATCTAAAGGAAAGGCTTGGAAATTGGTTTGTGAATTTTGGTTTAGGATGAGGAATGGGATTTTGGAAGGAAAATGAAATTAATAAAATTCCAAATAGGTTCTAGATCCTTCCCAAGTGTAAAACTTGAATTCAAGTGATCAAAATTGGACCCCAAATGGCTTTGCATTGCAAATTCACGTGCAGAGGCAAAATCTGCACTGGTTAATCGATTAACCATATAGGTTAATCGGTTAACGCCTTTAAAACACCCCACATTGACTTGATTTGACTTGGTTAATCGGTTAACCATATGCGTTAACCGATTCACACCTTCAAAAATTTGAATTTGGCGCCTTTTGGAGGGAAATCTGCATATTTTCCCTGTTTTGACTATTTAGAGCTCCGTTAAACTTCTGAACATTGTTCTTGAATGTTATCACTGTAAAAATGCTTGACATGAGCCTGAGTGCTATCCTCTGAACTGCCGTTACCCTGCAAAATAAAATAAAAATGGCCGCCCGACCGCTGGGTAAAATAAATGCCCGAGCCTCTGATGCTCGCTGTTCGTTGTTCGGTCTTTTGTGCCGAAATTAACCTGAGCCACCGGAATGCCTCGAACCCATGCCTTAAGAGCAAATGCTATGATATGCAAGAAAAAAAAGCAAAATGCAAAGAAACAAAAGCCAGTTAAGGTTAAAACGAAAGGGAAAATTTTGGGGTACTACAGATCTGAACATGGAAGTGATTATTTGGCTTAATTTAGTTTAATCTTGAAGAATCTTCATTGCTACTACAAAAATTGGTGTGGATCTTGAAGTATTCCGGACTTCTAGCATTAGATCTGTTCAATTACAGTTGAATCAACACTAACCGAAGCAAATCTCTGCTTCGAAGGTTGGAAGTTCTTGATCCGAATCTGTTTTTAGCTTATTTGCATAATCATGTGGATTTTCATATTTGATTAACTTTTGGTTAATTTGATCCAGTTGATTCATGATTTGGTTGTGTTAATCTGTTCATATGTTGTTTGAATCATGATTTGCTGGTTTAATTTCGTGATTAAGTGATTATGCGATCATCCAGTTGATCGGATAAGTGCTTATTTGCTGAAAATGTTGTTCTGTTGTTGTTTTTCTGCTGTTGGCACAATGTTAATCGGTTAACAATTATGGTTAACCGATTAACCATTTGAAATATTCAAAATTTTCAAAGTTTTCAAAGTGTTAATTGGTTAACGCCTGGTGTTAATCGATTAACATGTACAAATTTCCAGATTTTCAGCCATTTTTAAGTGGTTAATCGGTTAACCTCTAGCGTTAACCGATTAACACGGTGCCAATGGGTCTGTTTTGCTAATTTTCTTGCTTGTTTGAGTACTGTTTCGCATCGAATCATCGTAGTTCAATATGATGCATTAAATGTGAAATGTTTTGGGATATATGTCGCTGTTTTGGTTGTTTAATCGAGATTTTGTCGACTTGTGTTTGTTTTCCACTTGGATGCCTACTTTCGTAGTTTGTCGTTCAAAGTGATGTTCATCTCTTCTGCTTGCATCTTTATCTCTTGCATTAATAAAGGTCGAGATGTGCTTGTGGTGGTGTTTACCCCACACTTTGTTCCTCCCTTTTCTTGTGTGTTGCATTCCATGTTTGCATCCCTATTTTCACTCTCATTGGTGTTTGATTTCTCGTCTTCCTTTGTCTTCCTTTTCCATGTTCCCCTAGGATCTAATATTCCTTGTTTAAGATTGGTTATGATAGACATTAGGACTCAAACCATGCATGATAAAATTAGGGTAGATGTCCCCCCTTTCAATCCTAACCTTAGGACCATTTTGCATGACAACATTAGGGCCGAGTTTCCCTTAGACCTTCCGTGCGTCTTCTTCTTCTCACCTTCAAACAATTTCAAAACATTTAATAAAGGTCAATGAATGTTGCACGCTACGAGTCTTAAGTACTTGGGAAATGATGATTGGGTGGATGCCTTTCAATTGTCTAGAGTGTTAGCGTATGTCCTTTGGATGATATGCGACGCATTCGCTCCTAGGTCATAGTCTTTAGTGCAACATGAGTTACAAATTAAACTCAAAACACTTCTTCTTTAAAAGACTTCAAAAACAAAGTTCAAACTTTTTTTCATCCTTCAAAAACAAAGTTCAAACCTTTTTTCATCCTTTGGTTCTACCGCAAACAGAAATCGTTCCTAATTGCTAGAACGAAGGTTTAACCTTACTCGGGTAAAACATTTTGAACCAACCGGTGTTCTTGTTAGCCCGAACTATGTTTGCTCTGATTTCTCGTACCAGGCGAGAATATGTAGGCATAAGACGCGATGTCTTGGCGAGCAACCTTTCTCCCCTTTCACCCATAGTTAGCCGAACTACGTTGACTCTGACTCTCCCATTGCACGAGGGAATACGTAGGCACAGAGCGACGATGCTTTGCCGAGTCTCTTTTATTTTCTCTTTTCCTGTGAGCCTGTAGCGTAGATAGTTTAAACACACCCTTAGATAGACAACCATCGTGGATCTCGTCGAGTACGACGGACGTGAGGGGTGCTCATACCTTCCCCTTGCGTAACCGACTCCCGAACCCAGGACTTAGTTGTGATGAATTTGTCTTTCCCTTTTTTCGTTAGGTTTTTCCGATCGTTTCCTTTCCCTCTATTTCGTATAAATAACGAAAGGTGGCGACTCTTATATTTTCCGCCGGGTGTTTTTCGCAGTTGCGACACTTCTCTCAAGTGGTATATGAACTTGGAGCATAACAGTGTCCACTACTTCCAGGATCTTGCCAACGCTTTTATGAAGCAATACAAATACAATTTGGACATGGCTCCCGATCATCGTCAACTTCAAAGTATGTCTCATAAGGAAAGAGAGTCGTTCAAGGAATACGCTCAGTGTTGGAGAGATTTAGCTTCCTAAGTTGAACCCCCTATAGTAGAGAAAGAACTAAAATGAATGTTCATGGATACTTTGTCTCCTTTCTATTGGGAAAATATGATTGGAAGTGTCTCTTCAAGCTTTACAGATTTGGTGACTATTAGCCAAAGGTTAGAAGAAGGTTTGAAAAACGGGAAGGTATCCAAAGCTTTACAGACTAATGCTGTCATGACTGAATCAAGAAGGCCTCGCCATGGACCTCAATCTGTTGATCATCATGTTGTTGCTACTCCACAACCAGCTCAGACTCCTCAACGTCCCGTTGTTAGACAAGACCATTATCAAAATAGGAATCAATTTGATCCTATTCCTATGACTTACACGAAACTTTATCCTTACTTGGTTCAACAAGGGCTGATCATTACAAGAGCTTTACAACCTCCTCCTAATCCTCCTCCAGATTGATTTAGGGCTGATCTCCAGTGCGCTTTTCATGAGGGTGCCCTGAGTCACGACTTGGAGCATTGTTTTGCACTAAAAGCTAGAGTGCGTGAGTTGGTTAGAACTGGAATCCTCGATTTTACGGATAATCATCCAAATATCCAAAACAATCCTTTGCCAGGGCATCAAAAGTGAAGCTTCGGCCTGACCCCGACGGATTATTTGTGTTTCAGACAGGACACCATCTTTATACTGATTTAGTAATAAGGCCCTTTGTTTCTCATTGTTTGTACTTTCCTTATTTTTATATTAGCTATTTGCCTTCAAATTATGTTCGTACTTTTACATTAATGAAATGAGCATTGCAACTTTCGATTTCAATTCATTTTCTCTATTATTTGCATCTTTATGCTTTATCTTTCAAATATTTACGTCTTGTCCAAATTTTTGGTATGCAAAGATTGGAGGGAGGATGACGAAAACGTTATACCCATAACTGTTGTCAGTATGCTTTTAATCAAACTTTGTTGACGATGTAAGGCATTGTTTCGATCCCCAAACACTGGAGAAATAAGGAAGTTATTCCCTTGTAAACCCCTTCGAGCCTAGAAGTTGGAGTTTCTTTCTTTACAGAAACCCGCAATATTAACTTGGGGCATGGGTAGATTCTCAGTTAACTCGGTTGTGCTTTCCTACAATACGCCTTTCATATAAAGGTTGCACTCACAATTTTCTTTCGTACACAACAGATAAGTGTCGAAGATGTTTCCAAACCAACAAGCCGATGATGGTTCACCGTGATCATTTAATCCAGGTAGTCACTTTTTTCAAAAAAAAAAAATCAAAAGAAAAAGCCCGCTAAGTCAAAACCTATGAAGGAGACTTAGGCAAAACGGGGGCATCCCGCTGACTGTAATCTTCGCAAGAAATAGTTCAGGCAAAAGTTAGGGATAATAAAAAGAGGAGATCTTTAAATCCTTACCCTGAAAATTCTCAATGTCAAAACAACCAAATATTATAGGGAAGTAGTGCCTTCTAAACCATCATTTGCTACCATCAGGGAAATTCATAACCTATAGGAACCTGAATGCATAATAGGAGTTAACTGAGCGTAGGACTGAAGATTATCATGTAGATTGGGTGGGTACAATAAATTTTGAGCCTTTATCCTTTGTTTCATAAATCGTGAACTAGGCCACGTTACAACCCTCAAAAGACCTAATTGAAGCAAGGTTATTTTGAAAGCATACTATAGGAAGGTTGCATAAGATGACTCCAAAAGATCTCTGCGAATCATTCATTTTGGCAGTACACCTTTGTTTTAAACTTTAAGTGTCTTGAACCACCGTGTTCTGACCAACGACTCATTTATTTTTCATATTTCAAAAATGATTTCAAAAGTTGCATGAACTTTATATTACCATGTTTGTATGCATATTTTTGTTTGCGAACTAGCTTTTACCTAGAGGAATTTTCAAACAGTTGAGAAACTTGGTCAAGTGATCCTATTAGGGGAAAGTTCCTTTTACATGCTGTTGTGAATCAGCTCATGATTTGTTCAGGGCAAGTCATTCTCGGATTTGGTTTATCCATAAGATTTTTCAAGACTCAGACTGGGGAAAGCCTCTAAGGGTACAGTAAAACAGTCTTTTCATGAATCAGACAAGCTGAAGCATTATCGGCTCATCTACGACAGACGACTTAATCTGGGGCAGTTTAATCGAAGGATCCCCAAGCAACTTTTCATCCTTCCTACAAGGATCATCAATTTGATACAGTTTAGAAGTGTGGCAGAGATGTGTGCAGTAGGAGCATCTTTAGTACCCGAGCAAAATAACAATGATCTCCGTGTTGAGGAATCAGTTTTCCAGTCTTGTCATCTCACCACAAGAGTCCAACCTTGTCGTCAACATCTGCATTCGCATTTGATCATATATCATACCATGAGTGTTTCATCCTCATTTGCATTTCTCCCGAGGTCGTGTTTTATCCATGTCTTACCTTATGGTTGAAGTCCAACTTACTTGACACCTATCGACCGTTTGTGTCGTGTCTATCTGACGTTCTCCCATATGTGATATTTCGTATCCGACTGTTCTTCCGGATATGTCTGTTCCTTTACGTCCAATACTATTCTCATATATTGCGGTTATACCTTTCATTCAAAGCCATTATTGGATGTCTGGTACCCTTATTTTTATTTCTCTTTCTGATGGTTTTCCAGATTGAGTCTCTTTGTTCTGATGTTCTTCCAGAACTTATTTGATGGTTTTCCAGATATTTCTTCTCTTTCTGATGGTTTTCCAGAGTGAGTATTAGTTCTGATGTTCTTCCAGAACTTATCTGATGGTTTTCCAGATATTCTTTTTGATTTTTATGTTTTTCTAGAATCTATCCGATGTTTTTCCGGATTTATTCCTCTTTCTGATGGATTTCCAGACCGATTCTTTGTTCTGATGTTCTTCCAGAACTTATCTGATGGTTTTCCAGATATTTCTTTGTGATTCTGATGTTCTTCCAGAATCTTTCCGATGGTTTTCCGGATACGTTTCTCTCTCTGATGTTTTTCCAGTTTGAGTTTTTATTTTGATGTGCCTCCAGAACTTATCTGATGGTTTCCCAGATATTTTCTTTCGATTCTGATGGTTTTCCAGAATCTACCCGATGCTTCTCCCGACTTGTTTCTCCTTCTGACATTTTTCCAGATTGAGTTTGGTTCTGATGTTCTTCCAGAACTCCTTTGTAGCTTATCTGATGTTCTTCTAGATATGTCTTCAAACTCTTCCTGTACATTTAATGATTTCCTGAATGTGTCGAATGTACCTTCAGAAACTTATCTTCACCTCATGCTCTTATAGATGTTCTCATTTTGTTTCTTTGTCCCAGAGTTTATTCGATGTTTTTCCAAGTGTCTTTGGTGAGTTTCAGAGTTCATTTGATGTTTTTCCGGATGTTTCTGATGTTTGTTTCTCCCTGTATATTTTCCGATGATTCCTAAAGATCCTGCTCGATCTCTTCGTTTAAAGGAATGTCCCGAAAACTCCAGCACTTGTCGTTTACCTGATCCTACCGTCGTGTGGATCCTATGTTACCTTGTCATCCTAGAGTGCCAGTCGGTCATGCTTGAACCTATTGAACAATTACTCTCGGATATTCCCCAGTGGAGGTTGTCTCGCTGGTGTTGTCTCCATTGAAAATCCCATGCTTACCGTTTCATCCTAAAGTGACAGCTGGTCGTGCTTGCACCAGTTGGCCATCACTTTAGAATTCCCCAGTGTCGTGTTGTTTCCTTAATGCGTCGTGTTTCCCGTATGGTTCGTTCGTCGCATCTATCCCGTGTGTCGTCGTTTCATCTGCATCCTTGCATTTATCATTTCCAGCATATGCATCATATTAGATTCATAACATTATTAACATTATAGCTCGTTTCGTTGTCCATAGTATTTCATATCACTGCATATAAGGGCAAAATTCTCGGTTATCTGTATTTAAATCCCTTTCACCGTGATTCCTCGAGTCTCCGCTGCTCAGATCATCCGGTGAAGCTATTTAAATAGGGGCAACTGTAATACCCCAAAATTTTCCCTAAGATTATTAGGTTCATTTCGCACGTCATCTCATTCTGCATCACATTTTTAACTGACCGCTAACCAGTTTGTCCAGTCTGTTGGTTTTGCAGGAAAAATCATGCTGTGGGCGATTTAACTGATGAAGGGAAAAAAAAAGGGTCATTAATTTGCAGCCTGTTGACAATTCGTGAAACCGAGTCGTCATCAAGAGTTCTTCAAGTGGTTGGGGTTTCCATCTCCGAATCATGTGACTTAGTCATCAGCTGGATTTCAGAAATGTTGTTTGCTTCCTGGACCATATGGAACTGAATGTGTTGAGATATCAGTGGATTCGGGTTAAATCGGTGCGAGAATTGGCTTTGCGTAATTTATTCTGACAGATATACGTTTTCCTGTTTTCTGCTGGTCAGCGGTCGGGTTTTAAAGGAACATAGGAATTTCGGCATGAATTAATTTGCAAAGGGATTAGTCGAGCTTATCAGTCACTTAAATTTAACCGGGACAATTGGAATCAGATGAATTTATTGGTATGGCTACAATCAGACAAATTTAATCGAGCAAATTTATTCAGACGAAATCATTTGAAGGAATTTAATCGATTGAATTTTAGCTCGATAAATTTGATCGGGTGGATTTAGTTGGACGAGGGAAGCGGATGAATTAATTGGGCGATTTTCAATTGGATAAATTCTCTTGTGAATTTAATCTAATAAACTAAGTCAGGCGAGTTTAATCGGTTGGGTTATCCGGAGAAAACTGGTCGGATGTATTTCAATTAAATGATTTTATTTGTTTAAGTTTTATCGAAAGAGCTTGGCCGATTAAATTTAATTGTTTGTGTTTATATGGAAGAATTGAGTCGGAGGAATTCAATTAAGTTAATTTATTCGGACGAATTACTTCGGGGATTTTAATTGGAAATTGAAAGCAGACTTCGTAATAGAGAAAAGCAATTGTAAGGCTAGGTTGAATCTGTTTACTAACTGGTGTTTTTTTTTTTGTATTTCATTCTTTCGGTTGTAATTACGCGAGGTCATCGCCGCTGATATTCTGTTTTATTCTTGCATTTTTGGGTTGTAATTTGTGCGAGTATATCGTCGTTTTGCTTTTTTTTTTTTACTGTTTTTGTGCTTTCTCATATTTTAATTCTGCCATGTAATCAATATTCATTTGCATTATTTACCCTTAAACCCTTCCGAAGGAATAGGTCTAGTCGTTTGACCGCCGCGTCAAGTCCTTACATTTGACTCTTTCACCTTTCAAACCTAGAAACTCCGAGTCGCCGTACTAATATTTTTAGGCGTCCCGCCGTGGACCAAATTACCCTTTACCCTAGCATTAGGATAAGGAGTCTCCGTACTCCATATTAGGTTTCCCGCCGTGGAATACCTATTTTCCCTTTTTATTTCAATTCAACTATCTTCAACATAGAGATAGGAGTCGCCGCACTTCACGTAAGCGCTTTTCTATGGACGCTTATTCCCCATTGAAACTTTGACCACAGTCAAGAAGTTTCTAACCTCCCTTTCGAGGGGAACTACGATTATTCTGATTCCATCCACTAACCTGGATAAGTAGGCACAAGATGCGAGTCTTGACGAGTAAACTTAGGACTAACCCTTAGGTCTCTCTGTCACTCCCTAACCCTTAGCAATATACCCTAAAGCAAATAATCAAGCAAAATAGTAAACTTTAAACAAAAGGTTCCTGTAGAGTACTACAGAAGTTTAGGGTGCTAATATCTTCCCTAAGCTTAACCAACCCCTTACCTAGATCTCTCCCCACATTGCGTTTGCGATGCAAAATTAGATTTTTCCTTCCTTTGACCTTTCCTTCGGATAAATCAAAGACTGGTTGTGAACTAAAGATGTGATTCAAATTAATTAATAGTTTGATATCATATTCTCACCGCAACACTTACCATCCTTCTTGGGTACAGGCACAATGTTAGCGATCCACGAAGGATAATTCGTTACGGTGAGAAATCCGACGTCCAATTGTCTCTGGACCTCTTCTTTGATCTTTACCGCCATATCCGGCCTGGTTCTTCTTAGCTTCCGTTTGACAGGTGGGCACTCTTCACGAAGAGGCAAGTGATGAACCATAATGTCTGTATCGAGTTCGGGCATATCTTCATATGACCAAGAAAAGACATTTTTATACTCTCGAAGCAGTTCTACCAGTCTTTGTTTGACATCATCCTCTAAGGTAGCCCCTATTCTGACCTCCTTCTTAGCCTCTTCTATACCTAAGTTGACGACTTCAACTTCCTCTTGGTGAGATAGAATGACCTTCTCCTCTTGTCTTAATAACTTGGCGAGCTCTTCAGACAGGTCTTCGTCTTCTTCGACCTCTTCTTCCGCTTGAAAGATCAGATTATCAAAGTCATACCGAGTCATAGACGAGTCTGAGTCGGTGGCATCTGAAATGTGAAACCTGCAATGATGATGATTTAATGCTTAAATGATATGCAAACAAATAAACACAAACCACATTGCCATTTTATTGTTAAAATAAAAAACAAGAAAAACATGGATCACAAAAATTTGCAAAGATGCCTTTTTGATTTATGATAAAGAGATTGTTCAAACATAAACGATAAGGCCCTACAAATAAATACCACTATGTTCCGGGCAGAAAATAGGGCAGTACATAATCAAATCAAAGCAATTACTCTTCATAAGTCACTGAGATAACTTCTTCGATGGTCAAATTCTTCAATCTCTGGCCAGGAGTGCACAACTGGATCCATGCATCCATGTCGCAACCACTGTCTCCTTCCTCGTCAGACACGGCATTAATTCACTCAAATATCACCCCACCGCTAGTGAATTGAAATGGCCCCTTGTAGAGCGGAGCACTCTGTGAAGAAGATGAATACGGGTTGTACCCCAGCCCAAACTTGTCTTGTTTATTAGGGACGCTCACAACTTGCCCCCGCCCTTGAGCTGACCCAGACTTCACCACGACTTGTGCTTCCTTAAAGGATGACATAGCAACCTCTGGCGCTTTACCCCCAACTGACGCCTTCTCCTTGATCTCCCTGTCTACCTCCACATACTTAAACGAGGAAAGATGGCTCACCATGATATCCTCCTCACCGCAAATGGTGACAATGTTACCATCCACCATGTACTTTAGTTTCTGGTGTAGGGTTGACGTTACGGCTCCCGCCGAATGTATCCAAGGTCATCCCAACAGACAACTATATGCCGGCTGTATGTCCATTATGTAAAATACGACATCGAAAACATCTGGACTAACCTGAATTGGAAGAGTCAATTCTCCAAAGACGGACCTTCTTGTCCCATCAAACGCTAGCACAACCAAATCGCTTGGGGTACAGATTATTCCCTGTGTGTCCAATTTCATCAGAGCTTTCTTGGGTAACACGTTTATTGAAGACTCAGTGTCCACCAGCACATGCGACAACACAACCCCTCTACATTCAATGGAGATATGCAGAGCGTGATTATAGTCTCTTCCTTTAGGCGTCAAGTCAAGATCTATAAATCCCAGCCCATTCCCAGCGTTAACATGGGCCACCACCCTTTCAAGTTGATTCACAGAGATTTCTTGTGGGACATAAGCATTGTTCAGAATCCTCAGCAAGGCATTCCGATGTGCCTCAGAGCACAATATTAGTGATAATATGGAAATCTTCGACAGAGTTTGTTGCAAGTGGTCTACAATCTTATAGTCACTTTTCCTAATCAAGCGCATAAATTCTTCGCATCTTTCAACAAAGTTTCTTTCTCACCATGCTGGGAACCTTCTTCAACTACAACCCTCCCTTTACCCTTGTTCAATCTTTCCACATTCGCTTCTGGAGGTGCAAATACCCTCCAACTTCTAGTTACCCCACCGGTTCCTACCAGGTTATCAACATAATCAAACAATGAACTCTTCAGCTCCTGCTTCTGACCATTGCAAAAGACCTCAGCCCCATAATTCCATGGGATCTCCTTGGTGCTTTCGTAGGGTACAGGTCCCGCCTTAGTAATTATAATAGTGGGTGGCCTTAGAGGCGCATAAATATTGATTGTTTTATAAGGAATGGAGATGGTGGCCACCTCATTCTTCTCTTCACTGATTACCCTTTCGTCATTCTTTTTATCAATCCTATCAAACTACAGAATACCTTCATTCATCATATGATGTACACGACTTTTCAGAAACTTACATCCCTCAGGACAAACTACACAATCTTCACAGTCTCTTCCACAACTAGGGAACACTCCGCCCTCCAACAAATTTCTCTTCACAAAACTCAAGGGAGTTTTCAAATCTTCCACATCAGATACCAGATTCAAACCTTCTTCACTGGCAATAGCGTTCACCCCAGCCACTCCATGATTAGGCATGGGATTCTGGACAACATTGGGCATATCATGAGTAAAGTTGATAGTTTTACTGTCGATAAGGTCTTGTACCTTATGCTTGAAGGCTTTGCAATTGTCGATATGGTGGACGGGAGTGCCAGAGTGAAAGTCACATCTAGCATTAGCATCGTATCCTGGAGGTGGTGGGCATGTTAAAGGTGCTAACGTTCTTTTCTAGACCAATTGCAGTTGCATCAAATGTTGTAGTAATTGTGTGTAAGGCATCGGAGGTGCGTCAAAGTGCCTGTTCACCGTCCTTCTGTGATCCTGAAATTGCCTCAACGCACAGTTCTGTTGCCGTTGTTATTGTTGACATGGTTGCTGTTGCTGAGGTGGTACTGTCGGGATGGCAATACTAGCCACTTGTGGTTGTTGTTGATAGTATGGTTGTTGTTGACGCTGATTTTGATTCCTATTCCGGTTCTTAAAATTCGACACTACATTTTTTTCATTCTCCCTTTTCTTAGCACCAAAGTTCTTCCTACCTCCTCCAGATGAGGTCCTTTATCCTACCTGTATCTTCCCCAACTTAATCCCATTTTCGACTCTTTCGCCGGTAATGATCAAATCCAAAAAACTACCAGACATGTTGCCTACTAACTTCTCGTAGTAAATTTTTGGCAACGTAGCCACAAACAGGTCAATAAGTTATCTCTCCACCATGGGAGGTTGAACCCTTGCATAAAGTTCACGCCATCTCTGGGCGTACTCCTTAAAACATTCATTACTCCTCTGAGATAAGTTCTGCAGCTGTACTCAGTTTGGTGCCAAGTCACTATTATACTGATAATGCTTGACAAAAGCCTCTACCAAATCCCTCCAACTTCTGATGTTTACCGGCTCTAGGCCCATATACCATTCTAGGGATGGACCTGACAAGCTATCTTGGAAGAAATGCATGAGCAACTTCTCATCGTCAGAGTATGCTGCCATCTTTCGGTAATAGGAACAAAGATGCACCCTGGGACACGTTGTCCCCTTATTATACTTGTCGAATTCTGGAACCTTAAACTTTGGAGGGATCCTCAGTCCCGGAATCAACCCTAGATTTGACATATCAAGACCCATAAAATTCTGATTCTCAAGACTCTTCATCTTTTCTTCTATTGCCTTGAACCTTCTGTCAGCGTCAGATTGCAGACCTGCACCAAGATCTTCCATGGAAAAGATGTCCTCTTATCCGTCCTCCTCCCACCGAGGACCAGTATTACTGTGCACAGCACACGCCGCTCCTGGAATGTGAATTTCGGTCTAATTACCTCCGCCCGGAGGAATAACAGTTGTTGGGATGGCAGTTGCATGAGGAATGCCATCGTCTGTTGTAGGAGGGATAGCAGTAGTCCCACCATGCAGAACTCCATTTCTGTCAACCCTTGCTACCAGAGGTTGGACCAACATTCTCAGTTGTTCTTGGCCATTGGCGACCCCTTGCATCATGCCTATAAAATAGGCCATACGATCACAGAACTCCTAAAGCTTGTTCTGAATCTGATCCACCGCTTTTCGTTGATTTCCCCGCGTAGAATAGCGATGAATTGCCTGGTCTTCAATCCTGAAACAAACTAGTGGAGAAAACCACAGGAAGAAGTAAGGTCAATGGAACTAAGACACCTGTTATGGAAGTGAGAAATGATGCAAAATGCGGACATGCAAATATGTTTCAGGGAAACTCTCCCCTTGATTCTAGTTCCACGAGCAAGATAAGAAGATGAAAACCCAACAGAGGTAGCCAGAAAGATCTTCTCATAAATAAAATGAGGCACAGAGTATCAATACACATCACAGAGGATATACAACAGAGTCATCACGACCTCATCCAACAATCCTGGTGATGGTCGGAATACAACATAACAACAACAAATAAGAGAAAATACATCAGATGCGACATCGAGTCTGGAACTCTTTTAGTAACTCCTTTGTGTCCGGATGATCTGGTCTGTCAATCAACCCCTGAATGAGTAAATCCCTCTTACTAATTGTGGCTTGCAAACCTTGAACGTAGTCCTCCCAAACATCCTCCCCAAAGGCATCTTCAAGTCTGAGTTTCTTCAAGTCTATTCTCAACTTGTATTCTTCCAACGTTGCAAGAGCTTCACGGAGCTTGCGGTCACTTTCATATTGGCGCATGGATTCACCTGGAGTTTTCTCAATTCTGACTCGAAGCTGAGTTTTCTTACTTTCAATCTGCTGACGAAGTTTATCTTCTCTCTCTTTGTTGTTAGTTAGGATAGCATTCCATTGGGTGTTGAACTTGGATATCTCTAAATGTGCTTTTTCCAGTTCCTTCTTCTTACCCTTGAGGACATTACTAACACTCTTCAAGTCTCGACCAACTCGTTCTCGAGCACTAATCTCTTCTGTCAGTTCCCTACCCATCTGTCGCTACCGCGAAAATAAGGTGCCGGTAAAACAGAAGAGTCGCCACCTTTCGTTATTTATCCCTCAGAACAGGAAAGGAAACGATCGGAAAAACCTGACGAAAAGGTATAAGACAAGGTCATCGCAACCATTGTCTGGGTTCGGGAGTCGGTTACGCAAGGGGAAGGTATTATCACCCCTCACGTCCATTGTACTCGATGGGATCCATGCTTGTTGTGTTTATCTGACGAGTTGGTTTAACTATCTACCTATCAAGGCTGGTCTAAAAAGAAAAGAAAAATGACTCGGCAAAGCGTCGCACTTTATGCCTACGTATTCCCGTCTGGAACGAGAAATCAGAGTCAACGTAGTTCACCTAACTACGGGTAACAGATGGGGGAAGGTGGCTCGCCAATACGTCAGTATTGTGCCTACGTACTCTCAACAGATATGAGAGATCAGAGCTTATGTAGTTCGGGATGATACGGATTACGAGGATTCAGATTCATTTGTTTTTCCGAGTAGGGCTAACAAACGGTTCCAGCAGTTTGGTGTATGCAGCTTGCTCGTCAGAGACTCGTGCGTTACCATTTGTGGTAGAACTGAGAGTTAACGACACTCTTTTCTTCAGAAAATAATTCCTTTGAATTATGGGCCCACGTGGCAAAAAGAAGGTTTGAAGTTCGTTTTCTGTCTTTTACGGAAGAACTGTTTTTTTGGATGTTTGCAACTAATATCGCACTAGAGACTATGACCTAGGAGTGAATGCGTCGCATGTCACCCAAAGGGTACCATACTAAACATACTGATTATTGGAAGGAAACCCTCCAACAACCATTTCCTAAGTAGCTTCAGGCTCGTAACGTACGACATCAGTTAACCTTTATTACTGTATTTTAATTTGTTTGAAGAGAGAAGAGAACAAACACAACTAAGGGGAAACTATCAAGTCCTAATGTTGTCATGCCAAGGATTCATCCTATGGTTGAGGTTTGAAACAGGGAACTCCTAGATGTTATCATGCATAGGTTTCAACCTAAAGTTCTAATCATCACTTCCTTATCAAAGGAAGTGAGAATCCTAGGGGATCATGTCAATGGGAAACAGACAACAGATAAAGCATCAGCTAAACAGTAAATAGATAAACAGTAAAAAATGCACATGCTATGCAGCAATACAAGCAGAGGGAGACTCACTCAACCTCTAGAGCAATCAAGCAAAAACAACACACAATACAGAGGCAAGGGAACCAAACTCAACCTTCAGCCAACAAGCAAAGCCAAACAATAACAAACAAGCAGAGGGAGACAGACTCAACCTCTCATGCAGACAAGCAAAGGGAGGCAAGCTCAACCTTTCAATGCACTTAGGCCTATTATCAACTACATGAAAGCCTATTCTAATGCAACACACCAGAGAAACAATCATGCAAATACAATCAAACAACAAGAACAACAGAGCAGCACAACAACACTCCAGCAGTCTGACAGTCTGTCTTCTAGTCCAAGCCATCCATCAGGAGAAAAGGGAATGAGGACTTCATCTTCAAGCTTTAACTTGCTCCATCAAGAGAGGATGTGAATCAACACAAAGATCATTGCATGATAAGGGGAAGCAAGAGGGAAACCAATGGAATCCCTCAAGGCATTCAACCACTCATCTGAGATTGGTATCCTCAAAGGTTTTACCTTTTGTGGTAGGCCTTTAGGCCTTACAAAGGAGGTACTAGGCTGCCCCAAGGAACCTTGCATCATTGTATAGGAAATGGAATGCAAATCAAAGCAAACCACATTTATGCCAAAGGAAGCAACTCCTAAAGCTCTAACAAACCCTAATTCTACAAGCCCTAAAAGAAACTTTCTAAAGGGAACTAAAACACCAAATCAAACCTTGAGATTCAATCTACAAAGGCATCAACATGTCTACTAAACCATCAGAAAAGGTTTGGAAACTTATCGTGAACTAATGGTCACTTTTCAAGTTCATCTATGGGAAGTGCTATTCTAGAATCAACCTAAACACAACCTAGATGTAAAATCCAACTAAAATAGTAAATCAATCACTAAAAATCTACATATTTTCCTAAGGGATCCTAAATGTATTAAGGACCTATGGTAAAAAATCCAGGGCCTAAATCAATGTTTAAGGGCACTAAGGAAATTCTAAACAACAAGGTGTCAAAGGAAGGTTCAAGTGGGGAAGGCTCTAATAACCTAATTCAAAACTAATCTTAGGATCACCTAAAAATCACTACAAAAATCCTATAACATCATCAACGTGTCTATAAACAGCCAGCCAAAAATCAACATCAAATTCTAAAGCATGAATTGGAAATAAAATCAGCAAACAACAAGTCATTTTATGCATTTTTATTCAATTATCAAAAATAGAAAAATGGACATTAAATGGAAAACAACACCAAAATAAAATCCAAGGGCATGGAAAAATCATAAATTCAACAAGTATCAACCACATATTTTTCTCATATTTTTCTGATCATTATTCTAATTATTATGAATTAAACAAGAGAAATCAATTAAAAGAAAATCCAAAAATCAATTAAAGAAATTAAAAGCATCAGAAAATATCAGGGCCATTGGATGAGATTACCGGTCAAATGATCTAACAGCTGCGCGCGTGCCAGATCATTTATTGAAACGGTGCGTTTTGGTTCAAGGCCATGTGAGATTCAGTTGACTGAAGACCATGGTACTCCCTAATCCTATCCATCCAACATAAAAGTATTCTGATCCTGTGACTCACACGCTGCCACCTCACCAAACCCTAACTAGACCAAGCCTTGTCCATCAAATGCAAAGACTCAGTCAAAAAGTCCATCAGATCCAACGATCCTTGTTCATCTTCCTCATTTGAATATTGAAAGGGGAGGGAAAACCAGTCATGGTGGCCGGAGAAGAGCGCAACCGTCTTCTCCGGTGAGAGCCATCAAGCTCTGCACTCAATCTTAACCAAACTCCAAGAAAATTACATAATTCTTCTCGTCATCTCTCACTGATCATCATGATCTATTCCAATTTTATTAATTCATCAAGAATCTCCAAAAACGATGATGAACAGAAAATTACTCAGTTCCATAATTGTCACGAAACTCCAAATTGAATTCTCTACCAATTCCTTCCAAAAAAATGATCTGAACACGATTATGAACTTAAATAGAAGTCATTTGGATCCTAACATGGCCCAATCATGGCCCAAATTGATGAATCCAAAATTTCATTTTCCTCCAAAGTTCAACAATGGAACCCACGTGTATTGGCTCTGTTTCACCTCAAACTCTTCTCCAATAGCTTGCACAACCCTTGGTGAAGATGAATGGCTTAGATTGCATGCTTGAATTGATCTTATGGTCAAGATTGATTATGTTACTTCCATTCTAAGTAATCCACCTAAAGTCCATGAATTAAGCCTTAAATCAAAAATTTGAAATTGCCAATCTCTTTAAAATATTATTTCCAATCAGAAAATGCATAAACTTGTGAAGTTTTGAACCATTGTGATTTACTTTGAATTTTTCCTTCATTAATGCCTTTTAATGATCTTTTTTCAAAATTTCTTCATACTCTTCCTTATTCAGTCCATATCAATGGATTCTTGGGTTATGGTTGGACTAAAAACACCAATTTGAACAACTTTCAAGTTGAACAAATCTTCATTTGAGGTGCCTAAGATAGTGAAATGGACCCATAACCAAATATGACCTGTAATTCCAAATTCCCAAAATACCCTTATCTTGCAAAGCTTGTAACTAGAGTTCTACAAATCCAATCATGGATTTCTAGTACTTTCTAGAAAGCTAAAAGGATAAGGAACAACATTCATGTGGACCAAAAGTTCATAAGAATCATCCTTCTAGGGAAAAAGTGTCATGCAAGTTGGGTAACTTTCAAGCTCCAAATTCACATGCCTCAGATAACTTGCAACTTGTCTGGCTCATAACTTGAGTTCTATAAACCCTATAAAGGACTTCTAGTACTCAAATTAAAGCTAATATCATGCTCTACAACAATAATGTTAGGGTCAAGGTGAGATGAAAGTCCCATCTTGAGTTATGTGGTCTTGAAGTTAGGCACTAAACCAGGGGATTTTACACTGTCAAGCATAACAACCCTAGCCCTGCAGCTTCTCACACTCTTGATTCATGATAAGTTGATCTTGGAATCATCCCTAGGACATCTCAATACATCAATCCATGATCACATGGCTCTTGAATTAGGTCTCAACCTTCTTCAAATCATCAGTTATCCTAGGGTTGACCAGATGAAACCCTTGTTGCACCAATCTTGGGTAGTTCTTCATATCCTTTGCACAGTGACCTGTCTTGGCTTCAAAATGATCTTCAATACTTCTCATGAGCTCTCTCAAGGCTCTAGGTCCAACTCTATGGCTTCAGCATCATCAGATGACTTCCCATAACCCTCAAGTTAGAAGAGCTACACACTTGGTTTCAACCCTCTCTTTGAGGATCTTTTGGCTTCTTTGGTGAGGATATCAACCCTTGAACACTTGGATAGGCCTCTTAGCTAGCTTCATAGCCTTTTATTGGTAGTCATACCTCTTGATCTCCTGCACACATGTCAATGAAATGCAGATGATAATCCTAATATGAATGCAATGAAACACAAGCTAGGTAAAGAAATGTTGGACAAATTCTGGGGTGCAACAACTGCCCCTATTCAAATGGCTTGGACCTGAATGGGTGAGAAGCGAACGACTCTCAGAAAATTGAGGTAAAAGATGGTTGAATACCAACAAACCCGGAAATTTTCCAACCGCACAAGTACACGGTACTCTGATGGGGACAAATTTCTTCGGAAACTGAAATAGTAGCTGCACGGCA
Organism: Lathyrus sativus; assembly: GCA_963859935.3. Classification (NCBI taxonomy): domain Eukaryota; kingdom Viridiplantae; phylum Streptophyta; class Magnoliopsida; order Fabales; family Fabaceae; genus Lathyrus; species Lathyrus sativus. Next base: position 42,984,269 of record OZ012739.1, read on the forward strand.
ACTAGCTGGAGAAATACTGATCTGATGTATCTGACATCAATGTGTCCTCAAATTATCGAGGGATCACTGGTTACACGGTAACTGGTGAAAGGTTTAATCTCAAATCTTCGTCAGGATGATCATTTATGTCCTCAAGTCATCAAGGGATCGCCGGTTACAAGGTAACTGGTAATTTGCCGAACGCACAAGTTAACGATACTCTAATTGGCAGGAACATCTTCAAAACTGGAGATGACAGTTGCATGGCAACTTTGCTGGGGAATCGGTTACACGGTAACCGGAAATTTACCAACCGCACAGGTAAACGATACTCTGATTGGTAGGACAATATTTGGATTCCGAAATGGCAGTTGCACGGCAACTGGCCTAAATCTCCATCAGGATGATCATCAAATTTCACTGCAGCTCCTTCCTCAAGTCATCAAGGGATCACTGGTTACACGGTAATTAGCGATACATAGTTGGTATTACCGTCAGGCATTCTGCGGTACGGCAGCAGAAGAATTCCTCTGGACTCATCAGGTCATTAGGAACTTTTGACAATCTCTATAATTATGTCGCCGGGCATTCAAAGAAATTCTCGGGCGTCAGCCGAACTTCGTCAGTAAGTCAGAAATAGAATCCTCAATCAATCATGAACCACTGGGGATATCTAAACTTTTGTCGTCAGGCACTCCGCGTCAGCTGGGGGAACTGCTTCAACATCGCAGTCGGACTTCATCAGTAAGTTTTCAAGGGAAATTTCAACTTCTCTTGTTCGGAACCTGCTGGGGATGACTCATCTTCGCTGGGGATCCTGGAGAATTATCAAGTAACTCTGCTTCGGGGATTTCAGAAATCATTCTGGACCAATAAACTTTGCTGAGGAATTTAAGAATCATCCTGAACAAACAACTTCACCGGGGACTTCAAGAATCATCTTGAGCAAACAACTCTTCTGAGGGACTCAAGAATCATCCTGAGCAACCAACTTTGGCGACTTCACTGGGGAGTTCTAAGAATCATCTTAAGCACACAACTTTGCTGAGGATTTCAAGAATCATCTTGAGTAAACCATTCTGCGGAGGAACACCTATAAAACAAGAACAACAACTACCTAGCTCATGTTTCATATGCATATGTTTGACAATGGCGCAATGCTCCACACGGTGGAAATGTTAAGCGTTTAGGGTATATGCTATGCAATAATGCACAATGCTACGACCCCATCAGCAAAATAAATGCTGAAGGGAAAATCCTCCTGTCAAGGAGAAAGAACCACTCTGGTGGGGAGGAGGAATCATCCTGCCGAGGAGAAGAAGTCACACCAATCTCAATTGGACTTATCCTGGGGAAACGAACTCCAGACGACTGCTGCAGGGGAACAAAGTCCTACGAGAACCTGCTCTCACTCAACTATGTACACAAACCACAAGCTGCTGAGGAAAACGATGTCAATCGCAGAAATAGACTGCACAACCTTCGCGGCTAAAATCTTCCTGGAGATGCGGACTCCGATGGGGAAGTATAGCATCAGTTACTCAACACTCTCTTGGGGAAAACCAATAATGGCTTGAACGACTTCCAAGGACTCGGCTCTCTTGGGAACTGCAAACTCGGCTGAGGATAGGCAACCAGATGCTGGAATAACTCCTACCTGCCGGGGGGAATACAACTCTGTGGGGGAATCTCAATTCCGCTGGAGACTTCAGTCTGAACTATTGGAAGCTGAACACTTGTGAATAGTCTTCTACGAGAAAACTGCACATCGACCCAGTGCTGGGAATGAATATACACTTTAGCGTATGACTCAGCTGGGGAAATGACGATCCTGCCTAGGATGCATCTGGCTGGGGAGAATCTATCTCTGCTCGGGGAGACATATCAATGCTCATGGTCCCATGTTCAGACTCCGTGGGAAGACACTGCTGAACTCGCTGGGGAAGAAGGAATCATCCTGCTTGGAAAACATCTGGCGTACTGCCTGGAGGGTGACGTCCCTGCAATAACATGAACAAACAGACAAGATACCTTTCTCAAAGGGACCTATCAAGGTTATCATCATGTGACCATGTTCAGGTAATTCAATGTTTCAACAATTATCGTCCTAGGCCAGCAAGTTTATGTATGCGCATTTTATCAAAAACATCGGGCGTTCTTTTTCACAAACAAAACAGATAATAGCTAAACAAACAAACAGAAATACTGAATAGTATACGTTTATTGATAACGAACCCCTGAATGGGCAAAATGTTTTACAACAGATGCAAGCTCCTGAAATGAGGAAGTTGTGCAAGCATAATAACATAAATATACATCAGTATACACAAATGTCGGCAATGTGGCGTAGACGAACACCATGAGTTGATCCCTCTATGATTCACTCGACTTTGATACTTCTCTGATGCTTCAGCTTCAGAAGAGATTGATTCGGATAAACGACCCTCAGGTCTTCCCAAACCACTAAACAATGAAAGTCCATACGTGGAATGCAGTCATTTGCTTTTTCAAATCCCTAACTTTTACCTGAATTGCCCTTTTGGGTTTTCGATTCACCGGGATACCCTTTTTTGCCAAAGCCACCCTTCCAGGTTTTCGACTTTGCGGGTGTACATTTTTCATTTATATCCCTAATTTTTTCCTGAACCTTTTTCCTTTTTTAGGGTTCACTGGGATGCCCCATTTTTGCCTGGATATTCTTTTTCTTTCCAGGGGTCATTTTAAGCAAAGTATTTTTTAACTGCGTCCACGTTCATGGGGGATGCAAAATCTTCGCCATCCATCATGGATAACAACAAGGCTCCTCCCGAAAAGACCTTGCTGACGACATACAGACCTTCGTAGTTAGGAGTCCACTTTCCCCTGTGATCGGAGTGTGGTGGAAGAATCTTCTTCAGGACGAGATCACCCGTCTGAAAGCTTCTAGGACACACCTTCTTATCATAAGCTTTCTTCATTCAGTGCTGGTACAGACGACCATATACAATCGATGCTAATCTCTTCTCATCCATCAGACTAAGTTGATTTAATTGGTTTTGAATCCATTCTGCCTCATCGAGTTTCACGTCAACCAAAACTCGCAAAGAAGGAATCTCAACTTCCAACGGTAGGACAGCTTCCATACCGTATACTAGTGAGAAAGGAGTTGCCCCGGTTGATGTGCATACTGTCGTACGATAACCGTGCAATGCAAATGGCAACATCTCATGCCAATCTTTGTAGGTCACAACCATCTTTTGTACTATCTTCTTAATGTTTTTGTTGGCCGCTTCAACCACACCATTCATCTTCGGCTGGTAAGGCGATGAGTTGTAATGTTCAATCTTGAAGCTCTGGCATAACTCCTTCATCATCTTATTATTCAGATTAGAACCATTGTCAGCAATGATTCCCTCGGGAACTACGTATCGACATATGATGTCCTTCTTTATGAATCTGGATACCACTTGATTGGTCACGTTGGCATACGAGGCTGCCTCCACCCACTTGGTGAAGTAGTCGATGGCTACCAAAATGAAGCGATGACCGTTAGATGCAGTGGGCTCGATCTTGCCTATCATATCAATGCCCCACATGGAGAATGGCCACGGGGATGACATGACATTCAACGGGCACGGCGGCACATGAATTTTATCAACATAAATCTGACATTTATGACATCTCTTCGCGAATTTGAAACAACCGACTCCATCGTCAGCCAGTAATATCCTGCCCGTAGGATTTTTCTCGTCATAGCATGCCCGCCGACGTGCGTACCAAATGTGCCTTCATGGACCTCTTCCATAAGCAGACTCGCTTCTTTCTCATCTACACATCTGAGTAGCACGAGATCGTGATTTCTCTTATACAGAACTCCATCAGGATTGAGATAGAAATTTCCAGACAGCCTCCTCAGAGTCTTCTTATCCTGGGTTGACGCTCCCGCAGGATACTCCTTAGTCATAAGGAAAGTCTGGATATCATGGAACCATGGCTTGCCATCGGAGGCTTCCTCAATTGCAAAAACGAATGCAGGTCTATCAAGACAAGAAATGACAATTCTTGGAGCTTCATTCCAAAAATTGACTTTATACATAGAAGCCAACATGGCTAAGGCATCAGCCATCTGGTTTTCTGCCCTTGGCACATGATGAAGTTCTACTCGATCAAAGAACGGAAGTAGCCTTCAGGCATAATTCATGTATGGAACCAAATTCGACTGATGAGTCTCCCACTCCCCTTTAATTTGGTTAACAACAAGTGCCAAGTCACCATATACATCCAAGTTTTTGATTCTCAAATCAATAGCTTCTTCTAGACCCATGATGCATGCTTCGTATTCTGCTTCATTGTTGGTGACCGTAAAAGTCAATCCGGCAGTGAACGGGATGTGACATCCCTGGGGAGTCGTAATGATGGCCCCAATACCACTTCCGTACGAATTAACCGCCCCGTCAAATATCAATTTCCACCGAGACTTCCTATCTGGCCCCTCGTCGGGCAACGGTTCATCACAATCTTTCACTTTGAGAAACATGATATCCTCATCAGGGAATTCAAATTTCATCGGCTGATAATCTTTGATAGGCTGTTTGGCAAGGTACTCAGACAATACACTTCCCTTGATGGCCTTCTGGTAAACATACTGAATGTCATACTCCGTCAACACCATTTGCCATCTGGCAATCCTGCCCGAAAGCACTTGCTTCTCGAAGATGTACTTGATCGGATCCATCTTCGAAATTAGCATGGTCGTGTGATTTAGCATACACTGTCGTAAACGTTTGGCATCCCACGCGAGTGCGCAACACGTTTTTTCCAGCATTGAGTAACGAGACTCACAATCTGTGAACTTTTTACTCAAGTAATAAATGACATGTTCCTTTCTGCCAGTCTCGTTGTGCTGACCGAGAATGCAACCCATGCTATTCTCAAGAACTGTCAAGTACATGATTAAGGGTCTTCCAGCCAATGGGGGTATCAAAATCGGAGCTTCCTGCAGATACTGTTTTATCTTATCGAATGCCTTCTGGCAATCCTCATTCCAGATAATCGCCTGACCTTTTTTCAGTAGTTTGAACATCGGTTCACACGTGGCCGTGAGCTGAGATATAAACCTTGCAATGTAGTTTATTCTGCCCAGGAAACCACGAACTTCTTTTTCAGTCTTTGGCGCTGGCATATCTTGTACTGCTTTTATCTTAGCAGGATCAACCTCAATGCCTTTTTCACTCACAATAAACCCCAATAGTTTTCCAGACCGTACTCCGAAAGTACACTTGTTAGGATTCAGCCTCAACCTGAACTTCCTAAGCCTCTCAAAAAGCTTCATCAAATTGACCAGATGTCCCTCCTCCGTTTGGGACTTCGCAATCATGTCATCAACATAGACTTCAATCTCATGGTGAATCATGTCATGAAACAAAGTAACCATCGCTCGCTGGTAAGTGGCCCCTGCGTTCTTCAGACCGAAGGGCATTACCTTGTAGCAAAACGTCCCCCCAAGGGGTAATAAACGTGGTTTTCTCCATGTCTTTCGGCTCCATTTTGATCTGATTATAGCCAGAGAAGCCATCCATGAATGAAAACATGGAATACTGAGTTGTATTATCGACCAACACATCAATATGAGGGAACGGGAAATCATCTTTAGGCCCTATTTAAATCCCGATAATCAACGCACATCCGCACCTTACCGTCCTTCTTTGGTACAGGTACTATGTTGGCGACCCACGGAGGGTAAGTAGTGATCGCTAAAAAGCCAGCATCCAGCTGCTTTTGCACTTCTTCTTTGATCTTAATGGCCATATGTGGTCGTGTCCTTCTAAGCTTCTGCTTAACGGGAGGACAATCTTCTCGCAGTGGTAGATGATGGACCACTATGTCAGTGTCGAGCCCGGGCATATCTTCATACGACCAAGCAAAGATGTCACTATACTCTCGAGCATCTCGACTAATCTTTGCTTAACATCGCTCTGTAATGCAGCCCCTATCCTGACATTCCTGACAAGTTCTTCAGAACCCAGATTCACAATCTCAATCTCTTCCTCGTGAGGCAGAATGACCTTCTTTTCTTGTTTCAACAAACGGGCCAACTCTTCTGGAAGGTCTTCGTCTTCATCAATCTCTTCTTCAACTTGATTTATCGGGCAATCAAAGTCGAAGTGAGTCGTAGAAGTTTCAGAGTCGATGTCATCTGTGATGTGAATCCTGCAATAACAAGGGTTAAGCTTAAGCAAGGATATGCAGGTTAGCACAAACCGTATTGCCATTTTTTTCAAAACAAAAGCAAAAACAGGAATAACAGAGATCACAAAATTTGAATGCAAAGAAAAACTCCCTTTGATTTATTAATAATATGTACATGTATAAGCTATCAAGGCCCTGACAATAAAACCGTTATGCCCCGAGTAGAGCATAAGGTTGTATAATAATTGGAAAAGACAAAGCATTACTCTTTGTGCGTCACTTGGATGACATCCTGGACGGACCAGTTGTTGAGGCTCTGGCCTGGTTTGCTCGGCTGAATCCAGGAGTCCAGGTCGCAATCACTATCTTCGTCGTCTTCAGACACGGCGTTGACATTCTCAAATATCACCCCACCTCTTGTGAACTGAATCAGCCCTTTGACGCACGGCGCACTGCGAGAGGAGGAAGCATTAGCAGAAGGAGAATACCCTAACTCAAACTTATCCTTCTTGTTAGGGATTTCCAAAACTTGACCCCAGCCTGGGGCAGAGCCAGCTTGAACAACAACTTGAGCTTCCTTGAAGGAAGAGAGAGTCATCTCAGGTTTCTCAATCATCACCGGAGTCACATCTTTGATTTTAACAGCTTCAAACGCCTGGCACAAAGTTTCGTGGATCTCGCCATCCACCTCAACACATTTAAAAGATGACAAATGGCTCACCATTATGTCATCTTCACCACAGACGGTCACGATGCTGCCCCTACAGCATACTTCAGCTTCTGGTGCAACGTGGAAGTCACTGTACCCGCAGAATGGATCCAAGGCCGGCCCAATAGATAGCTATAAGCAGGCATGATGTCCATGATATAGAAAACCGCGTCAAAGTTTTCTGGCCCAACTTGAATGGGTAGAGTTACCTCTTCAAAGACGTGGCGCTTAGTTCCATGGAAAGCTTTTACAACCAGATCACTGGGTGTACAAATCAGCCCTCTCGTATCCAACCTCATCAGAGCTTTCTTCGGGAGAACGTTCAGAGATGATCCCGTGTCCACCAACACATGGGACATAACCGTTCCTCGGCATTCTATCGAGATATGCAAGGCGCTATTGTGGTTTCTTCCCTTCGGCGTCAGCTCTAAGTCAGTAAACCCTAATCCATTCCCAACATTCACGTGAGCCACTACTCCCTCTAGTTGATTGACGGAGATCTCTTGTGGTACATATGCTGCATTCAGAACCTTCAGCAGAGCGTTGCGGTGTGCCTCAGAACACAACAACAAATTCAGAATAGAGATCTTAGACGACGTCTAATGAAGATGATCAACGATCTTATAATCACTTTTCTTGATCAATCTCATAAATTCTTCGGCGTCTTTCACAAGCAGGTCTTTATCTACCTCACGAGAGGTTTCTTCAACGACCTTACCTTTTCCTCGGTCAGCTTTCTCAGCTTTGTCGGCTTTTTCAACCACAATCTCTGGTGGAGCGAACACTCTACCACTACGTGTTATTCCGCCAGCTCCCCCTAAGTTGTCAACAGATTTCCCGGATGGCTCCAATTCTAATTTATGTCCATTGCAATAGACATCTGCCCCATAGTGCCATGGAACAACATTAGTGCTCTCGAATGGTATAGGCCCAACCTTCGTGATGGTGATCGTAGGTGGCCTTGATGCAGAAATGGTTATTGTTTTACGAGGGATGGTGATAGTGGCAACCCCATCTTTCTGCTTCAGCACTACTTCCCCTGATCTGCTCTCAGCCCTCCGACTAAACTGCAGAATTCCTTCGGTCATCAGACTCTGAATCCCTGCTATCAACTGATCACAGCCGTCTGAATGAATCGCACAATCCATACATAACTTTCCACAGCGCGGAAAAATACCTTTCTTCATCAACTTGGCTTTAACGAAACCAAGAGGTGTCTTCAGGTCCTTGACATCAGTCAATAAATCCGAATCTTCTTCTTCAATGATGGTGTTAACCCCATCTCCCCCGTGGTTAGGCATAGGGTTTTTCGTAACATTCAAAACATTATCAGAAAAGTTGATTATTTTGGCGTCAACCATATCTTGCACCTTGTGCTTGAATGCCTTACAGTTATCAATCGAGTGGCCAAGTGCCCCCGAATGAAACTCACATCTTGCATTCGCATCGTAGCCCGGTGGAGGTGTCCCTGTCAAGGGAGCCAATGTTCTCTTCTGAACTAGCGGTAGTTGAAGTAAAGTCTAAAAGAGCTTAGCATATGACATAGGTGGAGTCTCAAGATGACGACTTGATAACGGTGCTTTGTTCTGATACCTCCAGTACCCTTGCTGGTTCTACTGCTGCTGAGGCTGAGGTTGCTGGACAGCAGGAATAGTAATGCTAGCGACCTGCTGGCGCTGGCCTTTACCCTTCCCCCGAGCACTGTACACTGAGCTCGTCTCACCTTCACGCCTCTTACCACTGTAAGGCTTCTTTCCCCCTCCGGCTGAGGATACATCTACACCCTAAATCTTCCCGAGTTTGATGTCATTTTCTACATGCTCTCCAATGATGATGAGGTCAGAGAAGCTTCCCGACATACGACTGACCAGTTTCTCATAATAAACCCCCGGAAGAGTAGCTACGAACATCTCAATAAGCTCTCGTTCAACCATCGGCGGCTGAACTCTCGCTGCCAGTTCACGCCATCTCTGGGTGTACTCTTTAAATCCCTCGTTGTTCTTTTGAGACAAGTTCTGCAGTTGAACCCGGTTGGGAGCCAAATCGCTGTTATACTGATAATGGCGTACGAATGCTTCATCAAGGTCTTTCCATGTACGTACACTGGTGGGTTCCAAACCCATATACCACTCCAAGGATGGGCCGGACAGGCTGTCCTGGAAGAACTGCATCAACCCTTGAGATCAGCGGTTGCACCAGAGTTCTGAGCTGATCTTGGCCGTTAGCGACCACTTGCATGAGCTCCATGAAGCGGTCCATCCTCTCTCTGAGCTCTTGGATGTCGGTCTGAACTTGTTCCATTGCTCTAGCTTGATTTGCTCTGGTCGAGTATCGGTGAATCTGTCTTCGGTCAATCCTGAAATAACCTGCATACACAAAGGGTTAGAAAAATGGAAAGGCACCTATCATGCAAATGATTCATGCAAATGCAAATGTGTGTCTGTGCCTTAGGGAGATTTCTTCCCCGATTCTAGTGCCAGAGTGCCAGTGCTGATAATAAGAAGTCTGGATCCAGTCATGGAAATAACATCTCGTATATATATATATATATATATATATATATATATATATATATATATATATATATATATATATATATATATATATATATATATATATATATATATATATATATATATATATATATATATATATATATATATATATATATATATATATATATATATATATAACCCATCAAGGCAGCATACAATGTCACTTAGTACAGATAGAATCAATAGCATGACCTCGACCAACAAGCCTGGTGATGGTCAGCATACAATAATGATCAGAAAAAATACAGGGGATTACAAAGTAGTCAAGTACGGCCACGGGCGCGAAACTCTTCTAACAACCCCTTCGTTCTGGGATGATGAGGCTGAGTAAGTAACCCTTCGACGAGTGACTCCCTCTGTATGACAGTGTACTGAAGACCTTCAACGGAGTCTTTCCACTCTTCCCTGCCAAAACATTCTTCTAACCTTCGCTTCTTGGACTCAAAAGTCTGCTTGCGATCCTTCAGGTTCGCAATAGCCTTGTTCAACCTGTCTTCAGTGGCGTACCTACGAGCAGTTTCATCATCAAACTTCTTCTCGCTAGCCTTCAACTGGGAGATCTGTTGCTTCAGCTTGTCCTCCCGCTCTTTGTTGCTGGCTATAGTGGCATTCCACTACTGGTTGAATTTGGAAATTCTCCGGTATGCATCATCCAAGTTCTGCTTCTTGGTGGCAAGCACATCGTTGACAGGATTGAAATCCAAACCTAAACGTTCACGTTCAGCCATCTGTTTGGTCAAGTCTGTACCTAGCCGGTTCACCAGCTCTGTCTGCTTTTTGAAGGAGTAGAAGGCTTCGTTCCTCTCGCTTCTAAGCTGTACCAACTCTTTTTCCAGCTCCTTGTTGGTCTTCTTCAGTTCCTCTTTCTCAGCTACTACCTGATTGTATTTCTGAATGGATACTGTGGTAGGTTCTTCAACCATTGTAGGGCGATCTTACTTCACAGGTAGAAAATGCATCCCTACTATTTCTGCCCTGCTTCGAATCCAAGTCACATAAGGAGCATAAGCCTGGTTGTTGCTCTTACCTAACAGTGCTTTCCCTCGTCTACTGATGTCATTCCAAGCATGCCTGAGGTTGGCTAACATATTCCCCTCTAGGAGACCTGTGAGGTACAGAGATTCCTGCACCTCCTAGTCCTTTTGCGGGCCTCTTAAGGTGTACGCAAACTGTCTGACAAGTAATGAGGGATTGTAGTTAATACAGCCTCGTCTTCCGATCAAGGGCACATTAGGAAAACCGTTACAGCTGTAGATGACTTCAGTACCCAGCATATCCTGATCAAACCAAACGATGCTTTCCTCTAATAAACCCATCAGGCGTTCAGACTACTCATCTGTGGTTGCAGAGGAAACAAAGAGACCCTTCTTGGGCAAGTAGCTATCAAACCATCTGTAGAGTAAGGGCACACAACACGATACATTTTTACCCCTTCTATTTTCATTCTGGTAATGAACAGAATGATATAGATCACCAAGCAGGGTGGGAACTGGATTTCCCGATGCGAAGATTTGGAAGGCGTCCAAATCTATAAAGTCATGCATGTTGGGAAACAGGATGATCCCATAGATGCAGATGGTGAGAATAGCGTTGAATACGATCCAACAACTGTCTTTAGCACACTGTTGGGCTTTCCCAACCAGAAACTGCAGAGAAAAACCAGGAACTCCATTCCATGAGGTCAGAAGTAGCTCTGAGGCATCCAGATGAAGAGCAACATCTAGGTTAGCCAGATTAGGCTTAGAATCCATGTGAACAAACGACATCTGATTCTTAACCGGTACACCCAACAACTCAGCATACTCTTCTAAAGTAGGCACAAGAATGAAATCTGGAAAAGTGAAGCACCTCATCGGAGGGTCATAGAACTGTAGCAATGCATACAACCCATTCAAATCATAGACTGAAGGTTTACGAACCAGACTGAGCAACTTCCCATACGATTTCCTGAATTCCCCTTTCACCGTATCATCTGCCAATGCAACTAAACTGAACAACAAAGTAACATCTGGGGTAGGGAGCTTGTAAGCCACATTCTTCTTCAAAGATTCCATGCTGACAAACAGAGGGCAAGATTACTGGAACCGGGGGATAGTATATGCACCTGCAACACAGACACACGTTAATGAGATGCAAATGAGTATGCAAAAATGCAAAATGCAATATGCAACAGGAGACCAAGAGTGCTGTTGAGGAAACCAAGGCTCTGTTTCATCATAACCACAACACTGCTCTGACCACAAAACCCTGAAGAGGACCAATAATTATGCTCTGTTAAGAACAAACATATCTTTGATGATAAGAACCCTCTGATACCAACAATACTGATTCACTGTCAAGAAAACCAGGTTGTCTGAAGGTTAAGGTTTCCTGCAATAACCCGACCCCGCTCACAGGTATGAACCTAATCCACTGACACAGGTATGGCATCCTATGCGTTCATCAGCGTCATAGACTTTCAAGAAACAATGATACGATACCCAGGAAGGTGTGGCATCATCATCTCTTGAAGCGGCCTCATTTAGCTGAATCCCAAATGATCGGTTCCCAGAGTCGACAATCCTCCAAACCAACAACCCCCCAGGCCCAAAGGGCCAGAAAAGAAGTCAATCGGGAGAATCTCGTCTGAGTGTTGATTTTGTGAGACACTAATACATGCAAAGCATGTACGTGCCCACTACTTTCCACAACTAGTGCTAGGTACACTCAAGCCTGGGTATGGCTTATCACTCATCAGAGCCCCCTCCCACAACAACACAGATAATCATATCATACTGAAAATAAAATGCGGAAGGTAAAATGCGGTAAATAAACACAACCCAACAAGGTAAACATGCAAGCGCTAGGATTGACTTGCATAGGGGACGTTGGATCCCCAGCAAAGTTGCTAGTTGTCGCTACCGCGAAAATAAGGTGCCGGCAAAACAGAAGAGTCGCCACCTTTCGTTATTTATCCCTCAGAACGGGAAAGGAAACGATCGGAAAAACCTGACGAAAAGGTATAAGACAAGGTCATCGCAACCATTGTCTGGGTTCGGGAGTCGGTTACGCAGGGGAAAGGTATTAGCAACCCTCACGTCCATCGTACTCGATGGAATCCATGCTTGTTGTGTTTATCTGACGAGTTGGTTTAACTATCTACCTATCAAGGCTGGTCTGAAAAGAAAAGAAAAATGACTCGGCAAAGCGTCGCACTTTATGCCTACGTATTCCCGTCTGGAACGAGAAATCAGAGTCAACGTAGTTCGCCTAACTACAGGTAACGGATGGGGGAAGGTGGCTCGCCAATACCTCAGTATTGTGCCTATGTACTCTCAACAGATATAAGAGATCAGAGCTTACGTAGTTCAGGATAATACGGATTACGTGGATTCAGATTCATCTATTTTTTCGAGTAGGGTTAACAAACGGTTCCAGCAGTTTGGTGTATGCAGCTTGCTCGTCAGAGTCTCGTGTGTTACCGTTTGCGGTAGAACTGAGAGTTAACGACACATTTTTCTTCAGAAAAGCTTTCCTTTATTTTATGGGCCCACTGGGCAAAAAGAAGGTTTGAAGTTCATTTTCTGTCTTTTACGGAAGAACTGTTTTTTTTTTGGATGTTTGCAACTAATATCACACTAGAGACTATGACCTAGGAGTGAATGCGTCGTATGTCACCCAAAGGGTACCATACTAAACATCCTGATTATTGGAAGGAAACCCTCCAACAACCGTTTCCTAAGTAGCTTAAGGCTCGTAACGTACGACATCAGTTAACCTCTATTACCGTATTTTGATTTGTTTGAAGAGAGAAGAGAACGGACACAACTAAGGGGAAACTATCAAGTCCTAATGTTTTCATGCCAAGGATTCATCCTATGGTTGAGGTTTGAAACAGGGAACTCCTAGATGTTATCATGCATAGGTTTCAACCTAAAGTTCTAATCATCACTTCCTTATCAAAGGAAGTGAGAATCCTAGGGGATCATGTCAATGGGAAACAGACAACAGATAAAGCATAAGCTAAACAGTAAAAATGCACATGCTGTGCAGCAATATAAGCAGAGGGAGACTCACTCAACCTCTAGAGCAATCAAACAAAAACAACACACGATACACAGGCAAGAGAGGCAAACTCAACCTTCAGCCAACAAGCAAAGCCAACAGTAACAAACAAGCAGAGGGAGATAGACTCAACCTCTCATGCAGACAAGCAAAGGGAGGCAAGCTCAACATTTCAATGCACTTAGGCCTAGTATCAACTACATGAAATCATATTCTAATGCAACACACCAGAGAAACAATCATGCAAATACAGTCAAACAACAAGAACAGCAGAGCAGCACAACAACACTCCAGCAGTTTGACAATCTGTCTTCTAGTCCAAGCTATCCATCAGGAGAAAAGGGAATGAGGACTTCATCTTCAAGCTTCAACTTGCTCCATCAAGAGAGGATGTGAATCAACACAAATATCATTGCATGATGAGGGGAAGCAAGAGGGAAACCAATGGAATCCCTCAAGGCACTCAACCATTCATCTGAGATTGGTATCCTCAAAGGTTTTACCTTTTGTGGTAGGCCTTTAGTCCTTCCAAAGGAGGGACTAGGCTCCCTAAAGGAACCTTGCATCATTGGATAGGAAATGGAATGCAAATCAAAGCAAACCACATTTATGCCAAAGGAAGCAACTCCTAAAGCTCTAACAAAACCTAATTTGACAAGTCCTAAAAGAAACTTTCTAAAGGGAACTAAAACACCAAATCAAACCTTGAGATTCAATCTACAAAGGCATCAACATGTCTACTAAACCATCAGAAAAGGTTTGGAAACTTATCATGAACTAAAGGTCACTTTTGAAGTTCATCTATGGGAAGTGTTATTCTAGAATCAACCTAAACACAGCCTAGATGTAAAATCCAACTAAAATAGTAAATCAATCACTAAAAATCTACAAATTTTCCTAAGGGATCCTAAATGTATTAAGGACCTATGGTAAAAAAATCCAGGGCCTAAATCAATGTTTAAGGGCACTAAGGAAATTCTAAACCACAAGGTGTCAAAGGAAGGTTCAAGTGGGGAAGGCTCTAGTAACCTAATTCAAAACTAATCTTAGGATCACCTAAAAATCACTACAAAAATCCTATAACATCATCAACGTGTTTATAACCAGCCAGCCAAAAATCAACATCAAATTCTAAAGCATGAATTGGAAATAAAATCAGCAAATAACAAGTCATTTTATGCATTTTTATTCAATTATCAAAAATAGAAAAATGGACATTAAATGGAAAACAACACCAAAGTAAAATTCAAGGGCATGGAAAAATCAGAAATTCAACAAGTATCAACCACATATTTTTCTCATATTTTTCTGATCATTATTCTAATTATTATGAATTAAACAAGAAAAATCAATTAAAAGAAAATCCAAAAATCAATTAAAGAAATTAAAAGCATCAGAAAATATCAGGGCCATTGGATGAGATTACCGGTCAAATGATCTAACAGCTGCGCGCGTGCCAGATCATTTATTGAAACGGTGCGTTTTGGTTCAAGGCCATGTGAGATTCAGTTGACTGAAGACCATGGTACTCCCTAATCCTATCCATCCAACATAAAAGTATTCTGATCCTGTGACTCACACGCTGCCACCTCACCAAACCCTAACTAGACCAAGCCTTGTCCATCAGATGCAAAGACTCAGTCAACAAAGTTCATCAGATCCAATGATCCTTGTTCATCTTCCTCATTTGAATATTGAAAGGGGAGGGAAAACCAGTCATGGTGACCGGAGAAGAGCGTCGCCGTCTTCTTCGGCGAGAGCCATCAAGCTCTGCACTCAATCTTAACCAAAATCCAAGAAAATTACATGATTCTTCTCGTCATCTCTCACTGATCATCATGATTTATTCCAATTTTATTAATTCCTCAAGAATCTCCAAAAACGATGATGAACAGAAAATTACTCAATTCCATAATTGTCACGAAACTCCAAATTGATTACACAGAAATGCTCCTCACCTCTCAAGGACCAAAAACCACCATCTAATTTCCATTAACTCTCCATGAATAGCCATGTACAAGTCTCAACAGAAAACTCATCACATCATGAATCATCACGAAACTTCTCAATTATGATCCTAAAACGATCTATGTCATCACTACAACCTAACCACATGCCAATTTCTGTCTAAACATGCCTAGAACTAGAGCAATGGTGAAAGATAAAAACCTGGAAAAAAGCTTGAAATTGGTGCAGTTGCAGGGAGATTCTTGGCTTCAAATGCTGCAGAAACCTTCAATGAATGATCCTGGTGCTAACTGAATCCTCAATTGATCTTGAAACTCTCTGAAAAGCAAAACACGATTTTGAGTTGGAAGCTTTAATCTCTAACTGCCACAACTGAATTCTCTACCAATTCCTTCCAAAAAAATGATCTGAACACGATTATGAACTTAAATAGAAGTCATTTGGATCCTAACATGGCCCAATTTGATGAATCTAAAATTTCATTTTCCTCCAAAGTTCAACAATGGAACTCACGTGTATTGGCTCTGTTTCACCTTAAATCTGCTCCAATAGCTTGCACAACCCTTGGCGAAGATGAATGGCTTAGATTTCAAGCTTGAATTGATCTTATGGTCAAGATTGATTATGTTACTGTCGCTACTGCGAAAATCGGCGCCGGCTGACAGAAGAGTCGCCACCGTGCGTTATTTATCCCAACGGAGGGAAAGGAAACGCTCAAACTAAACCTCGCAAAAACGGGAAAAGGCATGGTCATCGCAACCAAAACCTGGATTCGGGAGTCGGTTACGCAAGGGGAAGGTATTAGCACCCCTCACGTCCGTCGTACTCGACGGGATCCACGCTTGCTTGGGTTGTCTAAAGGATGCAAACAATCTATCTACGGCTGCTAAATCTAAACGGAAGGGAATTGACTCGATAGAGCGTCGCACTCTATGCCTACGTATTCTCAAGAGAGAAAGTCAGAGTCAACGTAGTTCGGGACTACGGGGAAAATTGGCTCGCCAAGACTTCGCGTCTTGTGCCTACGTACTTCCACACTGCATGGAAGATCAGAGCTTACGTAGTTCAGGCTAACTACGGCTAAACTGGGTGTTCTCACACAGCAGTGAGAAATTAATCTGGTTTTGAAGGTACGGGAACCTATGGGAAAAACTACGGTCTGGTCTCAAATGCACTCGGGCAAGAGAAAAGGGTAACAATCAGTCGTCAGCGGGAAAGTCTCGATCGCACAGCAGCGAGAGAACAAAAGTTAGTTATTAGTGTGCTCGCTAGGATATCGCATCCTATGCCTACATATCCTCGTCTGGTACGAGGAATCAGAGCAGCTGTAGTTCGGCTACTTTCGAGACCACAGCTCAAATCTCGTTTTATTAATATTCTGAAAAATGGTTACAATGATTGAATACGGAAAATAAATTCCTAGGAAATACTATCCTATCCTATGAAAAATCAAATGGAAAATAGTCCCCTAACAAGTGGACTTCTAAAACTATCTCTAAAAGGAAAATAAACTCTATGAAAAAATGTACTCTAAAAAATATTAAATCTACACTAATATTTTTTCCTCTTTTTCATACTTCTATTTTCTTTTTCTTTCTCAATATTCTTTTCTCTTTTCTTTTTCAAAATATTTTTTCTATATTTCTTTCTATATTTTTTACTATTTTTTCACTATCTTTTTCCTTTTATTTCTTTTTCAATATTTCCTTTTCTTTTCTCCTCAATATTCTTTTCTCTTTTTCTTTTCAAAATATTTTTCTATATATTTCTTTCTATATTTTTTACTATTTTTTCACTATCTTTTTCCTTTTATTTCTTTTTCAATATTTCCTTTTCTTTTCTCCTCAATATTCTTTTCTCTTTTTCTTTTCAAAATATTTTTCTATATATTTTTTCCTTCTCTTTTTCTCATTTTTTCCATCTAAAAAATAAGAAAATATTACAAAAGAAAAAAATAAAAGAAATACAAAGGGGAGAGGGGTACACGTGAATACAAGGAGGATTACAAGCAGTAAAAACAATTCTAACTAGGCCCAGCCCAATACACCACTCCAGAAAAATAAGAATACTGGGAGGGAAAGGCCAAAACGGAGGGTATATCCAGGAATCAGCAAAAAGGGCCCAGCCCAATATCTCCTCAACAAACACACACACACGGGGGGTAGGGGAAGAAAACAGGGGGTTTGACAAAAAAACCCAATGGGCTTTGAGGCCCCCAAACCGGTCCAAGGGTCTCAACCTCCTTTCTCACTCTGAAACAAACCCTAATCCCTCTTCTTCCTTCTCTCTTCGCCACCGCCGTTGACATCGTCCCCTTCCACTCCGTCTCAACTTCTCCATCTCCGTCCCCACCTTTAATTCCTCAACTTCCGTTCACCATTTTCATGTTAACACCACAGTCAAACCATCCTTTGACGAAGGTCTGAAGCTTAATAGCGATTTCTTGGAGGTTGCATGTGAAGATCGCGGAGATCTTGTTCTTGACCCAAATCTGATGATGGTGAGGTTCGTTCTTGATGAAGATCTATGACGATCTGGAAGTGACGGTGGATTCTTGAACCTTGAGGAACTTCTGAAGGTCTGATGAATGAAGGTGAGCAGAGGCGATACACACGATGAAGATCTGGAATTCCTGGAGAAGTTCTGAATGTTCCTATGGAGGAAAATCCCGACGGAGATCTTGATGAAGTTCTGACGAACAATTCGTGAGGTGGAGACGAAATTGGAGCTTCTGGCGTTGAGACGATCATGTTTGAAGAAGTTCTTGAAGGTTTTCTGAACCTGGATTGGAGTGTGTTCGTAAATGGATGAACATTCGCTGGGTGAAGTTGAAGCTCTTGATGATGTTACAGAGGATTCGAAGCTTCTGAATAAATCTTGATGAAGATGTTCATCCTTTTTCTGGAAACAGGATGAATACGGTGGAAGTTTGACGAAGAGACAAATGTTCTGGTGTTTTGATAATTGATGATGATGAAGAATACGTGAGGATGGTTGAATCTTGATTGGAGGAACTGATGAACAAACTTGGTGAGGATTCAAGCGAACTCAAGCTTCCGGCGAGTTCTGGTGGTTGTTGAATGCTTGAGGATTCGATGGTTAATCGGAGAAGATAGGTTCTGGAGTAATGATGATCGGAGAAGATGACGGATTCTGGGTGAGTGTTCTTGGTGGAATGATGAAGATGGAAGAAAGAAGATGAAGATTCTGGTTTTTTTTTTTAGTTTTCCGGTGGGTTGCGGTGGCTGGAGACGGTTGTAGGGTAGTTAGGGTGGTTGGAAGTTGAGGGCTACGGTGGTTGCATGGCCGCCGGCCATGCAACCGGTGATGCTCAGGGAAAGCCAAGTGGCAGGCAAGGTGGAGGGTAGAGACGACGCATGTAAGCCACGTGGAGGTGTGGAGTGATAGTGGGAGAACGCGTGGGATTCTGAGGTGAAGTGGAAAAATGAGGTGGGGTCTTCCTCTGCGAAACACGTGGCTGGACTTATACAATAACACCTGGCGCGGACTGAAAAATGGGACAAAAGGATGGACTGAAAAATAAACTGGGCCTCCAAAAAAACGAAAATCTGGGCCCAATACGAAAATGATAAAAAAAACCCAAAATTCTGAATTAAGATGGACTAATTAACATGGATTAGCTGAATGAATTAAAACTAATGACTAATTAACTGAATGAATTAAAACTAATGACTAATTAACTGAATGAAACATGATTAAAATGCAATTAAAACCACCATTAAGTAACTAAACTACCATTAGATGCTAAACTGAAAACTAAACTAATCTAAACCCTAATTAATTCTGATAAATCGATTAAGACCTAATTAATCTAACTAAATCTCAATTAAACCTAAAAAGAGAATTAACCTAAAAAAAACTCTATTAATTCTAATTAATTTCTAAACTAATAAAACTCTAATAAATCCACTAATCTACAAAAAAACTCTAATAATTCTCTATTAAAATTTTATTACATATTTAACAGAAAATTTATATTCTATTAAAACTATATAAAAAACTATTAAATCCTATAAGAAAATCATTATAAAATCTATTTAAAACAATTTAAATTCTAAAAAAGACTTAAAGCTATTAAAAAATAATAAAAAAAATCTAATTAAATTCTGAAAAATCTAAAAAAGCCTATTTAAAATCCACAAAAGGCTATTAAATCCTAAAAAAAATGCAGACAAATGCAAATAACCAATAAAAAAAAGCACGAGACCAGATCGAAGCAAACGGTAATCCGGACACCAAAAATCTCAAAAATCACTGCATAAACTGAAAACACCCAGGAAGCGCGCGACTTCCCAAAATAACCTCCGATTATCCGAACCGGTCTGAGATACCCGAAAAGCGACAGCAGGGTTGTAATCCCGATAAAATCACCATGATTGAGAAAATGCACTATATGCAGTATGTGAATGCTAATGCGAAATGCGTCGAAACATCGAGCCAGATAGGGGGCCTGGTTGGTCAAATTTTAGGGTGCAACAGCTGCCCCTATTCAAGCAGCTTGGACCTGAATGGTTGAAGAGCGCCCAGCCTTTAATTATTCAAAGGTAGAAGATGGTTGAATATAAATGGAACCCTGGAATTTGCCAACCGCAAAATAAACTGCAAAATTGCTTGAGAAATAGCGTCTAATAAACTGAAGTCTGGTTGTCACG
Organism: Lathyrus sativus; assembly: GCA_963859935.3. Lineage (NCBI taxonomy): Eukaryota > Viridiplantae > Streptophyta > Magnoliopsida > Fabales > Fabaceae > Lathyrus > Lathyrus sativus. The sequence continues at coordinate 43,004,365 of OZ012739.1, forward strand.
GCAACAACTGATCAATTATCTGATAATTTTTCTGCTGTTTTTTTTCAACATCAATCACCTGCGTGACGCCACAGATACTGATTCTTCGGAAATAATGCTTCGAAAAAGCAAACACCTTCCCATCTACTATGGGATCTTTTCTATCGACTCATGGTTCCTGGCGAACCTGAGGAAACTCTCCTGGGGAATTCTAAATTGAACTGCCTGGCACCTATTTCGACGAAGGCGACAGCTTCAGAAGTTCGATATGTGTCAATCTTTCTTTCTTTTTCAGTGCTGACGTAACAACCAGATGTGAAGAATTACTCCGCCGGGGAAGAGGAGAAGCTTAACCAAACAACTCTGCAGGTGAACAAATTCGAAAGCCAATAGGTAACCGTCCTGGTCCATGTTTCGACATGCGGATGCTTGAAATGATGCAATGCCCTATATGATGTGTAAATGCTATGCGTTTGTAACTGCAATGCCCCGTGCGACATGAATATGCTATGAGTTTTGATAGATGCAAAACTGACGATATATGCAAATGCTAATGCAATTGAAACATAAACCAAGTGAAGTAAGTTGAGCAAATTTTAGGGTCCAACATGCCAACCGCAGAAATAAGCTGCACAACTGTTTGGGGACCGACATCCACTAACTGAATCTGGTTGGTACGGCAACAACTGATCCGACGTATGATAATTCTGATTTCAACTTCAACCACCTATGTAACGCCACAGGTACTAAACACTTTTCGCAAAACACCTCTGTCCACAACTAGACTAACCTTATCAACACAATAAGAGAGACAAATTCGTCAACACGAATAGAGATTCTGTTGTCATAGGAGTAACCTTGTCCACATCCAGACCCAAATTTCGTCAAACCGCGAATACACAAATCTGTCCACGTCAGAACTCACCTCTCAACAACACAGGAATAGAACTTTGTCCACGTCAGGACGCCTATTTCGTCAACACGAAGAAGTCTTAACTAAAACTTGTTCGCGTCAGGACTCCACCTGCCGTCAACACGGAAAAATCTCGGCGACTTCGCTGGGGATGACTCGTCTGCATTTCATCAGCACGAGGGGATCCTATCAACATAGGAATGAGTTGTCCACGTCAGGAATAAATCGTCCACGTTAGGAATAAACTTTCCACGTTAGGAATACATCGTCCACGTGAGGAATACATCGTCCACGTTAGGAATACATCTTTCCATGTAAGGAATACATCTTTCCACGTAAGGAATACATCTTTCCACGTAAGGAATACATCTTTCCACGTTAGGAATACGTCTTTCCACGTAAGGAATAACCTTTCCACGTTAGGAATACATCGTCCACGTTAGGACTCACACCTCGTCTTGATTTGTCCACATTAGGACTCACATCTCGTCTGCACAAGAAAATCCTATCAGCATGGGGGTAACCTCGTCCACGTCAGGACACCGTTCGTTGACCCGAAGAAATATAAATTCGTCCACGTCAGGACTCGCGCATCTTCGACCCGCTGGGGAAATAAAACTTGTCCCCGTCAGGACTCACGCCTCGTCAACACGAAGAGATAAACTTGTCCGCGTCAGGACTCGCGCATCTTGACAACACGAAGAACTATAAACTTGTCCACGTTAGGACGCACATTCCATCAATATCGAGAAATCGAATCTGTCCACGTTAGGACTAGCACATCTCGTCAACCCGAGGAACTAAACCTGTCCACGTCAGGACACACATTTTGCCATTACGAAGAAAGATATCTTCTGGGGATAAATGGTCCACGAAGAGTAATCAATTTTGTCAACGTCATGACTTCACATTCCACCAATACCGAGAAATCAAATTTGTCCATGTTAGGACTAGCACATCTCGTCAACCCGAGGAAATAAATCTGTCCACGTCAGGACTCCCATGTCTCCAGCACGAAGAAATCCCGTCAATATAGGAATAAATTGTCCACGTCAGGACTCATATTTAGTCAACACAAGGAACTCCTATCAATATAGGCAATACAATTTTGACGACTCCGGAGAAATACTCCTGTCAACCAGTAAGAAAATACATCTGTCTGTTCCTACGGGAAGATACTCTGAATACCGTTTCTCTGCTTATCACCACAGTAACTAACTTCATTGGCCCTAACCCACAAACCTTTTAACACTGACGTGACAGCGACTTTGAAGCGGACTCCACTAGGGATATTTGGAAACCAAACTACCGGACGCCTGTTCTGATAACCGGCGGCAGCCTCTGAAATTCTGATTCATGAAACCCTTTGATGCTGACGTAACAACAATTTTGAAGAAAGTAATCCGCTGGCCGGACTAGAGAAACTTCAACAAGCAACTCTGGCGGGGAAAACAAGAGAAATTCAAACAAATAACTCTGCTTGGGGATCAAGAGAAACTTAACCTGATAACTCTGTGGGGAACAATGCCACAATAGACATTATCATTATACGTCTCACGCCGAGATCCTGAATGTCTGGCAATTAATTTGAGCAAGCGCTCTCTCCACCTGCAAGGGAAACAACACTTGAAAACAAACGGGTAACCAACCTGGTTTATGTTTCAGAATGCATATGCTTGACAATGGCGTAATGCTCCATTCGACATGGAAATGCTACGCGTTTTTTATTCGGTGGATGCAAGTATGACACTATATGCCGATGCAAATGCAGACTCGAACTGCTGGGATACAGAAACCGCTTCAGCAAAATAAATGCTGAAGACAATGCCAACTCCGCTGGGGGTAACCAGGTGCCGCAGAATTATTCCAGCAAAATAAATGCTGGAAGAGTGAAGCCAACTCCGCTGAGGGATAATTGAATGCGCCAATCCTGATTGGACTTCTACTGGAGAGTGAACAGGTATCACACGATATTCCGACACGATAAATTCCAGGACACACAGCCAACTCTGCCGGGGAGAGTTTTCTTTTTATCTTCGAGTTCCACTGGGAGGAAAGAAAACACTTGCTGAAAAGAGAACTCCGCTGGGGACGAAACGATTCTCTTGGGGAAAATCAACTGACTCCGCTGGGGGAGAGTAAATGACCCTACTGGGAAGGGTAGACTGTCTAAGTACAACTCACGAGCTGGAAACGTTAATCTTCTGAGGCTAAACCACTCTGCTCGGGATGGGGGAGTCCTCTTCGGGGGACACCACACTGTCTGAATACAGCCTTTGATCTTGGAATCATTAATTATGCTGAGAGTAAACAACCCTGCTGGAGAATGTCCTTTGGATAAGCTGCGACTAGCTGGAGAATTTGATCCTTCTTTAGTGAGGAACATTGTTATCTCATAAGCACGACCTGTGTGGAGATTCACTTCACATAACTATCAAGTCTTTTCGTTACGAGCTTCTGGTTAGGACTCTTCGATCTCTGCACCCTGACGGTTAGATCTGAACTGTTTCTGTACGTCAAACCCCAAAAGAATGTCCCAACAACATCTTTTGTTTTTAGGGTGACCTGCCCCGGTCTTGTGATAATCTTTTGCCCCTGATTGACTGATTTGTGGAGCAATGCCCATAGCCGCGAGAGATTTGCCAAATCTCGACCTAATTGCCCCAGATGGACTGCTTCTCGAATGTATGACTTTGCTGGGGATAACCGAACGCGCCAAGTAGGCTGCGGCTTTTGTACATTCGTGATAGGTCATACCCTCCTGATGCTGGACAATACCCTGTCCGAATTCACGACTTCTAGTAGAAGGGTCAATGGAGGGCAGCACGACTTCCCGATATTTGTCTCAAACTTGAAGATCGGCTGAATCTGCTCAAGTAGCTCTGAGTAACTCTGATGACACCGAGAAGAATAATTCTTTCGCCTCTGTTATGCCCTGGCCTGCAGGAGCCTCTGTGGGATAGTCTGAAAATCTGTACCCTGATGGTTTGATAGCATTCTGAACTTCCGCGAGATACTTCGAATCGAAAGTCTCTCGAATAAAGACATGCCCCTGTCTGCAATGACTTTGCCTTAATCTGGTTCTTGGAAAAACCCACTCTGAATCGAAAGCACCTTGCTACAATACAATCTTGCGATGGCCTACCCCGGTGTTTGCACGACAATAGGATTCCCTCAATTCAACAACTATCAACATAGTGACTTGCCCCTGAACAAGCGTTGAGCGACTCAACCTGCCCTGATCAAACATATCATTCTGGATAGTTGCCCCTGATTGGCTCTCGAGAAGATTCGCTTCTGATCAACTGCTTCTCAAGTAAGCTGCCCCATAATCAACCGATGCTTCGGGACTTTTCCTCAGACTAATTGATTCCGAACTCTCTGGAAGTCAATGCCCCAGATTTACAGGGTTTCACAACATACACCATTCTGATCCAGACTGTTGAATTATTCAATCCTGTTCGATTATTCCCTGTTGGAATTTCTTTCCTGTCAACTACTAACCTGCAAGTAGAATTTTTCAGTCCCGAATGGTAATTTTAATGCAGTGTTCATGCAGATTTTGAAAAAAGTTGTGTTGTCACTCATTTACGTGTCATGATTGTGAGTGACGAATGAACCAAAGTTCAAACGTAGTGCTTATGTGATCAGTGAAAAATACAGCAAGGATATGACTAGCAAATCAAGAGGGAGTCAGGTTACTCAACCTTACCGTAATGCGCTTTCAGAATAAACCTTGCCTCAATTAGGTCTTTTAAGGGTTGTATCGTGGTCGGGTTCACGGTTCGTGAAACAAAGGATATTTGGCTCAAATTATGTTTTGTACCCACCCCTTCTACGTGATGTTCTCCGATCCTACAGTTCAGTTAACGTGGCTCGAGCGCTCGCCTCTTCGAGAGGTACGTTTAATGGTAAGGACCATGGCTAAGGAACTCACAAGGTTTCGGAGTGACAGTCACTCCTTTTTCGTTTTCGGTGTCTGTATACACGACTTTGTGACTTGTTCGAGGATTTCTCTTTTTATATCCTTTCTTTTCGTTCTTTCGATTCCCTAACTTTTGCCTGGACTGACTCCGTTTGAGTTCTTTTCGATTTTTCTTTTGAAGTCCAGCGGGATGCCCTAAGTTTTGCCTAAGTATTAGCTTTCCAGCTTTTTCTTTTTCTTTTTACTTAGTGGGCTTTCTTTTTCTCCCCTTTTTTTCCTTGGAACAAAGTCGTGTGACACTGATTGTCTTGGTTTCTCCGAAAGGTTGTAACTGTCTTACTCCTGATTGGGGAGGTTTAACCATTATGGTTGGCAATGTGCGACCTCTTGAGAGGTATAAACTGATTGGTCCTCGAAAGGCAACACTCCTCTGTAAGACTTGAATGCCCGGTCAAGCTAACTGACAACTACCCTGCCCCGGGTTAAGATGTGAGGGTTTAAAAGTCCGAAAAAAAACTTCTACTTCCTGGCTCGAAATGGTTAACAAGGGACTAACTCCTTATATCTCCAGTGTTTGGGGGATTTGAAACAATACCTTGTACGTCATTGGTGTAACACGGTGGGAGAACTGACTTTAAACAATGTTGCGGATAGCAAGAGTCGCCACCGACTTTTATTTTATCCATAAGGAAAGGTTATAAAAGAACAGGAAAGACCTTAGAGAATATTTTGGGTCCGGGGGGTAGGTTATGAAAAGGGAAGGTGTTAGCACCCTTTTCATCCATGGTTATCCATGGGCTCTTAGGTACTTAAGCTCACTTTTGAATTGTTTTGAAAATATAGTGTGTGAATAGCAAAAAATTTCAGAATAGTTTAATAATAATCCGTGTATGGATGTGAAAAAAAACTTGTTTGAAAATTTTGTTGGAAATTTGTTTAAGTGTGAAAAAGTTTTGAAGTGAGCAAGTATCTAGGAGTAGCCTACCCTAATGTTTTAAGGTCTTTCTTATTCTTTATCCTTTCCTTAGTAAGACTATCCCTACTATAATGGAGTAGGTAGTCCTTACTTTGGATGTTAAGGGACATGTGAGGGACAATTGGATTTTTGAAGGTCATTGCGGGGTGTAATAAGCAAACTGGAGGGACTATCATCATTTTTCGAAAGGGACTCGATTCGTAAAGGCAACCATAAGGGACTTTGATGATTTTCTTTTTGAGGGACTTGCTTTATACACCCCACTTAACCAATATTCATAGGCAACTTGAGGGATATCCTTAGGAAGTGAGACGGCGATTAAAATCGACTTACGTGTGTGAAATGTTTAATTTAATTATCTTATATTAAAATGATCTAATTTATTTTTTTAAATATCATACATATTAGCACTCCCTAATTACTAACCATAATAATAATTAAATAATTAAACAACTTTACATCCAAGAAACAATTACAAAATAATAAGCAAAATAATTAAATAGCAAAGATAAATAAAATATAAATAAGCAATAATAAATAATAAAGGGGGTTAGTAAGCAATATTTAACAAAATAATAAGCATGATTAGAATATAAATGGGTTAGTAAATGAGAATAAACAGAATTAATCCAAATATTATAATAATAAGAAATTAACAATTTTTTAATATAATCAACTAAAAAAACAAATATGAATAAACAATTGTTTTAATTTACAAATTATTAAATTATATTTTAATCATGAAGTTACTACAAAAAATCTAATTATTATAAGCACAATTATTTATAAACTAAAGTTATGTAAAAAAATATTTATAAGTATATTTACAAAAATTTGTAGGAATTATAGTAAACATACATACATAATAATTATATTAGAAAATAACATTAAAAAAAATAGGATTAGATTTGTATTAAAAAATATTTTTAGAGTTTTATGAAATTAGGGTTTATATGAGAAATAAATTTTTAGGGTTTATATAAAAAAATAGGATTTAGTTATATACAAAAATTTTCTAATTTATATTACAATTTAGACATAAAATATAGAAACAAAATTTGTGAAAAAAAAAACATATTTTTTAAAATTAAAGAAAACAGACATATTTTATTATTATTTATTTATTATTGAGAAATATACATAATATATTTAATTTTTAATATTATAATATTTAAATCAAATAAAAGGAAAGAAAAAAAAGCGGAAACTTACCTGGCTGGGGTTTGAACCCAGGCCAGCTTGATTGTGAAATATATCCAGGAACAATTCATATTATTTTTTTTAATAAAATTTGAATTTGAAAACAGGCGCGAACTGGCCTTCTTCTTCCTCCCATTACCTGCGGATTTTGCAACGTTTTCTCCTACGAATATTGTTACGAGTTCTTCCACCCTGCGAAACACAAACTTCATCCAAACGGCAAAATTTCACAAAATTGATTGCACCATTGTATTGCTACTGAGTTTTTCAATCGTCCTATGTTTTTTAAATCCATTTATCATTTGAAAATCGTGAAACCCTAAAGAGGGCCGAAAACCCTAATCATGGTGAATTCTTGTTCCTGCAATGAAAATCCAATTGAACCACCCAGAATCGTTCTAGAGTTCATTCTAAACATCCTACAACAATTAAAAAACAGTTTAAACATGATAAATCAATGGATTCGAAAACAAAATATTCAAGGTCAAGATGAACTCGGGTTGAGCAATTGGGTGCGTATATGATGCATATGGATGATGATTTATGATCAGAAGAGTCCAAGGAAGCTTGCTATGTCTTCCAAATACCTTGCAATGCTCTGAATTTGAGAACCCGAATATGACTTTTTGAAAGATTTTTGTGCTTTTGATCTTACCTTTAGGCTGCTGCAAATTCCTCTCTAGGGTTATGTTTGTGCTTAGTATATATGTGTGATGGATTTAGGTCAGAAACATTGATGTGTTGTGTGGATATTTGATCCAAAAAATATTTAAAAAGATCATTGTATAAATTTCAAATATTTGATCATGAGTGCTTGCTATTTTGGGAGAGATCACATGATTTCCTTCTCATTCTAATTCAATCAATGATTATGAATTTCTAGAAACAAAATCTTCACCCAAAAATAGATTTTTATATTTTTTTATTTATTTAAAATGATTTTTATGAATTAAATCAATAATAAATAAATAAAAAATAATAATTTGGGAGAGATCACATGATTTCCTTCTCATTCTAATTCAATCAATGATTATGAATTTCTAGAAACAAAATCTTCACCCAAAAATAGATTTTTATATTTTTTATTTATTTAAAATGATTTTTATGAATTAAATCAATAATAAATAAAAAATAATAATTTGGGAGAGATCACATGATTTCCTTCTCATTCTAATTCAATCAATGATTATGAATTTCTAGAAACAAAATCTTCACCCAAAAAATAGATTTTTATATTTTTTTATTTATTTAAAATGATTTTTATGAATTAAATCAATAATAAATAAATAAAAAATAATAATTTGGGAGAGATCACATGATTTCCTTCTCATTCTAATTCAATCAATGATTATGAATTTCTAGAAACAAAATCTTCACCCAAAAATAGATTTTTATATTTTTTATTTATTTAAAATGATTTTTATGAATTAAATCAATAATAAATAAATAAAAAATAATAATTTGGGAGAGATCACATGATTTCCTTCTCATTCTAATTCAATCAATGATTATGAATTTCTAGAAACAAAATCTTCACCCAAAAATAGATTTTTATATTTTTTATTTATTTAAAATGATTTTTATGAATTAAATCAATAATAAATAAATAAAAAATAATAATTTGGGAGAGATCACATGATTTCCTTCTCATTCTAATTCAATCAATGATTATGAATTTCTAGAAACAAAATCTTCACCCAAAAAATAGATTTTTATATTTTTTATTTATTTAAAATGATTTTTATGAATTAAATCAATAATAAATAAATAAAAAATAATAAAAATGATGAATTTTGGTCAATTGGGTCGTGCACCATGTTATGAGATGGATTGGGTCATAAATTAGGCAGCCCATTTGGAAAGAAATACTTCTAAGCCTCCATTTTCAACATAAACCATCACAAAATTGCCCAACTTTGCAAGGGCACATTTCTCTCAATTTTAAAGGTATGATGGTGTTCTTGGACTTTTTGGAAAGCTTGAAGAGTCCTCTAAACAACCCCATTGGTTTCAGGTCCATATCATTTACCAATCTCAAGTTATGCCCTTTTGAAGTTGTTGACTTTTTGTTGACTTTTGAAATGACCTATAATGTCTTAGATCATATATTTCAAATAAAGCATTTTTGGGCTTAACCTTCAACATCAAAGTTGTAGAGAATTCAATTTCCTTCAAAATGAGCTTTGGATGGAGACTTGGTGATGAAGTATGTGAAAGTTATGCCTGGTCAAAGTTCAGTTGACTTTTACTAAGGAAACCCTAATTTAGAAACTCCTGATTATTGATGATCTGGAATCTCCTTGATGAATCATGATCAACCCTTGATAAAATGATGAATTTTACTTCATATACTTGATGTTGGCAAAAAATCATGAAGTTTGACTTTGGTTTGACCACAGTTGACCTCAGTTTGACTTTTTAACTGCATTGACTGCTTTTGACTTATCTGATCATCTGACTGAGCAAACTTTTGAGAAAAGTCTTGAAACTTGACATGGGGGTTCTTATACACATATAAGATGTTATGAAGCTCACTTGAAGTCTTGGAAGTCCATTTAGCCTGATTAAAGTCAAAACCCTAGTTTTGGATGCACTGCTTAGGAGGTGCATTGTCTGAGGGAATTGTCAACTCTTCTGACCAATTGTGAACTTTGTGAACCTTGTGAATCTTCATAAGATATCTTGTGATACTCATGGGAGGTATTGTGAAGCTTGTGAACCTTGTGAACCTTCTTAGAACACAAAGTCTTGTATTGTGAGGGCAAATTTTGGGGTGCAACAGCTGCCCCTGTTCATTTTTCTGAAACCTGAGGGGTTAGATTGGTATATTTGCCAGTCGTAACCTGGAAGGTTGAAGGGGATTGAACACAAAAGCCCAAAAATTTGCACTCACCAGTGCACTAGAGTGGTACAGATGGCTAGTTGAATATGATTGAGTGGGCTTAAAGATGCCACTAGGGGGGGAGCAGTTCAAAATATGGGTGTATGATGAAAGCTGTCAGGAGTCTGGAATAATAATGATGTAGCAGCATGTCTTCATGAGGATAGAGCAATCAATAGTGATAACCCTAAAGCATTCTTGAAGCAATGATATGATTTCAGGAGGATAGAACAATGAATGGCTCTAAAGCAGTCTTGAAATAATAATGTGATATGTCTTCAGGAGGATAGAGCAATCAATAGCTCTAAAGCAGTCTTGAAGTAATGATTTCAGGAGGATAGAGCAATGGATAGCTCTAAAGCAGTCTTGAAATAATAATGTAATTTCAGGAGGATAGAGCAATGGATAACTCTAAAGCAGTCTTGAAATAATTAGATGGCTTCAGGAGGATAGAGCAATCAATAGCTCTAAAGCAGTCTTGAAGTAATGATTTCAGGAGGATAGAGCAATGGATAGCTCTAAAGCAGTCTTGAAATAATAATGTAATTTCAGGAGGATAGAGCAATGGATAACTCTAAAGCAGTCTTGAAATAATTAGATGGCTTCAGGAGGATAGAGCAATGAATAGCTCTAAAGCAGTCTTGAAGTAGTAATATGACCTCATGAGGATAGAGCAATGAATAGCTCTAAAGCAGTCTTGAAGTAATAGGATGATTTCAGGAGGATAGAGCAATCAGTAGCTCTAAAGCAGTCTTGAAGTCATGAGAGGCTATCAGGAGGATAAAATAACCCTGAGGTTACAATAAAGCAGTCCCAAAGTAATAAGAAGCTCATCAGGAGGATAAAGTAACCCTGAGGTTAAAATAAAGCAGTCCCAAAGATCATAAGATTGTTTGTTGGATAATTAACCTGAAAACAAGGTAGCATTCTGTATAACAACATTAGTTTATGCTTTATGTATGCATGTATGACATGATGCACTTAGGTAATGTACTATAGACATATATGTTATGGTATGATGTAAATGATGTATGTATGCTATGACACTGCTGGAAGTGTCTGGATATCCTTGTATAACAACTGCTGGCCAAGGAAAATAAATCCCGATTCGTTGTTGAAGAATATATAACCCTCCGTCTGCTGGGGATAACAAGGTATAGATAACCTCCCGTTGTTGGGGATAACAAGGTATAGATAACCTCCCGTTGTTGGGGATAGTAGGGTATAGATAACCTTCGTTTTCGTTTGATAGTAGGATAAGTATAACATCCCGTCTTCGTTCATCGTGCCCTTATTGGAAAGTAATTTCCCGTATATCCGTATGAGGATAAAAGAGATGGATATAAATTCCAGGGGAGATTAGACTTTGTGAAAATGGATTAGTCCTACTGATGGTTTGTAACTGTCTTGTAAAGATGAATCGGCGAAGCTTCGTTGAAATCCTTCCCTCGTTCGTCCTTAGTAAATACTATTACTGCATTTTCATGCATTTCGGGTAAACATCAATCATATTAAAAGCATACATGCATTTCTGGTAAACATCAATCATATTCAAAGGCATACATACATTCAAACACAACCAATGGACGTTTCGCTTATGTAAATAGGGTAAAAGTAAATCTGGATTCAAAAGATGGAATTTATTTATATCAAAAGTGACCCATACACGGGTAAGTTTGTACAAGGAGACATAAACCCTAGTAAGAGAATTTTGTCATGAAGTTTTACAAAAAGAATCAGCTATGTGGGAAATAATCCTATTGAGTTTCAATTCTACTATTGCCACTCAAGTATCTCATCTTCTTGCTGTTGAGACGGAAACGATTGGATTGAGCTTTATCTGTTTGAGCTTGAGTAAGTAGTACAACTGGTTGCAGTTTCATGAGTGATCCAAAAGAGACATAGTCATACGCTTTAATCCCTAACTTTTGCCTGGATTGCCCTTTCAGGTTTTCAATCCACCGGGATACCCTTTTTTGCCCAAGCCGCCTTTTCAGGTTTTCGACTTGCCGGGTGTACATCTTTTTATATATATATATCCCTAATTTTTGCCCAAACCCTTTTGGTTTGCCGGGATGCCCTTATTTTTGCCTAGGCCTGTCAACCTAGCGGGTCTCTTTTTATGCGTAGTATTTTTTAACTATGTCTGCGTTTACAGGTTGTGGGAAGTCTTCACCATCCATTGTAGTCAGTATCATGGCACCTCCTGAGAACACTGTCTTGACTACAAATGGTCCCTCATATGTTGGAGTCCACTTGCCCCTAGGATCACCCTGTGGTAATATGATACGCTTGATTACCAAGTCACCAGCCTGATATACCTTTGGCTTAACCTTCTTGTTAAAAGCTTTGATCATCCGTTTCTGGTACATCTGGCCATGACAAACTGCTGCTAACCTTTTCTCATCAATCAAATTTATCTGGTCAAGTCGAGTCTGAATCCACTCATCTTCATCCAAGCCTGCATCCTTCATAATTCTCAAGGAGGGGATCTGAACTTCAATAGGCAGAACTGCTTCCATACCATAGACTAAGGAGAATGGGGTTGCCCCTGTTGAAGTACGTATTGTAGTACGATAACCATGCAGAGCAAATGGTAACATCTCGTGCCAATCCTTGTAAGTAACAGTCATCTTCTGTACAATCTTCTTAATGTTCTTATTAGCAGCTTCAACTGCCCCATTCATCTTTGGACGATACGGAGAAGAGTTGTGATGCTTAATCTTGAACTGCATCTTCGAAATCAACAAGGTAGTATGGGTCAACATATACTGTCTTAGTCGGCGAGCAGCCCATGCCAAAGCGCAGCAAGTTTTCTCGAGCAGTGAGTATCTTGTTTCACAGTCGGTAAACTTTTTGCTAAGGTAGTATATTGCCTGCTCTTTTCGACCAGACTCGTCATGTTGCCCCAATACACACCCCATTGAGTTGTATAATACTGTTAAATACATAATCAAGGGTCTTCCATCAACTGGTGGCATTAAAATTGGAGGTTCTAGCAAATATCTCTTGATTTCATCAAAGGCAGTCTGGCACTCATCATTCCATTCCATCACCTGATCTTTCTTCAACAACTTGAAGATTGGCTCACAGATGGTAGTTAATTGGGAAATAAATTTTGCAATGTAGTTCAATCGTCCCAAGAAACCTCTAACCTCCTTCTCAGTACGGGGAGCTGGCATCTCTCGTATAGCTTTCACTTTTGCAGGATCCACTTCAATACCTTTTCCACTTACAATGAAACCCAGGAGCTTTCCAGATCTAACTCCAAAAGTACACTTGTTTGGATTTAATCTCAACCTGTATTTCTTCAACCTCTCAAACAACTTGTGCAGATGATCAAGATGTTGTTCTTCATTCTGAGACCTGGCTATCATATCATCCACATATACCTCTATCTCATGATGAATCATATCATGAAACAAAGCCACCATGGCACGCTGATATGTTGCCCCTGCATTCTTCAAACCAAATGGCATTACCTTATAGCAAAAGGTGCCCCACTGTGTCACAAATGTAGTCTTCTCCATATCTTCAGGTGCCATCTTGATTTGATTGTAACCAGAGAAACCATCCATAAAAGAGAATACCTTATGCTGAGCAGTGTTGTCTACCAGGATATCAATATGAGGAAGTGGAAAGTCATCTTTAGGGCTAGCCTTGTTCAGATCTCTGTAGTCTACACACATACGTACCTTACCATCTTTCTTAGGAACTGGTACCACATTTGCAACCCACTGAGGATAAGAAGTTACGGCCAAGAACCCTGCATTGAACTGTTTCATTACCTCTGCTTTGATCTTTTCTGACATTTCAGGACGCATACGACGAACCTTCTGCTTCTTTGGACGACAATCTTCTTTCACTGGCAAACGGTGAACCACAATGTCTGTATCCAACCCTGGCATATCTTCATAAGACCAAGCAAAGATCTCCACATAGTCACGTAGCATCTGAATCAACCTGCTCTTGACACTGTCCTCTAAATCAGCCCCTATCTTGACCTCTTTTCTGTTTTCTTCAGTTCCCAGATTCACAACTTCGACTGGCTCTTCATGTGGCTGTATAGCTTTCTCTTCTTGTTAAAACAACCTAGCAAGCTCTACAGGTATTTCACAATCGTCCTCGTCTCCGTCTTCAGTTTGATAGATCGGATTCTCGAAATTGTAATTGGCAATAGTAGAACTGTTATCAACTGGATCCAGAGTGGATGAGGATCTGCATTTTAGTGACGTGGGTGTGTGTAAGAACACATAGCTGATAAAGCAAAAATAAAAGAAAAAGAAAGACAAGGAACACAATATTTACGAAAACGAAACGTCCATTGATTTTATTGAATGAAGTATGCAAATGAAATGACAACCCGTAACAAGCACACCATTGTGCCCCGGGTAAGGCACATGGCTTGAAAGTTTTAATTGTTCCAGAAATTACAAATTTAAAAACATAACACAGTAATAGTATTTACTCCTGACTAAAGGAGATAGGGATAACATCTTCAGCTTTCCAATTATTGAGTCCAGCACCCACAGTAGGAAAAATCCATGCCTCCAAGTTGTAGTCTTCATCTTGATCTCCCACAGCATTGATAACCCCTTGATTGGTGATACGAACAGCACGAGCACGACGAACAGCCTTCTGGGACTCTTCTTCCACCACAGCTTTTGCATTATTGAGGGAGGCCATTGCCATTGTTGGAGGGTTTCTGATGACCACAGGAACCTTCTTCACAGCAGAAGGAGTCACACAATCCTTAACAACCCAGGGAACCACTTCAAATGACTGACATGGAGTTTCAATGTATTCACCTTCTACTTCCAGATACTTGAAAGTGTTTACATGGCTGACAAAGTATTCTTCCTCTCCAAAGACAGTAACAACTTTTCCATTCACCGGATATCTCAACTTTTGATGTAATGTGGAGGTCACAGCACCTGCCCCATGGATCCAGGGACGACCAAGCAGACATGAGTACGAAGGACGAATATCCATCACATAGAATGTAGCAGTAAACACCTGAGAGCCAACCTTGATTGGAAGATCAATTTCCCCATGCACTACTCTTCTAGAACCATCAAAAGCCTTTACCACAATATTACTGGGCTTCAATACTGTATCTTCAGGACTCAGCTTGTTCAGGACTTCCTTAGGCAACACATTCAGAGAGGAACCATTGTCTATCAGCACATGAGACAGGGTAGTGCCCCTGCATTCAATTGAAATATGCAAGGCCCTGTTATGATCCCTCTTGGCAGGGGTCAAGTCAGCATCAGAAAATCCTAACCCGTTGTCATAGGTCAGGTGAGCAACACAATTCTCAAACTGGTCCACAGAAATTGCACTGGGTACATGAGCCATCTTTAGAAACTTGATCAATGACTTGGCATGAGCCTCAGAACATAATAACAGGGAGAGCATAGAAATCTTTGAGGGAGTATGCCCCAGCTGATCAACAATATCATAATCACTCTTGCGAATGATTTTCAATACTTCTTCCATCTGCTTAGAGAGGTCATCAGCAGCTGGCACATCAGTAGATACAGGCTCAATAACAGGACCCTTGCCCCGAGCATCAGTGGTGGAAGTAACAGCAGGAGTAACTGCACTCTTAGAAGCAACTGGAGGAGAGAAGACTCTTCCACTACGAGTGATCTTGCTAGATCCAGCAATATTATCAATGTCAACAGGCATATCAGGTAAAGGCTCCTGCTTGACACCATGGATGTAAACATCAGACCCATAGTGCCAAGGCACAGCTTTGTCAGATGTATAAGGAATAGGACCAGGAGTGGTAATGATCAGAGGAGCTACTCTGGCTTCAGCAACAACTTTCACAGGACCTTCAGCAATAATCTTGATTGGGCCCTGATGAGTGATTTTAATGGGACCCTTTGAAGTGATTCTTAGTGGTACTTTGTCAACCATGTCAACCTCTTCAATCTTCTTACCCTGAGTCAGATGATCCACCATACTTTCTACAGATGCTGGTCTTCTTTCAAACACTATAGTATATTTATCCATGAGACGTTGAATCCCATCTCTCAAAATGAGGCAACTATCCGGCTTATAGGTACAATATAGACAATCTTCATGACAACCTGGAAAGATCCCAGCTTGTACTAACCTCTTTTTGATAACAGACAATGGTGTGCTCAACTCCATAACTGAATAGACATGCAGATCTTCATCAATATCTTCATCAATGGCGTTGACAGTCTTCTCGTGATTTGGCATTGGGGCTGTAATCACATTTGGAGTACCTGGTGGATCAAACTCAATTTCTCCAGCATCAATCATATCCTGAATTTTGTTCTTCAAGACCCAGCAGTTATTAGTATCATGTCCTGGACAGTTTGAATGATATGCACATCGTGCATTGGGATTGTACTTGGGAGAGGTAACATTGGGATTCTGAGGAGCCTCCCTCAGGGTAATAAGTTCAGCCTTCAACAAGTGTTGCAATGCCTGAGCCATTGACATGTTGATCTTCGTGAACTGTCTTCTAGCCCTCTGTTGGTTGCCTTGAGGCTGCTCTGTTGTTGCAGGAGTTGGATTTGAAATATGAACTGCACTAACAGACTGATGCCTTCTGTTACGATCAGGCTGACCATACACAGCATTAGATTCTTTCTTCCCAGTGGGAGGCTTCTTTGCAGCACCTGATGAAGAAGTGCCCACTTGGATCTTACCACTCTTGATACCATTCTCTACTCGCTCTCCTGTCATGATCAACTCAGTGAAGCCAGATGATGAGCTTCCAATGAGATGACTGTAAAACGGACCATTCAGCGTACACATGAACATATCAACCAACTCCCTATCAGTCAAAGGGGGTTGAACTCTTCCAGCTAAGTCTCTCCACTTCTGAGCATACTCCTTAAAGCTTTCTTTGGCACCCATAGACATGCTTTGAAGCTGCATGCGAGTGGGGGCTAAGTCAGCATTGTATTGATACTGCTTGTAGAAAGCTTCAGCAAGGTCATTCCAATCTCTGATGTTGACACTCTCCAACTGATAATACCACTCTAGCTGAGCTCCAGATAAACTCTCTTGAAAGAAATGGATCCACAACTTTTTATCAGCAGTGTGGGGTTGAATTCTTCTGACATAAGACCTCAGATGCAATTTGGGACAAGAGACCCCATCATAGACAACAAATGTAGGAACTTTGAACCCAACGGGTATGACCACCCCAGATATCAAGCTCAAATCCTCAAAATCCAACCCAGATGATTTCTGTAATTCCATAGCATCCATTCTATCCACCAGCATCTTGAATTTGTCTTCGTTAGGCTCATGGTAGTAGTTAGCCTCAGAATCAGAGTCCCCCATAGTGTTGTGGAGACTGCCTCTCTCCTGCTCAGATTCTTCAGATTCATAGTCTTCAACATGTTCCTTGGTCTTGACAGGACCTTTGAACCTTCTTCCCATGTTGAGCAACCCAGCAGACCTTCTAGCCTTCTTAGTCTTCTTGGCCAGCAGTGTCTTCAATTCATCCTGCCCCTTGGATAGGTTCAGGATCAGCTCTTGGAACTGTGCATTCTGTGCCTGGAGATCCTTAACTGATTGTTCAAGAGCCATTGCTGAAATAAACAGCGAGAAGATGAGAAACCTGTGCACAATTATAAACCTGTGATGCAATGATATGGGAATGCATATGCAATGTTTTCAAGGACCGCAGGATTTAAATTTGCTTAAACAAACAAGAAAGTAACTTTTTATTAGTAATAACTTGTTTTGCCTTTTAGGCTTACAAAAAATGAAAACGAAATAAGTACAAAAGATGGGGTTTTAAGTCTCCCATGGACGTTTCCTCTTTGTGTTGAGGTATGAGTTGAGGTTTCGTTCCTCATGAAGTAGCTTTGTTAGCTCTAGGATCCTTGCTTGGCTTGCTTTGTAATGAGCCTCGAAAGTATCCCTTTGCTCTTTCAGTTGGATCCATGATCTCTGCAAGTCTTCCATATCAGTAGGCATGTCTGGGTGAAGGATGGTATAAGTTGTGTCTCCTTCAGCAACAGGTTCCATGGTAACTGGTAGGACGGCAGGATATGGCATCATGAGTGTCTGAGCACGAGATCGTACCCATCTGAGATAAGCCTCCATAGGAATAGTGTACTTAGGCTCCAGTGTCTTGCTGTCAATCCTGTTTACCTTTCCCCAAGCTCGGATGAATCTCTGACGGTAACCCTGAAGATCGTTGTCGTAGTCAAACACAATGCCCTAAATCAACATGTCATGTGGACCATCGCTCCGGGCGTAACCAAACCGTCGTAAAGCTAGAGATGGGTTGTAGGTGATGCCTTCTGTTATGCCTAGAAGTGGCACATTAGGAAACTCCCCACAACGGTCAATGATGGTGACATTCTCCATAGATCTGGAGCACCAATGGATGTCTGAGTGAGAAAGTGACATGATCCTCTTGGACCATCTGAACCCTTGCTCATTCTTCATTACTGAGCGAGGAAGGTGAGAAATAAACCACCTAGAAAGTAAAGGTATGCAGCACATCAAAGTTCCTCTTGCCCTTGTAGTACGGGTGTGAAGAGAATGTAGGATGTCTCCAAGTAAGGTAGGCACTGGATTGTGACTCAGGAATATGTTGATGGCATGAACGTCTATGAACTGATCAGGATTGGGGAACAACACTAAGCCATAAATCAATAAGGCTAAGATCTCCTCAAAAGCATCGTAGCTCATAGCCTTCAAGAACATTTGAGCTTTATCCACTAATACCTTGGCAAGAATACCTTTAACTCCACTTCTCGTCTCTAGAACAATGTCAGACTTCTTCAGATGTAGAGCTGCAGCAATAACTTCTGGTTTAAGCTCCTTCTCTAAGCCTGTGAATGGCTTCTGATCAAGAACAGGTATACCCAGAAGTTTAGAGAACTCCTCCATGGTTGGAACCAGCTGATAATCAGGAAATGTAAAGCAATGGTGCTTAGGGTCAAAGAACTGAAACAGCACACTCATCATGTCTTCACTGAACCCTGAAGTAACTAGATCCAATAAGTGACCATGTCTCTTGTTGAACTGGGAATGATCAGGCACTAGGGAAACCAACTCCTTGAGCTTAGCAGGTATCCCTACAAAGTTGATCCTGATGGTGTTTCTACGAGCCGAAGCCATGACCTGCAACAAAGAACAAAGATAAATCCTTTGGTCCTTGAAATGGTTAGGGAAAATGATATGCTTATGATGCATGATGATGTCATGATGTCATGCTCAATCACAAACATGTGGCACACACAAACAAGTCACACCATAGCCCTAGGTTTAAAGGCTTGCATGAGGTTCAAAGGCAAGTACCCTCCCCTGAAGTTAGATGGTTCATCCTGTCCTACAAAAGTAACCAGGTTCTAAGGGATCTCAATATCATTGATCCTTCACAAGGGTGGTTGTTCAGAAGGCAACTTACTTGCCAACCAAAACCCTCCAAGTTTAAGATCTCAATGAGCGTAGTATCGAGTGTCAACCAACTTCAGTCTGCACCAAAGCCGATTACCTCACTACTTTCTAAAGGCCAAGATGAGTTAACTAGGGTTCTAAAAGTCAGTTAGTGCATTGACAACATATGGCAGCCTCAATATTATCCTCAACTTGACTTAAGGAATATAAGCACCAACCAAGAAGTCGCACTAACTATGGCCACCAGATCAACCGTATCGATCTAAGGTACACTAGATCCGGGTTAGGACCTTTCACACATAAGAGCACCCCAACAATATAATAATAAAGCAAACAAGGCAAACAATTTAAAGTGATCTTAATTCCTAAGGGTACCCCTCTTAAATTTTTCCCCAGCAGAGTCGCCAGTTCTGTAACACGGTGGGAGAACTGACTTTAAACAATGTTGCGGATAGCAAGAGTCACCACCGACTTTTATTTTATCCATAAGGAAAGGTTATAAAAGAACAGGAAAGACCTTAGAGAATATTTTGGGTCCGGGGGGTAGGTTATGAAAAGGGAAGGTGTTAGCACCCTTTTCATCCATGGTTATCCATGGGCTCTTAGGTACTTAAGCTCACTTTTGAATTGTTTTGAAAATATAGTGTGTGAATAGCAAAAAATTTCAGAATAGTTTAATAATAATCCGTGTATGGATGTGAAAAAAAACTTGTTTGAAAATTTTGTTGGAAATTTGTTTAAGTGTGAAAAAGTTTTGAAGTGAGCAAGTATCTAGGAGTAGCCTACCCTAATGTTTTAAGGTCTTTCTTATTCTTTATCCTTTCCTTAGTAAGACTATCCCTACTATAATGGAGTAGGTAGTCCTTACTTTGGATGTTAAGGGACATGTGAGGGACAATTGGATTTTTGAAGGTCATTGCGGGGTGTAATAAGCAAACTGGAGGGACTATCATCATTTTTCGAAAGGGACTCGATTCGTAAAGGCAACCATAAGGGACTTTGATGATTTTCTTTTTGAGGGACTTGCTTTATACACCCCACTTAACCAATATTCATAGGCAACTTGAGGGATATCCTTAGGAAGTGAGACGGCGATTAAAATCGACTTACGTGTGTGAAATGTTTAATTTAATTATCTTATATTAAAATGATCTAATTTATTTTTTTAAATATCATACATATTAGCACTCCCTAATTACTAACCATAATAATAATTAAATAATTAAACAACTTTACATCCAAGAAACAATTACAAAATAATAAGCAAAATAATTAAATAGCAAAGATAAATAAAATATAAATAAGCAATAATAAATAATAAAGGGGGTTAGTAAGCAATATTTAACAAAATAATAAGCATGATTAGAATATAAATGGGTTAGTAAATGAGAATAAACAGAATTAATCCAAATATTATAATAATAAGAAATTAACAATTTTTTAATATAATCAACTAAAAAAACAAATATGAATAAACAATTGTTTTAATTTACAAATTATTAAATTATATTTTAATCATGAAGTTACTACAAAAAATCTAATTATTATAAGCACAATTATTTATAAACTAAAGTTATGTAAAAAAATATTTATAAGTATATTTACAAAAATTTGTAGGAATTATAGTAAACATACATACATAATAATTATATTAGAAAATAACATTAAAAAAAATAGGATTAGATTTGTATTAAAAAATATTTTTAGAGTTTTATGAAATTAGGGTTTATATGAGAAATAAATTTTTAGGGTTTATATAAAAAAAATAGGATTTAGTTATATACAAAAATTTTCTAATTTATATTACAATTTAGACATAAAATATAGAAACAAAATTTGTGAAAAAAAAAAACATATTTTTTAAAATTAAAGAAAACAAACATATTTTATTATTATTTATTTATTATTGAGAAATATACATAATATATTTAATTTTTAATATTATAATATTTAAATCAAATAAAAGGAAAGAAAAAAAAGCGGAAACTTACCTGGCTGGGGTTTGAACCCAGGCCAGCTTGATTGTGAAATATATCCAGGAACAATTCATATTATTTTTTTTAATAAAATTTGAATTTGAAAACAGGCGCGAACTGGCCTTCTTCTTCCTCCCATTACCTGCGGATTTTGCAACGTTTTCTCCTACGAATATTGTTACGAGTTCTTCCACCCTGCGAAACACAAACTTCATCCAAACGGCAAAATTTCACAAAATTGATTGCACCATTGTATTGCTACTGAGTTTTTCAATCGTCCTATGCTTTTTAAATCCATTTATCATTTGAAAATCGTGAAACCCTAAAGAGGGCCGAAAACCCTAATCATGGTGAATTCTTGTTCCTGCAATGAAAATCCAATTGAACCACCCAGAATCGTTCTAGAGTTCATTCTAAACATCCTACAACAATCAAAAAACAGTTTAAACATGATAAATCAATGGATTCGAAAACAAAATATTCAAGGTCAAGATGAACTCGGGTTGAGCAATTGGGTGCGTATATGATGCATATGGATGATGATTTATGATCAGAAGAGTCCAAGGAAGCTTGCTATGTCTTCCAAATACCTTGCAATGCTCTGAATTTGAGAACCCGAATATGACTTTTTGAAAGATTTTTGTGCTTTTGATCTTACCTTTAGGCTGCTGCAAATTCCTCTCTAGGGTTATGTTTGTGCTTAGTATATATGTGTGATGGATTTAGGTCAGAAACATTGATGTGTTGTGTGGATATTTGATCCAAAAAATATTTAAAAAGATCATTGTATAAATTTCAAATATTTGATCATGAGTGCTTGCTATTTTGGGAGAGATCACATGATTTCCTTCTCATTCTAATTCAATCAATGATTATGAATTTCTAGAAACAAAATCTTCACCCAAAAATAGATTTTTATATTTTTTATTTATTTAAAATGATTTTTATGAATTAAATCAATAATAAATAAATAAAAAATAATAATTTGGGAGAGATCACATGATTTCCTTCTCATTCTAATTCAATCAATGATTATGAATTTCTAGAAACAAAATCTTCACCCAAAAATAGATTTTTATATTTTTTATTTATTTAAAATGATTTTTATGAATTAAATCAATAATAAATAAAAAATAATAATTTGGGAGAGATCACATGATTTCCTTCTCATTCTAATTCAATCAATGATTATGAATTTCTAGAAACAAAATCTTCACCCAAAAAATAGATTTTTATATTTTTTTATTTATTTAAAATGATTTTTATGAATTAAATCAATAATAAATAAATAAAAAATAATAATTTGGGAGAGATCACATGATTTCCTTCTCATTCTAATTCAATCAATGATTATGAATTTCTAGAAACAAAATCTTCACCCAAAAATAGATTTTTATATTTTTTATTTATTTAAAATGATTCTTATGAATTAAATCAATAATAAATAAATAAAAAATAATAATTTGGGAGAAATCACATGATTTCATTCTCATTCTAATTCAATCAATGATTATGAATTTCTAGAAACAAAATCTTCACCCAAAAATAGATTTTTATATTTTTTATTTATTTAAAATGATTTTTATGAATTAAATCAATAATAAATAAATAAAAAATAATAATTTGGGAGAGATCACATGATTTCCTTCTCATTCTAATTCAATCAATGATTATGAATTTCTAGAAACAAAATCTTCACCCAAAAAATAGATTTTTATATTTTTTATTTATTTAAAATGATTTTTATGAATTAAATCAATAATAAATAAATAAAAAATAATAAAAATGATGAATTTTGGTCAATTGGGTCGTGCACCATGTTATGAGATGGATTGGGTCATAAATTAGGCAGCCCATTTGGAAAGAAATACTTCTAAGCCTCCATTTTCAACATAAACCATCACAAAATTGCCCAACTTTGCAAGGGCACATTTCTCTCAATTTTAAAGGTATGATGGTGTTCTTGGACTTTTTGGAAAGCTTGAAGAGTCCTCTAAACAACCCCATTGGTTTCAGGTCCATATCATTTACCAATCTCAAGTTATGCCCTTTTGAAGTTGTTGACTTTTTGTTGACTTTTGAAATGACCTATAATGTCTTAGATCATATATTTCAAATAAAGCATTTTTGGGCTTAACCTTCAACATCAAAGTTGTAGAGAATTCAATTTCCTTCAAAATGAGCTTTGGATGGAGACTTGGTGATGAAGTATGTGAAAGTTATGCCTGGTCAAAGTTCAGTTGACTTTTACTGAGGAAACCCTAATTTAGAAACTCCTGATTATTGATGATCTGGAATCTCCTTGATGAATCATGATCAACCCTTGATAAAATGATGAATTTTACTTCATATACTTGATGTTGGCAAAAAATCATGAAGTTTGACTTTGGTTTGACCACAGTTGACCTCAGTTTGACTTTTTAACTGCATTGACTGCTTTTGACTTATCTGATCATCTGACTGAGCAAACTTTTGAGAAAAGTCTTGAAACTTGACATGGGGGTTCTTATACACATATAAGATGTTATGAAGCTCACTTGAAGTCTTGGAAGTCCATTTAGCCTGATTAAAGTCAAAACCCTAGTTTTGGATGCACTGCTTAGGAGGTGCATTGTCTGAGGGAATTGTCAACTCTTCTGACCAATTGTGAACTTTGTGAACCTTGTGAATCTTCATAAGATATCTTGTGATACTCATGGGAGGTATTGTGAAGCTTGTGAACCTTGTGAACCTTCTTAGAACACAAAGTCTTGTATTGTGAGGGCAAATTTTGGGGTGCAACAATTGGTAAGGTCTTATCTGAAAGCATACGATCATCGGTTATGAGTTCATTTCGTCATCCTCCCTCCAATCTTTGCTAATCATAGTGATAAAGTGGAGTAAATAAAATGCAATTGTCAGTGCAATGCAGTAAATGAGCGACAGCGACATGATTAATTTAGAAAAATGCATAGTCACCTTATTAATATCACCATTCGAAAACAATCAATATTTAACAGCAAGTAGTAACTAACGGAAAAGAAACTACAAATGCAAATGATAAAAAGTCCGAGGACTGCCAATGCTGAGGGTGCCCTCCTGTCTGGACCACTGGCTTCTTGAAAAGGACCCTCTGAATCTACGAGCTTAGACAGCTGAGAGGTTGGCATGAACAAACAAAACTCCTTCTGGAAAGGAAATGTACTCTTGGTCAATCAACTGTTGTACTTTTGCCTGAACAGCTTTGCAATCTTCGGTTGAATGCCCCGGAGATCCACCATGGTAACCACACTGAGCATGGGGATTGTGCCCTGGAGGGTAAGGCTCTGGCACGGGATTAAGAGCTTTAGGTTCCACCAAAGGACTCTGGATCAAAGATGGTAGCAGCTGGCTATACGGCATAGGCACTGGGTGAGAAGGAGCTTTCCCTCATTCCAAGTTGTTACGAGGCCTGTTCTGAATCTGACACTGATTCTGATAACCTCGACCATGAGTTCACTGATTTGCAATGGAAGCGACATAAGATTCCTGATAGGGTGCCCCTGGCACGGTTGTCTGTCCAGCATAACAAGCCACAGGAGATACTGATCCAACAAATTTCACCACTCCGTCTCGAGGATATCCAACATCTGACATGATTGTATTGATCACAGCTCCTTCTTCATTCTGATAGTCATAAAGAGATTCAGCTTCACTAGCCTGACTGTTTGACGTAACTCCAAGCATTCTTTCAAGGTACGGGCTCTCCAGGGAGTGTACAAACATGCTCATTAACTCTCGGTCTTGAAGCGGTGGTTGCACTCTAGCAGCAAATTCTCTCCATCTCTGAACATACTTCCTGAAAGGTTCATCGTTCTCTTGAGACAATTCTTGCAGTTGCATGCGACTAGGAGCCATATCCAGGTTGTAATCGTACTGCTTCCGGAAAGCTCTGGCTAAATCCACCCATGATCGAATCTGATTACTCTCTAACTGCACATACCACCTCAAAGATGCCCCAGTCAGACTATACTGAAAGCAATGGATCATCAATTTGTCATCTCGCACAAACGAAGTCATTCTTCGACAGAACATCATCAAATGCTGCTTCGGGCAGCTATCTCCCTTTGTACTTCTCGAAATTGGGCTCTTTGAACTTTGGAGGCAACACAAGGTCAGGAACCAAACACATGTCTGCAGCATTCTGGTTAACAACATCTTTCACTTTCAAAGCTTTCATCCCTTCTTCCAACGCTCGGAGTTTTCTATCCGTCTCAGGAGCTCTTGGATCTTCGGTCCTGGCTATTGGAATATCTCTTCGGTAATTCATCCCAGGGAAAACAACACCTTGATTGTTAACAGGAGGAGGACGTTCATTTCGGGCAACAAACTGCTCATGTCGATCTCGGTTCTCAACAGAAGGTTGTACAACTTGGTCTGCAGTAACGTTGTTCGCTTGCGGGAAGTCTTCCATAGAATCATACAGAGGGTTGGACGTCATAGTGAACCCTGTCAAGGTATTAGGGGACTGGAAATTGCCTTCAGACATAGCTACCAATAATCTTCAACTGACTTCAATGCTCGATTCTGCTCAAATCTACTCAACCCCTAGGTCGTCTTCTGACACTCAACAATTGCTCAATCCAAACTCCAGGTAATCACCTTCAGGAAACAAAGGCTGGATCGGAACTCTGGCTAACTGGAGGATGATATGCAATATGATGCAACACTGTTATGCACATGATATGCAAGATGCAGCAAACAACGGGACCACAACCCCCACACAAATCTGAATACTGCTGCGCTGCTGATGGAGTACGTTCGCTCTGAAGAGAAGACCAAAATAATGGGTAGGTTGGAAGTCAAGGTTCCTGCAAACCCCCCCCCCCCCCCCCCACTCACAGGTATGGACCTATATCTGTCAAGGTACGGCATCCTATGCGGTCGTCAGCGTCACAGACTTTCAAAACTGACGATACTATTCCCAGAAGGAGTGGCATCATCAAGTCTTGAAGAGGCCTCACTTAGCTAACTTCCAAATGATCGGTTCCCAGAGTCGACAATCCAACTAACCAGCAACCCGAGCCACCCAAAGGGTGGGACAAGAGGCCAACCAGAAGAACCTCGTCTGAGTGTAGATTTCGCGGGACACTAATACAAGCAAAGCCGGTAGGCGCCTACTAATCTCTACGCTAAGTCTAAGGTGCACTCAAGCCCAGGTCCGGCTTCTCACTCAATCATAGAACACCCGTCACACCCCAATAGCACAACAGCAACATATAATATCAATAAATAAACCCCAATAGACAAGCAAACAAGCGCTAGGATTGACTCTCTTAGGGGACGTTGGATCCCACATGCATAAGGAACTATCGCGGTCCTTAGCAGCCAGGGGACGTTGGATCCCCAGCAGAGTCGCCAGCTGTCGCTACTGTGAAAATCGGCGCCGGCTGACAGAAGAGTCGCCACCGTGCGTTATTTATCCCAACGGAGGGAAAGGAAACGCTCGAAGTAAACCTCGCAAAAACGGGAAAAGGCATGGTCATCGCAACCAAAACCTGGATTCGGGAGTCGGTTACGCAAGGGCAAGGTATTAGCACCCCTCACGTCCATCGTACTCGACGGGATCCACGCTTGCTTGGGTTGTCTAAAGGATGCAAACAATCTATCTACGGCTGCTAAATCTAAACGGAAGGGAATTGACTCGATAGAGCGTCGCACTCTATGCCTACGTATTCTCAAGAGAGAAAGTCAGAGTCAACGTAGTTCGGGACTACGGGGAAAATTGGCTCGCCAAGACTTCGCGTCTTGTGCCTACGTACTTCCACACTGCATGGAAGATCAGAGCTTACGTAGTTCAGGCTAACTACGGCTAAACTGGGTGTTCTCACACAGCAGTGAGAAATTAATCTGGTTTTGAAGGTACAGGAACCTATGGGAAAAACTACGGTCTGGTCTCAAATGCACTCGGGCAAGAGAAAAGGGTAACAATCAATCGTCAGCGGGAATGTCTCGACCGCACAGCAGCGAGAGAACAAAAGTTAGTTGTTAGTGTGCTCGCTAGGATATCGCATCCTATGCCTACATATCCTCGTCTGGTACGAGGAATCAGAGCAGCTGTAGTTCGGCTACTTTCGAGACCACAGCTCAAATCTCGTTTTATTAATATTCTGAAAAATGGTTACAATGATTGAATACGGAAAATAAATTCCTAGGAAATACTATCCTATCCTATGAAAAATCAAATGGAAAATAGTCCCCTAACAAGTGGACTTCTAAAACTATCTCTAAAAGGAAAATAAACTCTATGAAAAAATGTACTCTAAAAAATATTAAATCTACACTAATATTTTTTCCTCTTTTTCATACTTCTATTTTCTTTTTCTTTCTCAATATTCTTTTCTCTTTTCTTTTTCAAAATATTTTTTCTATATTTCTTTCTATATTTTTTACTATTTTTTCACTATCTTTTTCCTTTTATTTCTTTTTCAATATTTCCTTTTCTTTTCTCCTCAATATTCTTTTCTCTTTTTCTTTTCAAAATATTTTTCTATATATTTCTTTCTATATTTTTTACTATTTTTTCATTATCTTTTTCCTTTTATTTCTTTTTCAATATTTCCTTTTCTTTTCTCCTCAATATTCTTTTCTCTTTTTCTTTTCAAAATATTTTTCTATATATTTTTTCCTTCTCTTTTTCTCATTTTTTCCATCTAAAAAATAAGAAAATATTACAAAAGAAAAAAATAAAAGAAATACAAAGGGGAGAGGGGTACAGGTGAATACAAGGAGGATTACAAGCAGTAAAAACAATTCTAACTAGGCCCAGCCCAATACACCACTCCAGAAAAATAAGAATACTGGGAGGGAAAGGCCAAAACGGAGGGTATATCCAGGAATCAGCAAAAAGGGCCCAGCCTAATATCTCCTCAACAAACACACACACGCGGGGGGTAGGGGAAGAAAACAGGGGGTTTGACAAAAAAACCCAATGGGCTTTGAGGCCCCAAAACCGGTCCAAGGGTCTCAACCTCCTTTCTCACTCTGAAACAAACCCTAATCCCTCTTCTTCCTTCTCTCTTCGCCACCGCCGTTGACATCGTCCCCTTCCACTCCGTCTCAACTTCTCCATCTCCGTCCCCACCTTTAATTCCTCAACTTCCGTTCACCATTTTCATGTTAACACCACAGTCAAACCATCCTTTGACGAAGGTCTGAAGCTTAATAGCGACTTCTTGGAGGTTGCATGTGAAGATCGCAGAGATCTTGTTCTTGACCCAAATTTGATGATGGTGAGGTTCGTTCTTGATGAAGATCTATGACGATCTGGAAGTGACGGTGGATTCTTGAACCTTGAGGAACTTCTGAAGGTCTGATGAATGAAGGTGAGCAGAGGCGATACACACGATGAAGATCTGGAATTCCTGGAGAAGTTCTGAATGTTCCTATGGACGAAAATCCCGACGGAGATCTTGATGAAGTTCTGACGAACAATTCGTGAGGTGGAGACGAAATTGGAGCTTCTGGCGTTGAGACGATCATGTTTGAAGAAGTTCTTGAAGGTTTTCTGAACCTGGATTGGAGTGTGTTCGTAAATGGATGAACATTCGCTGGGTGAAGTTGAAGCTCTTGATGATGTTACGGAGGATTCGAAGCTTCTGAATAAATCTTGATGAAGATGTTCACCCTTTTTCTGGAAACAGGATGAATACGGTGGAAGTTTGACGAAGAGACAAATGTTCTGGTCTTTTGATAATTGATGATGATGAAGAATACGTGAGGATGGTTGAATCTTGATTGGAGGAACTGATGAACAAACTTGGTGAGGATTCAAGCGAACTCAAGCTTCCGGCGAGTTCTGGTGGTTGTTGAATGCTTGAGGATTCGATGGTTAATCGGAGAAGATAGGTTCTGGAGTAATGATGATCAGAGAAGATGACGGATTCTGGGTGAGTGTTCTTGGTGGAATGATGAAGATGGAAGAAAGAAGATGAAGATTCTGTTTTTTTTTTTAGTTTTCCGGTGGGTTGCGGTGGTCGGAGACGGTTGTAGGGTAGTTAGGGTGGTCGGAAGTTGAGGGTTACGGTGGTTGCATGGCCGCCGGCCATGCAACCGGTGATGCTCAGGGAAAGCCAAGTGGCAGGCAAGGTGGAGGGTAGAGACGACGCATGTAAGCCACGTGGAGGTGTGGAGTGATAGTGGGAGAACGCGTGGGATTCTGAGGTGAAGTGGAAAAATGAGGTGGGGTCCTCCTCTGCGAAACACGTGGCTGGACTTATATAATAACACCTGGCGCGGACTGAAAAATGGGACAAAAGGATGGACTGAAAAATAAACTGGGCCTCCAAAAAACGAAAATCTGGGCCCAATACGAAAATGATAAAAAAAAAACCAAAATTCTGAATTAAGATGGACTAATTAACATGGATTAGCTGAATGAATTAAAACTAATGACTAATTAACTGAATGAATTAAAACTAATGACTAATTAACTGAATGAAACATGATTAAAATGCAATTAAAACCACCATTAACTAACTAAACTACCATTAGATGCTAAACTGAAAACTAAACTAATCTAAACCCTAATTAATTCTGATAAATCGATTAAGACCTAATTAATCTAACTAAATCTCAATTAAACCTAAAAAGAGAATTAACCTTAAAAAAACTCTATTAATTCTAATTAATTTCTAAACTAATAAAACTCTAATAAATCCACTAATCTACAAAAAAACTCTAATAATTCTCTATTAAAATTTTATTACATATTTAACAGAAAATCTATATTCTATTAAAACTATATAAAAAAACTATTAAATCCTATAAGAAAATCATTATAAAATCTATTTAAAACAATTTAAATTCTAAAAAAAGACTTAAAGCTATTAAAAAATAATAAAAAAAATCTAATTAAATTCTGAAAAATCTAAAAAAGCCTATTTAAAATCCACAAAAGGCTATTAAATCCTAAAAAAAATGCAGACAAATGCAAATAACCAATAAAAAAAAGCACGAGACCAGATCGAAGCAAACGGTAATCTGGACACCAAAAATCTCAAAAATCACTGCATAAACTGAAAACACCCAGGAAGCGCGCGACTTCCCAAAATAACCTCCGATTATCCGAACCGGTCTGAGATACCCGAAAAGCGACAGCAGGGCTGTAATCCCGATAAAATCACCATGATTGAGAAAATGCACTATATGCAGTATGTGAATGCTAATGCGAAATGCGTCGAAACATCGAGCCAGATAGGGGGCTTGGTTGGTCAAATTTTAGGGTGCAACAGTTACTTCCATTCTAAGTAATCCACCTAAAGTCCATGAATTAAGCCTTAAATCAAAAATGTGAAATTTCCAATCTCTTTAAAATATTATTTCCAATCAGAAAATGCATAAACTTGTGAAGTTTTGAACCATTGTGATTTATTTTGAATTTTTCCTTCATTAATGCCTTTTAATGATCTTTTTTCAATATTTCTTCATACTCTTCCTTATTCAATCCATATCAATGGATGCTTGGGTTATGGTTGGACTAAAAACATAATTTTGAACAACTTTCAAGTTGAACAAATCTTCATTTGAGGTGCCTAAGATAGTGAAATTGACCCATAACCAAATATGACCTACAATTCCAAATTCCCAAAATACCCTTATCTTGCAAAGCATGTAACTAGAGTTCTACAAATCCAATCATGGACTTCTAGTACTTTCTAGAAAGCTAAAAGGATAAGGAACAACATGCATGTTGACCAAAAGTTCATAGGAATCATCCTTCTAGGGAAAAAGTGTCATGCAAGTTGGGTAACGTTTAAGCTCCAAATTTACATGCCTCCGATGACCTGCAACTTGTCTGGCTCATAACTTGAGTTCTATAAACTCTATCAAGGACTTCTAGTACTCAAATTAAATCTAATATCATGCTCTAAAACAATCATGATAGGTTGACCTTGGAATCATCCCTAGGACATCTCAATACATAAATCCATGATCACATGGCTCTTGAATTAGGTCTCAACCTTCTTCAAATCATCAGTTATCCTAGGGTTGACCAGATGAAACCCTAGTTGCACCAATCTTGGGTAGTTCTTCATATCCTTTGCACAGTGACCTGTCTAGGCTTCAAAATGATCTTCAATACTTCTCATGAGCTCTCTCAAGGCTCTAGGTCCAACTCTATGGCTTCAGCATCATCAAATGACTTCCCATAACCCTCAAGTTAGAAGACCTACACACTTGGTTTCAACCCTCTCTTTGAGGATCTTTTGGCTTCTCTGGTGAGGATATCAACCCTTGAACACTTGGATAGGCATCTTAGCTAGCTTCATAGCCTTTGATTGGTAGTCATACCTCTTGATCTCTTGCACACATGTCAACGAAATGCAGATGATAATGCTAATATGAATGTAATGAAACACAAGCTAGGTAAAGAAATGTTGGGCAAATTTTGAGGTGCAACACCATCTTATTCACTACCTCTGTCTGCTTCTTAGATAAGAAGATGGCTTCACTCTTCTCGCTCCTAAGCTGGATGATTTCCTTCTCCAATTCTTCGTTCGCCCTACGTAGTTCTTCCTTCTCGGCCCATAGTTGATTGTATTTCTGCACATCAACTGTCATAGGTTCTGCAACTACTGAAGGATACAAAGGTTCCCTTACTGGAAATGGTAGAAACAGTCTCTCAACTCTCTCCTGAATCCATTCCATATAAGGTTCATAAGCTCTGCAATCACCATTTCCCAAATAAAGTTTTTCTCTCCGATGAATGATATTCCAAGCCTGTTGCAGACTAGTCAGGGTAATGGTATCAACTAAGCCTGTGAAATATAGAGATTCTTGTACTTCTTCCTCCTTCGGGGGTTCTCTTAAAGTATAGCCGAACCACCGAACGGTGAGAGCTGGGTTGTAATTAATACCACCTTTCCTCCCAACCAGAGGAACATTGGGGAAATCCCCACAGCTGTAAACAATCTCTACGCCCACAAGGTCTCTGTCAAACCATACAATATTCTCCGATCTTAACCCCATGAGCCTTTCTGGCCAACCAACAGTGCTTGCAAGGTCAACAAAAGGTATGTACTTGGGCAGATGTGAGATAAACCACTTGTATAACAACGAGGTGCAACAGGAGACATTCTTCCCTCGCCGGTTCTCATTCTTGTAATGGGTGGAATGATAGACATCTCCCAAAAAAGTTCGTACGGGGTTCTTGGAGGCAAAGATATAGCAAGCATCCAAGTCAACAAAATCAGGTAAATTAGGGAACAAGACTATCCCATAGATGCAGAGTGCTAGAAATGCATTAAAGACAGTCCAACATCCTTCCTTTGCAAAATGTTGAGCTTTGTCCACCAAGAAAGGAAATGGGAAACGAAGCACTCCAATCTTCTGTACCATTTTACCATCTAACTCAAAGACATCCACATGTAGAGAACTGGCGAGTTTGGTCAAATTGGGCTTTTCTTTTGAGTGCACAAAGGGCATCTCCTCCATCCCTGGAACTCCCAATAACTGAGCGAATTCTTCCAAAGTGGGCAATAAAACATACCCCGGGAAGGTGAAACAACGCAACTGAGGGTCATAAAGTTTTTGCAGCATGTTGAGACCCTCTAACTCATGCCTAGAAACTCTGCAGACAATGCCTAAAATCCTCCCATATTCCTTCTTGAAATCTCCCATAACTTCATGCTCTACGCCAGACCTATGGCCAACCAAAGATCTCACATTTGGTATTGGGAACTTGTAGATAACAACCTTCTTAAAACCAAGCTCCATGACGACAATGGACTAAAGGACTAGAATCAAGAGGAGAAAGTATTCACCTGAAACACAAATACATGTCAATGTAAAATGCAAATGAATATGCAAATGCAACAGAGGAACAAGATTTTTGTGCTGTTGACGGAGATGAACCAGCGCTTCGCTTTGGCGAGAAAACCAAATAGCACTAGTAAAAGGATCCCACTGTAACTGTTCATACTGACAAGATAACCGGGTAGGATGGAGGTCAAAGTTTCCTGCAAAACCCTCCCACTCACAGGTATGAACCTATCTCCAATAAGTTCTGGCATCCTATGGGGTCGTCAGCATCACAGACTTTCGAGAAACGATGATATGTTCACCATTTCCGGTTTGGCATCATAGTTTAACGAAGCGGCCTCACTTAGCCGACTCCCAAATGATCGGTCTCCAGAGTCGACAACTTTCAGATCCAACACCCCCTTCTAACCAATGCACAGGATAGGATGTCTTCAACATAAAATCTCGTTTGAACGCGAATTTCATGAGGACTAGTGCATGCCTAACGTGTAGGTCCCCACTACTCTCCACTCTAATGCTATGGTTATTCTCAAGCCTGGGTTTTGGATTATCACACAATGGAACATCCCCCCCCCCCCCCAACAACACAGCAATAATGATATATAACAATGCTGAAAGTAAAATGCAATAAAGTAATAAAAATGCAAATGCAACACATACTGCACATATATACACACCCAAAGATAAAACACACAAGCGCTAGGATTGACTCGCATAGGGGATGGGAAAGTCAAAGTCGCCATCGCTACAAAGAGAGGCCGACAAAGACAAAAGAGTCGCCACCATGCGTTATTTATCCCAAAGGAGGGAAAGGAAACGATAAGAGAAAACCTACGAAAAGGGAAAAGACAGGGTCATCGCAACCTAAATCTCGGGTTCGGGAGTCAGTTACACAAGGGGAAGGTATGAGCACCCCTCACGTCCGTTGTACTCAACAGGATCCACGCTTCTTGTCTATCTAAAAGGGTGTAAAACTATCTAAGCTAGAGGCTCATGGGGGAAAAAGAAAAGGAAAGAGACTCGATAGAGCGTCGCCACTCTATGCCTACGTATTCCTTCATGCAATGGGAAAGTCAGAGTCAATGTTGTTCAGAAAACTATAGGTGAATGTGGGAAAGGTTGCTTGCCAAGACATCGCCATCTTGTGCCTACTTATCCTCGTCTGATATGAGGAATCAGAGCAAACGTAGTTCAGGCTAACACGACCACAGGTTGGTTCAAGTGTTTTAACTTAGTAGGGTTTAACCTTCGTTCTAGCAGTTAGGTGTATTGTTGCTCGACCATTGGAGACTTAGGCGTTACCTGTTTGCGGTAGAACCAAGAGTTAACACACTCTTTCTGAAAATGGTTTTCAATTAATCCCGAAGGATAAAAAAAGTTTGATGTTTTGTTTTTGTGTTTTTTTAAACAAAGAAGTGGATTGAGTTTGGTTTGTAACTCATGTTTCACTAAAGACTATGACTTGAGAGTGAATGCGTCGCGTATCGCCTAAAGGGCATATGCTAAACACTCTAGACAGTTGAGAGGAGGCAACCCAACCATCATTTCCCAAGTACTTAAGGCTCGTAGCATACAACACATGTCATCCTTTATTAGGTGTTTTGAAGTGTTTAGGAGATGAGAAGAGAAAGACACAAACTAAAGGGGAAACTGGATCCTAATGTTGTCATACACAATGCTCCTAAAGTTAGGATAAAGAGGAGAAGCTATCCTACTGTTATCAAGCATACGATTGAACACCTAATGTCTCTCCTACTCCCAACTTAAACAGGGGGACTAGGAATCCTAGGGGGATCATGGCAAAAGGCCAAGTAAACAATAGATAACTCAATCACAGAGGAAATGGAAAATGAAAAGAAGTTGACTTAAACAAGTCAAAGAACAATGAAAACATGACATGAAATGCAAAGAAGAGATGCAAAGACAAATGATGCAATAAAGATGAAACAAAAGTTTAAACAAAAGGACTCAAACAAATCCAAAAAGTGAGATGAAATGGGAGAAGTAAAACTCCTACAACCATTCAAACATCAATCACAATAACCAAAGTCAAACACAATGCATGACCAAAAGGACATGATCAAGAGGGAGGTGGGAGAAATAGGCTTGGGCAGCAAGAAACAACGCAAAACATCTCAACCAAACCAACCAAATTGACCATGTAAAATAAAGAATAAAAACAAGGCAAGAAGCAAAGCATCATTTAAGGAAAATGTTGCGGTGAGAATCGTGATACCAAGCTATTGAATTAACTTGAATCTTTAATTCTTAGATTACAACCAGACTTTAATTTATCCAAAGGAAAGGTCTAAAGAAAGAAAGAACCTTTTGCGCGATGTTACAACAACGCTAAGAGATTCGGGGATCGGGGGTTGGTTATGCCTAGGGTAGGTATTTCACATCCTAAACATCTGTAGTACTCTACATGAACCTTTTGTTTGTTTGCATGCTAAGTTTGGTAAATGTTTGCTAAGGTTTGAGGTTGGGTAAAGGGTGAAGGTTTAAAACCTAAAGATAGTTTCTAAGTTTGCTCGCAAAGACCTCGCGTCCTCTGCCTATGTATCTTAACTAGGATAGAATCAGAGCAATCATAGTTCACCTTACTAGGGTTGAAGAACGCTTGATTATGATCAAGGTTCAGAGGGGAACAAACATAACAATGTTTGTATAGAGTTTCACAAAACTCTCTAGATCTATGTTGAACTCTCAAAGGGGAGTAAGTAATCATTGCTATGATTCTTACATAGAGTTTACAAACTCTATCCTAGGGTTCTAATTGAAGAACACTCCTAGTGTAGGTGGGTTTTCTAGACTTAAAGCAAAGTCTAATGGTTTAAATGTTCTAACTTAACTAAGCTAGGGTTAGGATGACTTCACAAAGTCAAGAGGGATAAATGAGTTGTCCAATGACACAAGGGTCAAAGGAGAGAATTTTCCTTTGGAAGGAGAGTGAGAGAGGCAACTTGGATGAGAACTAGAAAGTTCCATCACTTGGGGGAAGAAGTACTTAATAAAGCAAGATGAAATAAGATTAAGACAAGTAAGCATGCATATTACAATAAGCAGATACTTTAAATGATACCAAGGGTTACAACCAATAAATCATCTTAACAAAGATTGAGGGCCCATCTTGAAAAAGATTGGAACATGATGAAGGTTATTACTACATAAACAAATCACAATTTGAAGATGGGCAAGTCACAAATTCAGAACATAGCAAATATAACAACAATGCATAGATGATAATCAAACACCGCTAACTCAGTTTAAACCTCATAATTTAGGAGGGGACATGGAAATGAAATCACTTAACCAAGTAAGGATGATGAAAGTAGAAAGGTAACAACCAACAAAAGAATATGTCATAAGTGAAAGTGTATGGATGACAATCAAGGCAAGTAATCAAGTAAGAAACGCATCGACGGATCGCGCCTTAAAGTAAACACAGGTAAAAGAGATATTTTATGGTAACAACCAAATAAGAAAACCCTAATATGTTTACTAACATAAAAGAAATGAGAATGAATAAATATCTTAACACAAATGATCATGGTGAGAAAGAAATTTATCTGCATACGGGAGATAACGATCTCGATACAAAGGCAACTTGCGAGCAACCAAAAGGCATGAAAATTTGAACAAACATGAAATTAAAAAAACTCACATGAAATTAGACATCAATACAAACACAATGCAAAAAGAATGGGTTCAAAATGATTAAAAACGAGTGAGATATGAATTTTCAAAGATTGGATGAAAAATTGCAAAAATAAAAAAAAGGGTTGCCCTCCTCAGGGGTCGAACCCAGGTCATGCAGGTACAAGGTGTGTTTTAGGCATATGGTCTTACCACTGGGGTGGCTATACATCCGTGTATTTAGCCACCCCCATAAATAGATAATGCTAAGTATGTTGGGAATTCTAGGCAAAATGCAAGCCAATCAAACCAAAAACGTGAAACAGCTCCAATTTTAACAAAGTTTAAACCTAAACTGATTGTTTTTTAACAAGGATCATGATGGTATCCACAAAAATTTGAAATGATATCTCTAAATTGAAACACGATTGAAAATGCATAATTGGCAAATGAGTTGCATTATGGAAACTAACACCAGCCCTGAGTTCAAATACATCAAATGGGCATTGCATACAACACATACATATCATAACAGAGGTATTAATCACCTAGGGCTCAAGCATAAATAAAAAGAATGGAAAGTATCTCATGAATTGCAAAGATATCATGAAAAATGAACAAACTGTCAAGGGTGCAAATAGAAGGTGTTCAATTTACACACATGGGTGACAAGTTCTATATATGTCTATTGGTGCTCTCAAGGCCTACACATTAAACAATAATGTCTCAGTCATGAGAAGGTGGTATGATGCAGCAAGGAAATTGTGATGTGATACAACAGTCATGATGCAGGACTGTTTGAAAAATAGATTTGATGATGCAAGTTAGTGCAGCTTCATGTTATGCAAATAACACACATATGTCAAATATGCTAACTGGTACTATTATGCTCATAATCCAAACACAATTTATTCAAAACAGAAATTGGTGATGCTTATGCAATGCTGGCAGAAATGGCTTCAATGAAGAAAAAATGATGAGGCATCATGAAATTGAAAAGACAAAACAAGTAGAATCAGGTCATACATGTTGCAAGCATGATAGCAGATGAGGCTATGTTCATACATCAACCAGAAATCAAACAGAAGTGGAAATGGCTCATTGGCTGTGATTATGTAGAAAAAACTGTTTTTCCAGTAAGCTGAAAGTGCAAGTTGTTTTAGTAAAAAAGGAGTGGTTTCATGATACACACACATCACAATCATTATATCATATGAGGTTATGTTCTAAATTTAAGCAAATTTTAATCAAAACTAAATTTGGTATACTGGTTGACATGCAAGAAGTTGTTTTGGGAACAAATTGGTATGTAGCAGGTACAAGTCAAAGTGCTATCTCATCAATGTTGGATTCCATCAAAAATGGTTTTTTAGACAAAGCAAAGTTGTGCCACAAATCAAACAGAAGTGAGATATCAATCATCAAGATCTGTTGTCATGCCACAGCCAGCAGCAATCCAAAAGACCTTGCCTTAAAGTTCATCAAATCAAGTGGACAACTCTATTTAAGAACAAAATCTGGCAGAACAGAAGTAATGTTCACACTTTTAAAACTTGAGTGCATATGCAAGGTTGAGAGGAAAATGAAATAACAAGAATAAGGGGTCTGTTCAAGCATGACAGTCCATGGCCAAGTGTTTTAACATGAAGAAATGATTCTAGCAGCAGTTTATGGTATAAAGGACATAAGCTGTCATGGTTCAAAGGGATAGGTTCAGTTCTAAAATGATTGGCTTCAGTTGACATACTCCTCATACACAAGCCCTAATCATAAATGATCCTTTGTACATGGAAAATGCTTCAAACATAACAAATATGGTGTGTGTGTGCTGTTGCGGTGCTGTAAAAGCTGTTTTGCAAGTTAATGAGGCATAGTCCAAAATGAAGAGTTTTAGGTCATGAAATAAACACACACACACCCTAAACAAACTTCAAATCATGCCAGCTAGCTCTAGTGTTCATGTATCAACAAACTGGGTTCAAACAGGAATCTGTGTAATGTATGTGTAACTTTGGCTTGAAAAATGCATATGGGTAATGACATGACAAACCAGGTGGACACAGCTCAAACAAACAATATGCACACATCATAAACATGAAGATGTATAAGTTTCAACTCAAAGTGCAGGCATATGCAAACTGAACAGAAACTTGACATGTTGAGGGCTATGAAAATGTAACTGTTTTGAACACAAACTTGGTACAGCAGGGCATTTTTCAAAACAAGGAGAATCATGTCATGACAATGATACACACATACCACAAATATGCAAAGGGATAAGCTCATGCCTCAAAATCAATTCAAATCAACATCAAACAGAATATGGCATATTGATACTCATGAAATCCAAAAAAAAAACAACTCATTCAGGCAGCAGGCAAGTTTATGGCAGTTGGGATAATTAGGCATCACATACAAGCTCAAAATATGTAGAATGAAGATTCTATGCCCATAGATCAAGTAAAAACAGGTTGGAACAGAAAATGATATGCTGTTTGAAATATGGAACAGTTTTGGTGCATTGGTAAATGATGTAGCAGCAAGTATGTTTCATGACAGTTGGGGTGTTTTGGTAGCATACACAAATTGCAAATGTATAGGACAATGATAAAATGCACCTAAATCATGTAGATGTGGATTGAAACAGAAAGTGATGTGTTGATCTCATGATATCTTGAAAAAAAACAACAGTTGAGGCATGCCAAGTCAATTTGAACACTTAAGAGGTTTTTGAGTACATAGGCACCACACACACCCTCAAAATAAGCAAACAAATGAGTCCATAATTTTAAAATCAAGCAACAAACTGATCCAAACAGAAATGGTATGTGAAACCATATTTGACAGCAAAACACAAGATTCCAAGACAGACCCTAGTAGCAAAACTCATATCTTTCACATCTCCACCAAGGCATACATCATGAATCAAGATCAAACACTAACCAAAGACTTGAGGCACAAGAAATAGCAAGCATAACCACTCAACACCCACTTCATAGCAATGGTAGGCAAGAAAGACATGAAAATAACATAATGTGAAAACAAGGGCCACATTGATTCATACATGATCAAGGGCAAGGGGGGGATCTATGAGTAACTTACAAGTTGAGTCAAACATCACTAATGAGCTAGGTCTAACAAGCCTAGGGCAAACATATCATTATTTCAAAGTTGGGTCCTAAATCTACCACATGGCCAAAATCTTCACAAACAAAGTTATACATGATATTAAAGTGCAATATTTGTAACACATCATCAACATATCATTCACAAATGAAAATACATTAATACAAGCAAATAACATAACCACAAAACCTAAGTTCTTGACTAAGAACTAGTATGGAACAAAAATGGTATATTTTATAACAATCACCTCAAAAAATGATAAACATAACAATGTATGATAAATGAAGATTTTAAACATCACATACCTTTTGTAGACAAGTCTTGAGTAAGCTAAAAAGCTTAGAAACCCAGATATCCTCTTCTTTAGCAAGGAATTGAAGCTTACTTCCTTTTGAAGTAACGAATCACTTTTCAAGACAGTTGGAGTTAATGGTCTTCCAGCTGGTTTTTAATGCCTTAGACAACTATAATATGATGTATGGGAGGTGTGTGGATGGTTAGATCAACAAGGAAAGGCTTGGACCAAGATTTGGCAAGTTTTGAGGGTTGTGGTCAAACTTTCTTAGTGTGAAAGTTGACTATACTGATTAGGGGGCTGTTGCTGCCATCATGTTGGAGAAAAGTTTCTCTTTCCTCCTTTAAAAATGATTATTTTATTTGCAACTTGCCATCAACTTGTTTGGCTCCTCATTTCAACCTCTCTTCTGATTTTCTTTTCATCTAAGCCTCTCATTATCATCTTGCAACATGATTCAAGTGTTAAGAATGGTTAATGTTGTGAAAATCTGATTTTGAGAAGTTTGGCCAAAGTAATTTCAAGTGTGACAGGCCCAACTTCCATGTACCATAACTCTTAGCTCACAACTCATTTTGAGGAGTTCTTGTACTTTTTAGAAAGCCCTCATGTAGCTCTACAACTTTCATGTTTATAAACACTTCCAATTCTATGTGCATCATGGTTGAAAAACCCCTTGGAGTTGACTGAAAAAATGGTTTGTATGGCCAGAACTTGTGAAATTTCACTAAATCCTTTACTCTTGAAAAATGATTTTTGCTATAACTCCAATTCCCTACATTTTTTGAATGTGGACCACTGTGGGACTTTTGTAGGGTTTTTCAAGGCCTTTCAAACAAGATTAGAACCACTTCAATCAGATGTGTGGTTAGGGAGTTATGGTCTTGCCCTTTTCGAAACCCTAATTCCCGATTTTTGCAATTACTTCCTAACCCTTGATCCAATGGTCATGAAATGTTATGGGGAGGTGTAATATGACATAAGGAACATTTTTTATTTATGTCTTGAAGTCAAATTCCTTATTGTTGAAGAGTTGACTTTTCGGTCAACTCTTTAATCAGTCGGTGACTACCGAGTCGACTGTTGGTGATCCGGACATCCTGAGGACTTGAAACTCTTTGGATGGACTTTAATAAGCCATATGAGCTTAATGGACCTTGATCCCACTATTGAAATACTTTTTGAATCAAAAGTCAAACTACAGTTGACTTTTTCTAATCGAAAACCCTAATCGGGTGTCTCAAATTGCACTGTTCTCAAACCCCGGGTGACTACGTCAAATTGCACTTATTATTGGTTCAATGTATCATCCTT
This sequence comes from Lathyrus sativus, assembly GCA_963859935.3. Taxonomy (NCBI): domain Eukaryota; kingdom Viridiplantae; phylum Streptophyta; class Magnoliopsida; order Fabales; family Fabaceae; genus Lathyrus; species Lathyrus sativus. Next base: position 43,045,775 of record OZ012739.1, read on the forward strand.
GATCTTGTTTGAAGTTGGATCAATCCAAAACATTGATTGATCAAACCATCGAAGCCTTGATTTTGACGGTACGGAATCCTGATTCATCTGCATCTTAACAAAGATAAACTGAAAATGGGTTAAGGTTAGTTAATCAAGCAAATATGATCCTACAATGATGTTGAGGGTCTAAAGGGTCAAAATTTGGGGTGCAACAGATGCCCCTATTTAAATATTTTCACTAGATGATAATGAGAGATGACAATCCTTATAGAATCGCAGTGAAAGGTATTTAAATATAGCAAACCAGAAATTTTGTCCCTTAGATCCGATGGTATGCAAAAGGACAAATGCTGAAATGCAAATGAATCTAATTGATGTTTTATGATGCTTAAGTGTAAGACAAATGCATACACAAATATAAAAGAATGACAATACAACGAGTAACCACTCACGAGGACTCGACACACTGGGGAAAGGTTCAAGACCAAGTAAGCAAGATAGTTCAGACATGACTAAAGATGCTTATCGAGGAAATCTTTCACACGGGGGACACAAATTCCACCAGGGAAGACACATCCTCATTGGGGAAAAGAGATACAAACCTCATTGGAGATAACCAGATGAGGAAGCCCACAGGGAAAGATGACAATTCTTCACTGGGGAAAGAGAGAAAAGAAGCGCAAACCACACTGGGGAAAAAATCCACTGGGAAAAAATCTTCACCGGGGAGAAGACGAAACAGAGACACGAACCTCACTAGGGATAACCAGATGAGAAAATTTCCAAAACGAAGAGTCCAAACGAGATCTTCAGGAAAAGGTTAGAAACAAGACCGGGCGTGCCGGGGAGGTTAGTATCCACTAATTCTCCGAGACTCGACTGGAAAAGCAAAAGCTTCAACTGGGGAGACTGGTGACGACCAAAATGACAAACAGCTTCAAACAGGGCTAGTTTCCACTAGACTTACTGGGGATATGGTGACGACCAAAACAATAACGGTTTCCAAGAAGTGCTAAATATCACTAGACTTCCTGGGGATATGGTGATGACCAAATCGAAGTTCCAATTACAATTGGGAATTCCAAGCAATGTTGTTAAAACAACAGGACTCTGGCTGGGGATTGGTAACAACCAACTAATAACGATTAGTTTTCAAGCAATGCCAGTAACCACTGGTCTTAGAGAAGACTGGTGATGACCAAATCAGGATATACCAATAACAATTGGAGGGGACTGGTGATAACCAAATCAGGATATACCAATAACAATTGGTTCTGGACGATGCTAGTAACCACTAGACTTAATTGGAAAATTTGGTGACGACCTAATCCAGGAGACCAATGACCATTGGATTTTCAAGGAGTTTGGTAACGACCAGACCAATGCGGTGATAACAATCTGCTTTAAGCGATGCCAATAATCATTGGACTTGGGCTAACTGGTGACGACCAAACCAGGTGTATCAATAACAATTGGTTTTGGATAATGCTAGTAACCACTAGATTTTTCCAAACAAGGCTAGTGACCACTAGACTTATAGAGATTGGTACTAAACGAATCAAAGGGTACCAATAACAATTGGATCTGAGGGTAAGACTAGTAACGACTAGGTTCAGAAAGACTGGTAATAACCGAATCAAATGGGGTACCAATAACAATTGGATTTGAAGGTGATGCCAATAATCATTGGACTTTTAGGGAATTTTGGTGACGACCAACTCCAATGTCAACGACCATTGGTTTTTAGAGGGCAATACTAGTAACCACTAGATTTTTAGCCAAATTGGTGAAAAGCGAATCAAAGGGACTCCAATAACAATTGGTTTGCTTTATAACAGAATCAGTAACAACTGGGTTTGAAAAATAGTTGGTAACGACTAAATCAAGATACCGACCATGATTAGTTCTAAACGTGTGCTAGTGACCACTAGTTTTTCAAAGTTTGTTGGTGACCACCTTAAATCGAAGATGAAAATTGGTAACAATCCCTTGTTTGTGTAAATTGGATATTGCTAGTCACCACTAGCTTCCCCGCGAAAATAAGGAGTCCCAGGATATCGACTTTGAAGCGAACTTTGTAATAATAATCAAAGATAAAGGTAATGACCGAAGGATCTCAAAGGCAGGAATGCAAACAAATGCGTATGCTAGCATGATGCTGTATGCAAGACGCAGACCGACCCGTAGGAACAAAGGAAAACCAAATAAAGAGAGAACTCGTCACGCTGAGTTTCAAAATGCCTTAAGTCAGGCGACGCTTCCTTCTTTGGTGTAGATAACGATCTTTTCTCAATAATATCTTCGTAATTCTACAAAGAAGAAGTCTTAGCTTAAGAGCTAGAATTGCTGTCAGACACCTCTAGCTTGGTCAAAGGTAACAACAACTTCCACAACTTCGAGAACTGTGTAATATCATCACATTACCTCTAGAATTTTCAAACATTTTGTCAAATCATGTTTTCCTTTTTTTACAAAACAAGACTTTAAGCTTTTCAAAACACTTTGCTTTCATGAAAATTCTTATTAACAAATAAGTGAAATTGCATAACAAAAATAGCGGATCATAACAATGATTTGGCCAAAAATCTGATTTCATTGATAGACAAGAGCTTTACAAAAGGCGAAGCCTTGGGAATTTTATAAGTTTGAAAGAAAATGGAAACAGAAAAGGTTATAGAATCCCATAATAATCCGGTCCTTCCGACTACCAGTTCACTTGCTTTGCTGCTTCTGACGAGAACAACAGGCATTGACCTTTCTTCTAATATTCTGCACAGGACTCTGCCCCAGCGTCTGCCAGCTTTCAAACATTGGGATTTCATCTTTTCGAGGCACTGAAATCCCCTTTCTAGGTATTTCGTTTCAGGCGTAGTATTTTCTTACTGCGTCTGAGTTGATGGGATACTTGAGTTATTCTCCATCCATAGTTTCGAGAATCAGAGATCCTCCAGAGAAAACAGTCTTTACAACGAAAGGGCCGTCATAGTTGGGCATCCACTTGTCACGCATATCTTTTTGAGTTGGTAGGATTTTTCTAAGCACAAGCTCTCCTTCCCTATACTCTTTGGGACGAACCTTCTTGTTGAACGCTCGGGCCATCCTTTGTTGATAGATTTGACTGTGGCACATGTCCATCATTCTTTTCTCGTCAATGAGATTCAACGAATCGATTCTTTCTTTTATCCATTCGTCTTCATCAAGCTTTGCTTCCGTCAAGATCTTCATGGAAGGTATTTTGACTTCAATGGGTAGCACAGGGTCCATCCCATACACTAAGGAAAACGGAGTTGCCCCTGTCGAAGTGCACACTGATGTTCGGTATCCGTGCAAATCAAATGGTAGCATCTCGTGCCAATCTTAGTAAGTTACAACCATCTTTTGTATTATCTTTTTGATGTTTTTGTTTGCAGCTTCAACTGCACCATTCATCTTAGGTCTGTAAGGGGACGAATTGTGATGTTTAATCTTAAAATCGTCACAAAGCTCCTTCATTGTTTTGTTGTTCAGATTCGACCCGTTGTCAGTGATGATCTAGTTAGGGATACCATATCGGCAGACGATCTCCTTTTTGATGAAGCGTGCAACCACTTGCTTTGTCACGTTTGCATATGACGCTGCTTCCACCCATTTGGTGAAATAATCGATTGCGACAAGAATGAAGCGATGGCCGTTGGAAGCTTTTGGCTCTATGGCCCCAATCATATCTATACCCCACATTGCAAAAGGCCAAGGTGATGTCATCATATTGAGAGGATGTGGAGGGACATGCACTTTATCGGCATAAACTTGACATTTATGACAATTTCGAGAGAAGAGTATGCAGTCTGTCTCCAAAGTTAACCAGAAGTAACTTGCTCTTAAGATTTTCTTAGCCATGGTGTGGCCATTCGCATGGGTGCCGAAGGTTCCTTCATGTACTTCGGTCATTATGAGATTCGCCTCGTTTTCATCAACGCATCGGAGTAAGACCATGTCATGATTTCTCTTGTACAAGATACCATTGCTGATGAAGAATTTAGATGACAACCTTCGTATTGCTCTTTTGTCAATTGTGGACGCGTTAGCGGGATACTCTTGATTTTGGAGGAAATTCTTGATATCATGAAACCATGGTTTCTCATCAGATTCTTCGTCTATTGGCATGACGTATGCGGGTACTGTCCTTCTTTCGATGCGGATCAGAGGTGCCTCGTTGACAAACTGGACCTTCCACATTGATGCCATCATGGCTAGCGCATCGGCAATGTGATTTTTTGCCCTTGGTACGTGCTTGAAGGTAATTTCATCGAAATATTCAGCCATCTCTAAGATGTGGGTCTTGTAAGGGATCAATTTTTCATCCCTGGTTTCCTATTCTCCTTTGAGTTGGTATATTACAAAAGCAGAATCACCAATTACTTCCAAGATTTTGATGCAGGAGATCAATGGCAGCTTCCAACCCTAGGATGCAGGCTTCATATTCTGCTATGTTGTTTGTACATGAGAAACAAAGTCGGGTTGTGACCGCAGTGTACCCTCCAGTTGTATTTTTCAGAACAGCTCTGATGCCATGTCCATTTTTGTTTGACGCTCCATCGAACATCATCTCCCAGCGGGATCCCGGCTCGGGACCTTCTTCCGGACCAGGCTCTGGTTTCGTGCGCTGAATATACGTCACATCTTCATCAGGAAAATCGAACTTGAGTGGTTGATAATCTTCCATAGGATGCTCTGCGATGTGTTCTGACAAGACACTTCCTTTGATAGATTTTTGAGCAACATATTGGATATCGTACTCTAATAAGAGCATATGCCATCGGGCTAATTTTCCTGTTTGAGCTGGCTTTTCAAAGATGTACTTGATGGGGTCCATCTTAGAAATCAGCATTGTAGTGTGGCAAATCATGTATTGCCTCAGACGCTTGGCGGCCCATGCTAACGCACAACAAGCTTTTTTCAGGGGAGAGTAACGACTCTCGCAATCAGTGAACTTCTTGCTTAGATAATAGATTGCGTGTTCTTTCATCCCTGACTCATCAGTCTGGCCCAAGACACAACCCATTGAATCTTCTAACACTGTCATATACATGAACAAAGGCCTTCCAGGTACCGGAGGAATCAACACTGGAGGTTCTTGCAAATACTGCTTGATTTTCTTGAATGCGGCCTGACAATTTTCATTCCATACCACTGTTTGATCTTTTCGTAACAACATGAAGATCGGTGTGCAGGTAGGGGTCAGATTGGAGATGAACCTGGAGATGTAATTCAAACGTCCGAGGAAGCCTCTGACTTGTTTCTCAGTTTTGGGAGCAGGCATCTCCTGGATTGCTTTAACCTTGTCGGGGTCTACCTCAATTCCTCGCTGATTAACGATGAAACCAAGTAACTTGCCTGAGCAAACTCCGAAGGTGCATTTTGCTGGATTTAGTCTCAGTTGATACTTTCAGAGTCTCTCGAACAGCTTTAACAAATGATCCAAGTGGTCTTCTTCACTTTGAGATTTTGCGATCATATCATCCACGTACACTTCGATTTCTTTGTGCATCATGTCGTGAAAGAGTGTGACCATAGCTCTCTGATACGTCGCCCCCGCGTTCTTCAAACCAAAAGGCATTACCTTATAACAATAGGTGCCCCATGGTGTGATGAAGGTTGTTTTCTCCATGTCATCTGGATCCATTTATCTGGTTATAACCAGAAAATCCGTCCATGAACGAGAAAACCGCAAAGCTTGCTGTGTTATCCACCAAAGTATCAATGTGCGGTAGAGGGAAATCATCCTTCAGACTTGCTTTGTTTAGATCCCTGTAGTCGACGCACATCCTGACCTTGCCATCCTTCTTCGGGACCGATACAATGTTTGCCACCCATTCTGGATACTTGGATACTGCTAAAAAGCCGGCATCAATTTGCTTTTTGACCTCATCTCGGATTTTAAGCGCCATGTCTGGTCTCGACCTGCGAAGCTTTTGCTTGACCGGAGGACATTCTGGCTTCAGAGGGAGCTTGTGCATGACAATGTCAGTATCCAACCCTGGCATATCTTGGTAGGACCAAGCAAATACGTCAACAAAATCTCTGAGGATTGTTATCAGCTTGTCTTTGATCTCTGGCCTTAATGATGCCCCGATCTTGACTTCTCTTTTGTCTTCCTCTGACCCTAAGTTGATGACTTCAGTCTGCTCTTTGTGGGGTTGGAGATAAACATCTTCGTATTCAGCCACTCTCTTTAACTCTTCTGGGACTTCTAACTCTTCGTCATTCTCTTCTTCAGCTTGGAAGACAAATGAACCGCTAGTAGAAGGAACCGAAGGATCATAGGATTCTGTGGTTGATGGAGGTATTCTGCATGTTTTATTTTGGAACAATTAGGCACACACACATAGACATGCAGATGAAGGGTTATTTTTTATTTTTATTTTTTTAAAAAAAGGTTGCCAATTTTCTTTTAACAAAAAGAGTGAAAATGATGTGCAAAACAAATAACAAGAGTTTTAACAAAAACACTTTTCATTAATGATTTTTAAATTTAGCAAAGTGGCCCAATACAAAATAATTCGCAGGCCTTGGGCAAGACCAGAAATTTTTTAAAGAAAAACACAAAGCTAACAAGCAGAGTGAATTACTCTAAAGGTAAAAAGATGGGAACTTCCACATCCTCCCAATTGCGCAACGCTGCTCCTCCCCTTGTTATTAGATGATCCAGATTACCGTCTTCATCTTCAGCAATAATGGCATTGACTTGCACGCCGCCACTGGTGAATATCTCTCTTAAAGACTTCCTCTTCATGGTGCTTCCTTCTGGCTCGCCTTCTGGAGTTGGTTTGTAACCCAACTCGATCATGTTTGGCTCGAGCATTGACTTCGATGACCTCTCCCCATCCCCGTGGGACTCCAGCTTTCAGTGCTGCCTTAATACTTTGAGCAGAGGTAAATGACGGCCCTTGGGTTATATCTGATTCATCAACTAGAACAGCGTGAGCTATTTCTAGTGCTTGGAAGGCCGTCTCGAGGGAATCTTCATCAGCCTCAATATAACAGAATGATGACAAGTAGCTCACCATTAAGTCTTCTTCTCCATGGACAATGACCAACTGGTCATTCACAACAAACTTCATTTTTTGGTGGAGAGTGGAAGTGACAGCGCCAGTTGTGTGAATCCATGGTCTTCCCAATAGACAACTGTAGACCGGATTTATGTCCATCACCTGGAAGGTGACTTCGAACATTTATGGTCCAATTAGGATAGGAAGATCAACTTCTCCTATCACGGTTCTCCTGGACCCATCAAATGCCTTGACTATAAGAGAAGTTGGTCTCATGGTAGCACCTTGATATGCTAGTTTGGCCAAAGTCCTTTTAGGCATTACGTTGAGTGTTGATCCCGTGTCGACAAGAACTCGGGACATTGTATCTTCTTCATATTTGACTAAGACATGTAAAGCACGATTGTGCTTACGCTTCTCAGCTGTCAGGTCGTTATCATCAAAGCTCAAAGTGTTGTAGGCAGTGATATTTGCTACAACAGAGTCAAACTGCCCCACTGTAATATCTTTAGTGATGTGGGCCTGTGTCAGGATTTTGAGCAATGCCTGGCGGTGTGTTGGAGAGCTTAAAAGCAAAGTCATGACCGAGATCTTGGAGGGTGTTTGGTTTAATTCGTCCACCACCCTATAATCACTTCGTCGAACGATTCTCAAGAATTCTTCTTCATCGTTCTTGAGACTTTCTTTTCCTCTAACTAAAGGTTCTTTGGCGGTGGCCACCTCTGGAACAGGCTTCTGAGGAACAGGCGTTTTTTAAACAGAAACTGCTGGTGGAGGAGCCTCATTATATGTTCGAGGTTGATAGACGCGACCACTCCGGGTCATTTTGCTTCCACTGGCAATGTTGGCCACACTTGCTGGTTTCTTTTCTTTGAAAATCCCATCACACCATGAATAGTCTTGTTTTGGTGTCACGGCTCTTGGGTGAGGCTTGGATCCTCCCCTCGGCTCAAACCTAGTCTGTCCCCTCCCAAATTTCGGGGGTGCATCATCGCGAAATACTGGCCGAACGTTCTTGTATTTTTTGTTACTGTTATCATCTCTGAATACGGCTCCTTTGTTGGGCTCTCCTGGTATGTTAAACACAGGTTCGATGACCGCCACATCTTCTTCCTTTTTTCGGCGAGCGATTTCTATCATTCCCTGTTCAATCATAGCCCGAATGTCCTTTTTCACCGCGTCACAACCCTCAGGATTCAGCATACATTCTTTGCAATCTTTGTGAGATGTCTTGAGTGACCATGCCTGAGCGAGGCGTTTGTGTAGGTCTGCTAGTGGCACTTTGATCTCATCAACAGTAGTGACTTTCTTGTCTTCTGACCCCTCCCCTTCTTCAGTAATGGCGTTGACTCCACCATGATTTGGAAGAGGGTTGCTCCTAACGTTGGGGGGATTATCTTTGAAGGATAGAATTCTCTTTTCAATTAGTTCACGAACTAGATGTTGAAGGGCGAAGCAACCTTCGAGATCGTGGCCTGGAGCATTCTCATGAAATAGGCAGCGAGCATTTGCATTGTAATAGAACGGGATTGGATTAGGTGGAGCGCCTAATTTTCTTGTTTTAACCAGCCCTCTTTCTATTAGCATGGGAAACAGGTCGGTATAACTCATTGGAATAGGCTATATCTTTAGCCTATTTGCCGGATAATTTGCCCTTGGGGCCCTGTTCTGAGGTTGTTGACCCTGCGGCTGCTGGTATTGTTGTTGATTATTGGTGTGGTAATGTTGCTGATTGCCAGGCTGATACTGGTGCTGATTGCTGGATGCCCCGGGTTGGGGACCATGCTGTGAAGAAGGTTGAAAAACCGGGGTCACTGCCGCCACATATGATGGTTGGTACTGTTGGTGGTGGCTTCGTGAGCTCTAGGCTTTCTTTCCATATGTGATTGCACTCACCTCTCCTTCTTTCTTTTTGTGGAAAGTGCTGACTGGCTTCTTTGTCGTGCTGGTGCTTGAGGTAATATTTGGAGTGGTCACTTTTCCACTCTTTAAACCTGCTTCCACCTTGACTCCTACTGCCACAATATCAGAGAAATTTGTTGTAACACTGCTGATCAAAAGTTCATAGAATTCTGGTCGAACTGTATCCACAAACTAGTCTGCCAACTCCTTCTCAGTAAGGGGAGGCTCTACTTGTGCTGCAGTTCCGCGCCATCTTTGCGCATACTCCTTAAAGGTTTCAGTATTTTTCTGCGTCATGCTGAGAAGCTGACGGTGGTCGGGAGCTAGGTCCATGTTGTACTTGTACTGTTGAATAAAAGCATCTGAAAGGTCTTGGAAACTGTAGATTTTAGCTTGATCTAAACCGAGATACCACTTAGCCGAAGCCCCTTTAAGACTATCTTGGAAACAGTGTACTAACAGTTTATCATTTTCAATATGCAGAGCCATCCGCCTACAGTACATGATTAAGTTCTCTTTAGGACAAGTGGTCCCCTCATATTTGTCGAAGATTGGCATTTTAAATTTCTGAGGAAACACCAATCCAGATACCGGACATAGATCCTTGGCATCAGATCCAAAGACATGATTTCCTTCAATGACCCTCATCCTTTTGGCCATGATGTCCATCTCCACCCTTAATTTTTCGTGTTTTTCGTCCTCAGCTTTAGATCCATTGGGTATATCAAAGATTGACTGTTGATTGGCGAAAACTGGTCGTACTGTGGTAGGTCTACCTGCTTGAGTGAAAATAGGGTTTCTTATTGTTGAGTCGAACAAAGGATTGAGACTTGAAGACTGCACGTTGTTGAAAGGTGGCATGAAATCCCGGGACATGCCATATGGAAACTCTGCTGAAGTAACAGGAGTTAATGTGACATTGGCTGCTGCTGTGGCAACTTCGGAGATCACTGTAGGTTGCGTATCCATTTTCGCTTTGATTATGTTGAGGACTTCCATGATCTGGCTGACGTCCCCTTTGATACCTTCAATGTCATTATCCATTTGATCGAACCTTTGGTCGTTATCTTCCATCTTCTTTTGAGCTTGGGGCCGTGTGTTGTATCTGTGGATACTCAGCGTGACTCCTTATCTCCTTCTAGACAAGAACAAAGGATGAGCTGCGGAACCCAAATGCAGGACTGATGTAGGATGACATGCAAATGCATATACGGATGTATAAACCATTCAAGGAAACTCAAAAAAAATTTGTTTACAAACAAAAAGTTAGACCAACATGTAACGACATGCTTAAAAAGCGTTTTTCATTTGATAGCTGGAAATCTATTATAATAGAGTGGCCTTTGCTAAAAAGCAAGACCTTTCTTACAAGGAAAATGAAAGTAAATGCAACAAACAAGATTTCAATCCTTTTTTAGGGAAAGCAGGGAAATGGTAAAACAAAGATCAATCTAACAAGACGACCCTTCTCCTTCTTGGACTCTGACATGAACTTGATCCTGGCGGATAATCTCCCACAGGTCTTCGTTTTCTCTTTGCTCTTTGACCAAAGCGTATCTTAGCTCTTCCCTAGTTGCGGGGATCTCAGGCTCCATGGTTATCTCATAGTCATGAGTGTAGAACATGTTTAAGGCAATTTCTTTTGACCATAGCAGGTACCCTCTGGTGGTTAAACAGCTTGCATTCTCCATTGGAGTTGGGCCCATGAGGTGTGGATCTCTTTGAGCGTATTGAGCGTTTTCTTCTAGTTTTTGGTTGCGACCTGTCTCACAGAAGCGAGGCCTCAACAGTTCTGGTTCAGGCTCTGGTCCGGTAGGACACCCATGTTGACGCCGAGCGAGAATAGGATTATAAGTGATCACCCCTTTTATCCCAATGAGAGGCACATTGGGGAAATATCTGTAGCTAGAAATCATGACTTGGTCAACGATGCTGGTGTCATACCATGTGATATCATGGTGTCTGAGAGTGACGAGTTTAAAAACCCATGCGCTTTTGGTAGGAAGCCTCGAAAGGATGTGGGTCCTTAGCAGATGAGAAGTAAACCATCGGTCGAGTAATGCAAGACAGCATGAGAATTTCCTACAATCATACAAGATGAAATGGTGAATGACTACATAAGTGTCAGCCAGTATTGTGTTGACCGGATTTTTGAGGATGAAGAGGCGGATCGCCTCTTCACTGATGAAGTCATAACCGCTTGGGAACAGATACAGTCCATATATTAGTAGTGCCAGAATTGCCTAAAAAATGCCCAGGTTTCTGCTTTCATAATGATACTCAGCCATCTCCATTAGAGACCTGGCATCCATTCCATACCACCCTCCTTTCGCTCTCATCGGTGGTAAGTCTTCCAGCTTGATATGCAGGGCTTTAGCTAAGTCCCTTTTCTTTGGTTTTCCATAAGGGAGCGTAAAAGTCCATGGAATCTTTAAGTAAGCATTATACTCCTTGAGGGTCGGGAGTAACTGAAAGTCTGGAAACACAAAGCAATGGTAAGTTGTATGATAGAATTCCACCAAGGCTTGCAACATGGGCTCGTTGATCGGAGCGCTTATCAATGGCAATTGGTCCCCATATTTGACTATGAAAGCAGCAGGGTTTCGGACAAGTCTCGTTAACATCCTTAGACGGCCCAATCTCAGATCTGGAACTCGAAACATGTCTCTTCTTACCATGTTGTTGTCTGCAAAGAAAAAGATGAATTTCCTTGAATGGTTAGAAGAAGTGCAAATGCAAATGCAAATGATTGTCATGGAACTCAGATATTTTCGAACATCAGAAGTCGCCATTTCATTGATCAACAAAACGGATTACAAAACATTGTTTCCTCTTACAAGAGTTTTAAATAACAACTAAATGAATCCTATCAAGGTTCTCCTAGCAGCCTGAGGTTGAGCTTCTCGATCTTTCTTTCCATCTGAGTCTTCTCAAAGATGAGTCTGTCCACAATTATATTCCATGGATTAGACTGAGGCTCGTAAGGTTCTTCTAGTGATTTCCTCTTCTTACAAGAGAGGATTTCTTCATCCTTCAACTGGAGTTGTCTCTGGAGCTCCGCATTTTCTTCGACGACTATTTGATACTTGTGCTTCCAAGATTCTTCAGTTTGTTGTGCTTTGACCAAAGCGATTTTCAACTTTTCTTCTTCAGACATGAAGACCAACGAGCGTTCTTCTTTCAAGGCCATAGGCTCTTGCTTAGGATATGGCATCCTTAGTGTGACGGCTCTTTTCCGAACCCATTGGAGGTAAGGTTCCAAAGAGACACAGTTGAGTCTTCCAAGATCCTTCTTCCCTTTCTTGTGTAGATGCTTCCAAGCTTCTAGAATTTTCTCTTTTGATTCTTGACTATCTTCCCCTTCTTGAAGAAGATGCTTTCCACTTGAACACTTTTGGGTTTGTCCTTTAGAGGGTATCCCAATTGTCAACGGGCGAGTATTAGATTGTAGCTGACCCCTCCATTAATGCTGAGAAGAGGTACATTGCCAAATTCCCCACAATTATCGATAATCATTGTCCCATCATAATCACGACTATACCAATCAATATCAGAATGGGTAAGAGCCATGATCTTTTGCGACCACCATCCTTTCTTTGGATTCCAAAAAGCGTTGGCTTTGGGCAAGTGTGAAGTGAACCATTTATACAATAAAGGAGCACAACAAGTGATCATTCCTCCATTGTGAAAGTTCCTCAGATGAACAGAATGGTATGTGTCTACTAACAAGGTAGGCACATGATTCTTTTTCAAGAAACTTTTGATGGCATTGAGGTCCATAAAATTCTCAAAGCTTGGAAATAAGAATATACCATAGATGAGTAAGGCAAGAATAGCCTCGAATGCATCCATGCTTAAATGATCTGCATAGTACTGAGCTTTTTCAACCAAGAATTCTGCCTTTAACCCAAAGGCTCCTCCTTTTGTAATCAGATTCTTTTTTATATCAACCACTCCCAAACGTGTAGCTTTGGCAATATCTTGCTCTTTAGGGTCCTTCTCTACAATCGGAAAAGGAGAATCTTCAAGAATAGACAATCCAATTAACTGAGAATACTCTTCTAGCGTGGGCACTAGCTGATAATTAGGAAATGTGAAACAGTGGTAGAGAGGGTCATAAAACTGGAGGAGAGTAGAAAGAAGTCCACTATCCACCTTTATCTTCAAGAGTAGCAACAGCTTCCCATATCGGCTTTGAAATCCCTCTGGATCTGTCACTAAGGTGCCCAACCTTTTCAAATCATCTAGGTTAAAACCCTTGTAAGTGTATTTCAAAGTTTTCTTTCTTTCACTGTTCATGACGACCTCTGATGTTTACAAACAACAAAGTCTGAGTTCCATGAAACCATATGATGATATGATGACATGATGATATGAATGCATAAACACAAGCAAATGCACATGCACACAACACAAGCTTAGGGTTAAGGACAAGCATGAGTCCAAGGGTCTACCCATCCCCAAAGATTTATACTATGGATTGATTGTACCTGCCGAACGGGTTCTACAAATTTCCCAGAGTCATCAACCCATCATTCGGATATTATCAACTTCCCAAATTACTTGGTAATCGATAATATTCTCAAGAGAATCTCGTATGAGTGTAGTATCGCGTATCAACTATTTCGGAAATACTTCCTTATAGTCATCACACTACGTCCTAATAAGGCCAAAGTGGGGGATAATGTAATCTAAAAGTCCACAGTGTCATGGGCTCCTTCGTTGAAAGTAGCATTGTTTTCACGAATACTCGATCAACAATACTAAACTTTCAAGAGGGCCTACACTGAGCGGTGGTTTCTCAAGTTAGCTTGGTCGGGAATCAACTCCCTATAAGCCTTCTTGAATATACCATCATCCTATCATAATTTCACTCAAGTCCGGGTATAGGACCGTCTCACCACTCAAATCACCCAATACCCCTCAATCAAACAAATATATTGACAAATATACATGTTAAGCAAATATTTACAAATATAGCATGCAATTAAACAAAATAGGCTAAACCCTCAAATTAAGTATGGTGTCCCCAGTGAAGTCACCATTTTTGTTGCGGTGAGAATCGTGATACCAAGCTATTGAATTAACTTGAATCTTTAATTCTTAAATTACAACCGGACTTTAATTTTCCAAAGGAAAGGTCTAAAGAAAGAAAGAACCTTTTGCGCGATGTTACAACAACGCTAAGAGATTCGGGGATCGGGGGTTGGTAATGCCCAGGGTAGGTATTTCACATCCTAAACATCTGTAGTACTCTACAGGAACCTTTTGTTTGTTTGCATGCTAAGTTTGGTAAATGTTTGCTAAGGTTTGAGGTTGGGTAAAAGGTGAAGGTTTAAAACCTAAACATAGTTTCTTAGTTTGCTCCCAAAGACCTTGCGTCCTCTGCCTACGTATCCTAACTAGGATAGAATCAGAGCAATCGTAGTTCACCTCACTAGGGTTGAAGAACGCTTGATTATGATCAAGATTCAGAGGGGAACAAACATAACAATGTTTGTATAGAGTTTCACAAAACTCTCTAGATCTATGTTGAACTCTCAAAGGGGAGTAAGTAATCATTGCTATGATTCTTACATAGAGTTTACAAACTCTATCCTAGGGTTCTAATTGAAGAACACTCCTAGTGTAGGTGGGTTTTCTAGACTTAAAGCAAAGTCTAATGGTTTAAATGTTCTAACTTAACTAAGCTAGGGTTATGATGACTTCACAAAGTCAAGAGGGATAAATGAGCTGTCCAATGACACAAGGGTCAAAGGAGAGACTTTTCCTTTGGAAGGAGAGTGAGAGAGGCAACTTGGATGAGAAATACAAAGTTCCATCACTTGGGGGAAGAAGTACTTAATAAAGCAAGATGAAATAAGATTAAGACAAGTAAGCATGCATATTACAATAAGCAGATACTTTAAATGATACCAAGGGTTACAACTAATAAATCATCTTAACAAAGATTGAGGGCCCATCTTGACAAAGATTGGAACATGATGAAGGTTATTACTACATAAACAAATCACAATTTGATGATGGGCAAGTCACAAATTCAGAACATAGCAAATATAACAACAATGCATAGATGATAATCAAACACCGCTAACTCAGTTTAAACCTCATAATTTAGGAGGGGACATGGAAATGAAATCACTTAACCAAGTAAGGATGATGAAATTAGAAAGGTAACAACCAACAAAAGAATATGTCATAAGTGAAAGTGTATGGATGACAATCAAGGCAAGTAATCAAGTAAGAAACGCATCGACGGATCGCGCCTTAAAGTAAACACAGGTAAAAGAGATATTTTATGGTAACAACCAAATAAGAAAACCCTAATATGTTTAATAACATAAAAGAAATGAGAATGAATAAATATCTTAACACAAATGATCATGGTGAGAAAGAAATTTATCTGCATACGGGAGATAACGATCTCGATACAAAGGCAACTTGCGAGCAACCAAAAGGCATGAAAATTTGAACAAACATGAAATTAAAAAAAAATCACATGAAAGTAGACATCAATAAAAACACAATGCAAAATGAATGGGTTCAAAATGATTAAAAACGAGTGAGATATGAATTTTCAAAGATTGGATGAAAAATTGCAAAAATAAATAAAAGGGTTGCCCTCCTCAGGGGTCGAACCCAGGTCATGCAGGTACAAGGTGTGTTTTAGGCATATGGTCTTACCACTGGGGTGGCTATACATCCGTGTATTTAGCCACCCCCATAAATAGATAATGCTAAGTATGATGGGAATTCTAGGCAAAATGCAAGCCAATCAAACCAAAAACGTGAAGCAATCAAACTTGGTCAAAACAACTCCAATTTTAACAAAATTTAAACCTAAACTGATTGTTTTTTAACAAGGATCATGATGGTATCCACAAAAATTTGAAATGATATCTCTAAATTGAAACACGATTGAAAATTCATAATTGGCAAATGAGTTGCATTATGGAAACTAACACCAGCCCTGAGTTCAAATACATCAAATGGGCATTGCATACAACACATACATATCATAACAGAGGTATTAATCACCTAGGGCTCAAGCATAAATAAAAAGAATGGAAAGTAGCTCATGAATTGCAAAGATATCATGAAAAATGAACAAACTGTCAAGGGTGCAAATAGAAGGTGTTCAATTTACACACATGGATGACAAGTTCTATATATGTCTATTGGTGCTCTCAAGGCCTACACATCAAACAATAATGTCTCAGTCATGAGAAGGTGGTATGATGCAGCAAGGAAATTGTGATGTGATACAACAGTCATGATGCAGGACTGTTTGAAAAATAGATTTGATGATGCAAGTTAGTGCAGCTTCATGTTATGCAAATAACACACATATGTCAAATATGCTAACTGGTACTATTATGCTCAGAATCCAAACACAATTTATTCAAAACAGAAATTGGTGATGCTTATGCAATGCTGGCAGAAATGGCTTCAATGAAGAAATAATGATGAGGCATCATGAAATTGAAAAGACAAAACAAGTAGAATCAAGTCATACATGTTGCAAGCATGATAGCAGATGAGGCTATGTTCATACATCAACCAGAAATCAAACAGAAGTGGAAATGGCTCATTGGCTGTGATTATGCAGAAAAAACTGTTTTGCCAGTAAGATGAAAGTGCAAGTTGTTTTAGTCAAAAATGAGTGGTTTCATGATACACACACATCACAATCATTATATCAGATGAGGTTATCTTTAAAATTTAAGCAAATTTTAATCAAAACTGAATTTGGTATACTGGTTGACATGCAAGAAGTTGTTTTGGGAACAAATTGGTATGTAGCAGGTACAAGTCAAAGTGCTATCTCATCAATGTTGGATTCCATCAAAAATGGTTTTTTAGACAAAGCAAAGTTGCGCCACAAATCAAACAGAAGTGAGATATCAATCATTAAGATCTGCTATCATTCTACAGCCAACAGCAATCCAAAAGACCCTGCCTTAAAGTTCATCAAATCAAGTGGACAACTCTATTTAAGAACAAAATCTGGCAGAACAGAAGTAATGTTCACACTTTTAAAACTTGAGTGCATATGCAAGGTTGGGAGAAAAATGAAATAACAAGAATAAGGGGTCTGTTCAAGCATGACAGTCCATGGCCAAGTGTTTTAACATGAAGAAATGATTCTAGCAGCAGTTTATGGTATAAAGGACATAAGATGTCATGGTTCAAAGGGATAGGTTCAATTCTAAAATGATTGGCATCAGTTGACATACTCCTCATACATAAGCCATAATCATAAATGATCCTTTGTACATGGAAAATGCTTCAAACAGAACAAATGTGGTGTGTGTGTGTGTGCTGTTGTGGTGCTGTAAAAGCTGTTTTGCAAGTTAATGAGGCATAGTCCAAAATGAAGAGTTTTAGGTCATGAAATAAACACACACACACCCTAAACAAACTTCAAATCATGCCAGCTAGCTCTAGTGTTCATGTATCAACAAACTGGGTTCAAACAGGAATCTGTGTAATGTATGTGTAACTTTGGCTTGAAAATGCATATGGGGAATGACATGACAAACCAGGTGGACACAGCTCAAACAAACAATATGCACACATCATAAACATGAAGATGGATAAGTTTTAACTCAAAGTGCAGGCATATGCAAACTGAACAGAAACTTGACATGTTGAGGGCTATGAAAATGTAACTGTTTTGAACACAAACTTGGTACAGCAGGGCATTTTTCAAAACAAAGAGAATCATGTCATGACAATGATACACACATACCACAAATATGCAAAGGGATAAGCTCATGCCTCAAAATCAATTCAAATCAACATCAAACAGAATATGGCATATTGATACTCATGAAATCCAAAAAAAACAACTCATTCAGGCAGCAGGCAAGTTTATGGCAGTTGGGATAATTAGGCATCACATACAAGCTCAAAATATGTAGAATGAAGATTATATGCCCATAGATCAAGTAAAAACAGGTTGGAACAGAAAATGATATGATGTTTGAAATATGGAACAGTTTTGGTGCATTGGTAAATGATGTAGCAGCAAGTATGTTTCATGACAGTTGGGGTGTTTTGGTAGCATACACAAATTGCAAATGTATAGGACAATGATAAAATGCACCTAAATCATGTAGATGTGGATTGAAACAGAAAGTGATGTGTTGATCTCATGATATCTTGAAAAAAAAACAACAGTTGAGGCATGCCAAGTCAATTTGAACACTTAAGAGGTTTTTGAGTACATAAGCACCACACACACCCTCAAAATAAGCAAACAAATGAGTCCACAATTTTAAAATCAAGCAACAAACTGATCCAAACAGAAATGGTATGTGAAACCATATTTGACAGCAAAACACAAGATTCCAAGACAGACCCTAATAGCAAAACTCATATCTTTCACATCTCCACCAAGGCATACATCATGAATCAAGATCAAACACTAACCAAAGACTTGAGGCACAAGAAATAGCAAGCATAACCACTCAACACCCACTTCATAGCAATGGTAGGCAAGAAAGACATGAAAATAACATAATGTGAAAACAAGGGCCACATTGATTCATACATGATCAAGGGCAAGGGGGGGATTTATGAGTAACTTACAAGTTGAGTCAAACATCACTAATGAGCTAGGTCTAACAAGCCTAGGGCAAGCATATCATTATTTCAAAGTTGGGTCCTAAATCTACCACATGGCCAAAATCTTCACAAACAAAGTTATACATGATATTAAAGTGCAATATTTGTAACACATCATCAACATATCATTCACAAATGAAAATACATTAATACAAGCAAATAACATAACCACAAAACCTAAGTTCTTGACTAAGAACTAGTATGGGACAAAAATGGTATATTTCATAACAATCACCTCAAAAAATGATAAACATGACAATGTATGATAAATGAAGATTTTAAACATCACATACCTTTTGTAGACAAGTCTTGAGTAAGCTAAAAAGCTTAGAAACCCATAGATCCTCTTCTTTGGCAAGGAATTGAAGCTTACTTCCTTTTGAAGTAACGAATCACTTTTCAAGACAATTGGAGTTAATGGTCTTCCAGCTGGTTTTTAATGCCTTAGACAACTATAATATGATGTATGGGAGGTGTGTGGATGGTTAGATCAACAAGGAAAGGCTTGGACCAAGATTTGGCAAGTTTTGAGGGTTGTGGTCAAGCTTTCTTAGTGTGAAAGTTGACTTTTGGCAATTTGATAGTTTTTGAAGATTTAAAGGTATGGACACCTTCTATATGACATTTTGAGATTGTAGGTGTGGTTTTTAGAGGTTTGGAAAGGGTGGAACTGGTCTTGAGCAGAATTTTGCTCAAGACAGCTTTTGTGAAAATAGAGGTTTTTTGAGATTTTGAGATTTCTTGATGGATGAGAGAAGATTGAGAGCTGTGGTGTTATGCTATTGCTCTGGTGTGTTTGAAGATGAAGGTGAGGCCTCTATTTATAGTGCAAGGAGGAATGAGGGCAGGTCTTGATCATTTCAATTTTGGAGGGAGTTTTGGAAGCAAATCCTTCCAAATCTTGTGGCAGCCATTTTCACATCAGCTCCAAGGCTCTATGCAAGCCAATAGCAGTTGGAAAGATGGGATGAGGTGATTGGAGAAGGTCTATACTGATTAGGGGGTTGTTGCCGCCATCATGTTGGAGAAAAGTTTCTCTTTCCTCTTTTAAAAATGATTATTTTATTTGCAACTTGCCATCAA
Source organism: Lathyrus sativus (assembly GCA_963859935.3). Classification (NCBI taxonomy): domain Eukaryota; kingdom Viridiplantae; phylum Streptophyta; class Magnoliopsida; order Fabales; family Fabaceae; genus Lathyrus; species Lathyrus sativus. The sequence continues at coordinate 43,065,400 of OZ012739.1, forward strand.
CTTGTTTGGCTCCTCATTTCAACCTCTCTTCTAATTTTCTTTTCATCTAAGCCTCTCATTATCAGCTTGCAACATGATTCAAGGGTTAAGAATGGTTAATGTTGTGAAAATCTAATTTTGAGAAGTTTGGCCAAAGTAATTTCAAGTGTGACAGGCCCAACTTCCATGTACCATAACTCTTAGCTCACAACTCCTCTTGAGGAGTTCTTGTACTTTTTAGAAAGCCCTCATGTAGCTCTACAACTTTCATGTTTATAAAAACTTCCAATTCTATGTGAATCTTGGTTGAAAAACCCCTTGAAGTTGACCGAAAAAATGGTTTGTATGGCCAGAACTTGTGAAATTTCACTAAGTCATTTACTCTTGAAAAATGATTTTTGCTATAACTCCAATTCCATGCATTTTTTGAATGTGGACCACTGTGGGACTTTTGTAGGGTTTGTCAAGACCTTTCAAACAAGCTTAGTGTTAGAACACAGATTGGTTCTTAATAATATCTCTATGTTTTGATGATAACTATTATGAAATTTTGTAATTAAGAATTATATACTCTAAAATTTGCTTAAGAGTTTTTACTGCAGATATTAAAGTAATTATCACTCCAGAAGCAAATCAGAACTGAACATAAGAAATATGCTAGACTCTGAAGCGCCATATGCATCCATTAGAAGATTCTGAATGCTGCCAACAGAAGATCCTGAGCATAGCCTCCAGAAGATTCTGAAGCAGAAGCTCCAGAAGGATCTGAAGCAGAAGTTCCAGAAGAATCTGAACCAAGTCAGAAGCATCTGAACCAAAGAAGAATTCTGTATGAAGAGTTTTCAAAGCATAGTTACTACAGAAGATTCTGAAAGTACTAAAGCTTCCAGTACTGAGGATCTGACTCAAGTATGCTCTGAACTTATACACGCTAAAAGCACACCTGCTGCAAAGACTCGGATTCAGCAAAACTCTAATCAACATCAGAAGGCTCTGATCAAATTAGACTCTGATGATTCTTGCTGAAAATTGATGAAGAAGAATTCAAAGATTATGTCCGTTGGAATAATCCAAACGACTCTTTCCTTATTTATGCTAGACACAAGAACACAGACAAAAAGGATTTCTCTGTGCTTTCTTCTTCTAGGAAAGGTCACTTGATGTGAAGACAAAAAGGCTCAGACCTTTTGGTACACTCTTCTCAACGTGAAGTTCTCTTGGATCAAGCTGCCTATAAAAGCAAGTCTTCACCCATCTTCTTCAGTTGACGTTTTACCTGAAAAGAAATCAATATTCAAAGCTCTCATACTATTCACATTCTTTCTAGAATTAATTTCTTTGTTCTTAATATTAAGTGAAAAATCACAGTTGTGATAAAGCTTTATTAGAAGCAATTTAAACACTTGTATTTGTTATTACATTTGATTGTAAGAAAACCTTAAGAAGATCCAGTTAGGATCAGTAGTTCTTGAGAAGACTTTGAACAGTTGTTCTTAGTGCTTACTATTGTAATCAGTTGATTAAATAGTGGATTAAGTCCTTGTTTGAGAAAGGAAAATCACTCTAGGAAGGGTGGACTGGAGTAGTTGAGTTCAACGAACCAGGATAAAAATACTTGAGTTTTTATTTCAAAGTTTTTATCTTCATACTTATTCAACCCCCTTCTAAGTATTTTCTCACCTTCAGTTGGCATCAGAGCTCTGGTTCTGTGTGTGCTACCACTTCACAGTGACAGTAAAGATCCAGTGAGAAAAACTTTGATATATATTTGGTTGTTACTATGGCTGATAATACAATATCTAACATTAACAACAAATATGAAGAAAGGGACAGAATCAGCACTAAACCCCCTATGTTTGATGGGGAGAAATTTGATTATTGGAAAGACAGGATTGAAAGTTTTTTTCTTGGTTATGATGCTGATTTATGGGATTTGGTCATAGATGGATATGTTCATCCCACGGATGGGAATGGCAAGAAAGTAGATAGAAAATCTATGACAGAAGCCCAGAAGAAGGAATTTAGAAATCACCACAAGGCTAGAACAATATTGTTAAATGCAATATCTCACGCTGAGTATGAAAAGATTTCTAATAGAGAAACTGCATTTGACATGTTTGAGTCCTTAAAGATGAATCATGAGGGAAACTCTCAAGTCAAGGAAACAAAGGCTCTGGCTCTGATCCAGAAGTATGAAGCCTTCAAGATGGAAGACTCTGAATCTGTTGAAGCTATGTTCTCCAGATTTCAAATACTTACAACTGGACTAAAGGTTCTGGATAAAGGATACTCAACTGCTGATCATGTGAAAAAGATCATTAGAGGCTTACCTACCAGATGGAGACCTATGGTGACTGCGCTGAAAATGGCTAAAGATCTGAACAAGATCTCCTTGGAGGAACTAATCAGTTCACTAAGAAGTCATGAAATTGAACTTGAGGAAGATGAACCTCAAAAGAAAGGTAAATCTGTTGCTTTAAAATCTAATAAATCTGCTAAAGCATTGCAGGTAATAGAGGAAAGCTCTGAAGAATCCTCATCTGAAGATGAAGATGAACTATCCATGTTGTCTAGAAGAATAAACAAACTCTGGAAGCATAAAGGAAAGAAGTTCAGAAACTTCAGGAAGCCTGACCAAAGAAAAGAATCTTCTGGACACAGAAGATCTGGCAAAATGTAGGTTGTCTGTTATGAATGTAAAGAACCTGGACATTACAAAAATGAATGTCCAAAGGTGCTGAAAGACAAGCCTAAAAGAAAATCTGATAAGAAGAAAAAGGTTCTAATGGCCACCTGGGATGATTCAGATACATCTGAATCTGAATCTGAGTCAGAAGAGGAATGTGCCAATGTAGCCTTGATGGCAGACATAGAAGATCAGGAGGAAGGAACTTCAGGATCTGAATCTGACTCTGACGCTGAAGAGGTAATGGCTAAACTCACTAAAGAAGAACTTATCAAAGTGTTATCAGAAGTTCTGAAGAGCTATAAAAATATTAAGCTCAAATACAAGAAGCGTCAAAGCAATCTTGTATCTGAGAATAATATTCTCAAATCAGAAGTAGCTGAGCTAAATGAAAAGAACTCAAAATTGAAAAATGATTCTGAATTAGCTCAACAAAACTCTGATTCTGAAACTGAGTCTGAATGCAAAAATATTTTGGAAAAATATGATTATAGCTTTCAGAAGTTTCTTGCTAAAAGCATAGACAGAAGCAAAATGGCTTCTATGATCTATGGAGTTAGCAGAAATAACAGAAAAGGAATTGGATATGAATCTTCCTCTGGAAAGGATTTAAATCCAAAACCTGTTGATAAAATTATCATAAAAAAGACTCCTTTATATTCCCACTTTAAATTTGGTCACTTAAATGATATTGAACAAACACGTTCTGAAAAGAATATTCATGTGTTTAAATCTAAGGCTAGTCAGAATAAACCTTATGTTGAAAAACAGAAGTTTAGACAAACCTTCAGAACAACTAACCCTAAAGGACCCAAGAAGATCTGGGTACCTAAAAGTAAAATAATTCCTGTTGCAGATGTTCTTAGCAGCAAGGTCAGGACGCCAATCATGGTACCTGGACTCTGGATGCTCGCGACACATGACAGGAGAAAGGTCTATGTTCCAAAGTCTGGAGCTTAGATCTGGAGGTGATGTGAAATTTGGAGTGAATCAGAAGGGCAAGATCATTAGATCTGGCACCATTGGAAATGGTAAACTTCCCTCTATTACTAATGTTTTACTTGTAGAAGGGTTAAAGCATAACTTATTGTCCATAAGTCAATTAAGTGACAATGGTTATGATATAACCTTTAATCAAAAATGTTGTAAAGCTATTAGTCAAAAGGATGGCTCTATCCTATTTAATGGAAAGAGGAAAAACAACATTTATAAAATAAATCTTTCAGAACTTAAGGTTCAAAATGTTAAATGCCTCTTGTCTGTTAATGAAGAGCAATGGGTCTGGCACAGAAGATTAGGGCATATTAATATGAGACGTATATCTCATATTAATAAACTTAATCTTGTCAGAGGACTTCCTAATCTGAAGTTCACCTCAAATGCTCTTTGTGAAGCATGCCAAAAAGGGAAGTTTTCAAAATCATCTTTTAAATCAAAAAATGTTGTTTCTACTTCCAGACCACTAGAATTACTTCATATTGATCTGTTTGGACCAGTGAAAACTGCATCTATCAGAGGCAAGAAGTATGGATTAGTCATTGTTGATGACTATAGTAGATGGACATGGGTAAAGTTCTTAAAACACAAGCATGAGTCACATTCTGTGTTCTTTGACTTCTGTAAACAAGTCCAGAATGAAAAAGATTTCAAAATTATAAAAGTCAGAAGTGATCATGGTGGTGAATTTGAAAATAAATATTTTGAAAAATATTTTACTGAAAATGGCATTGCTCATGATTTTTCCTCTCCTACAACTCCACAACAAAATGGAGTTGTAGAGAGGAAAAATAGAACTCTGCAAGAAATGGCCAGAACCATGATCAATGAGACTAAACTGGCAAAACACTTTTGGGCAGAAGCAATCAACACAGCCTGTTACATTCAGAACAGAGTGTCTATAAGACCTCTTCTGGAGAAGACTCCATATGAACTGTGGAAGAACAGAAAGCCCAACATTTCATATTTTCATCCTTTTGGATGTATTTGCTATATGTTAAATACTAAAGAAAATCTGAACAAGTTTGATTCCAAAGCACAGAAGTGTTTCATGCTTGGATATTCTGAACGCTCTAAAGGCTACAGAGTATACAACACTGAGACACAGATTGTGGAAGAATCTATTCATGTTAGATTTGATGATAAGCTTGGCAGTAAAAAGCCAAAGCAGTCTGAAAACTCTGCAGATAGAGAAGTAGTCTTCACAGACTCTGAAGGATCAGAGGTAGAAAAAGCTCAAGTGAAGGAACCAGAAGCAACGCCAGATGCAATTCCTTTAACTTCTCAGATGAACAATTTAAACATTTCTGAAGAATCAACTGTTAGAGGATCATCTTCCAGAATCAAAGCTTCTCATCCAGAGAATGTTATTATTAGAAAGAAGGATGATCCTATCAGAACAAGATCCTTTCTTAGATCATCTGAAGCATCATTATTTGGACTGGTGTCAGTAATTGAACCAACTTCTGTAGATGAAGCTCTGCAAGACAATGATTGGATTATTGCCATGCAAGAAGAGCTAAATCAATTCACCAGAAATGATGTATGGGATTTAGTTCAAAGACCTAAAGGATTCAATATAATTGGAACTAAATGGGTCTTTAGAAATAAGCTTAATGAGAAAGGAGAAGTTGAAAGAAATAAGGCAAGGCTTGTTGCTCAAGGGTACAGTCAACAAGAAGGTATTGATTATACTGAAACTTATGCTCCAGTGGCAAGGTTAGAATCTATACGCCTTTTATTTCATTTGCTGCACAAAATAACATCACTCTGTATCAGATGGATGTTAAAAGTGTTTTTCTAAATGGTATTATAGAAGAAGAAGTTTATGTCCACCAGCCTCCTGGTTTTGAGAGTGAAAAATTTCTAGATCATGTTTTCAAACTAAAGAAATCTCTGTATGGTTTAAAACAAGCTCCCAGAGCTTGGTATGAGAGATTGAGCAATTTTCTCCTGGAGAAAAATTTCATCAGAGACAAAGTGGACACAACACTCTTTTGTAAATCATTTAAGAAAGATCTTCTAATTTGTCAAATATATCTGGATGATATCATATTTGGATCTACAAATACTATGCTGGGAAAGGAGTTTGCTTAATGTATGCAGGCAGAATTTGAAATGAGCATGATGGGAGAATTGAGATTCTTTCTGGGAATTCAAGTCAACCAAACTCCAGAGTGCACTTACATACATCAGACCAAATATGTTAAAGAACTTCTGAAGAAATTTAACATGACTGATAGTAAGCTGGCAAAGACTCCCATGCATCCAACTAGTTCACTAGGCAAGGAAGAGGTAAGTAAGAAAGTAGATCAGAAACTCTACAGAGGTACGATAAGATCTCTTCTTTACTTGACTGCTTCTAGACCTGACATATTGTTCAATGTATGCTTGTGTGTTAGATTCCAATCAGATCCTATAGAATCACACTTGACAGTTGTCAGGAGGATTCTAAGGTATCTGAAAGGTACTTCTAATGTGGGTTTGTGTTACAGAAAATCTGATGATTTCAAAGTAGTTGGATTCTGTGATGCTGACTACGCTGGAGACAGAGTGGAAAGGAAAAGTACTTCTGGAAGTTGTCAATTTCTAGGAAGAAATCTAATCTCTTGGTACAGCAAGAAGCAACCCACAATTGCACTATCAACCACAGAAGCATAATATATTGCTGCTGCTGGACGTAGCACGCAGATGCTCTGGATGAAAAGTCATCTAGAAGACTATCAGATATTTGAAAGTAACATTTCTATATTCTGTGATAATACTTCAGCTATATGTTTGTCTAAAAACCCCATTTTACATTCTAAGGCAAAACATATAGAAATTAAGCATCATTTCATCAGAGACTATGTTCAGAAGGGAATTATAAATTTAGCCTTTGTTGATACAGATCATCAATGGGCAGATATTTTCACAAAACCCCTTGTTGAAGATAGATTCAAATTTATTCTGAAAAATATTGGTATGGATTTTTGTCCAGAATAATATTTCTCAGAAGCAAATTTTACAGATGCAAAAATGTTTATTGTTCTGAAGTATTTCTTCTGATTACTTATTCATTTCCTTTAATTACTTTTTTGTGTGAACCTCTGAACTAACAATACTCAGAGGATCTGAACGTTGGTTAACGTTTCATTTCTCAAGAGAATTCAGAAGCACATGCAAGCAAACACGTGTCACTCTGAATCTGCAAAGGTCGCGTGCACACTACTGAAGAGACGTTTGAGGTGAAGTTTGAATAGTGAAAATCTTGATTTTCCCCCCAATTTGTCAGAATCAATTAATGCTTGAAATGATTTTTATTCCTTTTCATTAAATGCTTTGTGTGAACATGCTTTTATCTGACTGTTTGTATGCCTAAGTGTTTACTATAAATATCACACTTCTCACCACTTTCACACTTTTCACATCTCAATCGTTTATGCATTTCTGTCTCCTTTTCTCTCTTCACAAAAACCCTGAGCGTTTGACAAACTCATCTTCAATGGCAACTTCATCATCCACTGCTGCACAGTTTCAATCAACCATGGCTGCAGTTACTTCTGCAAATATGGGTGTGACTCCATATACGACACCAAAGAGAACATTGTTAACACCTGTTGACAAACTGGAAGTTCTCTGTGAATCAATGGTGGAATTTGATTCACTGGATGAGAATGGGTTTGAGTTTCGCTCCATAATAGATGCTCAAGAATGGGTGAAATACTTTGACAGACTTTTTGGACCAGTCTACCCCCTTCTAGTGAAAGAATTCTGGATCCATGCTGTTGTATACCCTAAGTTCATTTTATCTTCTGTTCTGGGTAAATAGATAATCATCACAGAAGATCTGATCAGGAAACTCATTGGATATGAGGAAACAGATGGAGTATCACATCTGCCAGTTGGGCGTGTAGATATGGATGAAGTATATGAGGAAGTGATGACTGTTGGACAAGCTTCTAATAAGTTCAAAGATCTGAAGCCTGACTACAATATCTGGGCAAAGATTTTCATGGGATGCATTCATCACAGAAAGTCTACAAACTCTCCAGACTATGTAAACAATGAACAACTCTACTTTATGTATTGCTTAAGTCAGAGCACCAAGGTAGATCTTCCCTACATTCTGTTTATGCACTTATGGAATCATATAAATGCCTCCAGAGAATCTGTGAAAGAAAAAGGTCAGAAGATCAGAACTTAGATTCCCTTTGGAAGGTTAATCTCAGATTTTCTGACAGAAAATGGATTGGTGACTGCTCTATATGTTGCTGGCGTCACAGATGAACTTGAATTTAGTCTTGGAAAACCTCTGAATGCAAAGAGTCTTCAGAGACTAAAAATAGTAGAAGAACTCACAACAACACCCAAGAAGCTGAACATCACTGAGCTCAGTCAAAAGAGAATCCCAGTAGATGACTATCCTCTGTTCTTTGCTGAAGAACCAAGAGAAATTATAGTGAGTTATATTGATGCTTGCAAGGCAGATGGAACGCCCATTTCTGAAGATATTCTGAAGAGAGCAAGGGAACCATTTCCTGTTGTAGGAGAAGAGATCCCAAGAAAAAGAAGTCAATCAGAAGCAGAAGCTGCACCTGTTCAGAAGAAGCCCAAGGTTGCTGAGAAGCCTCAGAAGCTGATAAAGAGGAAAGCATCTGGAGACACTCCTTCTGTTCCAGCAAAACGAATCAAGATTAAAGGTACCAAATCTTCTATATCTTCTGTAAATAATACTGTTGTAAATGATTCAACACTTAAGTCTATCCCTAAACCACCTTCTACTCAAAAACAATCTATTACTGCTCCACCTCATGTATCTGTTCCATCCCCACAAAAATCATCTAATCCTGCTTCCATCTCACCTATAAAACCTTCTACTACAAAATCATCTGTACCAAAACCAACAACAACAAAACCACAAAATCAGACTCCACAACCAGAAATATCAATAAAACAATCTGCACCACAACAACCACAATCATAACAACAACCATTAAAACAATCTGAACAACAAAAAGAAAAACCATCTGAACAACAACAACAACCACAAGAAAAACAATCTGTATCACAACAAATACAACAACCAGAAAAACAATCTGAACCACAAACACAACAATAAGAAAAACAACCAGAAAAACCACCATCAAACACATCTGAACCTACTGCATCTGTACCAGTTACTTCTGAACCTATAAAAGTAACATCTGATCCACCTACATCAGAACCACCTTCATCAGAAACAGCGAATCCATCTGAAACCCATATTCCTGAGACAGAGGTTCTAAATGTTACACCTCTCAAAACTGTTTTTGAAGTGTCATCTACCTCTTACACTCCAACCTCATCATCCAATTCCTCAGAATCTGATATACATCCAGATTTTCTGGTATCCCTCTCTCACATAGATTCTGAAGTAAACCAACCAGAACCCCCTGTATCTTCTGAAGTTATTATTCCAGATCCTATCCCAACACCTAAACCATCTTCTGAAATTATCATTCAAAATCCTACCCCTGCACCCAAGCCAAGAACATCTGAGAATGTACCTTCTACTTCGTGCAAACTATCCACTTCTAACAAACTTCCTTCTGGTTTCACCTTGAAAAACTTCTACACCAGAATTGAACCATCTGAAACCATCACTCCTCTCAAACCCAAACTCACCATCATTCTACCATCTGTGCTTCAATCCTACATTAAAACAATGTCAGCAGTACCTTCATCAGATCCAAAACCATACTCTGCTATATCTGCTAAATCTGATATACATGTTTCATCTGATAAACCTGCCATTTCTGATAAACCTGCTAAATCTGCTTTCAAACCTTACTCTGATAAACCATTTGATGTGGTTTCCTATAAAACAAAAGCAAAACCAAATCTGATAAATGCTTTATCCAGATCAAAACCTGACAACAAATCCTCTGAAATTCCATTCATACCCTACTATCCTCCTCCTCTGATCTCCATTCATAAATCCATATTTCCACCTACTCCCCAACCCAAGCCAATAAACTTGGAAACTCTATTACACCCCAGACCTAGACTGAATGTTGATAATTTATTTACATGTTTTTTGCAAGAAATACAGATGTATTTAGGTTCTGTACAGAGGAAATGTTCAGCAACAATGGATGCAAAGGAATCTGATGTCATTTGGAATGGCTTCATAAACATATTCAACACTGTAGCATCAAATCTGAAGAACGTATGTTCTGATGATGCGAAGCTCAGATTTGCTGAAGCTGCTAGAAGTCTGTTCTGGACTGTTAAGAGATATGGACCACTGCTTCTTACAGATGCTCCTTCAACATCAGAAGAGAATACTGAATCTGCACAGGAAGACAACCCCCTGGCCATGACTCTGATAGAACATCCTTCTGGCTCTACTGCTCCTAGCTCCAAAGCCCCTATGGAAATTGACTATGTTCAAGCTTCAGAAACTGTTCCACCTTCTTCATCTGAGATTAAGAAAGACCATCCAGATCTTGAAGATAAGATTGCAGTTCTGGAAGCCGGTCAATCAGAAATCAAGTCATGGATAGCTAAACAAGATAAGAAGTCTGAAGACATGACTCAGTGGATGTCTCAACAGGATCAGAAGAATGAAACAATGGCTAAGTGGATGTCAAAACAAGAACAATCCTCTTCTGAGATCACGGATCTGTTGAAGATGCTTTTGTCAAAACACTCTTAGTTTATTTTTTTTCTTCTGTTGTTTGCATATGTATTTTGAATATCTTCTGATGTGTGTACTCTTGCTCTGAATTGAATGAATGAATATTTCAAAGTTTTCTCCACTTGATTTATCTCATTTATTGTTTCCTTTTATTTGTCTTTTCAACGCTATTACTTTTTGCTTATGACAAAAAAGGGGGAGAAAATATAGATCTGAACTGTTTAATTAAACTTCACCAGAATGAAACTTCAGACATATCAATTTTATCTAACATTAAATCTAAGTATTTCAGAACATTTGATAAGTACACTCTGTAAAAGAAACTCTGAGACTCTCAGATCATTTGACAATTATCAGACTCTGACTCTGAAATATGCAAGACACTCTGACTCTCAAATGTTAAAGAACAATCAAGCTCTAACTATAAAAAATACTCAAGACAAAAGGGAAGTTTCTATTCCTTATTTGTATTTAATTCAGGGGGAGATTCTTCATCTCAAGGGGAGTTATAATTATTCTATTTTCAATTAAACAAAATTTCTGATGTTTTTGTCATCATAAAAAAGGGGGAGATTGTTAGAACACAGATTGGTTCTTAATAATATCTCTATGTTTTGATGATAACTATTATGAAATTTTGTAATTAAGAATTATATACTCTAAAATTGATTAAGAGTTTTTACTGCAGATATTAAAGTAATTATCACTCCAGAAGCAAATCAAAACTGAACATAAGAAATATGCTAGACTCTGAAGCGCCAGATGCATCCATTAGAAGATTCTGAATGCTGCCAACAGAAGATCCTGAGCGTAGCCTCCAGAAGATTCTGAAGCAGAAGCTCCAGAAGGATCTGAAGCAGAAGTTCCAGAAGAATCTGAAGCAAGTCAGAAGCATCTGAACCAAAGAAGAATTCTGTATGAAGAGTTTTCAAAGCATAGTTACTACAGAAGATTCTGAAAGTACTAAAGCTGCCAGTACTGAGGATCTGACTCAAGTATGCTCTGAACTTATACACGCTAAAAGCACACCTGCTGCAAAGACTCGGATTCAGCAAAACTCTAATCAACATCAGAAGGCTCTGATCAAATTAGACTCTGATGATTCTTGCTGAAAATTGATGAAGAAGAATTCAAAGATTATGTCCGTTGGAATAATCCAAACGACTCTTTCCTTATTTATGCTAGACACAAGAACACAGACAAAAAGGATTTCTCTGTGCTTTCTTCTTCTAGGAAAGGTCACTTGATGTGAAGACAAAAAGGCTCAGACCTTTTGGTACACTCTTCTCAACGTGAAGTTCTCTTGGATCAAGCTGCCTATAAAAGCAAGTCTTCACCCATCTTCTTCAGTTGACGTTTTACCTAAAAAGAAATCAATATTCAAAGCTCTCATACTATTCACATTCTTTCTAGAATTAATTTCTTTGTTCTTAATATTAAGTGAAAAATCACAGTTGTGATAAAGCTTTATTAGAAGCAATTTAAACACTTGTATTTGTTATTACATTTGATTGTAAGAAAACCTTAAGAAGATCCAGTTAGGATTAGTAGTTCTTGAGAAGACTTTGAACAGTTGTTCTTAGTGCTTACTATTGTAATCAATTGATTAAATAGTGGATTAATTCCTTGTTTGAGAAAGGAAAATCACTCTAGGAAGGGTGGACTAGAGTAGTTGAGTTCAACGAACCAGGATAAAAGTACTTGAGTTTTTATTTCAAATCTTTTATCTTCATACTTATTCAACCCCCCTTCTAAGTATTTTCTCACCTTCACTTAGAACCACTTCAATCAGATGTGTGGTTAGGGAGTTATGGTCTTGCCCCTTTCGAAACCCTAATTCCCGATTTTTGCAATTACTTCCTAAACCTTGATCCAATAGTCATGAAATTTTATTGGGAGGTGTAATATGACATAAGGAACATTTTTGATTCAGATCTTGAAGTTAAATTCCTTATTGTTGAAGAGTTGACTTTTCGGTCAACCGTTTGATCAATCGGTGACTACCGAGTCGACTGTTGGTGATCCGGACATCCTGAGGACTTGAAACTCTTTGGATGGACTTTACTAAGCCATAGGAGCTTAATGGACCTTGATCCCACCATTGAAATACTCTTTGAATAAAAAGTCAAACTACAGTTGACTTTTTCTAATCGAAAACCCTAATCGGGTGTCTCAAATTGCACTGTTCTCAAACCCCGGGTGACTACCTCAAATTGCACTCATTCTTGGTCCAATGTATCATCCTTGATCTTGTTTGAAGTTGGATCAATCCAAAACATTGATTGATCAAACCATCGAAGCCTTGATTTTGACGGTACGGAATCCTGATTCATCTGCATCTTAACAAAGATAAACTGAAAATGGGTTAAGGTTAGTTAATCAAGCAAATATGATCCTACAATGATGATGAGGGTCTAAAGGGTCAAAATTTGGGGTGCAACAGCAAACTCAAAGCATGAATGTGAATGCCAAATCACTTTGAATGATGGTCAAACCTCAAAGGGCAGGAGTAAAACACAATGTAAATGATCCAAATCAAAGTTGAAAACAAGGCACAAACATCAACCAAGCCATGGCAAGTGGTGGAAACAAAGTTTCATAACCAATTCAACACTTAGAAATAAGTGGAAATGCCTAACTTTTAGGTGACTTGTGAAACAAGCTAAGCAAATGTTTGACCTAACAAATGGAAAACCAACATCTTGATCAAGTTACAAACATGTGGCAACACTCACAAGATGCACATGGGATCATTAAGAATCATTTCCCATAGAAACTAGGTCAAACTATCTTATATGAACACCTTCAAAAGTGACTTGACTTGCAAGTTTCACTAAAAATGGAAGGATTGTTCAATAAATACCAAATAAATTACACAAAGTAGCCAAGCTCAATGGCAAACAAAAACCAAAGTTTCAAGATGAAACTCACCTCAAGGCATCACCAAACAATTCCATTGTTAGAGGTACTCCACCTTATCGAGGGTTTATCGGGGGGCAAGAAAAGACAACTCAAAACCAATTTAAAAATGATCAAAAATGACTCAAACCAGCCCTCAAAACTCCATAAATCCATCACCTAAGTGGGATAAAAAGTTTGGTCATAGGGGGTATTTATGAGGGTCAATTGCCATGATCAAAACGAGTGTTTTTGTAAAAATGCAGTACAGCGGCAGTAACTCGGAATATCGCTCTCAAGGATTCTTGATTATTACTAATCGAATAAAAAGGGGGGGGGGGGTTTGGTCGTGTTCGAATGAGTAAGAGTAATTAACAAAAGTGATTATTGGAAAAAAGCTGTTGTGAAAAAAAGTGATTATGAAATAAGTCAATCTACCGATTCGGTTCCTACTATCATAGATTGTTATAATTTTAATATTCTAAGCGTTCATTCCTATCTGGATACAAACTCAATGACAAGCGCGATAAGTTTTGCAAGATATATGATCCTATTCCGAATTAAGCAAATGGTATAAAGCTTCATGAATTAAGCAAACATGATTATTCAGACACAAAAACGAATTAAGCAAACGTAAAAGCGTCTATGTTAAGATCATACAATCAACCAAATTGAATCAATATATTTCATACAATTGAATTAAGCATACAAGAGTATAAAATCATTGAACGGAATTAAACAAATAATAACATTATAACAATCTTGTTGCGGTGAAATTTGGATGTCAAGCTATTGATTAACTTGAATCTTAATTCATTTACAACCGGTCTTTGATTTATCCGAAGGAAAGGTTAAAGAAAGGAAAAACCTAAAAGGGAGAGATCTAAGGTTCGTGGGGTTGGTTAAATTTAGGGAAGGTATTAGCACTCTAAACTTCCGTAGTACTCTACGGGAACCTTTTGTTTAATTTTTTTATTTATTTCATTAATTATTTTGCTTTAGGGTATATACAAAGGATTGAAAATTAAAAAAGACCTAGGGGTTAATTCTAAGTTTACTCGGCAAGACATCGCATCTTGTGCCTACATATCCTTACGGGAATGGAATCAGAGTAACTGTAGTTCCCCTCAAAAAGGAGGTTAGAAACGTCTTGACTGTGGCCAAGGTTTCAATGGGGAAGTAAGCACACGGATAATATATGAATAATCAGAGTAAATTTCCATGCATTTACAAAAGGGCATTACACATAACTTTCAAAATATCAAAACCACCTGTCATGCTCATTACTATTTCAATATAAAATTATGCTTTACAAAACTTCACTTTGCATGTAGCAGCGGATTCAATTATACCACAATTTTCATAAAAGAAACATTTGTTTTTATCACATAAAACAACATCACTTAGGTACTAAGGCCAACATCATAATATTCCAATGGATATAAACATGTTTATAGAGTACACAATGTATATCTTAAACACAATCGAAGCGATTCCAGTGTTACATGACCAGAGCATGACTCGACCCAACATAATTAAATCACTAAACGGCTACACCAAAAGCGACCTCGTAACTACGAGCAATACTACTCCTTGATACCTGTAAGATGTCATGTAGGACATCATTCCAGCAGAAGGGTGAGAAATATTATCATAATAACAATGCATATAATTATATATACACAAATACACAAGCACAAAATACATATATTCCACATTTTCCCACCACAATTCATTATAACTCATCATGTACAATACAACATATATATATATATATATATATATATATATATATATATATATATATATATATATATATATATATATATATATATATATATATATATATATATATATATATATATATATATATATATATATATATATATATATATATATATATATATATATATATATATATATATATATATATATATATATATATATATATATATATATATATATATATATATATATATATATATATATATATATATATATATATATATATATATATATATATATATATATATATATATATATATATATATATATATATATATATATATAATCAAATATGGATAATCACCAAGCATATTCATCATGCACGTATCCATAAATCTCAACATTCCACATGAACATACACATATTATGTTTACTCACTAATTCCCAATTACACATTCACAATTCTCAAATCAACAATTCATGTTCATAAGCATACTTTCATACAATGATCACATATTCACAACTCTCAATTACACAAGTAATGCACATACGCATATTCCACCATTCTCACCATACTTCATCATAACTCATCATATACTTCACAAAGCATATATATATATATATATATATATATATATATATATATATATATATATATATATATATATATATATATATATATATATATATATATATATATATATATATATATATATATATATATATATATATATATATATATATATATATATATATATATATATATATATATATATATATATATATATATATATATATATATATAGGCAAATATGGACAATCATCAAACATATCCATAGTTCACAATTACACAAGTCATGTACATACACCTATGCATAACTTCATACAACAATCATATATTCATTCCATGAGACTCAATGCAACTCAATGCAACTCATGCCATGTGGTACCAACACTTGTTATCATTTTTCGGTTTTTACACTTAAACCGGGTCCGTTCCCTAGACCGATAACAACAAAAGCCTGTTCCCTAAGCTTTCAAACCCCGCTCTAGGTTTGGGACAAGTCACTAGCCTCCACGAAACTAGCAAACATTGCCTCTTGACTAAATGATGCATATGCAATCAACAACAAAATGCACTTAAGACCGATCACACGTCTTAATCCCATGCATTCACATAATTCCTCCCTTCAAGAATTAAACAAGATTGCACACACAACATATCATATAATCAAGTATTCATACTTTTCATCAACATATTTGTCAAACAATGCACGCATATCTTACAATATGCTCTCATGCATTAATTCACAATAATCGGATACAACAAATATGCATTCATAATTCAACCTCATTACCTTTTCAAACAATGCACACATATTCACAATATGTTCTCATGCATTCTTCACATACAAACAATATGCATATATTTGTCAAAGACTATATTTCATAATCGATTCCACCATCTAGGATTCACGCCATACGGCTACCCACAGCATATCATATTACAACATGCACAAGCTATACGTTATATAACAAAAGTATTCTACACAATAACACATCAATCACACACATTCGTGACGGTAAAAATCAACACAACAATATGTTTTCAATTTTCTGCTATAATTGAACCAAGTACAGGCCTCAAAACAATTTATTCTAGAAAGGTAATCTCGTTAACTTATCAACGCTTCAAACGGGGGTCAAAACCGACTTACGGTTCAAGAGTTATGAATTTTCGAAGTTTTCCGAAAAACCAGAATTTTGCCTAAACACGGCTAAGGGATTTTGCATTTTCGCCCGAAAATCCGACCGATTCAATTCTTTTTTTTTGAAACAAACACATACTCATACTCACCTAACATATAGCAGTGAATTAGAACCATTAAACACGATTTCTACGACGTCCGATTTTCACTCAAATCTCAAACCCTCAATTATCCAAAAATGTCAAAACTCACAAACTCAACCAAATTCAATCAAACGAAATCCAATAATCACGGCTAAACATTACCCGACTAAACTATGCAATTTATTTTGAATTCTAACCGTTCAAAACTCAATTCTATCGATTTAACTCATTTGCCCTAGAAATGGAAAATAGAGAAAAACACCCAACAAATCCAACACAACTCATACATAATCATACACATTGATCAAATAATAATGTTTCTCACCCTTACCTTGATTGGATTGAAGCTTGAAGTTGATTCTTGATGATTTCTCCAAGTTTCCCTCTTCTCTTCTCTTTTCTCCTCTTTCTCTATTCTTTCTCTCCTTTTCTTTCTTTCTTTCTCTTATGTTTCTATCTCTTTTCTTTTCTCTCCAATTTCCCTTATATATCCTTTTATTTTCTTTCCATCATAATTCTTCTCTAAAAAATACCTATCAATTCATTTCTCACAAAATATCTCATCTTATCATTAATTAGAGAATATCTAATAAATCCACATTATTCTACCAAGTAGAATAAATTAATTAAATCCATTAACTCATTTAAATAAATCCAATAATTTATTTAAATCAGATAAATCACATAAACCAATTAATTAGCACAATTAATCACTTATTGAAAAATTGGATTGTTACAACCCTCCTCCACTTTAGGAATTTTCGTCCTCGAAAATGTTACCTGATTCAAATAACTCTGGATACGACTCTCGCATCCTAATCTCCCAACTACCTCCACCAAAGGAATCTCTATACCTCGAAGTTGCTTCTCGTTCATCAACCTGAACTAGCAATGTCTCAACAATCAAATCCTCTCTCACTCGTACAATATCCATCTGAATCACTGCACTTCCTCAACTTAGACACATGAACACATCATGCAATTCCCATAAGCGACAGCAGTAAAACAATCTAACATGCTATTTTCTCCATGCTTCCGCTGCACCACTCTGATACAGATCAACAAGACACAGTGTGCTTCCGAGAACTCAAGCTCGACCAACACCAGTTACTATCGTAACTCTCAAAACACGTCTTTCTTAGATCCTTTGGATCTCTTCAGTCGTCTCTTGCATAATATCATGTCCGAGTACAACACTCTCTCCTGGCACACATCAACACAAAGGATTCCTACACCTCTTACTGTACAAAGCCTCATACAATGTCATTCCGATACTAGAATGATCATTGTCATTGTAGGTAATTCAAGCAACGATAGTTAACTATCCCACGATCCACCTTGATCCAACACACAAGCTCTCCGCAAATCCCCTACATACTAGATAGTCCTCTTTGTCTGTCCAGTCCGTCCATGGATGCTAGACAGAGTTCAACTTCAACATGACACCCAAAGCGTCTACAACTTTCTCAAAATCTAAACGAAAATTCAGATTCTCATCTGACACAATATTCGACGGTAACCCATACTACCCCGCAACTTCCTCACTATACCTCTTAGCTAGCTTCAACATAGAATGATTCATCCTCATTAGTAAGAAATGAGTTAATCTTGCCAATCCATTCATAACCACCCAAGTCGAATCATATCCCTCCACATTTCTTCGGAAAACCCGACACAAAATCCATGGGAATACTATCCCATACCATTTAGAAATATTCAACAGTTGTATCAGGTCCAACAACCTCTGATGTTCACACTTCGACTTCCGATAAGTCAAACCAGCACATACCACTTCAACCACTTCTCTCTCCATCTATCTCAATGTTCTTCTTCCAGAGTACTCTTATCCAACTCACACTATTTGGAACACACATTCCATTACGACATCTCATGGTACCATTCTCATCAATCCAAAAATCAGCTCTTCGACTTCAATTCATTAAATTCAATCAATCTATTAACTCAAATTAGAACTTCGACTTCTTCGAATCTTATCAAGAATACCTATAGTCAGTCTCAAGATACAAAGCTCAACTCCCTAAGATATTTTCTTCATAGACCAAACTCATATCCCGAATTTGCTTCATCAGTTCTAACTCATTACCACCATCATTGGTATATACAGAAATTTCCAATTCGATACCTCTGCTACCACTTGGTCTCACTCGAATGGTAATTCAACCCAAAACCATACTCCTTCAGAAGTCCCTATTTATTTCCTCTGCACCATACTCAACTCTTTTTCAAATCAACAAATACCTTAAGTTCTTAAGATCACCAACCATCTCAAATCTCAACTAAACAATTGAGGCTTCCAAACTCCGACACAAACACGCAACAGCAACCAACTCCAATTACTTGTCAGATAATTCCCTTATGTACTTTAAGTTGCCTTAAAGCATAACCAAAACTTGTTGATGTTGTACTTAACATATCCCCCAATCATATCAACTAAACATCACAAAACACAACAATTTGTTCTGTCAGATTCGGCAAAACCAATACACGAGCTGTTGACAGCTTTCCTAACAGTTCCTTAAACTTTCTTCACAGTAGAATATTACTACTTCTTCTCCAACACTGACAACTTAAGTTCCCGATGCTCAACATGATCCTCTATACTCTTCGAGTATATCCAAATATCATCGGTTACCCAACCATTGAGTCACTCAATTAAGTATGGAGAATCCCATGCCAAACAGACACTCAATCTGTGAGTTATGGCGAAAACACGAACCGCACTTTCCGCACTTACTACAACATCCAAACATATTCCATCAGTAAATAACTTAATTCCATGTCACTACTTCACCATCATATAGAGTATTGTAATAACTTCCAACGCTTCTCATCTGACGTCATTCTGAGTTACGGTTCTCCCATTAGGACAAAATACGAAAACAACAACGTCACCATTAGAAGGTCATTCAACACATCTCCAACTCTTAAAATGTTTAAAGTCCAATTACCGATATAGTATCCCACATCTTACTTCCTTTAATAAGCACCAGAAGTCACTATCCACCCTTTATATACTCGACCTCATAATCTATTACCGTAGCACACACACCAGACACAAGTCTCAAAACTACTCAATTAATTTAATTCTTTGACTATCCAAATAGACATATAACATGGAGCTCTTAATATCAGACTAGTTTCCGCAACTAAGTCGATCACAACCCCACTTCACGTCTTGGCTATCACTACCTTCATTAACATTCAAAATTCCCATCAAAATTAAACATCTCAACACTGTCCTGCGTCTACTCATCAAAATAATTCTTAAGCATTTGGCTTAATTCCAAACAATTCACTGCTCACGCCATTTAAGCTTGCAAGACACGTCTATCCCATCCAACACAATCCCAACTACTATCAACAAGAGATTAAGGGTGATCAGTTCCTGAATTTGTTAATAGGCAGTCGACAATCATAATGGGGCATAAACCGTCTTTATCAAACTATAAGAGCGTTCAACCATACACTAAGCTACAACTCCACACTTGCAGCATCTTGGAGAAGCGAGAAGCACCGGTTTCTCCCCCCACTTGAATCATTCTCACTCTTGCAGACAAAGGTTAGACAACAAACATGTATCGACAGTTTTTTCACACACATGTCGTATACCAGGGAACAAACAACATTAGACAACTTGGCCGGACGGACCGACCTGCTCTGATACCACTAATGTAACACCCTTCTAAACCCCACGGATAATATATGAATAATCAGAGTAAATTTCCATGCATTTACAAAAGGGCATTACACATAACTTTCAAAATATCAAAACCACTTGTCATGCTCATTACTATTTCAATATAAAATTATGCTTTACAAAACTTCACTTTGCATGTAGCAGCGGATTCAATTATACCACAATTTTCATAAAAGAAACATTTGTTTTTATCACATAAAACAACATCACTTAGGCACTAAGGCCAACATCATAATATTCCAATGGATATAAACATGTTTATAGAGTACACAATGTATATCTTAAACACAATCGAAGCGATTCCAGTGTTACATGACCAGAGCATGACTCGACCCAACATAATTAAATCACTAAACGGCTACACCAAAAGCGACCTCGTAACTACGAGCAATACTACTCCTTGATACCTGTACGATGTCATGTAGGACATCATTCCAGCAGAAGGGTGAGAAATATTATCATAATAACAATGCATATAATTATATATACACAAATACACAAGCACAAAATACATATATTCCACATTTTCCCACCACAATTCATTATAACTCATCATGTACAATACAACATATATATATATATATATATATATATATATATATATATATATATATATATATATATATATATATATATATATATATATATATATATATATATATATATATATATATATATATATATATATATATATATATATATATATATATATATATATATATATATATATATATATATATATATATATATATATATATATATATATATATCAAATATGGATAATCACCAAGCATATTCATCATGCACGTATCCATAAATCTCAACATTCCACATGAACATACACATATTATGTTTACTCACTAATTCCCAATTACACATTCACAATTCTCAAATCAACAATTCATGTTCATAAGCATACTTTCATACAATGATCACATATTCACAACTCTCAATTACACAAGTAATGCACATACGCATATTCCACCATTCTCACCATACTTCATCATAACTCATCATATACTTCACAAAGCATATATATATATATATATATATATATATATATATATATATATATATATATATATATATATATATATATATATATATATATATATATATATATATATATATATATATATATATATATATATATATATATATATATATATATATATATATATATATATATATATATATATATATATATATATATATATATATATATATATATATATATATATATATATATATATATATATATATATATATATATATATATATATATATATATATATATATATATATATATATATATATATATATATATATATATATATATATATATATATATATATATATATATATATATATATATATATATATATATATATATATATATATATATATATATATATATATATATATATATATATATATATATATATATAGGCAAATATGGACAATCATCAAACATATCCATAGTTCACAATTACACAAGTCATGTACATACACCTATGCATAACTTCATACAACAATCATATATTCATTCCATGAGACTCAATGCAACTCAATGCAACTCATGCCATGTGGTACCAACACTTGTTATCATTTTTCGGTTTTTACACTTAAACCGGGTCCGTTCCCTAGACCGATAACAACAAAAGCCCGTTCCCTAAGCTTTCAAACCCCGCTCTAGGTTTGGGACAAGTCACTAGCCTCCACGAAACTAGCAAACATTGCCTCTTGACTAAATGATGCATATGCAATCAACAACAAAATGCACTTAAGACCGATCACACGTCTTAATCCCATGAATTCACATAATTCCTCCCTTCAAGAATTAAACAAGATTGCACACACAACATATCATATAATCAAGTATTCATACTTTTCATCAACATATTTGTCAAACAATGCACGCATATCTTACAATATGCTCTCATGCATTAATTCACAATAATCGGATACAACAAATATGCATTCATAATTCAACCTCATTACCTTTTCAAACAATGCACACATATTCACAATATGTTCTCATGCATTCTTCACATACAAACAATATGCATATATTTGTCAAAGACTATATTTCATAATCGATTCCACCATCTAGGATTCACGCCATACGGCTACCCACAGCATATCATATTACAACATGCACAAGCTATACGTTATATAACAAAAGTATTCTACACAATAACACATCAATCACACACATTCGTGACGGTAAAAATCAACACAACAATATGTTTTCAATTTTCTGCTATAATTGAACCAGGTACAGGCCTCAAAACAATTTTTTCTAGAAAGGTAATCTCGTTAACTTATCAACGCTTCGAACGGGGGTCAAAACCGACTTACGGTTCAAGAGTTATGAATTTTCGAAGTTTTCCGAAAAACCAGAATTTTGCCTAAACACGGCTACGGGATTTTGCATTTTCGCCCGAAAATCTGACCGATTCAATTCTTTTTTTCGAAACAAACACATACTCATACTCACCTAACATATAGCAGTGAATTAGAACCATTAAATACGATTTCTACGACGTCCGATTTTCACTCAAATCTCAAACCCTCAATTATCCAAAAATGTCAAAACTCACAAACTCAACCAAATTCAATCAAACGAAATCCAATAATCACGGCTAAACATTACCCGACTAAACTATGCAATTTATTTTGAATTCTAACCGTTCAAAACTCAATTCTATCGATTTAACTCATTTGCCCTAGAAATGGAAAATAGAGAAAAACACCCAACAAATCCAACACAACTCATACATAATCATACACATTGATCAAATAATAATGTTTCTCACCCTTACCTTGATTGGATTGAAGCTTGAAGTTGATTCTTGATGATTTCTCCAAGTTTCCCTCTTCTCGTCTCTTTTCTCCTCTTTCTCTATTCTTTCTCTCCTTTTCTTTCTTTCTTTCTCTTATGTTTCTATCTCTTTTCTTTTCTCTCCAATTTCCCTTATATATCCTTTTATTTTCTTTCCATCATAATTCTTCTCTAAAAAATACCTATCAATTCATTTCTCACAAAATATCTCATCTTATCATTAATTAGAGAATATCTAATAAATCCACATTATTCTACCAAGTAGAATAAATTAATTAAATCCATTAATTCATTTAAATAAATCCAATAATTTATTTAAATCAGATAAATCACATAAACCAATTAATTAGCACAATTAATCACTTATTGAAAAATTGGGTTGTTATATGGAGGAATAATTAAGGTACAGAAATAAGAAAAGTAATAAAGGCAGAGGGTATAAAGAAACAAAGAAACATTTCTGAAAACATGAAGAATATGAAAATATGTAATGACACTTAGAATGAAGTGAGGGAGAAAAATAGTGTGGGGCTGTGGCCACCACAAGCACATCTCAACCTCGAGCATGCACATGAAATGCCAAAAGAAAGAAAAGTAATAAAAGGGTAAATAAAATGACACGACAAACATCAAACATCAGGAGTTCCTTACGAAAAGGTTTTAATTTTTTAATATTTTAATTATAAAAAAAAGGTTTTAATTTTTTAATAAAAAATATTTAAGTTAAAATTATAAAAAAAAGGTTTTAATTTTTTAATAAAAAATATTTAAGTTAAAATTATAAAAAAATTAAGTTTAAATTATAAAAAAAAAGTTTTGGGGGGAAAAGTCTTTTCAGTTTTTTTTAGAACAAAAAAGGTTTTTCATCCCAAAAAAAGGCTTTTCAGTTTTTTTGGGAAAAGCTTTTTGGGAACAAAAAAGTTTTTTTTTTCTTGGGAACAAAAAGGCTTTTCAGTTTTTTAAAAAAAAGGTCTTACTAAAAAAGGGTTTTAATAATAAATAAAAAAAGGGTTTTGATTTTAAAAAAAGTTTTGATAAAAAAGGGTTTTGATATTAAAACCTACGGACCTAAACACACATGGAGATTAACATGGCAAAATATGCACATAAACATGAAAAAGCAAAAGGTTTAGTAATTTAACGGACCTAAACACATTAACATGGCAAAATATGCACATAAACATGAAAAGGCAAAAGGTTTAGTAATTTAACCTACGAAGCGGAAGTTTGCTTCGGTAAATGTGAAAAAGGTTTGAATAAGGGAACACTGGAGAGCTCCAATCCTTCTGACGAGTTGTGGGAACGACCGCCTTTCTTCTCTGGGGATCTCCTTTGTTTTTCCCTTTCTCTCTCCTCTTTTCTGAAGAAAACCTTCTGACCCCCTTTTCAACAAGGCAACACATGTATATATAGGGAACAAATTAGGGTTAACACCAAATTGTCAATAATGTCCCTAAAGCCCATTTTAAAGCCCAAACTAAATAATTAGTTAAGAAAAAATAAAATTTAAATAATTTAAAATAATTAAAATAAACTTAAAATAAAAACTAATAATCCTATTGATTCCTAAAATCAAAAATATTATAAAAAGAACAAAATATTTTCTAATATTTTTTATTTTATGATTTTTTGGATATTTTTATGAATAATTTAGAAAAAAGTGAAAAAAAATAATATTTTAAAAAATGATTTAATTAAAATACGAAAATAATAATTAAATAATAATAAAAAAAACTATTTTTGTTATTTTTTAATGAAAGATAGAAAAATTTAGAGTAAAAATAATAAAAAACAAAAAGTGACAAAGGTGAGATTCGAACTCTCAACCTCTCACACTCACAACTCCTTACACATGTCCTCTTGCCAATTGTGCCATTTTTACTTTTTAAAAAAAAAATGCATGCCATATGATATTTACCTGCAAAAAGTCAAACGACTACACAAATTTGTTAGTAATTGATTAAATGCAATGAAATGCGACGACAAATCTAAGGGCAAAATTTGGGGTATTACAGTTGCCCCTATTTAAATAACTTCACCGGGTGATTCGAGCAACGGAGATTCGAGAAATCGTGGTGGAGGGATTTAAATACAGATAACCGAAAATTTTGCCTTTAGACGCAGTGCTATGCAATGATATGGACAAAACAAAACGAACTATAATGCTAAATATAATATGAATCTGATATGATGCGTATGATGAAAATGACAAATGCACGGATACAGACGAAACAACGTCACAGGGGACGACCCACCGAGGAATTGCACTAGGGAAGGAGACATGTCATATCCGGAAGAATGTCGGGTAGACACGACACAGAATTGTTGATAGGTGCCAAGTAAATTAGAAATTGTCCGCAAGGTAAGACACGAGTAAAACACGAGCTCAGGAGAAAAACGCAAATGGGGATAAAACACCCATGATGCCAAGTAAATAAATTTTGCCCACAAGGTAAGACGCGAGTAAAACACGACCTCAGGGGAAAAAAAGTAAATGGGGGTAAAACACCATGATGTTAGGTAAACCCAGGAATATCTGGTAAACGGGAAAAAAACACCCGGGATAAAGGTACATGGGGGATAAAACACCCAAGGATAGAAGGTAAATGGGGAGTAAAGCACCCAAGATAGACATGTAAATGGGGAGTAAAGCACCCAGGATAGAAATGTAAATGGGGAGTAAAGCACCCAAGATAAAAATGTAAATGGGGAGTAAAGCACCCAAGATAAAAATGTAAATGGGGAGTAAAGCACCCAAGATAAAAATGTAAATGGGGAGTAAAGCACCCAAGATAGAAATGTAAATGGGGAGTAAAGCACCCAAGCTAGAAATGTAAATGGGGAGTAAAGCACCCAAGATAGAGAGGTAAATGGGGAATAAAGCACCCAAGATAGAAATGTAAACGGGGAGTAAAGCACCCAAGATAGAGAGGTAAATGGGGAATAAAGCACCCAAGATAGAAATGTAAATGGGGAGTAAAGCACCCAAGATAGAAATGTAAATGGGGAATAAAGCACCCAAGATATGCACATGTATAGGAATTATGCTATGACATATGATCAAATGCAAATGCAGACGTCAACAACAAGACTCGACTCTTTCTGTGAGATGACAAAACTGGAGGACTGATTCCTCAACACGGAGATCACTGTCATTCTCTTAAACTGTATCAAGTTGATAGTCACTGTAGGAATGATGAATAACTGCTTAGGGATTATGCAAGTAAACTGCCCCAGGTCAAATGAACTGATAATTGCTTCAGCTGTCTAATTCATGGAATCGACTGTTTTGCTGTATCCTCGGAGGGCTTTCCCCAGTCTGGGTTTTGAACAATTCTCTGGATAAACCAAATCTGAGAAGATATTGCCTTGAACAAATCTTGAACTAATTCTTTGACAGTATGTAAAAGGAACTTGCCCCTGATAAGATCACTTGACCAAGTTTCTCATTGTTTGAAAATTCCTTAGAGGAAAGCCAGTTTGCAAACAAAAATATTCATACAAACATGGTAATGCAAAGTTCATGCGATTTTTGAAAAATTATTTTCGAAAGATGGAAAATACATGAGTCGTTAGTTAGAACAAACCGGTTCAAGACGCTCAAAGTTTAAAACAAAGGTGCACTGCCAAAATAAATGATTCACAAAGATCTTTAGGAGTCAGGTTACGCAACCTTGCTGTAGTATACTTTCAAAATAACCTTGCTTCAATTAGGTCTTTTGAGGGTTGTAATGTGGCCTGGTTCACGGTTTATGAAACAAAAGATAAAGGCTCAAAATTTATTTGTACCCACCCAATCTACGTGATGATCTTCAGTCCTATGCTCAGTTAACTCATACTATGCATTCAGGTTCCCATAAGTTAGGGATTTCATTGATCGTAGCAATGATGACTGAGAAGTCAAAGGGACCTATGAAAAGGCAGCCACTACTCCCCTATAACATTTGATTGTTTTGACATTGAGGATTTTCAAGATAAGGATTTAAAATATCTTTGTATTATCCCTAAATTTTGCCTGAACTGTTTATTTTAGAGTTTACAATCAGCGGGATGCCCCAGTTTTGCCTAAGTCTCCTTCATAGGTTTTGACTTAGCGGGCTTCTTTTGATTATTTTTTTGTGTGAAGGAAAGTGACTGTTTGATTTTAATGATTACGGTGAACCATCATCGACCTTTTGATTAGAAAACATCTTCGACACTTGTTTGACGTGTGCGAAGGAAAATTTGTTAATGAAAGGTGTATCGTATGAACACACAACCAAGTTAACTGAGAACTACCCATCCCAAGGTTAAAATTGTGGGTTTTTTGTAACGAAAGGAACTCCAACTTCTAGGCTCGAAGGGGGTAACGAGGGATTAACTTCCTTATTTCTCCAGTGTTTGGGAATTGAAACAATGCCTTACATCGTCAACAAGGTTTGATTGAAAGCATACTGACAGCAATTATGGGTATAACGTTTTCGTCATCCTCCCTCCGATCTTAGCATATCAAAATTTTGGACAAGAAGTAAACATTTGAAAAATAAAGCATAAAGATGCAAATAAATGGACGGAAATGAATTGAATCAAAAGTCACAATGCTTATTTCATTAATGAAAGTACAAACATAATTGAAAGCAAACAGCTTAAACAAAATAAGGAAAGTGCAAACAACGAGAAACAAAAGGCCTAGTGACAAAACTTCATTTCTGATGTACTGGCAAGGGATTTTTCTGAACATCCGGATGACTGTCTGTAAAATCAAGTATTCCAGTTCTAACCAATTCACATACTCTAGCCTTCAATGCAAAACAATGCTCCAAGTCATGGTCTGGGGCACCCTCATGGGAAGCATAATGGAGATCAGCCCTAAATCCAGTCGGAGGATTAAGAGGAGGTGGTAAAGCCTTTGTAGTAATCAGTCCTTGCCGGACTAAGTCAGGATATAGCTCTGTGTAAGTCATGAGAATAGGATCAAAGTGACTCTTGTTCCGTTTCTGGTCTGATATCTGTGTCGAGGAATCAGCTTAACGACTCAAAGGTACACTGGAAGACGATAGGACCAAGAATGAGAAACCGGGGGATAAATGCAATGCAAAAATGTGATGCTAATTCCATGCAATGTTTTCAAGAATTTCAACGGTCGATTGCGAATATTGCTTTTTAAGAAAGTTGGAAAAAAATTTAGACTTTAAAATGTAAGGCTTTTCGAATTTGCAAATGACTGCTGAATTCCTTGAAACTAGAAATGATATGATGCTTTATGGATGCGAAGCACAAATACACATAAGCAAACAAAAGGTCCTAAGTTAGAGGAACAATGAATGGAGTCAAGGTCTACCCTTCCCAAAGTGGTGTGTACTATAGGTTAATTGTACCTGCAGAACAAGGGTTCTAAAAAAGTGCCCAAAGTCATCAGCCCATCTTTCGGATATTATCAACTTCTCGACTGACTCAAGGGTCGATAATATTCTCAAGAGAACCTCGTTCGAGTGTAGTATCTCGTAGCAACCATTGTAGGACTACTCCCACATAGTTCCCACACTACGTCCTAGATAAGGCCAAGATGGTGTAAAGGTACTACGGTTCCCAGTATCACAGACTCCAATCGATAATGGTAAAAGTTTTCATGACTACACTCGATCAACTGAACCATTTTCAAAAGGGTCTCAACTGAGCGGTGATTCTCGATTTAGCTTAGTCGGGACTCACTCCCTATAAGCCTCGTCGAATATATCAGCCATCCTATCATAAGGTCGCTCAAGTCCGGGTGTAGGACTTATCTCACAACACAGTAACTCCAAGTAAGGTACCCCAATATATACATACCAGTGAGCAAAATATATAATAAAACAAATATATAAAGAAAAATAAACAAAATAGGGATAACCCTCAATAGTTAGGACTCCCCAGTGAAGTCGTCATTTTCTGTTGCGGTGAAATTTGGATGTCAAGCTATTGATTAACTTGAATCTTAATTCATTTACAACCGGTCTTTGATTTATCCGAAGGAAAGGTTAAAGAAAGGAAAAACCTAAAAGGGAGAGATCTAAGGTTCGGGGGTTGGTTAAATTTAGGGAAGGTATTAGCACCCTAAACTTCCGTAGTACTCTACGGGAACCTTTTGTTTATTTTTTTTTATTTATTTCATTAATTATTTTTCTTTAGGGTATATACAAAGGATTGAAAATTAAAAAAGACCTAGGGGTTAATTCTAAGTTTACTCGGCAAGACATCGCATCTTGTGCGTACATATCCTTACGGGAATGGAATCAGAGTAACTGTAGTTCCCCTCAAAAGGGAGGTTAGAAACGTCTTGACTGTGGCCAAGGTTTCAATGGGGAAGTAAGCACATCTTAAGGATATGCTTAGTGGAGTTCAGAGACTCCAATCTCTATGTTAAAAAAAATGTTAATTAAAATTAAAATAGGGTTAAATTAGGGATTCCACGGCGGAAAACCTTAAAATAGAGTACGACGACTCTTTTGGCCTAACACTAGGATAAAAGCAATTTTGTCCACGGCGGGACACCTAGGCTAAATAGGGTTTGATCCATTAAAGGGGTAAGGCTATTGACTCGGCGGCCAAAAGGCTAGACCTAATCCTTCGGAAGGATAAAACTATAAAAAAATGTGAAAATATGACAAATCATTATATGGAGGAATAATTAAGGTACAGAAATAAGAAAAGTAATAAAGGCAGAGGGTATAAAGAAACAAAGAAACATTTCTGAAAACATGAAGAATATGAAAATATGTAATGACACTTAGAATGAAGTGAGGGAGGAAAATAGTGTGGGGCTGTGGCCACCACAAGCACATCTCAACCTCGAGCATGCACATGAAATGCCAAAAGAAAGAAAAGTAATAAAAGGGTACATAAAATGACACGACAAACATCAAACATCAGGAGTTCCTTACGAAAATGTTTTAATTTTTTAATATTTTAATTATAAAAAAAAAGTTTTAATTTTTTAATAAAAAATATTTAAGTTAAAATTATAAAAAAAAGGTTTTAATTTTTTAATAAAAAATATTTAAGTTAAAATTATAAAAAAATTAAGTTTAAATTATAAAAAAAAAGTTTTTGGGGGAAAGTCTTTTCAGTTTTTTTTAGAACAAAAAAGGTTTTTCATCCCCAAAAAAGGCTTTTCAGTTTTTTTGGGAAAAGGTTTTTGGGAACAAAAAGGTTTTTTTTTTCTTGGGAACAAAAAGGCTTTTCAGTTTTTTTAAAAAAAGGTCTTACTAAAAAAGGGTTTTAATAATAAATAAAAAAAGGGTTTTGATTTTAAAAAAAGTTTTGATAAAAAAGGGTTTTGATATTAAAACCTACGGACCTAAACACACATGGAGATTAACATGGCAAAATATGCACATAAACATGAAAAAGCAAAAGGTTTAGTAATTTAACGGACCTAAACACATTAACATGGCAAAATATGCACATAAACATGAAAAGGCAAAAGGTTTAGTAATTTAACCTACGAAGCGGAAGTTTGCTTCGGTAAATGTGAAAAAGGTTTGAATAAGGGAACACTGGAGAGCTCCAATCCTTCTGACGAGTTGTGGGAACGACCGCCTTTCTTCTCTGGGGATCTCCTTTGTTTTTCCCTTTCTCTCTCCTCTTTTCTGAAGAAAACCTTTTGACCCCCTTTTCAACAGGGCAACACATGTATATATAGGGAACAAATTAGGGTTAACACCAAATTGTCAATAATGTCCCTAAAGCCCATTTTAAAGCTCAAACTAAATAATTAGTTAAGAAAAAAATAAAATTTAAATAATTTAAAATAATTAAAATAAACTTAAAATAAAAACTAATAATCCTATTGATTCCTAAAATCAAAAATATTATAAAAAGAACAAAATTTTTTCTAATATTTTTTATTTTATGATTTTTTGGATATTTTTATGAATAATTTAGAAAAAAGTGAAAAAAATAATATTTTAAAAAATGATTTAATTAAAATACGAAAATAATAATTAAATAATAATAAAAAAACTATTTTTGTTATTTTTTAATGAAAGATAGAAAAATTTAGAGTAAAAATAATAAAAAACAAAAAGTGACAAAGGTGAGATTCGAACTCTCAACCTCTCACACTCACAACTCCTTACACATGTCCTCTTGCCAATTGTGCCATTTTTACTTTTTAGAAAAAAATTGCATGCCATATGATATTTACCTGCAAAAAGTCAAACGACTACACAAATTTGTTAGTAATTGATTAAATGCAATGAAATGCGACAACAAATCTTAGGGCAAAATTTGGGGTATTACAAATCTCAAGTGTTGGAACCTGAATTATAGTAGACCGACTCCAAAGTGATTAGTTCTCCATTGTTCTCTCAAGCATCAATTTTTTTCGTGAATAGAATATAATGATGAACAGTAACACGAGGTTCCTTACAAACGAAATTCATAACCCAACTGGGTCGAAAACATAACTCAGGCCCAAAATATGACCCAAAACTAAAACAAATTCCTAAAACATAACTCACATTAGCATTAGGACCATTTGGATTGACAACTGTTTGGGCCGGAAGTTGGTTCGACCCTTGGGCTTGCATGTTATTTATTTGAGTAGCAAGCTGTCCCATTTGCGTGTGCAAGGTTTGAATGCTAGCATCGGTCCTTTGTTGGAACTGGAGGTTGTTGACGGCCATTTGTTTAACAAGTTCCTCTAAAGAAGGTCCGGAAGGTGCAGGGGCAACCGCTTAAGGTGGGTTATGTTGTTGGCTGGTTTGTGGGTTTCCATATCGGAGGTTGGGATGGTTCCTACAATTCGGGTGGTACTTATTAGTGGACAGGTCAGGAATGTTGTACCGGTTCTGGTTGTTACTTTGATTGTAAAGGGCTGCAGCATAAACTAGGGGTAATTCAGTAGGCTTATCATCTTGCAGAACAGGACATGTATCAGTAGGATGATCAGAAGAAGTAAAAATACCACATAACCTTGGTGGTTGGGTTTGATGGGTTGCTTGAGCCTTACCTTCGACTATCAATTGTTGTACTAAGTCCTTCAGCTCAGACATTTTATTTTCGAAGGCTTTATCGGAATGAGTAACATGAGAAAACCACTTTTACTTATCCCTTCAGTACTTTTGCCTATAGGTGAATGCCTTTTGGTCTTTGCAATGCTCCTGGCACTTTCCAGCGTTGCATGCTTAGTATCTTTTCTGATTTTATTGAAAACTGCATGGAAGTCTTTATGGACTTCACTGTCTATGATTCCTCTTTTGATGCATTCTTGAGCAGTTTAAGCTTGATTTTAGAAAGATGCATCGAAACTAACCTTGTTTTAAATTATGAAAAATGTCATTTTATGGTTGAGCAGGGAATTGTTCTTGGTCACATAATTTCTGAAAAAGGAATTTATGTTGACCCTGCTAAGATTGATGTGATTTCTACACTACCTTACCCATCTTGCATTCGTGAGATTCGTTCTTTTCTTGGTCATGCAGGTTTTTACAGGCGCTTCATTAAAGATTTCAGCAAGATAGCTCTTCCGCTGTCAAACTTGTTGAAGAACGACGTCACTTTCCACTTCAATGACAAATGCAAACAAGCGTTTGACTTCTTAAAGAAAGCATTGACCTCCGCTCCCATAATCCAGCCCCCTGACTGTACCCTCCCTTTTGAGCTTATGTGTGACGCTTTGAATTATGTTGTTGGGGTTGTCCTTGCACAAAGAGTTGACAAAGCTGCCCATGTTATTTACTATGCTTCTAGGACTCTAGATTCTGCACATTCAAATTACACTACCACTGAAAAAGAACTTCTAGCTATTGTTTTTGCTCTTGATAAATTCATATCTTATTTGTTAGGTTCCAAGGTTGTTGTTTTTACTGACCATGCAGCTTTGAATCACCTGTTGAAGAAGCCGGATTCAAAACCGAGATTGATTCGGTGGATGTTGTTGCTCCAAGAGTTTAATGTAGAAATTAAAGACAAAAGTGGAGTTGAGAACTTAGTGGCTGACCACTTGAGCAGGATATAGATAGAGATGAAGATCCTTTTCCCATTCAAGATGACTTTCCTGATGAGCATCT
Organism: Lathyrus sativus; assembly: GCA_963859935.3. Lineage (NCBI taxonomy): Eukaryota > Viridiplantae > Streptophyta > Magnoliopsida > Fabales > Fabaceae > Lathyrus > Lathyrus sativus. The sequence goes on from OZ012739.1 coordinate 43,098,791, forward strand.
TTTTCTTTTGCATGGGATTACACCTTGGTTTGCCGACATTGTTAATTTTCTTGTTGCTGGTGTTTTTCCTGCAGGTGCATCTAGATCACAGATTCATAAACTCAAGAGTAATGCCAAATATTATGTTTGGGATGATCCATACCTTTGGAAGTTTAGTAGTGATCTGGTGATTAGAATATGTGTTCCCGACTATGAGATTGAATCCATTTTAAAATTTTCTCATGCATCTCAAGTCGGAGGACACTTTGGCCCTCAAAGAACTGCAAGAAAAGTCCTTGAATCAGGTTTCTATTGGCCAACTATTTTTAAGGATGCTTATGAGACGTACCACACTTGTAAAGAGTTCCAGATTGCAGGTACAAACATCACTCGCAAGAGTGAAATGCTTCAGCAGCCTATGCTTTTCTGTGAGGTATTTGATGTATGGGGAATCGACTTCATGGGTCCCTTTCCTGTATCATTTGGTTTCCTTTACATTTTACTTGTTGTTGATTATGTTTCAAAGTGGGTGGAAGCTATCCCCACTAGGACTAATGATTCTAGAGTTGTTGCAGATTTTGTCAGGTCTAATATCTTTTGCAGGTTTGGAATACCGCGAGCTATCATCAGTGACCAAGGCACTCATTTCTGTAATCGCACGACGGAATCCTTGCTCCAGAAGTATGGAGTTGTGCACAGAGTCTCTACTGCATATCACCCACAAACTAATGGGCAAGCTGAGATCTCAAACAGGGAGATCAAACAGGTTTTAGAAAAAATGGAGCAGCCAAATAGGAAGGACTGGAGCCGTCGTCTAGAAGACGCACTTTGGGCTCAGAGAACAGCTTTCAAGACACCCATTGGGATGTCTCCGTATAGACTTGTTTTTGGTAAGGCATGTCATCTTCCTGTTGAGATAGAACACCGTGCCTATTGGGCGGTGAAAAGTTGTAATTTGGAGATGCAACAAGCAGGTATTGAAAGAAAACTCCAATTACAACAGCTGGAAGAGCTTAGACTAGAGGCTTATGAAAGCTCTAGGATTTATAAAGAAAAAACTAAGCACTTCCATGATAAAATAATTTATAGGAAGGAATTTTCTGTGGGCCAACAGGTTTTATTGTTTAATTTCCGCCTTAAGCTTATGGTTGGGAATCTTCGATCCAAATGGATTGGCCATTTTGTTGTTACTAATGTTTTCCCTCATGGTGCAGTAGAAATTAAAAGTGCAGGTACTGGCAAAATTTTTAAGGTTAACGGGCAGCGTCTGAAGTTATTCTATGAAATTTCGGTGCCTGAAGATGTCGATATAGAGGAGCTTTCTTTGGAAGCGCCTAACTACACTGCAACTTGATCAGGGAGTTGTTATTTCCTTCTCTCTACATTAATAAGTATGTCCATTCATTAAGGACAATGCTTGTTTTAAGTCTGAGGGAGGGAAACCTTTGTTTTATTTGCTTGTGTTTACTATTTTGTTTTGGTTTGTTTTTAGTTATAATAATAATAAAAAATTGCATCTTTTTGAAAGTTCTAGGCTAAAGACTAATTTGAGATTAATTTGCGGAGACTTGGGAAAAATTCACAAGATCAATATCTTCTTAACACCGTAAGTCTCCTGCATGTGGAAATTGATTTGGATACTCTTTATGTTTTAGCCTTAAATTTTCATTCTCTAACAGCTCTTGAGTAGTTTATTTCAGCAGTCAGCACCATCTCATACACACTCTACGCGGGGAAGCCGATGAATATAAGTGAGTGATCAAATTTGTAGCTTGGAAAAAATTTTAAAAAAAAAGAAGAAGAAAAGAAAAGGAATACACCTTAAAAAAAAGTTGAAAAAATTACTCGTTATTAGTTGGTTCAGCAGTTTCTGGTGCTGAACTTGGTAGGGCAGATTACGGTCTGATCCCCCGCAACTACAACTGAGTAAGCAAAGGGTTATGCCACGTAAGTACCAGAACCCCAAACAAAAAGGATCAGAGTCACTAACCGGTCGCTCTGCTATGAGTGTGTGGAGATAACGGGCTTAATGTGATTGGGCCTGAATGAAAAAGAGCAAAAAGGAGGATGAATAAATTAGGCTTTAACATAATAACATGATTTGAGTTGATTTCTGTATCCAGGAGGCTTATGTCTGCACAATTGTGGATTAGTGTTCCTATGATATCCTTAGTGTGTAAGATTAGTACCTATCGATGCAAACTTAACCGAAGAGGACTTTTAGCCTGGAATGAGTAATTGTTGATGTGTTTGTGCTTTCTTTGTTTTGTTTTGTTTTGTTTTAATTTTGCTCGGAGTGCAAAAGTTCAAGTGTGGGGGAATTTGATCAGTGCATCTTTATGCACATTCTCCTATATTTTTACTTAGGAATTTCTCTACTTTATTTTGATTATTCTTATGTTTTATTATGTTTTTATATTTTATTTTATTTTTGGTTTAATTTGATTTTCGCACTTTATTTTTCAGCTTTAGCAGTCTGCACGGAAACAATCATAACTGGAGTTCCAGGAATCCCTTTGAGGCGTTCTAAAAATCGACGGAAAGCTAAGAGAGAGAAAGCTATGACTTTTGAATTGGAGTCGAAGTATGATTCGGAGCACATTTTCCCATAATATTTGTTGAAGTTACAGCATTAGGAATTTTCTGGGAAAATATGCTCCGAATCTGACTTTGACTCCAACACGAAAGTCGTAGCTCTCTCTCTTGTTAGAACACAGATTGGTGTTTAATATATCTCTATGTTTTGATGATAACACTAATGAAATTTTGTATTAATAAAATATATACTCTAATTTTATTCAAGTTTTTTTGTTTCAGATATTAAAATAAATATTCTTATGGAAGCAAAAATGCATCTGAACATTACTCTACGCAAAGCTCTGAAGCATCAGAAGCAAGTCATCAGAAGACTCTGAGCGCTGCCAGAAGAGACTCTGAAGCAGAAGCTGCAGAAGACTCTAAAGCAGAAGCTGCAGAAGACTCTAAAGCGTAGTTGAAGAATTTGTATGAAGAGTTTCAAGCATTGTTTCAAGAAGACTCTGAAAGCACTTTTCGCTGCAAATACAGAGGCTCTGTTATTCAAACTCTGCTCTGATTGATATTCACGCTGAAGCACATTGGCTGCAAAACTCTGATAACATCAAGACTCTGATGTTGATAACTTTGAGATAGAAGCTTGTTGAAGAAGATATTATTCAAAGATATATCCGTTGGCATATTCCAAACGACTCTTTCCTTATGCATGTATGGCACAGGAAATCAGACAAAAGGGATTTGTCTGAACATTCCTCTTCTGGAAAAGCTAAAGTCAATAAAAGACAAAAAGGCTACAGCTACTCTGCTACACACAGTCTTCAAGCATTGGACTTTCTGCTCTATAAAAGGATGTCTTCAACAACATTTCAAAGTTGACGTATTTGACGAATTAACGAATTATTGAGAAATCAAATTGAAAACTACTCTCAAGCTCTCATACAATATATTTCATAAGCTGTATAGTTTTTATTCGTTCTTAATCTAAGTGTAAAAATCACAGTTATGAATATTGCTTTTTAGAAGCATCTTAAACACTTGTTAGTTTACATTTATTTGTAAAAGGTTCCTTAAGAAGACCAAGTTGTGATCAGGATTTCTTGAGAAGACTAAGACAGTTGTTCTTAGTGGTTGACACTGTAATCTGTTTGAATATAGTGGATTAAGTCCTTGTTGAGAAAGGCAAATCACCTTGGTAGGGTGGACAGGATTAGTTGAGTTCAACGAACCAGGATAAAAATACTGTGTTGTTTTTATTGCCATAATTATTTCAAAAGCCTTATTCAACCCCCCTTCTAAGTGTTTTTCTCACCTTCAGTTGGCATCAGAGCTCCGGTTCTGAAAGTGCTCTCACTTAACCGTGACAGAAAAGATCCAGTTGAGAAAAACTCCTAATATCTTGTTCTTTATTCATCATGGCTGCTGAAGCTTCTACTTCAACTTCTTACAACAACAGATACGATGATAAAGACAGAATCAACACCAAACCTCCCATGTTTGATGGTGAGAAGTTTGACTACTGGAAAGATAGAATAGAAAGCTTCTTTCTAGGCTATGATGCTAATTTGTGGGATTTGGTAACTGATGGTTACATTCATCCTACCAATGATGAAGGGAAAAAGGTTGACAGAAAATTTATGTCTGATCAACAGAAGAATGAGTTTAGAAACCACCACAAAGCAAGAACCATCCTATTAAATGCAATATCTCATACTGAGTATGAGAAAATAACAAACAGAGATACTGCATTTGATATGTTTGAATCTTAGAAGATGACTCATGAAGGGAACTCCCAAGTAAAGGAGACCAAGGCTCTGGCGCTGATCCAGAAATAGGAAGCCTTCAAAATTGAGGAGTCTGAATCTGTAGAAGCTATGTTCTCTAGATTTTAGATTCTCACAGCTGGCTTGAAAGTTCTGGACAAGGGTTACTCTACTGTTGATCATGTCAAGAAGATCATCAGAAGTTTGCCAACCAGATGGAGACCAATGGTCACAGCTCTGAAGCTTGCAAAGGATCTGAACAAGATCACGTTGGAGGAACTGATAAGCTCTTTGAGGAGTCATGACATTGAACTAGAAGAAGACGAACCTCAAAAGGAAGGTAAATCTGTTGCTTTAAAGTCTAACAAATCTGCCAAAGCTTTGCAGGTTATAGAAGAAAGTTCTGAAGAATCTTCTTCTGAAGAAGAAGATGAATTGTCCCTATTGTCCATAAGGATCAACAAACTCTGGAAGCATAAACAGAAGCAGTTCATAAACTTTAGGAAACCAGATCAATGTAAAGAGTCTTCAGGACACAGAAGATCTGGAAAGAAAGAGGTGGTTTGCTATGAATGCAAGGAACCTGGGCACTATAAGAATGAATGCCCAAAACTTCTGAAGGAGAAGCCAAGAAGGAAGTCTGATAATAAAAAGAAAGTTCCGATGGCAACCTGGGATGATTCAGATGCATCTGATTCTTCATCAGAGTCAGAAGAAGAATGTGCAAACATGGAACTTATGATTGACTTGGAAGACCATGCAGAAACATCTGGATCTGAATCAGAATCTGATTCTGAGGAGATATTTTCTGAACTCACTAAAGCAGAACTTTCTGAAAGTTTATCAGAAATTCTGGAAAGCTACAGCAAAATCAAACTCAAATAAAAGAAGCTTCAAAGCCGTCTTGCATCTGAGAATGATCAGCTGAGGTCTGAGGTTTTTGAGCTTAAAGCAGAAAATCTTAAAATAAAAAATGATTTAGAAAATGCTCAGAAATCTGACTCGGAACCTATATCATGCTCTAAAAATATTTTAGAAGAGTATGACTATAGCTTTCAGAGGTTTCTGGCTAGAGGTCTAGATAGAAGCAATATGGCTTTAATGATCTATGGCGTAAGCAGAAACAACGGAAAGGGTGTTGGATACGAATCACCTTCTGGGAAGGATTTAAATCCAAAACATGTTGATAAAATGATCATAAAGTATTCTCCTCTATATACTCATTTCAAATTTGGTCATTTAAATGATATTAAACACACACGTTCTGATCTGAACAAACATGTGTTTAATAAATCAAAACCTCAGAAGAACAAGGATGCTTATAAGGGAAAGAAATTCAGAAAGAATTTCAAACCTACTAACCCCAGAGGACCCAAGAAAATATGGGTACCTAAGGATAAAATTATTTTTGTTGCAAACATCCTTAGCAGCAAAGTTGAAACACCAGTCCTGGTACCAGGACTCTGGCTGCTCGCGTCATATGACGGGAAGAAGGTCTATGTTCCAAAGCCTGGAGCTTAGATCTGGAGGTGATGTGAAGTTTGGAGGGAGCCTGAAGGGCAAGATAATTGGCTCTGGAATTATAGGTAATGGTGACCTCCCTTCCATTTCTAATGTGTTACTTGTTGAAGGATTTACACATAATCTATTGTCCATAAGTCAATTAAGTGACAATGGTTATGACATAATCTTCAATAAAAAATGTTGTAAAGCTGTCAGTCAAAAGGATGGCTCAATCCTCTTTAATGGAAAAAGGAAGAACAACATTTATAAAATCAATCTTTCAGAACTTAAGGTTCAGAATGTAAAATGCCTTCTGTCTGTTAATGAAGAGCAATGAGTCTGGAACAGAAGATTGAGGCATATTAGTATGAGACATATTTTTCAGATTAATAAACTCAATATGGTCAGAGGACTTCCTCAGTTGAAGTTCAACTCAGATGCTTTTTGTTAAGCATGTCAGAAAGGAAAATTTTCAAAATCTTCTTTCAAAACAAAAAATGTTGTTTCAACCTCAAGACCATTAGAGTTGCTTCATTTGATCTGTTTGGACCAGTGAAAACTGCATCCATCAGAGGCAAGAAGTATGGATTAGTCATTGTTGATGACTACAGCAGATGGACATGGGTAAAATTCCTAAAACACAAGGATGAGTCTCATTCTGAATTCATTGACTTCTGCAAAAAAAGTCTAGAACGAAAAAGATTTTAAAATTGTTAAAGTCAGAAGTGATCATGGTGGTGAATTTGAAAACAAATATTTTGAAAAATATTTTAAAGAAAATGGCATTGCACATGATTTCTCCTGCCCTAGAACTCCTCAACAGAATGGAGTTGTAGAGAGGAAAAATAGAACATTGCAAGAAATGGCCAGAACCATGATCAACGAGACTAATCTGGCAAAACATTTTTGGGCAGAAGCAGTGAATACAACTTGTTATATTCAGAACAGAGTGTCAACTAGACCTCTTCTGGAGAAGACTCCTTATGAACTGTGGAGGAATAGAAAGCGTAACATTTCTTATTTCCATCCTTTTGGATGTGTGTGTTTTATGTTGAATACTAAAGAGAATCTGAACAAGTTTGATTCTAAAGCACAAAAGTGTTTCATGCTTGGGTATTCTGAACGCTCTAAAGGCTACAGAGTATACAATACTGAGACATAGATTGTAGAGGAATCAATTCATGTTAGATTTGATAATAAGCTTGGCAATCAAAAGCCAAAGCAACTTGAAAATTCTGCAGATAGAGAAGTCATTCTCACAGATTCTGAAGACTCAAAGGCAGAAAAGGCTCAAGTAAAAGAACTAGAAGCAACGCCAGATGCAACTCCATTGGCTGCTCAGATGAACAATTTGATCATTTCTGAAGAACCAAATGTTAAAGGATCATCCAAAATCAAAGCCTCTCATCTAGAGGATATGATTATTGGAAAGAAGGATGAGCCTATCAGAACAAGGTCATTTCTCAGATCTTCTGGAACGTCACTATTTGGGTTGGTTTCTATTATTGAACCAACTTCTATGGATGAGGCTCTGAACGATAATGATTGGATACTTGCTATGCAAGAAGAGCTTAATCAATTCACCAGAAATGACGTATGGGATCTGATTCCAAGACCACAAGGTTTCAACATCATTGGAACTAAATGAGTCTTCAGAAACAAACTGAATGAGCAAGGAGAAGTTGTAAGAAATAAATCAAGGCTAGTTGCTCAAGGATACAGTCAGCAAGAAGGAATTGACTACACAGAGACTTATGCTTCTGTGGCCAGGTTAGAGTCTATACGCCTACTCATTTCTTTTGCTGCACAAAATAACATAACTCTATATCAGATGGATGTTAAGAGTGCCTTCTTAAATGGTATTATAGAAGAGGAAGTTTATGTTCATCAACCTCCTGGCTTTGAAAATGATAAATTTCCAGAACATGTTTTTAAACTTAAGAAATCACTCTATGGTTTAAAACATGCTCTTAGAGCTTGGTATGAGAGATTAAGTAATTTTCTTCTGGAAAAGAATTTTATCAGAGGCAAAGTGGATTCAACTCTCTTCTGTAAATCATTTAAGAAAGACTTGTTAATTTGTCAAATTTACGTAGATGATATTATATTTGGATCTACCAATATTACGCTTGGAAAGGAGTTTGCTATATCTATGCAAGCTGAATTTGAGATGAGCATGATGGGAGAACTCAGATTCTTTCTGGGAATTCAAGTTAACCAAACTCCAGAATGCACCTACATACATCAGACTAAGTATGTGAAGGAGCTTCTGAAGAAGTTTAACATGACTGATAGCAAATTAGCAAAGACTCCAATGCATCCTACAAGCACTCTGGGTAAGGAAGAGGTAAGTAAAAAGGTAGACCAGAAGCTCTACAGAGGTATGATTGGTTCTCTTCTGTATTTGACTGCTTCTAAACCTGATATCCTTTTTAGTGTTTGTCTGTATGCTAGATTCCAATCAGATCCTAGAGAATCTCACTTAACAGCTGTTAAGAGGATTCTAAGGTATCTGAAAGGTACTACTAATGTGGGTTTGTGTTACAGAAAATCTGATGAATTTAAGTTAGTTGGATTCTGTGATGCTGATTACGCTAGAGACAGAGTTGAAAGAAAAAGTACTTTTGGAAGCTGTCAATTTCTGGGGAGTAACCTAATCTCTTGGTACAGCAAGAAGCAACCTACAATAGCTCTTTCAACCATAGAAGCAGAATATATAGTTGCAGCTGGTTGTAGCACTCAGATGCTCTGGATGAAGAGTCAACTAGAAGATTATCAGATTTATGAGAGTAACATTTCTATCTTCTGTGATAATCTTCTGCTATATGCTTATCTAAAAATCCAATTTTACACTCTAAAGCCAAGCATATAGAAATTAAACATCACTTCATTAGAGACTATATTCAGAAGGGAATTTTAAGCTTAAACTTTGTTGATACAGACCATCAATGGGTTGATATCTTTACTAAACCCCTTGCTGAAGATAGGTTTAAATTTATTCTGAAAAATATTAGTATGGATTTCTGTCCAGAATAAAATGTTTATCAGAAGAAAATTTACTCAGATGCAAAATGCTTAAACTCTGAAGTATTACTTCTGTTAATTTCTTTATTTATTCTATTGTGTGTATCTAAACTAACAAGCCTCATAGGATCTGAACATTGGCTAACGTTTCATTTCTCAAAGAAGTTTCAGAAGCACATGCAAGCAAACACGTGTAACTCTAAATCTGAAAAGGTGGAGTGCACATTACTGAAATGACGTTTGAGGTACTGTTTTGAATATTGAGTTTCTCGTTTTCCCCCCAAATTGTCAGAATCATTAAATGCTTGAAATGATTATATTCTTTTTATTAAATGCTAAGTGTAAATGTGCTGATCGTGTGACTCTTGTGTGCCCTAATTTCTTCTATAAATTCCACAACACTTCACTTCTCACACTTTTCACTCTCTCACACTCTTGTATGCATTTCTGTCTGTTTCACTGCTTCCATCTCTCTCCCAAAACTAAAACCATTTGTAACCCTAAATCTCTCTCAAGAACAATAATGGCTACTTCTGCTCAGTTTCAATCAACTATGGTTGTTGTCTCCTCTGCAAATATGGGAATTATTGCTTTCAAGGAACCAGTTAGAACCCTTCTCACACCAGTTGACAAACTTGAAGTTTTGTGTGAATCTATCGTGAACTTTGAATCAATTGCTGAAAATGGGTTTGATCTTCGTCCCATTGTTGATGCTCAAAATTGGACTAAGTTCTTTGATAGGCTGATGGGACTAGTTTATCCATGTCTGGTGAAGGAACTTTGGATCCATGCAACCATATACCCTAAGTTCATTGTTTCATCTATCCTGGGTAAGGAAATCATTATAATTGAGGATCTGATTAGGAAGCTCATAGGTTATGAAGAAACTGATGGTGTTACAAATCTGCCAGCTGGGCGTGTTTATATGACAGAAGTTTATAGTGAAGTTTGCTTATCTAGAGAAGCTTCTAACAAAGTGAAAGATCTGAAGCCAAACTACAGGATCTGGGCTAAGATATTTATGGGGTGCATCCACCACAGGAAGTCTTCAAACTCTCCTAATTATGTAAATACTGATCAGATGTACTTCATGTACTGTCTGAGTCAAAGCACAAAAGTGGATCTACCTTATCTACTTTTCAATCATCTATGGACTCACGTGAAACAATCAAGGGAAGAAATAAGAACTAAACATCAAAAGATGAGGAATTGGATTCCAATAGGAAGACTCATTTCAGACATTCTGACTGAGAATGGTCTGGTTGGACATCTGATAGAAGCTGGAATACAGGAAGATTTAGCTTCTGTAGTAGGCAAACCTCTGAATGGGAAAAGTCTTCAGAGGATGAAGGTTGTAGAAGAACTCACTTCTGCACCAAAACAGATAAACTCTGAAGAGGTCAGTAAAAGAAGGATACCAGTGGATGATTTTCCTCTGTTCTACGCTAATGAACATAGGGAGATTATTCTGAAGTACGTAGCAACGTGTCTGGCAGATGGAACTCCTCTACCAGAATATCTGATTCAGAAAGCAGGCGAACCTGAACCAGATGTTTATGGAGATAGACACAAAAAGAAGAGGAAAGTTTCTAAAGAAGGATCTTCAAAACCAAAGACGAAGGCTTTTGGTGAAGCAGCTTCTGTTAAACCTAAGAGGATCAAGAAGAAAAAAGGTAACCCTCCTGAGGCCAGTTTAGATTCAATCTTGGAAATTTTCAAAGAGGTACTAACATCTGATCCTCCTGTCTATGAACCCATACCTTCACCCTCTCCTCCTCATGAACCTGAAACCATCCCCTCTGAACCAGAAACATCTGAACCTGTTCCTCCTACTCCTAAAACAAAACAACCCATTGTACCTCAACCACACCCATCTGACAAACAACCCTATGAAATTCCCCCACCAAAACCACAAACATCTGCAACCACAACCAGAACAACCCATTCCTTATGCTCCACAACCAGAACAACATCAAACTTCTGAACCATTTATACCTGATTCTGATGTTCTTGACGTACAACCCCTGAAAATTCTGTTTGACGTCTCTTCCACATCTTGTCATTCTTCTGCATCATCTGATTCTACTGAATCTGATGTACCCCCAGAAGTAAACTCGCCCCTTCACTCTGTGGCTATGAACCAAAACCAAGATCATCTGCTTTTGTTTCCTTTGCTTCATTAAAATCTTTTTCATCTGATGACCTTCCATCTAGACTAAAACTTAAAAACTTTTATCCAAAACGTTAAGTTATCACTGAATCATCTGGCCAAACATCTTTTTCATCTTATCCCCGTCCTCTTTTCATCATTCCTTCCTTTTCCATACCCTCATCCTCTGAAATCACCAAAACACCATCTCTAGAAAACTTTCTAAAACCAACACCTAGAATGGATGTTAGTACGTTATTTGAGGGCTTCAAAAAGGAACTGAACATGTGGATATCTTCTATAAAGAATAAGTGCTTGTCTAGTGTGAATCCAGATACTTCTGAAGCCACTTGGAACAAATTGATCTCAAGATTTAACTCTATAGCTTCAAATCTTCGCACCATTTGCTCTGATGATGCAAAGGTGAAATTTGCTGAAGTTATCAGACAGACTCTTCTGAATTTGAGTAGATCTCCAGTTCTTCCTCTGGACAATGCACCTGCTGAAGAACCTATGTCTGAAGATACTCCTCCAGAAGCAGTTGTTGCTGAAGAAACTCTTGCGCTTAACCAGTCTGCTCTGATGATTCTGGAACAATCATTTAATTCTGTGATTCAAGAAAATGTATCTGCATCTGCTATGGTCATTGATAGTGCTCCAGCTTCTGCATCTGCATCTGCTCCTACTTCTTCTAAAATTAAGAAAGAAAATCCAGATTTAGAAGAAACATTTGCTCAACTAGAAGCCAACAACAAAGAGATCAGAACATGGATGGTTAAGCAAGAACAAACCACAGATGAGATTAAAACTTGGATGACTAGACAAGAGGAATCTACTTCTGAGATTACAAACCTTCTGAAGATGATAGCCTCTCGCCAACCTTAGTTGTTTTTTTGTTTTGTTTGTGCACCTGTTTGCTATTTTTGTTGTTGTTGATTATTTTGTTGTTTATCTGAATATTTTCTGGATTCTATTTCTCAATGAAGTTGGTTGTTTCCTTATATGTTTTTATATTATTTTCTCTATTATTCTTTTATGTCTTAAAAAGTTTTTTCTTTTTGATTATGACAAAAAGGGGGAGAAAAAGAAATTCTGATTGTTCAAAAATAAACAGTTACTAAAATGAAATTCAGACATAATAAATTATAACTAACATTGAATTTTAGTTCTTCGGATCTATAACATATCATCTGACAAAATTCATTGAAGTTACCCTGAGAATCCCCAAACCAGACCTTAATTCAAACCAGGTTCTGATTACCAAGCTCTGATTCTGGAAAGTAAATCAAGATCTGATTTTGGAAAGTATATTCTAACCAGGATTCTAACCAGGCTCTTAATCTAAAAAGTATACTCATCCAAAAAGGGAAGTATCTTCTTCTATTAGAGTATTCATTTTAGGGGGAGATTCTTTAGCTCAAGGGGAGTTATACATTTATCCTTTTATTGAACAAAATTTTCTATGTTTTTGTCAGTATCAAAAAGGGGGAGATTGTTAGAACACAGATTGGTGTTTAATATATCTCTATGTTTTGATGATAACACTAATGAAATTTTGTATTAAGAAAATATATACTCTAATTTTGTTCAAGTGTTTTTGTTCCAGATATTAAAATAAATATTCTTATGGAAGCAAAAATGCATCTGAACATTACTCTACGCAAAGCTCTGAAGCATCAGAAGCAAGTCATCAGAAGACTCTGAAGCAGAAGCTGCAGAAGACTCTGAAGTAGAAGCTGCAGAAGACTCTGAAGCAGAAGCTGCAGAAGACTCTGCAGCGTAGTTGAAGAATTTGTATGAATAGTTTCAAGCATTGTTTCAAGAAGACTCTGAAAGCACTTTTCGCTGCAAGTACAGAGGCTCTGTTATTCAAGCTTTACTCTTATTGATATTCACGCTGAAGCACATTGGCTGCAAAACTCTGATAACATCAAGACTCTGATGTTGATAACTTTGAGACAAAAGCTTGTTGAAGAAGATACTATTCAAAGACATATTCGTTGGCATATTCCAAACGACTCTTTTCTTATTCATGTATGGCACAGGAAATCAGACAAAAGGGATTTTTCTGAACATTCCTCTTCTGGGAAAGCTAAAGTCAATAGAAGACAAAAAGAATACAGCTACTCTGCTACGCACAGTCTTCAAGCATCGTACTTTCTGCTCTATAAAAGGATGTCTTCAACAACATTTCAAAGTTGACGTATTTGACGAATTAACGAATTATTGAGAAATCAAATTGAAAACTACTCTCAAGTTCTCATACAATATATTTCATAAGCTGTATAGTTTTTATTCATTCTTAATCTAAGTGTAAAAATCACAGTTGTGATATTGCTTTTTAGAAGCATCTTAAACACTTGTTAGTTTACATTTATTTGTAAAAGGTTCCTTAAGAAGACCAAGTTGTGGTCAGGATTTCTTGAGAAGACTAAGACAGTTGTTCTTAGTGGTTGACATTGTAATCTGTTTGAATATAGTGGATTAAGTCCTTGTTGAGAAAGGCAAATCTCCTTGGTAGGGTGGACTGGATTAGTTGAGTTCAACGAACCAGGATAAAAATATTGTGTTGTTTTTATTGCCATAATTATTTCAAAACCCTTATTCAACCCCCCTTCTAAGTGTTTTTCTCACCTTCATCTCTTATCTTTCTGGCGGTTTTTAAAACGCCTCAAACGGATTCCCAGAACTCCAGTTATGATCGTTTCCGTGCAGACTGCTAAAGCTAAAAAATAAAGTGCGAAAATCAAATTAAACCAAAAATTAAATATAATATAAAAACATAATAAAACATAAGAATAATCAAAATAATGTAGAGAAATGCCTAAGTAAAAATATAGGAGAATGTGCATAAAGATGCACTGTTCAGTCGACACATAACTGCTTCAGGTCGGCACATACTGAATGTTTCAATAGTATGTGCCGACACATACGCGTTTCAGGCTGGCACATCTACTGTCCTAAATAAGGTTGTATATTTTTTTTCTCTTGGGTCGGCATATGTATCATTTCAGGTCGGCACATGCTGTTATCTTTGTCAGTATGTGCCAGCACATCCATCATTCAGGCTGGCACGTACTGATGAAGTTGGTCAACTTGTTTTGGTCTCTTAGTCATAAAGTTTCCTCTTTGCCACCAAACTTTCAAAACTATAAGTATATCATCCATGCTTCATTCCAAACTGGTGATACCATAAAATTAGCCTGCATTTTTTCATCATCTTCAACCTCTATCCTATGTCTACACACTAACAAATCACATATAATAATCTTTTGTTGGGTGCCATCTAGGTGAAGGCCTGATAAGGTTCAATTAGGTTCTTGTGTAGACAATATATTGGGTTGAGACTTACAGGGGTCTTCATTCGAAAAAAACTGCGGGTTTGTCCTCTAAGATCGAGTGAAGATTTAAGGGTTTTTGTGCAAGAAGTTCAAGAGAGGATTGTGACATTTTGAAAGCCTAAAGAACGCAAAGGACCCTTTGGAGATAAAGAACTCAAAGGAAGTTGCGGAGAACAGCGAATCAAATTGAAGTCTTATGGAACAATCAGTGCAATTGATCATGCGCGAAAGCTTTGGAGATAAAGATTGTAAAGGAGTAGCAATATTGACAAGTCAATTGGCATCTATTGTTGGCCTGGTCTTACTCAAGATCAAAAGAAGAAAACTGGTTGAATAAACATCAGAACTAGTTGTGTTTGTATGGTTGCTCTGACCACTTTTCTTGTATATCAACTTTTTGCATAGTACGAAAGTATCCTAAATACATATTGGAAATTAGGCACAGATGTACCCACACGCGAGGACGAAAGTGGGGAACTGCATGAAAAAATCCTCATATTGATCTCTCTATTATCTCTTTACTCGCTTTATTTTTCATTACACGGTTTATCAAATAGTATTGACCAATCGATCAAATTGTAAGCATTTTCCTGTAATCTTTCTATTTTAACTTGATTGTTGATTAGCTTATAATCACTTTTTATTATAAGTGGTTTTCATATCAACAACACAAAGGAAATTCTTAAAATTCGTTCGCATACTAAGTGTTTGATAAATTGCATAGTTCAATATTTTTGCTAATTATCATTGGAAATAGCATTACTAAGTATTTAGTTTAAATGATTAATAATGTGATACTCGATTAAAGGTTGAATTTGATTATTGTGTTTGTTATTCCATAATTAGCTTTGCATATCCAAGTTCCAATAACTAGGTTCGTGTATACGACTTTTGTCAATCCACACCAAAACCTTTCGTGTGCACTCTTTTTCAAACAACTTGAAAACCCAAATTTTATTTGGTAATTTTTGGATTGATGGTCTATTCACCACCCCCTCCCCCCTCTAGATAAGTCGTCATCATAAAACATACATCTTATTTGAATAATATGAAAACCCTACTTAGAGTAGACTTGTTTGGACACTTACAAATGATGTAGCTAGCCCAATATTGCGTGGAAATTTCTAACGAAATCCATGACTTTAGGTTGATTCCTTTAAAAAAATGTAACCCTAAAGTTATCCCTTGTAAGGAAGGGGTTAGGTAGAAAAGCTTAGAGCTATCCGATTATAAATAACATTCCTAAATAGGTTGTTTTATTGTTCTATTACCTATATCTCTTGAACTTACACCTAGCATTGCATTAAAATAATGCATTACATAACATTGCATATCATATCAATTTTCCACAAAAGACAAAAAATAGCTCATTACGCCTTTGTCCATAACCAACCGCTGATTTCCAAGTACCCATATTGAACTTGTGGTAATTGCTGAAGAACAATGGAGCATTTGAAATAGGATCATGTGTAGATAAGAGGGAATATAAACGTCTTAAAAGGCCAGGTAGACCAGATGTTGGAAGTTATGCTAGCTATGATAAACAGTAATCTTCAACATGTTGTTATGGAGAATGTCGGTCCCCTATCAAGATTTAGTGTGGTGACTAACCCAATTTAAGGTCTTCTCCCTGACTATCTTCCTCCACAATTGGATGTTCCTACTTAACCTCAGTCGATGCTTATCCAGTTATCTAGTGAGGTCCCCATTATGCAGAACAACCCTATTATTCATATTGATAAAGGGAATCTTCACTTTACAAGGAACATGCTAAACTCTCAGGGTGCCCACCTGATGACAAAAAAAGAGCGTTCTTAAATTGTTTAAGCCCTAGAAATTTTTTATAAGTTGGAGAAGTAATTGAGGGTTGTTGAAGGCTTTAGTACGTTTAGACTTGAAGACATGTATTTGGTTCCATATCTGGTTATACCCCCAAAGTTTAAAGTATCCAACTTCGAGAAGTACAAAGGGGATAACATTCCAAGGCACCATTTGGTGATGTTCTGTCGAAAAATAACCTCATATACCCACGATGAAAAGATGATGATTCACTATTTTTAATATATTTTGATGGGCATCATTGAGTTTCTACATGAAGTTAGGAAAGATCCATATTCAGTATTGGTTACACTTAGCTAACGCCTTTTAGATGTAGTACAACTACAATTTGGACATGCATCTAGACCAAAGGTGATCGGTGGATTTTACTGGTGTTTTTCAAACGGTGTTTGTCATTTATTTTGCATTGTTTTATCTGTTTCCGAATCTTTTGTTTATGTTGTCATAGCTATTTTTGGTCATCTTTGTGTGAGTTGTATTTTGAGGCTTGTATCACTTTTGCCGCTGGTGCATTTGATTTGGTTGTTTTTAGTGTGTTTTTGGCAGGAAATGGTGACCCGATAGCAGTGCGGTTTCGGAGACTTTGAAGAGCCAAAAAAGTGGAAATCAGAAGCCTGACACAGGTGCCCGTGTTGCACAACACGGTCCGTGTCAGGAAAGACACAGTTGGGAGACACGGCCAAAAAGGAGAAGAGGAAAATGGAAAACAGAAGAGCAACACGGGTGCCCGTGTCACACAACACGGCCCGTGTTGCAGCCCCTCAAGATGAAAAATGCGCCTCTTGATGCAGCAGCCTGACACGGCCACCCGTGTCCCATGACACGGCCCGTGTCAGGGCCACTGATAGCGAATTTGTCGTTTTTCTGATTTTTGTGCTATCGGACCTGTTTCGAAGGGCATTTTAGACATTTTGTGATGTAATTTGAATTTAGATATATTATCCTCTTTTTGGCTTGGACTTGGTACTTTTGGATTGGGAGAGAATTTACACAACTGAAGAAGGAGATTTCCGGAGAACGAAGGATCGATCAAAAGCGGAAGCAATTGATGATCCAAGGGAACCAATCTCAAT
This sequence comes from Lathyrus sativus, assembly GCA_963859935.3. Lineage (NCBI taxonomy): Eukaryota > Viridiplantae > Streptophyta > Magnoliopsida > Fabales > Fabaceae > Lathyrus > Lathyrus sativus. The sequence continues at coordinate 43,115,994 of OZ012739.1, forward strand.
TGTAATGATCTTTTCCCTTTTATTTCTAAGTGCATTTGTTTTGATTAAGAACATGAGTGGCTAAACCCCCATTTGTTAGGGGGTGATCCTAAATTGTGATGTATTGACATTTGTTTGGATTATTCTATGAGAGATGTTTTATTCACCTTATATCTTTTATTTTGCAACGATTTTAATGCTTATTCGTATTGCAAAATAGAGTTTGATTTACGATTAGGTTTTAGTCTGGAAAGTCAACCTAATGCTTTTGCAAAATAAAATTACGGTAGATATTGCTTAGGAATGGGGATATCCCGTAGCACGTGTTTTATGTCAGAGCTATTGCTTGATGCTTTTCATGGGCACTGAGGAATTAGTGTGCATGAAATTCATCAAAGAGTTTTTCATTAAGGAAAACTGATTTTGAAAACTGATGTATTAAGGTTAAAAACAATCATCTCAGAATAATCCTACATGGTCTTTACTCGCAATTTGTCCACTTCCCTAACATTGTTCTTAGATCAATCTAAAAGTCATTATTTACTCGTTTTAATACTTTGCTACCAAACAACCCCTAGGCATTTTTGTTCCTTTGAATACTAAAACTCCTGTTAATTACTATGCAGTCCTCGAGATCGATACTTGGGATTTTTTCCCTTATTACTACAATCGGTAAAAATAGTACACTTGCTATTTTCCCGATCAAGTTTTTGGCTCCGTTGCCGGGGACTGCCAAATTAACGTTGTTTTTAGGATCCAAACGAAATTTTGTTGCTCTGCGACTAAATTTTTTAATTATTCCCTGTATTTTCTCTGTGCTTAAAATATCTAACGTTTGTTTAACTGTGTATGCGAGGTCAGGACTCAGCTAAATGTTCTTTTGATACATAACCAGAGCGAGCATTGCACGAGAGACTGAGAAAAGCTAGAGTTGAAAGACTTGTAGGGTCAAGTTCAGGCTCCGACGTTCTGTTGCTAGAAATAGAAGAAGTTATATCTGTGCACAGTGACTCAGAAGCAGAGAGAGAGAGAGACAACACCTGAAACTGTTCAAATGGATGGGAATCCACCTCAGCCTGAAAGAATTTTGGGAGACTATGGAGGGGCCAATGCTCAACCAATCCGGATGACCATCGTGAATCAACCGGTGAATGTGGCACACTTTCAGCTACATCCTTCCACTATTCGTTAGTTGGAGAGCAAGCCTTTCGCAGGAAGAATCAATGAAGATGCAAACAAGCATCTACAGAGATTCCTAACGACTACCACATCTTTGAAGATAGAAGGCCATTCAGAAGAAGCCAAGAGACTGGTTATGTTTCCGTTCACACTGACTGATGATGCGGAAGAATGGTTCTACTCACTTCCAGCTGGGAGTATTACAACCTAGTAAGAGATGGAAATTGCGTTCCTTAACGAGTATTTCCCTGCTTTAGTGTTTATTCGAAAAAGATATGACATTGTCAACTTCACACAAAAAGAAGGGGAATTTTAGGGGATGCATATAAGTTGTTTAAGAGGTGTCTGACGGCATGTCCTACTCATAACATGGACGCCACCGAGCAGATATAGAATTTTGTGAATGGATTACGACTCAAAACAAAACAGCTTATTGACACAGCGGCCGGTGGCTCAACCAACTTCTCAACAGCCACTGGTATTAAAAGGATCATAGAAGCAATTGCAGCCAACGAGCATCTTGAGTTGTATGATCACACTGTGAACCAACCGGAGGGTAAGATTGATTTGAAGCTGGTTGAGCAGGTCATTAAAATGGAGGACCAAATTACCGCTGAGGTAGAGAGAAGGTTAAAGAAGATGAATATTGGAACTCAGACAGTGGCCCAAGTTGAACCAGTCCAAGCACCAACTTGTGAAATATGCGGTGGACCGCACTTTACCGTGCATTGTGTGGCAACTCAAGAGCAGGTGGAACAGATTAATATGTTGAGGCAGAACAATCCTTATGCCAACACATATAATCCCGGTTGGAAAAATCACACAAATTTCTCATGGAAATATCAACAAGGAAATATGCAGAAGCCTGTTCAAGGCCAACAACCGTATCAACCTCAGCAGCAACAATATCAGCAGCCACCATACCAACCTCAATACCAACAACCGCAACAACAAGCCCCTAGTAAAGCCGATTGGGAGGTCGCTATTGAAAAGATGTCTGCCCAAAGCTCATAATTTCAAGAGGAAACAAGGAGCAATTTAAGGAATACTGGTGCATCCATTAAAAATCTTGAAGTACAGATGAGTCAGATTGCTCAACAACTCGCGAGTTCGCAAGCGCCGGGTACACTTCCGAGTGCTACAGTGCCAAATCCTAAAGATCACCACCAAGTTAAGGCGGTAGTAACAAGAAGTGGTAAATCCAAGGAAATGGAGGAAAAGGAAGTTGAGCTAGATGATCATATGATTGAAGTGGAACTAGAAATAAAAGAAAATGATGTTGTTGAAGACAAAGTGGTAACACCAGCACCGGTGACTAAAGAAAAAGTTGTAGAACCAAAACCGGTGATCAAGCTACCTTATCCATCAAGAAATAAAAAGAAGGGACAACAGGAGAAGAATTTCGAGAAGTTCCTTGAATTGTTTAAAAATTTAGAGCTGAACATTTCCTTGTTGGAGGCACTAGAAAAAATGCCCACCTATGCTAAATTCATGAAGGACATCATCGCTAAGAAGCGGACTAGTGAGTTCGAACCTGTTATTCTAACTGAAACTTGTAGTGCTATTTTGCAGGGTCTGAAGATTTCGGTGAAGAAGAAAGACAGTGGAGTTGTTACTATTCCATGCACTATTGGTGATAGGTCATTTAAGAGAGCTTTAATCAATTTGGGAGCAAGTATTAGTCTCATGCCATTGTCCATTTACAAAAAGTTGGGTATTGGTGCAGGTTCAAGACACTCGGATGACTCTCCTATTTGCGGATCATTCGGTTAAGAGACCTTATGGAGTGGTTCAAGATGTTCTGGTTAAGGTAGATAAATTTGTATTTCCGGTTGATTTTGTGATACTTGAGATGCCGGAAGATGAAGAAATTCCTTTAATTTTAGGCCGGCCATTCTTGGAAACCAGGAGAGTCATGATAGATATGGAAGGTGGTACCCTTACCTTGAAGGTTTATGACGAGGAGTTAAAAATTGATGTTTGGAATACCATGAAGCATAAACAAGATTTTGGCACGAGTAGTAACATATAAGTGCTAGAACAAGTTGTAGAGAGTGAACATTTGGAGAGTGTGACCCAACTGCCCCTTGAGAGAGTGTTAAGCATGTCAATTTTTAAAGAAGATAAAGAAGTGGATGAGAATGACATGGAAGTGGTTGAAATGTTGGAGACTTAAAAATTTCAAAGAGGATCCCGACCACGCCGATGGGAAGACTTAAGCCAACCTATAGAGTTGGAAGGAAATGAAGAAAAGCCTAAAGGTTCAGAATTGAAACAACTGCCTGAGAATCTCAAATATGTATTTCTCGACACTGAAGAAAAATGTCCCGCCATTATTAGCTCTAGTTTGAAAAGTGTCCAAGAGGAAAAGTTGATTGGAGTTTTAAAAATATTTAAGAGTGTTATCGGGTGGAAAATCAAAGATCTCAAGGGTATAAGTCCTACAGTTTGCATGCACAAAATTCTTATGGAAGAAGATCACAAATCGGTCGTGCAGCCCCAAAGGAGACTGAACCCCATTATGAAGGAGGTAGTAAGAAAGGAAGTCGTGAAGTTGTTGGATGCGGGACTTATCTATCCTATATCAGACAGTTCATGGGTGAGCCCTGTGCATGTGGTGCCCAAGAAAGGAGATACAACTGTGGTGACCAATGAAAAGAATGAATTGATTCCTACGCGTACGGTCACTGGTTGGAGGGTTTGTATTGATTATAGGAGACTTAATTTAGCCACGAGAAAAGATCACTTTCCGCTGCCATTCATTGACCAGATGTTAGAGAGATTAGCTGGGCATGACTACTATTGTTTTCTGGATGGGTACTCCGGTTACAACCAAATTGTGGTTGCGCCGGAGGATCAAGAGAAGACGGATTTCACATGTCCGTATGGGATTTTTGCTTACAGGAGGATGCCATTCGGGTTATGTAATGCCCCAGCGACATTTCAAAGATGCATGACTTCGATTTTTGCTGATATGCTTGAGAAACATATGGAAGTCTTCATGGATGACTTTTCTGTTTTTGGTTCATCGTTTGATAATTGTTTGACTAACCTTTCACTTGTTTTGCAGAGATGTCATGAAAGTAACTTGATCCTAAATTGGGAGAAATGCCATTTTATGGTACGAGAGGGCATTGTCCTTTGTCACAAAATCTCACACAAGGGGATCGAAGTCGATCAAGCAAAAGTGGAGGTGATATCAAAGTTACCACCACCTGTGAACGAGAAAGGTATTCGAAGTTTCTTAGGCCACGCGGGTTTCTACCGTAGGTTTATAAGAGATTTCTCCAAGATAGCTAAACCATTGACTTCCTTGTTAGTCAAGGACAAAGTTTTTGTGTTCATTGAGGAATGTGCTGACGCATTCGAAAACCTGAAAAATAAGTTAGTGTCAGTACCGATTGTGATTGCCCCTGATTGGTCTCTATAGTTTAAGATCATGTGTGAAGCCAGTGACATCGCCGTGAGGGCTGTGTTGGGGCAGCGGAGAGAGATGTTGTTGCATGTTATTTACTATGCTAGTCACGTTTTGAACCCTGCACAGATGAATTACACAACTACCGAGAAGGAGTTGTTAGTTGTGGTGTATGCCTTTGACAAATTTAGGCAATATTTGTTGGGTTCCAAAGTGATTGTTTATACTGACCTATTGCACCCCAAAATTTGACCAACTACTTATTGCAATTTGGCTCATGTTTCGACTCATTTCATTTTGCATTTGCATACCACGTACATCGCATTTTTTCCAGTCAGATTGACTTTATCGAGATTACAACCCTCTGATCGCGCTTCAGGCATTTCAGGCCAATACGAGGACGTATTTTAAGAGTTGGCGCTCGTCCCGGTGTTTTCAGCTCTCGCTGTTGTTTTTGAGGGCATCTCGGTGTCCGGGTTTTTACCGTTTATTTCGATATATTCGCTAATCGATTTAATCGGCTTCCTCGCTTCTTTTAGATTTTTTCCCTTATTTTCTAGATTTTTTTTATGGATTTAATTGATTTTTCTAGGTATTAGATAGATTTTTTAATAGCTTTAATAGATATTAAATGTTTTTAAATAGTTTTTAGTTTAATTTCTTTTTAAGAATAATTCATGGTTTTAATAAAATAATTGTTTCTAGATACTAAGTAGTTTTTTAAAATGATTTTTAATAGCATAATTCCTTTACTAGGTTTTTTAAATAGGATTAATAGAGTTTTCCTATTTTTTATTTGTTTAGAAAATTAATAGAATTTTAATAGTTAATTCTCTTTTTGGACTTAATTTGGGTTTAGGATTAAATAGAGATTAATTAGATCTTAATCATTTTTTTAGATGTTAATTAGGGTATTAGTTCATTTTAATTGGATTTAGTAGCCTTAATTAGGTTCAGAATAGTCTTAATTGTCATTTAGGCTTTAATTGCAGTTTTAAGTTTAGTTTAGTATTAATTGAGATTCTTAATTAGGGTTTAATCATGTTAATTAGATGTTAATCAAGTCCAAAATCGGTGGGCCAGATGTCCATTTTCTGGGGCCCAGGTCCAGTCCGCGCCAGGTGGCGATATAAAGCAGTCCCACGTGTGCTTTCCTCAGCTAGCCACTTCATTTCCACGTTTTCATCTCAAAAGCTGCCAACACATTCACTGCATGCTTCCGCAATCCGCCACCTCACCCTCACACGTGGCCTCACCTCCTCTTCCCCCTCCATGCAGTCACCCACGTGTCTCATCCTCCTTCACCCTCTCTCCCTCGCCGCCGGCCATGCAGCCGCCCCAGGGACAGCCACAACCGCCGCCGGAAAGTCACCGGTAACCGTTTCTCGCCGGAAACTTGCAAGTCAATGATGAAGGTTCATCTTCTTCATCCGTCATGTTCATCCAACCTTCACCGAAAAACGCAACCTCGCCGAAAACTTCACGCATATTCATTTTCTTCCCAGAAAACGATCCAAGAACCTTCATCGATCTGATGTTCGCGCGTGTTCAGAAATACCAGAAACACTCAAAGATCTTCATAGATCTTCGTCATCGTTCATCAATCGTTACCAGTTCGTCAGCGAACTTGTCCAGATCCATAGGTCTTCGATCATCATCATATTCTTCATCAGTTCGTTCACTTTTTGCAGAAATACACCTGTGCTCATCGCAGTTCATCCACTCAACACGCTTTTCAGAAGTTCATCAGAAATGATCAAGATCCACGAACATTCACGCCAAGTTCATAACCACCTCCGGTCAAACACATCCACGTTCATCAATTCATCATGAGATTCTCCTGAAATCCTCCGTAAGAACAAATCTTCATCAAACGTTTTCCAATTCCTTCATCGTGTTTATCTTGACTCCAGATTTTCCACAAACCTTCATGCATGTCCATCAACCACATGATTCTTCATCAAACCTTCAACAAAGTTCTCCGGATCTTCCTTGTTTCTTCAAGAACATTCACCAACTTCTTCAAGAAATCTTCATCAACGATTACCGGTCCTCAAGAATATCAAAGGACAAATGATTATTTCCGGAGATTTGCTTTTTTTTTTTGCTGTTGATCATTTGTTTGGTAGGTTGTAAAACGATTTGGATTTGAGAATTGATAGAGAGAGAGTTTGTGAGAGAGAAGAGGAAACGAGAGAGAGGGTGAGAAGAAGGTGACGGCGCAGTGAATGGAGTGGAAGTGGACTAGGTTTTTCAGAATGGGGAATGGGAGTGGGTACATGTCTTGATTTGGCATTGGGCCTCTAAGGCCCACTCTGATTGGCACCCTTCATTTTACTTTCTTCACCCCCTCCCTCGTTTGGTGAGGTCCCGTGGGCTGGGCCCATACTCTGATTGGCACCCTTCGTTTTACTTTCTTCACCCCCTCCCTCGTTTGGTGAGGTCCCGTGGGCTGGGCCCATACTGATGTATTGGCACCCTCCGTTTTTGTTTCTGAATCCCCCTCCCCGTTTTTGTGCATTTTTGCTGGGCTCTGGGCCCAGTTTCCTTGGTTTTTGCTGAAGCACATCCCCTGTAAATCAATGCACCCCCCCCCCCCTTACTCATTTTTGTTAATATTCTTGTATGACATTTAATTGTAATTTTTTAGAATAGTTTAATAATTCTAGAATATAATTAGCATATTGATTAGCATGTTAGGATTATAATTAGGATTTAATTTCCTTTAGAGAATGATTTTAGTTTAATGTGCTTAGACTATAATCTTTAGTATATTTTCTTTTAATAGAATAATTCCTAGAATAGGTTGTAATTAGCATAGTATGCTCTTTAGGGAATTTTAGATAATATTTCTCTTAGAGTTCTCTTTTATATTTTCTAGAATAGAAATTTAGCATTTATTCCTTTGTAAAGAATTTAGGAATTAGATATTTTTAGGGAATTCATAGATTTAATTCTTTAGAATATTTTCTAGTGAGAGTTATTTGCCGTATTTTTAGGAGTAGCGTTTATTTCCATTTGTTATTGGATTTCTCTCCTATTTTCGTTTCTCATCTGATTTTATCTTCGATTTTATTGTTGGCTGGCCGTGTGACACGATTCAATTGGAGAATGATTTTCGATATCATTTCTCTATCTTGTCTTTGACACGGATATCAATACGCTACCTCTTAGAGTTCGATTTCTTGTGTAAGTCGAACCATGATGGTCTAAGCGTTACATTGTTCTTGATTCGAGCGTCATCATCAAAGATCCAGAGAGGAGAAGATTGGAATGGAGCTTGCGCGCACGTCAGGAGCCCAGGAGCTGCTTCGTTCAACATCATCATCGTCTTCTTCAAGTCTTCAGGCAACCGTCGAGTGTTGTGAGATCGTTAGATACATAGGAAATGACAGTTGAGGAGTTTCTTCTCAATCGTCTAGGATGTCTAGTATGGTACCCTTTGGGTGACATGCGACGCATTCACTCCTACGTCTTAGGTTCTTGCGTGTGTGTCCCGAGTTCCTTCCCGTTTGGGCGTAGGCCTGCTTCCTCTTTGTTCTCACCCCCGTGCGATCGAACCCCTTTTCTCTCGCGTTCAGGCGATCGAAACCCCTTCTCTTGCCCCCGTGCAATCGAGACTCGTTCCCGAACTACGTAAGCTCTGATCTCTCATATCTGTTGAGAGTACGTAGGCACAACACTGATGTATTGGCAACCGACCTTCTCCGTAGCCCGTAGTCCGTCGAACTACGTTTGCTCTGATCTCTCGTACCAGATGAGAGTACGTAGGCATAGGATGCGACATCCTAGCGAGCTACCTCCCTTTTCCGCGTTCCCCGTTTAGCTGTAGTAGGCTGAACTACAGCTGCTCTGATTTTCTCTGATGAGAATATGTAGGCATAGGATGCGATATCCTAGCGAGCACACTAACAAGTAACCCCTTTGTTCTCTCGCTGTCGTGCGATCGAGACTTTCCCGCTGACGACTGATGTTTCCCTTTCTCTTGCCCGAGCGCAATTGAGACCAGACCGTAGTTCTAGTTCCCGTAGGTTCCCGTACCTCTAAAACCAACTTGATCTCTCACCCCCGTGTGACCGAGAACACCCTTGTCTAGCCGTAGTTAGCCTGAACTACGTCATGCTCTGATTTCTCTGACGAGAATACGTAGGCACAAGACGCGACGTCTTGGCGAGCAAAATTCCCCCGTAGTTTCCCGAACTACGTTGACTCTGATTTCTCATTCTCTGATGAGAATACGTAGGCATAAAGCGCGACGCTCTATCGAGTCAATTTCTTTTCGTTTAGATCTAGCAGCCGTAGATAGATTGTTTTTCACCCGTAGACAAACTAGCAAGCATGGATCCCGTCGAGTACGACGGACGTGAGGGGTGCTAATACCTTCCTCTTGTGTAACCGACTCCCGAACCCAGACAACGGTTGCGATGACCTTGTCTTATACCTTTTCGTCAGGTTTTTCCGATCGTTTCCTTTCCTGTTCCGAGGGATAAATAACGAAAGGTGGCGACTCTTCTATTTTGCCGGCACCTTATTTTCGCGGTAGCGACAGCTGGCGACTCTGCTGGGGACTTGATAGTTTCCTAGGGATCCAACGTCCCTTATGCGAGTCAGTTCGGGGATCCAACGTCCCCTGAGAGAGTCAATCCTAGCGCTTGTTTGCGTGTCTGTGGGTGTTTATTTTTGTGTTGTATATTACTGATGTATTTACATTTCCCGCATTATATTATTATCTGTTGCTATTGTGCTGTTGTAGGATGGGAGCTCTGATGAGTGAGAAGCCAGACCCAGGCTTGAGTGCACCTTAGAATTAGTTGTGGAAATTAGTGGGCGCGCACTTGCTTGGCAGGCGCTAGTGTCTCATGAAATCCACGCTCAAACGAGGTTCTCCCGGTTGACTTCTTTTTCAACCCTTTGGGTTGAGGGGGCTGTAGGTTTGGAGGATTGTCGACTCTGGGGAACGATCATTTGGAAGTTGGCTAAGTGAGGCCTCTTCAGGACATGATAATGCCACACCTTCTGGGTATCGTATCATCAGTCTTGAAAGTCTGTGACGCCGACGACCGCATAGGATGCCGAACTTGTGTCAGTTTAGGTCCATACCCGTGAGTGGGAGGGTTTTTGCAGGAAACTTCCAGCCTACCCGATATTTTGGTTTTCTCTCGTCAGAGCAGACTTATCCCGTCAGCAGCGCAGCAGTAATCAGAGCTTTGTGGGGGCTGTGATCCCGTGTTTGCTGCATCTTGCATTGCATTTGCATAAACATTCTTGCATCATATTGCATATCATTCTCCAGCTAGTCAGAGCTCTTATCCAGCCTTTGTTTTGCTTCAGAGGGTGATTCTTCGGTGTTTGGTCTGAGCAAGGGTTGATTGTTAGAAGACGACCAAGGGGTTGAAGCAGATTGAGCAGAATCAAGCAGTGAAGTCAGTTGAAAGTTGTTGGTTGCTATGTCAGATAGCAGCTTCCAGTTTGTTGATACCTTGTCAGGTTTCACTGTGACGTCCAATCCTTTGTATGGTTCTATGCCTGACGAAGATTTCCTGCAAGTGAACAACCTTATTGCAGCTCAGCATGTACAGCCTTCTGTTGAAGACCGAGGTCTACGTGAGCAGTTTGTTGTCCGAGGTGAACGTTCTCCTTCTGTTGATACCTCAGACTATCAGGGTGTTGTATTCCCTGTGCCAAATTCCCGAAGAGAGGTCCCGTTAGCAAAGGCTGAAGACCCATTAGCTCTCGTGTATGCTAAAAGGTTTCGTGCGTTGGATGAAAGATTCAAAGCCTTGAAAGGTAAAGATGCTGTTAACCCTAATGCTGCAGACATGTGTCTGGTTTCTGGCCTAGTGTTACCTCCGAAGTTCAGAGCGCCGAGGTTTGAAAAGTACAAAGGAGATAGTTGCCCGAAGTAACATTTGGTGATGTTCTGCCGAAGAATGACTTCATTTGTGCACAACGACAAACTGATGATTCACTGCTTTCAAGATAGTCTGACTGGGGCACCTCTGAGTTGGTATATGCAGTTAGAGAGTGATCAGATCCGATCATGGGTGGATTTAGCCAATGCTTTTCTAAAGCAATACGACTACAATCTTGATGTAGCTCCTGGTCGTATGCAGCTGCAAGAATTGTCTCAAGGGAACAATGAACCTTTCAGGAAGTATGTTCAGAGATGGAGAGAATTTGCTGCTAGAGTGCAACCACCGCTTCTAGACCGAGAGTTAAAAGGCATGTTCGTAAACTCCTTGCAGAGCCCGTACTTCGAAAGAATGCTTGGAGTTGCACCAAATTTCTCTGAATTGGTAAGGGCAGGAGAGCGCATCGAGTATGGTGTAAAGACTGGAAGAATCCAGAATGTTTCAGGCGGTCAGGCTAGTGAAACTGAATCTCTCTATAGTTGTCAAACTGAAGAAGGAGTTGTGGTCAATGCAATCATGAATGATGTTGGGTATCCTCGAGATGAATCGGTGAAATCTGTTGGTTCTCCGTCTTCTCAGCGGTCAGTATCTTATGTGTCTCGTTATTCTGGACAGACAATTGTGCCTAGGGCACCACATCGGGAACCTTATGTCGCTCCTCTTGCAAATCCATGAGCCCGCGGCCGAGGTTATCAGAATCAGCGTCAGAATCAGAACCGACCTCGTAACAACTTGGAATGAAGGAATGCTCCTTCCCATCCGGTGCCTGTGCCGTATAGCCAGATTCTGCCACATTTGATTCAGAATTCTTTGGTGGAGCCCAAAGCTCTTAAGCCCGTGCCAGAGCCTTACCCTCCTGGGTACAATCCCCATGCGCAGTGTGGATACCATGGTGGATCCCCGGGGCATTCAACTTAAGATTGCAAAGCTTTCCAGGCAAAAGTGCAACAGTTGATCGACAAAGGGTGCATTTCCTTTCCAGAAGGAGTTTTGGTTGTGCGTGACAACCTCTCAGCTGTCTGAGCTCGCAGATTCAGAGGGTTATTTGCAAGAAGTCAGTGGTCCAGACGGGCAGATGTCCTCAGCATTGGCGATCCTCGGACTTTTTACCATTTGCATTTGTAGTTTCTTTTCTGTTAGTTACTACTTGCTATTAAACATTGTTTGTTTCGAATGGTAATAGTGATAAAGTGACTATGCATTTTTCTGAATTAATCATGTCGCTATCGCTCATTTACTGCATTGCACTGACACTTGCATTTTATTTACTCCACTTTGTCACTATGATTAGTAAAGATTGGAGGGAGGATGACGAAACTGAATACTCATAACCGATGATCGTATGCTTTCAGATAAAACCTTGCCGATGACGTACAAGGCATTGTTTCAAATCCCCAAACACTGGAGATATAAGGAGTTAGTCCCTTGTTAACCACTTCGAGCTGAGAAGTAGGAGTTTCTTTCGGACTTTTAAACCCTCACATCTTAACCCGGGGCAGGGTAGTCGTCACTTAGCTTGACCGAGCGTTCAAGTCTTATGGAGGAGTGTTGTCTTTCGAGGACCAATCACGTCGTACTTTTCCCCAGAGGTCGTACCTCGTCAACCACAATGGTTAAACCTCACCAATCAGGAGTGAGACAGTTATAAACCTCTCGGATGAATCCAGACAGCCAGTGTCGCACGACTTGTTTCGAAAAAATAAGAGAAAAAAGAAAGCCCGCTAAGTAAAAAGAAAAGGAAAGCTGGAAAGCAAATACTTAGGCAAAAATCAGGGCATCCCGCTGGACTTCCAAAGAAAAATCGAAAAGAACTCTGAAGAGTCATCCCAGGCAAAAATTAGGGAATCAAAAGAATGAAAAAGAAAGGATATAAAGAGAAAAATCCTCGAACAAGGACAAAGTCGTGTAGATACAAGCACCGAAACGAAAAAGGGGTAACTGTCACTCCGAAACGCCTTGTGAATTCTTTAACCAGTTGTTCCCGCTATTCAACATACCTCTCGAAGAGGCGAGCGCTCGAGCCAAGTTAACTGAACTGTAGGATCGGAGATCATCACGTAGAAGGGGTGGGTACAAATCATAATTTGAGCCTAATATCCCTTGTTTCACGAACCGTGAACCCGACCACGATACAACCCTTAAAAGATCTAATTGAGGCCGAGTTTATTCTGAAAGCGCATTACGATAAGGTTGAGTAACCTGACTCCTACATGATTTGCTAATCATATCCTTGTTGTGTTTTTCACTGATCAAATCAGCACTACGTGTGAACTGTTGGTTCACTCGTCACTCACTATCATGACACGTAAATGAGTGACAGTACATTTTTTTCAAAATCCGCATGAACCCTGCATTAAAATTACCATTCGTGAATAAACAATTTTAACTGCAGCTCAGTAGTTGATATGAAGGAATGCCAACAGGGAATAGTCAGTCGTGACTGAATCGTAGCAGTCTGGATCAGAACGGTATGCTGTGAAGCCCTGTGAATTTGGGGCATTGACTTCCAACAAGTTTGGAATCAGTCAGTCTGAGGACAAGTCCCGAAGCATCGGTTGATTACGGGACAGTTTATTCAAGAAGCAGTTGATCAGAAGTGGACCTTCTCGAGACCCATTCAAGGGCAATCATCCAGAACTCCTGTGATTTGAGGGCAGATCCCTCCAGTGTTCAATCAGGGCAGGTTAAGTCGCTCAACGCTCGTTCAGGGGCAAGCTACTTCAGAGATATTGAAACCAACCATGCTGAGAGTGGGTTAACTGAGGATGAATCCTTCCGTTGTACAGATGTTGGGGCAAGCCATCTGAAGATTGTCTCGTTGCCAACTGCTTTCTGTTCAGAATGAATTTTCCCAAAAGTCGGATTGAGACAAGTTGAATTGCACTGGGGCAAGTTGTTCAAATGAGTTTGTTCACCCTAGCAAGAGTTGAGTGTCGGGGAATCGTGTCGTTACCCTACCAAAAACCTAAACCTTCTGAAGAAGTCTTGCTGTCATTGGATGGTTATCCAACAGCTTAACCTGTTACTTGGCAGAACCTTGTAACCAAATCGTTTTAAAGTCCAGTTCTCGTCTGGAAAACCGGAAATCAGTTCTCGTCTGAAATCCAAACCAGAAACCAGTTCCCGTCTGGTCACCTTTTCTGTAACCTATTGTTTAACCAGTTCTCGTCTGGACAACGCAGTTTTAAAGTCCAGTTCTCGTCTGGCAAACCAGAAATCAGTTCCCGTCTGATATCCAAAACCTAGAAGTCAGTTCTCGTCTGACAACTTAAACCATTTTGCTATCAGTTCTCGTCTGATAGTCCACCTTGAATGCTAGTTCTCGTCTAGTATGTCCCTTTCAAATCCACTTTTGTTGATAACCTATTCTCATCCCTAAACCAGAAAAAGCCTAAATATATTCGACACGATGATTCCTAGTGACTCGTATTTTGTCACATTCCCCGACACAAGGCTCGAGTGATCCCAGCTCCATGATTGGTATTCTGTATTCCCTGTGTTGATGTTGTTGAGTCAGGATTATTTTCTCAGCAGAGATGTACAGTTTGAGATCGTTTCCCCTGAGCAGTTTGAGATTGCAGCAAGTTGAGATGGCACTTATCCCTTATCAGAGTAGGGTCAAGATTATCCTCGGCAGGTTTGATTAGTATTCCCGGCAGAGTATGGCCATCCCAAGCATCGAATGTTGATTAGCCTGATGTGTTATCTTCACAAGTGGGTTGAGACTGAAGCTTTCCCTGACCGACAGATTTGGGTTTATTTCCCCAGTGGTGGGACTGATGCAGTGTTGCATCCCCACAGAGTCCAAGTTTGACTCCTTTCCCTCCGAGTCCAGGTCATTGACTCATTCCTCCAGCAGGGGTCGCCGTTGATTCCCTCACTGAGTAATCTCCAGACGGGTAGATTTTGATGTCAGACAGAGAAGAGTTATTGCTCAGCAGATTGCTGCGTACCCTATGAGGACTTAGGGTGTTCTAAAAAGGGCCGTTCAGGGTTGTTTTCCTCAATGAAGTGAGATTCAATTTCAGTGATCGATTGTTATCTTCCGCAGTCGCCAGAGGTGTGTCCTTGATAGGATCGGTACATCTCCAACAGAGTTGTAGAATAAGTAGCTAAAGATTGATATCCCCAGCAGTGTTGATATACAGGTATTCCTCATCAGACATGATAGTCCAGCAGGTGTTACCCAGAAGGGTCAGTCTCCGTAAGGCGTATGCAAGATTATCCACAGCAGATCATGATTGATATCCCCGATAGAGTGTAGCAGCATCTCCCCGCAGGGTCTGAATGCGGGACCAGGAGCATTGATATGTATCCCCAAGCAGAGAAGATTCTATCCCCCAACCAGATGTATCCTGAGGGATCACCATCTCCCCAGCTGAGTCAGGCGCCGAAGCGTGTGTTCATCCCCCAGCACCGGGTCACAAGTGCAGGTCTCGTAGAAGACTACTCGCAAGTGCAGCTTCCGAAGTTCCAGACTGAAGTCTCCAGGAGAATTGGAATTCCCCACAGAGTTGTACTCTCCCCGGCAGGTAGGAGCGATTCCAGCGTCTGGCTGCCTATCCCCAGCCGAGTTTGCAAACCCTCAAGAGAGACGAGTCCTTGGAAAGCGTTCAGGCCATGATTGGTGCTCCCTAGTAGAGTGTTGAGTAGCTGATGCTGTATTTCCCCACCGGAGTCATTTTCTCCCAGAAAGTTTTGCCGCGAAGGCTTTGCAGTTTATTTCTGCGATTGACATCGTTTTCCTCAGCAGTTGTGGTTCGTACACCCAGATGAGCAGGTTCAGGTTCTCGTAGAGCTTTATTCCCCTGCAGCAGTCAACTGAAGATCATTTCCCCAGGCGGAGTCCAATTGAGATTGGTGTGACTTCTTCTCCTTGACAGGAGGCTTCTCCCTTCAGCATTTATTTTGCTGACGGGGCCATAGCATTTTGCATGATTGCATAGCATTTATCCTAAACGCATAGCATTTCCACCGTGTGGAGCATTGCGCCATTGTCAAACGTATGCATATGAAACATGAGCTAGGTCGTTATCGTTCTTGTTGTGCAGGTGTTCCCCAGCAGGGTGTCCGCTCAGGATGATCCCTGAAATCTCATAAGAGTTGTGTGGCTCAAGATGATTCTTGAATTCCCCCAGAAAAGTCGCTCGCTCAAGATGATTCTTGAACTCCTCAGCAAAGTTGATTGCTTAAGATGATTCTTAAAATCCCCAGTGAATTCGCCAGAGTTGGTTGCTCAAATTGATGCTTAGAATTCCCAGCAGAGTTATTGGTTCAGGATGATTCTTGAAGTCCCCGACGGAGTTATTTGTTCAAGATGATTCTTGATTTCCTCAGCAGAGATGATTCAGTCAGAATGATTTCTGACTACCCCGAAGTAGAGTTACTTGATAGTTCTCCAGAATCCCCAGCGGAGATGCGTCATCCCCAGCAGGTTTTAAACATAGAAGTTGAACTTTCCTTGGAAGACTTGATGATTGAAGTCCAACAGTATTGACGAAATAGTTCTCTCAGCTGATGCGGAGTGCCTGGCGGTAAAAGATTGTATATCCTTATTTGGTTCATGATTGACCAAGAATTCTATTCCCGACCTACTGACGAAGTCCGGCTGACGCCCGAAAATGTCTTTGAATGCCCGATGGCATGAATAGCTTGATTGTTAAAAGTTCCTAATGACCTGACGAGTCCCGAGGAATTCTTCTGCTATGACACAGAACGCCTGACGGTATAATCAACCATGTATTTCCAGTTACCGCGTAACCGGTGATCCCTTGATGACTTGAGGACGAAGATCTACAGCAAAATCAGATGATCATCCTGACGGGGACTTAAAATCAGACTTTTCACCGGTTACCGTGTGACTGATTCCGCAGCAAGTCACCGTGCAACTGTTATGCTCAGTATCGAAGATGTTCCTACCAATCAGAGTATCGTTTACCCGTGCGGTTGGTTGATCGCCCGTTGCCGTGTAGCCAGTGATCCCTCGATGATTTGAGGACGCAATGATATCAGATAAATCAAAGAATCATCCTGACGGAGATTCAGATCAGTATTTCTCCAGCTAGTTGCCGTGCAGCTATTGTTTCAGCTTCCGAAGATTTGTTCCCACCCGAGTACTGTGTACTTGTGTAGTTGGCAAATTTCCGGGTTCATTTATATTCAACCGTCTTCTACCTTTGAATGATTGAAAGTCGTTCGCTCTTCAACCCTTCAGGTCCAAGCCGTTTGAATAGGGGCAGCTGTTGCACCCCAAACAACCCCTAGGCATTTTTGTTCCTTTGAATACTAAAACTCCTGTTAATTACTACGCAGTCCTCGAGATCGATACTTGGGATTTTTTCCCTTATTACTACAATCGGTAAAAATAGTACACTTTCTATTTTCCCGATCAAGTTTTTGGCGCCGTTGCCGGGGACTGCCAAATTAACATTGTTTTTAGGATCCAAAAGAAATTTTGTTGCTCTGGGACTAAATTTTTTAATTATTCACTGTATTTTCTCTGTGCTTAAAATATCTAACGTTTGTTTAACTGTGTATGCGAGGTCAGGACTCAGCTAAATGTTCTTTTGATACATAACCAGAGTGAGCATTGCACGAGAGACTGAGAAAAGCTAGAGTTGAAAGACTTGCAGGGTCAAGTTCAGGCTCCGGCGTTCTGTTGCTAGAAATAGAAGAAGTTATATCTGTGCACAGTGACTCAGAAGCAGAGAGAGAGAGAGACAACACCTGAAACTATTCAAATGGATTAGAATCCACCTCAGCCTGAAAGAATTTTGGGAGACTATGGAGGGGCCAATGCTCAACCAAACCGGATGACCATCGTGAATCAACTGGTGAATGTGGCACACTTTCAGCTACATCCTTCCACTATTCGTTAGTTGGAGAGCAAGCCTTTCGCAGGAAGAATCAATGAAGATGCAAACAAGCATCTACAGAGATTCCTAACGACTACCACATCTTTGAAGATAGAAGGCCATTCAGAAGAAGCCAAGAGACTGGTTATGTTTCCGTTCACACTGACTGATGATGCGGAAGAATGGTTCTACTCACTTCCAGCTAGGAGTATTACAACCTAGTAAGAGATGGAAATTGCGTTCCTTAACGAGTATTTCCCTGCTTTAGTGTTTATTCGAAAAAGATATGACATTGTCAACTTCACACAAAAAGAAGGGGAATTTTAGGGGATGCATATAAGCAGTTTAAGAGGTGTCTGACGGCATGTCCTACTCATAACATGGACGCCACCGAGCAGATATAGAATTTTGTGAATGGATTACGACTCAAAACAAAACAGCTTATTGACACAGCGGCCGGTGGCTCAACCAACTTCTCAATAGCCACTGGTATTAAAAGGATCATAGAAGCAATTACAGCCAACGAGCATCTTGAGTTGTATGATCACACTGTGAACCAACCGAAGGGTAAGATTTATTTGAAGCTGGTTGAGCAGGTCATTAAAATGGAGGACCAAATTACCGCTGAGGTAGAGAGAAGGTTAAAGAAGATAAATATTGGAACTCAGACAGTGGCCCAAGTTGAACCAGTTCAAGCACCAACTTGTGAAATATGCGGTGGACCGCACTTTACCGTGCATTGTGTGGCAACTCAAGAGCAGGTGGAACAGATTAATATGTTGAGGCAGAACAATCCTTATGCCAACACATATAATCCCGGTTGGAAAAATCACCCAAATTTCTCATGGAAATATCAGCAAGGAAATATGCAGAAGCCTGTTCAAGGCCAACAACCGTATCAACCTCAGCAGCAACAATATCAGCAGCCACCATACCAACCTCAATACCAACAACCGCAACAACAAGCCCTTAGTAAAGCCGATTGGGAGGTCGCTATTGAAAAGATGTTTGCCCAAAGCTCACAATTTCAAGAGGAAACAAGGAGCAATTTAAGGAAAACCGGTGCATCCATTAAAAATCTTGAAGTACAGATGAGTCAGATTGCTCAACAACTCGCGAGTTCGCAAGCGCCGGGTACACTTCCGAGTGCTACAGTGCCAAATCCTAAAGATCACCACCAAGTTAAGGCGGTATTAACAAGAAGTGGTAAATCCAAGGAAATGGAGGAAAAGGAAGTTGAGCTAGATGATCATATGATTGAAGTGGAACTAGAAATAAAAGAAAATGATGTTGTTGAAGACAAAGTGGTAACACCAGCACCGGTGACTAAAGAAAAAGTTGTAGAACCAAAACCGGTGATCAAGCTACCTTATCCATCAAGAAATAAAAAGAAGGGACAACAGGAGAAGAATTTCGAGAAGTTCCTTGAATTGTTTAAAAATTTAGAGCTGAACATTTCGTTGTTGGAGGCACTAGAAAAAATGCCCACCTATGCTAAATTCATGAAGGACATCATTGCTAAGAAGCGGACTAGTGAGTTCGAACCTGATATTCTAACTGAAACTTGTAGTGCTATTTTTCAGGGTCTGAAGATTTCGGTGAAGAAGAAAGACAGTGGAGTTGTTACTATTCCATGCACTATTGGTGATAGGTCATTTAAGAGAGCTTTAATCAATTTGGGAGCAAGTATTAGTCTCATGCCATTATCCATTTACAAAAAGTTGGGTATTGGTGCAGGTTCAAGACACTCGGATGACTCTCCAATTTGCGGATCATTCGGTTAAGCGGCCTTATGGAGTGGTTCAAGATGTTCTGGTTAAGGTAGATAAATTTGTGTTTCCGGTTGATTTTGTGATACTTGAGATGCCGGAAGATGAAGAAATTCCTTTAATTTTGGGCCGGCCATTCTTGGAAACCGGGAGAGTCATGATAGATATGGAAGGTGGTACCCTTACCTTGAAGGTTTATGACGAGGAGTTAAAAATTGATGTTTGGAATACCATGAAGCATAAACAGGATTTTGGCACGAGTAGTAACATACAAGTGCTAGAACAAGTTGTAGAGAGTGAACATTTGGAGAGTGTGACCCAACTGCCCCTTGAGAGAGTGTTAAGCGTGTCAATTTTTAAAGAAGATAAAGAAGTGGATGATAATGACATGGAAGTGGTTGAAATGTTGGAGACTCAACAATTTCAAAGAGGATCCCGACCACGCCGATGGGAAGACTTAAGCCAACCTATAGAGTTGGAAGGAAATGAAGAAAAGCCTAAAGGTTCAGAATTGAAACAACTGCCTGAGAATCTCAAATATGTATTTCTCGACACTGAAGAAAAATGTCCCGCCATTATTAGCTCTAGTTTGAAAAGTGTCCAAGAGGAAAAGTTGATTGGAGTTTTAAAAATATTTAAGAGTGCTATCGGGTGGAAAATCAAAGATCTCAAGGGTATAAGTCCTACAGTTTGCATGCACAAAATTCTTATGGAAGAAGATCACAAACCGGTCGTGCAGCCCCAAAGGAGACTGAACCCCGTTATGAAGGAGGTAGCAAGAAAGGAAGTCGTGAAGTTGTTGGATGCGGGACTTATCTATCCTATATCAGACAGTTCATGGGTGAGCCCTGTGCACGTGGTGCCCAAGAAAGGAGATACAACTGTGGTGACCAATGAAAAGAATGAATTGATTCCTACGCGTACGGTCACTGGTTGGAGGGTGTGTATTGATTATAGGAGACTTAATTTAGCCACGAGAAAAGATCACTTTCCGCTGCCATTCATTGACCAGATGTTAGAGAGATTAGCTGGGCATGACTACTATTGTTTTCTGGATGGGTACTCCGGTTACAACCAAATTGCGGTTGCGCCGGAGGATCAAGAGAAGACGGATTTCACATGCCCGTATGGGATTTTTGCTTACAGGAGGATGCCATTCGGGTTATGTAATGCCCCAGCGACATTTCAAAGATGCATGACTTCTATTTTTGCTGATATGCTTGAGAAGCATATGGAAGTCTTCATGGATGACTTTTCTGTTTTTGGTTCATCGTTTGATAATTGTTTGACTAACCTTTCACTTGTTTTGCAGAGATGTCATGAAAGTAACTTGATCCTAAATTGGGAGAAATGCCATTTTATGGTACGAGAGGGCATTGTCCTTTGTCACAAAATCTCACACAAGGGGATCGAAGTCGATCAAGCAAAAGTGGAGGTGATATCTAAGTTACCACCACCTGTGAACGAGAAAGGTATTCGAAGTTTCTTAGGCCACGCGGGTTTCTACCGTAGGTTTATAAGAGATTTCTCCAAGATAGCTAAACCATTGACTTCTTTGTTAGTCAAGGACAAAGTGTTTGTGTTCAATGAGGAGTGTGCTGACGCATTCGAAAACCTGAAAAATAAGTTAGTGTCAGCACCGATTGTGATTTCCCCTGATTGGTCTCTACTGTTTAAGATCATGTGTGAATCCAGTGACATCGTCGTGGGGGCTGTGTTGGGGCAGCGGAGAGAGATGTTGTTGCATGTTATTTACTATGCTAGTCACGTTTTGAACCCTGCACAGATTAATTACGCAACTACCGAGAAGGAGTTGTTAGCTGTGGTGTATGCCTTTGACAAATTTAGGCAATATCTGTTGGGTTCCAAAGTGATTGTTTATACTGACCTATTGCACCCCAAAATTTGACCAACTACCTATCGCAATTTGGCTCATGTTTCGACTCATTTCATTTTGCATTTGCATACCACTTACATCGCATTTTTTCCAGTCAGATTGACTTTATCGGGATTACAGCCCTCTGATCGCGCTTCAGGCATTTCAGGCCAATACGAGGACGTATTTTAAGAGTTGGCGCTCGTCCCGGTGTTTTCAGCTCTCGCTGTTGTTTTTGAGGACATCTCGGTGTCCGGGTTTTTACCGTTTATTTCGATATATTCGCTAATCGATTTAATCGGCTTCCTCGCTTCTTTTAGATTTTTCCCTTATTTTCTAGATTTTTTTATGGATTTAATTGATTTTTCTAGGTATTAGATAGATTTTTTTAATAGCTTTAATAGATATTAAATGTTTTTAAATAGTTTTTAGTTTAATTTCTTTTTAAGAATAATTCATGGTTTTAATAAAATAATTGTTTCTAGATACTAAGTAGTTTTTTAAAATGATTTTTAATAGCATAATTCCTTTACTAGGTTTTTTAAATAGGATTAATAGAGTTTTCCTATTTTTTATTTGTTTAGAAAATTAATAGAATTTTAATAGTTAATTCTCTTTTTGGACTTAATTTGGGTTTAGGATTAAATAGAGATTAATTAGATCTTAATCATTTTTTTAGATGTTAATTAGGGTATTAGTTCATTTTAATTGGATTTAGTAGCCTTAATTAGGTTCAGAATAGTCTTAATTGTCATTTAGGCTTTAATTGCAGTTTTAAGTTTAGTTTAGTATTAATTGAGATTCTTAATTAGGGTTTAATCATGTTAATTAGATGTTAATCAAGTCCAAAATCGGTGGGCCAGATGTCCATTTTCTGGGCCCAGGTCCAGTCCGCGCCAAGTGGCGATATAAAGCAGTCCCACGTGTGCTTTCCTCAGCTAGCCACTTCATTTCCACGTTTTCATCTCAGAAGCTGCCAACACATTCACTGAATGCTTCCGCAATCCGCCACCTCACCCCCACACGTGGCCTCACCTCCTCTTCCCCCTCCATGCAGTCACCCACGTGTCTCATCCTCCTTCACCCTCTCTCCCTTGCCGCCGGCCATGCAGTCGTCGTAGGGACAGCCACAACCGCCGCCAGAAAGTCACCGGTAACCGTTTCTCACCGGAAACTTGCAAGTCAATGATGAAGGTTCATCTTCTTCATCCGTCATGTTCATCCAAACTTCACCGAAAAACGCAACCTCGCCGGAAACTTCACGCATATTCATCTTCTTCCCAGAAAACGATCCAAGAACCTTCATCGATCTGATGTTCGCGCGTGTTCAGAAATACCAGAAACACTCAAAGATCTTCATAGGTCTTCGTCATCGTTCATCAATCGTTACCAGTTCGTCAGCGAACTTGTCCAGATCCATAGGTCTTCGATCATCATCATATTCTTCATCAGTTCGTTCACTTTTTCCAGAAATACACCTGTGTTCATCGCAGTTCATCCATTCAACACGCTTTTCAGAAGTTCATCAGAAATGATCAAGATCCACAAACATTCACGCCAAGTTCATAACCACCTCCGGTCAAACACATCCACGTTCATCAATTCATCATGAGATTCTCCAAAAATCCTCCATAAGAACAAATCTTCATCAAACGTTTTCCAATTCCTTCATCGTGTTTATCTTGACTCCAGATTTTCCACAAACCTTCATGCATGTCCATCAACCACATGATTCTTCATCAAACCTTCAACAAAGTTCTCCAGATCTTCCTTGTTTCTTCAAGAACATTCACCAACTTCTTCAAGAAATCTTCATCAACGATTACCGGTCCTCAAGAATATCAAAGGACAAATGATTATTTCCGGAGATTTGCTTTTTTTTGTTGTTGATCATTTGTTTGGTAGGTTGTAAAACGATTTGGATTTGAGAATTGATAGAGAGAGAGTTTGTGAGAGATAAGAGGAAACGAGAGAGAGGGTGAGAAGAAGGTGACGGCGCAGTGAATGGAGTGGAAGTGGACTAGGTTTTTCAGAATGGGGAATGAGAGTGGGTACGTGTCTTGATTTGGCATTGGGCCTCTAAGGCCCACTCTGATTGGCACCCTTCGTTTTACTTTCTTCACCCCCTCCCTCGTTTGGTGAGGTCCTGTGGGCTGGGCCCATACTCTGATTGGCACCCTTCGTTTTACTTTCTTCACCCCCTCCCTCGTTTGGTGAGGTCCCGTGGGCTGGGCCCATACTGATGTATTGGCACCCTCCATTTTTGTTTCTGAACCCCCCTCCTCGTATTTGTGCATTTTTGCTGGGCTCTGGGCCCAGTTTCCTTGGTTTTTGCTGAAGCACATCCCCTGTAAATCAATGCACCCACCCCCCTGTACTCATTTTTGTTAATATTCTTGTATGACATTTAATTGTAATTTTTTAGAATAGTTTAATAATTCTAGAATATAATTAGCATATTGATTAGCATGTTAGGATTATAATTAGGATTTAATTTCCTTTAGAGAATGGTTTTAGTTTAATGTGCTTAGACTATAATCTTTAGTATATTTTATTTTAATAGAATAATTCCTAGTATAGGTTGTAATTAGCATAGTATGCTTTTTAGGGAAATTTAGATAATATTTCTCTTAGAGTTCTCTTTTATATTTTCTAGAATAGAAATTTAGCATTTATTCCTTTGTAAAGAATTTAGGAATTAGATATTTTTAGGGAATTCATAGATTTAATTCTTTAGAATATTTTCTAGTGAGAGTTAATTGCCATATTTTTAGGAGTAGCGTTTATTTCCATTTGTTATTGGATTTCTCTCCTATTTTCGTTTCTCATCTGATTTTATCTTTGATTTTATTGTTGGTTGTCCGTGTGACACCATTCAATTGGAGAATGATTTTCGATATCATTTCTCTATCTTGTCTTTGACACGGATATCAATACGCTACCTCTTAGAGTTCAATTTCTCGTGTAAGTCGAACCATGACGGTCTAAGCGTTACATTGTTCTTGATTCGAGCGTCATCATCAAAGATCCAGAGAGGAGAAGATTGGAATGGAGCTTGCACGCACGTCAGGAGCCCATGAGCTGCTTCGTTCAACATCATCATCGTCTTCTTCAAGTCTTCAGGCAACCGTCGAGTGTTGTGAGATCGTTAGATACATAGGAAATGACAGTTGAGGAGTTTCTTCTCAATCGTCTAGGATGTCTAGTATGGTACCCTTTGGGTGACATGCGACGCATTCACTCCTACGTCTTAGGTTCTTGCGTGTATGTCCCGAGTTCCTTCCCGTTTGGGCGTAGGCCTGCTTCCTCTTTGTTCTCGCCCCCGTGCGATCGAACCCCTTTTCTCTCGCGTTCAGGCGATCGAAACCTCTTTTCTTGCCCCCGTGCAATCGAGACTCGTTCCCGAACTACGTAAGCTCTGATCTCTCATATCTGTTGAGAGTATGTAGGCACAATACTGATGTATTGGCAACCGACCTTCCCCGTAGCCCGTAGTCCGTCGAACTACGTTTGCTCTGATCTCTCGTACCAGACGAGAGTACGTAGGTATAGGATGCGACATCCTAGCGAGCTACCTCCCTTTTCCCCGTTCCCCGTTTAGCTGTAGTAGGCTGAACTACAGCTGCTCTGATTTTCTCTGATGAGAATATGTAGGCATAGGATGCGATATCCTAGCGAGCACACTAACAAGTAACCCCTTTGTTCTCTCGCTGCCGTGCGATCGAGACTTTCCCGCTGACGACTGATGTTTCCCTTTCTCTTGCCCGAGCGCAATTGAGACCAGAGCGTAGTTCTAGTTCCCGTAGGTTCCCGTACCTCTAAAACCAACTTGATCTATCACCCCCGTGTGACCGAGAACACCCCTTTCTAGCCGTAGTTAGCCTGAACTACGTCATGCTCTGATTTCTCTGACGAGAATACGTAGGCACAAGACGCGACGTCTTGGCGAGCAAAATTCCCCCGTAGTTTCCCGAACTACGTTGACTCTGATTTCTCATTCTTTGATGAGAATACGTAGGCATAGAGCGCGATGCTCTATCGATTCAATTTCTTTCCGTTTAGATCTAGCAGCCGTAGATAGATTGTTTTTCACCCGTAGACAAACCAGCAAGCGTGGATCCCGTCGAGTACGATGGACGTGAGGGGTGCTAATACCTTCCCCTTGCGTAACCGACTCCGAAACCCAGACAACGGTTGCGATGACCTTGTCTTATACCTTTTCGTCAGGTTTTTCCGATCGTTTCCTTTCCCGTTCTGAGGGATAAATAACGAAAGGTGGCGACTCTTCTGTTTTGCCGGCACCTTATTTTCGCTATAGCGACATGACCATGCTGCCTTAAAATATCTTTTTGCTAAGCAGGAATCAAAGCCCAGGCTCCTGAGATGGATCATATTTCTCCAAGAGTTCGATGTGGAGATTCGTGATAAGAGAGGGTGTGAAAACACTGTAGCTGATCACCTCTCGCGGATGTCTCCGATTGAAGAAAACGAGGACAAGCGCTCGATAAAGAATGAGTTTGCTGATGAACACATCCTAGTTATTAATGGTGTTTCGTGGTTTGCTGATTACCCAAATTATTTGGTCGGGGGTATAATACCTGACGACTTTGATTCTAACAAGAAAAAAAAGTTTGTTCATGACTGTAGGTTTTACTTATGGGATGACCCGTTTCTTTATAAAAGAGGGGTGGATGGACTAGTCAGAATATGTGTTCCGGAAAATGAGCAGAGGAAGGTGCTCGAAGCATGTCATAATTCAGATTATGGAGGGAATTTCAGTGGTGACCGCACCGCGGCCAAAGTCCTCCAATCGGGGTTATATTGGCCGTCTGTGTTCAAGGATGCCCAAGACGTAGTGAAGGAATGCGACAAATGTCAACGGAATGGAAATATATCCAAAATAAACCAGATGCCGCAAAATTCCATGTTGGAAATAGAATTGTTTGATGTTTGGGGGATTGACTTTATGGGGTCATTCCCACCATCCTTTGGAAAAAACTATATACTGGTGGCAGTTAACTATGTTTCGAAGTGGTGGTAGGAGCAGTAGCACTACCAACTAATGATGCGAAGGTAGTGGTCAGGTTCCTGAAGGAGAACATATTTTCTCGGTTTGGAGTACCGAGGGCTCTTATAAGTGATGAAGGAACTCACTTCCTGAATCATCTCATGGAAAGATTACTCCTTAAGTATAATGTGAAGCACAAAATAGCTACCCCATACCATCCTCAAACCAATGGGCAAGTTGAGGTGTCGAATAGACAACTCAAACAAATACTAGAGAAGACAGTGCGTGCCTCCCGTAAGGATTAGGCAGTAAAGCTGGATGACGCTCTTTGGACGTACCGCACTGCGTACAAAACACCCATCAGTATGTCCCATTACCAACTAGTCTATGGTAAAGCTTGCCATCTGCCTCTAGAGTTGGAACACAAGGCGTTATGGGTATCAAAAATCCTCAACTTAGACCTCACCAAAGCAGGAGAGTCTAGAACTCTCCAACTCCATGAGCTAGAGGAATTCCGGAATCGGGCGTATGAGAATGCCAAAATTACAAAGATCAAACAAAGAAATGGCATGATCGAAGAATTCAGCAGAAGGAATTTTGGGAAGGACAACTAGTGCTGTTGTACAACTCCCGCCTGAAACTCTTTCTGGGAAAGCTTAAATCAAAATGTTCAGGACCGTTTATCGTACATAAGGTGTTTCCGCATGGAGCAATAGAGCTGAAAAATCAAGCAAACGGAGACATTTTTAAATTCAACGGTCAGCGATTGAAACCTTACTACGAGGGGCAGCAGAAGGATCAGAATGATGTCGTTCATCTTGCAGGATAAGATGAAGGACCGTCGAGCCATGCGATGTAAAACGAAGCGCTTCGTGGGAGGCAACCCACGCATTGTATACTAACTTTTTAATTTTATTTCTTGTTTTGACAGGTTTTGGTTGACTCGCAGTTCATCGATGAAGGAAGGTTGTCGGAAACCAGAAGAGGGCGGAAAATTTGAAAAATCAGTACCCTGACACGGGTGACCGTGTTGCACAACACGGGCCGTGTCAGGCAGAAACAAAAACTAGGCCAAAATGTATGATTTCAGTGGCGTGACACAGGTGCCCGTGTCGTGTGACACAGCCCGTGTCATAGAGATCAGTGCAACTAAAATTAATTAAGCTACAAGGGGTGCAACACGGGTGCCCGTGTTGCAAGGCGCGCAGTGCAAAATGGATTTTTACCCGTGTGAGGCCCACCTCTTTACATTCCATTTATCTCTCATAACCCATCATTTACCTCATTTTACCTTATCACTTTCATCTCCTACCTTCTTCCCCCTCACAAAACCTAAAACCCCATTGCCTCTTCTCCACAAAAGCTTCAATTTCCACAACACCCACTCATCAAAAGCACTTCCTCTCTTCACAAAAAACGTTCCCCTCATCCTTGTGGTCAATTCTACGGTGACGTTTTTCTCTAACGGTAACTTCAAATTTTCTATGTTTCTTTTTTTTTGTAGGATAAAGCATGCCGCCTCGTAGAGACACCGGTAAAGTTGTGGCCGAAACTTCGCGCCCTAGAAAAAGAGCACATCGCATGGCGAATCCTCATAACATACTGTTTGAAGAGCCGTCACACCAGAGGAAGTATTCAAGCATGGTAAAATTTAAGATCATTCCGACCAGGTATATCTGCAACAATACCCTTGATAATTTAGGGCTGAGAATAGAAGTACATAGAATGTTTCACATTCTCGGTATGTTGGAATTTATGCAATTCGAAGCGCCGACTTATGAGCGCATAACTCTTGAATTTTTGAGTACTTTAGAATTTCAGCTCAAGCATCGATGGACAGGTACGAAGGAGGAATACTATGGTACGCTGAAATCTCATCTGTTCGATACCGATCACAGTCTGACAGTAGCGGAATTGGGAGATATTCTGAAGCTCCCCAGTTTTGGACCCGGAGCACCTCCGGGTAATTTTAGTGCAGGTGACTTTTAGAAGGCCATTACAGGTAAAACTGATTATGTCGCGAAAGCGGCAAAAGCCTCTTGCATTCATAACCCGTGTTTCAGGTATGCGCAAAAAGGGCTGGCTGTCGCACCTCGAAAAATCATTCGAACATACGACCAACGCGCGAAAGGCGCGGAAATGTGGTTCGACAGAGTCGCCACCGAACTTTATTTTTCCCGAATAAACGGGAGAGGAAAATATCGAGAAAACCTCCTAAAAATGAAAGGATAGGAACAGGGCTGTCGCAACCAAGTTCCGGGTTCAGGAGTCGGTTACGCGAGGGGAAGGTATTAGCACCCCTCACGTCCGTCGTACTCGACGGGAACCACTTAAGGTATTTTGTGGAGAGTGTTGTCTAGGTTTACTGGTTTTCTTCTCGTTGATAAAGGTAGAATTGGTAGGATAAAATGTTAAAGACGCTAAGGAGAGATGGGTGATTAGAAGATGGGGTGCTCGCCGAGGATTGGGGCCCTTGTGCCTACGTATGCTCATTCGGACAAGAATGAGAAATCAGAGCGTCGTAGTTCGACTACAGGGAAAGGATGGGGGATGGACGAAATAATGGAGGAAGATAGAAGTGTGGTATAGGGGAGAAAACGGGAAATGTGCTCGCCAAGATCATCGCAATCTTGTGCCTACGTATCTTACATTCAGACGAGAATGAAGAATCAGAGCGATCGTAGTTCGTGGTGACAACCACGAAAAAAGTGAGGTTGAATAGGTTGGAAGTTGAGTTTGAGACGAAAGGGTGATTGACAAGCAACCCAAGAGCGCGTCTCAAGAGCTTGTCACTCAAGAATTCAAGGAATGCGAGATTCCAAGAACTCAGTTCTTTCGGAAATTGACTGAATAAATTGAAGATAAAGAGTTGGATGTTTTGAAATTGAAAGAATGAACTAATAACAACTCAAGGGCGCGCCTCGGGAGTTACTCATTCGAATATCCAAAGAATGCTAGATTCTGAGAATATCCCTCTTTCGTAAGTTTTAAAAATGTTTGTGGAAGGATCGAATCGAAGAACGGCATGCGGGGCCAAAGGAAGTTGACCTGAAGACGGCTCGACGACGTGTCGAAGATTTTGTTTGAAAATGGAACCGACTTGACGACGTGTCGAGGGTTGTGAGAAATGATATTAGTCCCTGAGGGTACCCCTAATATCAAAAACCACGAGGAGTTGTGAAAGAAATGGGTTGCGAATGCGGACGAGCATTCAGCTTAGGAGAATGTTTAAAAATGATTGAATCTGAAAGAGTCGAAAGGTTGAGTGAATAACAACTCAAGAGCGTGCCTCGAGAATTATTCACTTGAAGACACAAGGAATGCTAGATTTCAAGTGCCTCTTTAGTTCGAAGTTTGATTGAGAAGAAATATTTTAAAAATGATTTGAGGCGAAATGGGGTGTGAAAATAATTTGTGAATGTATGAGAAGTGAGAACGCGAGATTGAGTTTGAAAATATCGATTATTTAATAAATGAGACGTCGGCCCCACAACTAAATAATCGGGGTATTACCGAAATGCTAGATTCCAATAACACCATTTTTATTTGAAAAAATATTTGGATGAACAGCGGAAATATCACACAGAATGCTAGATTCCTATGATGTTTCTTTTGTTTAAAAGGAAAATAGAATGAGAAATCGAATAATGCACTATTTAAGGTGTACACCCCAACAATGATTATCCCAAAAATCCAAGAAGTGCTAGACTTCAAGGATTTATTTTCTCATGATTTAATTTTCAGAAATTATTTTAATAATTAAAAAAATAAATTTAAATAAAAAAAATAGAAAAAACTATTAATTTTAAAAATAAATTTGAGAAAAAAAATATTTTAGTGCAATGAGTTTAAATAAAACTAAGAAGATACTAGTTAAAAAAAAAGAGTTTGAAGACATATTCTACTAAATAAAGATAAAAAAACGTTTTAAAAATTGGTTTGAAAATATATTATAATATTCTAAGTATAAAATAATAAAAAAAAAATAATAATAATAAATCAGGGGGGGTGCAGCAGTATTTACGGGGTGTATCCAGAAAAATCAATTGGGTTTGGCCCAACATAAAAAACTAACATAAAAGGGGGGGTGCATGATGAACTGGGGGATGGACCTTGAGCTCACACGGTTGGGCTTAGCTTGA
Organism: Lathyrus sativus; assembly: GCA_963859935.3. NCBI lineage: Eukaryota > Viridiplantae > Streptophyta > Magnoliopsida > Fabales > Fabaceae > Lathyrus > Lathyrus sativus. The sequence continues at coordinate 43,146,128 of OZ012739.1, forward strand.
AGGCCCAACAAGACTCAATAGTCTGCAGGGGGTGTGTAACGATTGGGCTGAGAGGCCCACTAACCAAGGGTCTGCTAACTCCCTCTTCTCCATTTGCTTTGGAAGAAGAACAAACCCTAGCCGCCGCCGTGTTCAACCTCTCGCCTCCCTCCGTTTTCATTCTTCCTCTTCCAATCTCAACCTTCCGTTTTTTTTCATATTTCTTTCCCTTAAAACCAAAACCAAACTTTTCTCTCCCAAATCATCTTCATCTTCCTCAACCCGAATCAAACCATAATGATGAAATCAAAACAGAACTCTGGTTTCCATTTAGCGTTATAATCGATTGAAGTTGACGGAGGGTTTCGTCGGGATTCGGAGTTGGGAGTTGTTGAAAGTTGAGGCGGAGGATGGATCTCTGGGGAAAAACAATCGAAGGTTCTCGAAGATCCTGATGAAGAAGATGGCTGGGAATCTGAAGGTGTCTTACTCACGACGATGATGAATGGGAGGTTTATTAATGGTGTTTCGTAGATGATGAAGACGAAGGTAGGTCTAGGTTTGGGTTAATTTCTGGAGAAACGGATGAGGATGTGATGAATGTAAATCTGGAGGTGGTTTTGGTTGAAGGCTCGTTGATTTTACACGATGGTGGTGAAGATTATAGATATAGGGAAAAAATGGCGAATCGGAAGTCTGTTTGAGATTTGTGTTTGTAGATCCGAGTTGCATGTGCAGATGGATCTGAAAGCGGTGTTGAGATGATCGTTTTGTGTGTTGTGTTTGTGAGATTTGAAGGTGTGAATATCATAGATCTGGACGAAGATTGTTTTTGCATGGCAGTTTGAATCTTGATCTGAAGATTTTATTGTTGGTGTCTGTGGATCTGGGTTCGAAGTTTGAATTGGATGAATATGTTTGAATGTTTGTGAAGTTTTTTCGGAAAAAATGTATGAAGATATGAAGGTTGTTGATGGAATCTGGAAAATTACTGTTGGTTTGATGAAATTAATATGAATGCGGATGAATTTCTGGAAAACGAGTTTGAAGATAGTATGAACATGATGAAGGTTTGAAAGTTTCTGGGAAAGTGATATGAACGATGATATGAACATGATAAGTTTTCTGGTGATGTTCATGAATTTACCGGCGAGTGTTTCCGGCGAGTTTGATCTGCGGTGATTTGTCCGGTGAGGCGGCAAAGTGTTTGCATGGGATGGTGAGGTGGCGGCCGCTAGGGTTAGGGTTAGGGTTTGGAAAGGTGAGGTGGCGGCTGGTTTCAGTGTTGGGAGATGTATCATTAATGCAGCCAACCACCAGGCTTTATAGCCTGCTGACAAGTGGCACAGAAAAAAAACCTAATGGGCCTAGATAGCAACTAGTGGACTGAAAAAACTTAAAGCTGTTAAAAAAGAAAAAAACAAAAAGATATAATTAAAACTAACGTAACTAAATAAATAATAACATTTAAAAACTTAAAACAAAAACCTAATTAATACTAACTAGCAAAATCTATATAAAACCTAATTAAACTAAACTAAATCTGAATGAATAAAAAAGAATAATTAATTACTAATAATCTAGTAATAAAAATAATAAATAAGTAAATAAAACTAATATTTTCAAATACTCTAATTAATTCTAAAATCCTAATAAATACTAACAATAATCTAAATGACTAAATAACAAATAAGAAACTACTACTAATCCAATTAATAATAAATAAATAAATAAATAAAAACTCTAACAACTATATCAAAGAAGCTTATTAAAAAACCAAAAAACTTAGTGAACTATATTTTTTATAAAAAAACAAATAATGTTCTACTCTTAATTAAATAACAAATAAAAGAAAATTTTATGTTAAATCTAATAGAAAAAGTATCTACCTAAAAAAAAAGTAAAAGTTATCCCAATAAACAAATCTATATCTAATAGAAATAAATAAGTGATAAAAAGACAAAAGGGGAATATTAAAAAAAAAGAATGAAAATGGAAGTAAAATGACCAAAATGCCCCCCTTAGGCCACGTGTCACACTTTTATTGGATAGACTGGATAAAAATTTCAAAAATGCCCAATTTCAGGTGGACACGTGTCTAAACGGCAAAAAACAAAAAACGCGAAAATAAATACAAAAAGGGTAGGACAAATTTAGGGTATGACAGATGCCCCTATCTAATCGACTTAAACCTAGGAGAATGAACTGCATTGGCGTTCACATTCCTGAGGTAGAAGTCTATTAGATATAAAAAGACCCTGAATTTGTCCGAAAGAAAGAGAGATGCTCGAGAGTTGAAAATGCCGATAAATGTAAACCTCTGAGTAAACTGTAAATAACTGGCAAAATGTCGTCATCACCAAAAGGGATGAGGGAATGAAACACACACTGCCACCACCACCAAAAGGATGGCAAAGCAAAACACAATCAAAATATCGCGCAATCTGACATCGACGAAATGTCAAACCCACCACCAAAAGGACGATGGAGCGAAAACACAAACAAAACACCGCACAATCTGATATCGACGAAATACCAGACCTACCACCAAAAGGATGGTAGAGCGAAAACACAAACAAAATATCGCGCAATCTGATATCGACGAAATACCAGACCTACCACCAAAAGGATGGTAGAGCGAAAACATAAACAAAACATCGCACAATCTGACATCGACGAAATGCCAGACCTACCACCAAAAGGATGGTAGAGTGAAACCATAAACAAAACATCGCACAATATGATATCGACGAAATACCAGACCTACCACCAAAAGGATGGTAGAGCGAAAACACAAACAAAACATCGCACAATCTGATATCGACGAAATACCAGACCTACAACCAAAAGGATGGTAGAGGGAAAACACAAACAAAATATCGCACAATCTGACATCGACGAAATACCAGACCTACCACCAAAAGGATGGTAGAGCGAAAACACAAACAAAACATCGCACAATCTGATATCGACGAAATACCAGACCTACCACCAAAAGGATGGTAGAGCGAAAACACAAACAAAATATCGCACAATCTGACATCGACGAAATGCCAGACCCACCACCAAAAGGATGATGGAGCGAAACATAAACAAAACATCGCGTAATCTGACATCGACGAAATGCCAGACCCACCACCAAAAGGATGGTAGAGCGAAAACACAAACAAAACATCGCACAATCTGACATCGACGAAATGCCAGACCCACCACCAAAAGGATGATGGAGCGAAACACAAATAAAACATCGCGTAATCTGACATCGACGAAATGCCAGACCTACCACCAAAAGGATGGTAGAGCGAAAACACAAACAAAATATCGCACAATCTGACATCGACGAAATGCCAGACCCACCACCAAAAGGATGATGGAGCGAAAACACAAACAAAATATCGCACCATCTGACATCGACGAAATGCCAGACCCACCACCAAAAGGATGATGGAGCAAAAACATAAAAGAAATATCGCACAATCTGATATCGACGAAATACCAGACCTACCAACAAAAGGATGGTAGAGCGAAAACATAAACAAAACATCGCGCAATCTGACATCGACGAAATGCCAGACCTACCAACAAAAGGATGGTAGAGCGAAAACACAAACAAAACACCGCGCAATCTGACATCGACGAAATGCCAGACCTACCAACAAAAGGATGGTAGAGCGAAAACATAAACAAAACATCGCGCAATCTGACATCGACGAAATACCAGACCCACCACCAAAAGGATGACGGAGCGAAAACACAAACAAAACATCGCACAATCTGACATCGACGAAATGCCAGACCTACCACCAAAAGGATGGTAGAGCGAAAACAAAAACAAAACATCGCACAATCTGATATCGACGAAATACCAGACCCACCACCAAAAGGATGACGGAGCGAAAACACAAACAAAACATCGCACAATCTGACATCGACGAAATGCTAGACCTACCACCAAAAGGATGGTAGAGCGAAAACAAAAACAAAACATCGCACAATCTGATATCGACGAAATACTAGACCCACCACCAAAAGGATGACGGAGCGAAAACACAAACAAAACATCGCACAATCTGACATCGACGAAATGCCAGACCCACCACCAAAAGGATGATGGAGCGAAAACACAAACAAAACATCGCACAATCTGATATCGACGAAATACCAGACCTACCACCAAAAGGATGGTAGAGCGAAAACACAACACACAGGTCGCTATCACCCAAAAGGGTGATGGGACAACACAGATTTGAAGTTTACCAACACCAAGAGGATGCCGGCCAGGTTGAACTGACGAAGTTCGGCTATCACCAAAAGGATGATAGTAAGGCAATTGACAACGGTCACGCTTGCTGGGTACAAATCAATGGGGGACCCCCCAAGAGGAAGATTGAATTGAAACGAGTCAACGGGGTACGCCCACCGTCTTTCTTGGAGATCATAACTTTGTTGAAATGATTTCATGGTTACGCCCATGAATTCTGAAGAGGATGCCCCTGACTGGGCTGAGTTTGTCTTAAAATGTCTTGTTTTGGTCAATAAAAGGTTGAACAACTTCATGAAGAACGCTCATGGTCTTGCTGAAGATGCCCTTGCTCGGGCTGGATCTTGCATTAAACTTCTTGGATTTGCCCAACAAAAGGTTGAACAACTTCGTGGAGAACGTCCATGATCTTGAATGGTATGCCCCTGACTGGGCTGAATGTTGATTTGCATATCTGATCAACCTCGAGGTCGAAATACGTCATGGGGGACGCCCATGGTCTTTGAAAAATGCCCCTGACTGGGCTGAATCTTGCCTTGAATGTCTTTGAATTTCGATGGGAAAGACCCACAATTGCAAAAAATTGCCCCTGATTGGGCTGATGATTGCTTTGAAGCTCCTGATATTCGTGGGAGAAATCCACGACCTTTGTGGAGGATGTCCCTGACCGGGCTGATGATGGTATTGGAAATCTTCAAGATTGATCCTGGACCTTGACTTGCATATATGAATGCTGGATGTAAAATGATGTTCCATAACGGATGGAAGTACAAATGCAAATGCTGACAAGCGGAGATGCAAGAGCTTGGGGAAGTATGGTATGATTGGAGTATGCATATGTTGCAAGATGCGTATGAAGTCGAATGCGATGCGCGTGATGCACATGATTGCAGACGGGTAATTGAAAATGCGCGTGAAGCCAGCATGGTAGATCTTGGTGGTTGCCAATGTGGATTGGACTTCGGGTGGTGGGAGGGATAGACTTCATCGACACGCAGTTTGTTGAAGATGTCATGATTGAAGCAGAAGATGACGCTCTGGATGCCTCAAGTCTGGATACTTGGTGACTTGTTGTGAATTTTCTTCAGAGAAGGTTGCAACTCTGCTTGATGGTCAGGACGACGTGGTCTTGCCCCAGTCTGAATATGGTAATGATATGCCCCTTCTTGAGCTGTTGAGTGATTTGCCCCAGCCTGTGGGTTCTGAAGTAGTCTTGCCTCGTGTATGCTAGTGAAAGTCAAGTTCCTCCTCGATTGCCCCTTGCTGGAGTGTCTTTGAATACCTAGCACTGATTTGCAATTAAAATTATACATTCACAAATGGTAACATTAATGCGCAGTTCAATGTAAGTTTTGGAAAAGTGTCTTTTATTGAAGTGTCGTGATAGTGAGACGAATGGACTGCTAGCCCAGACGTTGTGCTGTTTGATTGGTGCGAAAAGATATAGCAAGCAAAAGGACACCAATATTGATGATTAGAAATCATGTGAGGAGTCAGGTTACGCAACCTTGCGATGATATGCTTTCAGAATGAACCTCGTCTCAATTAGGTCTTTCAAGGGTTGTAACGTGGTCTGGTTCACGGTTATGAAACAAAGGATATTAGGCTCAAAGTATGATTTGTACCCACCCATTCTTCTTAACGATCTCCATTCCTACGTTCAGTTAATTCTACACTTGTCTTGACGGTGTGAGCTTGAGGGTTCAAGGTTTGCTCGACATGGCAGTCACCTTATTTTGGTTTTTGATGGATATCAGTGCCCCTTTTGATTTGGGTGGCCACTGTATCTCATTTTGTTTTTTGTTGAGGATTTCGGGGTCCTCTTTTGCTTTTGTTTTTTTTTTATCCCTAACTTTTGCATGGATTGACTTTGCTTGTCAGATCCATCGGGATTGCCTTGATTTTGCCTAAGTCCCCTCTGAGGTGTTTGACTTAGCTGGCTTTTGATTTTTTGATTTTGTTGTGACTGCCATAGCATGGGTCTTTGATGGACAACCGTCTTTTAGATTTTGCTTTGTTGATTTGAGTGCGGAGTTGAATTAGCTGAACACTACCCTGCCCCAGGTTAAGTGTAAGGTTTGAATATCCGAAGGAAACTACTACTTCTAGGCTCGAAGTGGTTTACTAGGGATTAACTCCTTATATCTCCGGTGTTTGGGGAATTGAAGCAATGCCTGTACATCATTGACGAGATTTGGTCTGAAATCATACGATTTGCAATTATGGGTATCTCGTTTTCATTATCCTCCCTCAAATCCTGCTAAACAACAGAGAATAGAGTGGAGTGAATAAATGTGTCGGTGATAAGTGAAAATGAGTGAATACGACATAACTAAATCAAAACATGCATAAACGATACATTAATGAAAACCAAATACGAAATAGCAATTGTTCAGAGCATACAGTACTTAAACAAACAAAGACAAAATATAAGAACTGCGAATAATGAAATGGCAACATGACTGCCTTCTTCAGAGAATGAACTTGACTGGACTTGATATGATGTTAGCACTAGTTGGCTGGCGGCATCGGGTCGTTGATGGCACTGAGATACTTCCCATCAAAGGTGAGAGCTTCCTTGTCAATCAGGTCTTGAATTTTGTGCTTGAGAAACCTACAGTTCTCAATGTCGTGACCTAGAGCGCCCTTATGGAACTCACAACGAGCATTCGCGTCATAATCAGCAGGCAGGACAGTTGGGGGAGCTAGATCTCTTGGGACGATAGCCCTTTGTTCCATTAATTGAGCAAAGATATCTGCATATGTCATAGGAAGACTATCAAATACTCTTTCTGGCTTCCATGTCCTGTGTTGATTTTGCTGACGCGGTCGTTGAACGGTCTGCTGTTCTGACTCCTTTTCAGTTATGGAGAGGGCTTCGAAGATCTGATCCATCTTTCTGTTGAGGGATTCCAGCTCCTTCCTGATAGCAATTTGCTCTTGCCGAATCTGCTCCATCGATCGTCCGGTATTGGCTCTAATTGTGTACTGGTGTCGGGAATCAACTTGATTTACTGGAGAAGAAGGAACGGAGACATAAGATTCTGTTGGAGGACTGGAAATGCAAAAATGCACAACATATGAAATGCAATGCGAATGATATGCAAGATGCAATGCAAGATACAAGATCCAGGATCCCAAGATCACAATCAAATAACTCCTGAAGCTGGTAACTGTAATAGATAAGTAACCATAATTCCTGCTAAAAAAAAATGACAGGTACGACCTATGCGGGAAGATCTAAACATTCTACCCATAAACCCACTTACGGGGTGGTTTCTACGTTTGGTTCCCAGGATCACGAACACTAATCGTATTAGCGTCACGCAACAGGCTGGCTGTATTACGACGATAATGAAGATAAGGTCTCTCCTGAGCGGGGTCCTCGTGCTAGGCGCACAAGGAGCGAGTCCTTGGAGACTAACACTACACGACCACCAATATCAGAACTGGTACTAAAAGGGGTCCCAGAATCACGGACCCTTCATTAATCAAGTCGTGCAACAGGCTAGCTGTGTTACAACAAGATCTACGAATAGGTCTCCTCTGGAGGAGCTTTCATGCTAGGCCCACAAGGAGCAAGTCCTCGGAGACTAACACTACTCGACTACCAATTCTAAACTATGTGTTCTCTCTGCTTTTACCAAAGCTCGGGCGTAGAGCTTTACTCATGATGTCATCCCAAGAACCAACAGGCGGCAAAGCACAAATAAAATCTACAAGAGAACAAATACAAAAAGAAAACAAATAAAAAAACAAACACTCCTCACAAACCAAAAGATAGGCTCGACTCTCTCTTTGCATGGAGCAAAAATGTCCCCGGCAGAGTCGCCAGCTGTCGCACCTCGAAAAATAATTCGAACATACGACCAACGCGCGAAAGGCGCGGAAATGTGGTTCGACAGAGTCGCCACCGAACTTTATTTTTCCCGAATAAACGGGAGAGGAAAATATCGAGAAAACCTCCTAAAAACGAAAGGATAGGAACAGGGCTGTCGCAACCAAGTTCCGGGTTCAGGAGTCGGTTACGCGAGGGGAAGGTATTAGCACCCCTCACGTCCGTCGTACTCGACGGGAACCTCTTAAGGTATTTTGTGGAGAGTGTTGTCTAGGTTTACTGGTTTTCTTCTCGTTGATAAAGGTAGAATTGGTAGGATAAAATGTTAAAGACGCTAAGGAGAGATGGGTGATTAGAAGATGGGGTGCTCGCCGAGGATTGGGGCCCTTGTGCCTACGTATGCTCATTCGGACAAGAATGAGAAATCAGAGCGTCGTAGTTCGACTACAGGGAAAGGATGGGGGATGGACGAAATAATGGAGGAAGATAGAAGTGTGGTATAGGGGAGAAAACGGGAAATGTGCTCGCCAAGATCATCGCAATCTTGTGCCTACGTATCTTACATTCAGACGAGAATGAAGAATCAGAGCGATCATAGTTCGTGGTGACAACCACGAAAAAAGTGAGGTTGAATAGGTTGGAAGTTGAGTTTGAGACGAAAGGGTGATTGACAAGCAACCCAAGAGCGCGTCTCAAGAGCTTGTCACTCAAGAATTCAAGGAATGCGAGATTCCAAGAACTCAGTTCTTTCGGAAATTGACTGAATAAATTGAAGATAAAGAGTTGGATGTTTTGAAATTGAAAGAATGAACTAATAACAACTCAAGGGCGCGCCTCGGGAGTTACTCATTCGAATATCCAAAGAATGCTAGATTCTGAGAATATCCCTCTTTCGTAAGTTTTAAAAATGTTTGTGGAAGGATCGAATCGAAGAACGGCATGCGGGGCCAAAGGAAGTTGACCTGAAGACGGCTCGACGACGTGTCGAAGATTTTGTTTGAAAATGGAACCGACTTGACGACGTGTCGAGGGTTGTGAGAAATGATATTAGTCCCTGAGGGTGCCCCTAATATCAAAAACCACGAGGAGTTGTGAAAGAAATGGGTTGCGAATGCGGACGAGCATTCGGCTTAGGAGAATGTTTAAAAATGATTGAATCTGAAAGAGTCGAAAGGTTGAGTGAATAACAACTCAAGAGCGTGCCTCGAGAATTATTCACTTGAAGACACAAGGAATGCTAGATTTCAAGTGCCTCTTTAGTTCGAAGTTTGATTGAGAAGAAATATTTTAAAAATGATTTGAGGCGAAATGGGGTGTGAAAATAATTTGTGAATGTATGAGAAGTGAGAACGCGAGATTGAGTTTGAAAATATCGATTATTTAATAAATGAGACGTCGGCCCCACAACTAAATAATCGGGGTATTACCGAAATGCTAGATTCCAATAACACCATTTTTATTTGAAAAAATATTTGGATGAACAGCGGAAATATCACACAGAATGCTAGATTCCTATGATGTTTCTTTTGTTTAAAAGGAAAATAGAATGAGAAATCGAATAATGCACTATTTAAGGTGTACACCCCAACAATGATTATCCCAAAAATCCAAGAAGTGCTAGACTTCAAGGATTTATTTTCTCATGATTTAATTTTCAGAAATTATTTTAATAATTAAAAAAATAAATTTAAATAAAAAAAATAGAAAAAACTATTAATTTTAAAAATAAATTTGAGAAAAAAAAATATTTTAGTGCAATGAGTTTAAATAAAACTAAGAAGATACTAGTTAAAAAAAAGAGTTTGAAGACATATTCTACTAAATAAAGATAAAAAAACGTTTTAAAAATTGGTTTGAAAATATATTTTAATATATTATAATATTCTAAGTATAAAATAATAATAAAAAAAACAAAATAATAAATCAGGGGGGGTGCAGCAGTATTTACGGGGTGTATCCAGAAAAATCAATTGGGCTTGGCCCAACATAAAAAACTAACATAAAAGGGGGGGTGCATGATGAACTGAGGGATGGACCTTGAGCTCACACGGTTGGGCTTAGCTTGAAGGCCCAACAAGACTCAATAGTCTGCAGGGGGTGTGTAACGATTGGGCTGAGAGGCCCACTAACCAAGGGTCTGCTAACTCCCTCTTCTCCATTTGCTTTGGCAGAAGAACAAACCCTAGCCGCCGCCGTGTTCAACCTCTCGCCTCCCTCCGTTCTCATTCTTCCTCTTCCAATCTCAACCTTCCGTTTTTTTTCATATTTCTTTCCCTTAAAACCAAAATCAAACTTTTCTCTCCCAAATCATCTTCATCTTCCTCAACCCGAATCAAACCATAATGATGAAATCAAAACAGAACTCCGGTTTCCATTTAGCGTTGTAATCGATTGAAGTTGATAGAGGGTTTCGTCGGGATTCGGAGTTGGGAGTTGTTGAAAGTTGAGGCGGAGGATGGATCTCTGGGGAAAAACAATCGAAGGTTCTCGAAGATCCTGATGAAGAAGATGGCTGGGAATCTGAAGGTGTCTTACTCACGACGATGATGAATGGGAGGTTTATTAATGGTGTTTCGTAGATGATGAAGACGAAGGTAGGTCTAGGTTTGGGTTAATTTCTGGAGAAACGGATGAGGATGTGATGAATGTAAATCTGGAGGTGGTTTTGGTTGAAGGCTCGTTGATGTTACACGATGGTGGTGAAGATTATAGATATGGGGAAAAAATGGCGAATCGGAAGTCTGTTTGAGATTTGTGTTTGTAGATCCGAGTTGCATGTGCAGATGGATCTGAAAGCGGTGTTGAGATGATCGTTTTGTGTGTTGTGTTCGTGAGATTTGAAGGTGTGAATATCGTAGATCTGGACGAAGATTGTTTTTGCATGGCAGTTTGAATCTTGATCTGAAGATTTTATTGTTGGTGTCTGTGGATCTGGGTTCGAAGTTTGAATCGGATGAATATGTTTGAATGTTTGTGAAGTTTTTTCGGAAAAAATGTATGAAGATATGAAGGTTGTTGATGGAATCTGGAAAATTACTGTTGGTTTGATGAAATTAATATGAATGCGGATGAATTTCTGGAAAACGAGTTTGAAGATAGTATGAACATGATGAAGGTTTGAAAGTTTCTGAGAAAGTGATATGAACGATGATATGAACATGATAAGTTTTCTGGTGATGTTCATGAATTTACCGGCGAGTGTTTCCGACGAGTTTGATCTGCGGTGATTTGTCCGGTGAGGCGGCAAAGTGTTTGCATGGGATGGTGAGGTGGCGGCCGCTAGGGTTAGGGTTAGGGTTTGGAAAGGTGAGGTGGCGGCTGGTTTCAGTGTTGGGAGATGTGTCATTAATGCAGCCAACCACCAGGCTTTATAGCCTGCTGACAAGTGGCACAGAAAAAAAACCTAATGGGCCTAGATAGCAACTAGTGGACTGAAAAAACTTAAAGCTGATAAAAAAGAAAAAAAAAAGATATAATTAAAACTAACGTAACTAAATAAATAATAACATTTAAAAACTTAAAACAAAAACCTAATTAATACTAACTAGCAAAATCTATATAAAACCTAATTAAACTAAACTAAATCTGAATGAATAAAAAAGAATAATTAATTACTAATAATCTAGTAATAAAAATAATAAATAAGTAAATAAAACTAATATTTTCAAATACTCTAATTAATTCTAAAATCCTAATAAATACTAACAATAATCTAAATGACTAAATAACAAATAAGAAACTACTACTAATCCAATTAATAATAAATAAATAAATAAATAAAAACTCTAACAACTATATCAAAGAAGCTTATTAAAAAACCAAAAAACTTAGTGAACTATATTTTTTATAAAAAATAAATAATGTTCTACTCTTAATTAAATAACAAATAAAAGAAAATTTAATGTTAAATCTAATAGAAAAAGTATCTACCTAAAAAAAAAGTAAAAGTTATCCCAATAAACAAATCTATATCTAATAGAAATAAATAAGTGATAAAAAGACAAAAGGGGAATATTAAAAAAAAAAGAATGAAAATGGAAGTAAAATGACCAAAATGCCCCCCTTAGGCCACGTGTCACACTTTTATTAGATAGACTGGATAAAAATTTGAAAAATGCCCAATTTCAGGTGGACACGTGTCTAAACGACAAAAAACAAAAAACGCGAAAAATACAAAAAGGGTAGGACAAATTTAGGGTATGACACTGGCATACACACTTTTTGGCAGGGGTGACAGTACGGGAGTGGCGACTCAGAGGGAGATGTACTTATTGTATGGCATGGCGAATCAAGAGTTGATCAATATAGCTGCCTTTGCAGCTGGCCATCTAAAGCGGGTTGCGAACGTGCCTTCAGGCGAAATAAGTGTCGGCGGGATGATAACTCAAATCGCCAATCACTTTGGTCACGGTCCTCTCCTGATAGAGGAACCTACGGTCGCAGGTAAGACAAAGATAGACCTAGCCACCCTCACCGCCCAAGGTATGATTCAAGTCTTTGATAATTACTACTCCTTGGTAAGCCGAAACAGTCATCTCCTAGCTTTACCTGGACCTGACTTTATTAGTATTCAAAATGTGAATAATTGGTTGTATGAGAACATAATGCAGGACGAAGACGACCAATTCTATGATGGTACAGGTACATATTTTTTTGATGAGGAAGGAGATCAGGCAGAAGAAGACCCTATACCGACTACTCGAGTCTCTCCCCATCAAGAGTCCGGCTCCGGTTCTTGGAGCTTGTGACAGAAAGAGTGGGATTGGATGGATAATGAGGTATGTTACCTCTGGAGCGAACAGACGAGGCAAGGAGAGGAACAAAAGAGGCAAGGTAACGAGAAAATCCGCCAAGGAAGGATGATAGGTGAAATGCATGAATGGATGCGGCAGATGATGCTGCGGGACCGACCTCCTCAACCATGAACTCTGTGAGTCCCCTTTCTACTAGTGCTTCAACAGTGGGGACACTGTTGAATTCAAGTGTGGGGGTATTTATTTGTGTGTTTTTGTTTTCTTTTATTTGTGTGTTTTTGTTTTTTTTATGTCAGTCATTTTATTTTGTTTTGTCGTGTGTTGTTGTCAGTTTGAAAGCATAATTGATGTCCCTTAGTGAAAACCCCCCGAATTCGAGTTGATGAAAAAAATTTGTTTCTGTAGAGATGTGTGTTGAAACTGTTCCGTGAGTGAGGTGTTGAGAAATTATATAGAGTTCTTGGTAAAAAGAACCGTGAGGAGGAAATTGGAATATTCTGGAGAGGTAGGTAAAACGCGAACACCCTGAGTTTCCCGAATAAGGAACGAGTTCGACGTGTAGATTTGTACCATAGTACTTTGATCTGAGAAGTACCCCCTAGTAGTTTATCTTGACAGTCGGGGTTAATTTATAAGAATCGTGTGTGCGAGGTTGATTAGAAAAAAGAAAATATTGAGAAAAGGCACAGAGAAAAAAAATGTTGAAATAAAGGCAATTAGACGACCAATCCTTCTAAGTTGGGTAACCCTCACCCGGTTATTCAGCCCAACGGCGGTCGAATCTGAAAACCATTCCAATACATATATATATATATATATATATATATATATATATATATATATATATATATATATATATATATATATATATATATATATATATATATATATATATATATATATATATATATATATATATATATATATATATATATATATATATATATATATATATATATATATATATATATATATATATATATATATATATATATATATATAACAGTGCCAGAAAAAGAAAAAAATCGTTGATCAATCTTGTGCATGCGAGGAAAAATCATAAAAGCCTTTAGAGTGATTGTCCGAATGAAAGGGATGAAAATCGAAAAAGAAGACTTAAGTAAAAAGCATAGTCGGAGAGGTTACCAATAGGGGGATTGAGGTCTGTGGTTTTGCCGCGGTCTAGTGTTTGTGTGTTACCCATTTTGACGGAGTAAGCCGAGATTAATCCTCGTGGGACTTGGAACGAGAAACTCACATATGAGTATCATTACCGTAACTCGTAGTTCTATGGACGGTTCAGTTGTGCGAAAAGATATATTAAGTTTTGTTTGGCGAGCTTTTTTCTTGAGGTCAAGCAAAAGTTCAAGTTCGGGGGAGTTTGATCGGTGGATTTTACTGGTGTTTTTCAAACGGTTTTTGTCGTTTATTTTGCATTGTTTTATCCGTTTCCGAATCTTTTGTTTATGTTGTCATAGCTATTTTCGGTCATCTTTGTGTGAGTTGTATTTTGAGGCTTGTATCACTTTTGCCGCTGGTGCGTTTGATTTGGTTGTTTTTAGTTTGTTTTTGGCAGGAAATGGTGACCCGATATTAGTGCGGTTTTGGAGACTTTGAAGAGCCAAAAATGTGGAAATCAGAGGCCTGACACGGGTGCCCGTGTTGCACAACACAGCCCGTGTCAGGAAGGACACGGTTGGGAGACACAGCCAAAAAGGAGAAGAGGAAAATGCAAAACAGAAGAGCAACACGGGTGCCCGTGTCACACAACACGGCCCGTGTTGCAGCCTTGAAGATGAAAAATGCGCCTCTTGATGCAGCAGCCTGACACGGCCACCCGTGTCCCATGACACGGCCCGTGTCAGGGCCACTGATAGCGAATTTGTCATTTTTCTGATTTTTGTGCTATCGGACCTGTTTCGAAGGGCATTTTAGACATTTTGTGATGTAATTTGAATTTAGATATATTAGCCGCTTTTTGGCTAAGACTTTGTACTTTTGGATTGGGAGAGAATTTACACAACTGAAGAAGGAGATTTCCGGAGAACGAAGGATCGATCAAAAGCGGAAGCAATTGATGATCCAAGGGAACCAATCTCAATTGGAATGATCTTTTCCCTTTTATTTCTAAGTGCATTTGTTTTGATTAAGAACATGAGTGGCTAAACCCCCATTTGTTAGGGGGTGGTCCTAAATTGCGATGTATTGACATTTGTTTGGATTATTCTATGAGAGTTGTTTTTATTCACCTTATATCTTTTATTTTGCAATGATCTTAATGCTTATTCATATTTGAAAATAGAGTTTGATTTACGATTAGGTTTTGGTTTGGAAAGTCAACCTAATGCTTTTGCAAAATAAAATTACAGTAGATATTGCCTAGGAATGGGGATATCCCGTAGCACGTGTTTTATGTCAGAGCTATTGCTTGATGCTTTTCATGGGCACTGAGGAATTAGTGTGCATGAAATTCATCAAAGAGTTTTTCATTAAGGAATTAAGGAAAACTGATTTTGAAAACTGATGTATTAAGGTTAAAAACAATTATCTCAGAATAATCCTACATGGTCTTTACTCGCAATTTGTCCACTTCCCTAACATTGTTCTTAGATCAATCTAAAAGTCATTATTTACTCGTTTTGATACTTTGCTACCAAACAACCCCTAGGCATTTTTGTTCCTTTGAATACTAAAACTCCTGTTAATTACTACGCAGTCCTCGAGATCGATACTTGGGACTTTTTCCCTTATTACTACAATCGGTAAAAATAGTACACTTGCTATTTTCCCGATCAGAAGGCAACTGCTGCAAAACTTATCTCAAAAGAGAAATGAAACCTTCAAAGGATATTCACAATGATGGAGAGAATTGACAACCTAAGTGCAACCACCACTCTTAGACAGGGAATTGGTTGATATGTTCATGGATACCTTGCAAATCCTGTACTTCAAGAGGATAATATAAACTGCATCATTGAGCTCCTCTGACCTAGTGATAGTGGGAGAACGCATCAAGAGCAGTCTTAAGACTGGAAAAATCCAAGACGACTCGAGCAAACAGGCTAGTGAGAATGAATCCCTTGGAAGTTCACAAGAGGAAGAATAGGATGAAACTAGCATGATCATGGCAAATGTCGAGTATTCTCATGATGCACCAACAAGACCTTATGACCATCCACTTTTCAACGGTCACCATTTCCAGTGTCGCGCTATCCTTATAGGCAATTAGCAATTCCTAGAGTGCCATATCAGCATCCTAGGATCGCTTCTCGTTCAAATCGAATAGCCCATGGCCGAGGACAATAAAATCAGCATCAGAGCCGGCATAGACCTTGCAACAACCTGGAAATAAGGAATTCACCTCTCGATCCAATTTCTATGATGTACAGTCAACTTCTGTAGCCTCTGATTTAAATCTCGTTGGTGGTTCCCAAATCTCTCAAGATGGTTCCGCAACCATATCCCTATGTGCAATATGGATATCATGTCAGATTAATAAGGCACTCAACCGGGGGCTAAAAAGATTTTAAAGCTAAAGTATAACAGTTGATTGACAACAAGTACATAGCCTTTCCAGAAGGAAACTAGGTGGTAAACGTCGACCTTTCTCCTAAATGAGTGCGAAGGGGCATCTCTTGAAATCAGTGGATCAGACAGAAAGTCATCCTCAACGCTGGAAATCATTGGGTCATCTTATCATTTACATTTTTATTTTTTGTCCACTAAATCCTACCTGTTTTTAAACATTGTTGTTTTTTAATGGTAATATTGCTGAAGTGATCATGCATTTTCTGAATCAATTCATTTGTATCCACTCTTGCTATTTTTCTTTTGTTTATGAAAAAAGACAATAAAAAGTAATATCAAATCCTCTCCCATTCATTTATGTTTATCAAACTTTTGATTAAGCAAAGATTGGAGGGATGATGATGAAAAGGAAATACCCAAATTGTTATGGTATGTTTTTGATTAGAAATTTGTTGATGATGTAAGGCATTGTTCAGAATCCCCAAACACTGAAGAGATAAGAAGTTGGTCCCTAGTCAACCACTTTGATCCTAGAATTTGGTGTTTAGTTTGGAATTAAAAACCCTTAATTTTAACCAGGGGCAGGGTAGTGTTGTTCCGCTAGTTGTTTAGCAAGTTGACCGACTTGAGTTTCGAGATTTTTGATTGCCGCATCGTTGCTCTTTTAATTAGCCATTGACAATTGCATGAATTGTGTCAATGTCTCTTCTAAATTTGAAGTCACGACCGGCGGTTGTTGAGGTTGATAAGGATTTTGACGGCTAGAATTACCACCCTCATAACCTTGTTTATGGTGATAGTTACCCCTTGGTTGGTATCCTTGATTTGGTTGATAGTGTTGTTGTTGTTGGTTTTGAGGATGTTGTTGATACGACTGTTTTTGTTGTTGCCTCAGTTGGTAGTCTCGTTGGTTCGCCATGTAATTCACCTCTTCGAACCCGGGAGGTGGACAAAATTCGGTATCATGTTCACCTTTTCAAAGCTCACAACAAGCTATTTGTTTTGCTTTTGAAAGCTCTTTCAACTCTTTTATTTGTTGAGTTAAGAGTTCAACTTGTTGTGAAATGAGTTTATTTTGGGCAAGAATAGCATCGTTTGTCCCAAGTTCAAGCACTCCCGATTTCTTCAAAGTGTTGCCTCTACTTTGACTTTGGAGGTCATTTAGAGCCATACGGTTAATGATATCAGTAGCTTCCTTGGCGCTTTTAGACAACAAAGAACCACCCACAGTGGCATCCAATAAAGTCTTACAATTTGGTTGAAGGCCGTTTTTGAAAATGTGGATTTGCGTCAATTCGTCAAAACCATGACCTTTGCACTTTCGAAGCATGGATTTAAATCTTTCCCATGCCTGGTTCAATGATTTTTTGGCTCCTTGCGAAAACACGGAGATAGTCGTTTTGGATTCCATGAACCGGTTGTGGGAGAAAAATCTTTCAATGAACTTCTCTTCCAACACGTTCCAATCCGTCATGATTGCAGGTGTTTGATCCAAGTACCAATCTTTGGCTTTGCCGAGCAAAGCATGAGGAAAAAGTCTTTTGAACAACGGTAGCTCTTGAGCTTGATCAACTCCGGCCGCCAATGCTATCTCGTAAAATTTGGTGAGAAAAGCAAAGGGGTCTTCATGATCCATTCCGGTGAATGGATTTCCGTATAGCAAGCTAAGAGTTCCCGTCTTCATCTCGGCTTACCTTCCCGTGTGGTTGGCAAACTGAGCAGTGTTTCTCGGACTGTTGACACATGGTATAGAAACGGGCGGTGGTGGTGGTTGATCCATGATAGGTATGAAAGGTGGTGGTGGTGGTGTAGAAGAACCTTATCCTTGTTCTTTTTGTTGTCTAGCTTGTTGCCTCCTCCATCTTGTTCTTCTATTCAGTCTCCTTGCGGTTCTTTCGATCTCGGGATCAAAAAGAATTTGGTCCTCAGGAATCTGCCCTCGCATAAAACAAAAGCTGCACACTAAACCAAACAAATTAACAAGCACAAGTCAAAAATTCACAAGTTAAAAATTCAATAACTATTGCGATGCTCGCAATACCAATTCAAATTCCCCGACAACGGCGCCATTTTGTTGGTGCGGTAAAGCAGCAAGCAAAAAATATTAAGTACCTAGTTTTCTCATCTCCACAGGGATTAGTGTGATATGAATGTCGTTGGACGGCCTCTACATTTCTAAGCTTATTGTTCAAAAAATTTGGTTTAAAAGGTTCAGGGAACCATAAATAAAAACAGAAATTATAAAATAAAGACTGAAATATAAACGGAGCCTTGTTGGGATTGGATTTCATCTATTGATAACACATGCATTCTTCTGATCAAATTAAACACAATGCAATCATTCGTCTAATATCCTTACGTATCACTCACGACAAAGCTTATCTCTAATGCGGCGTCGAGAGAACAACTGTGTTGTCTCATTGGTGATCTCTCACCCAACAAAAACACAACACAGAGCTTTAAGATCTGATACTCACGCAAATGCTAAGCCTAAATCTATCTCTAGAATTTAAGACCTAACAAGTAATCATCCTAGATCTAGATCTGAAGAGTATATCTCTATTACGGTTCAAATCAAAGATAAACAGGAAAGCAAAGATAACACCCATATCAGATAAACAATGGTTTTGCATAAAATACAATGATCAAAATACGTACACACGCTTAACCCTTTTTACATGTATTCATCTAATCCGCCAAATGGTTATGAACATTATTCTTCATCACTATTATCACATACCCACACAATATTATATTGATCCTACCCATTCTACCCATGCTACTTAATCAACATAACACCATAGAGGATAAAATGAATATCAACTTTAAAACCATGTCAAAAGTTTGTTCGTTGATAGAAGAAGATCTGAGATCAAAGATGTGAAAAGGTTTTGTCAAGACCCACAAATAAGCAATCAAAGATAATCAATCAATAGAGAATCCAAAATAGTACACAAACATAAATTAGATGAAATATATAAGGTATCAAAAGATTACAATCCAAACCCCAACAAGAGATCGAAGATCTTACCTCCTCCCTCTTAGGGTTTTGTGTTTCTCTCTCTAGAAAATGAAGAGAGATAAGTTCTGATGTTCCAAAATGTTACAAATGAAGTTCTTACCTAAAAAAGCAAGAAAATCTCTTAAATACACGTTCAGGATCTGTCATGTTCGCCTAGCGAACAAATAGCGAACCTAGCAAACTTTTGGTACTTTTGGCACTGTCCAATTTTGGGTGCGTTCACTGGCTTGCTCGCCTAGTGAGCAAGCTAGCGAAGCCTTCGTTGGCACGTTCGCTACCTGCTCGCCTAGCGAGCGTGACAGCATTTTGGTGGTTTGCATGTTGTCTTGGTTTCCTTGCCCATTTCTTGTGTCTTACTCTTCACTTGTTTTGTACCTAATTCCCCCACAATAACACACAAATCAAAGGTACCAAGATATTTTCTCATAATGTTGCAAACCAACCAAAACAAGAGTGGTTTTCAACACTTAATTGACGAAAATGAGAGAAAGATGTCAACGTTTGATAGATCAAATAAGTGAAATTTGGCGTCTAACAGGTAGTTGTGTTCATATAGTTTGACTATGCATTCAATCTTCAAGAGAATTAGTCCATGTACACATATTTATAAAAAAAGGGGTTCAACCACATGCTCTCTGTCGCACATGTCTTGAAGTGTCGAAGAAATCGTAAAAAGCCAAAAACTTATGGTGGTTGATCCTCGCTAGCCGTTAATAAGGCAGTCACCACCTTTCAAAAAATAAAAAGGAAAGAAGATTATGCTAAGTCGAATACCACAAAATATGACTTAGGCAAAAATTAGGGCATCTCGGTAGACCGAAAGCTTCAAAGAAGCGATCTAGACAAAAATTAGGGATAACAAAAAAAGAGAGCTCATCAAATTCTCAACAAATAAAAAAACATAGGTCACCACCATATCAAGAATCGAAGGGTCGCCAAAATCCTTGACAAAAAAAAATAAAATAAGGTGACTGTCATTTCAAGAAAATCCCATCTTGAATCCTTACCTTCACATTTACACCTTAAAATCCTCTTGGAAATTGAATGTGTGTGTCAATTTAACTGAACATATGACTAGAGATCATCAAGAATAAGGGGTGGGTTACAATTAAATTTTGAGCTTTATATATTTTGTTTCAAAAATCGTGAACCAGACCATGTTACAACCCTTAAAAGACCTAATTAAGGAAGAGTTTATTCTAAAAGCATACTATAGCAAGGTTGCATTAACTTGACTCCAAACGATCTTTGATAATCATTTGTATTAATCACACCACCTCTCACATTGTAATTGGCTAGATCAATATTGTGTTCTCATCATTTACGAGTTTATTGTATTTCACCAAGTTCATATCAATAAATTCTAATTTCAAAATATTGCATAAGCACTGCATTAAAATTATTATTTTTGAATGAAATATTTTAACTACAAGTTAACACTTAACATCAAAGGAATCCCAAAAATGTGCATTTAGTTAAGGAACTTGATCAGGTGAAAGAGGTCTAGTCAGGGACAAATCACTTTGAGTATCTGTCAACCCAAGCCAATCACCTCTAGAGTCGGTTAGTTAAGAGCAAATCACTTCAAGACTCATACTAGGGTGAGCCACCACAAAGAGCTCAATGATTCCAACTCTCCAAAGGAAGTTCAATCATAAGTCTACCATTCTAACATTTGGTTGGTCAAGGACCCCTTTAAGGTTTAAGATATTGGGGCAATCCACCTTAAGGTTATGGCAAGTTGTTTCCAAAATCCTTTCGAGGAAGTTTTCTTCAAAGATCCAAAATACTGGGGCAAGATGAGCCACAGAGGGGAAAGTCCTCTCTATACCTTCAAGTTTCTTAAGAAAAATTTGTTGTACATCAGCAACCATTGAGCTCAAGACGAGTGTCGAGGAATCAATTAGTACCCCGTCAAATAACTTTGTCCCTCGACAAAGAAATCTTTCTACAAAGGAAATTTCATCCATTACCTACCGTAGGGGAATTTTCAAAACCTTGAAAGTATTGTATAAATCATTCTCATGCATTAATCATGTCTCTTTGCTATTGTGTTAAGCCATGCATATCATCTCATTCATCGAGCATATGCCCATAACATGAAAGAGCAAACATTAAAAACCAGTTCTCATTTGGTAGACTATTTTAAATTCAGTTCTCGTCTGATAGTTGGTTTTTTAAACCAATTCCTACCTAATAGCCTTTTCTTAAAACTAGTTCATGTATGGTGGCCGATTTTAAAACTAGCTCCCGTCTAGTAACCTATTTTTAATTATATTTCCTATCTGGTAGTCATTTTAAAAACTAGTTCTCGTCTGGTAGTTAGCTTTTTAAAACTAGTTCCCGTTTGGTAGTCAAATTTTTAAAAACCAATTCTGGTCTAATAATAAATAAATAAATAACCAGTTCTTGTCTGGTAGAGTATATGAAAGTCATTTCCCATTTGGTAATCTATTCTTCAAGTCCAGTTCTCATCTGACAATTGTTTGTTTTTTAAAGTCTAGTTTGTTTCTGGCACCCTCCATTACAAGTCACTTTATATTACTAATGCCTACGGGTAAAGTCCAGCGCCATCTGGAAATTCACTTTCAAAGACCAGCGTTGTCTGACAATTCATTTTTAAAGTCCATTGTTGTCTGGTAATTTATTTTTAAAGTCCATGGTCATTTGGAAATCTATTTTCAAGTTCAGCACCGTCTAGCAGTTTATTTTCAAGTCCAGCATCGTCTAGAAGTTTTTCTTTAAAGTCCAGTTCTTGTCTGGAAATTCATTTCAAATTATAGCACCGTCTAGCAGTTCATTTTTTTAATTTCAGCATCGTCTGACAATTTATTTTTAAAGTCTAGCATTATGTGGCAGTCCATTTTCAAGTCCATCATCGTTTGGCAATTCAGCTTTAGAGTCTAGCGTTGTATGGAAGTTTATTTTTAAATCCCAGCATCGTCTGGCAGTTCATTTTTATAGTCCAGTGTCGTTTGGAAGTTTATCTTTAAAGACCAACATTGTCTGACAATTTATCTTTAAAGTCTAGTACTGTCTGGCATATTCCCAAGAGTTTTTGCTCCAACATATTTCTTACCCCCCAGTGAGTCTTCACCCTCGTTATCATTCCCTGTGGGCCACCGTTACCACATATCTCCATTATTCCCCATAGATCCACCTTTCATTCTTCATCCATCATAAAACATCCTGATATGGTTCATCTCATACCATATCATATCTCTAGCAAAGAAAAACAAAAAATAGTCCTTCATACATTCATAGCATATAATTTCATTTCATTTCACCAAGGGATAAAATTTAGGTCCTTTAGTATTTAACTGTCTCCCACCATGATCATATGAAGAGTGACTTTTTTCATATTATATGGTCGAAGATACTTAAATAGGGACAACTGTCACACCCCAATTTCGCCCCTTCTTCAATAAATCGATACATACATCATGACATTTGCATCATCTACATATCATAGCATGCATTTATTTCCACATAATGCTTAAAATGTCAAATTTTTGGTTCTATAGACAGACTGGTTGAATCATTTCTTAATTGTGCCTAAAAATAGCGGGCATAAATTTTTCAGGTCGGGCTTACAGGTGTAAGTTTTATTGACATACGTTCAAGTAGTTTAACATAGTGTACTCGTTTAATTTTTTCGATTTCATTTACGGTCGCATTTTTAATTATTATGAGCTTTTTCAACAGGGCATTTTTATTACAAAATTTGATTTTTATTTGTTTATTTTCCAAAACATTATTTCACATATATTATTTTAACGCATTAAGTTTATTTTTTTCGCGCATATTTATGCTCGACTTTTTTCCATTTTAATTCCTTTTATTTTTATTTTTTATCAAAATGTTCAGAAAAAATAAATAGAATTAACTATGTTTTAATTTTAATTTTATTTTGTTTAATTAAAAATGTTTGAGTTTTATTTGATTTAAATGATTTAAACTCATTTTTATCTCTTAAAACACAAAAGGGGCATTGCGGGGATAATCTAATTGTAACCCTAACTTTAATAGTATAAAAAGTAATGTCATTGGCCAAATATGGACACTCAACAAGAAAAAATACATATAAAAAGTGGCGCCCCCTTTTCAATACTCTCTCTCTCTCTCTAAGATGCAGGAGAAGGAGTAATTAAAACAAATTGAAAAAAGAGCTCCTGAGAAGAAAAAATGTTGACATCATTAAACAACATTACCTTACCTCTCATTCGCACACCATTTTTTCTCTTCACTCTTCTACATGTCTCTATTTACAACAACATACTTCTGCTTCATCATAATACCTTAAAACTACTCTAAACTACTCAACATATAACATCACCCTCAATCTTCCTTAAAAAACGTGACATTATTCATGAGAAACACATATACACTTTCATTTTCTCAAGCTTCCTACCATCGTCTTCAATAAAACCTCACTTTTATTATAACATAATATCATCCTCTCCATTCCATCTTCTCACTATAAACACTTCCAAAAACATTACCAGCAAATCACTTCATAACTTTCACATCTCAATCTTCATATATTCATCACAATCGTGCCACATGCATAACTCAACAACAAGCGCCATACGTGAATGCTTGCTTCTTCATACATTAACCATGTTGTTACGGTGAGAATAGGATATCAAATTATTAATTAATTTGAATCGCAAATCTTTGATTCACAACCGGTCTTTAATTTATCCGAAGGAAAGGTCAAAGAAAGAAAAAACCTAATTTTGCATCGTAAACACAATGCGTGGAGAGATCTAAGGTTCGGAGGTTGGTTAAGCTTAGGGAAGGTATTAGCACCCTACACTTCTGTAGTACTCTACAGGAACCTCTTTTTTTAATGTTTCTATTTTGCTAAATTATCTGCTTAAGGGTATATGCTAAGGGTTAGAAGTTAAAGAAAAAGACCTAAGGGTTAGTCCTATGTTTACTCGCCAAGACTCGCATCTTGTGCCTACCTATTCGAGGTAGGGGATGAAATCAGAGTAATCGTAGTTCCCCTTGAAAGGGAGGTAAGAAACTTCTTGACTGTGGTCAAGGTTTCAAGGGGAATAAACTTTCGTAGGGAAGCGTTTACACGGAGTGCGGCGACTCCTATCTCTACATTAAAGTTGAATTGAATTGAAAAGGGTAAGATAGGTATTCCGCGACGGGAAACCTAATATGGAGTGTGACGACTTCTTATCCTAATGTTAGGGTAAAGGGTAAAGTTGTCCACGGCGGGACGCCTATGCAATTAGGGTTTGAAAGGTGAAAGAGTCAAAGGTAAGGACTATTGACGCGGCGGTCAAACGGCTAGACCTATTCCTTCAGAGGGGAATTAACGGTGAACAATGCAAATAATTAAACACAGTATGAAAATATGGGAACATACGAAAACAGTAAAGGAATTGCAAAGCGACGATATCCTTGCGTAAATTACAACCATGAAAATGAAGTGCGAAAAAAATAAAGTATTATAACTGTACAACTGAGAAAGCAACGAATGGAACGACATAAGTGTTATACAAAGTTAGCGGGGCAATAAACGGACCAATTTAATTCGTAGCGGGAAGCTAAAATGCTTGGAAATGTTAATTTATCTAAAATGAATTTTAACTTTAAGAGAAAGTTAGCAATGAATATTTACAAAATAAGCTAATAACTAGACTAAATATTAATTTTAACTTATAAAATTAAATCCCTTAATTAAGAGATTAAATTTCAAAAAAGTTTGAAATTAAAATTAATCAATTCTTAACTTTAAGTTTTTGTAGGAAAGTTTTAAGTTAAGTTTTAATAAAAAAATGAGTTTTAAATTAAGTTTGAAAAATAGTGTTAAATCAAGTCCTTTTTTAAAAAGGGTTTTTTCAATTAAGGGTTTTTTTGAAAAATAAGTTTTAGCTTTAAGTTAAAATGGTTTTAATTTGGTTTAAAATAGTTTTAATTTTAAGTTTAAACAAAAAGGGTTTTAAGTTAATTACATCTTTTTTGGTTTTATTAACTTTAGTTAGTAAAAAAGGTTTTGGTTAAATGTTAATGATAGGTTTTAATTAAATGTTAATTAAATTCACCCTTTTCAGATTTTACAATTTAACTAGAATAAATAAAAGAGAAAAGAAAAGAATAATAAAATAATAAAATAGATAATAGCAAATGAGAAATAAAAGGGAAAGGGGCTGAGTTGTTAATGCTGAGAGTTTTAGGGCTTCCTGGAACCCTCTTCTCCTTCCTGGCGGCGCTGCCTTTCTCCATTGTTGGCTTGTTTAAAGTTTTTTCCCTCGTTCTTCTTTGCATGGCCGCGTGACTCCATTGAAGCATCCTCGAGCTTTTCGCTCGTCCATTTTTCGTTTTCCTCCTCTGAATTTCTTGATGATTCTGTAAGAAAAACAACTTAAAAACATGATTAGCAAAAATTGCTCACCCTTTTACGGGTTGGAAGCGATTTAGAGTTCGCTGATGTCTGATGAATAGTGATGAGGATGATGCTTCGCCTCTAAGTTCACGGTGACTTCGCCCTTTTTCTTCTTTTCTAATGAATGGATGATATGGTACTTCTCTTCTTCTATTAACCTTTCGGGTTCTTTGATGATGATGAACCTTTTTATATTTTTCTCTGATGCTCTCATCCCTGTTCTTCATTTTTCATTTAAAGAACTGATGATGTTTTATATTAGTTCTTGGTGGGCCTGGGCGATGAATTTGTTGCGAAGTTGTTGCTGTTATTGCAATTCTCATGGTTCATTTGTTGTGATTTGTTGCAATTTTCACGGTGATTGTGCTGGTTTTTTACAATTTTCTGATGAGCTTGTTTTGATTTCAGTTTCGGAGCAGGAAAAATGGCGGATTTGTCTCCCTTTTCATGATGATTCTGTTTTGGTTTGGCTGGAATTTGGAATGTTGTCATTGCGCTGCGTTTGGCATTTTTCCGGAAATTGATTGCTGAACTTGTTGAATCTTGGCATTTGGATATCCAGATGGATTGTTGTTGGCGAAATGGATTTGGATATCCAGATGACTTGTTTGGCTAAACTCAACTTTCAGAATAAGTGCTTTTTCCCAAAAGCACTTATTTTCAAAAGCATTTTTCCCCAAAAGCACTTTTCCAAAAAATCACTTTTCTCTCTCTTGGAACAAATTGAACAGATGTTGTCGGGTCCGTGCTAGGGTCGGAAAAAAAAAAGTCGGGAGCTGGCGACGACCTCGTCGTTGTTTCCCTCCCGACGTACCTGATGATGAAAATTAACTGAGGGTATCGGAATACAACCAAAAAATCATTTCTGGTTAATTCTAACCATTAAAATTATTTTCTCAGTTGTCGATTCCTTTGCAGGTTCCAAAATTCGAAAGTTGAAGAATTAGACGCGAAGATAAATCTGGAAAAAATAGGAATTTTAGGACTTAGGAATTAATTCTATAATTATAATTTCTTTTGTAATAAAAAAATAAAATTTCAAATAAATAAATTCAATTCTTTATTTTTCCGATCAAATTTCTTCGATTAGAAATCGTCCGATTAAATTCGTCCAACTATGTTTATCCGCTTCAATTCACACAAATAAATTCATCTAACTCAATTTACCCGAGTAAATTCATTTGTTTAAACTCGTCCAAATAAATTCAGCTGATTAAGTTCATTTGATTAAAACTCATCTGATTAAATTCAAACGCATAAATCCATTTGCTTAAACTCATCCAAATAAATCCGTCCGATTAAATCAACCCAATGAAAATTATCCAATTAAGCTTCGACCCTCCAAACTCCGAATTCGAAAATTAACCATCTTGCGGGATTTAAATCCGACGTAACTGTTGAGTCCATCAAATCTCTTTGCCAATTAATTTGCACCTGTTAATAAAGTCAGTGAATATGGCTTTGAACAGATGAACAGATAAATCCATTTTAACGGCAAAACAAACTCCCTCCGCACTTAAAATTCAAATTGTATCTCGAATAATTTAACCTGGTAACCTGAATCAACTTGGATGACAATCATGACCAAACCAACAGATATTCATTACAAATTCAAATGCGCACCGAAACTCCACTGTTTTCTTCAAAATTGACTGTTGACTAGCAGAAAGCAGGAAAATGTGTGTCTGTTAAAATAACTTCCGCAAAGCAAATTATCGCACCGGTTTAACCTGAATCCACTTATATTACAACACACCCAGCTCCCGGTGGTTTGGGAATCAAACAACATTTCTGAAATCCCACTGAGGACTGACCCTTAACTCTTGAATAAAATGCGTTGTGTCACGAGAAATTTGACGTCAAAAACTGCCGTAAAATTCAGCTCATCCTCAAATAAGTCACAGGACTCGGAGATGGAAACCCTAATAGCTCGAGGGATTCCTGAGGACGACTTCGCTTCCTAAATTTTCAGCAGACCACAAATTAATGACCCTTTTGCCCTTCGCCAATTAAATCGCACACAATGTGATTTTTTCTACAAAACCAACAGACTGAGCAAACTGGTTAGCGATTAGTTTACAATGCAATGCAGAATGAGATGAAATGCGAAATGAACCAACTAATCTAAGGTTAAATTTGGGGTATGAAAGTTGCCCCTATTTAAATAGCTTCACCGGATGATTTGAGCGACGAAGGCTCGAGAAATCATGGTGAAAGGGATTTAAATACAGATAACCGAAAATTTTGCCCTTAGATGCAGTGCTATGTAATGCTATGGACAAAACGAAACGAAATATAATGCTGACAATGCCATGAATCTAGTATGATGCATATGATGGAAATGATAAATGCAAGGATGCAGACAACACGACGACACAGGGGACAGACGCAACGAGCAACCACACTCTGGGGAAAACAAACGCACTAGGGAGACAACACGACACTGGGAAAACAACACAACACTAGGGAAATCTAAAGTGATGGGCAAGCAAGACCAATTGTCACTTTAGAAGGAATGGTAAGAAGGGGGTCATCAATGGAGATGGCACCAGCGAGATGGCCTCCACTAGGGAATATCTGAGAGTAGTGTTCAACAGGTTCAGGCATGACCAGCTGATACTCTAGGGTAGGATCAAGTAGACAGAATACTAGAGTATTGAGCAAGAATAACATCTGAGCTTTTGGAAACAGGATCTTCAAAAATCATTAGAAAATATACAAGGTAGAAAGGGTAAAACAAACTTCTTCACGTTTCAAGGTCTGTTGCTCCCTGAATATGATTCAATTTCTTCTTTTACTAAAGGGTAAAATAAACTTCTTCATGTTTCAAGGTCTGTTGCTCCCTGAATATGATTCAGTTTAAACCTCCCCACTCTTCAAGATGAAAGGGCAATGGAAACCAGCTTCTCAATGGAGATGGCCACCTGCTGCTAGTCATGATGAAGATATGATAAGCTTCTCAGGTGAGAAATACCGCTTATTTGCAAGAGTAGAAATGATAAGCTTCTCGGATGAGAACTGCTCATAGAGTTTGTAAAATGTAATGTAAGGTTGTACTGTAATGAAGGTTGTAATCAAGGTTGCAATGCAATGATAAGCTTTTTGTACGAGAATGTTCGCTGATCGGTTGTTATAAAATGTAATGATAAGATTCTCAAATAAAGAGAATGGTTGTTTTCCATGTAAGGTGTAATGATAGGCTTCTCAGGTGAGAACTGTCGCGTATTGCTGTAGAATGTAATGTAATGATAGGCTTTTCGGAGGAGAACTGTCACATACCATGTTGTAACATGTAGTGATAAGCTTCTCGAACGAGAACTGCCGCTTATCAGTGAGGCGTTGTAAGAGGCTCTTCTTGAAAGATAGTGCAAAATAAATGCACGTCCAGGTAGGTTCGGCGACCGACAGGACTGAGGTTCCAATATGGGGATTCGATATCATGGCTTCACTAGAGGGTATGATATCATGACTTCACTGGAGGGATTGCTATCATGAATCATAATCAGCCAAAGAAAATCTGAGGATTAGAGACTTCCGGGGATAAAATAAATATCCGCTTCATAGGGAAGATGAGGGGCTAGGCAGCTTCATGGAGAAAGCGTAGTGACTTCCTGGGAATAATACATTGGCTTCCTAGGAGAAAGGTGTATCCAAGTTCCCTGGGGATAAAATGTATCAAACTTCCCTGAGGAGAGTTCATCAGACTTACTGGGGAAAATTTCACCTAACATTCCTAGGGAAAGTATCTTGACTTCTTGGGGAGAACAAAAACCTCCTGGGGGGTATTTCCTGAGGAAAGTAAGGCAATTTTACTAAGGAACAAATGATTCCACTAGGAGCGAGCCCTCAAGGACATGGAACATTTGGAAGACACTTGGGGAGATCTCTGCAATCTTAAGAGTCATTGGAGATTATCGGGTTAATCCAAAGTGTTGTCAGCTTAAAGTCTCGCTAGGGACTACGTTGAGGCAATGGTTTAAAAGTGCTTCTGCAACGATGAGACTTACTGGGGAATGAAAATATCCTTCAGAGATTTGCACAAGTCAAAGCAATTTTTATTTTCAACTGCATTTTCAAAAACGGTTTTAAATTTTGAAAACACTTTTTCACTTTCAAAACTTTATCAACAAATGACATTTTGCATAACAAAAATGAAATAGAGATAATGTGAACAAGGAAATTGAATAGCAAAAGGTTTAATTTTATTAAGGAATGGTAGCTTGCTAAAGGAATAGCTCCATGGAAAAATTACAATTTGAAATTGGCAATATGGGAAAGGTTACATTGAATCCAACGGCACCTACTGAACCTAACGACTAAGAATACCCAAAATCCTGCTTCCGACAAGAGCGATTGGATTTGAATGGGTCTCGTTTGTAGAATGTATCTGCAATGCTCAGTGTCATCTGATGCAGTGAAATGCCTTTGTCCCTAACTTTTGCCTGGACCGCCCTTTCGGGTTTTCAATCCATCAGGACGCTCATTTTTGCCTAAGCCACCCTTTCGGATTTTTAACTTAGCGAGTTGTATATTTTTTGTTTTTGTTTTTCCTTTAGGTATAATATTTTCGAACTGCATCAGAGTTCACAGGATGTGCGAGCTCTTCACCATCCATTGTTGTAAGAATTTGGGATCCTCCGGAGAAGACTGTCTTTACAAAAATGGGCCTTCGTAGTTGGGCATCCATTTCCCACGCATGTCTTTGTGAACTGGCAGGTTCTTCTTGAGTACAAGTTCTCCATGGCGGAACTCACGGATTTGGAATTTGTTATCAAAGGCTCTATTCATCCAATTCTGATATAATTGACCGTGGCACATGGCTATCAAGTGCTTCTCATCGATGAGATTCAGCTGGTCAAATCTGTCTTGAACCCAATCGGCTTCACCAAGCTTGGCTTCCATCAACACCCTTAAGGAAGGTAGCTCCACTTCGATGGGGAGGACGGCGTCCATTCCATATACCAACGAGAAAGGGGTTTCCCCTATTGAAGTTTGTACTGAAGTTCTGTATCCGTGCAAAGCGAATGGTAACATCTCAAGCCAATATTTGTAAGTCTTGACCATATTTTGCAGGATTTTCTTGATATTTTTATTCACAGCTTCAACAGCTCCATTCATCTTAGGACGGTACGGAGAAGAATTATGATGTGCAATCTTCAAGCTGTCACGCAACTCTTTCATAGTCTTGTTGCTCAGATTGGTACCGTTGTCTGTTATGATTCGATTTGGGATTCCATAACGGCAGATAATTTCTTTCTTGATGAAGCGGGAAACAACTTGCTTAGTCACGTTGGCATAGGAAGCGACTTCTACCCATTTGGTGAAATAGTCAATAGCAACTAGAATGAATCGGTGACCGTTGGAAGCTTTCTGCTTAATTTCCCCAATCATGTCAATGCCCCACATTGAGAAAGGCCACGAGGACGTTAAGACGTTCAACGACGCGGGCGGTACATGCATCTTGTCAGCATAGATTTGGCACTTGTGACATTTCCTGGCATATTGGATACAGTCGGATTTCATGGTTAACCATTAATATCCAGCCCTCAAGATCTTCTTGGACATAGCATAACCGTTGGCATGAGTTCCAAAGGTGCCTTCATGAATCTCTTGAAGTAGCATGTCTGTTTCAAGTTTGTCAGCACATCGCAGTAGAACCATGTCATAATTTCTCTTGTATAACACGTCATTGCTGATGAAGAACCCGGATGCCAGTCTTCTCAAAGTTTTCTTGTCAAGGTTAGTAGTGTCGGCTGGATACTCTTGCTTGAGCGGATAGTTCTTAATGTCATGAAACCAAGGCTTTTCATCAGTCTCGTCTTCTTCAACCATCTGACAGTAGGTTGGCTCGGTCCTGTGTTCAATCCGAATGAGTGGTGCTTCATTAACCATTCTGACTTTCCACATTGATGCTAACATGGCTAAAGCATCGACAATATGATTCTTAGATCTCGGAACATGTTTGAACTTGATCTCGTCAAAGTATTCAATCATTTCAACAATGTAGGATCTGTAAGGGATTAACTTCTCATGCCTGGTCTCTCATTCACCTTTCACCTGATATATAACCAAAGCTGAATCTCCACTCACTTCGAGAAGTTTGATTCGGAGGTCAATAGCTGCTTCAAGGCCAAGAATGCATGCCTCGTATTCCATGATATTGTTTATGCATTCAAAGTCTAACCTTGCTGTAAATGGGGTATATCCACATTTTGGATTCATCAGAACGACGCCTATGCCATGTCCACTGTAATTAAAGGAACCATCAAACATCATCTTCCACCAGAGACCCGGCTTGGGACCTTCATCAGGACCTAGCTCTTCGTAATCCTTCTTTATCAACATGATGTCTTCGTCAGGAAAGTCGAACTTGAGAGGCTCATAATCTTCGACTGGCTGGTCGGGAAGATAATTTGACAAGATACTTCCTTTGATAGCCTTCTGAGGTACATACTGGATGTCGTATTCTGATAACAACATGTGCCAACATGCAAGTCTTCCAGTCTGAGCAGGCTTTTCAAAAATGTACTTGATTGGGTCCATCTTCGAAATCAGCAAAGTAGTATGACAAATCATGTACTGCCTGAGATGCCTAGCAGCCCATGCTAGCGCACAACGAGTCTTCTCCAAAAGCGAATATATGTTTTAACAATCGGTAAAATTCTTGCTTAGATAGTAAATGGCATGCTCTTTCCTTCCAGTCTCATCATGTTTCCCCAATACGCAACCCATAGACTTCTCAATAACAGTAAGGTACATGAAAAGTGGTATTCCAAGAACTAGAGGAATCAAGATATGAGGCTCTTGCAAGTAATCCTTAATCTTTTCAAACGCTTGCTGACAATCAGAATTCCAATTGACAATTTTAACCTTGCAAAGTAACTTGAATATCGGTTCACAAGTAGCAGTCATATTAGAAATGAATCTAGAGATATAGTTCAGACGTCTAAGAAAACCTCTGACTTGTGTTTCAGTCCGCGGAGCAGGCATGTCTTGAATGGCTCGGACTTTATTGGGATCTACTTCAATCCCTCGTTGGCTGACGATAAAACCAAGTAGTTTTACTAGATCCAACACCAAAAGTACACTTAGCAGGATTCAGTTTCAACTGGTACTTTCTGAGTCGTTCAAACAGTTTCACTAAATGATCTAAGTGGTCCTCCTTGTTTTGAGATTTGGCAATCATATCATCCACGTAAACTTCGATCTCTTTGTGCATCATGTCATGAAAAAAAGTCGCCATTGCGTGTTGATAGGTTACCCCTACGTTCTTCAAACCGAAGGGCACGACTTTGTAACAAAAGGTCCCCTAAGGAGTAATGAATGTAGACTTCTCTCGGTCGGCAGGATCCATCTTGATCTGATTGTAACCGGAGAAACCATCCATAAAGGAAAAGATTGCAAAACTGGATGTATTGTCGACAAGTGTATCAATATGTGGCAGGGGGAAATCGTCCTTCGGGCTTGCTTTGTTCAAATCCCTATAATCTACACACATTCTGACTTTACTGTCCTTTTTGGGCACTGGAACAATATTGGCAACCCAATAAGGATACTTCGTAACTGCAAGGAAACCTGCACCCAGCTGTTTCTTAACCTCATATCGAATCTTCAAAGCCATGTCTGGTCTTTTTCTTCGAAGTTTCTGCTTGATAGGTGGACATTCTGGCTTAAGTGGCAACTTGTGAACAACAATATTTGTGTTTAAACCGGGCAATCTTGATACGACCATGCAAACACATCAACATATTCCTTCAAAAGCTTGAATAATATCTGCTTAACCTCAGCCCCAAGTACTGCACCAACCTTGACCTCTTTCTTGTCTTCATCTGTGCCAAGATTAATCAAATCTACCTTCTCCTTGCGCGATTGAAGTTTTGTGTACTCGTACTCAACCAATTTTGTCAGTTCGGCAGGTACTTCGAAATCTTCTTCACCCTCATCTTCGGCTTGATAAATGGGTGTGTCCCAATCAGGAGAGACAGGAGAGTCATCGGATTCAACAATATTTTTAATGTCACTGCATGTTGAAAGGCTTATTTTATTAAATGCTCAAAGAAAAATGCAAGAGAACTAAAAATGCTTTTTTGTAGTTTTTTGAAAAGATTGCCAATTTCATTTTAAAAGGTGAAAACGAAAAACGCTAATGAAATAAAAGGAATTTGAACAAAATGTATTTATTAATAACTGTTTTAAAAGTGAAAGGTGGCCCTACAAGGTGATCCAATAGCCTTGGGCAAAGCTATGGATTTGAAAACAAAAATGAAAATGCTAAATTACTTTGAAATGGGGAAAATAACAGGAATCTCTATAGCCTCCCAGTTACTCAAGGTTGCATCGCTCTTGAATATCATGTTGCTCAAGTCTTCATCTTCATCATAGTCGCCGATAACAATGATTTGGAAACCTCCGCTGACAAACACTTCTTGAATAATCTTCGAGCGTCCTTTGACAGTTGAAGCTTTATCATGAGTTGGTCGGTAACCCAACCCGTGGTGATCAGTCTTGGTCTTAATATCAATTACCTCTCCCTAACCTTCAGGAATACCCCTGTAGATTGTTGATTTGGTACTCTTCAAGGATGCAAAAGATGGATTACTCTGGCACTCTGTCTCCTCAACTTCCATTAGAATAGCATTGGCGATCTCGAGTGCTTGGAAAGAAGTTTCCAAAGCATCTTCATCAGCCTCAATATAACGGAAAGAAGATAGGTTGTTGACCATCAAATCCTCCTCACCATGTATGATAACTAGCTTTTCATCGACCATAAACTTCATCTTCTGATGCAAGGTTGAAGTTACTGCCCCAGCGGCATGGATCCAAGGTCTTCCAAGCAGACAACTATAGTTAGGATTGATGTCCATGACTTGGAAAATGATATTGAAAACATGCGGACCAATCAGAATCGAAAGTTCTACTTCTCCAATCACAAATCTGCGAGAACCATCAAAAGCTTTGACAATTAGGGAAGTAGGCTTCACCACGGTCTCCTTGTAAGCTAACTTGCTAAGAACTCTCTTGGGTAGGACGTTCAAAGATGAACCGGTATCCACAAGCACCCTTGATAGATTATCCTCCTCGCACTTCACTGATATATACAAAGCACGATTGTGATTCAGACCCTCTCTCGGTAGCTCTTCATTGCTGAAGCTGAGCGTATTACAAGCAGTAATATTGGCAATCACACTATCAAACTGACCGGTGGTAATGTCCTGAGCGACATGAGCTTGAGTCAATACTTTCTATAAAGCGTTTCGATGAGCAGGTGAATTTATCAACAGAGATAAAATATAGATCTTGGAAGGAGTCTGATGAAGTTGATCAATAACTTTGTAATCACTTTTCTTAATGATCCTCAAAAATTCAACATCTTCATCATTCGTAGCTGCCTCTTTACCTTTGTCTTTGGCAGGCACAGCAGTAGTGGTAGTCGTTTCCTTAGGCAGATCCTCATTGAAACGGGGAGTATAAACACGACCACTGCGAGTCATCCTGCTTTCCCCAGCTCTGTTGGTCACAGTTTCACTATCAGTCTTCACTTCTTCCCTTGGAATGACCTTCCCATATTCTTTGTCAACCATGGTCACATCATATTTCCAGAGTACCGCTTTGGGATCACTGAAAGAAAATGGGCTTGGCTTTTGAATAATTAACGATTTCGGCTGATCCACTGCATGAGGACTATGTTTTGATATGTTGAACACTGGTTTGGCAGAACTTGCCCTTGGCAGATTAAACACTGGCACCTTAACCTTTGGTTCTGGCAAGTTAAAGACAGGCTCAATCGCAGCAACTTCCTCCTTCTTCAACTTGTTGATCACATGTAGGAAACCGTCGCCGATCAATTTCTGAACATCTTCCTGAACCAATATACAACCCTTAGCACAACCTTCATTACTTGTACAATCGACATGAGAAATAGGTACTAGGCCGACTTCGAACAACTTCGAATGGAATGCCTTGAGAGGAGTCTTGATCTGAGCTACATCGAGAATAAGACCTTCATCGGACGAGTGATCAATTGCGTTAATAGCCCCATGGTTAGGTAGAAGGTTGTCCTTGACATTTGACTGAGGATCGTCGAAAGACAAAATCTTCTTTTCCATCAGATCTCTGACAATGTTCTTCAAAGCATAACAGTTTTTCAAATCATGTCCGGGCGTACCCTCATGAAATAAACAATGAGTGGCGGCGTTGTAATTGGCAGGCAAAGGATTGGGAGGTGAACCCAATGCTCGGATAGTAATCATACCTCGTTGCACCAAGAAAGGATACAACTCGGTAAAAGTCATCGGAATCGGAGGACAAGGCTTGTATTTCTCCTATTCGGAGCATTCTGACAAGGTGCCTGATTCCTCGACTGTTGATTGGCAGGGGCGTTAGGCACTTGTTGATAATTAGGAGGATCTTGTTGATAGACCGGAGGCTGATAAACAGGAGTCAGTTGCATAGGCTGATAAGCGGGAGCTTGTTGAGCTTGTTGATTGAAAGAAGGTGCAACAACAGCTACATAAGGTTGTTGAGCATACTGAACCGGATAACCTTGAGGTTGAGCATACTGCGGTGGATGTTGATACTATTGATTTCTTCGTTTACCTGAAGATACAGCATTGGTCTCGCCTTCCTTCCTTTTTTAAGAATTGAAGGAAGATTTCTTCGCTGGGTCTTTTGAGCTTGAGCTACCAGAACTACTTGACATTCTTCCACTCTTCAGACCCAACTCAACTTTAACACCGACAACAACGATATCAGCGAAATTTGTAGTCACACTACCAACCATCCTCTCATAGAATTCTGGGTGAACAGTATCAATGAACGCTTCAGCTAGTTCTTTTTCGGTCAAAGGAGGTTCGACTTGCAAAGCAATCTCTCTCCACCTATGAGCATATTCTTTAAATGATTCTGAACTCCTCTGTGACCTACTCAACAATTGTCTTCTATCAGGAGCCAGATTCATGTTGTACTTGTAATGCTTGATGAAGGCATCAGATAAATCTTGGAAAGTCCTTATGCGAGACTGATCCAAAGTTAGATACCATTTGGATGAAGCACCCTTCAAACTGTCTTGGAAACAGTGAATCATCAATTTATCATTTTCCACATGAGCAGCCATCCTATGGTAATACATTATCAGATGGTTCTTTGGATAAGTAGTACCTTCATAGTAATCAAAGTTTGGAGTTTTGAATTTTGGAGGAATAACCAACCCGGAAACCAAACAGACATCTTTGGCTGCAGCACCAAAGATTTGGTCACCTTCCATCTTCCTCAATCTCTTATCAATAGTAACAACTTCCTCACAAAGCATGTCACGTCGCTCGTATCCCTCATCATTATCATCAGGATCTCATAAACCGGCTCATTGAAATAGTGTTGCACACGAGTGTGAACAGTAGCTGGTGCAAAAGTAGGAACCACTTGAGGAGCTTCGGAAACCAAAGGCACAGCTTGTTTGATAGGTTAAAATACATGAACAACTTGTGGAACTGATGGCACAATAAGAGGAGGTACAAAACCGGGCTGAAGACCATACGGAGGTACATTCGCAACAGTAACAACTGGTGGAGGATCCACAACAGTAGTGGTAATCTCAGAGACAACAGTAGGCTGAGTACCCATCTTTTCATTGATGACTTGGAGCAGCTCCATAATCTGTCCCACCCTTCCTCGAAGGTCTTCGAGTTCATTGTTGACATGATCCATCTCTTGAGCTTGTTCTTCCATCCTTTTTCAAGCTTGGGCTCTAGTGTTGTACCGATGCAGAGAACTCAGGGTGACGGAACTAGAAGGCGAGAGAACTAATAATGAGAAACCGGAAGACAAATGCAATGCAAAGATATGATGCTAGAATACAGAATGCAGATGAAAGATTTCACGGGATTCAAGTATTTACGAATATCGCGGGATACCAAAAAACTTTTATTTTATTAATTTTGAAAATGGATTACAAGTAAATATTCTTAAAAGAAAGTCTCAACATAACGGCTAAATAAAAGCTAATAAAGTCCTAAGGAAGCACTGTCCACAATCAACTTCAAAGGGTAGGCTGAGAGTTGGAGGAACATAAATCCTCGTAGACTTTTCTCTTCTTGTAAGAAAGTGATTCTTCATTCTTCGACTGAAGTTGCTTCTGAAGTTCCACATTCTCACTGACGACCACCTGATATTTATTCTTCCATGCTTCTGCCTCATGTTGTGCTTTTCTTAAAGCGACCTTCAACTCTTCAACTTCGGACATGAAAACTAGAACAGGTTCCCTTCTTGGAGGCAAAGGATCTTGACGAGGATAAGGCATCTTCAACTTGATTGCTCTTTCTCGGATCCAATGAAGATATGGTTCCATGGACACACAATTAAGCTTCCCCGGGCTTTCTTTACCTTTCTTATGCAAATGACGCCAAGCGGACACAATCTTATCTTGAAGTTCTTTATCATCTTTGAAGAATATTTTCTCCACATGAACACTTTTAGGTGGTTCCTTCAACGAATATCCTAACTGTCGACGAGCTAGAACTGGATTGTAGTTGATTCCTCCATTAAATCCAAGTAAGGGTACGTTGGCAAAGTCTCCACAACCGTCAATGATTAGTGTCCCATCATACACACGGTTATACCAATCAATATCCGAGTGAGTTAGAGCCATAATCTTCTGTAACCATCGTCCTTTATCAAGATCCCAAAAAGGACCAAACTTAGGCAAGTGCGGAATAAACCACTTGTATAATAAAGGCACACAACAAGTAATCATCCCTCCACCATGGAAGTTTTGGAGATGTACGAAATGGTACGTGTTAGCCAATAAAGTCGGTACTGGATTATTCTTCATGAAGATCTTGATGGCGTTGATATCAACGAGGCCTTCAACACTTGGAAAAAGTAGCACTCCATAAATAAGTAAGGCGAGGATTGCCTCAAATGTATTCATGCTCCTATGATCGGCATAGTATTGGGCTTTCTTGATTAAGAAGGCTGTAGGCAAATCGAAAGTCTCACCTTTGGTAATCATATTATCCTTGATGTCGGATACCTTCAGATATATGGCTCTAGAAATGTCTTTTTCTTTAGAGTTCACCTCCAAGAAAGGGAAAGGAGAGTCATCTAGAATAGGTAAACCAACCAACTGAGAGTATTCTTATAAGGTAGGAAATAGCTGATAATCTGGGAAGGTGAAGTGGTGATAATCCGGATCATAGAACTGTAGCAAAACTGAAAGAAGTCTGTCATCCACTTGAAGCCCCAACAAAGATAACAACCTTCCATACTTGTTTTTGAATCCTTCTTGATCCTAAACTAAAGCTCCTAGCTTCCTTAGGTCATCCAGCTTAAGACTCTTAAAAGAATATTTCAAAGTATTTTTCCTATTGTAATCCATGGTATCCTACAATGTTCATAAGTAAGGATGAACTCCATGAAATCTAATGCAATATGATGCTTTATGGATGCAATTCACACATATACACAAAAAGTCCTAGGTTAGAGGTATATGAGCGGAGTCAAGGTCTACCCATCCTAAAAGGTATGTACTAAAGGTTAGTTGTACCTGCAGAACAAGGGTTCTAGAGAGTTGCCCAAAGTCATCAGTCCATCCTTCGGATATTATCAATTTCCCGAATGACTCGGTGGTTAATAATATTCTCAAGAGAACCTCTTTTGAGTGTAGTATCGCGTAGCAACTATTTTGGGACTGCTCCCTCATAGTCCTCGCACTACGTCCTAGATAAGGCCAAGGTGGTGTTTAGGTTATTATGTTCCCCAGTATCACAGACTCCTAGCCGGAAATACTAAGTGTTTTCACGAATTCTCGTTCAACAAAACTATTTTTCAGGAGGGTCTCAACTGAGCGGTGATTCTCAAGTCAGCTTGGTCGAGACTCACTTCCTATAAGCCTCGTCAAATATATCACCTTCCTATAATAATGTCACTCAAGTCCGGGTGTAGGACTTATCTCACAATAAACATACCCCAAGTAAGGTACATCAGATACATATACGCAAATGAACAGATAATAAAGCAAATAGCAAGCATAAAACAAGATAGGGGTAACCCTCAAAAGATAGGATCTCCCTAGTGAAGTCGCCATTTTCTATTGCGGTGAGAATAGGATATCAAATTATTAATTAATTTGAATCGCAAATCTTTGATTCACAACCAGTCTTTAATTTATCCAAAGGAAAGGTCAAAGAAAGGAAAAACCTAATTTTGCATCGTAAACACAATGCGGGGAGAGATCTAAGGTTCGGGGGTTAGTTAAACTTAGGGAAGGTATTAGCACCCTAGACTTTTGTAGTACTCTACAGGAACCTCTTGTTTTAATGTTGCTATTTTGGTAAATTATCTGCTTAAGGGTATATGTTAAGGGTTAGAAGTTAAAGAAAAAGACCTAAGGGTTAGTCCTAAGTTTACTCGCCAAGACTCGCATCTTGTGCCTACGTATCCGAGGTAGGGGATGAAATCAGAGTAATCGTAGTTCCCCTTGAAAGGGAGGTAAGAAACTTCTTGACTATGGTCAAGGTTTCAAGGGGAATAAACGTTTGTAGGGAAGCATTTACACGGAGTGCGGCAACTCCTATCTCTACATTGAAGTTCAATTGAATTGAAAAGGGTAAGATAGGTATTCCGCAGCGGGAAACCTAATATGGAGTGTGGTGACTCCTTATCCTAATGCTAGGGTAAAGGGTAAAGTTGTCCACGGCTGGACGCCTATGCAATTAGGGTTTGAAAGGTGAAAGAGTCAAAGGTAAGGACTATTGACGCGGAGGTCAAACGACTAGACCTATTCCTTCGGAGGGGAATTAACGGTGAATAATGCAAATAATTAAACGCAGTATGAAAATATGGGAACGTACGAAAACAGTAAAGGAATTGCAAAGCGGCGATATCCTCGCGTAAATTACAACCATGAAAATGAAGTGTGAAAAAAATAAAGTATTATAACTGTACAGCTGAGAAAGCAACGAATGGAACGACATAAGCGTTATACAAAGTTAGCGGGGCAATAAACAAGCCAATTTAATTCGTAACAGGAAGCTGAAATGCTTGGAAATGTTAATTTATCTAAAATGAATTTTAACTTTAAGAGAAATTTAGCAATGAATATTTACAAAATAAGCTAATAACTAAACTAAATATTAATTTTAACTTATAAAATCAAATCCCTTAATTAAGAGATTAAATTTCAAAAAAGTTTGAAATTAAAATTAATCAATTCTTAACTTTAAGTTTTTGTAGAAAAGTTTTAAGTTAATTTTAATAAAAAAAAATGAGTTTTAAATTAAGTTTGAAAAATAGTGTTAAATCAAGTCCTTTTTTAAAAAGGGTTTTTTCAATAAAGGGTTTTTTTAAAAAAAAACAAGTTTTAGCTTTAATTTAAAATGGTTTTAATTTGGTTTAAAATAGTTTTAGTTTTAAGTTTAAACAAAAAGGGTTTTAAAATTACATCTTTTTTGGTTTTTTTTTTTAAACTTTAGTTAGTAAAAAAGGTTTTGGTTAAATGTTAATGATAGGTTTTAATTAAATGTTAATTAAATTCACCCTTTTTAGATTTTATAATTTAACTAGAATAAATAAAAGAGAAAAGAAAAGAAGAATAAAATAATAAAATAGATAATAGCAAATGAGAAATAAAAGGGAAAGGGGCTGAGTTATTAATGCTGAGAGTTTTAGGGCTTCCTAGAACCCTCTTCTCCTTCCTGGTGGCGCTGCCTTTCTCCATTGTTGGCTTGTTTAAAGTTTTTTCCCTCGTTCTTCTTTGCATGGCCGCGTGACTCCATTGAAGCATCCTCGAGCTTTTCGCTCGTCCATTTTTCGTTTTCCTCCTCTGAATTTCTTGATGATTCTGTAAGAAAAATAACTTAAAAACATGGTTAGCACAAATTGCTCACCCTTTTACGGGTTGGAAGGGATTTGGAGTTCGCTGATGTCTGATGGACGGTGATGAGGACGATGCTTCACCTCTGAGTTCGCGGTGACTTCACCCTTTTTCTTCTTTTCTGATGAACGAATGATATGGTACTTCTCTTCTTCTATTAACCTTCTGGGTTCTTTGATGATGATGAACCTTTTTATATTTTTCTCTGATGCTCTTGTCCCTGTTCTTCATTTTTTATTTGAAGAACTGATGATATTTTATATTAGTTCTTGATGGGCCTGGGCGATGAATTTGTTACGAAGTTGTTGCTGTTATTGTAATTCTCATGGTTCATTTGTTATGATTTGTTGCAATTTTCACGGTGATTGTGCTGGTTTGTTACAATTTTCTGATCAGCTTGTTTTGATTTCAGTTTTGGAGCAGGAAAAATGGCGGATTTGTCTCCCTTTTCATGATGATTCTGTTTTGGTTTGGCTGGAATTTGGAATGTTGTTATTGCGCTGTGTTTGTCATTTTTTTTTTACGGAAATTGGTTGCTGAACTTGTTGAATCTTGGAATTTGGATATCCAGATGGATTGTTGTTGGCGAAATGGATTTGGATATCCATATGACTTGTTTGGCTAAACTCAACTTTCAGAATAAGTGCTTTTTCCCAAAAGCACTTATTTTCAAAAGCACTTTTTCCCCAAAAGCACTTTTCCAAAAAATCACTTTTCTCTCTCTTGGAACAAATTGAATAGATGTTGCCGGGTCCGTGCCGGGGTCAAAAAATTTAAAAAAAAGTCGGGAGTTGGCGAAGATCTCGCCGTTGTTGCCCTCCCGACGTACCCGATGATGAAAATTAACTGAGGGTATCGAAATACAACCTAAGAACCATTTCTGATTAATTCTAACCATTAAAATTATGTTCTCTGTTCTCGATTCCTTTTCAGGTCCGAAAAGTCGAAAGTTGAAGAATTGGACGCGAAGATAAATCTGGAAAAAATAGGAATTTTAGGACTTAGGAATTAATTATGTAATTGTAATTTCTTTTGTAATAAAAAAATAGAATTTCAAATAATTCAATTCAATTCTTTATTTTTCCGATCAAATTTCTTTGATTAAAAATCATACGATTAAATTCGTCCAACTAAGTTTATCCGCTTTAATTCACACAAATAAATTCATCTGACTCAATTTACCCAACTAAATTCATCTGATTAAACAACAGATATTCATTACAAATTCAAACATGCACCGAAACTCCATTATTTTCTTTAAAATCGACTGTTGACTAGCAGAAAGCAGGAAAACGTGCGTCTGTTAAAATAAATTCCGCAAAGCAAATTCTCGCACCAGTTTAACCTGAATCGACTTATATTGAAACACACCCAACTTCCGATGGTTTAGGAATCAAACAACATTTCTGAAATCCCACTGAGGACTGACCCTCAACTCTTGAATAAAATGCGTTGTGTCACGAGAAATCTGACGTCAAAAACTGTCGTAAAATTCAGCTCATCCTCAAATAAGTCACAGGACTCGGAGATGGAAACCCTAATCGCTCGAGGGATTCCTGAGGACGACTTCGCTTCCTAAAATGTCAGTAGACCGCAAATTAATGACCCTTTTGCCCTTCGCCAATTAAATCGTACACAATGTGATTTTTCCTGCAAAACCAACAGACTGAGCAAACTGGTTAGCGGTTAGATTACAATGCAATGCAGAATGAGATGAAATGTGAAATGAACCGACTAATCTAAGGGTAAAAATATGAATACAACTTGCAAGAACCGTAACTCAAACCAAGCATCACCGCGATGAAATCATTTCGACGGCCGCTTGTGTTGCGACCACCGCTGTAACTGGTTGATCCGCTTCCTATTTCTACATCGCCGATATCCCTTTTCTCCCTCTTTGTTTCTATTATGATATGTTCGTTTCTTTTTAAGCTTGTGTGATTTAGAAGAGATGAGATTGTTGTTTTTTTATTTACTGTATTCTTCACCATGAGAAGGGAAAAGTGTTTATTTTTGAAAAGAGGAAGGAGAATGTTGAGTATCACGTTGTTATCATTTACAGAGAGAATTTTTTTTATGTTTGGTTTTTTTTGTTAACAAATAAAAGTCATTTAATTTAGTTTGAAAATCCATTTGATGACTCATCTAAAATCATTTTTAAAAAAATAATAATAAATTGACCACAAATTGATGAAAGGGGTGGACGCCCAACATATCAGTACCATGTTATTTTTTTAAAAATTTCACCTCATACCCTTACCATTATCCCTCTACCCCTACATTTTTAAAAATATTCCAATTCTACCCCTTTCACATATCAAATAATTTTCTTATTTAATATTTATTATTTTTTGTATGTATTTTTTCTTCACCAAATAACTTGCAATCAAGTTTTTCGGTATGTATTTTTTCTTCACCAAATAACTTGCAATCATGTTTTTCAGTATGTATTTTTTCTTCACCAAATCACTTGGAATCAAGTTTTTTGGTATGTAATGTTTCTTCATCGGTTAAATTATATATCGAAAAACTTAATTGCAAGTTATTTGGTGAAGAAAAATACATACCGAAAAACATGATTGCAAGTTATTTGGTGAACAAAAAATACATATCGAAAAACTTGATTGCAAGTTATTTGATGAAGAAAAATTACATACCGAAAAACATGATTACAAGTTATTTGGTGAAGAAAAAAGACATACCAAAAAACTTGATTGCAAGTCATTTGGTGAAGAAAAAATACATACTAAAAAAATTGATTGCAAGTTATTTGATGAAGAAAAAATATATACCGAAAAATAAAAAATATTAAATAATAAAATTATTTGATAAGTGAAAAGGGTAAAATTGAAATATTTAAAAAAATGTAGGGATAGAGAGATAATGGTAGGGGTATGAGATAAAAAAATTTTCTTCATTTTATTAGTTAATAATCTATCAAATTAAATTATAGTTTAGTTTTGATTGGAAATTTGGGCCTCTTGTCTTTTACTAATACACCCTTACCCAATCATATTTGCACTCATCTCATTTTATTTTTTAGTTTAATTAGTAGTTAATTAATTAAGTGTTAATTTGATTAATTGATTAATATTT
The DNA here is from genome assembly GCA_963859935.3 of Lathyrus sativus. Taxonomy (NCBI): domain Eukaryota; kingdom Viridiplantae; phylum Streptophyta; class Magnoliopsida; order Fabales; family Fabaceae; genus Lathyrus; species Lathyrus sativus. The sequence goes on from OZ012739.1 coordinate 43,190,880, forward strand.
TTGTAATTTTTATAAATTGGTTAATTGGTTTATCCCATAAATTGATTAATTATTTGATTTTCTTTTCATGTTGATTGATTGATTAACTAAATGTATAATTTGGTGATTTGATTTAGCAATTAATCTTTAAGTTGATGAATTTTAAAATTTTAATTAATTAATTTGTTGCTAAATAGATTACTTGATTATTTGTTTAGTCGATCAATTAGGTGATTCATGTTCATACCCTCACATGTAAAATATTATGCTAACATTTCGCACAATTTCAATTTCACCATAATTTCAATCAATTTAAATTTCAAATCACTTTCAAAATGATTTCAAAAATAAGTCAAACCATTTCACAAATCATTTCTCAAACTAACGCGATAAACCCTCGATCAACATCACGTTTTATTTTCCGCTTTCTCTAAATGTTAAAAAACCCTTTTCTTAAAAAAATTGGTTGAAAAGGGAATGAGAGGTTTACACTTTCTTGTTCCTCGAATGGTTTAATGATTGGCGTACGACAGATTGCTCAATCTTTCATCATTCGAATAAAACATTCTAATCAAACCTAGACGAAAAAGGAATGGAAGGTTTACACTTTCTTGTTCCTTGAATAATCAAATGATTAGCTTACACCATATTGCTCGACTATTCGTCTTCCGCTAATAATTTTCTCAAAATAACTTGGACGAAAAAGGAATGAGAGGTTTACACTTTCTTTCTCCTTGAATAACCGGATGATGGGCTTACGTTACGTTACTCGATTATTTGTCGCTCGCCTAAAAATAATCTAACACATTCAAAGCATTTTACCTTTTAGCTCAACCTTAAAGCCCTTTTCACAAATGAAAGATATTTTGTCTCGAGACTATTCAAAACAATGCTCCATTCAGATATGTGTGAGTTGAGATAAGTGACATCTTCCCATGAATGTTGATGTGTAAAAAACCATTTATTGTGATGCATCTTCTCATGAATGGTGATGTGCTAGATATAATTCAAGATAGCCTTATCTTAGAGCAACGAGTTTAAACTCGTCAATTATTAAATACTTTGCAATTCCTTAAATTGTTTTTTATGAGAAATATATTAGAAATTACTAATAATATGTCTCATACTTTGTTGAAGGAATCTTCTCCACGCTCACCCCACCAATTTGTTGTGAATCGGATGTCTTTAAACAAAATATAAACGGTTTCGTTATGATCAAGAAACACACAAGGGTTAGGGTTAACAAAGAAAACAAGGTAAAACAATAAGGAACAACAAGGAATGATTATAAACTGCTATTATTTCCTTTCTCTTAGAACAAGATTACAAGTATACAAGAATAACAAAATAACCTCTCTCTCTTGAAATTAGGAATTTATCTTCCTATTTTTCCTTAGACCAAGATTGAGAAACTAGCATCCTATTTATAAGAAAAATAGTACACTAACCTAATAGGTTTTTTTAACAATTACCCATTATAAGCTAACTTAGGGTACAAGCTAACTTAAACACTTGGGCTGACAAGAAACGCCCAATCCAATATGCTAACAACCTATGAATATTGACTAATGCATGTTAGAACAAACTTCGACTACAACACACATTACCTTTGACAGCAGCATGTGAACAAACTTCGACCTTGCTTAATTCTTGTCGAACCAGAAGCTACTATTTGACCATACTAGAGTTCGATCCAACACCTCACAAATATCCACCTTGTAACAAACTCTATAACATCAAGGAACTAGCTTTCTTCATGCAGATTTATCAATTGCATACAGTGAAAAAACTTGCAACTTGGCAATGTTTTGGTGATCATATAAGCAGCATTATGATTTGTCGAAACCTTCAGCACTTGGACTTCTCCATGATCGATTACCCCTATGAAGAAATGCAGCCTCACATCAATGTACTTGGTTCGCTCATGATAGGATGAATTCTTTGACAGGTGTATTGCACTTTGACTATCACATTTAACAGTGATAACTCGACCTTGAAGTTTTAGCTTCTTTGCAAATCCTTCAAGCCACAATGGTTCCTTCACAGCTTTAGTTAAGGAAATATATTTCGCTTCAGTGGTTGATAAGGCAACTACCTTCTAAAGTGTTTCTTTCCAACTGATTTTTGTCCCAAACATAGTGAACACATATCCAGAAATAGATTTTTTGGAATCCATATAACCTGTATAATCAGAGTCGACATATCCTTTAATTTCTGCTTTACTATCTTCACCCAAGGCTCCACCATAAATTAGGACTCTATTCAGAGACCCATTTATGTACCTTAGAATCCACTTCAATGCTTGCCAGTGAGCTTTTAGGATTCGCCATGTACCTTCTTACAAGACTTACTGAATATGTTATGTCGGGTCTAGTACAAACCATAGCATACATCAAAGAACCTACTATGTTAGTATATGGAATGTTATTCATATAATTTCTTTCAACATTAGTGTTGGGACACTAATCTATACTCAGCTTGAATTTAGGGTTTTTTGGAGTCACAACAGGCTTTGAATTCAACATACCATACTTTTCGAGAATCTTCCGTAGGTATGCCTCTTGAGATAAGCATAATCTCGACTGCTTTCTATCTCTTCGGGTGTCAATCCCAAGAATCCTGGACACAGCTCCCAGATCCTTCATGTCGAACTCCTTATTGAGTTCAGCCTTCACCCTCATTACCTCTTGAACATTGTTGCTTGCTATTAGAATATCATCCACATAGAGCAACAAAATAACAAATGAATTACCCGGTCAAAATCTGAAGTAAACACAGTGGTCGAACTGACTTCTGATGAAACGTGTCGTGAACTTGTCGAATCTCCTATTCCACTATCGAGGAGATTGTTTCAGTCCATATAAGGATCTATTCAGCTTGCACACGTGATCTTCCTTCCCTTTTTTGACATACCCTTCAGGTTGCCTCATCAGGATTGTTTCATCTAAATCACCACACAAGAACGTAGTCTTCACATCCATCTGTTCTAGTTCAAGGTCGAACTATGCCATTGTGGAAAGAAACATTTAAATGGATATATGCTTCACAACAGGAGAGAACACATCATTAAAATTGATACCTTCTTTTTGAGTGAACTCCCTAGCAATCAATCTTGCCTTGTGTCTCTTCAACGCCACTCCTTCGGTTCCTTCCTTAACTTTGAAAATCCATTTACAGCTGACTAACCTGGCTCCAGTAGGTTTCTTGATCAGTTCCCAGGTATTTTTATCATGAAGAGATTTCATCTCATCATCCATGGCCTTCATCCATTCAGTCTTCTTTCGAATCCTCATAACTTCCTCATAGTCTCTAGATTCTTCGTTTAGAACCTCACTTGCAAAGATTAAGGCATAAGTTATAAGACCTGCATACCCAAGTCTTTGAGGTGTCTTGATGACTCTCCTTGACCTGTCTCTTGCTAGCAGGTAGTCATTATCAGTCTCCTCATCTTCGACAACATCTTCTGCGTCTTCTTCGACTTCATCTGGGGTACGCAATTCAACATCAACATGCTCCACCTCAACAGTAATCTCTCCCTGTTCCAGCTCTTCGTCAGCATTATTAGTTTTCTTGAAAGTCATCTCTTATTCATTAAAAACTACATCTCGACTAGCAACACACCTCCTGTGACCTGGCTCTAGGCACCATAGCATATAAGCTTTGACTCCTTCAGGGTATCCCATAAACATGCGAGCTCTAGGTTCGCCCTTGTCTTGCCTAATATGAGCATAGGCCACACAACTCTCAGTCTGTCGAAACTAGGTGGATGTCCCGACCAAACTTCTTCAGGTTTCTTCATTCCCAAGGAAGTCGAGGGACATCTATTTATCAGGTAAGCTGTAGTCAAAACAGCTTCCACCCAAAACACCTTCAATTCAGCACTAACCAACATGCATCTAACCCTTTCAAGGATTGTTTGATTGAATCTTTCAGCTAAGCCATTTTGTTGAGGAGTACCTGCTACAGTCTTATGCCTTGTAATCTCAGACTTAACACAGTAACTGTCGAACACTTCGTTGTAGAATTCAAGGCCATTATCGGTTCTCAACCTCTTAACCTTTCTGCTAGTTTGAGTTTCGACCAGAATCTTCCAACTTTTGAAATTCTCAAAAGTTTCATCCTTCGTCTTTTGAATGAATACCCATAGCTTTTTGGAATAGTCATCAACGATAGATAGAAAATACCTTGCATCTGAGTGTGAAGGATTCCTTGCAGGCCCTCAAAGATCAGCATGAATGTAATCCAGGGATCCATGTGCTCTTTGCTTGCCTTTGTTAAACTTCGCCCTACATGATTTACCAAATACATAAGATTCACAAAACTCCAACTTTTCAACTTTATCACCTCCTAGCAGGTTCTACTTCCCCAATTCAACCAGGCCTCTTTCGCTGACATGCCCAATCTCATGTGCCATAATTCTGTCTTCAACATAGGTTTCGTGGATGCAACATTTGTCGAACCACTTACAACCTCAGCTTCAAGGGTATACAAGCCTTGTTTCTTCACACCTCTCAAGACTTCCTTCGACCTCTTCATGACTCTTATGATACTTTTCTCTCCTTGAAAAACATATCCATTTTTGTCGAATTCACCAAGAGAAATCAAATTTCTCTTCAAGTTAGGTACATACCTGACTTCAGTCAATAACCTTATTGACACATCATGGAGCTTGAATCTCACAGATCCAATACCTGCAATTTTCCAAGATTTGTTGTTTCCCAACAGCACAAATCCACCATCTTGATCACATAGCTCCTCGAACAATTCTCTGTTTAGAGTCATGTGCCAAGTGCAACCTGAATCCATAATCCACTCTTTTCTCAAGTCTCCACTTGAAACCACACGAACATCATATGAGTTGAAGTCATCTTGAACAATGGTTGCGTTGCCATTACCTCCATGATCTTTCAGGCGTTCAGGGCACACCTTTCTTGTGTGACCCTCCTTCTTACAGTGATAACATCAAATATCAGATGTTTCACCACTATAAGATTTTTGTTGACTTTTACCTTTCTTCTTGTCGAACTTACCATCCTTTCACAAAAATTTTCCCTTAACGGCCAAACCTTCGCCCACCGTCGAAGGTTTATGCTCATTTCGTTTGTTCAAGTCCTTAGAATACAAGGCTGATTGAACTTCTTCAAAGGTCAGGGACTCCCTTCCATACAAGAGAGTTTCTTTGAAGTGAGCATGTGTTCTGGGCAAAGCACACAGCAGTAACAGTGCTTGATCTTCATCATCAATCTTCACATCAATATTTTCAAGATCATGAATCAGCTTGTTGAACATATCCAACTGCTCAGCCAACACTTTGTCTTTACTCATCTTGAATGAATACAAAGCTTGCTTCAGGTAGAGTCGATTCACTAGAGATTTGGTCATGTACAAACTTTCAAGTTTCACCCATAATCCCGATGTTGTAGTCTCCTTCGATACCTGTCGAAGAACCTTATCACCAAGGCTCAACAATATTACGTTGTGGGCTTTCTCAATCATGCACGTCTTTTTTTTACATTAATCCAGCGTCCATGGCTGCCTCTCCCTTCAACACTTCCAAACAACCCTGTTGAACCAATAGGGCTTTCATCTTCAAGCGCCACAGACCGAAGTCGTTCACTCTGGTGAACTTTTTGATCTCATACTTTGTTGAAGGAATCTTCTCCACGCTCACCCCACCAATTTGTTGTGAATCAGATGTCTTTAAACAAAATATAAACAGTTTCTTTATGATCAAGAAACACACAAGAGTTAGGGTTAACAAAGAAAACAAGGTAAAACAACAAGGAACAACAAGGATTGTTTATAAATTGTTATTCTTTCATTTCTCTTAGAACAAGATTACAAGTATACAAGAATAACAAAATAACCTTTCTCTCTTGAAATTAGGATTTTATCTTCCTATTTTTCCTTATACCAAGATTGAGAAACTAGCATCTTATTTATAAGAAAAATAGTACACTAACCTAATGGGCTTTTTAACAATTACCCATTACAAGCTAACTTAAACACTTGGGCTTACAAGCAAGGCTCAATCCAATATGCTAACAACCTAGTAATATTGACTAATGCATGTTAGAACAAGCTTTAACTACCATGCATTATCATCGACAGCAGCATGTGAACAAACTTCGACCTCATGCTTAATTCCTGTCGAACCAGAAACTACCATTCGACCATACTAGAGTTCGATCCAACACCTCACAAATCTCCACTTTGGAACAAACTCTATAACATCAAGGAACTAGCTTTCTTCATGCATCTTTATCAACTGCATACAGTGGAAAAACTTGCATCTTGACAACATTTTGGTGATCATATTAGTAGCATTATGGTCTGTCGAAACCTTCAGCACTTGGACTTCTCCACGCTCGATTACCCCTCTGATAAAATGCAGCCTCACATCAATTTGCTTGATTCGCTCATGATAGGCTGAATTCTTCGACAAGTGTATTACACTTTGACTATCACATTTAACAGTGATAACTCGGCCTTGAAGTTTTAGATCCTTTGCAAAACCTTTCAAGCCACAATGCTTCCTTCACAACTTCAGTTAAGGCAATATATTTCGCTTCAGTGGTTGATAAGGCAACGACCTTCTGAAGTGTTGTTTTACAACTTATTGTTGTCCCAAACATAGGGAACACATATCTAGGAATAGATTTTCTAGAATCCATACAACCTGCATAATCAGAGTCGACATATCCTTCGATTGCTGCTTTACTATCTTCACCCAAGATTCCACCATAAATTATGACTCTATTCAGAGACTCATTTATGTATCTTAGAATTCACTTCAATACTTGTCAGTGAATCTTTCTAGAATTCGCCATGTATCTGCTTACAAGATTTACTGCATATGATATGTCGGGTCTAGTACAAACCATAGCATACATCAATGTTAGGACAAACTTATTATTAATGTGTTCAATCAGAAAGTATTCATATATTTTTGCACATCTGTATTTAATGTGTCATATTTCTTTCAACTTGGACAAACTTATTATTAATGTGCAAAAAATTTATTCATATAATTTTTATGTTCCATTTTAAAAATATTTTTGCAAATTTGTATTTAATGTGTCCAATCAATCCAACACATAACAATTTGTTATTTCTCGATTTTTTTGGTTTGGGTTTTATAATAAAAATAAAAATTATATGAATCGTAAATTTGAAATTTTTTAAAAATGTTTTTGCGCACTTGTATTTAATGTGTCCAATCAATCCAACATAAATTAATTTGTTATTTTTCGATTTTTTTGGTTTGGATTTTATAATAAAAATAAAAATTTCAATCCATATATTTTTAATCGATTTAAGTATTGAATTTTCTAAAAATCAAATCAACCCCCTCCGTGACCATTTCTACTAAAACTATTATTGTAAAAATTATAATTAATGTTGATTTAATTTTAAAATTAAAGTAAATAGATAAAGCATTTCAGCAAATGCAAAGTAAAAAATGAAGAGAGTATTTAGAATATAGGGGAGTAACAATGATATAAGAATATCGATAAATATGCTCTTTTATTTTTCAGTAAACATCTACCATAAATAATTAAATACATAAATAAATCAATACTGTAAAAATCTCTCTCGCTCTAAGCTATACATAGATGAACTCATAGAATCACGCGTAGAAAAAGAATTATAGTATTTTTCTCAGTTCTTGAAGATGGCGATCATTGACAGCACAATTGAAGCTCCGATCATAGCCACAGAATTTGTAACAGATCCGGCAGCTCCGGCGTCGGGACCTGGCGCTGGAGCCGACGAGGGACTGAGATCTTGAGCGGAGACGACGGCAGCAAAAACAACGACGAAAAGAAAGGAAAATATTTGGATAGTGGTAGCTGATGATGCCATTGTAAAATTTCTTAACAGAGAAGAAGAAAAAGCGGAATTGAAAAAATAGTGGAAAATGTGAATTAAGGAGAAGTTTTTGTGTTGAAGAGAGACTTTGATTTTGTTGTGATGAAAAGGGGTGGGAAGTATTTATATCGGGATTGGGGATGGAACGTGGGACCCACAAAAACGTGGACAGCTGGAAATGAGAAACAGCTGGGCTAAGACATAACGTATGAATGGCTGGTTGGTTGGTGCCGTTAGACGTTTCTTTACGTTACTTTGTTTTTGTTTGTATGCTTTTCCCTCGGTATTGTTAATTATACAGCTCATGTTGAATGGTAAAGATTTTTTAATTTCTTTTTTCTTGAAGAATTCAACTTCTCAACAAGACACATGTTGAGTCACACAAAAACTAAAAACAAGAGCTACACTACATTCGGTTTGAGTTTGTTTAACAATTCAAAGTTTGGTGATATGTATGTGAAAATTGAATATTATAAAAGAATGTGGATTATTGAATATTGTTTATTAACATTAATGTTATATGATGTGTATCAAATAATAAAATATGAAATATTAAGTTTTTTTTTATCAAGTATACTCATGAAAAAAGAAAAATATAATATTAGATTATATAAGAGTGAAAGAATAATTATACATATAATTATTATTATAGAAAAATATATTTGATATAAAAGGTTTTTGTATAATACCATAATTCTCCGACTCAATATTTAGTAAAATAATTTAATTTTAACTCAACACTTATAGTATCACGCATGTTTCAGCAAACATAAAAGCTAACAAAATATAATTTTGTGAATTAATCAGCGAAAATAATAAAGTTTGACATATAACTTCTCAACAACAAATGAATAACAAAGTGGTTTAGCATCTTCAAAGTGAATACGAATTGTAACAACAAAATATAGATAGTTTGTTCCCAGTGCTACATATTAGAGTGAATACACTAAAGACCCGAACGATAAATAACTAAAGAGGTCTCAACGTCGTCCTCTAGTTCAAGAAACTACTTCTCTACTTGATTTTATGTATTTTAGTGGAGCACAGACACCACAACAAACATACAGGGATGAGAATACATTCAAATATATTAATAGTGCAAAACATAGCAAGGATAGCATATTCATACAAATTAATAATCATGTCACATATTCACAACAATGAAATAATTCATAATACTTTTATGTATGCAATGTGATCAACAATCTCAATCCAATGCATGTCTTACAAATTTGGACATCAAAGGTATGTTACTGATTTTCGTCCATACTCACTCCCTGTTTATTCTTCTGAACTAGGGTCCACCATAATCGTCATTGATCCCCCTACTGAATCTATAACGCTTCATTGATCCCATTGCTAAAATCAGCTACTTGGCTCATTTTCACATATTTCTCTTAATAACACATAAATATCAACAATGGTGTAAAAGATGCGAAAAACTTAGAGGAATGTGAGGATCTCTCTCTATCCTTCATGCATTTTACATCAACATTAGAGTAATCTTCCCTTACATTAATTTCCAGCAAGAGTAAGCTTTGGCTAAGGCCTTTTCCTCTCGCTAAAACCATTATTTTGCCTCTTCTCACAATTTGCTTTTTCTCCTAATTTCCTCCAATTCCATTTACCGATGATTCTAAAGCTCCACTAATCATCCTTATTAATATTAATCTAAGTTTTAGATTTTTAATAATTTCACTCTTCCCCTAACTTATTTTGATTTTCACCTCATTCTCTTATTTTTACAATAATCCTAATTTCCACCCAAACTTCATGAATTTCCTATTTTCTTATTATTTTAATAATTTAAAATTAATTAAAGTTATAAATAATTCTCACCACTCTCCATAAACCCCACAAAATATCCAACAATATCAATAATTGAATAAAACTAATAAATCATATAAATTCACCAATACTAAAAAATAAATAAGCAAAAACAAATTGAAAATTCAATTAATTGATTAATTGAAAATTTGGTGGCATTACAAATAGCTGTGATGCGTTACTAAATATCGCTCACCGTTTATAACACCAAATATGTGATATAATATTATTACAAACGTTATGAGAATCTATAAGGTCACATTTATAAAGTATTGACAATGGAACAAATGTCTAATTATATGCTAATTGTATTACTTAATATACTAACACAAATTTAATTAATTTAATTTAATTTAATAAATGAGAATTAATGACTAAGTAAAATTAATTATAATCTATATAAATTAATATTTTATTTTATTTAACTTAAAGAGGTTAACTAAATATAAAAATATTCAACTTATTTTGGAAAATTCTTAAATAAGAGCATTAGGATTTTAATATCTCTTTAGATAAATTGAAGAGTTTTTTCTCCTATAAATTCTAATTGTCATATTTTTTCAGAAAATGGCGAGCACCGCTTTCACTTTGTATTTGCGGGATTCTCGGGCAGCATTGGCGGCCTCGGTCTTCTCGTACGGGATGTAATGACGGGCTTTCTCGAGGAAGCCTTGCAAGGTGTTTGGCCGGTGGATTTCCACGGCCTCGTAGAACTTGGAGCCACGGCGTAGGCCTTGCTCCATAAGATATCGTTTCATGTCGTCCGAGGTTGTCACCTTGACTGCTTCTCCCGTGAACCTCTTGATGTAGTTTCTGAGCGGTTCATCTGGGGCTTAGATGATGGCGCCCAGGGCAGCCTCGGTCTTCGGGTGTCGTTGCGATACCGTGAAATGCTGCAAAAAGAGATCCTTCAGGATCCTCCAGGACGTGACAGACTCAGGCTCCAGACTTTTGTACAAAGCCATGGCCCCCTTCCTCAATATCATCGGGAAGAACCTGCACTTGATGCCTCCTCGAACATTTCTGTAGTCGAGCATAGCCTCAATGTCTTCTAGGTGGTCGTCCGGGTCTGAAGTACCGTCGTACGTGGAGAGTACAGGCGGTTTCTCCATCCTGTGGTGGATGGGGGTTGCCATAATCTCCCGTGACAGGGGAGTTCTATAGTCGTCTTCGTCACTACGGACCGGGGAGTGCGGAGGTGACGGGTCATGTCGAGGAGGCGGGTTATGTCCCCTCGGTCTTCGGGCCAGAGCTTCGGGCCTGTTCGCTCTTGGCTCCAAGGAGCGCCTCTCCTTCCGGGGGTGACCAGGCGCGTTTCTTGGAGGCCGCAGGTTGGGGCCTCTTCAACTGTGGTCGGCGCCCCTGTGGACGGGGGCAGTGGCTCCGAGAGTTTCCGTGCTGATTTCTCCGTAGAGGAGAGCGGGACGAAGTATCCTGTTCCCGTGCGCCGATGCGCTCATTCTGTTGGAACAGCGTCAGGTTTGTTTGGTTGATGGCTGCGAAGAGGGAAGTCATCCTGGGGTCCGCTCCAGCTGGCGTAGGAATGGGCTGGAACGCAGCCGGACTCCTTGCCCAAGGTGTGATGTAATGTATTGCCTCCTCGGACGATGGAGAGACGGTCTGGCCATCCCTGGTGTCGCCCTTATGGGCGTGGGAGGTCCCCGTCTGGTCGTCGCCATTGGTGATCGGGACAGGGGCGGAGTTGTGGACAACATCATCGTGACGTGGGCTAGTCATGATCTTGGAGTTTGAAATCGGGAGCTTTGGTTCTTCTGCTCGGAGGAACGGGGAAGCTCAGTTCCCATAGACGGTGCCAGTGATCTGACTTGATTAGAAGGGAATCAATGACCTGCCACACGTCGTTAATCTGCAAGCTGTTCACCAGAAGTAAGGAGGAAGATGGGGGTGTACTTACAAGACACTCCGATGTCAAAGTAAGTAATGGACCAGAGTGGAAGCAATTACATAGAAGAGGTTAAGAAGTGAATACCTAACCCTCTAGTGAAAAAGGGTATTTATAGAGAGACCCTAGCGCAGGGCCAACGGTCACTTGTGTTGGGTTGGATTGCTAGGCCCAACCTAGGTGACTGCTAGGGCTTACATGGCGTAGTGAAGACCAGCACGTGGTCTTCGCCCTAGTTCAACCGTCCCGTGATCTCCAGAAGGTGGGCTGACCAGCTCTTTCGGAGGTGGGTAGTTGGTTGATGACGTGTCCCCGCGGAGGGGGCACGTGGAGAACATGTGGAAGACGTGGGGGTTCTGCCTGATGGAGGGAGTGTCTGCCCGACGGAGGGAATTGTTCCTGACACTGAGTGATTCGGGCCTATTTGGACCTTTCCCAAAGAGCGTTGGGTTGGGCCTGCCCGACGGATGAGCAGACCTGGGCCCAGTCCAGAACAAAAAATATTCAACTTATTTTGGAAAATTCTTAAATAAGAGCATTAGGATTTTAATATCTCTTTAGATAAATTGAAGAGTTTTTTCTCTTATGAATTTTGATTGTCATATTTTCTCAGAAAATGGCGAGCACCGCTTTCACTTTGTATTTGCATGCGTGTACTCCATAGAAACGGTGACATTTTCTACGTTTGTAGTCAAAGATAAAGAACGCTTCAAGATGCATTCCTATAATCTCAACTTGATTTTTAATTTGTGAGTAATAATTTAACTAAGATCTATTTATCAAGATTGTTTCGATAGTCCTTAACATGAGTGACCCCATCATAGAACACACATAGGTTCAACTAGGTATATTTAGATCCTATAAACGATTCCTTAGAAAATCGGATGACGCCAATGGAAGAGTTGAATACAATACAAATATGTCTTTAGAATCACCAAACCACTAAGACCGGGACATCATTAACCAAAGAGAAGTCTAATGTTATCCAATTTCTCCTAAAGAAAATAGATCTATTCCCGTGGGGGTTATCCAATATGCATAGAGACATATATATATATATATATATATATATATATATATATATATATATATATATATATATATATATATATATATATATATATATATATATATATATATATATATATATATATATATATATATATATATATATATATATATATATATATATATATATATATATATATATATATATATATATATATATATATATATATATATATATATATATATATATATATATATATAACACCCTAAATACTCCCTGCGTAATTTAAATTAAAAATCAGTGTAAAATTCAACGCAAACATATTTAGGATGCTACAAATCAAAAAAACACTTACTCATACTTCATGATATGTAACACATGAATTTTAAAAAAGTATTATTAATAATAATACCAGCAAAACATGTCTGAAACATCAACTTTTATTGAAACAGCGGAAACATCATTATCAAATGATTATTCAGGTAATAACCACGGTTTCAAATTAAACATAAATAGTATCAACTTCAGGAGATATCCAAAAATCTCCAACAAACATAACAGACTTAAACGTTCCATAACCCCGACGTTACACATCAGAGCAGACAACAACACTAAAAATAAAACGGAAGACTTCGTCTTCCACTCATATCAACTCATCTACTGCGAGTTATCTGCACGATACCCATGTAAAAGTAACATTCAAACAGAAGGTGTAAGATATCATTATTATATAAAAGAAAGCACAATAATAAGTAAGAAATAGATTATTACATGCACATCACTCATTCCACACACACTAAAATACAAACAACACAACAATCAACCAAACACAACGACAATGCAATCAATGTGCAATGCAATGAGACTCAAAGCTCGACTCAATGCATGTGGTACCAAATACGTGAACACTCATGTTTGCCGCTCCGATCCTCACCTCCTAGGATCAGAGCTCACCAATCGTTACCATCACCTCCAATAACGTCTTATTGATTCCATCACCTTCGAAATCAGCTATCGACACTCAATCCTCACCTTCTGGGATTAAGGCTCAACAACAACGAACCAATGTCCAACCTCATGAATGCAAGCAACATATTATACATGCAACAACAACATTGAACACCATAACCAACACCTTCATAGTCAAGATACTCCACCAATACTGGTCATCATCACCAAATATATGCTACAACAGTCAACAATAACATCACAATGATATAGTAATCAATCACAACACATATATGAACATGCTACGTCACAACATAAGCATCACAATGCTTTTCGCACTATAAAAAAATAAAATATATACAACCTCTGGAATAAAAACCAATTTCTGAATAAATTTTGTCATGTCAGCTTCCCGACGCTTCGAACGGCACCCGAATCAGACTCCCGAAACTAAAGTTATGAATTTTCAAAGATTTTTCAAAACTGGCCCCAGTGTAATTGGTTACTCCAAATGAGGTAACCCGTTACACTTCTTGTAACCAGATATCCCTTGCCTCTTCCTCTCCATGTAATTGGTTACCATAAATCAAGTAACCGGTTACATCCTCACAGTTTTGCCCAAAAACACGTTTTTAACACAGTGTAATCGATTATCACAATCCAGGTAACCAATTACACCTGCAGCAAAAGCACTTTTATGCTGCTTTTTAAAACCAAAATAAATTTTAAGCTAATCCAAAACCTCATTTTTATACCATTCGATTAACACATATTTTTACCCCAAAATTCACTTTTCTAAACATCAAAATTTCAACTCTTTTCACAATAATTGCTCATAACTTTGAGTTTCGACTCTGACTCACAACCACATCAACCACACACCAACAACAACATACAATTCAGTCAATTACATGACTTCAACAAAAACAATTACAACAATTAACCATTCTAACATCAGACATAACATCAACATACTACACATGGTTCATCAAGCAATTCAATCAATCTGATAACGCGAAATCATATCGTTTATTTAGCTTGGTTTACATGCATTTATTTGCGACTATTGGTAATTTATCTTGATTTAAGTTCTATCATACGGTTAATTTACTATGTTTTGCAGATTGTGGAGAATTTGGACTAAAGAAAGAAAAGAAGAAGAAATGGAAGGAAAAGAGAGAAGAAAAACAGAAAATAACAGAGAAACGGATTTTGTGCGTGTGACGCTCGTCACAGCATCATCACGGTCGTCACGTGCATGACGGTCGTCACAGACTCCACCACGACTGTCACGATCATCACCTAAGCGTAACGGTCGTCACAAGCTTATCACGGTCGTCACGACCCCAAAGTTCTGTTCGTGCAAAATAAAAGTGGCCACGAGCACGTTCAACTTAACTTCTTCCTGCACTTTCTCCACTAACTGCCCACTACAGGAAGTTACTCCCACTTCCTCCATAACTCACACATGATCTCTGGAAGTTGAGAAAGGAAATATCTCCTATAAATAGGCCAGAGATTCACAGAACAAAGGGGAGACTTCGACGTATCGAAGTGCTGCCAAAATTTATATTGAAGCCATTTTTCTTGTTTCTTTTTTTTCCTTTCCTTTTTTTTCCTTTAGTTCAGAACATTGTAATTTCTTTCTGCAATTTTATTTCTCCAAAGTAGAATCCTGCCGACATTGTGGAGGACTACTCTTCAATTTCAGTACTACTTTCCAGGTTCTTATTAATTTAATTATTACATTATTTTTTGTCATAATGCATATTTTATTACTTTTCTGTTTATGTTTATTTCCGTTTGCATTAATTATCATGTCTAGCTAAATTAGCTTTATCCGTATGTGATCGAATTAGTAGGATGAGACTCGATAATACCCGGTGCACCTTCCCTTTTACAAACACCTTTCTGGCCGTAAGTTTTTAATCAAAATCTTCTAAATAAACCTTCGTCGCGAAAGCGAGAAATTATTTATAGTAGTTTTACCACGAAAGTGGGAAATTCATTAAGGCACGAGCCGCCACGCGAAAGCTGGGGTTCAAACCGGAGAGTAAGAACTAGGCATTAATTTTAAACACAGCGAAAGCGCTTTAAAAGAAATCAGAGTTTATTTATTTTCAAAAAGTAGTTTTAACCCCGAATGGGACTGCGAGAGCGTACATTCCACCTTAGAATTATGACCCGAGTCAACAACCATCGCGAGGCAAAGGTCTTTAAACGAGTATTTTCTCTTGAAAAGTGTTTGCAAAGACTAAAAAGCATCGGCGACTTAACGAATCCCCGAAAACTAAAGCATTACATACCGATATCCCTTTATCACTCTTCCTTAAACCAATAATCTTTATTTCTGTTGTATTTAATTTCATTCGCATTTAACTTACCTAATTCCATTAGCCTTAGCTTTACGCCGCGACAATAGATAACAGTAGGTTGACATTGGTCTCTGTGGGTTCGACAAATCTTTTATATTACTTCGATATTTCCGTACACTTGCGGACACATCAAGTTTTTGGCGCCGTTGCCGGGGACCAACAGTCAATATTGTGATTCTGTTGTTGCATAGTATAGACTAAGGTACTCTTATCTAAATCACTATGTATAACCCATATTTCCCTTATAACTACCACCCCCAATATTATAACTACCACCCCCAATATTTTGAGGAAGCACAAGATCCACTTAAATCTGACCTCGAAATATTATTAGAAGATTTCAATACAACGTATCCTCACCCAAATTCCCTCGACAATGAAGACTCTCAATATTGTGAGGAACCGCAAGATTTCGACACGTCCAACCTCGAACTATTACTAGAAGAATTCGATGCGACGCTTACTCACTCTAGGACAGAATCTATGATGGAACACTTTGTGGAGACACAAACTCTCCAAAATGAAGATTTTGGAAAACAACATCTCCAAATTAATGAAGATCTTAAGTAGATGAGCATTATCGTCGATTCCCTCGCAACTCACAGCGAGGCTTTAGAGATTCAAACCTCCCTACTTACACTAACACCTCTAGGACCCTTCCCTGAGAGACATCTGGATGTTGTAACAACCATGAATGAAGAACAATTAGAAAATCCTAGGGAGAGTGATCATGAGTATGAGGAGAGTTTTGGTGAGAAAAGCATAATTGTTGAGAAAAATCCATCAACACCACCCGAAAAGGAGGTTGTCGAAGAAGTAGAGAAGGAAGCACCTATTGTTGCTCCTCATCCCTATACCCCACCTAATTATTTCTCACAATTGGTTGTGGAAGCTAAGGTAGACTCCCAATCCAAAACATATGTGGAGGTATTGGAAAATATTCGCACCAATGCACCTTTGTCTAAGGTCCTTCCTAAGAAAAGAAAATTCGAGGACCATGAAACTAGGGTCATCATTACTGTTAAAAGGGTAAGATTAACTTTTGAGGTGGTGGATGAAATAACTAAGCCCAAGTTTGAAAAATTGATACTCAGGATAGATCCAGAACCACCACCACGCGTTCAATACAATGAACCACCTACAGAAGAAAGAAAATAAAAGGTGAGGGATATGAGAGATGACTTGATAAGTGGCCATGGAAACCGAAGACTATTCAAAGTTCGATCGAGGAACCATTCTTGAAAGAACCACCATGAGTACTTGCACTCCTTAGCCGTCGAGCTATCGATGTTAAACAAAGTGTTGTGTGGGAGGCAACCCACAAGGTATTTATTTTAATTGTTTGTTTAAATTTGCAGAAAATAAAGAAATGTATCGCTTGTTACGCTTTAGCTATATCTAGGCAAAAACTCTCTAGATGACGATCTGAGAAGATGAGCTATGCCCACGGACATTCCTACGAGTGTCACTGCTGGTAGGGACACGGATGATGAGTACTTCCTCTGAAAGCGAGCAACATGATGAGCTGGTTCGAGAATTACACAAACGAAGGTATCTCAAAATTCCCGCCGCCGACGTAGAAGTGATCAACAAAGACATGGACATCAAGAGCAGGATCATAGAGGATTTAGCACGCAGTAGCATTCATACAGGTTCTTTCTTTCTTTTTTCCACCTTTTATTAAAACATTAAGGACAATGTTTGGTTTAAGTGTGAGAGAGGAACTCTTCCATTTTTATTTTATCGCTTTAGTCTGATTTATTGCTTTATTTCATACTTTTAGGAATTTTATCTGTTATTAACGTTATGTCAAAGTCTTTGCATGTGTTGTCGAGTCTTTATGCGTGGTTTTCACTTGTTATTCAATTTCCCCAAAATTTTAAAATTTCTAAATTTCTAAATTTTAACATCCAACAATTTTTTGCTTCGATTCATGACATGGTACTCTGAGAGTATATAGGCTGTTCAGGCTATGTTAGAAAAACGTGGGAAAGTTTTGATAAAATTGATACTGTCCTGACACCCTTAACCCCCTAAATATGCAAAATCAATTTGAGTACCCATTATGCCGAGACCTTAAAGCTCCAGTTTCTTTTAGTAATCCCTAAGTAGTTTATTTAAGCAGTCAGCACCATCCTAAACACACTAAGTAAGAAATCAATGCAAATAAGTGTATGATCTCTGGTTTAAAATAAATAAAAGGAAGAAAAAAATTATGAATAAAAAGACATGTTCCTTCTAAGTTAGGTGCTCCTCACCCGATCACTTACCCCAACAGTACAAACTCTTTAAGTTCAATTGATGCTTAAGCATATTTGCAGAGAAAAATGAAATAACAATGAGATCATAGTCACTAACAGGTTTACTTGCCATGAATGTGTATGGATAACGGGCTTAATGTGATTGCACTAGAATGAAATGGGGTGAAAGAGAGCATGAGGTATAGGTTGAGTTATAATGGCACGATTCAGGTTGGTCTGCATAAGTAAGGATTTTTTGAATTTGTGTCATTACAGTATCCTTGGTATTGATATTTAGTATCTATCGATCTAACATTAGCCTAGCAGTCACGTATGATTAGAGTCTCATCGTGTCTTTGTTTCAAATTATGCTTATTTCTTTTTAACGTGTTGATTGATTGCTTGAGGACAAGCAATGGTTTAAGTGTGGGGGTATTTGATAACGCGAAATCATATCGTTTATTTAGCTTGATTTACATGCATTTATTTGCGACTATTGTTAATTTATCTTTATTTAAGTTCTATCATACGGTTAATTTACTATGTTTTGTAGATTGTGGAGAATTTGGATTAAAGAAAGAAAAGAAGAAGAAATGGAAGGAAAAGAGAGAAGAAAAACAGAAAGTAACAGAGAAACGGATTTTGTGCGTGTGACGCTCGTCACAGCATCATCACGGTCGTCACGTGCATGACGGTCGTCACAGACTCCACCACAACCGTCACGATCATCACTTAAGCATAATGGTCGTCACAAGCTTATCACGGTCGTCACGACCCCAAAGTTCTGTTCGTGCAAAACAGAAGTGGCCACGAGCACGTTCAACTTAACTTCTTCCTGCACTTTCTCCACTAACTGCCCACTACAGGAAGTTACTCCCACTTCCTCCATAACTCACGCATGATCTCTGGAAGTTGAGAAAGGAAATATCTCCTATAAATAGGCCAGAGATTCACAGAACAAAGGGGAGGCTTCGACGTATCGAAGTGCTGCCAAAATTTATATTGAAGCCATTTTTCTTGTTTCTTTTTTTTCCTTTCCTTTTTTTTCCTTTAGTTCAGAACATTGTAATTTCTTTCTGCAATTTTATTTCGCCAAAGTAGAATCCTGCCGACATTGTGGAGAACTACTCTTCAATTTCAGTACTACTTTCCAGGTTCTTATTAATTTAATTATTACTTTATTTTCTGTCATAATGCATATTTTATTACTTTTTTGTTTATGTTTATTTCTGTTTGCATTAATTATCATGTCTAGCTAAATTAGCTTTATCGGTATGTGATCGAATTAGTAGGATGGGATTCGATAATACCCGGTGCACCTTCCCTTTTACAAACACCTTTCTGGCCGTAGTTTTTTAATCAAAATCTTCTAAATAAACCTTCGTCGCGAAAGCGAGAAATTATTTACAGTAGTTTTGCCACGAAAGTCGGAAATTCATTAAGGCACGAGCCGGCACGCGAAAGCTGGGGTTCAAACCGGATAGTAAGAACTAGGCATTAGTTTTAAACATAGTGAAAGCGCTTTAAAAGAAATCAAAATTTATTTGTTTTCAAAAAGTAGTTTTAACCCCGAATAGGACTGCGAGAGCGTACATTCTGCCTTAGAATTATGACCTGAGTCAACAACCATCGTGAGGCAAAGGTCTTTAAACGAGTATTTTCTCCTGAAAAGTGTTTGCAAAGACTAAAAAGCACCAGCGACCTGACGAATCCCCGAAAACTAAAGCATTACATACCGATATCCCTTTACTGCTCTTCCTTGAACCAATAATCTTTATTTCTGTTATATTTAATTTAATTCGCATTTAACTTCCCTAATTCCATTAGCCTTAGCTTTACACCGCGACAATAGATAACAGTAGGTTGACATTGGTCTATGTGGGTTCGACAAATCTTTTATATTACTTCGATATTTCCGTACACTTGCGGACGCATCACAATCCAACAATACAAGTTTGCAACAATAATCATGGTATTGAGAGGAGAAAAATACAACCTAAGCACATGAATAATCTACCCACCATCATCATGTTAACCCATAGATAATTAAAACCCCACCCTTACCTTAGAGTTCTTGCAAATCTTCTTCTACCTCAACAATGGATTATTCTCTTCCCTTTAGCCCTAGCATTTCTTCTCACTTTCTCTTGTTTTCATGTATCTGACAACTTCTTTTCTCTAATCCCCCTTTTCTTATTATTATTATTATTATTATTATTATTATTATTTAATCCACTAATAATAATAATACTTTCCATCAATTATTTTTATAATAAACCATATCCCCTTAAATGCTCAATTGGATATCAGTTGAGATCAATTGAGTTCCTATGTACTCTATATTTTGTCAGTTGGAACAATTGGAACTTCTAAGTGCTCTGAATGTGGTCAATTGGGATAAATAGAGTAACTAGTGAACTCTGAAGAGATCTGTTGCACCCTAAATTTTACCCTTTAGATTCATTGAGCATTTGCATATCATATAGGTCAATCATTCATGTTATAGTTAATTGGCTTAACTAGTTTGCTTTGTGAAATTAGGTTTGTTGCTGAAAGTTCAGGAAGTCATGAAGGCTTTAGGTGGACTTCTCATCTCCTACAAGTTGTGCTAAATCATTGTGGAGCCACTTACCCACACTCTTCACAAAAAGTTTGTCTGGGTCATTACCTTTGCAAAATTCAAATCCAAATGAACATTCAAGCTATAATTTCAAAGGGACTAAGAAAAGGAAAGTCCTATTAAATTCAAGGATTGGTTCAAGTGAAGTCCACCAGTTAAAAATTCAGGAGTAAAAAGGTTTGGCATCAGGTTCTAATTTTGAAGCTCGAGGAGTCCAAAACTACCCCATTATTCAAGATTTAGTTAATTAGTTTCAAGATGATGTCCTGCCGGGTTCTATTTCGTTTCTCAAACTTAGGTTTAACCATATTCAAGTGGGTTTCCAAGATTTGGTTCAGGTTATCTTAGATCGATTCAAGGCATATCTCGAATGTGTTACAAAGTCACAAATACTTCACCCTCAAGTTATGCTTTGAATTAGTTTCTAAAGCTTATTTTCAAGAATAGCCTTATCCAATGTTTACTCATTTATAGAGGCAAGTTTGCTAAGCTCATTTGGAAGTTTTTATCCATGAATAAGATAATTTCCAAGACATGCTTTACCCGCCATATTGGA
This sequence comes from Lathyrus sativus, assembly GCA_963859935.3. Lineage (NCBI taxonomy): Eukaryota > Viridiplantae > Streptophyta > Magnoliopsida > Fabales > Fabaceae > Lathyrus > Lathyrus sativus. The sequence goes on from OZ012739.1 coordinate 43,212,209, forward strand.
ATTCTATCAAGATTAGTTTAAATGAGAACCATTCAAGCCAAGCTGGTAAATCTCTTTAGAAAGTGAGAGAACGCTTTTAAAAGCATCATTTTGAAAATTCATAGAAAATTCATCACATTTGTAGCATGCAAGATTCAAAAGAAATTTCACAAAAATTCACATGTTCATTTCAAGCCTTTACAACTTATCAAAGGCGTTACAAGTTCAACAAATAAAATGCAACTTTCAGAATTACAACTAGAGTTTCAAGATTAAAAATAATTCATCCTAATTAAAAATTCTAGGTTTTGTGATATAGACTCTCCATGCTATACAGAGAAGCTCCTGCCCATACATCCTCATCATCCATTGGAGTTTCTAAAAATAATATCCAACAGGTTGACAAATATAATACTTCTTTCGCCATTATTAGTGAGTTCTTATTGATGGATACAAGGTTGATGCACAAGAAGCCTCTAGTTCCTTCGGCCCATGATATGTTTACTCAACTGTTGAAAACACACAAATCTAATAAGTTCGGGAGAAGTAAAGTTTAAGGAAAAATAGTGTGAAGATGGACGTAGATCTCACCGGAGTGTTTGTTCATTGCATCACAAACGTCAAAACCGCGACTGACAAGTCCTCGAGCTCTTCCGACTCCATCCGCAATTGCACAAGAAGAGTGACGGGTTGTTATGCCGGCATTTGTAGAGCCCCACCCTGCAAATATCAAACATTCAAGTTTGAGTGAATGAGAAAATTGAAATAGGTTCAAATGTGATTCAGTTGGAAATCTTGACCACCATGCTGGATGTATAAATAAAGATGGATGAGAAAATAATCGAGACCTTATGAGGAGAAATTAAGAGAAACTCAGGATACCGTTCACTCACCGGATAGAACCAAAGAGCATTGTCTGTGATTTTCAGACTTGAAGCTGTTGTGTTTCATCCAGAGCTGCCAGATCTTCTCTGGCAAGCTTGCTTTACCGACTATTGCAATATCATGGTCTTAAAAATTATCAAGTTCTTTGAAGTAACAACAACTTTCTTTTGACTGCAAAAGAAGAAGAAAAATGTGATTGAGAATAAGACCGTAAGTGAACTGACATATTTGTCGCAAACATTTCCAAAACACGTTTTAACATAATTAAAGGTCTTCAGATCCTCAGTGAAGTAAGAAAATATCATAACTTAATATACTTTCCCAAAACAAATCAACATGATAATTTCATCAAGTGCAGGGAATCAAAACAATTTTAAACACAATCCCGACATATTCAAACGCAATCCAACACAAAGTTTAAATAATCAAATTCCTGTCTCTCTTCTTTCTAATACAAGAGTGGTAACATATCCCAAACAAAATCAAGTGAAAATGGAAATGCATAATCAAATCATTTAATTTTCATTTAAATAAGGGAACAAGAATCATGAAACAAAATCGGGACTTTGTTCTTTCCCAAAGAAAATGCCAAACATAATCAAAACCACACTAACTTCAAGACAAGATTTTCTCAGATATAAAAGAAAAGGCACGGTTTCAGAAGTATTGGTCGAAGGAAAGAGAAGAAGAAAGAGGTAGAAGAAGAAGGAAAGTCGTGAAAAGGTGAAGAAGAGGTGAGGCGCCGTTTGATTGAAGAGGAATTAGGGTTTCAGAAAACCCCTTTTCCTTCTTGGCGTATCAGGATTCGGACCGGGTTGGGTCCGGTGGATTCATCACCACCGGCCCAACCCATTTATTTTTAATTTTTTTTTTGTTTTTTTGTTTTATTATTTTATTTATTTTTGTTGTCATGTTTGTAATATGTAATTAGTAATAATAATATAAGCTAACATCTAACATCTAACAATTAACTTAATTAAAAAAAATCTAAAGATTAGCTTAATTAAAAATAAATAATTAAAAAAATTAAAAAAAAATGTGATAGGTTTTAAAATAATTAGTTTTTTTAGTTTAGATAATATAAAATAACAAAAAAAATATCTAATATAATGTTTTAAATAATTGTTCCTTTCATAACATAAAATAATAAAATAAAAGGTATTTAGTTTTAAGCAATTCTCGTTAAATCTATTTCCAACTTATAATAAAAGCATAAAAACTTTCATTTTAATTTAATTTAAGTTCATTTCTGTCTCATCATTAATCCATAGAGCCGTAAATATTTATTTAAAATCCAAAATTTTTTCATAAAATAATTTAGAACTTTTTTACTTAAGATTAGCCACACTTAATTTCTAATGTCTCATTTTCAGACCTAATTAAAACTCTAAAAAATAATAAAAGAAAATAAGTTAATTTGATTTAGATTTTTAAATGATAATTAATTTTAAGTTTCATTTTAATTTTAATCTAATAAAAGCAACAAAATAATAGGTAAAAATAACCCTTGAAATATTTTATCTGAAAATCCAAAAACAAGTTTATTTCCTTAGAGCTTTAATCTTTTTTCTAATTCTTAAAAATAAATAAATTTTAATTTAAGATTAACCTTTTTTCCATATTCACTTAGTTAATTTTAACATCTTAACAAAACAATCTCACCATGACCATCAATCACGTTCTTACTTACATTTTCATATCTCACCACTTGCATGTCAATTTACATTCTCATTTATCATTTTCGCTTTACCATTACCTTCCCTCTGAAGGAAAAGTTACACCAATTTGACCGTCGAGTCAATACCTCATATTCAACCCTGTATCCTAGCCTTAGGAATAGGAGTCTTTATACTCCATATAAGTTTCCCGCCGTGGAATACTTATCTCGCACCCTTTTCATTCAACTTTATAACGTAGAAATCGGAGTCGCCGCAATCCAAAGTAAGCGCTTCCCTATGAACGTTTACTTCCCCCAGGAACCTTGACCATAGTCAAGAAGTTCCTCATCTCCCTCTGTAAGGGGAACTACGATTACTCTGATTCCATCCCCTACCCAGGATACGTAGGCACAAGATGCGAGTCTTGGTGAGTAAACTTAGGACTAACCCTTTAGGTCCTTGCTCTTTACCTTTAACCCGCAACATTACCCTTAAGCAGATAACTATAGCAATAGCACATTTAAAACAAGAGGTTTTTGTAGAGTACTACAGAAGTTTAGGGTGCTAATACCTTCCCTAAATTTAACCAACCCCCGAACCCTAGATCTCTCCCCGCATTGTGTTTACGATGCAAAGTAGGTTTTTCTTCCTTTAACCTTTCCTTCGGATAAATCAAAGACCGGTTGCAAATGAATTAAAATTCAAGTTAATCAATAGCTTGACATCCAAATTTCACCGCAATAAGATCAATTATGGATGAAATAGACAGACCAATATAAGCAAATATAAGAGAGGATATTTTGACAACTCTAATATTTGGTAAATTGGTGTTAGATGACAAAATATCAAATGAAGATATTTATGTCATTATATATATATATATATATATATATATATATATATATATATATATATATATATATATATATATATATATATATATATATATATATATATATATATATATATATATATATATATATATATATATATATATATATATATATATATATATATATATATATATGTATGTATGTATGTATGTATGTATGTATGTATGTATGTATGTATGTATGTATGTATGTATGTATGTATGTATGTATGTATGTATGTATGTATGTATGTATGTATGTATGCATGTATGTATGTATGTATGTATGTATGTATGTATGTATGTATGCATGTATGTGTGTGTATGTGTGTCTGTGTCTGTGTGTCTATGTGTGTGTGCGTGTGCGTATGGTGGAAAAGAAAAGAGAAAGGAGAAAGATAGTAAGAATTAGAGAGAAAGAAGAGAAAAGAGGAGAAAGGGAAAGAAGAAAAAACCTAGAAGTGGAAGAAGAGGAAGTCTACATCATTCATCATCTCATCTTCATCAATCACAAATTCTTCATCTTCATCTTGTTCTAGAGGTGGATTCTAGGTAGATGCTTTAAGATTAGGGTTGATAGATAGATTGGTAAAAGTTGAGTTTTGATGTGTTCTTGTTTCTAATACCATGAAATTCCTGTGAATATGTTAATAATCATGTTATATATGTTGTTGTCTTGATGTATGTGGACCTTATGAGGAGTGGGGTTGGAAACCCCTTTGGAATGAACAAGTTCTGCAGGTCAGAACTCAGAAGTCACAGAGCTTGCACAATGAGCCAGCAACGACCATATCAGTATGCTACGCTCGCACAGCGAGCCTCCAGCTAGGTGAAGACGAGGCCTCGCCTAGTTGTCGCACAATGGTCGTTGAGGCATTTTTCTACAGCCTTCAATTTCCCCTGTCTCTCTTAGAGCTCACATATCGAACTTAAAGCAAGGTGACCTCTCCTAGAGCTTGCACAACGAGCCTGGCAGTTTTGGTCACTTTGTTTTATTAATTGCTTGGTTACTTCCTATGAATGTCCATTGGTATCATGACTTGTTCTACCTTGATTATTATGATTATTATATATGTCTACAATGAATGACCGGTGAATCATGAATGATATTAATATATTAGGAAATTGTGAAAAAGTTTGAGGAAAACCCTTAATGGAGGTTAATGATGTGAGCTAGTAGGGTGACTAGTATATGGTAGATGACTTAGATGACAATTCTTGTGCATTTGATGCCTAAGTGTGCATCATTGTCAAGTAGTTGTCGAGTGGAGAGGTGAGACATTATATGGAGCATCTATTGGTTTGTGTTACATTGAGAATAAGGTGAATATGTTGCCTTGTGATTGTCAAATACAATCATGTTTGCATTTATGATCACGTAGTCGGAAACAATCCCTTGAGATGTGTTGTTCCAAGAGTTGGGGCTTATGTAGAGCGCTCCTCTGGAATGTATGCACCATTACTTTGGTAGGAGTTCCCTTAAATGAATAGAGCCTGCAGGTAAGATACTTAAGATGGGGTAGGTCCCATGGGAAGTGTCAATTCATATGGGAATAACCTTGAATCTGAATTCATTCTTTTATCTCGTGTGTACTAATGGAGCCTACGAGTAAGATACTTGAGGTGGGGGTGGTCCCATGGGAAGTGACGATTCATGTGAAAAGCACCTTGAATCTAAATCCATTCGTATGTCAAAGTAGATACAAGGATCTGAGACCCGTGTCGATAACTCTAGACGTAGGGTTTACCGGGGGAAAATGCCTTGGTATGGTTTCTGATTAGTGATAGTTTGAGTTGTTGAACTCAAGCAACATGTTTCCATATAGTGTGTGGTATGTGGGCTCAAGTCTTATCCCTTCAATTCTGACTTGAGGTAGAAATCAGTTAGAACCTTGTAAAGCCGAGAGGACCCATAAGATAGGAAACCCACTAGGATTATCATCTCACCCCATGTTGTTGATTGTTTTTCAGGTAGTTCAGATTCTTCGAAGGTAAGGACAAAGTTATTTGATGGCTTTACTTGTCTTAGCTTTTTTGATGGTTTTTCCGCTGCTAAGACTCCATTTTGAGATTATTTGATGTGATCTAGTTTTTAGCTGTTTTTGACATCTTGGATATATTTATGCCACTTTTAGTATTTTGGTATTTTGGACATGTAATATGTATAATGTGTCACTAGGAACTTATGTATATTTCAGTATCAAATTTGCAACCATGTATAATATAAATTATTCTAGACATATATTATATGTGGGTGTTATAATTTAATTAAATTAATATCCATTTAATATTAAGTAATTAAATGATTATCAACTAACATATTCTAATTAGTCCTACTCACCACACCACCAAGTCGTACGCAATTGTTCACAAACCCCTGCAACACCTAAAAGTCTATTCTTAAGGCCACTACCTCACACTAAGGGCAACTCAAACATCCCAAAAGCACCAATAAGCACAACATAAACACAATCACTGCACAATTAATTTACAGAAAAATAATTAAAATAAATCGGGGAATTACAAAATACACTACTACATATAATACAATTCGTAACAAAACTTTCATCTCACCCTACGAAAAGTAGAGGTCACAACTCAAGGCGAGCCATGTTTTATATTATTTTTTAATAAATACCCCATATTCTCTCGGTTACAAATAAAACCGAGGGAAAAAATATTTTTGGACACGCTTCGAATCCAACATCAGCAGTTTATATTTTTATTTTTTTGAAAAGAGTGTCTTTCTTTTTATTTTATTTTTAACTTTTAAATTAATGAATTATTCCTTCGGTTATATTTAATAATCGACAGATTAAATTATCACATTTTAATATAAAAGAACTCGTTAATCAAAATTTACTCTAAACCTAACTTATATGGGTTGTTCCACAGTCTAACGCATCATTCTTTGGGATGGATTGCAAGACAGAAAAATCTCCAATATTCTTCAATCTTGAAAAAAATATTTTTTCTATCCTTGCAATCTATCTCACGTACTGATGTTGATGTTGTTGTTGTATTTATGTAATAACTTTTCTATGTTGTCAATCAAAGAAAACATTGAGAAATTTATTGCTTTCCCCAGTTAACAACATTAAAAATTTTATTACTAAAAACAATCATCCATTTATCTTTCATGTGAAAGCATTTACCATGAAAACATTTGCTCAAGATAATGAAATTTCTATGGGATGGATTACAAGTACAGAAAAAAATTTCTCTTGGTTGAAACAAATAACTTCTCAAAAATCTAAAAATAATGTAAGTATAAAAAATTTCTATTGTTTGGAACATATAAATCCTTTGGGATGTTCTCCAAGAATCCATTGTCAAACTCTTAATTTATTTTAATTTCTGTGTAAACAATATAAATATTAAAAAAAAAATCTTTTTCCCTCAGTTTTTAATAGAAACCGAGAGGTATGTGGGGATGGAACATATTTTATTATTATTTTATTTAAAAAGAAACACATTTTACCTCGATTTTGAGTGATAACTGAGGTAAAATATAAGTGTGTTTATTCAGTTTCTTCACCGTCCTTAAAATAATCTTTGTCGTTCATTTAATGAGTATCAACGGTTAACACACTATCATTAGTGATCCTCGTGAAACTTGTTGCACCCCAAAATTTGCCCAACCTTTTCTCACCTAGGTTTATGTTTCAACTGCATAGTCATTTGCATTGTCATCATGTGCATAGTGTATTCATCTGCATTGCATAGCATGAGCAAGTTATCTTAATCAGGGAATCAAGTGCTATTCTTATCTCAAGAGGTATATCCAAGGGTTTCATTCATAGTCAAGACTACTCAGGTCATCAGAGGAGAATTTGAGCTTTGAAGAGCTGCCAGGTTGATCAGTGAATTCTCTCCTATCTTGAGGCTAGTTGGGGATCATCAGAGGAAATGTGAGCTATGAGCCAAGAGTATGAGGTGTGTATGGATGTTGAGGAGAACCAAGTCATTGGAATGATTGCAAGGGCCTCAGTTGAAGTCAGTCAACTATGGTCAACACTGGGTCAACTCTAGGTCAAAGAAGTGTTTTGAAGGGCATCAAGGATCATTTGAAGAATGTGGGATTCATTATTTGCTATGTGGATATGGATATGATGTTGTGATAAAGAAAAACCAAGAGGAGTCAAGGAGAACTGGAGTTACTAAATTAGGGTTTCAGTGTAAAATCCCCTGATTTAGGTCAAACTTCAAAGCAGTGTAGCTCAAGATACAAGCTTCATATGAATTCTTGGTCCACATGAAACTTGTAGATTATCTTCATAGCTTTAATTTGAGTGGTGGAAGTCATCAAGATGATTTGTAGAACTCAAGTTATGGCTCTTGCAAGTTACAAGTCATCTGAGGGCACTGAAATTTGTCTGTGAAAATTGTCTGTATTCCAAGCAACTTTTGACTTTCAAGGGTACTTCAAATGGATTTCTGGCCAACATGAGAATTGTTCCTTATTGTCTTAGCGTTCTAGAATGGTATGGTATGCCTTCATATGATTTGTGGAACTCTACTTATGGTCTTGGCAAGCAAAGGGTATTTTGGTCATTTGAGGATTACAGGTCATTCTTAGCATATGCCTAAAACTCATACAAGGAAGCTTCAAATGAAAAACTTCACAACATCAAAGTTGTTCAAAATGGGATTTTAAGGCTAGAAAAGAAGGTTTGAAAGGGTGGAAAAGCTTAGAGCATGGAATTTTAAAAGTGGTGCAAATGACTTGAAAATGGCTTATAAGTTGAAAAAGTTGAAATGAAAAATTGGTTTGAGAGATCTACAAATCCAACATGGGTCATCCAATATACCAAATTGATTCCCAACATCATTCTAAAGACAATGGTTTATCCATATTTTTGAGTTTAGGCTTAAAAATTGGATTTCCTTTGTAAATGTGTTTCTTGCATCTTAAGGCACCAAAAGGAAAAGTAAGGAAATGCTACATAAGGGTTTGTAAGGCCTTGTTCTCATATCATAATATCATTTGAGGAGAAATTAAGTGGGATTGCATGGTTTATCATGAGATTGCATGAGATTTACTAAATATAGAAAATTCAAATTCTCATTGCATGATACATTCTAGAAACTTCTTGGAAGGTTCTCAAAGCTTCCACACACTTCTTTTGACATCTATATATGCCCTAGAGATGATCCATGCCCTGGTTGGTGATGGAGAGTGCTTGCATTACATAGTTTGATTCCATAACTCCATTTTGCATTTCACATTCAAACTCCATTGAAACTTCATCAATCATCATAATTCTTGTTATCATCATCATCTACCATCATCATAGAGCAATTGGCAAACAAAATTGAGAGGAATTCGTGGCTGGTTCAGGAGATCCAAAGCTTCAATCCAAGTTGCATGAAGAATTGGATAGAGTGATTCAAGAGGTGTAAGCAAGAACCATTGCAAACAGAAACCCTAGCATCATCTAAAGATCATTTGTGAAGCTTGCCAGGCTTTGAAGTGCACGATTCCACAACTGTTTCATCAAGATTTCAAGGTATGCATCTTAATCCACATCTCTGTATCTAGGTAGTATTAGGTGAAATGGTTAGGATCAAAGTGCTTAGAGACCATAGGTGTTTGATTCCTGAGAAGTAGAGAGACTTCTGTGAGGTTCCATGGCAGAGTATTGAAACTTTGATGATCGAGGATAGGTAGTATATTGAGTATTAATGAGCGTGCGTTGGCTTGATGAGGTCAGGGTAACATAGTGAACAAGATAGGACAGTTGAATTGGAGAATTGTGAGGCTCCATTGGTGAGTGCAGTTGGTATGCTATGAAGTTCCACCTATCGGGTTTTATTATGGAGTTAGTTTTAGACAAAACTAAGAGCATAGTCTTGTAGAGGGGAAGAAATGGAGTGGATTTGATCTTTACAAGTTTTGTTTTCATGGCATATTGAGGGAGAATGAGGGGCTTCAAGTTTGTGCATGGGAGCTGTTTTTTTTTTCTGCAAACCCTAACTCGTTTGGGACGATGACCGTGGGCCGTCCGATTGTCCTGATTTGTTGACATTTTCATCGCATCGTGTGGTTGGAATTCAAAGTTGAAACGGAGGGAAGAGACCAACGTGAAACGCCGCGTTTCACTTAAGTGAAGTTCTGGGCCTGATCCATTCATTTCTATCCCCACCCCCCAATTGAGAAGCCCAATGTTTTACGCGTGAAGCTACTACTATTCGCACCGAAGGTTTAATCATTTTCTTTTGTTTTTTTTAATTCATTTCTGAAGCGCGCTGGGCCTAATATAAGTGATATCTGCACCCCTGGTTCTTGGCCCAATGGAGAATATAACTGAGCGAAGTTGCTATTCTCACCCCCTCCTTCTATTTCTTTATAATTCATTTTTTTATTTCTTTTCATTTTGCATTCATTTTCAAAAAATCATATCAAATTGAAAAAACATTATTTTTTGATAATTCTTTTTGCACAATTTTCTTTAAAGAGTCAAGAAAATTATAAAAAATAAAAATTGCATTTTATTTTTTATTTGATATTTTTCCCATATTTTCCAAATAAATGCCCATTTTAGGTGTTTCATTTCATACATGAATTTGTCAATTTTTGTTCATGCACTTTCTAATTGATTTTGATCCCATCCTTTTTTTGTGCCATCAAATATGAATGTGTAGACTCTCTGGATTTTATACCATGATTTTTAGAAGCTTGTTTGATATAGTTTGCTTATTTGACATTTAGGTGTTCAAAATTAGGGTTTCACTCAACTTAGGTGGAATCGATTAATTCTTTTAGGAGATTTTCATTTGATTTTTGGGGTATGGGACTATAGGGGTTATGGGTATAGGATAGATCCCTTAGAAAATATTAGGATTCCCCTACTGCTATTAGTATATTGCTTATATTTGATTAATTGTATGGTGTGCCCTTTTTAGGGTTATCTTTTTGTCTGTGTGGGGGTATTGGGTTTGTTTGGGATTTGGGGAGAGCTGAAGACCTGTGATGATGGAGCCCAATTGAAGACCAGAGAATGAAGACCAATTTCCAGAGCTAATGAGGAGTATCTCTTGCTGGTAGCTGCTGAAGTTTGTAGGACATAGGAGTTAGGCAGAGCTATAGAGTAGCCAACTTGATTCTCAAACATGGAAGGTCTTGACTGCCTCCATTCTTCTCTGTGATACAGAGTCTCTCTAAGACACTCACCCCCTTCCTTTGGAAGGCTTGGTGCTAACGTCTGAGGGATAGAACTCTTGAGAGAAATATTCTTTGTGTTGATAGCAGTCTGTTCGCCACCCTTGGTGGTCAACTAATTGCCTAACACCCAGTTTACTCTTGTGATTGATTCCTCAGTTTGGAAGGTAGGACTTGAAGAAAAGCCATTGGGAGATTGAAAATAAAAGGCTGATGAGTGCTGGAAGCTTGGAAATAGTTGTTGATGCTGATAAAGACTGCTTTGCTGTTTAGTTTTAGCTGTTTTAATTTTGATGTATTGTGTGAATTTCCCGGACTGTATTGTTTGCTGTTTAACATGTTGGGTTGAAAGTGAATTCTGTTCACTTTTGCCTATTGTTTTCTAGGTTCGAGGTTGAGTGGGGCTCCCTTGCCTCGCTTGTATTGTTGCATCCATGCATTTTACTGTTTTATTATATATATCTGATGTTCCTGTTTCTGTCTATTCCCTTAGGATCTCTGTTTCTCTCTGCGCAAGAGAGGAGCATGATAGACATTAGGAGTTAACCCATGCATGATAACATTAGGGTAGATTTTATTCCCCTTTTCAACCCTAGGATTTGTAGAGTGTCATCTCTTCTTCCTTCAAAACAACAGAAAAACACTAATAAAGGTTATAACAGAGATTAATTCATTTCTTCCGTCAAAAGATTTGAACAAACATCAACTTTTTTGCAATAAGAAAACCCTTGTTTAAGGTGAGATTTTTCATAAAAGACACTTGAACAGCTTGTGTCGTGCGTAGCCCGAACTACGTTTGCTCTGATCTTCCAGGCTGTGTGGAAGTACGTAGGCATAGGATGCGATATCCTAGCGAGCAACCTTCACCCATCTTTCCCCGTAGTTAGGCGAACTACGTTGACTCTGATTTCTCGTTCCAGACGGGAATACGTAGGCATAAAGTGCGATGCTTTGCCGAGTCATTTCTTTTCGTTTCTTTTCAGACCTCATCCTTTAGTTTAGATAGAAGTGTAATCCGTACAAACCAAGCAAGCGTGGATCCCGTCGAGTACGACGGACGTGAGGGGTGCTAATACCTTCCCCTTGCGTAACCGACTCCCGAACCCAGGTTTTGGTTGCGATGACGATACCTTTCCCCGTTTTTTGCGAGGTTTACTTCGAGCGTTTCCTTTCCCTCCGTTGGGATAAATAACGCACGGTGGCGACTCTTCTGACAGCTGGCGACTCTGCTGGGGACTCCAACGGTCCCCTGGCTGCTAAGGACTGCGATAGTTCTTATGCATTTGGGATCCAACGTCCCTTTAGAGAGTCAATCCTAGCGCTTGTTTTCCCGTCGAGGAATTTGTATGGATTTACATTTCTGTATTTACATTTCAGCATTATATTATCATTATTATTGTTGTATTGTGGGGTGTGACAGGTGTTCTATGATTGAGAGATAAGCCGGACCTGGGCTTGAGTGCACCTAGATTTAGAGTAGAGATTAGTGGGCGCGCACGTGCTTTGCATGTCCTAGTGTCCCGCGAAATCTACACTCAGACGAGGTTCTTCTGGTTGGCCTTCTGTCCTGCCCTTTGGGTGGCTCGGGTTGCTGGTTAGTTGGATTGTCGACTCTGGGGGACCGATCATTTGTAAGTTGGCTAAGTGAGGCCTCTTCAGGATTTGATGATGCCACTCCTTTTGGGAATCGTATCATCAACCCTGAAATTCTGTGACGCCGACGACCGCATAGGATGCCATACCTTTGTCAGTTACTAGGACGTCCACCTGTGAGAGGGTTTGGGGTTATGCAGGTAACTAGACCTTCAGATGACGGTTGTTTCTTGATCAGAGATCCTGGGTATTTATGGATGGTTCTGAGGTTTGTCAAAGACCGGTTGGAGTTATATTATGAGGTCTATCAGAGACCATTCCGAGTTATGGTTTGAGGTCTGTCAGAGACCAGTTGGGGTTATATTATGGGTCTATCAGAGACCGATGTTGGAGCTTTGTATTAGGTCTATCTGAGACCAGGGATTGATGAGTATTGGAGGGTCTATCTGAGGCTCTTGATATGGTCCAGGCTTCTCAGCTATAGCACTTGGTCCCTGTTGCATGTTGCTTGCATTGCATTGTTTTGCATACTCATTATCATTGCATCCCATTAACGTGTGTTTGTGCTGCAGGTGCATTTGCATATCCCCGGGTTCTAGTGTCTGGACTTCTGGGTATTGATTATGGCTGGATTGAGGATGAAAGTTGCCTACAAGCTACCTATTCCTGATATTACTCCACTCCTGGGTCTGATTTCTCTGGCAGATGATGATGTCCGTAGAAGTTTCAGGCAGAGTTATGGACGACTGTTGAGTCTGGTTCGCAGATCCACTGATGATGAGTTGAACGGGCTGTACACGCTGATGCAGTTCTATGATCCGGCTTTGAGATGTTTCACGTTTGCAAACTTCATTTTGGGACCTACCATGGAGGAGTATGTAGAGTTTACTGAGCTGCCAGTGCAGAATGCAGTTCCCTTTATTCACTCTGCCGCTGAACCTAAGTTGGAGGATCTAGCTAAAGCCTTGCATATGAGTGCTTCTGAGTTGTTGATAACTTCTTGGCGAGGAGTTCCGGGTTTTTCTCTCCAGTTTCTGGTTGGTAAGGCTCAAGAGTACACCAAGAATGGGTGTTGGGTGGTCTTTAACGCTATTCTGGCTCTATGCATTTATGGGATCGTGCTGTTTCCCAACTTCCCAAACTTCGTGGACATGGATGCATTGCATCTATTTGCTGCCGGTAACCCGGTGCCAACACTGATCGGGGACTTTTACCATTCAATGCACTACAGGAATGAGAACAGGAGAGGCAAGAATGTCTCTTGTTGCGTGCCTTTGCTATCCGTGTGGTTCAAGAGCCACCTTCCTTCGAAGGGACCTTCTGTGGACAATGCGACCACATCTGACTGGCCAGAGCATATGATGAGGCTGTCTTCTACAGATATTGAGTGGTTTGATCGAGACCTGCTGGGGTCCGAGCTTATTTGCAATTGTGCTGGGTATCCTAATGTTCCGCTGATAGGGAGAAAAGGGTGCATTAACTACAACCCATCTTTGTTCGTCCGTCAGTTCGGATATGCGCTGAAGAGCCCACCTCAGGAGGATGAAGTACAGGAATCTCTGTACTTCACAGGTGATTTGAGCAGGGATTTGTTAGCCAAGCTTCGGCATGCCTGGACGCGTATTATCAGGAAAGGGAAGCCACTGTTGGGGAAGAGTGATTGCCAGGCATATGCACCCTACAAAGTTTGGATCCAGGAGAGAGCCAGACAGATATTGATGCCATTTCCAGCTGCTCCGGTCCCCGTTCACATTCCGGTAGAAGAGCCAACCACTGTCACAAGGGAGGTCTACGAGCAGGTTGTGAAGGAAAAGGGAGCCTTGCTGAAGATTAATGAAGAGTTAGAGAAGGAGCTAGCTCAGATGAGGAGTGAGAAGAATAAGGTCGTCCGTTCTTTCCAACAGCAGATCGAACTAGTGAACAGGCTAGATGCCGAGTTGACTGAAGAGAAGAAAAAGCGCGAACGTCTGGGTCAAGAGTTCAGAAGCTCCCACGACATGCTAGAGGCCAAAAAGAAAGCACTTGACGCCGCTCACCGAGAGATCTCCTCTTGCAATAAGACTTGGAATGCGACGCTGACCAACAACAAGAAGAGGGAAGATAAGTTGAAGCAGCAAATTTCTGACCTCGAGAAGCGGTTGAAGGCTAGCATTGAGAAGTGCGAAGAAGAAGTGATGACCAGATACAGTCTCCAGAAGGCATTAAACAAAGCCATTGAAGGCAGGAACGAAGCAGTGTCTCAGAAGCGGAAGCTAGAAGATCGCTTCGGAGATGGAACAGGGGAAGAAACCGCTGGTGACGCGCGACATGTTCTCAAGAGAAGAAACCAGCTTGTCGAAGGTCTGCTTACCCGACCAGGTCATCCAGAGACCAAGAAGTTAATAGAAGAGTACCGGGCTCATGGGAGTACTTGATCATTTCATGTATTAGCTTGTATGCTTTATTTGCATTTGTGCTGACCATCTCCAGGATTGTTGGTTGAGGTCATGCCTTCTCATTATACTCTCAGTATTATTGTATTCTTGGATTTCTCTTCAATATATGAGGTTTTCTTTGATTCGGCTCCAGTCACTGTTTTGCTAGCACTGTCGCTGCACTGGCACTCACACTAGAATCGGGGAATGATAATCCCTAAAGCACAGACACACATTGCATTTTGCATACATACTCATATTTGCATTACAGGTTTGTGATCCAGGTATCTTATCTCTTGCATCTTTAAAGCAGGTATTTTCAGGATTGCAGAAAAGCGGGTCCACCGTTACTCTACCAGAATCAATCAGAAGAAGATTATGGACAACGTGCAGAGTGAAATGCAAGAGATGCGTGACAGGATGGCCCTGCTCATGCAAACCATGGAGACTATCGCCAAAGGGAAAGAGCAGCTGCAGAGTCTGGTTCAACCGATAGTCGCGCGGGCTGAGAACAACGGGACACCGCAGGCTGAAAACATTGCTGCTTCTCCCCGAGTTGAGAATCGTCAAGGTGCTGACACTGGTCCCGTAACCGGTTTGAATGTTGGAGAAATTGGTCCTGTAGGTGGAGGTGGGAACACCGGTAATATGAATGTCAATACAGATACTGCTGGGGTATTTGTGGGCAACGCCAATCAGGGTTTCAGTGGGGGTGTTGAGAATGTCAGAATGAATGGTATTAATGGTAACCAGGGCTTCAACGGTGTGAATATGGGGTATGGCGGCATGGCTGGCGCCAAGGCTGGGTTTGGTGGCTATGGTAATCTTGGGTATGGAGCTGGCGCATACAACACTCAAGAGGTGGGTAATCTGAGGTATGACCCCAGGTACGTTCAAACAGGTCCGGGTCGCGATGCTGATTATGTTGGATACGAAGCAGTGCCTCGCTGGGAGGATCGCCAGGAGGATGTGTTCTCTGGTCAGAATGAAGGCTATGAAAGAGCCAGGGGTGACAACCATCGGATGAGGTTGCTAGAAGAGAAGGTGAACGGGTTGGCCAATCAGAATGCTCTTGGGTTGGATATGTCAAATATGGGGTTGGTCCCAGGGTTGAGGGTCCCGCTGAAATTCAAAGCACCGTCGTTTGATAAATACAAAGGGGATACCTGCCCTAGGGTGCATGTGCGTGCATTTTACAGGCGTATGTCTGCATATTCCGAGGATGAAAAGATGCTAATGCACTTCTTCCAGGATAGCCTGTCAGGGCCATCGCTGGAGTGGTACATGAGCTTGGAACCTACTCAGATCAGGAGTTGGAAAGAGCTGGCAGAGGCTTTTG
Organism: Lathyrus sativus; assembly: GCA_963859935.3. Taxonomy (NCBI): domain Eukaryota; kingdom Viridiplantae; phylum Streptophyta; class Magnoliopsida; order Fabales; family Fabaceae; genus Lathyrus; species Lathyrus sativus. Next base: position 43,228,110 of record OZ012739.1, read on the forward strand.
TTCGACATTACCAATATAATAGTAATCTCGCCCCTAACCAAGTTCAGTTGCAAAGCATGTCTCAGAAGTCTAGTGAGAGCTTTAAAGAATACGCCCAGAGATGGCGAGATCTGGCTGCTAGGGTGCACCCTCCAATGGTGGAACGCGAAATGATGGATATGTTCATAGGAACTTTCTCCGGAATGTACTACGACCGTCTGCTCAACTTTTCGATGAGTACTTTCTCTGAGCTGATTTTGATGGGGGAGCGAATTGAAAACGGGGTGAAGATTGGTAAAATTCAAGCAGGTGAGTCCAGTTCCGCAGGAGGTAATAAGAAGACGTTCGGTGGTAAACGGCAAGGCGACGCCAATGCTGTATTCGGTGCTCGACGAAAGAATAAAGGTCAGAATTGGTGTCAGCAGTCGCAAGTCGCAAGTGTAACCATTCCAGGGCCTTCTCAGCATCAGAGACAACAACCACCGCAGCAGGCTCAGCAGCAGCCTAATAATCAGCGTAGGTTTCAGAACCCCCGACCAAGGAGAGTGTTCGAGGTACCGCCAGTATCATATGCAGAACTCCTTCAGACCTTGTTGAAATTGCAGCTAGTCGAGAAGAGAACCTTAGCACCACCAACTGGCCAGTTGCCAGCCGGATACGATGTTAATGAACACTGTGACTTCCATTCGGGGGCGCCGGGGCACAATATTGAGAATTTCTTGGCTTTCAAGCATAAAGTGCAGGACTTGCTTGATAGTACGGCTATCAACTTCGGGAAGGAAGGTCACAATATCACGCAGCAGCCGATGCCCAAGCATGGTGGAGCCGGGGCCAATGCAATCATGTCAGATGATGAGTTGAACTTAGTTTCAGAAGTGAGCGAGCTGAAAACCCCTTTGAGTTTCGTGAAGCAGCGTTTGTTGGAAGGAGGCGTCTATCCCGGTTGCGGTAACGAGTGTGATGGTTGTTTGATTCAACCAGAAGGCTGTGAGAAGCTGAAGAGGGGAGTTCAAAGTTTGATTGATGAAGGAACTTTGCAGTTTGACAGGGCTGTGGGGCAAGAGAAGTCTGTTGAGACAGAATCTGTAGAAGAGCGTAGGGAGATTGCTACGGTCACCATTCCGTTCAAATCGGTGACAATTTCGGCATCATCAAAAAGGCCGACCATTACTATTACCAACGCTAAGCCAGTCCCTTTTGAAAGCACAAAGGCAGTCCAGTGGTGCTACAATGCTGAGGCGTATTGCAATGGGGAAAATATTGACTTGAATGATCCGCCAGCAGGATCCGTTGATAACATAGTGGGAGCAGGTGGCATAACCCGGAGTGGGAGAATTTTCACTTCACCTGAGGTCGAAGCAGAGAGGCTCGCCAAAGGTAAGAACAAGGCTGTTGAAGGGGAATCTTCAGGGGGTAAAGAGAAAGAGCCGATAACCAAAGATGTGGAAGAATTCATGAGGTTAATCCGCAAAAGTGATTACAAGATTGTAGATCACCTGCAGCAGACCCCGTCAAAGATCTCCATATTATCGCTGCTGTTGTGCTCTGAGGCGCATAGAAACGCCCTGTTAAAGGTACTTGAGACATCCTTCGTGCCGCAAGAGATTTCACTTAATCAACTGGAGGGAGTTATGGCACATGTCAACGCTGGGCATGGACTGGGATTCACAGATTTTGACTTAACACCTCGAGGGCGCGATCACAATAATGCTTTGCACATCTCTATCGAATGTCGGGGCACTATTTTATCCCATGTGCTGGTAGACACTGGGTCCTCGTTGAATGTGTTACCAAAGAAAGCTCTGTTGAAGTTAGATACCCGTGGGTTGTTGTGCACACCTAGTGATTTGGTAGTAAGGGCTTTTGACGGAACCAGGAGGTCAGTATTCGGGTCGATAACGTTACCTATTCAGGTAGGTCCGGAGGTGTTTGATACAGTGTTTTACATCATGGACATACAGCCCGCATATAGCTGTTTAATTGGGAGACCCTGGATTCACGCCGCTGGGGCAGTAACTTCGACGCTCCATCAGAAGTTGAAATATATGGTTGGGGGGAGTATTGTGACGGTGTGTGGCAAAGAGGACATCCTAGTCAGCCATTTATCTTCTTTCAAGTACGTGGAGGTAGATGGAGAGATTCATGAAACGTTGTGTCAAGCGTTCGAGGAGGTGAAAGTTAAACAGGACGCTCCAGTGAAGAGCGAAAGGCATGAGGTCGCCGTGTCCTCCTACAAAGAAGCTAAAGCTTTGGTGCAAGCGGGAGAAACTACCAAGTGGGGGCAGATTCCAGATATCCCTATGAAGCACGACAAGTATGGCCTGGGGTATCGTCCATCTTTCAAGCAGAATGTGCCCAAGTACAACGGGCCCGTAGTGTTCACATCAGGGGGTGTCAGCTTTGAAAGGATCAATGCCGTGTCTGATACGGAAGAAGCAGATAGCGATTGCGACATGGACTCGTGGATTCGACCCAGCACGTCGGGGCAAAGCCTATGCAACTGGTCCATCCAGGACGTCGTCCAAGTCACCAAACAGTAATGCATTGTTTTTTTCAATCGTTGTATAATCACATGCCTTGCCCGGGGCATCGATGATCTTGTCTTAGGGCCTAAATATTTACTTGTATGTTTGCATGATCAATAAATGACGGCGTTTTTGCATTCAAATGTTGTGATCCTTTTCTTTCTGTTTTTATTTTTCAATAAAATGGCAGCGCGGTTATGCATTTTGCTTGTACATCATTTTTGAAGCACTTAACCGTTTCCCTCGCAGGATTCATGAATTTTCAGATGACACCGACCAAAAACTTCCTATGACTTGTTTAGACTTCGAGCATCCAATCTTCCAAGCCGAGGAAGAGATTGGGGAGGATAGTGACTTACCAGAAGAGCTCAGTCGGTTATTGAAGAAAGAGGAGAGAGTCATTCTGCCTCACCAGGAGGAGATCGAGATTGTAAATCTGGGATCTGAAGAGTGCGTCAGGAATATCCGTATAGGGGACGCATTGCAAAGTGACATCAAGAAAGAGCTTATTGAGATGCTGCGCGAATACAGTGATATATTTGCTTGGTCTTACGAGGACATGCCGGGTTTGGATACTGATATGGTCGTTCATCATCTGCCGTTGAGGGAAGATTGCCCGCCTGTGAAGCAGAAACTCCGAAGGACTCGTCCTGATATGGCTGTAAAGATAAAGGAAGAGGTGCAGAAGCAATGAGACGCTGGATTCCTGGCTGTTACCACTTATCCCACTTGGGTCGCTAATATCGTGCCTGTGCCAAAGAAAGATGGCAAGGTTCGGATGTGTGTTGATTATAGGGATCTAAACAAAGCGAGCCCAAAGGACGATTTTCCGCTCCCACATATTGACGTGCTAGTTGACAATACGGCTCAATTTTCAGTGTTCTCCTTCATGGATGGCTTTTCGGGGTACAACCAGATCAAAATGGCTCCGGAGGATATGGAAAAAACAACCTTTATCACCCCGTGGGGAACTTTCTGTTATAAGGTGATGCCCTTTGGTTTGAAAAATGCTGGGGCAACGTATCAGCGGGCTATGACAACGCTTTTTCACGATATGATGCACAGAGAAATCGAGGTGTATGTCGATGACATGATTGCCAAGTCTCAAACAGAGGAAGAACATCTGGTTAATTTGTTGAAGTTGTTCAAAAGGCTGAGGAAATTCAGGCTGAGGCTGAATCCAAACAAGTGTACCTTCGGAGTAAGATCCGGGAAGCTACTGGGGTTCATTGTAAGCGAGAAAGGAATCGAGGTCGATCCTGCAAAAATAAAAGCAATACAAGAAATGCCAGCACCGAGAACAGAAAAAGAAGTCCGTGGATTCTTAGGGAGGTTGAACTATATTGCTAGGTTCATCTCTCACCTAACGACCACGTGTGAACCATTGTTCAAGCTGTTAAAGAAAGATCAAGCGGTGGTCTGGAACGAAAATTGCCAAAGGGCATTTGAAAAGATAAAAGAATACTTGCAGGAACCTCCGGTGTTGATACCCCCAGTAGCGGGACGACCACTGATTATGTATCTGACGGTTCTGGAGAACAGTATGGGTTGTGTTCTCGGTCAACATGACGAGACAGGGCGAAAAGAGCATGCAATTTACTACTTGAGTAAAAAGTTCACAGACTGTGAATCTCGATACTCTATGCTCGAAAAGACGTGTTGTGCATTGGCATGGGCTGCCAAACGTCTAAGACAGTACATGTTGAACCATACAACCATGCTGATATCGAAGATGGATCCGATCAAATATGTGTTTGAGAAGCAAGCGCTCTCTGGAAGGATTGCTAGATGGTAGATGGTATTGACAGAATACGATATCCAGTATGTTTCCCAGAAAGCCATTAAGGGAAGTGTTCTGTTCGAATATCTCGCCGAACAGCCGATCGAGGATTATCAGCCTATGAAGTTTGAGTTTCCTGATGAGGACATAATGTACTTGAAAGCTAAAGATTGTGATGAGCCGTTGCCTGGTGAAGGACCCGAGCGGAGTTCCCAGTGGCAAATGATTTTTGATGGGGCTGTCAATTCGTACGGTAGTGGGATCGGGGCAATCAATACGACTCCCCATGGGTCGCACATCCCGTTCACAGCCAGATTGACTTTCTCAGTGACGAATAATGAAGCCGAGTATGAAGCTTGCATTATGGGGTTAGAGGAGGCTATCGATATGAGGATTAAGAATCTGGATGTATATGGGGATTCAGCATTGGTTGTGAATCAGATTAAGGGAGAATGGGAGACACGCCAACCTAATCTGGTGCCGTACATGAATTATGCGAGAAGGTTGCTACCTTTCTTTGATAGAGTGGAGTTCCATCATGTACCCCGGGCGGAGAATCAAATGGAGGACGCCCTTGCAACGTTATCCTCGATGTATAAAGTCAACCGCTGGAATGAGGCTCCCAGCATTGTCATCTCCCGCCTGGATAGGCCGGCCTTTGTGTTTGCAATTGATGAAGCATCTGACGGTAAACCTTGGTATTTTGATATACAGAATTTCCTGAAGAATAAGGAATATCCGGCTGGGGCATCCAGTCGTGATCAGAAGACTCTAAGGAGATTAGCAGGCAACTTCTATATGAATCCCGATGGTGTTTTGTATAGAAGGAACCACGATTCGGTACTCCTCCGGTGTGTAGACGAGAAGGAAGCTAACTTACTCATGGAAGAGATCCATGAAGGAACTTTTGGTACGCATGCAGGTGGGCATGCTATGACTCGAAAGTTGTTGCGAGCAGGGTATTATTGGTTGACAATGGGAACTGACTGTTTCAAGTTCGCCAAGCGGTGTCACAAATGCCAAATCTATGCTGATAAGATCCATGTGCCGCCTAGTCCACTGAACGTTATGGCCTCTCCATGGTCTTTCTCCATGTGGGGAATCGATATGATTGGCAAGATTGAGCCTACTGCTTCTAATGGGCATCGCTTCATTCTGGTTGCGATCGATTACTTCACCAAGTGGGTGGAAGCAGCATCTTACGCCAATGTGACGAAACAGGTAGTGGCCAGATTTATCAAGAAGGATATAATCTGCAGATACGGTATTCCTGAACGGATCATTACTGATAATGGTTCGAATTTGAACAACAAGATGATGAAAGATTTGTGTCGGGATTTCAAGATCGAGCATCATAATTCATCTCCCTACAGACCCAACATGAATGGCGCTGTTGAAGCGGCCAACAAGAACATAAAGAAAATTGTTCAGAAGATGGTGGTAACGTATAAGGATTGGCATGAGATGCTGCCGTTTGCTTTGCACGGTTATCGTACTACAATGCGTACATCAACCGGGGCAACACCGTTCTCATTAGTATATGGCATGGAGGCTGTCCTGCCATTGGAGGTTGAGATACCATCTTTGAGGGTTTTGCTTGATGTTAAGCTGGAAGAGGCAGAATGGGTGAGAAGTAGATTGAATCAGCTGAGCTTGGTAGATGAGAAAAGATTGGCATCCATTGCACACGGTAGGCTGTATCAGAGCCGGATGAAGAAAGCGTTCGACAAGAAGATTCGACCTCGAAGCTTTCAGACGGGTGATCTTGTGCTGAAGAAGATTCTCCCACCGCAATCGGATCACAGGGGCAAATGGACTTCCAATTACGAAGGTCCATACGTCGTGAGAAAGGTCTTCTCCGGAGGAGCCTTATTGTTATCCACCATGGATGGTGAAGACTTTTCGTCCCCTGTGAACTCGGACGCAGTTAAAAAATACTTTGCTTAAAATTGACCCGCTGGACAGTAAAAAGAGAGTCCAGGCAAAAATGGGGCATCCTGGCGAACCAAAAAACAGAATAAAAAGGTTCGGGCAAAAGTTAGGGATAAAATGGAAAAAGTGTACACCCGCGAAGTCGAAAACCTACACTGGGCGGCTTCGGCAAAAAAGGGTATCCCGGTGAATCGAAAACCCGCAAAGGGCGATTCACGCAAAAGTTAGGGATTTAAGAAGCAAATGACTGCGGTCCAAGTTTGATTGGTTAGCGGTTTGGGAGCATCTGGGGGTCTATTGTCCGAAGCAGTTTCTTCCGAAGACAGGAATCGGGAAAGCGTCGGAGTCCGACGAGTCATAGGAGGATCGGTTCATGGTGTTCGTCTGTAACACGTTGCCGACACGTGTACAAATTCTATTCTGTATATTTGTATACTTATGCATTTTGTGTATATGTAACTACCTCTTTTCAGGTGTTGCATCCTATGTATAAATTTTGCCTATTATCAGGCTGTTATCAATAAAGTGTTTCATTCAGTGTAGTGTATGACTTTGGTTTGAATTTTTTACGGTTTTGTTTGTAAAAAGCGTCGATGTTTTGATAAACTTACATGCGTGTAAACAGGCGAGCCTCGGCCGATGATTGTTAAAACCGAAAATTACCTGAATGGTTGTCGTGGGTGATTACCAAGATGTTTCTTTTTGCATAGTTGCCTTGTGTTTGCTTGTTGACTTTTGCAGGTATTCAAAAGCTCGCAAAGTTCCCCGCCAGAGTCCATGGCAGGCTAGTACCCTCTTCAGAGATTGTATGTTGTGTCTTCCTCAGTGAAGTCGCCCCAGGCAAGATTGAAGGTTGTCTCCCCAGGAGAGCGGAGATTGCGTCAAAGGGAAAGATTGGTCAGAATCAGCTCATCAAGCAGAGCAGAGTCCTCCCCCAGTGAGGGTCGAGATGAATGTGACTAATTCCCCAGAGGATTCTTGTGCAGTGCAAATCAGAATGTGTGGTTCGATCCCCAGCTCAGTGATAGCGGGATGAGTTCCCCAGCTCAGTGATGGCAGGAGAGGTTCCCCACAGAGTGTGATCAAGTGGTTGGAGCTGTTGAAAGGAGTTTTCCCGAGCAGGATTGTCCTTTCTTTTCCCAGCAAGTCGCTCTTCCTCGTCAGGAGGACCTTTCTCAGCAGGTTTTGAAGTTTTGAGTTTGTGAGCTACCTTCCTAGCAGGATAGTCATCCCCAGCGGAGTTAGTTCATCTTTCCAATATTTATTTTGTTGGAAGAGTATCGGTAGTATTCCGGTCATCCCCGGTGGATCCAGCTTGTCTTCAGCAATTATTTTGCTGAAGCAACTTTTTGCATAAGCATGCATCATCAGCATTTGCATTTTACCTAAATACGTAGCATTTCCATGCAGTATGGAAGCATTGCGTCATTATCAAACGTCGCATTTTGAAACATAAGCCAGGTGGTTACCTCTTCAGTTTCAGATATGTGGTTCCCTGCCGATAAGAGAAATCGTGATTCAGGAGGATGCTATGTTGTATCGATTTGGGGGTTCATGCTGTAAGGCACGCAGTGACCGTGTTGATTTTAAGATGTTGATTTGTGGACGAAGTACGCAGTGATCGTATCTTATCTCTTTTATGGGGTTCATGTTGTAGGACACGCAGTGATCGTGTTGATCTTGTCATGCATATCTGTGGTCGAATGGCGCAGTGATCGTATTCGTCCCGATCTAAGAAGATTGTTTTGTAAGGCACGCAGTGATCGTGTTTACCATATCATGTGATTTTGTTGGTCGATATATGCAGTGATCGTATTCGTCCATTCTACAGTGATTATGGGTTGATGCGCAGTGGTCGTGTTCATCCAGTTTTGTTGGTTGGTATACGCAGTGACCGTATTCGTCCGTTATGCAGTCTGATTATGCTGTAAGACACGCAGTGAACGTGTTCATCGGGTTGTTGGTGGCCGAAGTACGCAGTGATCGTATTCGTCCCATGTTTGAAGTAGTGTCACAACACGCAGTGATCGTGTTTCCTCCAGTCAAGAGGGTCGTGACATGAAGCGCGCGGTGATCGCGTTTATCCTATGCATGGTCAGGATATGCAGTGATCGTATTCGTCCAGTTATGTGGGTTAGTTGAGACACGCAACACGCAGGGATCGTGTTTTTTTCTCCAGTCAAGAGGATTGTGGCTCAGAACACGCAGTGATCGTGTTCAAACACGCGGTGATCGTGTTCAAGATACGTAGTGATCGTATTCGTATAGCATGCAGTGATCGTGCTGATAATACCATGGAAACTTGTGATGCGGGGCGCGCAGTGATCGTGGCCATTGTATTAGTTGGTTTTGTTGGTCGGTATACGCAGTAATCGTATTCGTCCTATTGCATGGGTTGGTGGCACACGCAGTGATCGTGTTCGTCTTGTCGGTATCTATGGTTAATACACGCAGTGATCGTGTTTGTCCTATTACAGCACACGCAGTGATCGTGTTCATCGTATGGGTGGTTGAAGTACGCAGTGAACATGTTCGCCTCTTCTATGTGGATTTATTTCGTCTGGCACGCAGTGATCGTGTTTATCTCATCCGGTTGGATTTGTGGTCGATGTGATTTTGGTGGTAGCGCAACACGCAGTGATCGTGTTTGTCCCACTACGTGGTTTTGTTTGCAACGCCAGGACGCGCAGTGATCGTGTTTTCTCCTGTCAAGAGGGTTTTGGCGTAGAATACACAGTGATCGTGTTCATCTTGTTACAGAGGGTTGTTGCGCCGGACACGCAGTGATTGTATTCGTCGTGGCATATTCCCCTAGCAGAGTTGCTTGGTCCAACATTTCTCTTTCTCCCCAGCCGAGTCCATTCTCAAAGTGTTGTAGAAATAGCAGGGTGCAGATTTTTGGGTGGTTACTCACAGTTTCCCCAATAGAGATACAATCCCCAGCGGGGTGCTCGTCAACGAGATACTTGGTTAAGTTCCTCGTATTCCCCGTCAGAGTATTCGTTGACAAGTCGCTTGGTTAAGTTGCTTGTATTCCTCCATTTAAGTCTTTCTCAGGATGCTGTGGATTCAGCGTTATAAGATGGTAATGCAGAGTTTTGGGTGGTTACCCGTAATTCCCCAACAGAGTTAGGTGCTCCAGCAGGGTGTTACGTTAGTGAGTTGCTTGGTTAAGTCCCTCATTGTCCCCAGCAGGGAGCTTGCTACAGGAGTTGTTTTCCTCGTATTTTCAACAAGGTTACTCTCGTCAGGGTACTTGGGTAAGTTCCCATTCTCCCCAGCAGGTGTTTGGCAACAGTCGTCAGAGCTGTCCCCTCAGAGTTGCTTGGTTAAGTTTCTCGTTCCCCCACAGAGTCGGTTGTTTATGTCTTCGGACATTGTCCCGCTTGGTTAAGCGTTCGCTCGTTTCTTCAGGATACGAAAGGTTGATCAGTGAAGTCAACATGACAAGTGAAGTCAATATTTTCCCGCTGATTAGCGTGTGCTCGGTTGATAAGTGAGATTAACGGAGGTTGATAAGTGAGATCAACGGAGGTTGATAAGTGAGATCAACGGAGGTTGATAAGTGAGATCAACGGAGGTTGATAAGTGAGATCAACAGAGGTTGATAAGTGAGATCATTGGAGGTTGATAAGTGAGATCATTGGAGGTTGATAAGTGATATCAAAAATTTCTCGTTGTTTGGTGTATGCTCATTTCTTCGGAATGGAGTGGTCTGCGGACAACATCAGATTATTTGACAGATGGATGGCTAGTTGTTGCCGTGACGACAGAAGCCAAGTTCCTAGGGTTTTTCTCAAGCAGTAGTCGTTTCGCAATTTATTTTTGCGGTTGGCAAATTTCCGGGTTCTTTCGTATTTAACCGTCTCGTACCTCGAATGTCTGAAGGCTGCGCGCTCTTCATCCAGTCGGGTCCAAGTCGCTTGAATAGGGGCAGCTGTTGCACCCCAAAATTTGCCCAACCTTTTCTCACCTAGGTTTATGTTTCAACTGCATAGTCATTTGCATTGTCATCATGTGCATAGTGTATTCATTTGCATTGCATAGCATGAGCAAGTTATCTTAATCAGGGAATCAAGTGCTATTCTTATCTCAAGAGGTATATCCAAGGGTTTCATTCATAGTCAAGACTACTCAGGTCATCAGAGGAGAATTTGAGCTTTGAAGAGCTGCCAGGTTGATCAGTGAATTCTCTCCTATCTTGAGGCTAGTTGGGGATCATCAGAGGAAATGTGAGCTATGAGCCAAGAGTATGAGGTGTGTATGGATGTTGAGGAGAACCAAGTCATTGGAATGATTGCAAGGGCCTCAGTTGAAGTCAGTCAACTATGGTCAACACTGGGTCAACTCTAGGTCAAAGAAGTGTTTTGAAGGGCATCAAGGATCATTTGAAGAATGTGGGATTCATTATTTGCTATGTGGATATGGATATGATGTTGTGATAAAGAAAAACCAAGAGGAGTCAAGGAGAACTGGAGTTACTAAATTAGGGTTTCAGTGTAAAATCCCCTGATTTAGGTCAAACTTCAAAGCAGTGTAACTCAAGATACAAGCTTCATATGAATTCTTGGTCTACATGAAACTTGTAGATTATCTTCATAGATTTAATTTGAGTGGTGGAAGTCATCAAGATGATTTGTAGAACTCAAGTTATGGCTCTTGCAAGTTACAAGTCATCTGAGGGCACTGAAATTTGTCTGTGAAAATTGTCTGTATTCCAAGCAACTTTTGACTTTCAAGGGTACTTCAAATGGATTTCTGGCCAACATGAGAATTGTTCCTTATTGTCTTAGAGTTCTAGAATGGTATGGTATGCCTTCATATGATTTGTGGAACTCTACTTATGGTCTTGGCAAGCAAAGGGTATTTTGGTCATTTGAGGATTACAGGTCATTCTTAGCATATGCCTAAAACTCATACAAGGAAGCTTCAAATGAAAAACTTCACAACATCAAAGTTGTTCAAAATGGGATTTTAAGGCTAGAAAAGAAGGTTTGAAAGGGTGGAAAAGCTTAGAGCATGGAATTTTAAAAGTGGTGCAAATGACTTGAAAATGGCTTATAAGTTGAAAAAGTTGAAATGAAAAATTGGTTTGAGAGATCTACAAATCCAACATGGGTCATCCAATATACCAAATTGATTCCCAACATCATTCTAAAGACAATGTTTTAGCCATATTTTTGAGTTTAGGCTTAAAAATTGGATTTCCTTTGTAAATGTGTTTCTTGCATCTTAAGGCACCAAAAGGAAAAGTAAGGAAATGCTACATAAGGGTTTGTAAGGCCTTGTTCTCATATCATAATATCATTTGAGGAGAAATTAAGTGGGATTGCATGGTTTATCATGAGATTGCATGAGATTTACTAAATATAGAAAATTCAAATTCTCATTGCATGATACATTCTAGAAACTTCTTGGAAGGTTCTCAAAGCTTCCACACACTTCTTTTGACATCTATATATGCCCTAGAGATGATCCATGCCCTGGTTGGTGATGGAGAGTGCTTGCATTACATAGTTTGATTCCATAACTCCATTTTGCATTTCACATTCAAACTCCATTGAAACTTCATCAATCATCATAATTCTTGTTATCATCATCATCTACCATCATCATAGAGCAATTGGCAAACAAAATTGAGAGGAATTCGTGGCTGGTTCAGGAGATCCAAAGCTTCAATCCAAGTTGCATGAAGAATTGGATAGAGTGATTCAAGAGGTGTAAGCAAGAACCATTGCAAACAGAAACCCTAGCATCATCTAAAGATCATTGGTGAAGCTTGCCAGGCTTTGAAGTGCACGATTCCACAACTGTTTCATCAAGATTTCAAGGTATGCATCTTAATCCACATCTCTGTATCTAGGTAGTATTAGGTGAAATGGTTAGTGTCGCTACTGCGAAAATCGGCGCCGGCTGAACAGAAGAGTCGCCACCGTGCGTTATTTATCCCAACGGAGGGAAAGGAAACGCTCAGAGTAAACCTCGCACAACACGGGAAAAGGTATGGTCGTCGCAACCAAAACCTGGATTCGTGAGTCGGTTACGCAAGGGGAAGGTATTAGCACCCCTCACGTCCGTCGTACTCGACGGGATCCACGCTTGTTTTCGAGTATGGATTGTTATTCTATCTAAACTACAGGTCAAGGGTTAAAAAGAAAAGAAAATGACTTGGCAAAGTATCGCACTTTATGCCTACGTATTCTCGTCTGGAACGAGAAATCAGAGTCAACGTAGTTCGCCTACCTACGGGAAAGGAGGGGAAGGTTGCTCGCTAGGATATCGCATCCTATGCCTACGTACTTCCACACTGCATGGAAGATCAGAGCAAACGTAGTTCAGGCCACGTACGACACAAGCTTGTCTTGATTGATTTTATTCCTTCTGAAAAAGGTTTTTTCTGATTAGCAGTCCAAGCGGACCAAATTGACGTCTTGATGAGTTCACATTCTTTTACGGAAGAAGTGTCTTTTATTGTGTTTGAAATATTTATGGTGTTTTTCTGTTTGTTTTGAGAAAGAAGAGACAGAACTCTAACCTACGGTTGCGAAGGGACTCAAACTAACCTAATGTTATCATGCATGGGTTAAGACCTAATGTCTATCATGCTCCTCTCTTGCACAGAGAGAAACAGAGATCCTAAGGGATAGACGGAAACAGAAACAACAGATATATACAATAAAGCAGTAAAATGCATGGATGCAATAATACAAGCGAGGAAAGGGAGTCCCACTCAACCTCGAACCTAGAAAACAATAGGCAAAAGTGAACAGGATTCACTTTCAACCCAACAGGGTAAACAGCAAGCAATACAGTCCAGAAAACCAATCAATACATCAGAAATGAAATACAGCAGAAAAATAAATAGCATCAGCAGCTCTGAAACAACATCTGACTTCAAGCTTCAGCAAGCACCCATCTCCATCTCCACAGCCTTCAAGCAAGGTCTTTGTTATCAATCTTCAGTCTACAATGGCTTTTCTTCAAGTCTCATCCTCCAAGCTGAGGGATCAATCACAAGAGTGAATTGGGTGTTAAGCAATTAGTTGACTACCAAGGGTGGCAAACCAACTGCTACTAACACATAAGATATTTTCTCTCAAGAGTTCTATCTCTTAGACACTATCACCAAGCCTTCCAAAGGAAGGGGGTGAGTGTCTTAGAGAGACTCTGCATCACAGAGAGGAATGGAGGCAGTCAAAGCCTTCCATGTTTGAGAATCAAGCTTTCTGATCTAGAACTCTGCCTAGCTCCTAAACCCTAATCTCCTCAACAGCTGCTAGCAGGAACCTCCTCATCAACTCTGGAAGTTGGTCTTCAAGCTCTGGATCTCCAATGGCTTCATCATCACAAGTCTTCAGCTCTCCCAATCCCCAGACAATCCCAATACCCATACAGACAAACAATAATCCCCAGAGGGCACACCACACCAATCAATCAAATACAGACAGTAATATACCAATAGCAGTAGGGGAATCCTAGTGATTTCTAAGGGATCTAATAACTACCCATAGTCCCTATAGTCCCATAGCTAAAATATTCAACCTCTAAGTCCTAAGGGAAATGATTTAATTCTCCTAAGTCATCATTTAAACCCTAATTTTGTTCATGTTGTTCACACCTAACTAAACACCTAAAAATTGAGTCTTAAAAATGTGAACTAAATTTTATGTACAAGCTAACAATGCCTATTAATCAACCTAAAAAGAATGGACAAAAAATGTTAAAGCAACTATTAGAACCAAAATTATCAAATTCATGTATCAAACAAAATATTAAAAAAATGCTATTTACCAAAAAAATGCATGAAAAATATTAAAACAAAATAAAATGCCAATTTTATTTTTCTATATTTTTCTAGATAGAATAATGAACCTATAGCAAAAAGAAGGAATTAAAAATCTCAATTTTCCTATTTTTTATGATTTTTTAAAGATGAGAAAATATTAAAGAAATTAAAATAACAAAAATAGGAAATAAAAGGAGAGGGGGGTGAGAACAGCATTTGCGCCCAGTTGTTTTTATTAAGTGGGCCATAAACGTGGGGTGCAAATAGCAGAATCACTAGGCCCATGCGCGTCAGAAAAATAAAAGAAAAAATTGAAAAGAAAAATTGAAAAGCCACGGTGCAGAAAGTAAGGGTTTTACGTGTATTTGGCATTGGGCTTATAAAAGGGGGTGGGGATAGGAAAATCAAATACAGGCCCAGACATGCGTTTAAGTGAAACGCATCGTTTCACACTTGGTCACTTCCCTCCGTTTTTCTCTTCAAATGTGGACCATATGATTTGCTTAAGAAGTCAAACATTCAGGATGATCGGACGGCTATTGGTCATCGTCCCCAACACGACCTTCTAGGGTTTTCAGAACCAACCTTCATGCAAGGAACTTCAAGTTCTTCGTTCTCTCTCCATAGGCCATGAAATCACGAACTTCCAAAACCAAACTCACTCCATTTCTTCCCCTCTACAAGACCATGCCAGTGGTTCTCTCTAAAACCTTCCTAAAAACCAAACCCGATAGCTGGAAGTCTGGGGTACCATTGAATTGCACTGAGATGAACCTCAATAATTCTTGCTAAAATTAACCCTACTGTAATATACATGCTACCCTAGTTATTCTATGATATCTAGCAAGGATTATTATGCCCTAATCTGTGAGTTCTAAGTCATCAAAGTTTCACTGCCCTAATGGAAATCATCATTAATGGCTCTAACAGTTTCAGTACATCATCCCCTATCCTAACCTAACCAATCTAAACTAAAAATCTAACCTAACAACACCTAAACAGGGAGATACAAGAGAATTCACCAACCTGCAATTCTTGATGAAACAGATGAGAAAGAGCTCGAATCAACTCTTGAAAACTTTCAACAATGGTCCTTGGGAGGTGCTATGACTTCTGTTTGCAATGGTTCTTGTTCAAGCCTCTTGAATCACTCTATCCACACCTTCATGCAAATTGGAGGGAAGCTTTGGATCACACGAGCCAGCCACTAATTCCTCTGGTTCTTGCTTGCCAATTGCTCTGTGATGATGGTAGGTGATGATGATAACAAGAATTATGGTGGTTGATGAGGTTTCAATGGAGTTTGAAAGCAAAATGCAATTTGGATGAAGGAATTCAAACTATGGTATGCAAGCACAATCAGTCACCAACCCCTGCACAAATGGCTTCATTTCATTATATAGATGATTACTAACAGCTTGAGAAGTTTCTAGATTGATCCTAGAGGGATCTAGAAACTTGTGGAAATTTCATGAAGTTCTCATTTGATGATATGTTGAAGATCTCTTATCTCATGCTTGCCCCTTTGTAAACTTGTATTAAAATCTCCTTTCATGAGATATTAGGAGTGTATGTATGAAAAACCAAGCTTTTCCTTGCCTTGTGTTAAGTTTTACCAAGTTGCCTTATGATGCAAGCATGAACTTTACAAAGTAGCCCCCATTTTAAGACCTCAAATCAAAAATCTATTTGAACCATTGTTTTTAA
Source organism: Lathyrus sativus (assembly GCA_963859935.3). NCBI lineage: Eukaryota > Viridiplantae > Streptophyta > Magnoliopsida > Fabales > Fabaceae > Lathyrus > Lathyrus sativus. The sequence goes on from OZ012739.1 coordinate 43,243,819, forward strand.
AATGATGTTTGGATTCAAAATGACATATTGGATGACCCATATTGGATTTGTAGATCTCTCAAACCAATTTTTTATTTCAACTTTTTCAACTTATATGCCTTTTTTAGGTCATTTTCACCAACTTTGGTCAAGTCTCATTCTATGCATTTCCAAACTTCCATGACTTCTTTTCTTGACTTAAAATGGCATTTTGAGCAACTTTTATGTTGTGAAGTTTTTCATTTGAAGCTCCCTTGTATGAGTTTTAGGCATAGGCTAAGAATGACCTGTAATCCTCAGATGACCAAAATACCCTTTTCTTGCCAAGACCATAAGTAGAGTTCCACAAATCATATGAAGGCATACTATACCATTATAGAAAGCTAAGACAATGAGGAACAATTCTTATGTTGACCATAAATTCATTTGAAATCTCCTTGAGGGGTAAAAATAGCTTGGAAGTCAAGTCACTTTCACAGACAAAATTTCAGATACCTCAGATGACCTGTAACTTGCAAGGACCATAACTTGAGTTCTATAAATCTCCTTGATGTCTTCCACCACTAAAATTAAAGGTCTTGAGATCCTCTACAAGTTTCATGTTGTCCAAGGATCCATTTGAGACTTGCATTTTGACTTATCTTGCTTGTAAATTTGACCTAAACTAGGGGATTTTACACAGAAACCCTAATTTAGCAACTCCTCTTCTCCTTGATTTCTCTTGATTTCTTCTTAGCATAACAACATATCCTTCTATATATGTCAAATGATGAACCCCACATCTATCCAATAGACCTCAATGCCTTTCAATCAATCAATTGACCTAGAGTTGACCTAGGATTGACCCAGATGAAACCCTAGTTGACTGTCCTCAACTGCAATTCTTGTGATCATATCAATGACTTGTCTCCTTTTCCAAATGACTTTCTAAGTCTCCCATGATGCCCACATACTCTCCATGCTCAGCCCACAGCTCACAAATTTCTTTGTTGATCCTCAGATACCCTCAGATAGGAGCTAGATGCCCTGCTTGATCCATTGACTTCTCTGCTTTCAAATTCTTTCTGATGACTTGAATGAGATTGAATTTGGATAATAACCTCTTGATAGGCTCATAGAGATGAAAATAATGATTGGTCCCCTGTTGGATGACTTGCTATGCTTATGCTATGCAGATGATTAGGCTATGTACATGACTCTATATGCAAATGCTAATGATATTAAAACATAAACCAAGTGAATAAGGTTGAGCAAATTTTAGGGTGCAACAGCTGCCCCTATTCAAGCGACTTGGACCCGATTGGGTGAAGAGCCCGGAGCCTTCAGACATTCGCGGTACGAGGCGGTTGAATACTAAGAACCCAGAAATTTGCCCACCGCAGAAATAAACTGCGCCACTGCTTGGGGAACGACATTCATCAGCCGAATCTGACTGTTACGGCAACCCACTGATCTCGTAGCGACCGTGCTGGGGATTATTTGTCTGCACTTCATCAGGAATAAATCGTCCACGTTAGGACTAAACTCTTGACCACGTTAGGAATAACATTGTCCACGTTAGGACTCACCCTTCCACGTAAGGAATAACCGTTCCACGTTAGGAATAATACCGTCCACGTTAGGACTCACCCTTCCACGTAAGGAATAACCGTTCCACGTTAGGAATAATACCGTCCACGTTAGGACTCACCCTCCCACGTTAGGAATAACACCGTCCACGTTAGGAATAACACTTCGTCTGGATCTGTCCATGTCAGGACTACACTCCTTCCACGTCAGGAACACGCTCTTTCTTTCCACGTCAGGAATACAAGCCTCTTTCCACGTAAGGAATGCTATCTTTCCACGTAAGGAATCACATTTCGATTTGAATCAGTCCATGAAAGGACCCCAATCTTTCAACGTAAGGAATACAATCTCAACCTGTCCACGTAAGGACTCCAATCTCCTTTCCACGTAAGGAATACTATATCAATCTTTCTTTCCACGTTAGGAATACCATCTTTCCACGTAAGGAATCTCAATCTTTCCACGTTAGGAGTCAAACTTTGATCTGTCCACGTCAGGACTAAACTTTTCCACGTAAGGAAACAACTTCTCTTTCCACGTAAGGAATCAACTTCTTTTCCACGTAAGGAATCAACTTCTTTTCCACGTAAGGAATCAACTTCTTTTCCACGTAAGGAATCAAACTTTTTGCACGTTAGGAATGCTTCTATCTTTCCACGCCAGGAATCAATCCTGATATGTCCGCGTAAGGACTCAATCTTTCCACGTAAGGAATGCCATCTTTCCACGTAAGGAATACCTCTTTTCCACGTTAGGAATGCAACTTTCTTTCCACGTAAGGAATACATCATCCCCGTTAGGACCCACCTTTCCACGTTAGGAACACACTCTCTTTTTTCCACGTAAGGAATCAGTTTTCCACGGAAGGAATCAAATTTCTTTCGATTTGTCCACGTAAGGACTCACATGTCGACTTGCTGAAGAATTGTCCACGTCAGGACTCATGCACCTTCGACCCGCTGGGGAAATGAGACTTGTCCACGTCAGGACTCGTATCTCAACCTACTGAAGTAATAGAACCTGTCCACGTCAGGACTTGCGCGTCTTCGACTTGCTGGGGAAATAAGACTTTGTCCACGTCAGGACACACACTCTGCCAACAACACGAAGACGTATAAATTGGTCCACGTCAGGACTCTCGTATCTTGCCATCGCGAAGAACTATAACTTTGCCCACGTCAGGACACACAGTTCACCATTAAGAAGAAAGACACTTGCTGGAAATAAATTGTCCACGTCAGGACACCAACACGAAGAGTAACCAATCTTGTCCACGTCAGGACTGCACATTCAATCAATACGGAGAAATCAAATCGGTCCACGTTAGGACTAGCACATATCGTCAATTTGAGGAAATCAATTTTGTCCACGTCAGGACTTCACATTCCATCAATTCTGAGAAATCGACCCTGTCCACGCTAGGACTAACACCTCTTATCAGCCCCGGGAAATAAATTTGTCCATGTTAGGACCCCCACTTCTCTAGCACAAAGAAATCCAGTCAATATGGGAATACACCATCCACGTCAGGACTTATTGCTCCATCAATCCCAACCCACAAACTTCTTAGCACTGACGTTACAGCAGCTTTGAGGCTGACTCTACTGGGGATATTTGGAAACCAAACTTCCGAACGCCTGTTCTGATAACCGGCGGTAGCCTCTGAAATTCTGGTTCATGAAACCTTTTAATGCTGACATAACAACAACTTTGAAGGAAACAATCCGCTGGTCGGACTAGAGAAACTTCAACAGGAAATCCTGGTAGAGAAACAAGTAACTCTGCTTGGGGGCAAAGAGAAACTTATCCTGCTGACTCTGTGGGGAATAGTGCCAAAGCTGACACTTCGTTGAATGTCTCCTGCCGAGACTTTGAACGTTTATTGATTCACCTGAGCGAGGGCTCTCTCTACCTGCAAGAGAAACAATACTTGAAACAAAAGGTTAGCCATCCTGGTTTATGCTTCTAAAATGCGTATGTTTGATACTGATGCAATGCTTCAATCGTCATGGAAATGCTATGCGTGTTTATTTGGTGAATGCAAGTGTGACACTATATGCCAATGCAATTGCAGACTCGAACTGCTGGGTACAGAAACTGCTTCAGCAAAATAAACGCTGAAGATAATGCCAACTCCGCTGGGGATAGCCAGATGCTACAGAATCATTCAGGCAAAATAAATGATGGAAGAATGAAGCCGACTCAGCTAGGAAATTGGGAACTTGAACCAAGCACCTCATTGAAGTAACACCCTGCTGGGGATTATAACTCTGCTAGAGAATAGCAGATGCGCTCGGTATGATCGGACTTATGCTGGAGAGTGAACGGATATCACACGGTATTCTGACAAAATAAATGCCAATGCGCCACACCAACTCTGCCGGGGAGAGTCTTACTCTTCGAATTCCACTGGGAGGAATGAAAACACTGGTTGGAAAAAGAACTCCGCTGGGGAGGGGCTAATTCTCTTGGGAAAAGTTAACTGGCTCCGCTGGGAGAGAGTAAATGACCCTGCGGGGAAAGGTAAACTGCCTGAATACAGCTCACCGAGATTAATCTTCTGAGGCTAGCCCACTCTGCTTGAGATAAGGAATCCTTCTGGGGGACACCACACTGTCTGAACACAGCCTACAATCATAGAATTGCCAACTCTGCTGAGAATAAATGGCTTTGTTGGAGCATGCCTTCTGGATAGGCTACGACTAGCTAGGGAATTCGATCCTTCTTCAGGAGGCACATGCACGACCTGCGTGGGGGTCGAGTCTTTCGTTATTGCAATCTTTTGATCATCTTCTTCGTACGGCTATGAAACCTGCAACAACGCAAACAAGACAGGACAAGCCTATGCAACCAAATCAATTCAGGTTAGTGACGTTATTTTCAGTTAATTCAAAGCTTTAGCAATTGTTGGCAAGGGCCAGTGATGTTGTACACATGCTAGTTTCAATAAGCTTAGGCGTTTCATCATGCACAAAACAGTAAAGAACCAGCATCAAGTACTGAATAACATATTTTATTGATTGGGCCCCTGAATGGGCGGAGTTTTGTACACGGGATGTAACTCCTGAAAAGAGGAAGCTACGCAAAGCAAGCATAAATATATTGACAAACTAAATTTGTACACATGTCGGCAACGGGATGCAGACGAACATCACGAACTGATCCTCCTATGATTCGTCCGACTCTAATGCTTTCTCGGTATCCACACTTCCGAAGAGATTGTATCCGATAATCGACCCCCTCGAGCGTGTTCTCCCGCACTGGTGCTCACTGTAATATCAAGTTCGGACCGCAGTCATTTGCTTTTCAAATCCCTAAATTTTGCGTGAACCGCCCTTTACGGTTTTCAGTTCACCGGGATACCCCTTTTTGCCGAAGCCGCCCAGTGTAGGTTTTCAACTTCGCGGGTGTACATTTTTTCAATTTTATCCCTAACTTTTTCCCGAACCTTTCATTCTGTTTTTGGTTCGCCAGGATGCCCCATTTTTGCCTGGACTCTCTTTTTTTCTGTCCAGCGGGTCAATTTTAAGCAAAGTATTTTTTAACTGCGTCTGAATTCACAGGCGACGTAAAGTCTTCACCGTCCATGGTGGACAACAACAACGCTCCTCCTGAAAAGACTTTTCTGACAACGTAGGGCCCTTCATAGTTGGGGGTCCACTTGCCCCTGTGATCTGCTTGCGGCGGGAGAATCCTTTTCAGCACAAGGTCGCCCGTCTGAAAGCTTCGCGGATGGATCTTCTTATCATATGCTTTCTTCATTCGGCTCTGGTACAAACGACCGTATGCTAGAGAAGCTAGCCTCTTCTCGTCCATCAAACTCAATTGGTTCAACCTGTCTTTCACCCATTCTGCCTCGTCTAGCTGAACGTCTCGCAATACCCTCAGCGAAGGGATCTCAACTTCCAATGGTAATACCGCTTCCATTCCGTATACCAACGGGAACGGGGTTGCCCCGGTTGATGTGCATACCGTCGTACGATAACCGTGCAAAGCGAAAGGTAGCATCTCATGCCAATCCTTATAGGTCACCACCATCTTCTGAACGATCTTCTTTATATTCTTATTGGCCGCCTCGACAGCGCCATTCATCTTGGGTCGGTAAGGGGAGGAGTTGTGATGTTCGATCTTGAAATTCTGACAGAGCTCCTTCATCATTTTGTTATTCAGGTTTGAACCGTTGTCCGTGATTATCCGCTCGGGAATCCCATATCAGCAAATGATATCTCTCTTGATGAATCTAGCTACCACTTGCTTCGTTACATTTGCGTAAGACGCCGCTTCCACCCACTTGGTGAAATAATCGATCTCTACTAGAATGAAACGATGCCCATTAGAAGCTGTTGGCTCGATCTTTCCAATCATATCGATCCCCCACATCGAGAATGGCCAAGGCGATGACATCACATTTAGAGGACTCGGAGGCACATGGATCTTATCAGCATAGATTTGGCACTTGTGGCACTTCCTTGCGAACTTGAAACAGTCAGTTTCCATAGTCAGCCAAAAATAACCTGCCCGCAACAGCTTTCTCGTCATAGCATGTCCACCAGCATGCGTACCAAAGGTACCTTCGTGTATTTCCTCCATGAGCAGCTTTGCCTCTCTTTCATCTATGCAACGCAATAGCACCAAATCGTGGTTTCTTCTGTATAAGACACCGTCTGGATTCAAATAGAAATTACCCGCCAATCTCCTGAGAGTTTTCTGATCTTGGCTGGATGCCCCAGCCGGATACTCTTTATTCTTCAGAAAATTAAGGATATCAAAATACCACGGTTTGTCGTCGGATGCCTCGTCAATAGCAAATACGAAAGCTGGTCTGTCAAGCCGAGAGATAATGATTCGGGGAGCCTCGTTCCAGAAGTTGACTTTGTACATGGAAGACAAAGTGGCCAGGGCGTCAGCCATTTGATTTTCTGCTCTCGGTACGTGATGCAATTCAACCTTGTCGAAGAAAGGCAACAATCTCCTTGCATAATTCATGTAATGTATCAAATTGGGCTGACGTGTCTCCCATTCCCCTTTGATCTGATTCACCACCAGAGCTGAGTCTCCGTAGACGTCTAAATTCTTGATTCGCAAATCAATGGCTTCTTCAAGCCCCATTATACAAGCTTCGTACTCGGCTTCATTATTGGTAACGACAAAGGTCAATCGGGCAGTAAACGGGATGTGCGACCCGTGTGGCGTAGTGATGATTTCCCCTATTCCGCTACCGTAAGCGTTTACAGCTCCATCAAATATCATCTTCCATTTGGAACCCAATTCTGGTCCTTCGTCTGGCAACGGCTCTTCGCAATCTTTCATCTTTAGGTACATGATATCCTCGTCAGGAAAATCAAACCTCATCGATTGGTAATCTTCAATAGGCTGCTTCGCCAGATACTCAGACAGCACACTCCCCTTTATAGCCTTTTGCGAGACGTATTGGATGTCATATTCAGTCAAGACCATCTGCCAACGGGCAATTCTCCCTGACAACGCCTGCTTTTCGAATACATATTTGATAGGATCCATCTTCGAGATGAGCATGGTTGTATGATTCAGCATGTATTGCCTCAAACGCTTGGCGGCCCAGGCTAGCGCGCAACAAGTTTTCTCAAGCATTGAATATTGAGATTCACAGTCTGTAAATTTCTTACTCAAGTAGTAGATCGCATGCTCTTTTCTTCCTGTCTCGTCGTGTTGACCGAGAACACAACCCATGCTTCCCTCAAGAACCGTCAAATACATGATCAAGGGTCTCCCTGCCACTGGGGGTATCAAAATAGGAGGCTCCTGCAAATACTGCTTTATTTTATCGAACGCCTTTTGACAGTTTTCGTTCCACGTTACAGCTTGATCTTTCTTTAACAGCTTGAATAATGGTTCACACGTGGCAGTTAGGTGAGATATGAACCGGGCGATGTAGTTCAACCTCCCTAAAAACCCGCGCACCTCTTTCTCTGTTTTAGGCGTCGGCATTTCTTGTATCGCTTTTATTTTAGCAGGATCGACCTCTATTCCTCTTTCGCTTACTATAAACCCTAGTAGTTTACCCGATCTCACCCCGAAGGTGCATTTGTTAGGGTTCAGTCTCAGCCTGAACTTCCTAAGCCTTTTAAACAACTTCAGCAGATTCACCAGATGCTCTTCCTCCGTCTGGGATTTGGCAATCATATCGTCAACATAAACCTCGATCTCTTTATGCATCATATCATGGAAAAGAGTCGTCATCGCATGCTGATATGTTGCCCCAACATTTTTCAAACCAAAGGGCATCACTTTGTAGCAAAATGTTCCCCAAGGCGTTATGAAAGTGGTCTTCTCCATATCCTCTGGCGCCATTTTAATCTGATTATAGCCTGAAAAGCCATCCATGAAGGAGAATACGGAGTATTGAGCGGTATTATCAACTAGCACATCGATATGAGGAAGTGGAAAATCGTCTTTTGGGCTTGCTTTATTCAAATCTCTATAATCCACGCACATCCGAACCTTGCCATCTTTCTTCGGCACTGGTACGATGTTAGCAACCCATGAGGGATATTTTGTCACAGCCAGGAAACCAGCGTCCCACTGTTTTTGAACTTCCTCTTTGATCTTCACTGCCATGTCTGGTCTAGTTCTGCGAAGCTTTTGTTTGACTGGCGGGCATTCTTCTTTCAGTGGCAGACGGTGCACAACCATATCTGTATCGAGCCTTGGCATATCTTCATACGACAAAGCGAATACATCACTATACTCTCGGAGCATTTCAACCAGTCTTCGCTTGATATCGCTCTGTAGCGCGGCTCCGATACGAATGTTCTTCTCGACCCCTTCCGACCCCAAATTGATAATTTCGATAACCTTGTCGTGAGGCAGAATGGCTCTTTCCTCTTGCTTCACCAACCAAGACAGTTCTTCAGGAACGTCACTACCTTCGACAACCTCTTCTTCGGCCTGAAATACCGGATGCTCAAAGTCGGGACGAGTCATAGGTGGTTCAAGGATGTCATCTGAAAATGTTATCCTGCAAAAGGAATGGTTAAGTGCTTCAAAATGCGTGTAAAGCGAATAACCACGTTGCCATTTTATTGAAAAATACAAAACAAGAAAGACAGAGATTACAGTATTTGCACATGAAAAAACGCCATTTATTTAATGATTAACACGCAATGTTCATAACAACACAGCCCTAAGCAAATCACGATGCCCCGGGCAAGACATCAGATTATTCAACAATTAATAAAGCAAAGCATTACTGTTTAAGAGTCACAGGAACAAACTCCTGAATAGACCAGTTGCACAGTCCCTGACCTGGCGTGCTTGGCTGAATCCAGGCATCCATATCACAGTCGTTGTCTCCTTCGTCAGACTCCGAAGCAGCGTTGATGGTTTCATGACATACTCCACTGGCAGAGATGGTTATTGGCCCTCTGAAACGGGGTGCTCCCACAGCAGGTGTTGACGACGACGGTTGGTATCCCAGCCCGAATCGGTCCATCTTTACAGGAATATCTAGCATTTTGCCCCAGCCCTTTGCTTCTCCTGCCTCTTCCAGAGCTTGAGCTTCTTTATATGACGAAACGACTATCTCCGACACTTTGCTCGGCCCGGGACCTTTGTCCTTGATACGCAACCCCTCAAATGCCTGGCAGGGTGTTTCGTGGATCTCTCCGTCGACCTCCACATATTTAAATGACGACAGATGGCTGACCAGGATGTCTTCTTCTCCGCATACGGTGACTACGCTGCCTCCGACCATATATTTCAACTTCTGATGCAGGGTAGACGTGACTGCCCCAGCCCCATGAATCCAGGGTCGTCCGAGCAGGAAACTATACGCAGGCTGTATATCCATGATATAAAATTCAGTGGCGAACACCTCCGGCCCCACCTGCAGAGGCAATGTTATCGATCCAAAGACTGTTCTTCGTGTGCCATCAAACGCTCTGACTACCAAGTCACTGGGCGTGCACAGGATTCCCCTGACATCTAGCTTCATCATCGCCTTCTTGGGTAGCACATTCAGAGACGATCCGGTGTCGACCAATACATGCGACATTACTGATCCTCTACACTCGACAGATATGTGCAGCGCCATATTATGATCTCTCCCTTTCGGGGTCAAATCGAAGTCAGTAAAGCCCAGGCTGTGGCCGGCATTCACATGTGCCAACACTCCTTCCAGCTGATTCACGGAGACGTCTTGGGGTACAAAAGAAGTATCCAGGACTTTCAACAAAGCATTTCTGTGAGCTTCAGAACATAGTAGCAATGACAGGATAGATATCTTGGAGGGCGTCTGTTGCAGATGTTCCACAATCTTATAATCACTTTTTCGAATCAAGCGCATGAACTCTTCTACCTCTTTCGATGCCGATGCTTTGTCGCTTGCTTGCACGGGGACATTTTCAACCATCTTCCCCTTTCCTTTCGCTAATCTTTTGGCCTCCACTTTAGGTGATATAAAGATCCTACCACTCCTTGTCATACCTCCTGAACCAACAACGTTGTCTACAGTCTCGGCTGGCTGCTTATTAATATCAATCTTTATCCCGTCACAATACACCTCCAACCCATATGACCATGGGACTGCTTTTGTGTTCTCGTACGGGATCGGTCCGGCCTTAGTTATGGTGATCGGTGGTCGCTGGACCGGTGCTGCTATAGTGATTGTCTTTCGAGGAATCGTCACAGTGGTCACGTCACTCTGATCATCTGCTACCGCCCCTGCAGGCTCTTCAGTTGCTGCTCGGTCAAACTGCAATGTGCCTCCATCGATTAAAGCCTGAATGCCTTTCTTCAAATCATCACACCCCCCAGCTAGGGTCCAGCATTCTAAGCAATACTCGTCACATCCTGGATAAACACCCCCTTGCAACAATCTACTTTTTATCTAGCTCAGCGGCGTCTTTAAATCGTCGACATTCATAATCAGATTCAACCCTTCCTCAGTCAGAATGGCGTTCGCCCCATGATTAGGCATGGGTTTCTGCACTATATTCGGACCTGCCATTCCGAAATTGATAGTCTTATTGTCCAAAAGATCCTGCACAACGTGCTTAAAAGCATGGCAACCCTCTATATCGTGGCCCGGAGCCCCAGAATGAAACTCACAGTGCCTGCTTGCATCATACCCATACGGAGGAGTTCCCGTTATCGGTGCCAGAGTTCTCTTCTCTACCAAATTCAGACCCAACAATGTCTGTAGCAAATCAGCATACGTTGAGGGAGGCTTCTCAAACACTCTTCTTGGTTTACCACCCTGGAATCTTCGCTGAGCCTGCTGTGCCCCCTGCTGTGGCTGTTGCTGTTGCTGTGGCTGCTGCTGCTGCTGCATTGGCTGCTGCTAAAACGGTTGTTGTTGTTGAAGTGGTTGTTGCTGATACGGGATAGTAACACTCGCCACCTGCTGCGGCTGATGATATTGGTTCCGACCTCTGCCTCGGCCTCGGCCTCGGCCTCCAAACACTGCGCTTGCCTCGCCCTGACGGCGCCCACCAAAAGCCTTCCTATTACTGCCAGATGCAGTTGATTCCTCGACTTGGAACTTTCCCTGTTTAATGTTACGTTCAATCTTTTCTCCCATCAGAATCAAATCTGAGAAACTGGCCAGAGATGTATGAAACAACTTGTCATGGAACATGCCTGTGAATGTGTCGACGAACATGTCATTCATTTCTTTGTCTTCTAAAGGAGGACAGACCCTAGCAGCCATGTCGCGCCATCTTTGCGCGTACTCTTTAAAGCTCTCATCCTTTTTCTGAGACAGCCCTGCCAATTAGACCCGGTTGGGTGCCAAGTCGCTGTTATACTTGTAGTGAGCTACAAATGCCTCTGCCAATTGCTTCTATGTCTTGATATTGGTTGGCTCCAACCCCATGTACCACTCTAGGGAAGGGCCTGACAAACTATCTTGAAAGAAATGCATTAGCATTCTCTCATCAGTTGAGTACGCAGACATCTTTCTGTAATAAGCCCGCACATGCACTTTCGGACATGTGTCCCCTTTGTACTTATCAAACGTAGGAGCTTTGAATTTGATTGGCACCCTCAAGCCAGGTACCAGACCCATTGTTGCCATGTCTAAGCCCACAACACTTTGGTTCAGGACCCCCCTCATCTGCTCTTCTAGCATTCTGATCTTCTGGGAGTTATCCATCGGCCCTTCAAAGCCTCCGCCGGAGAAAGCGTCCTCCTGCTGATCTTCTTGCCACATACCATTCCCAGCTCCATACCCATCATATTCATTATTGCGGCCAACTCTAATTTGATTCATCACCGGGCCTCGGCCTCTGTTGCCGTATCCCTGAACACCTCCAGCAGGCCCAAAAGCCATTAATCCAGCGCCGTTTCCATTTCCGAAACCCCCGTAACCCTGATTGACCACACCATAACCATTTTGCCCAAAGCCTTGAGCATTGAAACCATATTTCCCAGCATTATCGAATCCCTGATCATTGAACCCGAATCCAGTATTGCCAAAGCCGTTGCCTCCCATATTATCACCCAAGTTGATATCACCAAGCCCAACGTTATGGACAACAGTCTCGTTCCCAACTCCGATGTTACCGTTCCCAGCAGCGGTAGCGTTGTTGACATTAGCAGCAGGTATATTGACTACAGGTGGAGCCACTGGCGTGGGAGTGCCATCTCCATGAACAGTGTCGACTCGCACAGACTGATGATCCTCATTACCGTGACCAGCATTTCGGGCCAACAGAGGTTGTACCATGGCTTGCAAATTCTCCTGACCTTTTGTAATAGCTTCCATGGTCTGCATAAAGAGAGCTAGCTTCTCGCGCACATCTTGCATCTCGTTCTGCATTTGATCCATGATTCTTCGACAGTTGGTGCGAGTGGAGTATCTGTGCGGGCGTTGATCTGCAATCCTGAAAATACCTGGTACAGAGCAGGAAATAAGATATCATCCGATGATTACCTGTAATGCAATATGAATATAAATGCAATGCAATGTGTGTCTGTGCATTAGGGAAATTCATTCCCCGATTCTAGTGTGAAGGTGCCGGTGCAGTGACAGTGCTAGCAATACAAAGATCGGAGTTGAATCACAGAAAGCCTCATATATTGCAGAGAAACCAATAAGCCAAGAATACAATGTCACTGAGAGTACAAAGAGAAGGCATGACCTCAACCAACAATCCTGGTGATGGTCAGCACTATGCAAATAAAGCATACAAGTTACTACATGAAATGATCAAACACTCCCATAAGTTTGGTATTCTTCTAGCAACTTCTTGGTCTCCGGATGGCTTGGTCGGGTAAGCAGCCCTTTAACAAGTTGGTTTCTTCTCTTAAGAACACGCCGCACGTCTTCAGCAGTTTCTTCCCATGCCCCCTCTCCGAAGCGATCCTCTAGTTTACGCTTCTGAGACACAGCTTCATCTCTGCCTTTGATGGCCTTGTTTAGTGCATTCTGGAGACTATACCGGGTCATCACTTCTTCTTCGCACTTCTTGATGCTGGACTTCAACTGCTCTTCGAGGTCGGAAATTTGCTGCTTCAACTTATCTTCCCTCTTCTTATTGTTGGTGAGCGTGGCATTCCAGGTCTTATTGCAAGAAGAGATCTCTCGGTGTGCTGCGTCGAGCGCCTTCTTTTTGGATTCCAGCATGTCATGGGAGCTTCTGAACTCTTGCCCCAGACGTTCGCGCTTCCTCTTCTCCTCAGTCAACTCATCCCCTAATCTGTTCATTAGCTCAATCTGCTGTTGGAAAGCATGCACGACCTTGTTTTTCTCGCTGCGAATCTGGGCTAGCTCCTGCTCTAACCCTTCGTTGATCTTCATCAAGGCTTCTTTTTCTTTCACAACTTGCTCGTAGGCCTCCCTAGAAACAGTAGTTGGCTCTGCTACCGGAATGGGAACAAGGACTGGTGCATCTGGAAATGGCATCCGCAACCGACTTGCTCTCTCCTGGATCCAAACCCTGTAAGGTGCGTAAGCCTGACAGTCATTCTTCCCTAACAACGGCTTCCCTCTTCGGTTAATACGCGTCCAGGCATGCTGCAGCTTGGCTAATAACTCCCCCTTCACGTCTCCGGTGAAGTACAGAGATTCCTGTACTTCTTCCTCCCTTGGCAGGTTCTTCAGCGCATATCCGAACTGACGGACCAACAGAGATGGGTTGTAATTGATACACCCTTTCCTCCCTATCAACGGAACATTAGGGTACCCAGAACAACTGAATATAAGCTCAGATCCCAGCAGATCTCTATCAAACCATTCAACGTCTTCGGAAGATAGCCTCATCAGGCGCTCTGACCAGCTAGCTGTGGTTGCACTCTTCACAAAAGATCCCTTCATGGGAAGGTGGCTTTTAAACCACATACCCAGCAATGGTACACAGAAATGAACATTCTTTCCTCTTCCCTTCTCATTCTTGTAATGCAGTGAGTGGTAGAAATATCCGAGCAAGGTCGATACAGGATTACCAGCGGCAAACAAGTGGAAGGCATCGAAGTCCACAAAATCCGGTACATTAGGAAACAATATTATGCCGTAAATGCACAGAGCCAGCACAACATTGAAGGCAATCCAGCACCCGTTCTTAGTGTACTCCTGGGCTTTACCAATCAAGAACTGGAGCGAGAAGCCTGGCACTCCACGGGAAACAGTAGTCAACAGTTCAGAAGCATCCACATGCAAAGCTTTTGCCAAGTCTTCCGGCTTGGGCTTAACGCCAGAATGAATGAATGGAACCTGGTTCTGTACGGGTAGCTCAGTAAACTCCACATACTCCTCAATGGTAGGCCCCATAATGAAATCAACAAACGTAAAACATCTCAATGCGGGATCATAGAATTGCATCAAAGCGTACAACCCATCTAGCTCTATCTCCGTGGGTTTGCGCACCAATCTCAATAGTCTTCCATAGCTCATTCTGAAGCTCCTACGAACATCCTCATCAGCTAGAGAGATCAACCCAAGCAGGGGAACAACATCAGGATTAGGCAATTTGTAAGCAACTGTCCTTCTTAAGCTGGCCATGACCAATCACTCAGAAATCCGGACACTAGAACTAGGGAAATGCAAATGCACCTGCAGCACAAACACACGTTAGTGGGATGCAATGATGATGGGTATGCAAACAAATGCAATGCAAGTGACATGCAACAGGGACCAAATGCCGTAGCTGAATAGCCTGAACCAAATCAAGAAGTCTCAGATAGACTCTATAGAAGTCCTCAAACCTTGGTCTCAGATAGACCTAAAACAAAGCTCCAACAATGGTCTCTGACAGACCTCAAACCATAATTCCAACTGGTCTCTGGTAGACCTCAAATCACATCTCCAACTGGTCTCTGACAGACCTCAGGACTATCCAACTGGTCTCTGACAGACCTCACAACACATCTCCAAATGGTCTCTGACAGACCTCCTAACTCTCCATAAATACCCAGGAACTCTGATCAAGAAATAACCGGTATCTGAAGGTCTAGTTACCTGCATAACCCCAAACCCTCTCACAGGTGGATGTCCTAGTAACTGACAAAGGTATGGCATCCTATGCGGTCGTCGGCGTCACAGACTTTCAGGGTTGATGATACGATTCCCAGAAGGAGTGGCATCATCAAATTTTGAAGAGGCCTCACTTAGCCAACTTCCAAATGATCGGTCCCCAGAGTCGACAATTCAACTAACCAGCAACCCAC
The DNA here is from genome assembly GCA_963859935.3 of Lathyrus sativus. Lineage (NCBI taxonomy): Eukaryota > Viridiplantae > Streptophyta > Magnoliopsida > Fabales > Fabaceae > Lathyrus > Lathyrus sativus. Next base: position 43,259,011 of record OZ012739.1, read on the forward strand.
GCCAACCAAAGGAAGGGGCAGGAGGCCAACCAGAGGAACCTCGTCTGAGTGTAGATTTCGCGGGACACCAAGGCAAGCAAAGCAAGCGGGCGCCAACTAATCTCTACTCTAAGTCTAAGGTGCACTCAAGCCCAGGTCCGGCTTCTCACTCAATATCAGAACGCCCATCACAGCCCCCAAATACAGCAATAATGACAATAATAATATGCTGAAAGTAAAGGTCAGAAATATAAATCCATACAAAATCCTCGACGGGAAAACAAGCGTTAGGATTGACTCTCTTAAGGGACGTTGGATCCCAAATGCATAAGAACTATCGCAGTCCTTAGCAGCCAGGGGACGTTGGGTCCCCAGCAGAGTCGCCAGCTGTCGCTACTGCGAAAATCGGCGCCGGCTGAACAGAAGAGTCGCCACAGTGCGTTATTTATCCCAACGGAGGGAAAGGAAACGCTCAGAGTAAACCTCGCACAACACGGGAAAAGGTATGGTCGTCGCAACCAAAACCTGGATTCGGGAGTCGGTTACGCAAGGGGAAGGTATTAGCACCCCTCACGTCCGTCGTACTCGACGGGATCCACGCTTGTTTTCGGGTATGGATTGTTATTCTATCTAAACTACAGGTCAAGGGTTAAAAAGAAAAGAAAATGACTCGGCAAAGTATCGCACTTTATGCCTACGTATTCTCGTCTGGAACGAGAAATCAGAGTCAACGTAGTTCGCCTACCTACGGGAAAGGAGGGGAAGGTTGCTCGCTAGGATATCGCATCCTATGCCTACGTACTTCCACACTGCATGGAAGATCAGAGCAAACGTAGTTCGGGCCACGTACGACACAAGCTTGTCTTGATTGATTTTATTCCTTCTGAAAAAGGTTTTTTCTGATTAGCAGTCCAAGCGGACCAAATTGACGTCTTGATGAGTTCACATTCTTTTACGGAAGAAGTGTCTTTTATTGTGTTTGAAATATTTATGGTGTTTTTCTGTTTGTTTTGAGAAAGAAGAGACAGAACTCTAACCTACGGTTGCGAAGGGACTCAAACTAACCTAATGTTATCATGCATGGGTTAAGACCTAATGTCTATCATGCTTCTCTCTTGCACACAGAGAAATAGAGATCCTAAGGGATAGACGGAAACAGAAACAACAGATATATACAATAAAGCAGTAAAATGCATGGATGCAATAATACAAGCGAGGCAAGGGAGTCCCACTCAACCTCGAACCTAGAAAACAATAGGCAAAAGTGAACAGGATTCACTTTCAACCCAACAGGGTAAACAACAAGCAATACAGTCCAGAAAACCAATCAATACATCAGAAATGAAATACAGCAGAAAAATAAACAGCATCAGCAGCTCTGAAACAACATCTGACTTCAAGCTTCAGCAAGCACCCATCTCCATCTCCACAGCCTTCAAGCAAGGTCTTTGTCATCAATCTTCAGTCTACAATGGCTTTTCTTCAAGTCTCATCCTCCAAGCTGAGGGATCAATCACAAGAGTGAATTGGGTGTTAAGCAATTAGTTGACTACCAAGGGTGGCAAACCAACTGCTACTAACACATAAGATATTTTCTCTCAAGAGTTCTATCTCTTAGACACTATCACCAAGCCTTCCAAAGGAAGGGGGTGAGTGTCTTAGAGAGACTCTGCATCACAAAGAGGAATGGAGGCAGTCAAAGCCTTCCATGTTTGAGAATCAAGCTTTCTGATCTAGAACTCTGCCTAGCTCTTAAACCCTAATCTCCTCAACAGCTGCTAGCAGGAACCTCCTCATCAACTCTGGAAGTTGGTCTTCAAGCTCTGGATCTCCAATGGCTTCATCATCACAAGTCTTCAGCTCTCCCAATCCCCAGACAATCCCAATACCCATACAGACAAACAATAATCCCCAGAGGGCACACCACACCAATCAATCAAATACAGACAGTAATATACCAATAGCAGTAGGGGAATCCTAGTGATTTCTAAGGGATCTAATAACTACCCATAGTCCCTATAGTCCCATAGCTAAAATATTCAACCTCTAAGTCCTAAGGGAAATGATTTAATTCTCCTAAGTCATCATTTAAACCCTAATTTTGTTCATGTTGTTCACACCTAACTAAACACCTAAAAATTGAGTCTTAAAAATGTGAACTAAATTTTATGTACAAGCTAACAATGCCTATTAATCAACCTAAAAAGAATGGACAAAAAATGTTAAAGAAACTATTAGAACCAAAATTATCAAATTCATGTATCAAACAAAATATTAAAAAAATGCTATTTACCAAAAAAATGCATGAAAAATATTAAAACAAAATAAAATGCCAATTTTATTTTTCTATATTTTTCTAGATAGAATAATGAACCTATAGCAAAAAGAAGGAATTAAAAATATCAAATTTCCTATTTTTTATGATTTTTTAAAGATGAGAAAATATTAAAGAAATTAAAATAACAAAAATAGGAAATAAAAGGAGAGGGGGGTGAGAACAGCATTTGCGCCCAGTTGTTTTTATTAAGTGGGCCATAAACGTGGGGTGCAAATAGCAGAATCACTAGGCCCATGCGCGTCAGAAAAATAAAAGAAAAAATTGAAAAGAAAAATTGAAAAGCCACGGTGCAGAAAGTAAGGGTTTTACGTGTATTTGGCATTGGGCTTATAAAAGGGGGTGGGGATAGGAAAATCAAATCCAGGCCCAAACATGCGTTTAAGTGAAACGCATCGTTTCACACTTGGTCACTTCCCTCCGTTTTTCTCTTCAAATGTGGACCATACGATTTGCTTAAGAAGTCAAACATTCAGGATGATCGGACGGCTATTGGTCATCGTCCCCAACACGACCTTCTAGGGTTTTCAGAACCAACCTTCATGCAAGGAACTTCAAGTTCTTCGTTCTCTCTCCATAGGCCATGAAATCACGAACTTCCAAAACCAAACTCACTCCATTTCTTCCCCTCTACAAGACCATGCCAATGGTTCTCTCTAAAACCTTCCTAAAAACCAAACCCGATAGCTGGAAGTCTGGGGTACCATTGAATTGCACTGAGATGAACCTCAATAATTCTTGCTAAAATTAACCCTACTGTAATATACATGCTACCCTAGTTATTCTATGATATCTAGCAAGGATTATTATGCCCTAATCTGTGAGTTCTAAGTCATCAAAGTTTCACTGCCCTAATGGAAATCATCATTAATGGCTCTAACAGTTTCAGTACATCATCCCCTATCCTAACCTAACCAATCTAAACTAAAAATCTAACCTAACAACACCTAAACAGGGAGATACAAGAGAATTCACCAACCTGCAATTCTTGATGAAACAGATGAGAAAGAGCTCGAATCAACTCTTGAAAACTTTCAACAATGGTCCTTGGGAGGTGCTATGACTTCTGTTTGCAATGGTTCTTGTTCAAGCCTCTTGAATCACTCTATCCACACCTTCATGCAAATTGGAGGGAAGCTTTGGATCACACGAGCCAGCCACTAATTCCTCTGGTTCTTGCTTGCCAATTGCTCTGTGATGATGGTAGGTGATGATGATAACAAGAATTATGGTGGTTGATGAGGTTTCAATGGAGTTTGAAAGCAAAATGCAATTTGGATGAAGGAATTCAAACTATGGTATGCAAGCACAATCAGTCACCAACCCCTGCACAAATGGCTTCATTTCATTATATAGATGATTACTAACAGCTTGAGAAGTTTCTAGATTGATCCTAGAGGGATCTAGAAACTTGTGGAAATTTCATGAAGTTCTCATTTGATGATATGTTGAAGATCTCTTATCTCATGCTTGCCCCTTTGTAAACTTGTATTAAAATCTCCTTTCATGAGATATTAGGAGTGTATGTATGAAAAACCAAGCTTTTCCTTGCCTTGTGTTAAGTTTTACCAAGTTGCCTTATGATGCAAGCATGAACTTTACAAAGTAGACCCTATTTTAAGACCTCAAATCAAAAATCTATTTGAACCATTGTTTTTAAAATGATGTTTGGATTCAAAATGACATATTGGATGACCCATATTGGATTTGTAGATCTCTCAAACCAATTTTTTATTTCAACTTTTTCAACTTATATGCCTTTTTTAGGTCATTTTCACCAACTTTGGTCAAGTCTCATTCTATGCATTTCCAAACTTCCATGACTTCTTTTCTTGACTTAAAATGGCATTTTGAGCAACTTTTATGTTGTGAAGTTTTTCATTTGAAGCTCCCTTGTATGAGTTTTAGGCATAGGCTAAGAATGACCTGTAATCCTCAGATGACCAAAATACCCTTTGCTTGCCAAGACCATAAGTAGAGTTCCACAAATCATATGAAGGCATACTATACCATTCTAGAAAGCTAAGACAATGAGGAACAATTCTTATGTTGACCATAAATTCATTTGAAATCTCCTTGAGGGGTAAAAATAGCTTGGAAGTCAAGTCACTTTCACAGACAAAATTTCAGATACCTCAGATGACCTGTAACTTGCAAGGACCACAACTTGAGTTATATAAATCTCCTTGATGTCTTCCACCACTAAAATTAAAGGTCTTGAGATCCTCTACAAGTTTCATGTTGGCCAAGGATCCATTTGAGACTTGCATTTTGACTTATCTTGCTTGTAAATTTGACCTAAACTAGGGGATTTTACACAGAAACCCTAATTTAGCAACTCCTCTTCTCCTTGATTTCTCTTGATTTCTTCTTAGCATAACAACATATCCTTCTCTATATGTCAAATGATGAACCCCACATCTCTCCAATAGACCTCAATGCCTTTCAATCAATCAATTGACCTAGAGTTGACCTAGGATTGACCCAGATGAAACCCTAGTTGACTGTCCTCAACTGCAATTCTTGTGATCATATCAATGACTTGTCTCCTTCTCCAAATGACTTTCTAAGTCTCCCATGATGCCCACATACTCTCCATGCTCAGCCCACAGCTCACAAATTTCTTTGTTGATCCTCAGATACCCTCAGATAGGAGCTAGATGCCCTGCTTGATCCATTGACTTCTCTGCTTTCAAATTCTTTCTGATGACTTGAATGAGATTGAATTTGGATAATAACCTCTTGATAGGCTCATAGAGATGAAAATAATGATTGGTCCCCTGTTGGATGACTTGCTATGCTTATGTTATGCAGATGATTAGGCTATGTACATGACTCTATATGCAAATGCTAATGATATTAAAACATAAACCAAGTGAATAAGGTTGAGCAAATTTTAGGGTGCAATAGTTAGGATCAAAGTGCTTAGAGACCATAGGTGTTTGATTCCTAAGAAGTAGAGAGACTTCTGTGAGGTTCCATGGCAGAGTATTGAAACTTTGATGATCGAGGATAGGTAGTATATTGAGTATTAATGAGCGTGCGTTGGCTTGATGAGATCAGGGTAACATAGTGAACAAGATAGGACAGTTGAATTGGAGAATTGTGAGGCTCCATTGGTGAGTGCAGTTGGTATGCTATGAAGTTCCACCTATCGGGTTTTATTATGGAGTTAGTTTTAGACAAAACTAAGAGCATAGTCTTGTAAAGGGGAAGAAATGGAGTGGATTTGATCTTTACAAGTTTTGTTTTCATGGCATATTGAGGGAGAATGAGGGGCTTGAAGTTTGTGCATGGGAGCTGTTTTTTTTCTGCAAACCCTAACTCGTTTGGGACGATGACCGTGGGCCGTCCGATTGTCCTGATTTGTTGACATTTTCATCGCATCGTGTGGTTGGAATTCAAAGTTGAAACGGAGGGAAGAGACCAACGTGAAACGCCGCGTTTCACTTAAGTGAAGTTCTGGGCCTGATCCATTCATTTCTATCCCCACCCCCCAATTGAGAAGCCCAATGTTTTACGCGTGAAGCTACTACTATTCGCACCGAAGGTTTAATCATTTTCTTTTGTTTTTTTTAATTCATTTCTGAAGCGCGCTGGGCCTAATATAAGTGATATCTGCACCCCTGGTTCTTGGCCCAATGGAGAATATAACTGAGCGAAGTTGCTATTCTCACCCCCTCCTTCTATTTCTTTATAATTCATTTTTTTATTTCTTTTCATTTTGCATTCATTTTCAAAAAATCATATCAAATTGAAAAAACATTATTTTTTGATAATTCTTTTTGCACAATTTTCTTTAAAGAGTCAAGAAAATTATAAAAAATAAAAATTGCATTTTATTTTTTATTTGATATTTTTCCCATATTTTCCAAATAAATGCCCATTTTAGGTGTTTCATTTCATACATGAATTTGTCAATTTTTGTTCATGCACTTTCTAATTGATTTTGATCCCATCCTTTTTTGTGCCATCAAATATGAATGTGTAGACTCTCTGGATTTTATACCATGATTTTTAGAAGCTTGTTTGATATAGTTTGCTTATTTGACATTTAGGTGTTCAAAATTAGGGTTTCACTCAACTTAGGTGGAATCGATTAATTCTTTTAGGAGATTTTCATTTGATTTTTGGGGTATGGGACTATAGGGGTTATGGGTATAGGATAGATCCCTTAGAAAATATTAGGATTCCCCTACTGCTATTAGTATATTGCTTATATTTGATTAATTGTATGGTGTGCCCTTTTTAGGGTTATCTTTTTGTCTGTGTGGGGTATTGGGTTTGTTTGGGATTTGGGGAGAGCTGAAGACCTGTGATGATGGAGCCCAATTGAAGATCAGAGAATGAAGACCAATTTCCAGAGCTAATGAGGAGTATCTCTTGCTGGTAGCTGCTGAAGTTTGTAGGACATAGGAGTTAGGCAGAGCTCTAGAGTAGCCAACTTGATTCTCAAACATGGAAGGTCTTGACTGCCTCCATTCTTCTCTGTGATACAGAGTCTCTCTAAGACACTCACCCCCTTCCTTTGGAAGGCTTGGTGCTAATGTCTGAGGGATAGAACTCTTGAGAGAAATATTCTTTGTGTTGATAGCAGTCTGTTTGCCACCCTTGGTGGTCAACTAATTGCCTAACACCCAGTTTACTCTTGTGATTGATTCCTCAGTTTGGAAGGTAGGACTTGAAGAAAAGCCATTGGGAGATTGAAAATAAAAGGCTGATGAGTGCTGGAAGCTTGGAAATAGTTGTTGATGCTGATAAAGACTGCTTTGCTGTTTAGTTTTAGCTGTTTTAATTTTGATGTATTGTGTGAATTTCCCGGACTGTATTGTTTGCTGTTTAACATGTTGGGTTGAAAGTGAATTCTGTTCACTTTTGCCTATTGTTTTCTAGGTTCGAGGTTGAGTGGGGCTCCCTTGCCTCGCTTGTATTGTTGCATCCATGCATTTTACTGTTTTATTATATATATCTGCTGTTCCTGTTTCTGTCTATTCCCTTAGGATCTCTGTTTCTCTCTGCGCAAGAGAGGAGCATGATAGACATTAGGAGTTAACCCATGCATGATAACATTAGGGTAGATTTTATTCCCCTTTTCAACCCTAGGATTTGTAGAGTGTCATCTCTTCTTCCTTCAAAACAACAGAAAAACACTAATAAAGGTTATAACAGAGATTAATTCATTTCTTCCGTCAAAAGATTTGAACAAACATCAACTTTTTTGCAATAAGAAAACCCTTGTTTAAGGTGAGATTTTTCATAAAAGACACTTGAACAGCTTGTGTCGTGCGTAGCCCGAACTACGTTTGCTCTGATCTTCCAGGCTGTGTGGAAGTACGTAGGCATATGATGCGATATCCTAGCGAGCAACCTTCACCCATCTTTCCCCGTAGTTAGGCAAACTACGTTGACTCTGATTTCTCGTTCCAGACGGGAATACGTAGGCATAAAGTGCGATGCTTTGCCGAGTCATTTCTTTTCGTTTCTTTTCAGACCTCATCCTTTAGTTTAGACAGAAGTGTAATCCGTACAAACCAAGCAAGCGTGGATCCCGTCGAGTACGACGGACGTGAGGGGTGCTAATACCTTCCCCTTGCGTAACCGACTCCCGAACCCAGGTTTTGGTTGCGATGACCATACCTTTCCCCGTTTTTTGCGAGGTTTACTTCGAGCATTTCCTTTCCCTCCATTGGGATAAATAACGCACGGTGGCGACTCTTCTGACAAAACCCTCATTATAAAAGCATTCTGAATATAGCATATTTGATAATAGTGAATCCACAAGAAAGCCAAACATCATTGTGAAACTCTCTATGTTTAATTAGAGCGTCATGAGATTATACAAAGTAAAAGTATCAATGTGATAGATTGCAAGAGCATAAAAAATTTAGGTTTATTTAATATGTGGTTGGTGAGATTGTATTTACTTTGCCAAAAATTTATGTGGTGATTTGCAAGAGCAGAAAATTATCATGGATTCAAGGTTTGTGTTCTTAAATAATCATATAACTGAATATTTATTTTATTTATCTAACTTTTTTTTGTTTTAAATTAGAAAAAAAATGAATTCAAAAGCAATAGAAAATATATTGCATTCAATATATGATCTTCCTCAAGATCAATGAAATGAGGATCCCCAAAATTTGCTTTTCTCCAAAATATCCAACATTTGTTCTTCACCGAGAACAATGACGATGAAGAACAACACTTTTACTTTAATATTATGTGTAAAAAATGTAGTTTGTAAAAAAATTAATTTATTAATATTCTATGTAATGAGTTTTATTTTAAAAAATAAAACAAACTATCTTATCCCTTAGTTTTTGGATAAATCGAGAGGTATGAGGCGTTGTTTTTGTAAATAATTAAAAAACAGATGCTAAGGTTCGAACCCATGATCATATAACTTTACCCATCAGTTTTTCATTAACCGAGGTGTTAAGTGGCATCTTTTCATGTCACCCTTTGTTACATCACCTTGGTACCTGAGGTTATATCTCTTTCGCATGCGACGTTATAAGCGTTATTTGTAGTGGTGATAGAATGTTAACATGTCACTATCAAGCCCAATCTGAAGTTTGTCACCTAGAGGAAGTATAAGGAGGGTGAAGACAACAAACTAGATATCTCCGAAGAGGTAAATAAGTTAAAAGATGTCAAGTTCATAAAAGAGATTAGATAACCGACTTGGTTGGTTAACATAATTATGGTGAATAAGACATTAGGAAAATGAAAGATGTACGTGGATTTCATCGAACTTAATCAAGTGTGTACCAAGGATCCCTACCCACTTCCAAGGTTTGTAAATGTTGTTTTCTATAAATAGGTAGGTCAAAATATACAAGTCTATATTGATGATATGAAGTTTAAGACTTCTGGCGGGGGAATCATGTTGGTGACCTAAGAGAAATCCTAGAATCTGAAGAAAAAAGAAGGTATAACATGCGATTAAAACCTAACAAGTGTTCTTTTTGGAAGTAGGAAAGTTATTGGGTTTCATGTTAACCAAGAAAAGAATTAAGGAAAATCCAAACAAGTGACATGCAATCATTACCATTAGAAGTCTGACATTTGTAAAAGAGGTTTAATAGTTGAATGGCAAGATAGAAAAAATACCCTATTTTCTATCATAAATCAGGTGACAAGTATGTTCATTTCTTTGCAACCTCGAGGAAATCAGTGAAAAATTCTAGCGAATAGAAGAGTGTGAGAAGGTGTTTCGAGATATGAAAAGCTTTTTGACAACCCCTCCAATTCTTACACACCCAAATAGATGAGTTCCCTTATATTTGTACCTGTAAGCCATCGATACCGCAATAAGTTTGGTCTTGATACAAAAGGAGGAAGGATGGGAGAATTCGGTCTATTTCATCAACAAGGTCCTAAAGAAGGCCAAATTGCATTACCAAATGATAGAGCGACATGCTCTAATGGTCATCATCACAACCAGGAGCTTATGACCTTATTTCTAAGGGCATCATATCCTAGTGAAAACTAACTATCTCATCCTTCAGATGTTATAAAATCCAAACTCGACAGTCATAATAGTATCATGGGTCATCAACCTTTTAGAATACGACATATCTTTCATAAATATGGGAATCATTAAGTCTCAGGCCCTATCCGACTTTATGGTGGAGTTCATCTCAAATTTGAAGGAAAGTGGGGTAGGAATAGTAGTCGAAGGACCCAGTGACATACTAATTGAGAAATAAACATGCTTAGGTTTCAAGGCCAACACTAATTAAGTCGAGTATGAAGTAGTGATTGCATTAATGAAATTTTCAAGAGAATTGAAGGCAACCACCCTTCTTGCAATAAGTGATTCCAAATTTATAATCAACCAAATTAAATACAAGTACTAGACAAAAGAGTCATAGTTTTTGAAGTACTTATATAAGGTTTATGAGATGCATAAAGACTTAAGTTTTTTTGAGGTATTACACGTCCCTTAGAAAGAAGATGTTAGGGCCAATATGTTATAAAAGCTCACTAGTACCAAAAATCCAAGTCTTAACAAGACAAGTATAGAATGAACTCTGGTCGACTCTAATATTAAGGTCGAGGTTGTCATTATGGTAGAACTCGATAAGGACGAAGGATAACTGTCAACCATTTTCAAATATATGACAGGAAAGGAGTTGTCGGCTGATGACTCAGAAGCTAGGAAGATCTAAAGGCTCTTCGCTCATTTTTCATGATCTCTGAGAAGTTATAAGATGGGTCAAGGCACGCTTATGATGGGATGTATGGTAGAAGAGAAGATGGACTTGGCTTTAGTAGAAGATCATAAAGGAATATGTGGAATTCATATAGGTGGGAGAGCTTAAGCAAGCAAGTTTCTGAGGGTTTTGGAACTACTGGCCGACCATGCGAAGAAACAGTTCCAAATTTATAAATCAATGCGACAAATTCCAAAGATTCTAAAACTTTATCAACGCCATTTGTTGAGATATTGCACTCACTTATTTCACTGTATCCTTTGTAGAAATGGGGTCTGGATATCTTAGGGTCAATTCCTTTAACTTTAGGCCAACTCAAATTTATATTGGTTGGTGTAGAATACCTTCTAAAATGGGTAGAGGCAAAGGCAATAGCAAAAATAACGACTGAGAAGATGCGCCACGTCTATTGGAGGAATATTATCTACATATTCCGTCTGTCAAAAACCATAATTTCTAACAAGACACAATTTTCCAGTTTCTTAGTGGTTTAATTTTTCCAGCAAATAGGAATCCTTACAAAGTTTATCTTAGTCAAGCATCCAAAAGTTAATGGACATGCAAAAGAAGCCAACAAAATCATACTCTCTTAGATAAGAAAGAAGCTAGAAGAGGCAACATGACTAAATGTTAAGATTTTCCTCGAGTTATTATAGTCATATCACATGAACCCACACTCATCAACCATATAAAATCCATATCAAGATGGTTTATGGTGAAAATGCAATGTTCTCTATTGAAATCAATACACACACGACGAATGGATCACTTCAATGAAGAAAACAATCAGACCGAACTAGGAAACTATGGTAACCTGATAGAAGAGATCAGAGAGATAAATCAGATTCAAGAATTCATAATAAAAAAGAGCAACGAGAATGTACAATTCTAAGGTGAAACCCAGCAAAATGGAATAAGGAGACCTAGTACTAAAAGAGGTAGTGGTTGTCGCAACTACGAAAAACACCCGGCGGAAAAAACAGAAGAGTCGCTACCGAAAGTTATTTATCCCCAAGAGAGGGAAAGGAAACGGTCGAAGAAAACCAGAAGAACGGGAAAAGACAATGTCATCACAACCAAACCTTGGGTTCGGGAGTCGGTTACGCAAGGGGAAGATATTAGCACCCCTCACGTTTGTTGTACTCAATGGGATCCACGCTTGTTGTCTAATCAAAGGGTGTGTTTATCTATAAGTTATTTCTAAACGGAAATGAGAACAAAATAAAAATAAAGAGACTCGATAGGACATCGTCGCCCTATGCCTACGTATTCCCTCATGCAATGGGAAAGTCAGAGTCAACATAGTTCGGAAAACTACGAGTGATGGGGGAAAGGTTGTTCGCCAAGACATCACCGTCTTGTGCCTACGTATCCTCATCTGACATGAGAAATCAGAGCAAATGTAGTTCGGGTGAACAAAACCACATGTTGGTTAAGCATTTTTTATGAGTGACTTTAAACTCCTATTCCAGCAGTTAGGGTCGATGCATGTTTACGATAGAACGAAAAAGTAACGTACTCTTTTCTAAAAATGATTTTAGAACACAAATCCTGAAGGACATCAAGGCTTGAATTTGGTTTATGATTTTTAGTAAAGTGAATTAGTTTGCTTTGTGATTTAAGTTGCACTGAAGATTATGACATAGGAGCAAATGCGTCGCATATCGCCCAAAGGGCATACGCTAAACACTCTAGACAAGTGAGGAGAAACCCCTCATTCATCATTTCCCATATGCTTAAGGCTCGTAGCGTACAACATTCTTCGTGTTTATTAGATGAGTTAGAAAGTGTTTTGAGATGAGAAGAGGGACACACAGAAAGGTCTAAGGGAAACTCGGCCCTAACTTTGTCATGCAAAGTGGTCCTAAAGTTGGGATGCGAAAGGAGATTATATCCTAATGTTAGCATGCAAAAGATGGACATAAGGTTGAGGTTAAAGGAACTAGCCTACTTGTTATCATGCATGGATTAAACTCCTAATGTCTATCTTACTCCAAATTTAATCAGAAATTAAATTGGAATAAGAATCCTAAGGGAACATGCAAAGACAAAGCAAAAAGCAAGAATACAAGAGTAAAACAACAGCTACAACAGCGCCTCCTGCATAAAACAACAATAAAATCCAGCATACAAGCAAGACAACCTATAACAACACATGTTTCAGCACAAAAGCAGGTGTAAAAAGGCAGGCAGCAAGCAAGCAAGGCAAAGATAGCATGCAAGTTCAGAAAAAAAGAACAGTTGTGAAAAGCAGGCAGCAAGCAAGCTTGAATGAAATTAATCATAAACAAACACCAATTATGGATAGATATCATGCAATAATGGACATGCTTCAACAATCAAACATAATCGATCAACAATAATGCATCAATAAGAATCATCAAGATTAACATGTTTTTTTTTCAAATTAAATGTTGAACATGCAACAAACAGAATCGGAAGCAAATGCACACATGCATCACAAATCCAGCAAAGCAAGCATTCATGATAATCAATTACATGGTATAAGCAAGCAAAGCGTGTGATCATTCATCAATTAAGCAACATGAGCATCTTATACATTCAAATGGAAACCAGATGTTACACATTGAAGAATCGAGATCAAACATTCAAGAGTGATGAAATATGTCAAAAACAATCAGCGTAAATGCATCACACCAGCCCATGAAGGTTACATGTGAAAAGGATGCCAAACAAACAAGAAAAATGCAAAAACACAATATTCTGCTCAGTGGTAACCGATTACTCAATATCAGATAATCAGTTACCTATTGTAAAAATAGCATGTAACGTGAAATTTATGAACGGTAACCGGTCACTCATATCAGGTAACTGGTTACAACTGAACCAAAAACAGAAAATAAGCTTTTAAAATCAGTTTTCAGCATCGAACAACTTATCCAATCACTCATATGAACATGTTATCAATTAAACACGAATTTAACATCAAATATCAATGATCAAACATCATGTAAACACATTCAAACACTGAAATCACAAATCACCAAGATCCAAATCATCAAAATGGTTCAAAAAGCAACAAAAGCCACGAATCTACATTATGATTATTCAAATAAGCTCAAAACTGAATTAGATCTAGAATTACCAACCTTCAAAGCTGAGATTTGCTTTGGTGAGTGCTGGTTCACTTGAAATTAACAGATCCAAGCTAGAAACACAGAGAATCTTCAAGATCCAAGAGTTTCCTTGTGGTAGAAATAAAGAACAAGCAAGATCAAGCAAAATCGACTCAAAAAAGCACTTCCAATTTAGCTTTCAAAATTAGATCTCAATTCAAACGAAAATTGAATGGTGAATTTTAATAATGGAGATGAACGATGGGGGTTTAGCTCTAGAATTCAAGGATTCCAATGAAGAATCAAAGAACTCAAGTGAAAGAGCTTTAATGGAGGTTTTGGGAGTGAAAAAGTTGAGAGCAAATTCTCAAGAATGAATGAAATCTAAAAATGAAGGTTATTGTGTGAGGTTTGGAGCAAACTCCCTTAAATAAGCTCTAGGTTTGGAATCAAAATGTGGTTTGGAATGTGGATTAGCATTTGGAGTGGAAATTAGGAGTGGAATTAGGAATGGAGTGTTTGAAATTTGGAGGGAAATAATGAAAATTGAAGCAATTCTAGATCCTTCCAATGATAATCATGTGAAGTCAATGGTTGAGAATGATTGGAAATTTGCAATGCTGAAAATTTGAATATTTTGGCAAATTTTGCTTGAAGTAACTAGTTACCCATATGTGGTAACCGGTTACCACATTCAAAAAATGCCAATTTTGGCGCCAAATGGAGGGAAACTTGCGTAATCATCTGTTGCCACCTGTTATAAATTCTGTTAAGCCTCTGAAACTTGCCCTTGGATATTATGATTGTGAGAATGCTTGAGATAGCATATGTACCATCTCTTGAGCTGAAAATAACCTGCTGAAAAGAATAAAAGTGACTGCTCGATTACTGGGCAAAATAAATGTTGGAGCCTCTGATGCTCGCCATTTAAAATCTTGCGATGAAAAAGGAACCATGAGCCACAGGAACACCTTGATCCCATGTCTCGAGAACCAATGTTATGATATGCAGAAATGCAGAGAAATATAAGCCAGTAAATCCAAAGATGATGAGGCAAATTTTTGGGTGCTACAGCTGCCCCTATTCAATCGACTTGAACCTGAAGGGATGATAGCAACGACTTTCAAACATTCAAGGTGCATGGAGATAATACCAAAAGAACCCGGAAATTTGCAACCTGCAGGGATACAAAACAGCGAATACCAACCAAGAGTTGGGATGCAACATGCCGAGGATAACAATCCAAGATAAACAAAATATCAACCAAAAGTTGGAACGAAACTGCCGGATACAAACCAAAAGTTGGAATGAAGCGAAGGATACTAACCAAAGGATACTGTCGCTACTGCGAAAATCGGCGCCGGCTGACAGAAGAGTCGCCACCGTGCGTTATTTATCCCACGGGAGGGAAAGGAAACGCTCAGAGTAAACCACGCACAACATGGGAAAGGTATGGTCGTCGCAACCAAAACCTGGATTCGGGAGTCGGTTACGCAAGGGGAAGGTATTAGCACCCCTCACGTCCGTCGTACTCGACGGGATCCACGCTTATTTTCGGGTATGGATTGTTATTCTATCTAAACTATAGGTCAAGGGTTAAAAAGAAAATAAAATGAAAATAAAAATGACTCGGCAAAGTGTCGCACTTTATGCCTACGTATTCCCGCCTGGAACGAGAAATCAGAGTCAACGTAGTTCGCCTACCTACGGGAAAGGAGGGGAAGGTTGCTCGCTAGGATATCGCATCCTATGCCTACGTACTTTCATACAGCATGAAAGATCAGAGCAAATGTAGTTCGGGCCACGTACGACACAAGCTTGTCTTGATTGATTTTATTCTTTCTGAAAAAGGTTTTCTGATTAACAGTCCCAGCGGGAAAAAAAATGACGTCTTGATGAGTTCACGTTCTTTTACGAAAGGAGTGTCTTTTATTGTGTTTGAAATCTTTATGGTATTTTTCTGTTTGTTTTGAGGAAGAAGAGATAGACTTCTAACCTATGGTTGCGAAGGGAAACAAACTAACCTAATGTTATCATGCATGGGTTAAGACCTAGTGTCTATCATGCTCCTCTCTTGCACAGAGAGAAACAGAGATCCTAAGGGAATAGACAGAAACAGGAAACAATAACAGATATATACAGTAAAACAGTAAAATGCATGAATGCAACAATACAAGCGAGGCAAGGGAGTCCCACTCAACCTCGAACCTGGAAAACAATAGGCAAAAGTGAACAGGCTTCACCTTCAGCCCAACAGGGTAAGCAGCAAACAATACAGTCAGGAAAACCAGTCAATACATCAGAAATGAAATACAGCAAAATAACCAGCCACAGCAGCTCTGCATCAATATCCATCCTCAAGTCATCTCCAATCAATTACAGGCTTCAACAAGCATTAATCTCCATCTTCAGGACCTTCAAACAAGGGCTTTGATCATCAGTCTTCTATCTACAATGGCTTTTCTTCAAGTTCAAACCTCCAGGATGAGGGATCAATCACAAGAATGAATTAGGTGTTAAGCAATCAGTTGACTACCAAGGGTGGTGAACAGACTGCTTCTAACACATATGATATTCTCTCTCAAGAGTTCTATCTCTTAGACACTAGCACCAAGCCTTCCAAAGGAAGGGGGTGAGTGTCTTAGAGAGACTCTGTATCACAGAGAAGAATGGATGCAGACAAGGCAATCCATGTTTGAGAAACAAGCTTTCTAATCTAGAGCTCTGCCTAGCTCCTAAACCCTAATCTCCACAACAGCTGCTAGCAAGAACTCCTCTTCAACTCTGGAAAATGGCCTTCAGTCTGGATCTCCAATGGCTCCATCATCATCAGTCTTCAGCTTCCCCAATCCCCAGACAAATCTCGACACCCAAACAAACAAGCAATAATCCCCAGAGGGCACACCACACCAGTCAATTAGATATACACAGTATATTAATAGCAGTAGGGGAATCCTGACTTTTCTAAGGGGATCTGATAACTACCCATAGCCCCTATAGTCCCATAGCTAACTATTCAAACTCTAAGCCCTAAGGGAAATGAATTAATTCTCCTAAGTTGTCACTTACAAACCCTAATTTGTTCATGTTGTTTACCCCTAAACTAATCAACTAAAACTAACTCCTAAAAATATGAATTAAATTGTATCTACAAGTTAAATGTCTAAACTAAACAACCTAAAAAGAATGAACAAAAAAATATTAAAGCATCTAATAGAACAAAAATTAACAAAATCATGTATGAAATGAAACTATTTAAAATGCTATTTATTTGGAAAATATGAAAAAAATATCAAATAAAAAATAAAATGCAATTTTTATTTTTTATAATTTTCTAGACATCCTAAAGAAAAATATGCAAAAAGAATTATCAAAAAATAGTGATTTTTCAATTTTATGTGATTTTTAGAAAATGCATGAAAAATGTGAAGAAAATAAAAGAAATATAAAGGAATAAAATGGGATAGGGGTGTGGAAAGTAACTCGCTGCAGTTGTGATCCATAGTGGGCTGGAAAAGGGGGCGCGAATAATAATTGAGCAAGGCCCAATACTCGCTTCAGGAAATAATTGGAAAATGCCAGAAAAATAACCAAGAGCTCGATGTAAATAGCAATCAGTTCAAGTGTGTTTGTTTGGGCTTATTGATTGAGGGGTGTCATTAGCAATGCTGAGTCCAAAGCCCAACGTTTCAATTAAATGAAACGCGGCGTTTCGCTCCCAAGTCTTCCCTCCGTTTTTTACTTTCAATCTGGACCGTTGGATGGAGAGAATTAGTCAAATAACCAGAAGGATCGAACGGTGGTGCACTCGTCTTCCCCAAAGCATCACCTAGGGTTTCAGAAAATCACTTCATCCCCACATTTTCTCTGCGTGCTATCTCACAGCTTACTCAACCAAAATAGAAACTCCAAAGACCAAAAATGATCCTCTTCCTTCCCTCTACACGACTGTAGCCTTAGTTTTTCCTAACACTCAAATTACAGAGGAACCCAATAGCTAGAAGCTTTGAGCACCAAGGAATGTCACTGATATGCATGCTCATGATTCTTGCTCAAACTGGTACGATTGTGTTCTATGCATTATAGGGAGTATTCTAAACCTAATGGCTAGTATTATAGTAATCCAACATGTGAGTTCTTGATCACTAACCAGAAACTGCCATAGAAGCAACCTTCAAGAACAACCCTAAAACTACTCCTGAATCATCCCCTAGGGGTCTCTATCACATATACCCTAACAACATGCTCTGACTATGGATAAATATGGTGATTCGATTGAAATTGCATACCTTGCAAATGATGATGGCAATGGTGGTTAGACTCCAATTCAAGCCTTGATACTTGCTGTAAGTGATCTTCAATGACTATGTGTGCTTCTGTTTGCAATGGTTCTTGCTCAATCTTTGTGAATCACTCTATCCCACTCTTCATGCAAGTTGGAGTTTAAACTTGGATCTCCTTCTCCAGCCACGAATTCCTTCCACTTTCCTTTGCCAAATACTCTAGGATGATGGTGGATGATGATGATAACAGAAATTGGAATGGTAGATGAAGCTTTAATGGAGTTTGGATAGAAAATGCAAATTGGAGAAAGAAGATGAATGGTACAATTCTTGGTTGATTCAGCCAATTCTTGATGTGAATTATGGTGTTGGAATGATGATGATGAAGATTCAATCAAGAGATATGAAGATTAATGGAGATTGGGGAGAGTTTGTGAAGCTTATGCCAAAAATGAGAAAGTGTGGAAAATTTGGGGTTTTGAACAAATGGAATCACCAACCATAGCATGAACCATCTTGAATGAATATATAGATGAGGTTAGAACCTCCTAGAAACTTGGAGAAGTTTCCCTTGCACAAATTCCCTTGGATTTTGATTATGTTTCTTACATTGCAAGCAACCATGGATAACTCACAAATTATGAACTAAACTCAAAATTCCACTTTAGCCAATGTCTTTAAAATTATCTTTCCATTCAAAATGACCTATAATTTTGCTTCATTTGGCCAAAATATGAAAAATCTCATTTTTAAGTCCATTTTTATTCATTAAATCCAACAATTTTGAAAACTTGTGCTATGAATCTTTCCAATCTCTCATGGTCACTTTTCTAGACTCAAAATGCCATTTGGAACAAGTTTGATGTTGTAAAGTTTTCCATTTGAAGCTTCCTTGTATGAGTTTTGGGCATAGGTTAAAATGACCTGTAATTCACAAATGACCAAAATACCCTTTGCTTGCCAAGACCATAAGTAGAGTTCCCCAAATCATATGAAGGCACACCATATCATTCTAGAAAGCTAAGACAATAAGGAACAACTCTTATGTTGGCCAGGAATCCATTTGAAATCTCCTTGAGGGGTAAAAATTGCTTGGAAGTCAAGTCATTTTCACAGACAAAATTTCAGATACCTCAGATGACCTGTAACTTGTAAGGACCATAACTTGAGTTCTGTAAATCTCCTCAATGTATTCCACCACTCAAATTAAAGGTCTTGAGATCCTATACAAGTTTCATGTTGGCCAAGGATCCATTTGAAGCTTGCATTGTGACTTATCTTGCTTGGAAATTTGACCTAAACTAGGGGATTTTACATAGAAACCCTAATTTAGACCCTCCTCTTCTCCTTGATTTCTCTTGAATTCTTCTTAGCATAACAACATATCCTTATTCTCCATGTCAAATGATGAACCCCCCATCTTTTCAATAGCCCTTAATGCTTCTCTAACACTCCTTTGACCTAGGGTTGACCCAGGGTTGACCCAAATGAAACCCTAGTTGACTGTCTTCAACTGCAATTCTTGTGATCACATCAACAACTTGCTTTCTTCTCCAAATGACTTTCTAAGTCCTCCAAGATGTCTAGATACTCCCCATGCTCTCAATTCACAACTCATAATTCCCTTGTTGACCCTCAGACACCCTCAGTTAGGAGATATACTCAATACTTGATCCACTGAACTCCCTGCTTTCAAATTCTTTTCTGATGACTTGAATGAGATTGAATTAGGATAATAACCTCTTGATAGGCCTCTAGAGATGATAATAATGATTGGTCTCTGATTGGATAACTTGCTATGCTATGCTATGCAGATGATTAGTCTATGTACATGAATCTATATGCAAATGCTAATGATATTGAAACATAAATCAAATGAATAAGGTTGAGCAAATTTTAGGGTGCAACAGATACCAACCAAGAGTTGGGATAGACAACCAAAAAAATATCAACTAAGAGTTGGGATAACAACCAAAGGATAACAACCAAGAGTTGGGATAACAATAAAAGGATACCAATCAAGAGTTGGGATAAACAACCAAAGGATACCAACCAAGAGTTGGAATAGACAACCAAAAGATACCAACCAAGAGTTGGGATAAAAACCAAAGGATACCAACCAAGAGTTAGGATAACAACAAAAGGATACCAACCAAGAGTTAGGATAAACAAGCAAAGGATACAGACCAAGAGTTGGGATAGACAACCAAAAGATACCAACCAAGAGTTGGGATAACAACCAAAGGATACCAACCCAAAGTTGGGATAACGAGAATGCCAACCAAAGGTAACCTTCTGGGGACAAAAAACAAATCAAGGACCTGCAGGACGTACAATCAACTGACTTAAAACCTGAGGGAAAAGACAACTCCATTGGGGACGAAGAGAAGCCTAAACAGACAACTCTGCAGGGAAGGATATCTATCCAAAGATAATAACCAAAGGATACCAACCAAAAGATGGAATAAAGGTTACTCCTTGGGGATAAAAACCAAACACTACCAACTAAGAGTTGGAATAACAAAGGCTGCCCACCAAAAGTTGGAATCACCGCAACACTAAACAAAGTTGAACACAAGCTACCAACCAAAAGTTGAAATCACCGGATGAAATAACACTGAACACAAACTACCAACCAAAAGTCGGAATCACTTCCAATCTGCAAGAGATAACCTCCAGCCCAAAAGCTGAAGAACAAGGCTACTAACCAAAAGTTAGAATTACCAGAACACCGGTCGAAGGCGAACCCTGAGGGAGAAAGATACCAACTCCAATAGTTGAACCAACAAAGGAAGACTACCAATCAAAAATTGGAATCAATAACCCAAAATAAAAACTACCAACCAAAAGTTGGGATCGTCAACTAGGAAACGAAGATTGCCAACAAAAAGTTGGAATAACGTCAATAAGACGACTAAGCTTGGGATTGCCAAACCAAGAGTCAAAATCAAGCAAAGGCTACCAACCAAAAGTTAGAATCACCGGAACATCGATTGAGGGCGAACTGACCACAACGAAATCTACCAACCAAAAGTTAGAATTACAGATTCCACAGAGGAAATCAAGGACTATCAACCAAAAGTTGGGATAACATTAACAAAATTTTACTAACAAAAAGTTAGAATCAAACAAAGGCTACCAACCAAAAATTGGGATCACACCTAAGACATGAAAATTACCAACCAAAAGTTGGAATGACAATTCTGCTGGGGAAAAAGGCCTCACTGATGGATTACCAACCAAAAGTCGAGATCGAGGCACAGGTTACCAACCAAAAGTTGGGATAACTCCCACAAACTGAATATTATCAACCAAGAGTTGAAATAACATCAACAAAACCTTACCAATCAAAAGTTGGGAAAACATCCAACAAGCCACGGATTATCAACCAAAAGTTGAGATAACGACTCCGTCGAGGAATAAAAGAGGACTACCAACCAAAATTTGGAATGAAGCAAAGGTTAACAACCAAAAGTTGGGATAACATTCATGAAGTGAAGATTACCAACCAAGAGTTGAAATAACAACCACAAAACTTCGGACTAAACTGGGGATTACCAACCAAGAGTTGGAATGAAACACCTAGAATAGGCAGGCAATAGAATCAACCGACTCATAACTTGTAAAAGATGCTCCGACGAAAAAGAGAGGTTTAAATAAACGACTCTGCCGAGGAAAATAATGTTTAAACAAACGACTCAACTGAGGAAAGAGAAGTTAAACAAACCACTCCGTTGAGGAAAAGACGTTTAAAGAAACGACTCAGCTGGAAAGAAACCAATAAGATGAGCAACCAAAAGATCCACCCTGATGGGGATAACAAGCTTTCTTCTGAATAAAACCATCATCTGCCGAAGAGATAACTGGCATCAAAGGTATCAAACCTGGCTTATGCTTCAGACGCATATGTCTGGAAATGGTGTAATGCTCCATACGAAATGGAAATGCCACGCATTTAGGAGGATGGTATGCAAATGCAAAGGAACATAACCCAGAGGAGTGCTGAGAAGACCAGCAAACCAACCCTGCTGAGGAATACGCCCTGGATGGCCTTCTTGGAAAAAATTCAACTTGCTGAGGAAAACACCAAAACTCCACTCAGTGGGGAATCAAGAATAGCGCTGAAAATTCCCACCTAGTGGGGATCACAAGCCCCTGCTGAAGGTTCCACTCTGCTTGAAATACAAGAATAATAATCCGCCCTGCTGGGGACATACAAGTAACAATCCGCCCTGCTGAGGATATTAGAGACTTCTACTGAAGATTCCACCCTGAGAAAGAGATGAAAGTAACCTTTGTTAATGATTCCCCTCCACAAGGAATGTAATGAACATCTATATAGAACTCGGCTCTACTAGGGAATAAACAAGCTTTGCGTAAACACCTGCCTTGCCGTTGATGTACCTCTCGAGGGAATCAACACTAATCTCTGCTCAGGGAGGAAATTCCTGAATACTGATCTTGCCAGGGGAAGGACGTCAATGACGTCGACTCTGTTGGAGAGTAATACTGATTTGAAATCCATCCTGCTGCTTAGGGAATATCCTTTAACCTTACTCTATTGGGAGTATGTTGAGAGCAAATCCACCCTGCTAAGGATTAGCCTTTGTGTGGAGACAAAAACTCTGCTCTGCTGAACATACGCTACCCACCTTCGCTGGATTCTATGGGGAAGACAAAATCTCTGCTGTGGGGAAACAAAAATTCCTGACTGCATTCTATCTGAAGTAGTCAACCTCCGAACACTCACCGGGTAGTACGAATCCACTTAGGCTGGGAAATACAACTCTGAACTCCTGCTAGGGGAGGAATAATTCACCATGCATTACTGTTAGAACTTCATCGCTAGGGAGAAAAGCTCTACTGGGGACAAGATCTTGCCATCCTGCAACAAACAAGATACAATAGGATGCCCCATGTGTGAAATGGTTACCTCGGTTACCATTCATGACACTTATCGTTCAAGCAAATCCATTGCTTTCATTATGCTCTGTAAAGCCTCATGTTTTCACCTGTAACGTTTATCAAAAATTTCGGACGGTTTTGCAAACAAAATAGTAAAAGTAAAAATAAGAAATGAAAAGCTCTTTGACTGAAGTGAACACTTTATTGATGATCGGCCTGTAAATGGGTGAATTACACTTTGGATGCAATTCCTAAAAAGAGGTAATTTTGCAAAAAAGCAAAAAGAATATATACAAATGTCGGCAGTATGGAAACAGACAACCACCATATGTCGATTCAGCTATGGCCCATATGTCCTCGATGTTCCCCCATGTTTTGCCTTCTGAAAAGACTGATTGGAATGATTCCTCTCCTTCAAGATAACCATGTATTGAATAAGCTCACAGATCGAATGTAGACCGCACTCGTTTGCTTTCAAATCCTTAACTTTTGCCTGGATGGCCCTTTCGGGTTTTCAACCCACTAGGATACCCATTTTTGCCAAGGTCGCCTTCTCAGGTATTCAACCTTGCGGGTTCATTATTTTTCTTTTATCCCTAATTTTTTCCCGAACCTATTACTTTTATGGTTTGCCGGGATGCCCCATTTTTTCCTGGACTTTTCTTTTTGTGTCCAGCGGGTCTCTTTTAAGCAAAGTATTTTTTAACCACGTCTGCGTTCACAGGGGACGAAAAATCTTCACCATCCATGGTAGATAGTAATAAGGCTCCACCAGAGAAAACCTTTCTTACCACATATGGACCTTCATAGTTGGGAGTCCATTTGCCTCTGTGATCTGTCTGAGGAGGAAGGATTTGTTTCAACACCAAATCACCTGTTCTGAAGCCCCGAGGACGCACTTTCTGATCAAAGGCTTTCTTCATCCTACACCGGTACAACCGGCCATGAGCAATGACTGTCAATCTCTTCTCATCAATCAGGCTCAATTGATTCAATCTGGTTTGCACGCATTCAACTTCATCAAGCTTCACATCAGATAATACCCTTAAAGAAGGAATTTCAACTTCCAATGGTAGGACTGCCTTCGTACCATACACCAACGAGAAAGGAGTTGTCCCGGTTGACGTACACAATGAAGTACGATAACCGTGTAGAGCAAAGGGAAACATCTCGTGCCAGTCCTTATAGGTTACCACCATCTTCTGCACAATCTTCTTGATATTCTTGTTAGCTGTCTCAACAGTGTCATTCATCTTTGGACGATATGGAAAAGAGTTGTGATGCTCAATCTAGAAACTCTGGCACAGTTCCTTCATCATCTTGTTATTCAAATTTGAACCATTATCAGTAATGATTCTCCGG
This sequence comes from Lathyrus sativus, assembly GCA_963859935.3. Taxonomy (NCBI): domain Eukaryota; kingdom Viridiplantae; phylum Streptophyta; class Magnoliopsida; order Fabales; family Fabaceae; genus Lathyrus; species Lathyrus sativus. The sequence continues at coordinate 43,283,171 of OZ012739.1, forward strand.
AATTCTATAACGACAAATGATGTCCTTCCTTATGAATCGAGCAACCACCTGTTTCGCGACATTGGCAAAGGAAGCTGCCTCTACCCATTTCATAAAGTAATCAATGGCCACCAAAATAAAGCAATGCCCATTGGAAGCATTCGACTCAATATTTCCAATCATATCGATGCCCCACATAGTAAAGGGCCAAAGAGATGTTAACACATTCAGAGGGGTCGATGACACATGCACCTTATCAATATAAATTTGGCATTTATGGCATTTTCTGGCGTATTTGAAGCAATCGGATTCCATAGTCATCCAATAATACCATGCTTTCAATAATTTTCTAGACATGGCATGTCCACTGGCATAAGTACTAAAAGAACCCTCTTGGACCTCATCCATCAACAGGCTTGCCTCATATTCGTCAACACAGGGCATCAAGGCCAGTTTCTCCTGTATAGCACATCATCCTTGTTCAGATAAAAATTATCGGCTAACCTCCTCAGAGTCTTCTTATCTTTGCTGGATACCCTAGATGGGTACTCTTGAGTCTTGATAAAATGCTTGATATCAAAATACCAAGGCTTTCCATCTGATACCTTCTCAATTGCAAACACAAAGGCGGTTCTATCAAGATGTGTGATGGTGATAGATGGAGCTTCATTCTAGAAATTCACTTTGTACGTTGATGATAACGTGGCCAAGGCGTTCGCCATCTGATTTTCAGCCGTAGGCACATGATGGAACTCAACTCTATCAAAGAATGGCAACAGTCTCCTTGCATAATTCTTGTAAGGCACCAGGTTGTCCTGACGAGTTTCCCACTCTCCTTTGATTTGATTGACGACTAGCGCTGAATCACCATAAACATCTAGATTCTTGATCCTCAGATCAATGGCCTCTTCTAAGCCCATAATGCACGCTTCGTACTCGGCTTCATTATTGGTTCAGGCAAATGTCAATCGGGCAGTGAACGGTATGTGAGAACCGTGAGGAGTTGTAATGATTGCACCAATTCCATTACCATATGAATTAACGGCTCCGTCGAAAACCAGCTTCCACTAAGATCCAATTTCAAGACCCTCGTCAGGTAAAGGCTCATCACAGTCTTTCATCTTCAAAAACATGACGTCTTCATCTGGAAAATCAAACTTCATCGGCTGATGATCCGTAATCAGCTAATCAGCCAGATATTCTGACAGAACGCTTCCCTTTATGGTTTTCTGGGAAACATATTGAATATCATACTCTGTTAAAACCATTTTCCATTGGGCAATCCTTCCGGAGAGTGTTTGCTTTTCTAAGACATACTTGATCGGATCCATCTTCGAAATCAACAGGGTTGTGTGGTTTAACATATATTGTCTCAAACGCTTAGTAGCCCAAGCGAGTGCACATCATGTTTTCTCCAGCATTGAGTATCTCGACTCACAATCAGTGAACTTTTTACTCAGGTAATAGATGGCGTGCTCTTTTCTACCTGACTTGTCCTGTTGACCAAGCACACATCCCATTGATTTCTCAAGAACCGCGAGATACATGATCAGAGGTCTCCCTGCAATTGACGACGTGAGTATTGGAGGTTCCTGCTGATACTATTTTATTCTTTCAAATGCCTTCTGACAATTTTCATTCCACCTGACCGTTTGATCTTTTCTTAACAATTTGAGTATTGGTTCACAAGTGGCTGTAAGATGAGATATGAACCTTGAAATGTAGTTCAATCTCCCTAGGAAACCACGAACCTCTTTTTCCATCCTCGGCTTAGGCATTTCTTGTATAGTTTTTATTTTGGCAGGATCTACCTCAATACCCTTTTCACTGACAATGAACCCCAGTAGCTTTCCAGATCTCACTCCGAAGGTGCACTTGTTAGGATTCAGCCTTAACTTGAACTTTCTTAACCTTTCAAACAATTTCAGAAGATTGACCAAATGTCCTTCCTCCGTTTATGACTTTGCAATCATGTCATCAACATATACCTTAATCTCATGATGAATCATATCATGAAAGAGATTCACCATTGCCCGCTGATAGGTTGCCCCAACATTCTTCAATCCAAAGGGCATCACCTTATAGCAAAAAGTTCCCCACGGTGTAATGAAAGTAGTTTTCTCCATGTCCTATAGGGCCATCTTGATTTGGTTATACCCAGAGAAGCCATTCATGAAGGAAAAACAGAATATTGAGTGGTGTTATCAACCAACACATCACTGTGGGGGAGCTAGAAATCGTCTTTTGGGCTGGCTCTATTCAGATCTCTGTAGTCAACATACATCCTGACCTTTCCATCTTTCTTAGGTACAGGAACAATATTAGCGACCTGTTGCGGTGAAATTTGGATGTCAAGCTATTGATTAACTTGAATCTTAATTTATTTACAACCAGTCTTTGATTTATCCGAAAGAAAGGTTAAAGAGAGGGGAAAACCTGTTTTACATTGTAAACACAACGCGGGGAGAGATCTAAAGTTCGAGGGTTGGTTAAGTTTAGGGAAGGTATTAGCGTCCTAAACTTCTGTAGTACTCTACAGGAACCTCTTGTTTTAAAATGTGTTATTGCTATAGTTATCTGCTTAAGGGTATTGCTAAGGGTTAAAGGTTAAGAGAAGGACCTAAAGGGGTTAGTCCTAAGTTTACTCGCCAAGACTCGCATCTTGTGCCTACGTATCCGGGGTAGGGGATGGAATCAGAGTAATCGTAGTCCCCCTCACGGAGGAAGGAAGAGGAACTTCTTGACTGTGGTCAAGGTTCCTGGGGGAAGTAAGTGTTCATAGGGAAGCACTTACCTTGGAGTACGACGACTCCTATTTCTATGTTATAAGTTGAATTAAGAGGGTGTGAGATAAGTATTCCACGGCGGGAAACTTATATGGAGTGCGGCGACTCCTAATCCTAAGGCTAGGATAAAGGGTTGGATGTCCACGGCGGGACGCCTAAGTATGAGTACGGCGACTCGGATCCTAAGGCTAGGATGGGGTGAAGGTGTGGTATTGACTCGACGGTCAAACAGTGTAACCTTTCCTTCGGAGGGGGACTAAGCGACGACGATAATTGAAAATGTAAATTGATGTGCAAGCGATGATAATGGATAATGTAAATATATGGACGTGGTGAGATTCAGATGAATTGTTTTGATTTAGTTGCCTTAGAAGTTAGAAGTTGAAATTAAAGATTTTTGAGAATTTTTGCTGTTAGGTGAAAATTAGATTAATTAAGATTAAATAAAAAAGGGCTAGTGTTATAATGTAATTATTTTTATGAATTTGAGAGTTTTATGTAATAATAAAAAAGAAATTAAATTTTTTTTTATCAAATAAAGTGTTAGAAATTAAACTAATAATTAGTCTTGAATTAGAAGTTGTTGTTTTTAAGAAGAAAAATTAATTAGCGAAGATTAAATAAATCATAAAAATTCTAGTTACTTAGGTCAAATTAATTAATTAATTAAAATTTTGAAAAAAAAAAGTTCTCTCATGGATTTTTAATATATATATTTTCATGGATTTTTTTATTTTTATTTTTTTGAAATTAAATTAAATTACTAGAATAAAATTGTATTTTTATGTTTTTATTATAAAAAGAACTCTACAGTTATTTCTAAAAAAATTATCCTATCAAGATTTTTTTTTATATTATTTATTATTAATAAAAATATTTTCAGATTTAATTATTTATTTCTAATTAAGTTAGTGGTTAGTTATTGTTAGTATTTTTTTATTAATAATTACAATCACAAAATGAACAGAAATTTAAAAACAGTAAAATAAATGGGTCGGTGGTTGTGAGTCCACCGGACCCAACCCGATCCAGAAACCCAAATGAAAGGGGAGGCAAGGGTATCGAAACCCCAACTTCCCAAATCAATCCACAAACGGCGCCGATCCTCTCGGATCTCCTCCCTCTCCCGCGATCTCTTCTTCTTTTCTCTTCTTTTTATCTTGCTGTCTTCAAAACCTGTGAAAAAAACGTTTAAACATATCAACTAGGAATTTTACCAAACGAAAATTAATGGCGGCTCAATGATAAGGCTTTAGAGACAGTTTCCGGCGTCAATGATTCCTCCTTTTTTGTGCAAATTTCAGTTGGTGGTCGGCGACAAGGTTGAAGGACTCTGGTGATTCATGGCGATGGTTTTGGCGAGGTCGTGGTTCACGGTGGCGGCTTCGTGGAGTTTGAACAGTTGGTGATGGTTCGGTAATGGTGGTGTTAGGGTGCAAAGATAAGTTCCTCAACTTGCTTTTCTTTTCGTTTTTAGGGTTTCGAAGTTTTTTGCGATTTTGTTGTTTGTATTGTGTGTTGTCTGTGAACTTCTCCCCTCATCACATTTATAAGCGGATTTCCAAAACCGATTTGAAATATGAATTAAAGAATTTCCAATTTTGCTTGATTTTGTTGGGGATAATTAGTTGGTGACAATGCTGTCTCGATCATGTTTTGAATTTGTCTGGAAAATATGATTCTTCATTGATTTGGGCAAAAACTTTTGAAGATATTTCCATTTTCGCAATATTCTTGTCTGAAACACGTTTAATATTATCTTAACTGTTCTTGACAAATCAGAATGCGTAGTTGCTGAGTGTACGACATTAAGAACTTCTAAATTAATTTGATTATGCTTGATTTCCTTGGTGAGTTACAGGTGATATAGCAGGTGCATTATTGTATTAATTCCTTTCCAAGCCAATATGGAACAAAGTCCCCTGGAGGTATTATAAGTTTGTTGAACAAAGGTGTGTGTCGCTACTGCAAAAATCGGCGCCGGCTATGACAGAAGAGTCGCCACCGTGCATTATTTATCCCAACAGAGGGAAAGGAAACGCTCAGAGTAAACCTAACGCAAAACGGGAAAGGAATGGTCATCGCAACCAAATCCTGGATTCGGGAGTCGATTACGCAAGGGGAAGGTATTAGCACCCCTCACGTCCGCCGTACTCGACGGGATCCACGCTTGTTTTCTAGTACGGATTATATTCTATCTACTCTATAGGTCTGGGTTAAAAGGAAAAGAAAATGACTAGGCAAAGTATCGCACTTTATGCCTACGTATTCCCGTCTGGAACGAGAAATCAGAGTCAACGTAGTTCGCCTAACTACGGGTTAAGGGGGAAGGTTGCTCGCTAGGATACGACATCCTATGCCTACGTACTTTCATACAGCATGAAAGATCAGAGCAAACGTAGTTCGGGCTACGGAAGACACAAGCTTGTCTAACTGGTTTTTTATTGCCTTATGAAAGGGTTTTTCTTGATTAAGAGTCCAAGCGGACAAAAATGACACTTTGATGTTTGTTTTGAATCTTTTACGAAAGAAGTGTTTTTTAGTTTGTGTGCAATCTCTGACGTACTAGAGACTATGATTTGAGAGTGACTACGTCGCATGTCACCCAAAGGGTGCCACACTGAGCAGCCAGACTACTGGAAAGAAGCTCCCCAACAACCCTTTCTCAAATAGCTTAAGGCTCGTGACGTACGACATCAATTAACCTTATTACTGTATTTTTGAGTTGTTTTGAGATAAGAAGAGAAAGAAGCTCTAAAAAGCCTAGGGTTGAAAAGGGAATAAAAACTAACCTAATATTGTCATGCATGGATAAGAATCCTAATGTCTATCATAATTCCCTCCTGCACAGAGGAAGTCAGAGATCCTAGGGGATAAACAGAAAAGAAAGCAAGCAAGTACAGTAAAATGCATGCAATGCAGCAATACAAGCGAGGCAAGGGAGTCCCGCTCAACCTCGAACCTGGGAAAACAACAGGCAAAGTGAACCAACCTTCACTTCAAACCTAGGGGGCAAGCAGCACAAGCCAACAAACAATACAGAAAACAAAACCCAAAGCAGAGGAGGCAGCCCAAGCAGCAGCACTAAACTCCTACAGTTGACAACACAAGCAGCAGCTCTGACAGCAACAGGTTGATTAAACAGCAAAAAGTTGCCAGTAACAACCTTCATCTGCATGAATGCTCTTATCTTCAAGCTCCACTAAACCTTCCATCTTCAACAATCACCAAGCTTCAACAAGCAACCAGCTTCAACAAGCTCAAACCCCAACCAGTAAACAGCTTCAACAAGCACTAAACCTTCTCTTTACCAAGCTTCAACAAGCACCTCCAAGGGAGAATCATTCGACAAGATCAAGTTGAAGTGTTAAGAAACTCAATGACAACCAAGGGAAACCATTAAGATCTTAACACTGTAATAGGAAGGCATCCTCAAAGTTCTACTCTTGAAGCATGCCATTCATCCCTCCAAAGGAGATATGTGACTTCTTTAAGAGGACTTTATGTCATTGGATTGAATGGAGATGAACAATATACTCCATGTTTGAAGAAAGAACAAAACTAGTCTAATGCTCTTCCTAAAACCCTAGTTTTCCTAAGCTCCTGACAAGCACTCCACCAAAGGACAAGGCTTCATCTCCAAGCTCCTTCAAGCTCTCCAAAGCACCTTCAATTGGTCTTCATGATCATCCAAGCTCAAAAGCAACACCACCCTAATCTAAGGGGAACTATTGAATTAAACTAGTCAAGTTAGTTTACTAGAAACACCTAGAAGTTAGTTCTAAAACTAATTCTAATGAAAATACCAAAAGTGATTGTAAAATCCTACAAAAATTACTAAGGGTTCCTAAACCTATTATGAATATCTCTATGCAAAAACCAGGGAGTTAACCAATCATTTGGACCTAAAACTATGCCCTAAACCTAAGGGTACTACCCTAAAACCCTAATTCTAAATCACCTAATGTTCAATGTTCAAACTAGCCTAAAATTCTCTCACAAAAATATGAGAAAATTACTAGGGGTACATGCATATCTAAGCCACCTAACCCAAAAAGAATCAACTCAAAATCATACACCAATCATTCATACCAAAATCAACAAGAAACCATACCAACCATATTCAAAGTGAAAACCAATTAAAAATACAAGGATGCAATTAAAATATAAAATGTATGAATCAATTATTTTTTATCCTATTAAATTCTACACTTTCTAAGGAATCAAGGAAAAAAACCTGGATTAAAAAGATTAATTTTTCTATTTATGGTGAATTATTTCCTAAACTATATGAAAATGTAAAAATGAAAAGAAAATAAAGAAAATTAATAAAGTTGCGTGACAAATAGCAATAATATCATGTTGTAATACCAGCTGGGCCCAAGGAGGGGGTGTCAATAGCGCGCATGACTAAGCCCAAACCAAAATGAAAAGAAATCAGAAAACAAATGGAAATTGAAAAAAGTCTTGTGGCAAATAGCAATGAAAACACGTTGTTTCTCACTCATGGGCCAGGATAGGGGGTGATTAGCAAGCCAGTCTTAAGCCCAAACCAAACTCAGTTTAATGAAACGGAGCGTTTCATCTAAACTCAACTCTTCAAGAATTGAAACGCAATCGTGGCCGTGGATCCATGCTTCCAGTCAAGGTCAAACTTAGATCTAATGGCTGAAACATCGTCTTCTCCAAATATTTGAAACTGAGAGGGAAATGTTCAGACGGTGGCCTGAGCTTTGCGCCACTGTCTTCTCCGGTTAGGTCATCCCCAAAATTCATCAAACAACAAAACTAAACATCCAATCCTACTTGAAATCCATCACTGAATTCAATTCCAAACTCCAAATTCATTGATTCATCCTCTAAAACCAAACCCGATCCAAAGTTCAGAAATTCATCCAATTCTTGATCACTCCAAAACTTAAAATTAAAGCTCCTAAACTCATCTACACGCATCAGGCTTCAATTCTATCTATTCAAACATGCTTGAAACCTCAAGAATCAGGAGATATGAGCTTCAACAGAAAATGGCATCACACTCAAAATGTCACAAATTGCTCAATTCTTGGACTGAAATCCATCTAAGCATCATCACTAACCTAACCACATATCAAATGCTAATCAATTTCCCCTAATCTAAGCTAAAAAATGAAAGTTACAAACCTGAAAAAACTGGATGAACAGAAGGTGCAAATGCTCGATTCAACCTCCAATCTTTTGCAGAATCACTCAAGAACCACTTCTAAAGCTTCTCCAATGATCAATTTGTCTTGAAATTCCCTCTATCTCCAAACCCGATTCTGAGATGCAATGAAGAAAATTCAGTTGCTCTTTCTTGTTTCTGGCTCAGTCCTTCCCAAAAAAATGATCTGAATCAGTTGCAATGCTTATATAGAATGTGTTGGAAACCTCTAGAACCTTCTGTAACTAACTGAATGAGAAATTCAATTTCTCATATCCCTTGAAAATATCACATGCCAAAGTCATGCATTGCTCTGTTTCAGCTTTCAATCTTGCTTGAATTTCTCCTCTTGTGATATTTATAATTGAATTGGATGTGTAATTGCCTTGCTTTTGATCTTATGGAGTGTGATTGTTATGTTACTTCAACCTTAAGGTATCAAAGGGAACCATGTGAAATTGGCCTCAAATAAAAAACGTGGTAACGTCATCATCTTTAAAATGCCTTTTCTGATCAATTTGGTATATAGCATGGACTTGTTTGGCCATAAAACCAAGAAATCACATTTTTGGCCTTTTAATCACTTTAATTTCTTCATTTCAAGGCCATTTCAAACCAACTTCTCCTATGAGCCAATTCAAATCCTCCTTGATGCATAGTCAAGGTTAAAACCCTATTTTGAGCAACTTTCTAGTTGAACAATTTCCCATTTGAAGCTTGCAAATTGGAAATTTTGGCCCATGCTTGAAAATGACCTATAATCATCAATACCCAAAATACCCCTGGATTGCAAAGATCACAACTAGAGTTCTACTAATCCTATCAAGGACTTCTAGTACTCTATGGAAATATGAGATCAAGATATACAACTCTCATGTTGGCCAAGAATCCATTTGAAACCTCCTTGAAGGGCAAAAGTTGCTTGGAAGTCAAGTGACTTTCACAGATAAATTTCAGTGTCCTCTGGTGACCTGTAATTTGCAAGAACCATAACTTGAGTTCTATAAATCCCCTTGAGGACTTCTAGTACTCAAATTAAAGGTATTGAGATGCTCCACAAGTTTCATGTTGGCCAAAGATCCATTTGAAACTTGTATTTTGACTTATGTGGCTTTGAAGTTGGGCACTAAATAGGGGATTTTACACTGAAACCCTAATTTAGCAACTTCCCACATTCTTGATCTTTCTTTGCTTAAACTTGGCACAAAACCACACATGTATCAACATACCAATCCATGAATCCCATGACTTCAAAGTAGGCTTTGATGCTCTCCAATTTGCAATTGAACTAGGGTTGACCCAAATGAAACCCTAGTTGATTGCACCTCAACTGTGGCTCTTGAACTTGAATCAATGACTTGTCTCAGCTTCAATAGGGCTCTCTAGGCATCCCATGAGATCCATACACCTCCAATTCACATTACATGCTTCACATCCCACTGATGATTCTCAATATTCCTCAAGATAGGAGCAAAACCCACATATAGGCACTCAAGCTTCTCAAGACTTCAAATCTCTTCTTGATGACTTGAATGACTTCTCATACTTGGATAACACCTCTTGCTAGGCTCTTATCTTGATAGACACCCTTGATCCCTTGTTGGAGGCATGCTATGCTATGATATGCAAATGATTAGAACTATGTACATGATGCAACTATGCAAATGAAATGCAATGAAACATAAATCAAGCAAGAAAAGGTTGAGCAAATTTTGGGGTGCAACAGCTGCCCCTATTCAAACGGCTTGGACCCGACTGGGTGAAGAGCGAACGACCTTCAAACAATCGAGGTACGAGACGGTTGAATACCAAGAAACCCAGAAATTTTCCAACCGCAGAAATAAACTGCACTGCTTGGGGAGCAACATCCCCTATCTGAATCCGGTTGTTACAGCAACAACTGATCCAACGTCTGATAATAATTATGATTTCAACTTCAACCACCTATGTAACACCACAGGTACTGAACAATTTTTTTTTTTTGCAAAACACCTTCGTCCACAACTGGACTAACCTTGTCAACACAAGAAGAGAAACAAATTCGCCAACACGAATAGAGATTCTGTCGTCACAGGAGTAACCTTGTCCACATCTGGACCCCAAATTTCGTCAAATCACGAATAAATACAAATCTGTCCACGTCAGGACTCACATTTCGTCAACACGAAGAAATCTCAACAACGCAGGAATAAAACTTTGTCCATGTTAGGACGCTTGTTTCGTCAATACGAAAAAATTCCCTCATAACCTTGTCCACGTTAGGACTCAAATTTCGTCAACCCGAAGAAATCCTATCATCATAGGAACAAAACCTTGTCCATGTTAGGACGCCACATTCCGTCAACACGGAGAAATCCCGACGACTTCGCTGGGGATGAGTTATCCGCATCTCGTCAACACGAGGAAATCCTATCAACATAGGAGTAAATTGTCCACGTCAGGACTCACATCTCGTCAACACGAAGAACGATAAACTTGTCTACGTCAGGACTCGCATTTCGCCAATACAGAGAAACATATCTGCTGGGGGTAAATGGTCCACGTCAGGACACCATTTCGTCAACGCAAAGAGCAATCAATTTTTCCACGTCAGGACTTCACATTCCGTCAACACGGAGAAATCAAATCTGTCCACGTTAGGACTAGCACATCCCGTCAACACGAGGAAATAAAATCTGTCCACGTTAGGACACCCACTTTGCCAGCACGAAGAAATCCCGTCAATACAGGAATAAATTGTCCACGTCAGGACTCATATCTCATCAACACGAGGAACTCCTATCAACATAGGTAATAAAATTTTGGCGATTTCCGGGGAAATATCCCTGTCAACCAGTAGGAAAATACATCCGTTTATCCATACGGGAAGATACTCTGAATACAATTTCTCTGCTTATCTCTGCAGTAGTTAACTCCATTGGTCCCAACCCACAAACCTTTTAGCACTGACGTGACAACGACTTTGGGGAGGACTCTACGAGGGATATTCGGAAACCAGACTACCGGACGCCTATTTCGATAACCGGCGGCAACTTCTGAAATTTTGATTCATGAAACCCTTTGATGCTGACGTACCAGTAAATTTGAAGAAAATAATTCGCGGGCCGGATAAGAGAAACTTCAACAAGAAACTCTGGCGGAGAAACAAGAGAAATTTAAACAAATAACTCTGCTCGGGGACAAAGAGAAACTTAACCAAGTAACTCTGTGGGGAAAATAGTAAGATGAACCGTATCATCACACGTCTCACGGCGAGACCTCGAATGCCTGGTAATAGATCTGAGCTAGAACTCCATACTCCTGCTGAGAGAACACACCTGCAAGCAGAAGGTTAACCAACCTGATTTATGTTTCAAAAATGCGTATGTATGAAAATGGCGCAATGCTCCGTACGGCACGGAAATGCTACGCGTTTGAGTAGATGCAAATATGACGATATATGCAAATGCAAATGCAGACTCAAGCTGCCGGGGCCATTCTGATAATGATGTCTCAACAACATGAATGCTGAGGATAACGCCAACTCCGCTGGGGAGAACAAGTATCATAAGGTATTCCGGTAAAATAAATGCCGGAAACACAGTCCACTTTGCCGGGGAGAGGTTAAACATCAATTTCCACTGGGAGGAAAGAACAAACCACCCTGCTGGTGAGCAAACTCAGCTGGGGCAGAAACGATACTTCTGGGCAAAGCATACCGTCTGGGCACAGTTTACACATTCAGAGTTACCACTCTGCTGAGGATCACCATCCTGTCAATGGCATGACGACCTGTGGGGAGCAAGAACACCCTCCTTCGCGGATATAAACCTTCTGAACCAACAACTTGGTTAACTATTGCAGGACTCTCCCATGCTGGAGATTGAACGTGAACATCTTCGATTCGCTGAGGAGCGCGACCTCTGCAGGGGACATCGATTTTGACTTGCTGGGGTTAATCCTATGGATGGCTTTCCATGAGGACACTCTCCTGGGGAAAACAATTCTCTCCTTCGGGAAGGGATAAATGTCATTTCAACTCTTCGGGGATAAGCTGCGGCTAGCTGAGGAATGACATCAACTGGAGTCAGGTCTTACGTCAAGCGACCTCGGCTGGGGAATACAACTCCTGACCGTTTGCTCCAAAGGTAAGAACCCTGCAAAACACAAACGAGACAACACAAGCCTATACAACAGAATCTATCCGGGTTAGCATCTGTGACATTACTTCAGTCAATTCAAAGTTTTAGCAATTATTGGCAAGGGCCAACAAGATTATGTAAGTGCAAGTTTATCAAAAACCTCGGCGTCTTTCACAAACAAAACAGTAAAGAACAAGCATAAAATACTGAATCACATGTTTTATTGATAATGGGCCTCCGAATAGGCAAAGTTTTGTACACTGGATGCAACTCCTGAAAAGAGGAAGTTACGCATAAACCACATAAATATATGCACAAGAAGCATAAAGAAAATACAAAACAATATTTGTACACATGTTGACAACGTGATGCAGATGAACACCATGAGCTGATCCTCCTATGACTCGCCTGACTCTATGCTTTCCCAGTACTCGATCTTCGGAAGAGATTGTTTTTTTGGGTAGACAGCCCCCCCCCCCAAATACTCCCAAACTACTAAGCAATGTCGTATCAAATCCGGACCGCAGTCATTTGCTTTTTCAATCCCTAACTTTTGCGTGAACCGCCCTTTGCGGGTTTTCAATTCACTGGGATACCCCTTTTTGCCGAAGTCGCCCTTTTCAGGTTTTCGACCTCGCGGGTGTACATCTTTTCAATTTTATCCCTAACTTTTGCCCGAACCTTTTATTCATTTTTTATGGTTCGCCGGGATGCCCCATTTTTGCCTGGACTCTCTTTTTACTGTCCAGCGGGTCACTTTCAAGCAAAGTATTTTTTTACTACGTCCGAATTCACAGGAGACGTAAAGTCCTCACCATCCATGGTGGATAGTAGCAAGGCTCCTCCAGAGAAGACTTTTCTGACAACGTAGGGACCTTCGTAATTGGGAGTCCACTTGCCCCTATGATCTGTTTGTGGTGGGAGAATCTTTTTCAAAACAAGATCGCCCGTCTGAAAGCTCCGAGGGCACACATTCTTGTCGTAAGCTTTCTTCATCCGGCTCTGATATAACCGACCGTATGCTAGAGAAGCCAGTCTCTTCTCATCCATTAAGCTGAGCTGATTCAGTCTATCCTTGATCCATTCTGCCTCGTCGAGTTGAACATCACGTAAAACCCTCAGGGAAGGAATCTCGACCTCCAACGGTAACACCGCCTCCATCCCGTATACTAATGAGAAAGGGGTTGCCCCAGTTGATGTGCGTACCTTCGTACGATAACCGTGCAAAGCGAAAGGCAACATCTCGTGCCAGTCCTTATACGTCACAACCATCTTCTGAACAATCTTCTTTATGTTCTTATTGGCCGCTTCGACAGCGCCATTCATCTTGGGCCGGTAAGGAGAAGAGTTGTGATGCTCAATCTTAAAATTCTGACACAGCTCTTTCATCATCTTGTTATTCAAATTCGAACCGTTGTCGGTGATAATCCGCTCAGGTATTCCATATCTGTAGATAATATCTCGTTTGATAAATCTGGCTACCACTTGTTTGGTGACATTAGCATATGATGCTGCTTCCACCCATTTGGTGAAGTAATCGATTGCCACAAAAATGAACCGGTGTCTGTTTGATGCCGTAGGCTCAATCTTGGAAATCATGTCGATCCCCCACATCGAGAAAGGCCACGGTGACGACATCACATTCAGAGGGCTCGGAGGCACATGGATTTTGTCCGCATAAATCTGGCATTTATGACACCTCTTTGCAAACTTGAAACAATTCGTTTCCATAGTCAGCCAATAGTAACCTGCCCGCAGCAGTTTTCTCGTCATAGCATGCCCACCAGCATGTGTACCAAATGTACCCTCATGTATCTCTTCCATGAGCAACTTCGCCTCTTTCTCATCTACACAGCGTAGCAACACCAAATCGTGGTTTCTTTTGTACAGGACCCCGTCCGGGTTCAGATAGAAATTGCCAGCCAATCTCCTGAGAGTCTTCTGATCTCGACTGGATGCCCCAGCCGGATACTCCTTGTTCTTCAGGAAATTCTGGATGTCAAAGTACCAGGGTTTACCATCAGGAGCCTCGTCAATGGCAAATATGAAGGCGGGCCTATCAAGCCGAGAGATAACAATCCGGGGAGCTTCGTTCCAGAAGTTAAATTTATATATTGAAGACAATGTCGCTAGGGCGTCAGTCATTTGATTTTTTGCTCGTGGTACGTGATGCAACTCCACCTTGTCGAAGAAAGGCAACAATCTCCTTGCATAATTCATATAGGGTATCAAATTGGGCTGACGTGTCTCTCATTCTCCTTTAATCTGATTCACCACTAGAGCTGAGTCTCCGTATACATCCAGGTTCTTGATTCGCAGATCAATAGCTTCTTCCAGACCCATGATGCAAGCCTCATATTCAGCCTTATTACTGGTAACAGGAAAAGTCAATCGGGTAGTAAATGGGATGTGCGACCCCTGAGGAGTAGTGATAATGGCACCTATTCCGCTACCATAGGAATTAACTGCTCCGTCAAATATCAACTGCCATTTGGAACTCAACTCTGGTCCTTCGTCCGACAACGGTTCTTCACAATCTTTCATTTTCAGGTACATGATATCCTCGTCAGGAAAATCAAACCTCATCGATTGGTAGTCCTCAACCGGCTGCTCCGCAAGGTACTCTGACAGAACGCTACCTTTAATAGCCTTTTGCGAGACATATTGGATATCCTATTCGGTTAACACCATCTTCCATCGGGCAATTCTTCCGGAGAGTGCTTGCTTCTCAAACACATATTTGATTGGATCCATCTTTGAAATTAGCATGGTTGTATGATTCAGCATGTATTGCCTCAAACGTTTGGTGGCCCAGGTGTCGCTACTGCGAAAATCGGCGCCGGCTGACAGAAGAGTCGCCACCGTGCGTTATTTATCCCACGGGAGGGAAAGGAAACGCTCAGAGTAAACCTCGCACAACATGGGAAAGGTATGGTCGTCGCAACCAAAACCTGGATTCGGGAGTCGGTTACGCAAGGGGAAGGTATTAACACCCCTCACGTCCGTCGTACTCGACGGGATCCACGCTTGTTTTCGGGTATGGATTGTTATTCTATCTAAACTAAAGGTTAAGGGTTAAAAGAAAGTAAAATGAAAATAAAAATGACTCGGCAAAGTATCGTACTTTATGCCTACGTATTCCCGCCTGGAACGAGAAATCAGAGTCAACGTAGTTCGCCTACCTACGGGAAAGGAGGGGAAGATTGCTCGCTAGGATATCGCATCCTATGCCTACGTACTTTCATACAGCATGAAAGATCAGAGCAAACGTAGTTCGGGCCACGTACGACACAAGTCTGTCTTGGTTGATTTTATTCCTTCTGAAAAAGGTTTTTCTTGATTAGCAGTCCCGGCGGACAAAAATGACGTCTTGGTGAGTTCGCATTCTTTTACGGAAGAAGTGTCTTTTATTGTGTTTGAAATCTTTATGATGTTTTTCTGTTTGTTTTGGGGAAGAAGAGACAGAAGCCTAACCTACGGTTGCGAAGGGAATCACACTAACCTAATGTTGTCATGCATGGGTTAAGACTTAATGTCTATCATGCTCCTCTCTTGCACAGAGAGAAACAGAGATCCTAAGGGGATATACGGCAACAGAAACAATATCAGATATATACAGTAAAACAGTAAAATGCATGGATGCAACAATACAAGCGAGGCAAGGGAGTCCCACTCAACCTCGAACCTAGAAAACAATAGGCAAAAGTGAACAGACTTCACTTTCAACCCAACAGGGTAATCAGCAAACAATACAGTCAGGAAAACCAATCAATACATCAGAAATGAATTAGTAAAAATAAACAGCCACAGCAGCTCTGCATCAATATCCATCTTCGAGTCATCTCCAGTCAGCTACAAGCTTCAGTCAGCAGCAGTCTCTATCTTCACAGTCTTCAAACAAGGGCTTTGGCTGACAATCTTCAGTATACAATGGCTTTTCTTCAAGTCATATCCTCCAAGCTGAGGGATCAATCACCAGAGTGGATTGGGTGTTAAGCAATTAGTTGACTACCAATGGTGGTAAACCAACTGCCATTAACACATAAGACATTTTCTCTCAAGAGTTCTATCCCTCAGACAATAGCACCAAGCCTTCCAAAGGAAGGGGGTGAGTGTCTCAGAGAGACTCTGTATCACAGAGAGGAATGGAGGTAGTCAAAACCTTCCATGTTTGAGAATCAAGCTTTCTAACCTAGAGCTCTGCCTAGTTCCTAAACCCTAATCTCCTGAACAGCTGATGGCAAAAATCTCCTCTCCAACTCTGGAAGTTGGTCTGCAGTCTCTGGATCTCCAATGGCTTCATCATCATAAGTCTTCAGCTCTCCCAAATCCCCAGACAGTCCCAATACCCAAACAAGCAAGCAATCATCCCCAAAGGGCACACCACACCAGTCAATCAGATATAGACAGTATATTAATAGCAGTAGGGGAATCCTGACTTTTCTAAGGGGATCTAATAACTACCCATAGCCCCTATAGTCCCATAGCTAAACTATTTAATCCCTAAGTCCTGAGGGAAAGGAATTAATTCACCTAAGTTATCACTTAAAACCCTAATTTGTTCATGTTGTTTACACCTAACTAATCACCTAAAACTAACTCCTAAAAATATGAATTAAATTGCATCCACAAGTTTAATATCTAAACTAAACAACCTAAAAAGAATGAACAAAAAATATTAAAGCATCTAGTAGAACAAAAATTAACAAATTTATGTATGAAATGAAACTATTTATTTGGAAAATATGGCAAAAATATCAAATAAAAAATAAAATGCAATTTTTATTTTTTATAATTTTCTAGACTCTTCAAAGAAAATTATACAAAAAGAATCATCAAAAAATAATGATTTTTCCATTTTATGTGATTTTTATAAAATGCATGAAAAAATGAAAGAAATTAAAAAGAATTAAAAAGAAATAAATGGGAGGGGTGAGAATAACAGGGTCAAACAGTTCAAACTAGTGGGCTTCCACGCGCGTGGGGGTGTCAATAGCATCTGAGCCCATTTCCCTCTATTAAATGAAACGGTGCGTTTCAATATTTGAAATCTCCCTCCGTTTTGAACTTTTAATCGCGACCGTCAGATGAGTCTCCAAGTCAAAGGTCAAAATGAGATCGTGTGGTCCAGCCATCATCTTCAACCTTGAGCAACCCTAGGGTTTCAGAAAACCCTAACCATGCACGATCTTGTACAACTCTGTTCTCCCTCATACCTCCATGGATTCACACGATATAAAAAGCAAATTTGATCTACAACAATCCCTCTACACAACCATAACCATAAATCTTCTTAAAACTCAAGCAATAAACCAATTCGATGAAGATAACAGTTGTGATCCACCATGAACACCTGTGATCAACTCAACCAAAACTCACCAATTCTTGTCCTAAGTTCAACTACAACTCAAGCTGATCTTAACATGCTAATCCAACAAGATTTTCGTGCATTATCCTCATAATTACAAGCCTTAACAGTTTGTGACCTCCATAGCCAAACCTCACAAAACCTCTCCAAACTCTGTGAAAATCATCATCTAACCTAACTTAACCATTCTAAGCTACCAAAACCCTATCATGCTAACCAAAAACATGCAATTCGAAGAGAAATCCAACCTGGTTTAAAATGGAGAAACAGCTATGGAGATCTTGGATCCAATGCTTGCAGGGTCTTGAAACTAATCCACACACCACCCCTTGGATTCTGTATGCAAAGATTTGGGCTCAAACTCCTTGTATCATGTGATTCCAATTTCTTGAACCTTGAATGATGAAACTTGTATAGAACTATCCTTGCTCCAATTTTTCAAATTCTTATGAGAATTGTAATGCTTGGATGATGATGATGAAGATTCAATCAAAAAATGTGAGGATTGATGGAGATTTGGGAGAGTTTGTGAAGCTTATGCAAAAATGAGAAAGTGTGTAAAACTTGGGGTTTTGAACAAATGGAATCACCAACCATGGCATGAACTATCTTGCATCAATATATACATGAGGTTAGAACCTCCTAGAAACTTGGAGAAGTTTCCCTTGCATTCTTTCCCTTGAATTTGGTTTATGTTTCTTTTATTGCAAGCAACCATGGATAACTCTTAAAACATGAACTAAGCTCAAAATTCTACTTTAGCCAATGTCTTTAAAATGATCTTTCCATTCAAAATGACCTATAATTTTGCTTCATTTGGCCAAGATATGAAAAATCTCATTTTTAAGGCCATTTTTATTCATTAAATCCAACAATATTGAAACCTTGTGCTATGAATCTTTCCAATCTCTCATGGTCACTTTTCTAGACTCAAAATGTCCTTTGGAACAAGTTTTATGTTGTAAAGTTTTCCATTTGAAGCTTCCTTGTATGAGTTTTGGGCATAGGTTAAAATGACCTGTAATTCACAAATGACCAAAATACCCTTTTCTTGCCAAGACCATAAGTAGAGTTCCACACATCCTATGAAGGCATACCATACCATTCTAGAAAGCTAAGACAATGGGGAACAACTCTTATGTTGACCAGAAATTCAATTGAAATCTCCTTAAGGGGTAAAAATTGCTTTGAAGTCAAGTCACTTTTACAGACAAAATTTCAGATACCTCAGATGACCTGTAACTTGCAAGGACCATAACTTGAGTTCTATAAATCTCCTTGATGTCTTACACCACTAAAATTAAAGGTATTGAGATCCTCTACAAGTTTCATGTTGACCAGGGATCCATTTGAAGCTTGCATTTTGACTTATCTTGCTTGGAAGTTTGACCTAAACTAGGGGATTTTACATAGAAACCCTAATTTAGAAACTCCTCTTCTCCTTGATTTCTCTTGAATTCTTATTAGCACAACAACATATCCTTATTCTCCATGTCAAATGATGAACTCCACATCTCCTCAATAGCCCTTAATGCCTCTCCCACAATCCTTTGACCTAGGGTTGACCCAGGGTTGACCCAGATGAAACCCTAGTTGACTGTCTTCAACTGCAATACTTGTGATCACACCAATGACTTGTCTCCTTCTCCAAATGACTTTCCAAGTCTCCCATGATGTCTATATACTCCCCATGCCTTCAATTCACAGCTCATACTTGCCTTGATGATCCCCAGATACCCTCAGCCAGGAGATAGATGAACTGTTTGACCCATTGACTTGATAGCTTCCAAATTCTTTTCTGACGACTTGAATGAGGTTGAATCAGGATAATAACCTCTTGATAGGCCTCTAGAGAGGAGAATAATGATTGGTCCCCTGTTAGCTGACTTGCTATGCTTATGCTATGCAGGTGAGTAACCTATGTACATGGCCCTATGTGCAAATGCTAATGCAATTAAAATATAAACCAAGTGAATAAGGTTGAGCAAATTTTAGGGTGCAACAGCTGCCCCTATTCAAGCGACTTGGACCCGATTGGGTGAAGAGCCCGGAGCCTTCAGACATTCGCGGTACGAGACGGTTGAATACCAGTGAAACCAGAAATTTGCCAACCGCAGAAATAAACTATGCTCCTGCTTGGGGAACGACATTCATCAGCTGAATCTGACTGTTATGACAACCCACTGGTCTCGCGTGACCGTGCTGGGGACTATTTTCATCGTTCTGAAAAAGATTTTATCATTGCAGAGATAGAATCTTGTCCACGTTAGGACGCCTGCTTCGTCGATTCTTGAAACTTCAACAATTTTGTCGGGGATGGCTCATCTGCCTTCTCGTCGGAAATAAATCGTCCACGTTAGGAGCAAACTTTTCCACGTTAGGAATAACACCGTCCACGTTAGGAGTAACCGTTCCACGTAAGTGATAACCGTTCTTTCCATATCAGGAATCTCCATCTGTCCACGTTAGGAATTGATCTTGATCTGAATCTGTCCACGTCAGGACTAAACTTTTTCCACATAAGGAATGCATCTTCGTTCCACGTAAGGAATCAAACTCGTCCACGTTAGGACTACATCGTCCACGTTAGGACCCACCTTTCCACATAAGGAATCACAATCTCTTTTCTGAATCTGTCCACGTCAGGACTACACTTTCCACGTAAGGAATACATCTTTCCACGTAAGGAATCACATCTCAATATGTCCGCGTAAGGACTCAATCTTTCCACGTAAGGAAACTATTTTTCTTCCACGTAAGGGATGCTCTCCTTTTCCACGTAAGGAATACACCCTTCTTTCCACGTTAGGAAACAATTTTATCTTTCCCTGTAAGGAATACATCTCGATTTGAATCTGTCCACGTAAGGACTCCAATCTTTCCACGTAAGGACTATCATTTTTCCACGTAAGGAAACCACACTCTTTCCACGTCAAGAATAACTTTTCTTTCCACGTCAGGAATCGCCATCTTTCCACGTTAGGAAATCGTATTCTTTCCACGTAAGGGTTCTCATCTTGATATGTCCACGTAAGGACCCAATCTTTCCACGTAAGGAAACATATTTTGATTCGTCCACGTAAGGACTCACATCTTCATCTGATGAAATAATAGCACCTGTCCAAGTCAGGACTCGCGCGTCTTCGACTTGCTGGGGAAATAAGACTTTGTCCATGCCAGGGCTCATACTTCGCCAACAACACGAAGAAGGATAAATTTGTCCACGTCAGGACCCTCGCATCTTGTCATCACGAAGAAATATAAACTTGTCCACGTCAGGACGCACATTTTACCGTCACGAATAAAGCTATCTGCTGGAAATAAATTGTCCACGTCAGGACACCAACACGAAGAACAATCAACCTTCGCCCACGTCAGGACTCCACACCCAATCAATGCCGAGAACTCGAACCTGTCCACGTTAGTACTAACACACATCGTCAACTTGAGGAAATGTCCACGTTAGGACTCCACATTCCAACGATCGCCTCTAGCACAAAGAAATCCCGTCAATAAAATCGTCCACGTTAGGACTCATCCTTCCTTTAGTCCGCAAACTTCTCATCACTGACGTTACAGCAACTTCGAGGCTGACTATACTGGGGACATTTGGAAACCAAACTTCCGGACGCCTGTTCTGATAACCGGCGGTAGCCTCTGAAATTCTGATTCATGAATCCTTTGATGATCAATAGCTCGACTTGGGGATAAGGAGAAACTTGTCCTGCTGACTCTATGGGGAGTAGCGCCACAACTGACACTTCGTCGGATGTCTCACGTCGAGATCCTGGATGTTTATTGATTTACCTGAGCAAGGGCTCTCTCTACCTGCGAGAGGAACAATACTTGAAACAAACGGTTGGCCAACCTAGTTTATGTTTCACAAATGCATATGTTCGGCAATGATGCAATGCTCCCTTCGACATGGGAATGTTACACGTTTATTTAGTTAATGCAAGTATGACACTATATGCTGATGCGAATGCAGACTCGAACTGTTGGGTACAGGAACTGCTTCAGCAAAATAAATGTTGAAACTAATGCCAACTCCGCTGGGGATAGCCAGGTGCTACGGGATTATTCCAGCAAAATAAATGCTGGAAAGATGAAGTTAACTCAGCTGGGAAACGGAACTTGAACCAAGCACCTTGTTGAAGGAACACCCTGCTGGGGGATATAACTCTGCTAGAGACTAACAGATGCGCCTGGTATGATTGAACTTCTGCGGGAAAGTGAACGGGTATCACACGGTGTTCCGGCAAAACACATGCCATGATCCACACCAACTCTGCTGGGGAGAGTCTTAATCTTCGAATTCCACTGAAAGGAATGAAAGCCCTTGCTAAAAAGAGAACTCCACTGGGGATGGGACGATTCTCTTGGGGAAAATCCGTTGATTCCTCCAGGGGAGAGTAAATGACCCTGCGGGGAAAGGAAAATTGCCTGAATACAGCTTACAAATATTAATCTTCTGTGGCTAAACCACTCTACTTGAGATGCACTGTCCGAATATAGCCTATAATTTTGGAATCGCCAATTCTGCTGAGGATAACTGGCTTTATTGGAGCAGGCCTTCTGGATAGGCTACAACTGGCTGGGGAATTCGATCCTTCTTCAAGAAGAACATGCATGACCTGCGTGGGGATCAAGTCTTTCGTTAATGCAATCTTTTGATCCTCTTCCTCGTACGGCTATGAAACCTGCAACAACACAAACAAGACAAGACAAGCCTATGCAACCAAACCGATTCAGGTTAGTGACGTTATTTTCAGTTAATTCAAAGCTTTAGCAGTCGTTGGCAAGGGCCAGTGATGTTATACACATGCTAGTTTCAGTAAACTTAGGCGCTTTATCATGCATAAAACAGTAAAGAACTAGCATCAAGTACTGAATAACATATTTTATTGATTGGGCCCCTGAATGGGCGGAGTTTTATACACGGGATGTAACTCCTGAAATGAGGAAGCTACGCAAAGCAAATACACAAGTATGCACAAGAAGCATAAATATTTTGACAAATTAAATTTTGTACACATGTCGGCAACGGGATGCAGATGAACACCATGAACTGATCCTCCTATGACTCATCCGACTCTAATGCTTTCCCGGTATTCACACTTCTGAAGAGGTTGTATCAGATAACCGATCCTTTAGGCATTCTCCCGCACTGATGCTTACTGAAATGTCAAATTCGGACCGCAGCCATTTGCTTTTCAAATCCCTAACTTTTGCGTGAACCGCCCTTTACAGGTTTTCAGTTCACCGGGATACCCCTTTTTGCCGAAGCCGCCCAGTGTAGGTTTTCAACTTCGCGGGTGTACATTTTTTCAATTTTATCCCTAACTTTTGCCCGAACCTTTTATTCTGTTTTTGGTTCGCCAGGATGCCCCATTTTTGCCTGGACTCTCTTTTTTTTCTGTCCAGCGGGTCTATTTTAAGCAAAGTATTTTTTAACTGCGTCTGAATTCACAGGTGACGTAAAGTCTTCACCGTCCATAGTGGACAACAACAACGCTCCTCCTGAAAAGACTTTCCTGACAACGTATGGCCCTTCGTAGTTAGGGGTCCACTTGCCCCTGTGATCTGCTTGCGGCGGGAGAATCCTTTTCAGCACAAGGTCGCCCGTCTGAAAGCTTCGCGGATGTATCTTCTTGTCGTATGCTTTCTTCATTCGGCTCTGGTACAAACGACCGTATGCTAGAGAAGCTAGCCTCTTCTCGTCCATCAAGCTCAATTGATTCAACCTGTCTTTCACCCATTCTGCCTCGTCTAGCTGAACGTCTCGCAATACCCTCAGAGAAGGGATCTCAACTTCCAATGGCAATATCGCTTCCATCCCGTATACCAACGAGAATGGGGTTGCCCCGGTTGATGTGCGTACCATCGTACGATAACCGTGCAAAGCGAAAGGTAGCATCTCATGCCAATCCTTATAGGTCACCACCATTTTCTGAACGATCTTCTTGATATTCTTATTGGCCGCTTCGACAGCGCCATTCATCTTGGGTCGGTACGAGGAGGAGTTGTGATGTTCGATCTTGAAATTCTGACAGAGCTCCTTCATCATTTTGTTGTTCAGGTTTGAACCGTTGTCCGTGATTATCCGCTCGGGGATCCCATATCGGCAAATGATATCTCTTTTGATGAATCTGGCCACCACTTGCTTAGTTACGTTTGCGTAAGATGCTGCTTCTACCCACTTGGTGAAATAATCGATTGCTACTAGGATGAACCGATGCCCGTTAGAAGCTGTCGGCTCGATCTTTCCAATCATATCGATTCCCCACATCGAGAATGGCCATGGCGATGACATCACATTCAGAGGACTCGGAGGCACATGGATCTTATCAGCATAGATTTGGCACTTGTGGCACTTCCTCGCAAACTTGAAACAATCAGTTTCCATAGCCAGCCAAAAATAACCTGCCCGCAGCAACTTTCTCGTCATAGCATGCCCACCAGCATGCGTACCAAAGGTACCCTCGTGTATTTCCTCCATGAGCAGCTTTGCCTCTTTTTCATCTACGCAACGCAATAGCACCAAGTCGTGGTTTCTTCTGTATAAGACGCCATCCGGATTCAAATAGAAATTACCCGCTAATCTCCTGAGAGTCTTTTGATCTTGACTGGATGCCCCAGCCGGATACTCTTTATTCTTCAGGAAATTAAAGATATCGAAATACCATGGTTTATCATCAGACGCTTCATCAATAGCAAATACATAAGCTGGTCTGTCAAGCCGAGAGATAACGATTCGGGGAGCCTCGTTCCAGAAGTTGACTTTGTACATGGAAGACAAAGTGGCCAGGGCGTCAGCCATTTGATTCTCTGCCCGCGGTACGTGATGCAATTCCACCTTGTCGAAGAAAGGCAACAATCTCCTTGCATAGTTCATGTAATGTATCAAATTGGGCTGACGTGTCTCCCATTCCCCTTTGATCTGATTCACCACCAGAGCTGAATCTCCGTATACGTCTAAATTCTTGATTCGCAAATCAATGGCTTCTTCAAGCCCCATTATACAAGCTTCGTATTCGGCCTCATTATTGGTAACGGCAAAGGTCAATCGGGCAGTAAACGGGATGTGCGACCCGTGTGGCGTAGTGATGATGGCCCCTATTCCGCTACCGTAAGCATTCACAGCTCCATCAAATATCATCTTCCATTTGGAACCCAACTCCGGTCCTTCGTCTGGCAACGGCTCTTCACAATCTTTCATCTTTAGGTACACGATATCCTCGTCAGGAAAATCAAACCTCATAGGTTGGTAATCTTCAATAGGCTGCTCCGCCAGATACTTAGACAACACACTCCCCTTTATAGCCTTTTGCGAGACGTATTGGATGTCATATTCAGTCAAGACCATCTGCCAACGGGCAATTCTCCCTGACAACGCCTGCTTTTCGAATACATATTTGATAGGATCCATCTTCGAGATTAGCATGGTTGTATGATTCAGCATGTATTGCCTCAAACGCTTGGCGGCCTAGGCTAGCGTGCAACAAGTTTTCTCCAGCATTGAGTATCGAGATTCACAATCTGTAAATTTCTTACTCAAGTAATAGATTGCATGCTCTTTTCTCCCTGTCTCGTCGTGCTGACCGAGAACACAACCCATGCTTCCCTCAAGAACCGTCAAATACATGATCAAAGGTCTGCCTGCCACCGGGGGTATCAAAATAGGAGGTTCCTGCAAATACTGCTTTATTTTATCGAACGCCTTTTGACAATTCTCGTTCCATGTTACAGCTTGATCTTTCTTCAATAGCTTGAATAATGGTTCACACGTGGCCGTTAGGTGAGATATGAACCGAGCGATTTAGTTCAACCTCCCTAAAAACCCGCGCACCTCTTTTTCTGTTTTAGGCGTCGGCATTTCTTGGATCGCTTTTATTTTAGCAGGATCGACCTCTATTCCTCTTTCACTTACGATAAACCCCAGCAGTTTACCCGATCTCACCCCGAAGGTGCATTTGTTAGGGTTCAGCCTCAGCCTGAACTTCCTAAGCCTTTTAAATAATTTCAGCAGATTCACCAGATGCTCTTCCTCCGTCTGGGATTTGGCAATCATATCGTCAACATAAACTTCGATCTCTTTATGCATCATGTCATGGAAAAGAGTCGTCATCGCACGCTGATATGTTGCCCCAGCATTTTTCAAACCAAAGGGCATCACTTTGTAGCAAAATGTTCCCCAAGGCGTTATGAAAGTGGTCTTCTCCATATCCTCTGGCGCCATTTTAATCTGGTTATAGCCTGAAAAGCCATCCATGAAGGAGAATACGGAGTATTGAGCAGTATTATCAACTAGCACATCAATATGAGGAAGCGGAAAATCGTCCTTTGGGCTTGCTTTATTCAAATCTCTATAATCCACGCACATTCGAACCTTGCCATCTTTCTTTGGCACGGGTACGATGTTGGCAACCCATGAGGGATATTTCGTCACAGCCAGGAAACCAGCGTCCCACTGTTTTTGAACTTCCTCTTTGATCTTCACTGCCATATCTGGTCGAGTTCTGCGAAGCTTTTGTTTGACAGACGGGCAATCTTCTTTCAGTGGCAGACGGTGCACAACCATATCTGTATCGAGCCCTGGCATATCTTCGTACGACCAAGCGAACACATCACTATACTCTCGGAGCATTTCAACCAGTCTTTGCTTGACGTCGCTCCGCAGCGCGGCTCCTATACGAATATTCTTCTCAACCCCTTCCGACCCCAGATTGATAATCTCGATGACCTCTTCGTGAGGCAGAATGATTCTTTCTTCTTGTTTCAACAACCAAGACAGTTCTTCAGGAACGTCGCTATCTTCGACAACCTCTTCTTCGGCCTGAAATACCGGGTGTTCAAAGTCGGGACGAGTCATAGGTGGTTCAACGATGTCATCTGAAAATGTTATCCTGCAAAAGGAATGGTTAAGTGCTTCAAAATGCGTATAAAGCGAATAAGCACGTTGCCATTTTATTGAAAAATAGAAAACAAGAAAGACAGAGATTACAGTATTTGCACATGAAAAACGCCATTTATTTAATGATTAACACGCAATGTTCATAACAACACAGCCCTAAGCAAATCCTGATGCCCCGGGCAAGACATCAGATTATTCAACAATTAATAAAGCAAAGCATTACTGTTTTAGAGTCACAGGAACAAGCTCCTGAATAGACCAGTTGCACAGTCCTTGTCCTGGCGTGCTTGGCTGAATCCAGGCATCCATATCGCAGTCGCTGTCTCCTTCGTCAGACTCTGAAGCAGCATTGACGGTTTCATGACATACTCCACTGGCAGAGATGGTGATTGGCCCTCTGAAACGGGGTGCCCCCACGGAAGGAGTTGACGACGACGGTTGGTATCCCAGCCCGAACCGGTCCATCTTCACAGGAATATCCAGCACTTTTCCCCAGCCCTTTGCTTCTCCGGCCTCTACTAGAGCTTGAGCTTCTTTATACGATGAGACGGCTATCTCTGGCACTTTGCTCGGCCCGGGACCTTTGTCCTTGATACGCAACCCTTCGAATGCCTGGCAAGGTGTCTCGTGGATCTCCCCGTCGACCTCCACATATTTAAATGACGACAGATGGCTGACCAGGATGTCTTCTTCTCCGCATACGGTGACTACGCTATCTCCGACCATATATTTTAACTTCTGATGTAGGGTAGACGTGACTGCCCCCGCCCCATGAATCCAGGGTCTTCCAAGCAAGCAGCTGTACGCAGGCTGTATATCCATGATATAAAACTCAGTTGCAAACACCTCCAGCCCCACCTGTAGAGGCAAAGTGATCGATCCAAAGACTGTTCTTCGCGTGCCGTCGAAGGCTCTAACTACCAAGTCACTGGGTGTGCACAAAATTCCTCTAACATCCAGCTTCATCATCGCCTTCTTGGGCATCACATTTAAGGATGATCCGGTATCGACCAATACATGCGACATTACTGATCCTCTACACTCAACAGATATGTGCAGCACCCTATTATGATCTCTCCCTTTCGGGGTCAAATCGAAGTCGGTAAAGCCCAAGCTGTGGCCTGCATTTACATGTGCCAACACTCCTTCCAGCTGATTTACAGAGACGTCTTGGGGTACAAAAGAAGTATCCAAGACCTTCAACAAAGCATTCCGGTGAGCCTCTGAACACAAAAGCAATGACAGGATAGATATTTTGGACGGCGTCTGTTGCAGATGCTCCACAATCTTATAATCACTTTTTCGAATCAAGCGCATGAACTCTTCTACATCTTTCGATGCCGATTCTTTTTCGCTTGCCTGCACTGGGACATTCTCAACCACTTTTCCTTTTCCTTTCGCTAGTCTTTCGGCCTCCACCTCAGGTGATATAAAGATCCTACCACTCCTTGTCATACCTCCTGAACCAACAACATTATCCACAGCCTCGGCTGGCTGCTTATTAACATCAATCTTTATCCTGTCACAATACACCTCCAACCCATATGACCAGGGGACTGCTTTCGTGTTCTCGTACGGGATCGGCCCGGCCTTAGTTATGGTGATCGGTGGTCGCTGGGCTGGTGCTGCAATAGTGATTGTCTTTCGAGGAATTGTTACAGTGGCCACATCACTCTGATCATCTGCTACTGCCCTTGCAGGCTCTTCAGTTGCTGCTCGGTCAAACTGCAATGTGCCTCCATCAATTAAAGCCTGAATGCCTTTGTTCAAATCATCACACCCCCCAGCTTGGGTCCAACATTCTAAGCAATACTCGTCACATCCCGGGTAAACACCCCCTTGTAACAATCTGCTTTTTATCTCGTTCAGCGGTGTCTTTAAATCGTCGACATTCATAATCAGATTCAACCCTTCCTCAGTCAGAATGGCATTTGCCCCATGATTAGGCATGGGCTTCTGCACTATATTCGGACCTGCCGTTCCGAAATTGATAGTCTTATTGTCCAAAAGATCCTGCACAACGTGCTTAAAAGCATGGCAACCCTCTATATCGTGGCCCGGAGCCCCAGAATGAAACTCACAGTGCCTACCTGCATCGTAGCCAAACGGGGGAGCTCCCGTTATCGGTGCCAGAGTTCTCTTCTCTACCAGGTTCAATCCCAACAATGTCTCCAGTAAATCAGCATATGTCGTGGGAGGCTTCTCAAACACTCTTCTTGGTTTACCACCCTGGAATCTTCGCTGAGCCTGCTGTGCCCCCTACTGAGGCTGCTGTTGCTGCATTGGCTGCTGCTGAGACGGTTGTTGTTGCTGAAGTGGTTGTTGCTGGTACGGGATAGTAACACTCGCCACCTGCTGCGGCTGATGATATTGGTTTCGTCCCCTGCCTCTGTCTCGGCCTCGGCCTCCAAACACTGCACTTGCCTCGCCTTGACGGCGCCCGCCAAAAGCCTTCTTATTACTGCCAGATGCAGTTGATTCCTCAACCTGGAATTTTCCTTGCTTAATGTTACGTTCAATCTTTTCTCCCATCAGAATTAGGTCTGAAAAACTGGCCAGAGATGTGTGAAACAACATGTCATGAAACAAGCCTGTGAATGTGCCGACGAACACGTCATTCATTTCCTTGTCTTCTACAGGAGGACGGACCCTGGCAGCCATATCGCGCCACCTTTGCGCGTACTCTTTAAAGCTCTCCCCCTTCTTCTGCGACAGCCCTGCCAATTGGACCCGATTGGGCGCCAAGTCGCTGTTATACTTGTAGTGAGCTACGAATGCCTCCGCCAATTGCTTCCATGTCTTGACATTAGTTGGCTCCAACCCCATGTACCACTCTAAGGAAGGACCCGACAGACTATCTTGAAAGAAATGCATTAGCATTCTTTCATCAGTTGAGTATGCAGACATCTTCCTGTAATAGGCTCGCACATGCACTTTCGGGCATGTATCCCCTTTATACTTATCAAATGCAGGAGCTTTGAATTTGATTGGCACCCTCAAGCCAGGTACCAGACCCATGGTTGCCATGTCCAAGCCCACAGCACTTTGGTTCAGGACCCCCCTCATCTGCTCTTCCAGCATTCTGATCTTCTGGGAGTCATCTATTGGTCCTTCGAAACCTCCGCCGGAGAAGGCGTCCTCCTGCTGATCTTCTTGCCACATACCATTTCCAGCTCCGTACCCGTCATACCCATTATTACGTCCAGCCCTGATCTGATTCATCCCCGGACCTCGGCCTCTGTTGCCGTATCCCTGAACACCTCCAGCCGGCCCAAAATCCATAAACCCAGCGCCGTTTCCATTTCCAAAACCTCCATAGCCCTGATTGGCCACACCATAACCATCTTGCCCAAAGCCTTGAGCATTGAAACCATATTTCCCAGCATTATCGAATCCCTGATCATTGAACCCGAATCCAGCATTGACAAAGCCGTTGCCTCCCATATTATTACCCAAGTTGACGTCACCAAGCCCAACGTTATGGACAGCCGTCTCGTTCCCAACTCCGACGTTACCATTCACAGCAGCGGTAGCGTTGTTGACATTAGCAGCGGGTATATTGACTACAGGTGGCGCCACTGGCGTGGGAGTGCCATCTCCCTGGGCAGTATCGACTCGTACAGACTGATGATCCTCGTTACCATGACCAGCATTGCGGGCCAACAGAGGTTGGACCATGGCTTGCAAATTTTCCTGACCTTTTGCAATAGCTTCCATGGTCTGCATGAAGAGAGCGAGCTTCTCGCGCACATCTTGCATCTCGTTCTGCATTTGATCCATGATTCTTCGACAGTTGGTACGAGTAGAATAGCGGTGCGGGTGCTGATCTGCAATCCTGAAAAGTACCTGTTACAGAGCAGGAAATAAGATACCATCCAGTAATTACCTGTAATGCAATATGAATATGAATGCAATGCAATGTGTGTCTGTGCATTAGGGAAATTCATTCCCCGATTCTAGTGTGAAGGTACCGGTGCAGTGACAGTGATATCAATATAAAGATAGGAGCTGAATCACAGAAAGTCTCATATATTGCTGAGAAACCAATAAGCCAAGAATACAATATCACTAAGAGTACAATAAGAGAAGGCATGACCTCAACCAACAGTCCTGGTGATGGTCAGCACTATGCAAATAAAGCATACAAGTTACTACATGAAATGATCAAATCCTCCCACAAGTCTGGTATTCTTCTAACAGCTTCTTGGTCTCCGGATGACTTGGTCGATCAAGCAGCCCTTCAACAAGTTGGTTCCTTTTCTTAAGAACACGTCGCACGTCCTCAGCAGTTTCTTCCCATGCCCCCTCTCCGAAGCGATCTTCTAGCTTACGCTTCTGAGACACAGCTTCATCTCTGCCTTTGATGGCCTTGTTCAGTGCGTTCTGGAGACTGTACCGGGTCATCACCTCTTCTTCACACTTCTTGATGCTGGACTTCAACTGCTCTTCGAGGTCGGAGATTTGCTGCTTCAACTTATCCTCCCTCTTCTTATTGTTGGTGAGCGTGGCATTCCAAGTCTTATTGCAGGAAGAGATCTCTCGGTGAGCGATGTCAAGCGCTTTCTTCTTGGATTCGAGCATGTCATGGGAGCTTCTGAACTCTTGCCCCAGACGTTCGCGCTTCTTCCTCTCCTCAGTCAACTCAGCTCCTAATCTGTTCATTAGCTCAATCTGCTGTTGGAAAGCATACACAACCTTGTTTTCTCACTGCGTGCTTGGGTTAGCTCCTGCTCTAACCCTTCGTTGATCTTCAACAAGGCTTATTTTTCTCTCACAACCTGCTCATAGGCTTCCCTAGAAACA
The DNA here is from genome assembly GCA_963859935.3 of Lathyrus sativus. Classification (NCBI taxonomy): domain Eukaryota; kingdom Viridiplantae; phylum Streptophyta; class Magnoliopsida; order Fabales; family Fabaceae; genus Lathyrus; species Lathyrus sativus. The sequence continues at coordinate 43,314,321 of OZ012739.1, forward strand.
GTAGTTGGCTCCGCTACCGGAATAGGAACAAGAATTGGTGCATCTGGAAATGGCATCCTCAACTGACTTGCTCTCTCCTGAATCCAAACTCTATAAGGTGCATAGGCCTGACAATCATTCTTTCCTAACAACGGCTTCCCTCTTCGGTTAATGCGCGTCCAGGCATGCTGCAACTTAGCCAATAACTCCCCCTTCACATCTCCAGTGAAGTACAGAGATTCCTGTACTTCCTCCTCCTTTGGTGGGTTCTTCAACGCATATCCGAACTGACGGACGAACAGAGAAGGGTTGTAGTTGATACACCTTTTCCTCCCTATCAACGGAACATTAGGGTACCCAGAACAACTGAATATAAGCTCAGATCCTAGCAGGTCTCGATCAAACCACTCAACGTCTTCAGAAGATAGCCTTATCAGGCGCTCTGACCAGCTAGCTATGGTTGCACTCTTCATAAAAGATCCCTTCATGGGAAGGTGGCTTTTAAACCACATATCCAGCAATGGTACACAGAAATGAACATTCTTTCCTCTTCCCTTCTCATTCTTATAATGCAGTGAGTGGTAGAAATCTCCGAGCAAGGTCGGTACAGGATTACCAGCGGCAAACAAGTAGAAGGCATCGAAGTCCACAAAATCCGGTACATTGGGAAACAATATTATGCCGTAAATGCACAGAGCTAGCACAACATTGAAGGCAATCCAACATCCGCTCTTAGCGTACTCTTGAGCTTTACCGATCAAGAACTGGAGTGAGAATCCTGGAACTCCACGGGAAACAGTAGTCAACAGTTCAGAAGCATCCACATGCAGAGCTTTGGCCAAGTCTTCCGGCTTGGGCTTAATGCCAGAATGAATGAATGGAACCTGGTTCTACACGGGTAACTCAGTAAACTCCACATACTCCTCAATAGTAGGCCCCATAATGAAATCAGCAAACGTAAAACATCTCAACGCGGGATCATAGAATTGCATCAAAGCGTACAGCCCGTCTAGCTCTATCTCCGTGGGTTTGCGCACCAATCTCAATAGTCTTCCATGGCTCATTCTGAAGCTCCTACGAACATCCTCATCAGCCAGAGAGATTAACCCAAGCAGGGGGACGACATCAGGAGTAGGCAGTTTGTAAGCGACTGTCCTTCTCAAGCTGGCCATGATCAAACACTCAGAAATCCGGACACTAGAACTCGGGAAATTCAAATGCACCTGCAGCACAGACACACGTTAGTGGGATGCAATGATGATGAGTATGCAAATGCAATGCGAGTAACATGCAACGGGGACCAACTGCCGTAGCTGAATAGCCTGAACCATATCAAGAAGTCTCAGATAGATTCTCTAGAAGTCCTCAAACCCTGGTCTCAGATAGACCTAACACAGAGATCCAGAAATGGTCTCTGACAGACCCACAGCATAACCCTGGCTGGTCTCTGATAGACCTCAAATCATATCTCCAATAGGTCTCTGACAGACCTCAGAACTCCTCAACTGGTCTTTGACAGACCTCATAACACATCTCCAAAATGGTCTCTGACAGACCTCAGAACTATCCAACTGGTCTCTGACAGACCTCGTAACACATCTCCAAAATGGTCTCTGATAGACCTCATAACTCATAAATACCCAGGATCTCTGATCAATAAATAACCGGTATCTGAAGGTCTAGTTACCTACATATTCCCAAACCCTCTCACAGGTGGATGTCCTAGTAACTGACAAAGGTATGGCATCCTATGCGGTCGTCGGCGTCACATACTTTCAGGGTTGATGATACGATTCCCAGAAGGAGTGGCATCATCAAATCCTGAAGAGGCCTCCCTTAGCCAACTTCCAAATGATCGGTCCCCAGAGTCGATAATTCAACTAACCAGCAACCCACGCCAACCAAAGGAAGGGGCAGGAGGCCAACCAGAGGAACCTCGTCTGAGTGTAGATTTCGCGGGACACCAAAGCAAGCAAAGCAAGCGGGCGCCAACTAATCTCTACTCTAATTCTAGGTGCACTCAAGCCCAGGTCCGGCTTCTCACTCAATATCAGAACACCCGTCACACCCCAAGATACAGCAATAATAATCCATATACAGAAAGCTGAAAATAAAGGTCAGAAATATAAATCCATACAAAATCCTCGACGGGAAAACAAGCGCTAGGATTGACTCTCTTGAGGGACGTTGGATCCCAAATGCATCAGAACTATCGCAGTCCTTAGCAGCCAGGGGACGTTGGGTCCCCAGCAGAGTCGCCAATTGTCGCTACTGCGAAAATCGGCGCCGGCTGACAGAAGAGTCGCCACCGTGCGTTATTTATCCCACGGGAGGGAAAGGAAACGCTCAGAGTAAACCTCGCACAACATGGGAAAGGTATGGTCGTCGCAACCAAAACCTGGATTCGGGAGTCGGTTACGCAAGGGGAAGGTATTAGCACCCCTCACGTCCGTCGTACTCGACGGGATCCACGCTTGTTTTCGGGTATGGATTGTTATTCTATCTAAACTAAAGGTTAAGGGTTAAAAGAAAGTAAAATGAAAATAAAAATGACTCGGCAAAGTATCGTACTTTATGCCTACGTATTCCCGCCTGGAACGAGAAATCAGAGTCAACGTAGTTCGCCTACCTACGGGAAAGGAGGGGAAGATTGCTCGCTAGGATATCGCATCCTATGCCTACGTACTTTCATACAGCATGAAAGATCAGAGCAAACGTAGTTCGGGCCACGTACGACACAAGTCTGTCTTGGTTGATTTTATTCCTTCTAAAAAAGGTTTTTCTTGATTAGCAGTCCCGGCGGACAAAAATGACGTCTTGGTGAGTTCGCATTCTTTTACGGAAGAAGTGTCTTTTATTGTGTTTGAAATCTTTATGATGTTTTTCTGTTTGTTTTGGGGAAGAAGAGACAGAACCCTAACCTACGGTTGCGAAGGGAATCACACTAACCTAATGTTGTCATGCATGGGTTAAGACCTAATGTCTATCATGCTCCTCTCTTGCACAGAGAGAAACAGAGAACCTAAGGGGATATACGGCAACAGAAACAATATCAGATATATACAGTAAAACAGTAAAATGCATGGATGCAACAATACAAGCGAGGCAAGGGAGTCCCACTCAACCTCGAACCTAGAAAACAATAGGCAAAAGTGAACAGACTTCACTTTCAACCCAACAGGGTAATCAGCAAACAATACAGTCAAGAAAACCAATCAATACATCAGAAATGAATTAGTAAAAATAAACAGCCACAGCAGCTCTGCATCAATATCCATCTTCGAGTCATCTCCAGTCAGCTACAAGCTTCAGTCAGCAGCAGTCTCTATCTTCACAGTCTTCAAGCAAGGGCTTTGGCTGACAATCTTCAGTATACAATGGCTTTTCTTCAAGTCATATCCTCCAAGCTGAGGGATCAATCACCAGAGTGGATTGGGTGTTAAGCAATTAGTTGACTACCAATGGTGGTAAACCAACTGCCATTAACACATAAGACATTTTCTCTCAAGAGTTCTATCCCTCAGACAATAGCACCAAGCCTTCCAAAGGAAGGGGGTGAGTGTCTCAGAGAGACTCTGTATCACAGAGAGGAATGGAGGTAGTCAAAACCTTCCATGTTTGAGAATCAAGCTTTCTAACCTAGAGCTCTGCCTAGTTCCTAAACCCTAATCTCCTGAACAGCTGATGGCAAAAATCTCCTCTCCAACTCTGGAAGTTGGTCTGCAGTCTCTGGATCTCCAATGGCTTCATCATCATAAGTCTTCAGCTCTCCCAAATCCCCAGACAGTCCCAATACCCAAACAAGCAAGCAATCATCCCCAAAGGGCACACCACACCAGTCAATCAGATATAGACAGTATATTAATAGCAGTAGGGGAATCCTGACTTTTCTAAGGGGATCTAATAACTACCCATAGCCCCTATAGTCCCATAGCTAAACTATTTAATCCCTAAGTCCTGAGGGAAAGGAATTAATTCACCTAAGTTATCACTTAAAACCCTAATTTGTTCATGTTGTTTACACCTAACTAATCACTTAAAACTAACTCCTAAAAATATGAATTAAATTGCATCCACAAGTTTAATATCTAAACTAAACAACCTAAAAAGAATGAACAAAAAATATTAAAGCATCTAGTAGAACAAAAATTAACAAATTTATGTATGAAATGAAACTATTTATGATGCTATTTATTTGGAAAATATGGCAAAAATATCAAATAAAAAATAAAATGCAATTTTTATTTTTTATAATTTTCTAGACTCTTCAAAGAAAATTATGCAAAAAGAATCATCAAAAAATAATGATTTTTCCATTTTATGTGATTTTTATAAAATGCATGAAAAAATGAAAGAAATTAAAAAGAATTAAAAAGAAATAAATGGGAGGGGTGAGAATAGCAGGGCCAAACAGTTCAAACTAGTGGGCTTCCACGCGCGTGGGGGTGTCAATAGCATCTGAGCCCATTTCCCTCTATTAAATGAAACGGTGTGTTTCAATATTTGAAATCTCCCTCCGTTTTGAACTTTTAATCGCGACCGTCAGATGAGTCTCCAAGTCAAAGGTCAAAATGAGATCGTGTGGTCCAGCCATCATCTTCAACCTTGAGCAACCCTAGGGTTTCAGAAAACCCTAACCATGCACGATCTTGTACAACTCTGTTCTCCCTCATACCTCCATGGATTCACACGATATAAAAAGCAAATTTGATCTACAACAATCCCTCTACACAGCCATAACCATAAATCTTCTTACAACTCAAGCAATAAACCAATTCGATGAAGATAACAGTTGTGATCCACCATGAACACCTGTGATCAACTCAACCAAAACTCACCAATTCTTGTCCTAAGTTCAACTACAACTCAAGCTGATCTTAACATGCTAATCCAACAAGATTTTCGTGCATTATCCTCATAATTACAAGCCTTAACAGTTTGTGACCTCCATAGCCAAACCTCACAAAACCTCTCCAAACTCTGTGAAAATCATCATCTAACCTAACTTAACCATTCTAAGCTACCAAAACCCTATCATGCTAACCAAAAACATGCAATTCGAAGAGAAATCCAACCTGGTTTAAAATGGAGAAACAGCTATGGAGATCTTGGATCCAATGCTTGCAGGGTCTTGAAACTGATCCACACACCACCCCTTGGATTTTGTATGCAAAGATTTGGGCTCAAACTCCTTGTATCATGTGATTCCAATTTCTTGAACCTTGAATGATGAAACTTGTATAGAACTATCCTTGCTCCAATTTTTCAAATTCTTATGAGAATTGTAATGCTTGGATGATGATGATGAAGATTCAATCAAAAAATGTGAGGATTGATGGAGATTTGGGAGAGTTTGTGAAGCTTATGCAAAAATGAGAAAGTGTGTAAAACTTGGGGTTTTGAACAAATGGAATCACCAACCATGGCATGAACTATCTTGCATCAATATATACATGAGGTTATAACCTCCTAGAAACTTGGAGAAGTTTCCCTTGCATTCTTTCCCTTGAATTTGGTTTATGTTTCTTTTATTGCAAGCAACCATGGATAAATCTTAAAACATGAACTAAGCTCAAAATTCTACTTTATCCAATGTCTTTAAAATGATCTTTCCATTCAAAATGACCTATAATTTTGCTTCATTTGGCCAAGATATGAAAAATCTCATTTTTAAGGCTATTTTTATTCATTAAATCCAACAATTTTGAAACCTTGTGCTATGAATCTTTCCAATCTCTCATGGTCACTTTTCTAGACTCAAACTGTCCTTTGGAACAAGTTTAATGTTGTAAAGTTTTCCATTTGAAGCTTCCTTGTATGAGTTTTGGGCATAGGTTAAAATGACCTGTAATTCACAAATGACCAAAATACCCTTTGCTTGCCAAGACCATAAGTAGAGTTCCACACATCCTATGAAGGCATACCATACCATTCTAGAAATCTAAGACAATGGGGAACAACTCTTATGTTGACCAGAAATTCAATTGAAATCTCCTTGAGGGGTAAAAATTGCTTTGAAGTCAAGTCACTTTTACAGACAAAATTTCAGATACCTCAGATGACCTGTAACTTGCAAGGACCATAACTTGAGTTCTATAAATCTCCTTGATGTCTTCCACCACTCAAATTAAAGGTATTGAGATCCTCTACAAGTTTCATGTTGACCAGGGATCCATTTGAAGCTTTCATTTTGACTTATCTTGCTTGGAAGTTTGACCTAAACTAGGGGATTTTACATAGAAACCCTAATTTAGAAACTCCTCTTCTCCTTGATTTCTCTTGAATTCTTCTTAGCACAACAACATATCCTTATTCTCCATGTCAAACGATGAACTCCACATCTCCTCAATAGCCCTTAATGCCTCTCCCACAATCCTTTGACCTAGGGTTGACCCAGGGTTGACCCAGATGAAACCCTAGTTGACTGTCTTCAACTGCAATACTTGTGATCACACCAATGACTTGTCTCCTTCTCCAAATGACTTTCCAAGTCTCCCATGATGTCTAGATACTCCCCATGCCTTCAATTCACAGCTCATACTTGCCTTGATGATCCCCAGATACCCTCAGCCAGGAGATAGATGAACTGCTTGACCCATTGACTTGATAGCTTCCAAATTCTTTTCTGACGACTTGAATGAGGTTGAATCAGGATAATAACCTCTTGATAGGCCTCTAGAGAGGAGAATAATGATTGGTCCCCTGTTAGCTGACTTGCTATGCTTATGCTATGCAGGTGAGTAACCTATGTACATGGCCCTATGTGCAAATGCTAATGCAATTGAAATATAAACCAAGTGAATAAGGTTGAGCAAATTTTAGGGTGCAACACCAGGCTAGCGCGCAACACGTCTTTTCGAGCATTGAGTATCTGGACTCACAGTCGGTAAACTTCTTACTCAAATAGTATATCGCATGCTCTTTACGTCCGGTCTCGTCATGTTGACCGAGAACACAACCCATACTTATCTCAAGAACCGTCAAATACATAATCAAAGGTCTCCCGACCACTGGGGGTATCAAAACAGGAGGTTCCTGCAAATATTCTTTTATCTTGTCGAACGCCTTTTGACAATTTTCATTCCAAATCAACACCTGATCCTTTTTCAACAACTTGAATAACGGCTCGCATGTCGCAGTTAGGTGAGATATGAACCGAGCAATATAGTTCAACCACCCTAAAAACCCACACATTTCTTTTTCTGTTTTAAACGTCGGCATTTCTTGTATAGCTTTTATCTTTGCAGGATCAACCTCTATTCCCTTTTCGCTCACAATAAACCCCAGCAGTTTACCTGATCTCACCCCAAAGGTGCACTTGTTAGGGTTCAGTCTCAACCTGAACTTCCTAAGTCTTTTGAACAGTTTCAGCAGATTAACCAGATGCTCCTCCTCTGTCTGGGATTTGGCAATCATATCATCAACATAAACTTCGATCTCTTTGTGCATCATGTCATGAAAGAGAGTCGTCATAGCGCGTTGATATGTTGCCCCAACGTTCTTCAGTCCGAAGGGCATCACTTTGTAGCAAAATGTTCCCTAAGGAGTAATGAAGGTAGTCTTCTCCATGTCTTCTAGTGCCATTTTGATCTGATTATAGCCTGAGAAGCCGTCCATGAAGGAGAATATGGAGAACTGAGCAGTGTTATCAACCAGCACATCAATGTGAGGAAGTGGAAAGTCGTCTTTCGGGCTCGCCCTATTCAAATCACGGTAGTCTACACACATTCGTACTTTACCGTCTTTCTTCGGCACTGGTACTATGTTAGCGACCCATGACAGATAAGTTGTAACGGCCAGGAAACCAGCATCCCACTATTTTTGAACTTCCTCTTTGATTTTCACAACCATGTCTGGTCTGGTTCTTCTGAGTTTCTGTTTAACAGGCGGACATTCCTCTCGTAACGGCATACGGTGCACAACCATGTCTGTATCCAACCCAGGCATATCCTCGTACGACCAAGCAAATATATCACTATACTCTTGCAGTATCTCAACCAGCCTTTGCTTGATGTCGCTCTGCAGCGCAGCCCCTATACGGATATTTCTCACAACTTCTTCCGACCCCAAATTGATAATCTCAATTTCCTCCTGATGAGGCAGAATGATTCTCTCTTCCTGTTTCAACAAACGAGTCAGCTCCTTTGGCAAGTCGCTATCCTCAACAATCTCTTCCTCTGCTTGGAATACCGGGTGCTCGAAGTCGAAATGAGTCATAGGCGGTTCATAGAAGATGTCATCTGAAATATTAGTCCTGCAAAGGAAATGGTTAAATGCTTCAACACACAAACAAAGCAAATGACCACATTGCCTTTTATTGTTAAAGTAAAACAAGAAAAACAGGGATCACAATATTTGTATATGAAAAATGCCTTTATTTCATGATTAAAACAGTGCAATACACATAATCAAGTAGCCCTAAGGTAAAATCACTATGCCCCGGGTAGGACATAGGATTATTCAACAATTGAAAAAACAAATCATTACTGTTTAAGAGTCACTGGGACAGTTTCCCGGATGGACCAGTTGCAGAGACATTGTCCTGGCACGCTTGGCTTGATCCATGCGTCCATATCGCAGTCACTATCTCTGTCTTCAGCATCGGAAACAGCGTTGATAGTCTCAAAGCACACCCCGTTTGGCGTAATCGTGACCGGTCCTTTGAACCTGGGCGCCCCTGAAGATGACGCTGACGACGTCGGTCGATACCCTAGCCCAAACTTGTCATTCTTCACAGGAATCTCCAGTACCTACCCCCAGCCTTTAGTCTCACCAGTCTGCACTAAAGCCTGAGCCTCTTTGTAGGATGACACTGCCACCTCTGGCATTTTGCTGGAACCCTGAGCTTTGTCTTTAATCCGCAACCCTTCGAAGGCTTGAAAAGGTGTCTCGTGTATTTCTCCGTCGACCTCAACATATCTGAACGATGACAGGTGACTGACCAAAATGTCCTCCTCCCCACAGATGGTAACAACACTATCACCCACCATGTACTTCAACTTCTGATGCAAGGTGGACGTTACGGCCCCCGCAGCGTGGATCCATGGTCGTCCAAGAAGGCAGCTATAAGCTGGATGGATATCCATGATGTAGAATTCGGTATCAAATATTTCTGGCCCCACCTGAAGTGGTAATGTTATTGACCCAAACACTGATCTTTTCGTCCCGTCAAACGCCCTCACAACCAAATCGTTGGGCGTGCAAATAATTCCCTGTATGTCCAATTTCATCATGGCTTTCTTTGGCAATACATTCAACGACGATCCAGTATCCACCAATACACGCGACAGTACGGTGCCCCGGCATTCCACCGATATATGCAAAGCCATGTTGTGCTCTCGACCCCTGGGCGTTAGATCAAAATCTGTGAAACCCAGGCTATGTCCAGCATTGACATGTGCCATTACCCCCTCTAACTGATTTATAGAAACTTCTTGAGGCACAAATGACGTATCCAGAATCTTCAGCAAGGCGTTCCGGTGGGCCTCGGAACATAACAACAACGACAAGATAGAAATCTTCCACGGCGTCTGCTGTAGGTGCTCAACAATTTTGTAGTCGATTTTGTGAATCAGTCTCATGAACTCCTCTACGTCCTTGAGCGACATATCCTTTTCTTTCGACTGAGTAGGTCTACTTTCACTTACTTTGGCTTTACCTTTGGCCAATCTCTCTGCTTCTATTTCAGGTGATGTAAAGATCCTTCCGCTACGGGTCATGCCCCCCGTTTCAACGACGTTATCAACAACCCCGACTGGCTGGCCATTCATCACAATCTTTTCATCGTTGCAATATGCTTCTAATCCATATGTCCACGGGACCGCTTTCGTACTCACAAAGGGAACAGGCCCTGCTTTGGTAATCGTAATGGTTGGCCGCTGGGCGGGCGCCGTTATCGTTATAGTCTTCCTCGGGATCGTCACCGTTGCAATATCATTATGCTCATCACATAATGCCTCCACAGGCTTCTCAACCGCAGTTCGATCAAATTGCAAGGTCCCTTCGTCGATCATGGCCTGAATGCCCTGCTTCAAATTAGTACAACCCTCAGGCTGGGTCCAACATTCTAAATAGTATTCATCACAACCCGGGAATACTCCCCTTCTGAGCAACCTACTTTTCACCTCACTCAATGGTGTCTTCAATTCGTTAACGTCCATCACCAAGTTCAAGTTTTCTTCCATCAAGATGGCATTTGCCCCATGATTAGGCATAGGCTGTTGTACAATATTGGGCCCCACCTGGCCAAAGTTGATGGCTTTACTGTCCACCAAGTCTTGAACTTTATGCTTGAAAGCATGACAAGATTCTACATCATATCCGGGCGCCCCGGAATGGAATTCGCAATGCTTATTAGCGTCATACCCATAAGGAAGTACCGGTCCTGTAGGCGGTTCCAATGTTCTTTTCTCGACCAAATTCAACCCCAGCAGTGTCTGAAGAAGCTCTGCATATGTCGACAGAGGCTTATCAAATACCCTCTTTGGCTTTGCATTCTGAAACCTTCTCTGACCCTGATTCTGCCTTTGCGGCTGCTGTGGTTGCTGCTGCTGCTGTTATTGTTGTTGAGGAATTGGAATAGTAACACTGGCTATTTGCTGAGGTTGAACATACTGATTTCTACCTCTGCCCCGGCCTCTGCCACCAAATACAGCGCTTGTATCACCTTGTCGTCTTCCGCCGAACGCTTTTCTCGCACCCCCAGCTGAAGTAGATTCGCCCGCCTGAATCTTTCCAATTTTAATTCCATTTTCGATCCTTTCTCCCATAAGGATCATATCGGAGAAGCTACCCATCGAAACATTGAGTAACTTGTCATAGTACATTCCTGTAAATGTCCCCACAAACATGTCATTCATCTCCCTTTCAACCAAAGGAGGGTGCACCCGAGCTGCCATATCGCGCCACCGCTGCGCGGACTCTTTGAAACTTTCACCACTTTTCTGCGACAGACTCTGCAACTGAACTCTGTTTGGCGCCAAATCGCTGATATATTTGTAATGCATAACGAAAGCATCCGCCAACTGCTTCCAGCTCCTAATCTGAGTGGGCTCCAGTCCCATGTACCATTCCAACGATGGTCCGGATAAGCTATCCTGAAAGAAATGCATGAGCATCCTTTCATCATTGGAATATGTGTTGCACCCCAAAATTTGCCCTCACAATACAAGACTTTGTGTTCCAAGAAGGTTCACAAGGTTCACAAAATTCACAATTGGTCAGAAGAGTTGACAATTCCCTCAGACAATGCACCTCCTAAGCAGTGCATCCAAAACTAGGGTTTTGACTTTAATCAGGCTAAATGGACTTCCAAGACTTCAAGTGAGCTTCATAACATCTTATATGTGTATAAGAACCCCCATGTCAAGTTTCAAGACTTTTCTCAAAAGTTTGCTCAGTCAGATGATCAGATAAGTCAAAAGCAGTCAATGCAGTTAAAAGGTCAAACTGAGGTCAACTGTGGTCAAACCAAAGTCAAACTTCATGATTTTTTTTGCCAACATCAAAGAGAGGTAAATATCATATGGCATGCATTTTTTTTCTAAAAAGTAAAAATGGCACAATTGGCAGGAGGACATGTGTAAGGAGTTATGAGTGTGAGAGGTTGAGAGTTCGAATCTCACCTTTGTCATTTTTTTTGTTTTTTATTATTTTTACTCTAAATTTTTCTATCTTTCATTAAAAAAATAACAAAAATAGTTTTTTATTATTATTTAATTATTATTTTCGTATTTTAATTAAATCATTTTTTAAAATATTATTTTTTTTCACTTTTTTCTAAATTATTCATAAAAATATCCAAAAAATCATAAAATAAAAAATATTGAAAATTTTTTTTTTCTTTTTATAATATTTTTTATTTTAGGAATCAATAGGATTATTAGTTTTTATTTTAAGTTTATTTTAATTATTTTAAATTATTTAAATTTTATTTTTTCTTAACTAATTATTTAGTTTGGGCTTTAAAATGGGCTTTAGGGACATTATTGACAATTTGGTGTTAACCCTAATTTGTTCCCTATATATACATGTGTTGCCTTGTTGGAAAAAAGAGGGGGGAATGAAAAAAAAACCTAAGAGGAGTGAGTGCCGTTTGCCGTTATTTAGTTTTCTTTTTCATCCATTACTATTGTTTCTTTTTCTTCATCGTTTACCGTTATTTCTTTTCCTTCATCGATTACTGTTGTTTCTTTTTCTTCATCTTTTACCGTTATTTCTTTTTCTTCATCTATTACCGTTATTTCTTTTTCTTTATCTATTACTGTTACGTTTATATATATATAATTTTTAAATTGTTAGAGTTTATATATATAAGATTTTTGATCGAATTATGTCGATACGATGTTTGCACATTTGTGTGCATGACGCGTGACATTTGTGTTAGTTCGATCTGGTTGCGATGATCGCATTTTTGTGTGAGCAATAATACTATTTTTTGCTTAATTTCTTTTTCTTTGCGATAAATTTTGTTTCGTCCGATTTAGATCTGGTTGCGATGAGCGCATTTCTGCGTTAGCAACATTGTTGGGCTATTTGGCACATTTAAAATTCATTATTGCTTTATTATTATTATTATTATTATTATTATTATTATTATTATTATTATTATTATTATTATTATTATTATTATTATCATTATTTATTATTATTATCATTATTATCATTATTATTACCATTATTATTATTATTGTTATCATTAATTTATTAAAATTTGTTATAATATAAAAATCTGTTTTTTAAAATAAATAACATTAACATCTTTTCCAAATTAATATGAAAACCTATTATTTTTAAGAAAAACTTTTTTTTAGATAAATTTAAAATAATAACTAAAATCTTTTTTTTAAAATAATAACTAGAACCGTTATTTATTTTATTTTATTATTGTTCAATTCAAATTTCATTATCATATTGTATCTGCTCCTCTCATGTAACCTCGCGAACTTAACAATCGCTCTTTAAATTCTGCCTTTAAATTTCTGCTTGCATGGTTTAAATTATGACATTATCTCTCTGTTTGCATGATTCAATTATCTCACGCGTTTACTATTATTTCTGTCACATTGCACACATCCGAAGGTTAGGTCTAACTGTTTGGCCGCCGCGCCAATAGTCCGTAAAACTTCACACATTCAATTTCAAATCCTCAAAACTACAAACTACAAACCCTAAATTTTTCACAAATGCCTCGCCGCAGGCAAAATTACAACTTTTACCCCTAGCATTAGGTCAAAGAGCTGCCGCGCTCATTTTAGGGTTTCCCGCCGTGGAATCTCTAACCTAATTTAACCCTAATTACAACTTAACAATTCAACATAGAGATTTGGAGTTTCTACACTCCACGTAAGCGTGTCCTTAAGACATGTTTATTCCCCGTGAGACCTTGACCACAGTCAAGAAGTCTCTAACCTCCCTTTTGAGGGGAACTACGATTACTCTGATTCCACTCCCGTAAGGATACGTAGGCACAAGATGCGATGTCTTGCCGAGTAAACTTAGAATTAACCCCCTTTATTATTTATTATTATTATTGCTTATTTATATTTTATTTATCTTTGCTATTTAATTATTTTGCTTATTATTTTGTAATTGTTTCTTGGATGTAAAGTTGTTTAATTATTTAATTATTATTATGGTTAGTAATTAGGGAGTGTAACAACATGTATGTAATATTAAAATAAATTTAGATCACTTTTAAATAAAGATAATTAAAATAAGCACGTCACACACGTAAGTCGATTTTAATCGCCGTCTCACTTCCTAAGGATATCCCTCAAGTTGCCTGTGAATATTGGTTAAGTGGGGTGTATAAAGCAAGTCCCTCAAAAAGAAAATCATCAAAGTCCCTTATGGTTGCCTTTACGAATCGAGTCCCTTTCGAAAAATGATGATAGTCCCTCCAGTTTGCTTATTACACCCCACAATGGCCTTCAAAAATCCAATTGTCCCTCACATGTCCCTTAACATCCAAAGTAAGGACTACCTACTCCATTTTAGTAGGGATAGTCTTACTAAGGAAAGGATAAAGAATAAGAAAGACCTTAAAACATTAGGGTAGGCTACTCCTAGATACTTGCTCACTTCAAAACTTTTTCACACTTAAACAAATTTCCAACAAAATTTTCAAACAAGTTCTTAACACATCCTTACATGGATTATTTATTAACTATTCTGAAAATTTTCTATTCACACACTACAATTTCAAAACAATCCAAAAGTGAGCTTAAGTACCTAAGAGCCCATGGATAACCATGGATGAAAAGGGTGCTAACACCTTCCCTTTTCATAACCTACCCCCCGGACCCAAAATATTCTCTAAGGTCTTTCCTGTTCTTTTATAACCTTTCCTTATGGATAAAATAAAAGTCGGTGGCGACTCTTGCTATCCGCAACATTGTTTAAAGTCAGTTCTCCCACCGTGTTACAGAACTGGCGACTCTGCTGGGGATTTATTTAAGAGGGGTACCCTTAGGAATTAAGATCACTTTAAATTGTTTGCCTTGTTTGCTTTATTATTATATTGTTGGGGTGCTCTTATGTGTGAAAGGTCCTAACCCGGATCTAGTGTACCTTAGGTAAATGGCAATAGACCAAGGAAACTGTACGACGTATATCGATACGGTTGATCTGGTGGCCATAGTTAGTGCGACTTCTTGGTTGGTGCTTATATTCCTTAAGTCAAGTTGAGGATAATATTGAGGCTGCCATATGTTGTCAATGCACTAACTGACTTTTAGAACCCTAGTTAACTCATCTTGGCCTTTAGAAAGTAGTGAGGTAACCGGCTTTGGTGCAGACTGAAGTTGGTTGACACTCGATACTACGCTCATTGAGATCTTAAACTTGGAGGGTTTTGGTTGGCAAGTAAGTTGCCTTCTGAACAACCACCCTTGTGAAGGATCAATGATATTGAGATCCCTTAGAACCTGGTTACTTTTGTAGGACAGGATGAACCATCTAACTTCAGGGGAGGGTACTTGCCTTTGAACCTCATGCAAGCCTTTAAACCTAGGGCTATGGTGTGACTTGTTTGTGTGTGCCACATGTTTGTGATTGAGCATGACATCATGACATCATCATGCATCATAAGCATATCATTTTCCCTAACCATTTCAAGGACCAAAGGATTTATCTTTGTTCTTTGTTGCAGGTCATGGCTTCTGCTCGTAGAAACACCATCAGGATCAACTTTGTAGGGATACCTGCTAAGCTCAAGGAGTTGGTTTCCCTAGTGCCTGATCATTCCCAGTTCAACAAGAGACATGGTCACTTATTGGATCTAGTTACTTCAGGGTTCAGTGAAGACATGATGAGTGTGCTGTTTCAGTTCTTCGACCCTAAGCACCATTGCTTTACATTTCCTGATTATCAGCTGGTTCCAACCATGGAGGAGTTCTCTAAACTTCTGGGTATACCTGTTCTTGATCAGAAGCCATTCACAGGCTTAGAGAAGGAGCTTAAACCAGAAGTTATTGCTGCAGCTCTACATCTGAAGAAGTCTGACGTTGTTCTAGAGACGAGAAGTGGAGTTAAAGGTATTCTTGCCAAGGTATTAGTGGATAAAGCTCAAATGTTCTTGAAGGCTATGAGCTACGATGCTTTTGAGGGGATCTTAGCCTTATTGATTTATGGCTTAGTGTTGTTCCCCAATCCTGATCAGTTCATAGACGTTCATGCCATCAACATATTCCTGAGTCACAATCCAGTGCCTACCTTACTTGGAGACATCCTACATTCTCTTCACACCCGTACTACAAGGGCAAGAGGAACTTTGATGTGCTGCATACCTTTACTTTCTAGGTGGTTTATTTCTCACCTTCCTCGCTCAGTAATGAAGAATGAGCAAGGGTTCAGATGGTCCAAGAGGATCATGTCACTTTCTCACTCAGACATCCATTGGTGCTCCAGATCTATGGAGAATGTCACCATCATTGACCGTTGTGGGGAGTTTCCTAATGTGCCACTTCTAGGCATAAGAGGAGGCATCACCTACAACCCATCTCTAGCTTTACGACAGTTTGGTTACGCCCGGAGCGATGGTCCACATGACATGTTGATTCAGGGCATTGTGTTTGATTACGACAACGATCTTCAGGGTTACCGTCAGAGATTCATCCGAGCTTGGGGAAAGGTAAACAGGATTGACAGCAAGACACTGGAGCCTAAGTACACTATTCCTATGGAGGCTTATCTCAGATGGGTACAATCTCGTGCCCAGACACTCATGATGCCATATCCTGCCGTCCTACCAGTTACCATGGAACCTGTTGCTGAAGGAGACACAGCTTATACCATCCTTCACCCAGACATGCCTACTGATATGGAAGACTTGCAGAGATCATGGATCCAACTGAAAGAGCAAAGGGATACTTTCGAGGCTCATTGCAAAGCAAGCCAAGCAAGGATCCTAGAGCTAACAAAGCTACTTCATGAGGAACGAAACCTCAACTCATACCTCAACACAAAGAGGAAACGTCCATGGGAGACTTAAAACCCCATCTTTTGTACTTATTTCGTTTTCATTTTTTGTAAGCCTAAAAGGCAAAACAAGTTATTACTAATAAAAAGTTACTTTCTTGTTTGTTTAAGCAAATTTAAATCCTGCGGTCCTTGAAAACATTGCATATGCATTCCCATATCATTGCATCACAGGTTTATAATTGTGCACAGGTTTCTCATCTTCTCGCTGTTTATTTCAGCAATGGCTCTTGAACAATCAGTTAAGGATCTCCAGGCACAGAATGCACAGTTCCAAGAGCTGATCCTGAACCTATCCAAGGGGCAGGATGAATTGAAGACACTGCTGGCCAAGAAGACTAAGGAGGCTAGAAAGTCTGCTGGGTTGCTCAACATGGGAAGAAGGTTCAAAGGTCCTGCCAAGACCAAGGAACAGGTTGAAGACTATGAATCTGAAGAATCTGAGCAGGAGAGAGGCAGTCTCCACAACACTATGGGGGACTCTGATTCTGAGGCTAACTACTACCATGAGCCTAACGAAGACAAATTCAAGATGCTGGTGGATAGAATGGATGCTATGGAATTACAGAAATCATCTGGGCTGGATTTTGAGGATTTGAGCTTGATATCTGGGGTGGTCATACCCATTGGGTTCAAAGTTCCTACATTTGTTGTCTATGATGGGGTCTCTTGTCCCAAATTGCATCTGAGGTCTTATGTCAGAAGAATGCAACCCCACACTGCTGATAAAAAGTTGTGGATCCATTTCTTTCAAGAGAGTTTATCTGGAGCTCAGCTAGAGTGGTATTATCAGTTGGAGAGCGTCAACATCAGAGATTGGAACGACCTTGCTGAAGCTTTCTACAAGCAGTATCAATACAATGCTGACTTAGCCCCCACTCGCATGCAGCTTCAAAGCATGTCTATGGGTGCCAAAGAAAGCTTTAAGGAGTATGCTCAGAAGTGGAGAGACTTAGCTGGAAGAGTTCAACCCCCTTTGACTGATAGGGAGTTGGTTGATATGTTCATGTGTACGCTGAATGGTCCGTTTTACAGTCATCTCATTGGAAGCTCATCATCTGGCTTCACTGAGTTGATCATGACAGGAGAGCGAGTAGAGAATGGTATCAAGAGTGGTAAGATCCAAGTGGGCACTTCTTCATCAGGTGCTGCAAAGAAGCCTCCCACTGGGAAGAAAGAATCTAATGCTGTGTATGGTCAGCCTGATCGTAACAGAAGGCATCAGTCTGTTAGTGCAGTTCATATTTCAAATCCAACTCCTGCAACAACAGAGCAGCCTCAAGGCAACCAACAGAGGGCTAGAAGACAGTTCACGAAGATCAACATGTCAATGGCTCAGGCATTGCAACACTTGTTGAAGGCTGAACTTATTACCCTGAGGGAGGCTCCTCAGAATCCCAATGTTACCTCTCCCAAGTACAATCCCAATGCACGATGTGCATATCATTCAAACTGTCCAGGACATGATACTAATAACTGCTGGGTCTTGAAGAACAAAATTCAGGATATGATTGATGCTGGAAAAATTGAGTTTGATCCACCAGGTACTCCAAATGTGATTACAGCTCCAATGCCAAATCACGAGAAGACTGTCAACGCCATTGATGAAGATATTGATGAAGGTCTGCATGTCTATTCAGTTATGGAGTTGAGCACACCATTGTCTGTTATCAAAAAGAGGTTAGTACAAGCTGGGATCTTTCCAGGTTGTCATGAAGATTGTCTATATTGTACCTATAAGCCGGATAGTTGCTTCATTTTGAGAGATGGGATTCAACGTCTCATGGATAAATATACTATAGTGTTTGAAAGAAGACCAGCATCTGTAGAAAGTATGGTGGATCATCTGACTCAGGGTAAGAAGATTGAAGAGGTTGACATGGTTGACAAAGTACCACTAAGAATCACTTCAAAGGGTCCCATTAAAATCACTCATCAGGGCCCAATCAAGATTACTGCTGAAGGTCCTGTGAAAGTTGTTGCTGAAGCCAGAGTAGCTCCTCTGATCATTACCACTCCTGGTCCTATTCCTTATACATCTGACAAAGCTGTGCCTTGGCACTATGGGTCTGATGTTTACATCCATGGTGTCAAGCAGGAGCCTTTACCTGATATGCCTGTTGACATTGATAATATTGCTGGATCTAGCAAGATCACTCGTAGTGGAAGAGTCTTCTCTCCTCCAGTTGCTTCTAAGAGTGCAGTTACTCCTGCTGTTACTTCCACCACTGATGCTCGGGGCAAGGGTCCTGTTATTGAGCCTGTATCTACTGATGTGCCAGCTGCTGATGACCTCTCTAAGCAGATGGAAGAAGTATTGAAAATCATTCGCAAGAGTGATTATGATATTGTTGATCAGCTGGGGCATACTCCCTCAAAGATTTCTATGCTCTCCCTGTTATTATGTTCTGAGGCTCATGCCAAGTCATTGATCAAGTTTCTAAAGATGGCTCATGTACCCAGTGCAATTTCTGTGGACCAGTTTGAGAATTGTGTTGCTCACCTGACCTATGACAACGGGTTAGGATTTTCTGATGCTGACTTGACCCCTGCCAAGAGGGATCATAACAGGGCCTTGCATATTTCAATTGAATGCAGGGGCACTACCCTGTCTCATGTGCTGATAGACAATGGTTCCTCTCTGAATGTGTTGCCTAAGGAAGTCCTGAACAAGTTGAGTCCTGAAGATACGGTATTGAAGCCCAGTAATATTGTGGTAAAGGCTTTTGATGGTTCTAGAAGAGTAGTGCATGGGGAAATTGATCTTCCAATCAAGGTTGGCTCTCAGGTGTTCACTGCTACATTCTATGTGATGGATATTCGTCCTTCGTACTCATGTCTGCTTGGTCGTCCCTGGATCCATGGGGCAGGTGCTGTGACCTCCACATTACATCAAAAGTTGAGATATCCGGTGAATGGAAAAGTTGTTACTGTCTTTGGAGAGGAAGAATACTTTGTCAGCCATGTAAACACTTTCAAGTATCTGGAAGTAGAAGGTGAATACATTGAAACTCCATGTCAGTCATTTGAAGTGGTTCCCTGGGCTGTTAAGGATTGTGTGACTCCTCCTGCTGTGAAGAAGGTTCCTGTGGTCATCGGAAACCCTCCAACAATGGCAATGGCCTCCCTCAATGATGCAAAAGCTGTGGTGGAAGAAGGTGGTTGTACTATTTGGGGTCAGCTTCCTGATATTCCATACAAGTCTGACAAGTTTGGTTTGGGTTTCACTGCAGAGTCCCAGAAGGCTGTCCGTCGTGCCCGTGCTGTTCGTATCACCAATCAAGGGGTTATCAATGTTGTGGGAGATCAAGATGAAGACTACAACTTGGAGGCATGGATTTTTCCTACTGTGGGTGCTGGACTCAATAATTGGACAGCTGAAGATGTTATCCCTATCTCCTTTAGTCAGGAGTAAATACTATTACTGTGTTATGTTTTTAAATCTATAATTTCTGGAACAATTAAAACTTTCAAGCCATGTGCCTTACCCGGGGCACAATGGTGTGCTTGTTACGGGTTGTCATTTCATTTGCATACTTCATTCAATAAAATCAGTGGACGTTTCGTTTTCGTAAATATTGTGTTCCTTGTCTTTCTTTTTCTTTTATTTTTGCTTTATCAGCTATGTGTTCTTACACACACCCACGTCACTAAAATGCAGATCCTCATCCACTCTGGATCCAATTGATAACAGTTCTACTATTGCCAATTACAATTTCGAGAATCCGATCTATCAAACTGAAGACGGAAACGAGGACGATTGTGAAATACCTGTAGAGCTTGCTAGGTTGTTACAACAAGAAGAGAAAGCTATACAGCCACATGAAGAGCCAGTCGAAGTTGTGAATCTGGGAACTGAAGAAAACAGAAAAGAGGTCAAAGATAGGAAGTTCCTGAGAAGGTTTTCTGCTAAGTTCTTTCTGAGTAATGGCATTCTGTATAAGCGTAATCATGATTCAACTATGCTTCGTTGTGTGGATAAGAAGGAAGCTACAGAAATTATGGAAGAGATGCATGATGGGACCTTTGGCACTCATTCTAGTGGTCATACCATGGCAAAGAAGATTTTGAGAGCAGGTTACTATTGGTCTACCATGGAAGCTGATTGCTATCAACACTCCAGAACATGTCACAAATGTCAAATCTATGCTGATAAAGTACATGTACCTCCATCTCCATTGAATGTGTTGACTGCTCCTTGGCCTTTTGCCATGTGGGGCATTGATATGATTGGTGAGATCAAGCCTACTGCTTCTAATGGGCATCGTTTCATCCTGGTTGCTATTGATTACTTCACGAAGTGGGTAGAGGCAGCTTCATTTGCATCTGTAACTAAGAATGTTGTGGCTCGGTTCATTAAGAATAATCTCATATGTAGGTATGGTATCCCTGAAAGGATTATCACTGACAATGGCTCTAATCTGAACAACACTATGATTACTGATCTCTGTACGCAGTTCAAGATTAAGCATCACAACTCTTCTCCGTATCGTCCAAAGATGAATGGGGCAGTTGAAGCTGCTAATAAGAACATTAAGAAGATTGTACAGAAGATGACTGTTACTTACAAGGATTGGCACGAGATGTTACCATTTGCTCTGCATGGTTATCGTACTACAATACGTACTTCAACAGGGGCAACCCCATTCTCCTTAGTCTATGGTATGGAAGCAGTTCTGCCTATTGAAGTTCAGATCCCCTCCTTGAGAATTATGAAGGATGCAGGCTTGGATGAAGATGAGTGGATTCAGACTCGACTTGACCAGATAAATTTGATTGATGAGAAAAGGTTAGCAGCAGTTTGTCATGGCCAGATGTACCAGAAACGGATGATCAAAGCTTTTAACAAGAAGGTTAAGCCAAAGGTATATCAGGCTGGTGACTTGGTAATCAAGCGTATCATATTACCACAGGGTGATCCTAGGGGCAAGTGGACTCCAACATATGAGGGACCATTTGTAGTCAAGACAGTGTTCTCAGGAGGTGCCATGATACTGACTACAGTGGATGGTGAAGACTTCCCACAACCTGTAAACGCAGACATAGTTAAAAAATACTACGCATAAAAAGAGACCCGCTAGGTTGACAGGCCTAGGCAAAAATAAGGGCATCCCGGCAAACCAAAAGGGTTTGGGCAAAAATTAGGGATATATATATAAAAAGATGTACACCCGGCAAGTCGAAAACCTGAAAAGGCGGCTTGGGCAAAAAAGGGTATCCCGGTGGATTGAAAACCTGAAAGGGCAATCCAGGCAAAAGTTAGGGATTAAAGCGTATGACTATGTCTCGTTTGGATCACTCATGAAACTGCAACCAGTTGTACTACTTACTCAAGCTCAAACAGATAAAGCTCAATCCAATCGTTTCCGTCTCAACAGCAAGAAGATGAGATACTTGAGTGGCAATAGTAGAATTGAAACTCAATAGGATTATTTCCCACATAGCTGATTCTTTTTGTAAAACTTCATGACAAAATTCTCTTACTAGGGTTTATGTCTCCTTGTACAAACTTACCCGTGTATGGGTCACTTTTGATATAAATAAATTCCATCTTTTGAATCCAGATTCACTTTTACCCTATTTACATAAGCGAAACGTCCATTGGTTGTGTTTGAATGTATGTATGCCTTTGAATATGATTGATGTTTACCAGAAACGCATGTATGCTTTTAATATGATTGATGTTTACCAGAAATGCATGAAAATGCAGTAATAGTATTTACTAAGGACGAACGAGGGAAGGATTTCAACGAAGCTTCGCCGGTTCATCTTTACAAGACAGTTACAAACCATTAGTAGGACTAATCCATTTTCACAAAGTCTAATCTCCCCTGGAATTTATATCCATCTCTTTTATCCTCATACAGATATACGGGAAATTACTTTCCAATAAGGGCACGATGAACGAAGACGGGATGTTATACTTATCCTACTATCAAACGAAAACGAAGGTTATCTATACCCTACTATCCCCAACAACGGGAGGTTATCTATACCTTGTTATCCCCAACAACGGGAGGTTATCTATACCTTGTTATCCCCAGCAGACGGAGGGTTATATATTCTTCAACAACGAATCGGGATTTATTTTCCTTGGCCAGCAGTTGTTATACAAGGATATCCAGACACTTCCAGCAGTGTCATAGCATACATACATCATTTACATCATACCATAACATATATGTCTATAGTACATTACCTAAGTGCATCATGTCATACATGCATACATAAAGCATAAACTAATGTTGTTATACAGAATGCTACCTTGTTTTCAGGTTAATTATCCAACAAACAATCTTATGATCTTTGGGACTGCTTTATTGTAACCTCAGGGTTACTTTATCCTCCTGATGAGCTTCTTATTACTTTGGGACTGCTTTATTGTAACCTCAGGGTTATTTTATCCTCCTGATAGCCTCTCATGACTTCAAGACTGCTTTAGAGCTACTGATTGCTCTATCCTCCTGAAATCATCCTATTACTTCAAGACTGCTTTAGAGCTATTCATTGCTCTATCCTCATGAGGTCATATTACTACTTCAAGATTGCTTTAGAGCTATTCATTGCTCTATCCTCCTGAAGCCATCTAATTATTTCAAGACTGCTTTAGAGTTATCCATTGCTCTATCCTCCTGAAATTACATTATTATTTCAAGACTGCTTTAGAGCTATCCATTGCTCTATCCTCCTGAAATCATTACTTCAAGACTGCTTTAGAGCTATTGATTGCTCTATCCTCCTGAAGACATATCACATTATTATTTCAAGACTGCTTTAGAGCTGTTGATTGCTCTATCCTACTGAAGCCATTCTATTACTTCAAGACTGCTTTAGAGCTATTGATTGCTCTATCCTCCTGAAGCCATTATTACTTCAAGACTGCTTTAGAGCTATTGATTGCTCTATCCTCCTGAGGTCAGATTTATCACTTCAAGACTGCTTTAGGGTTATCATTATTGATTGCTCTATCCTCATGAAGACATGCTGTTACATCAGTATTACTCCAGACTCCTGACAGTTCTCATTATACTACTGAAGAACTTTCCCCTAGTGGCATCTTTAAGCCCACTCAATCATGTTCAACCAACCATCAATATCACTCCATGCACTGGTGAGTGCAAATTTTTGGGCTTTTATGTTCAATCCCCTTCAACCTTCCAGGTTACGACTGGCAAATATACCAATCTAACCCCTCAGGTTTCAGAAAATTGAACAGGGGCAGCTGTTGCACCCCAAAATTTGCCCTCACAATACAAGACTTTGTGTTCCAAGAAGGTTCACAAGGTTCACAAAATTCACAATTGGTCAGAAGAGTTGACAATTCCCTCAGACAATGCACCTCCTAAGCAGTGCATCCAAAACTAGGGTTTTGACTTTAATCAGGCTAAATGGACTTCCAAGACTTCAAGTGAGCTTCATAACATCTTATATGTGTATAAGAACCCCCATGTCAAGTTTCAAGACTTTTCTCAAAAGTTTGCTCAGTCAGATGATCAGATAAGTCAAAAGCAGTCAATGCAGTTAAAAGGTCAAACTGAGGTCAACTGTGGTCAAACCAAAGTCAAACTTCATGATTTTTTTTGCCAACATCAAAGAGAGGTAAATATCATATGGCATGCATTTTTTTTCTAAAAAGTAAAAATGGCACAATTGGCAGGAGGACATGTGTAAGGAGTTATGAGTGTGAGAGGTTGAGAGTTCGAATCTCACCTTTGTCATTTTTTTTGTTTTTTATTATTTTTACTCTAAATTTTTCTATCTTTCATTAAAAAAATAACAAAAATAGTTTTTTATTATTATTTAATTATTATTTTCGTATTTTAATTAAATCATTTTTTAAAATATTATTTTTTTCACTTTTTTCTAAATTATTCATAAAAATATCCAAAAAATCATAAAATAAAAAATATTGAAAATTTTTTTTTTCTTTTTATAATATTTTTTATTTTAGGAATCAACAGGATTATTAGTTTTTATTTTAAGTTTATTTTAATTATTTTAAATTATTTAAATTTTATTTTTTCTTAACTAATTATTTAGTTTGGGCTTTAAAATGGGCTTTAGGGACATTATTGACAATTTGGTGTTAACCCTAATTTGTTCCCTATATATACATGTGTTGCCTTGTTGGAAAAAAGAGGGGGGAATGAAAAAAAAACCTAAGAGGAGTGAGTGCCGTTTGCCGTTATTTAGTTTTCTTCTTCATCCATTACTATTGTTTCTTTTTCTTCATCGTTTACCGTTATTTCTTTTCCTTCATCTATTACTGTTGTTTCTTTTTCTTCATCTTTTACCGTTATTTCTTTTTCTTCATCTATTACCGTTATTTCTTTTTCTTTATCTATTACTGTTACGTTTATATATATATATATATAATTTTTAAATTGTTAGAGTTTATATATATAAGATTTTTGATCGAATTATGTCGATACGATGTTTGCACATTTGTGTGCATGACGCGTGACATTTGTGTTAGTTCGATCTGGTTGCGATGATCGCATTTTTGTGTGAGCAATAATACTATTTTTTGCTTAATTTCTTTTTCTTTGCGATAAATTTTGTTTCGTCCGATTTAGATCTGGTTGCGATGAGCGCATTTCTGCGTTAGCAACATTGTTGGGCTATTTGGCACATTTAAAATTCATTATTGCTTTATTATTATTATTATTATTATTATTATTATTATTATTATTATTATTATTATCATTATTTATTATTATTATCATTATTATCATTATTATTACCATTATTATTATTATTGTTATCATTAATTTATTAAAATTTGTTATAATATAAAAATCTATTTTTTAAAATAAATAACATTAACATCTTTTCCAAATTAATATGAAAACCTATTATTTTTAAGAAAAACTTTTTTTTAGATAAATTTAAAATAATAACTAAAATCTTTTTTTTAAAATAATAACTAGAACCGTTATTTATTTTATTTTATTATTGTTCAATTCAAATTTCATTATCATATTGTATCTGCTCCTCTCATGTAACCTCGCGAACTTAACAATCGCTCTTTAAATTCTGCCTTTAAATTTCTGCTTGCATGGTTTAAATTATGACATTATCTCTCTGTTTGCATGATTCAATTATCTCACGCGTTTACTATTATTTCTGTCACATTGCACACATCCGAAGGTTAGGTCTAACTGTTTGGCCGCCGCGCCAATAGTCCGTAAAACTTCACACATTCAATTTCAAATCCTCAAAACTACAAACTACAAACCCTAAATTTTTCACAAATGCCTCGCCGCAGGCAAAATTACAACTTTTACCCCTAGCATTAGGTCAAAGAGCTGCCGCGCTCATTTTAGGGTTTCCCGCCGTGGAATCCCTAACCTAATTTAACCCTAATTACAACTTAACAATTCAACATAGAGATTTGGAGTTTCTACACTCCACGTAAGCGTGTCCTTAAGACATGTTTATTCCCCGTGAGACCTTGACCACAGTCAAGAAGTCTCTAACCTCCCTTTTGAGGGGAACTACGATTACTCTGATTCCACTCCCGTAAGGATACGTAGGCACAAGATGCGATGTCTTGCCGAGTAAACTTAGAATTAACCCCCTTTATTATTTATTATTATTATTGCTTATTTATATTTTATTTATCTTTGCTATTTAATTATTTTGCTTATTATTTTGTAATTGTTTCTTGGATGTAAAGTTGTTTAATTATTTAATTATTATTATGGTTAGTAATTAGGGAGTGTAACAACATGTATGTAATATTAAAATAAATTTAGATCACTTTTAAATAAAGATAATTAAAATAAGCACGTCACACACGTAAGTCGATTTTAATCGCCGTCTCACTTCCTAAGGATATCCCTCAAGTTGCCTGTGAATATTGGTTAAGTGGGGTGTATAAAGCAAGTCCCTCAAAAAGAAAATCATCAAAGTCCCTTATGGTTGCCTTTACGAATCGAGTCCCTTTCGAAAAATGATGATAGTCCCTCCAGTTTGCTTATTACACCCCACAATGGCCTTCAAAAATCCAATTGTCCCTCACATGTCCCTTAACATCCAAAGTAAGGACTACCTACTCCATTTTAGTAGGGATAGTCTTACTAAGGAAAGGATAAAGAATAAGAAAGACCTTAAAACATTAGGGTAGGCTACTCCTAGATACTTGCTCACTTCAAAACTTTTTCACACTTAAACAAATTTCCAACAAAATTTTCAAACAAGTTCTTAACACATCCTTACATGGATTATTTATTAACTATTCTGAAAATTTTCTATTCACACACTACAATTTCAAAACAATCCAAAAGTGAGCTTAAGTACCTAAGAGCCCATGGATAACCATGGATGAAAAGGGTGCTAACACCTTCCCTTTTCATAACCTACCCCCCGGACCCAAAATATTCTCTAAGGTCTTTCCTGTTCTTTTATAACCTTTCCTTATGGATAAAATAAAAGTCGGTGGCGACTCTTGCTATCCGCAACATTGTTTAAAGTCAGTTCTCCCACCGTGTTACAATATGCAGACATCCTTCTATAATAAGAGTGTACATGGACCTTTGGGCAGGTATCCCCTTTGTATTTGTCGAATGTTGGAGCCTTGAATTTTAATGGCACCCTCAGCCCTGATACCAACCCCATAGTAGTCATATCTAACCCAGTGGAGTTCTGATTAACCACACCTTTCATCTGCTCTTCTAGCATTCTGATCCTCTGAACAAGGTCAATGGGGCCCTCAGGTCCCATACCTCTTCCCGAAAAAGCGTCATCCTGATGATCCACATTCCAGTCATTGCCATACCCATCGTAACCCATGTTACGGCCAAATCCTTGTTGATTGAGCATAGGACCCTGTCCTCGGTTGCCGAACCCTAGATTGACCCCAGCAGGTCCAAAACCATTGTTGAAAGGGAATGCTCCAGCGCCGTTGTTATTCACATTACCGAATCCACCATTACCGTGGCCATACCCCTGATTGATGTCGTAACCGTCATTACCAAAGCCTTGATTAATGAACCCGAAGTTCCCGTCCTGATTGACATTGCCATACCCATTGTTTCCAAAGTCAACATTGTCACCGAATCCCTGATCGGCATCCACAGTGTTGCCTTTGTTGTTAACAACATGCCCATCACCACCATTTCCAGTATTGCCGTTACCAGCGCCAGCACCTGCACCAGTACCAATGTTTCCGTTGACAGTCACAATAGGTGGAGTAACAACTGCCGGTATCTCATCCTCTCGGCGAGGAGTTTCAACAGAAATGTGGTCAGTATTGCCATTTTCGTTTGCCCGCGTCAGCAGCGGCTGCCCCAAGGTCTGAGGATTCTCTTGTCCCTTGGCCATGCTCTCCATAGCTTTCATGAAAAGAGTCAACTTCTCACGAATTTCCTGCATCTCGACCTGAACTTGATCCATTATCTTCTTGCAGTTGTTTCGGGTTGAATAGCAATGGACTCTTTGGTCGTCAATCCTGAAAAACCTGTGAGATGCAGGAAATAAGATACAGATTCAACAAGTAACTGGCAATGCAAAATGAATATGCAGATACAATATGTGTTTGTGCGTTAGGGAGATCAACCCCTGATTCTAGTGCCAAAGTGCCAGTGCAGTGACAGTGATAGTGATAAGAAGCTTGGATCCATCCACGGAGAAAACATTTCATATATTGCTGAAAAGCCCATCAAGGCAGAAATACAATATCTCTGAGTGTACAATACAAGAAGGCATGACCTCAACCAACAATCCTGGTGATGGCCAGCACAATGCAAATAAAGCATATACAACAGTACATCAAGTAATCAAGTGCGACCATATGCCCGATACTCCTCTAACAATCTCTTAGTCTTGGGATGATCCGGCTGAGAAAGCAACTCTTCAACGAGCGAGTCTCTTTGTCTGATAACACGCTGGAGATCCCCAATGGATTCCTCCCAAACACCTTCACCAAAGCACTCCTCTAGCTTCCGCTTCTGGGATGCAGACTCTTTCTTACGCTTGACAACTTTGTTCAACGAGTTCTGAACGTCGTATCTCCGCATAACCTCTTCTTCAAACTTTTTCTGGCTAGCTTTCAACTGATCTTTGTCGCACCTCAAAAAATCACGGAGACATTTCGGAGAAACGACCCTCGCGCGAAAGGCGCGGAAATGCGGTTCGACAGAGTCGCCACCGAACTTTATTTATCCCGAATAAACGGGAGAGGAAAATATCGAGAAAACCTCTTAAAACGAAAAGGATAGGAACAGGGTTGTCGCAACCAAGTTCTGGGTTCGGGAGTCGGTTACGCGAGGGGAAGGTATTAGCACCCCTCACGTCTGTTGTACTCAACGGGAACCTCTTAAGGTATTTGTGGAGAGTGTTATCTAGGTTTACTTGTTTTTCTTCTCGATGATAAAGGTAGAATTGGTAGGGTAAAAGGTTAAACACACTAAGGGGGAGAAGGACGGTTAGAAGATAGGGTGCTCGCCAAGGATTGGGGCCCTTGTGCCTACGTATGCTCATTCGTACGAGAATGAGAAATCAGAGTGTCGTAGTTCGACTACGGGAAAGGATGGGGGAAATGGAAGATGGATAGAAGTGTGCTCTCCAAGATCATCGCAATCTTGTGTCTACGTATCTTACATTCAGACGAGAATGAAGAATCAGAGCAGTCGTAGTTCGTGGTAAGAACCACTAAAAGGATACGAGAAAATGGAGGGGAGGTAGCTCGCCAAGATCATCGCGATCTTGTGCCTACGTATCTTACATTCGGACGAGAATGAAGAATCAGAGCAGTCGTAGTTCGTGATAACAACCACGAAAAGATGAGGTTTGAAAAGGGTTGAAGTTTGAGTTTGAGACGAAAGGGTGACTGACAAGCAACCCAAGAGCGTGCCTCAAGAGCTTATCATTCAAGAATTCAAGGAATGCGAGATCCCAAGAATTCAATTCTTTCGGGAATTAACTGAATAGGTTGAAGATAAAGAGTTGGATGTATTGAAATCGAAGGAATGAATTAATAACAACTTCAGAGCGCGTCTTAAGAGTTATTCATTCGAATATTCAAAGAATGCTAGATTCTAAGAATATCCCTCCTTCGTAAGTTTAAAAAAACGTTTGTGAAAAGATCGAATCGAAAAATGGCATGCGAGGCCAAAGGAAGTTGGTTTGAAGTAGCTCGACGACGTGTCGAGGATTTGACCGAAGATAGAACCGACTTGACGACGTGTCAAGGGTTAGATTGTGAGAAATGATATTGGTCCCTAAGGGTGCTTCCAATATCAAAACCACGAGGAGTTGTGAATGCGTGTGCGAAGTGTCGGTTGCGAATGCGTACGAGCATTCGACTTAGGAGAACGTTGGAAAAAGTTTGAGTTTGAAAAAGTCGAAAAGTTGAGCGAATAACAACTCAAGAGCGTGCCTCGAGAATTATTCACTCGAAGATTCAAGGAATGCTAGATTCCAAGAACCTCCTTCTTTCGGAGTTTTAATTGAAAGAGGTGTTTTGAAAAAAGTTGACTTGAATAGAGGATGTGAAAAGAGTTTGTGGTACGAGAGACAAGAATACGAGATTGGATTTGAAAAGTATAGGAGAAATGACGATTATTTGGTAAATGAGACGTAGGCCTCACAATCAATTAATCGGGGTATTATCGAGATGCTAGATCTCGACGACAGCTTTTTCATTAGAAAAATGTTTGGATGAACAACGGAAATATCACATGGAATGCTAGATTCCTATGATACTTCTGTGTCCAAAAAAGAATATGTTTAAAAAGCGAAAAGTTGAACAATACATTATTTAAGGTGTACACCTCAATAATATCCATTCAAAAACTCAAAAAGTGCTAGACTTCAAGAGTTTAATTTTTCGTAACTTAACTAAAAAAAACGATTTGATTAAGCATGCTTAAGAAATATTATTGCTTCAAAGTTTTTTCTTTTTAAAAGAAAATCTATTTTGAAATTATCTTATAAAATAAGCTACTTAATAAATGGAGGAATGATTTTGACTTAATTTATAAAATATTGTTTGAATAAACAACGAAAGTATCATGTGGAATGCTAGACCCCAATGACATTTCCTTGTCTAAATAATTAAAGGGCGTATTTTGAAACGAAAAGTCGAATGTCACTACCCAAGGCGTACGTCCCAATAGTGATTATTCTAGAACTCAAAAGATGCTAGACCTTAAAAGTTCTTTTTTCGTAATTTAGTTAGAAAAATAATTTTAATGTTTAAAAATAAATTGAATTAGAATTAAGAAAAATAATTAGTCATATTTTGAAAATACATTTTCAAATAGTCTATGATCTTTGCTTTAGAAAATATTTTGAATTGTCTTTAACTAATTGGTATGTTGAATAGAATCTCCCAATTTTGGGAAGGCTTATCAATTAACTTAAGATAGATTGCCAACTAATAAAATAATAAGATTTAAAAACAATTATATTGAAACATTAAGCTAGTTAACAAAATACTGAGTTTTTCTTAAACAACCCACATTGGCTTACGACTTATACCAGCTAATGGAGATGAATAATTACCACTGGCTCTTAACATGTCTGCAAAACACCTATGACTTATTCTCCTGGTACATAAGAAAGATTAGGCAGCATAATATTCTCCCATAACCAAACAAATGGCGGAAAATCCATAGCAGCATAATGAATTTAGAAAGCTACGGAAATTGATACACAACTAGTAGCAGCAAGTGCAGGGGCAAGACAGTAGCAAACAATTTATATCGAAACACAAATAGTATGCAATTCAAGACTATATAAATATGAACAATATTTGAGCATTTTTTGAAACATTAAAATACTTGAATTCCCATGGAAATAGAACAATATCAGCAGTAATTACAATATCAAATCAAAAGTTGCAGCAGGTATAACTTATTGGCAATACTCATTATACAAGCATAAAATCTCATGACAGAAGGATGAAACAAACGATATCAACACAAGATCAAATCGAAGATTTCAATTTCAATAGAATTTATTTAAGTAGACATCAATAATCTCAAATGGAAAACTAGGAAACGAAATGTTACCAACATCGAGAAAACCGACATGAATCACATATGGCAGCAACGGCGGATAAAATGCAGGCATTATGATCGTACCAACAATGATGAATCGCAACATTGCTGCCAGATATGAGCCGCACATGTTGTTGAAGTTTTTAGCCAGATTGTTGTTGTTCTATGCTCCGATGTATGATGCCGTCGAACTCAACCGCAACTTACTAATGACGCTGAAATTCATAAACCAAAAGAAAAACGGAAACGACAGCCCGCAATATAACCAAAGTAAATCCAAAATTCACGGCCTGTTGTAAAGCGTTGTTGATGAGCTGCTGCGGGAGAATTGAACTGAGACGTGAAACAAATGGAATTTGATCAGAAGCAGCTTTCAAGAATCAAGCTCAGTTGTTGTTGTTGAATGTTGTCAGTGCGAGGTTGTCGAGTCCGTGAAATCTGCTGCTATCAAGCTGTGTTGTAGTCAAGCCGAGTGGGATTTTGAAGTCGCGGCTGCTGCACATTCTATAGAAGAACCCCAAAACCGCGATCTGCGTGCCGCTGACCCGGGCTGTGAGTTATCATGTTGCAGGTTGGTAATTGCGGTTCTCAAAAGAGTCAATCCTGTACACCTATGATCGAACTCAAACCGCCACTACTCAGCTTTATCATGATGTGCTTTAAATGCCGATGAATTCAACCGCTGCTCTATACACCTTGAATCCATGTTTCTGTTGTCGATATTCGACAGGATTGCAACCTGTATGGAACCTGTCAAAAAGAGAACAAAATGCGACAAACGTCTAATAACAGCTAGGAGAAACAGCCGACATCACGCGGTGAATGGCGTGATTGATTGCTTTGTCGTTGAGCCTATGGCGGAACCGGAGTGAGGGTGAATTGTTGTTCCAAAGGTTATCAGCATCACATCGCTTCAAGCTCTTTTCGAATAACCAATGATTAGGCGATGTCGTAACCTGCACAAAATCAACAACCAGCAAAATAACAAGCAAACCCCAGTAACATATCAATTCCTCTTTCCAAACTTTATCAAAATCAGAGACAGTTTCGCTTATACCAGCTTTTAATAATATAATTACAAGGCAAAGAAAATATCGTTCAGACAATATCACCGGCTAAACTCGAAACCATATGTGCAAGACCCAAACTATTATCAACTTCAGATTGAATAGAAACCATATTCTACCTACATGATTCAAACAACAATTCATAAATCAACTTCAAATTGAATAGACCTGAAACCAACAGGTTACCGATGTTGCCGAAACTCGTTTGTTGAATGTGTTGTATTGAGACTGAGTGATGTTTGAAAGAGATGAGATGGTGTTCTTTGCAGCTGGATCTGGTTTGGTCCGGATGTTCGTTACGGCAGCGGAGTCGTGGCAACCTCAACCGTAGCAACACATCAGCAGAAATAACAGAACTAAAGGTGAAAATGAAACCGCGTTTGAATCGACCTTAAACGTTATATAAACCCTAACAACGAACCACTGATACGCCATGATTTATCAATGTTGAGATGAAACTACAACCTGTGGAAATACCCTCTCATTACTGTCGTTGAGGGAGTTTCGTAGCGTTATTGCGAAAATGGAAAGGAAATTCGGGTTGGTGTTGCTTATGGAATGAACCTATTGAAGTGCTCCAAGAGTGAAATTGGAGGGAGCTCGTGGAGTCATCACGAAAATCAAAGCTTCTCAATCGGAGCTCTCCGCCATTTCTGAAACTGAGTTGAAGAATTGATATCCAGGAGTGGTGATGATGAGGGATTTAGAGTCGCTTTAGCTGTGCGGTTAAAAACGGAGGTAGTAGGGGATTTGAACGAGATATCCGAGTATCGTGAGGAGAGAAGATTCGAGATTGAAGCAAAGGCGAAGAAGGTTGGTCTGCGGAAAATGGTGATTGGAAAAGAAGAAGAAGGAATCGTGGATTTTCCACGGCAGATACGGTTTTGGGTTTTGGCTATTTTGAGGAAGATGACGGCGAGTGAGGATTAGGGTTGAGGGGGGTAGTGAACAGTATCCTTTCAATTAGGTTTTCCTTCAGCTTTTATGCATATTGTGACCCTACCTTTCTGGGCCTCCAATGGATGGGCCGGTTACTTCAATCCACTCCTGCTTTTTTCAACTTTTTTTAGTTAATGTCAAATACAAATATTGTTAATATAAGTTAATAAATGCACTACTAATTAACATGATTAAATATTAAGTACATATTAATAATAACA
The DNA here is from genome assembly GCA_963859935.3 of Lathyrus sativus. Taxonomy (NCBI): domain Eukaryota; kingdom Viridiplantae; phylum Streptophyta; class Magnoliopsida; order Fabales; family Fabaceae; genus Lathyrus; species Lathyrus sativus. The sequence continues at coordinate 43,348,011 of OZ012739.1, forward strand.
AATAAATATTAACAATGTATAAAAAAAACAAAAATATAAGAATATTATTAATCCCTATTATTAACACTTAACTAATAGTACTATTAAATAAATATTAAAAATATGTAAAATAAACTAAATTTTATAAAAAGAAAAGATAATTGTTTTAAAAAAAATATTATTAGTAGTATTTTAAAAGTTTAATAAAATGATATTCACAAAAAGGTTGTTAGGCTACGTGTCACGCCTTAATTGGGCGAAAAAGAATAAATTTGAAAAATGCTCAATTACGGGTGGGCACGTGTCTAACTGACATGATACTATAAAAAATATACAAAATTAAAAAACAATCGAAAAAAATGCAAAAATATTTGAAAATGGGTAGGACAAATTTAGGGTATGACAGATGCCCCTATCTAATAGGCTTAAACCTAGGGAAATAAACTGCTACAACGTTCATTTTCCTGAGGTAGAAGTCAATTAGATATAAAGAAGACCCTGAATTTGTCCGAAAGAAAGAGAAATGCCTAAGGGTTGAAAATGCTGGATGAGGTAAACCTCTGAGTAAACTGTGAATAATAGGCAAAAAGTCGTCATCATCAAAAGGATGATGGAATGAAACACAGACGGTCACTACCACCAAAAAGGATGGTAGAGCAAGGCACAATCGCACAATCTGACATTAATGACCATGACAGACCCCCCATCAAAAGGATGATGGAGTGAAACTCAAACAAATATCGCACAATCTGACACCAATCCAAGTGACAGACCCCCCACCAAAAGGATGACGGAGCGAAACTCACACAAACTATCGCACAATCTATCACCAATCCAAGCGAAAGACCCCCCACCAAAAGGATGACGGAGCGAAACACAAACAAATATCGCACAATCTGACACTAATCCAAGTGACAGACCCCCCACCAAAAGGATGACGGAGCGAAACACAAACAATATCGCACAATCTATCACCAATTCAAGTGACAGACCCCCCACCAAAAGGATGACGGAGCGAAACTCACACAAACTATCGCACAATCTATCACCAATCCAAGCGACAGACCCCCCACCAAAAGGATGACGGAGCGAAACACAAACAAATATCGCATAATCTGACACCAATCCAAGTGACAGACCCCCCACCAAAAGGATGACGGAGCGAAACTCACACTAACAATATCGCACAATCTATCACCAATTCAAGTGACAGACCCCCCACAAAAGGATGACGGAGCGAAACACAAACAAACATCGCACAATCTATCATTAATGATTATGATAGACCCCTCACCAAAAGGATGACGGAGCGAAACACAAACAAACAATATCGCACAATCTATTACCAATCCAAGTGACAGACCCCCCCACCAAAAGGATGACGGAGCGAAACACAAACAAATATCGCACAATCTGTCACCAATCCAAGTGACAGACCCCCCACCAAAAGGATGACAGAGCGAAACTCACACAAACTATCGCACAATCTATCATAAATGATTATGATAGACCCCCACCAAAAGGATGATGGAGCGAAACACAAACAAATATCGCACAATCTATCATTAATGGTTATGATAGACCCCCCACCAAAAGGATGACGGAGCGAAAACACACAAACTATCGCACAATCTATCATAAATAATTATGATAGACCCCCCACCAAAAGGATGACGGAGCGAAACTCACACAAACTATCGCACAATCTATCATAAATGATTATGATAGACCCCCCACCAAAAGGATGACGGAGCGAAACTCACACAAACTATCGCACAATCTATCATAAATGATTATGATAGACCCCCCACCAAAAGGATGACGGAGCGAAACTCACACAAACTATCGCACAATCTATCATTAATGATTATGATATACACCCCACCAAAAGGATGACAGAGCGAAACTCACACAAACTATCGCACAATCTATCATTAATGATTATGATAGACCCCCCACCAAAAGGATGACGGAGCGAGGCACAAACAAACTAAATCGCACAATCTATCACCAATCCAAGTGACAAACCCCCCACTAAAAGGATGATAGAGCGAAACACAAACAAATATCGCACAATCTATCATTAATGATTATGATAGACCCCCCACCAAAAGGATGACGGAGCGAAACACAAACATAAATAAATAAATATCGCACAATCTATCATTAATGATTATGATAGACCCTCCACCAAAAGGATGATGGAGCGAAACACAAACAAACAAAATCGCCCAATCTATCACCAATCCAAGTGATAGACCCGCCACCAAAAGGATGACGGAGCGAAACACAAACAAATATCGCACAATCTGACACCAATCCAAATGACAGACCCCCCACCAAAAGGATGACGAAGCGAAACTCACACCGACCGCTACCACCAAAAGGATGATAGGACAAACACTAATTGAAGGTTACCAACACCAAAAGGATGCAGGCTAGGTTGAACCGACGAAGTTCGGCTATCACCAAAAGGATGATAGTAAGGCAATTGACAACGGTCACGCTTGCTGGGTACAACTCATTGGGGAACCCCCAAGAGGAAGATTGAATTGAAATGAGTCAATGGGGTACGCCCACCGTCTTGTTTGGAGATCATAGCTTTGCTGAAATGATTTCATGGTTACGCCCATGAATTCTGAAGAGGATGCCCCTGACTGGGCAGAGTTTGTCTTAATGTCTTATTTTGGTCAACAAAAGGTTGAACAACTTCGTGAGGAACGCTCACGGTTTTGCTGAAGATGCCCCTGACTGGGCTGAATCTTGCACTTAAGGTCTTTGGATTTGCCTAACAAAAGGTTGAACAACTTCGTGGGGAATGCCCACGGTCTTGAATGGTATGCCCCTGGCTGGGATGTATATTAACTTGAAGATCTGATCAACCACGAGGTTGAAATACGTCATGGGAAATACCCATGGTCTTGAAAAAAATGCCCCTGACTAGGCTGAATCTTGCTTTGAATACTTTGAAATTTTGTGGGAGAAACCCACAATCGCAGAAGATTGCCCCTGACTGGGCTGATGATTGCTTTGAAGCTCTTGAAAATCATGGGAAAAACCCACAATCTTGCAAAAATGCCCCTGATTGGGCTGATGATTGCTTTGCAGATGTTGTGGAAGATGCCCTTGATTGGGCTGATGATGGTCTTGGAAACCTTCGAAGTTGATCCTGGACCTTGATGTGCGTATGCTAATGCTGGATGTAAAATGATGTTCCACAACGAATGGAAGTGCAAATGCAAATGCTGACGAGCGGAGATGCAAGAGCTGGGGAAGTATGATACGACTGGTTATGCAAAATGATGTAAAATGCTTATGATGACGAATGCTACGCGTATGATGCATATGATTGCATACGGGTAATTTGAAATGCAAGCGGAGACTCCAGCGTGGTGGACTCTGGGTAGTTGCCAATGCGGATTGGACTTCGGGTGGTGGGAGGGATTGACTTCCTCGACACGCAGTTTGCTGAAAACGCCGTGATGAAGCGGAAGAAGATGCTCCGATTGCTGCAAGTCTGGGTACTTGGTGTTTGTGAATTTACTTCAGAGAAGGTTGCAGCTCTGCTTGATGATTAGGATAATCTGAACTTTCCCTAGTCTGAACATGATGATGGTCTGCCTCAGATTAACCCGTTTTGAAGTTGAAACCGAACTCTGACGGCTTGCCCCTGCTCGAGTTGTTGAATGACCTGCCCCAACCTATGGGGTTTGAAGTACTCTTGCTTCGTGTACGCCACTGAAAGTCAAGTCCCTCCTCGGTTGCCCCTCATTGAGATGTCCTTGAATATCTAGCACTGATTTGCAATTAAAATTGTACATTCATAAATGGTAATATTAATGCGCAGTTCAATGTAAGTTTTGAAAAAGTGTGGTTTATTTGAGGTGTCGTGATAGTGAAACGAATGGACCGTTAGCCCAAACATTAGGCTAGTTTTGATTGGTGTGAAAGATATAGCAAGCAAAATGACACCAATATTGATGATTAGAAATCATGTGAGGAGTCAGGTTACGCAACCTCGCAATAGTATGCTCTCAGAAGAAACCTCGCCTAAATTAGGTCTTTCGAGGGTTGTAACGTGGCCTGGTTCATGGTTATGAAACAAAGGATATTAGGCTCAAAGTATGATTTATACCCACCCCTTCTTCTTAATGATCTCCAGTCCTACGCTCAGATACTTCTGCATTTGTTGTGATGGTGTAAGCTTGAAGGTTCATGGTTTGCTCGATGTGGCAGTCACCTTATTTTGATGGATGTCAGTGCCCATTTGATCTGGGTGGCCACTGAATCTTTTTTGTTTTTGTTGAGGATTTCGGGGTCCTCTTTTGCTTTTGTTTTGATCCCTAACTTTTGCATGGATTGATTTTGCTTGTCAGATCCGTCGGGATTGCCTTGATTTTGTCTAAATCCCCTCTGAGGTGTTTGACTTAGCAGGCTTTTGATTTTTTTGAATTTTGTTGGAGGATTGTGACTGCCATAGCATGGGTCATTGATGAACAACCGTCTTCTGAATTTTGCTTTGTTGATTCGAGTGCGGAGTCAGATTAACTGAACACTACCCTGCCCCAGGTTGAGTGTAAAGGCTTGAATATCCGAAGGAAACTACTACTTCTAGGCTCGAAGTGGTCTACTAGGGATTAACTCCTTATATCTTCGGTGTTTAGTGGAATTGAAGCAATGCTTGTACATCATTGACGAGATTCGGTCTGAAAGCATACAGTTTGCAATTATGGGTATCTCGTTTTCATCATCCTCCCTCAAATCATGCTAAACAACAGTGAATAGAGTGAAGTGAACAAATGTGTCGGTGATAAGTGAAAATGAGTGAATACGACATAACTAATTCAAAACATGCATAAACGATACATTAATGAAACCAGATACGAATGGCAATTGTTCAAAGCATACAGTACTTAAACACACAAAGACAAAATATAAGAAATGCGAAAGATTAAATGGCAGCATGACGGCCTTCTTCAGAGAATGGACTTGACTGGACTTAATCTGATGTTGGCACTAGTTGGTTGGCGGCATCGGGTCGTTGATGGCACTGAGATACTTCCCATCAAAGGTGAGAGCTTCCTTGTCAACCAGATCTTGAATTTTGTGCTTGAAAAACCTGCAGTTCTCAATGTTGTGACCTGGAGCGCCCTTATGAAACTCACAATGAGCATTCGCGTCATAATCAGCAGGAAGGATAGTTGGGGGAGCTAGATCTCTCGGGACGATAGCCTTTTTTTCCATCAGTTGAGCAAAGATATCTGCATATGTCATTGGAAGACTATCAAATACTCTATCTGGCTTCCACGTTCTGTGTTGATTTTGCTGATGCGGTCGTTGAGCGGTTCGCTGTTCTGATTCCTTTCCAGTTATGAAGAGGGCTTCGAAGATCTGATCCATCTTTCTGTTGAGGGATTCCAGCTCCTTCCTGATAGCAACTTGTTCTTGCCGAATCTGCTCTATCGTTCGTCTTGTATTGGCTCTAGTTGTATACTGGTGTCAAGGATTCAACTTGATTTACTGGAGAAGAAATAACGGAGACATGAGATTCTGCTGAAGGATTGGAGATGCAAAATGCACAACATATGAAATGCAATGCAAATGATATGCAAGATGCAATGCAAGATACAAGATCCAGGATCACAGGATCACAATTCAAACAGCTCCTGAAGCTGGTAACTGTAACATAGAAGTAACCACAATTTCCGATCAAAGAAACTGACAGGTACGACCTATGCGGGAAGATCTAAACATTCTACCCATAAACCCGCTCATGGGATGGTTTCTACGTTTGGTTCCCAGGATCACGGATACTAGTCATATTAGCGTCACGCAACAGGTTGGCTGTATTACGACGATAATGACAATAAGGTCTCTCCTGAGCGGGGTCCTCATGCTAGGTGTACAAGGAGCGAGTCCTTGGAGACTAACACTACACGACCACCAATATCGGAACTGGTGGTAATAAAAGGTTTCCAGAATCACGGACCCTTCATTAATCAAGTCGTGCAACAGGCTAGCTGTGTTACAACAAGATCTACAAATAGGTCTCCTTTGGAGGAGCTTTCATGCTAGGCACACAAGGAGTGAATCCTTGGTGACTAACACTACTCGACTACCAATTCTAAACTAAGTGTTCTCTCTGATTTTAATAAAGCTCGGGCGTAGAGCCTTACTCATGATGTCATCCCAAGAACCAACAGGCCAAGATAACAAGCATAAAATATACAAGCGGTAAGAGAACAAATACATAAACGAGAAGAAAAAAACAAACACTCCTCACAAACCAAAAGATAGGCTCGACTCTCTCTTTGCATGGAGCAATTTCCCCAGCAGAGTCGCCAGCTGTCGCACCTCAAAAAATCACAGAGACATTTCGGAGAAACGACCCTCGCGCGAAAGGTGCGGAAATGCGGTTCGACAGAGTCGCCACCGAACTTTATTTATCCCGAATAAACGGGAGAGGAAAATATCGAGAAAACCTCTTAAAACGAAAAGGATAGGAACAGGGCTGTCGCAACCAACTTCCGGGTTCGGGAGTCGGTTACGCGAGGGGAAGGTATTAGCACCCCTCACGTCCGTTGTACTCAACGGGAACCTCTTAAGGTATTTGTGGAGAGTGTTATCTAGGTTTACTTGTTTTTCTTCTCGATGATAAAGGTAGAATTGGTAGGGTAAAAGGTTAAACACACTAAGGGGGAGAAGGGTGGTTAGAAGATAGGGTGCTCGCCAAGGATTGGGGCCCTTGTGCCTACGTATGCTCATTCGGACGAGAATGAGAAATTAGAGCATCGTAGTTCGACTATAGGAAAGGATGGGGGAAATGGAAGATGGATAGAAGTGTGCTCGCCAAGATCATCGCAATCTTGTGCCTACTGTTGCACCCCAAAATTTGACCATCATTTATTTACCTAGCTTGTGTTCATCAAGAGGTATGAGTACCAATCAAGACTTTGAATCTAGCCAAGAAGGTTATTCAAGTGTTCAAGGGTTGATATCCTTGTCAGAGAAGTTAAGAGATCCTCAGAAAGATTGGTTGAAACCAAGGTTGTGTACCTCCTAACTTGAGTTGTGGGAGCTCCTCAGATGATTCTGAAGCTATGAGGATGGACTTGAAGCTTTGAGAGAGCTTATGAGATGTCTTGAAGGCCATCATGAAGCCTAGAGAGGCCATTGTGCAAGTTTAAGAAGACTCAGCCATGAGTGGTGCAATTAGGGTTTGACTGGGTCAACTCTAGGTCAACTGATGATTTGGAGAGAGTTGAGACCTAATCCAAGAACCATGTGATCATGGATTGATGCATTGAGATGCTATAAGGATGATTCCAAGGTTAATTCATCATGATTGAAGAGTTTGAGAAGTTTCAAGCTAGGGTTTTTAAGGCTTGACAGTGTAAAATCCCCTAGTTTGACCCCTATCTTCAAGGCAGTTTAGCTCAAGATTTGATCGTCATCTCATCTTACCCCCAACATGAATGTTGTATAGCTTGCTCTTAGCTTTAATTTGAGTACTAGAAGTCCTTGATAGGATTTGTAGAGCTCAAGTTATGACTTTGACAAGTTACAGGTCATCTGAGGTATGTGAATCTGGGGCCTTGAAAATCACCCAGCTTCCATCAAACGTTTGCCCAAGAAGGATGACTCCTATGAACTTTTGGTCAACATGAATGTTGTTCCTCATCTTCTTATATTTCTAGAGAGTACTAGAAGTCCTTGATAGGATTTGTAGAACTCAAGTTATGGCTTTGACAAGTCAAGGGCATTTTGGTCATTTGGAGATTATAGGTCATTTCAAGCATAAAGCCATAACTCCTATTTCCAAGCTTCAAATGGAAAAATCTTCAACATAAAACTTGCTTAGAATGATGTTTTAAGGCTAGTAAGGAGGTCATGAGGTGTTGAAAAGGCTTGTAGCAAAAAGTGATAAAAATGACCTAAAATGAAGGCATAAGTTAAATAAGTTGAAGTTGGAAATTGGAAATTCCAAGTTACACATCCAAACCATGGCATATATTAGGTCATTTTGACTCCAAAAAGCATTTTAGAAACAATGGTTCAGCCACTTTTTTGATTTGAGGTTTAGATCACGGGGTTGCTTTGGAAAATGGTTGCTTGCATAATAAGGTACAAATGCAAAACACAAGGAAAGGTAATGTACAAGCTTGCTAAGTATCTTAACACATCCCATATCTCATCTAAGGATAATTTCAGGTCAGAATTGGTTGCTGCAAGAGGCTTGGCATGAGATGATACATGAGATGGATGGAAATCATAAATTCATGACATGAGAACCCCAATTTCTCATTGGATGGTTCCAGAAGGTTCTAGATGAGTCTAAACCATTATATATAGTGTATAGAACTTGCTCAGATGCAAGGTTGGTGAGAGATTAGAGAGAAGAGTGAGATAGCCATTTCAATTGCTTCCATTGCAAGTTGAAATCAAATTCCACATTCTGATCCATTTCCATTTCTTCTTTCAATCCAAATACATTCCATTGATCACACTGAAGCTGTGCATACCAAATTAAGAGCAAAACCATGGAGATTTGAGGAGATAGCTTTTGGATTTTGGAGGTTGCAAGTCATAATCGGTTTTGGAGATTCAGGCTTTCTTGGTCCAATCTTTTGTAAACAGTAGCAAGATCATCATTCAAGGATTGATTCTGAAGAGTTTGAGAGCTTGAAGTGAAGGTTTACCCTATCTGTTAATCAAGATTTGACAGGTTAGTAACTTTTCTTCTACACCATGATTTAAGCATAATTAGGCAGAATTGTTAGGATAGAACGATTAGAGACAATAGGTGATGGATTCTGGGAAGTTTGAGATCAATTGGTGAAGTTTCAGTTGATGACACCATTTTTGTTTGGATCAAGAACACGAGTTATGGTGAGCTATAGCATGAGTTTGATATCAAGAATTAGCCAGTGTGAGGTGGTGATCATTCTGAGGTAATTAATTTCAAGAATTGTTAGAACTGAAGTTTGAGCATATCTTTGATCTTGGATCGGGTTTGGAGATTTAGGGTGATTCAATGGATTTTAAGGCTATGGTTGTAATCAACATGGAATTCTGGATGGATTAGGGGTTTGAACTTTAGTTTTTCATGGAGAATTGAGGTGATACGAATTGGTGAAGATTGAGCTTGAAGCTCTGTTTTCATGGCTTCCTCATTTGAACCCTAGCTGGAGGAAGAAGACGAAGACGTAACCATTGGATGAGGCAAGACTCGTTGACTGAGTGGAGATCCCACGGCTGAGATTTAATTTCATTTGGAGAGGGAAATCTGAAGACACCCCAAAGCGCTGCGTTTCATTAAACTGGGGTACTGGGCTTAGTTGATATCCACGCCCCCATTCGTGGCCCATGTTTGTTTTGAACTGAATTTTGTTACTTTATGCACCGTGTCTTTTTCTTTTTCTCTATATTTTCTCATTTGATTTTCTGACAATAATTGGGCCTAGCGCATTACTAATCCCACCCCCATTTTAAGCCCATCTGCATTTTGAACTGAACATAATTGCTATTCACACCAATGCTTTCTCATTTTAATTTCTTTTTCTCCATTTTATTTTAATCTTTTGAAAAATCATAATAAATAGAAAAATGATGATTTTTGCATGGGAATTTTTTCTCCCATTTCATGATGATGCCTAGAAAATTATAAAACCTTAATATTTTCATTTCATTCATTTTTAATATTTTTTGTGTATTTTCTCTTTTAATAGCATTTTAATTCCTTTCATGTTGATGCATAGATTTGTAGAATTTTTTTTAGCTAGTTCCCTTTGAATTTTTAGGCCATTCTTTTTAGGATAGTTAGATTAGGACTCTAGCTCCCCTATGGATTTATTCCATAATTTTGTGATTAATTTTTGATTAGTTTTGGTTAGATGACTTTAGGTTGTATAGAATTATGTCAATCCTTAACATAGGTCCACAATAACACTAGAATTTTGGGTTTCTAGGTCAAGATAGATATTGGGACATATAGGGTATTAAGGGTAGGTATATAGGATCCCCTAGAAATTATATTAGATTTTAATATGATAGCATACTATTTTTAATTGATTTTTGTAGTTGATTGTTGTTTGTGTTGCCCTTGGGGGCTTGTATTTTTGTTTGCCTTGCTTTGTGAGTTTTTGTTCGGCTTGGTGGGCTTGGTCTTGCTCTGAGGAGCATGGAGGAGCATAGTAGAAGACTTGAAGTTGAAGAAGGAGCTTGATAGCTTGAGGCCTTGTTTGTTTTGTTGTTGTTTTAGGGTTAGGGATTAGGAAGAGCTTAGATTTAGTTGATTCCTTTCTTAAACATGGATGGTATCTTTCACCTCCATTCCTCCCCATGATTCAAGGTCCTTCCATGGTATTCACCTCCCTCCTTTGGAGGGATAAGTGATGGTACCTGGGAAGTAGAACCTTTGAGGGAACCCTTCTTTTGATGTTGAACCCTTATAGGTCACCTTTGGTGGTCAATAAGCAATTTAACATCCTAGCTTATCCAGTTAAGTGATTTCTCCTGTTTTGGGTATCTTGAGAGATGTTGGGCTTGAGTTTGAAGACAAAGACTGCATTGAAGAGTGTGGAAGAGGATGATTCCTTGAGCATTGCCATTTCAATTGGAGCTTGAAGAGCCAGAAGTTCAGGTTGATACTTGAAGATCCAGTAAAGATTGAATGAAGAGCTGAGGCTTAAAGACTGAAGGATGAAGTTGACACCTCCAAGTGATTGAGGACTATTCTGAGAAGCTGAAGCTTGTAGGAAGAGAAGACCAAGTTGAGACTGGTAAATCCAGGAGAGCTTGAGAGCCTGAAGACTAAGTTGACACTTATGAAGAAGATTCAATTGAGATTGAGTATAGAGCTGAGGCTTGAAGATCAAAGGATAAGTTGATACTTACTTTGAAGCCTGAAGATCCTGAAGGAATCAAGTTGATACTTGTGGTGAAAGTGAAGCCTGAAGGTGGAACTGATTAAGGAGCTGAAGCTTGGAGAAGAAGATAAGTTGAAACTTATGTGGAAGGGTTGAAACCTGGAAAAGCAAATTGATATTTGTCAAGAGTGATGGAGATCTGAAGACTGAGTTGCTGTTAGAAGAGCTGAAGCTTGGAGTTGAGAGAGGAGTTGATCTGCTTTCTTCTTTGTTTCTTTTCTGTATTGATATGCCTTGTTTGACTTGCTTGATGCATTAGAATAAGTCCATATCTAGAATAGCTTTAATCTAGGAGCATGATTGCACTAGAGGTTGAGTTGCTCCCTCTGCTTGTATTGTTACTGTATGGCTTTGCTTGCGGGTATTCGGTAGAGCCCTGCTCCCTTTCCCATGTGGTATATTTTGCTTGATAGCATGTTTTATTTCTTCTGTATGATTGCAGTTTACTGTTCTTGCTTGATAGCATGGTATCTTCTCAGTATGATTACTGTTATTCATATCTGGCTTGAGGTCGAGATGAGCTTGTGGAGGCTGATGCCCCACACACATTTCTTCCCTCACTTGCATTGCATGCATTTTACCGTATTACTGTTTACTGTTTAAGCTGATGCTTTATCTGTTTCTGTGTATCATTGACATGATCCCTTAGGACTCTCATTTCCTTTGATAAGGAAGTGATGATAGAACTTTAGGTTGAAACCTATGCATGATAACTTCTAGGAGTTCCCTGTTTCAAACCTCAACCATAGGATGAATCCTTGGCATGACAACAGTAGGACTTGATAGTCTCCCTCCTAGTTGGGCCTGTTCTCTTCTCATCTCAAAACAGCTTAAGATACAGTAATCATGAATGATTTCTTTCGTACGTTACGAGCCTTAAGCTATCTGAGGAAGGATTGTGGGAGAGTTTCTTTTCCACAGTCTGGATGTTTAGTATGGTACCCTTTGGGTGACATGCGACGCATTCACTCTCAGGTCATAGTCTTTAGTGCGATTGAAATTGCAAACACAATAAAAAACACTTCTTCCGTAAAAAACAGGAAACAAGCCGTAGTGTCCCGAACTACGTAAGCTCTGATCTCTCATCCCTGTTGAGAGTACATAGGCACAATACTGATGTAATGGCGAGCCACCTTCCCCGTAACCCGTCGTAGGTCGAACTACGTTGACTCTGATTTCTCGTTCTCTAATGAGAATACGTAGGCATAAAGTGCGACGCTTTTCCGAGTCATTTTCTTTTCTGTTTAAGCCAGCCTTGATAGGTAGATAGATAAACCAACTCGTCCAGTAAACATAACAAGCGTGGATCCCGTCGAGTACGACGGACGTGAGGGGTGCTAATACCTTCCCCTTGCGTAACCGACTCCCGAACCCAGACAATGGTTGCGAAGACCTTGTCTTACCCTTTTTCGTTAGGTTTTTCCGATCGTTTCCTTTCCCGCTCCGAGGGATAAATAACGAAAGGTGGCGACTCTTCTGTTGTGCCGGGACCTTATTCTCGCGAAAGCGACAGCTGGCGACTCTGCTGGGGATCGAACCCAGAATCACTGGTTCTCCGGTTCCCTATGAGAGTCAATCCTAGCACTTGTATGATTAATTGTTGGGTTGTGTTTATTTATCGCATTTTATCTCTCGCATTTTATTTCCCGCATTTTATTTTCAGTATGATATGATTATCTGTGCTGTTGCGGGAGGGGCATTCTGATGAGTGAGAAGCCAGACCCAGGCTTGAGTGCACCATATCATTAGTTGTGGAAATTAGTGGGCGCGTGCTTGCTTTGCAGGCACTAGTGTCTCATGAAATCCACGCTCAGACAAGGTTCTCCCGATTGGCTTCTCTTTCAACCCTTTGGGTTGAGACGGTTGCTGGTTTGGAGGATTGTCGACTCTGGGGACCGATCATTTGTGATTCAACCGAGTGAGGCCGCTTCATGAGCTGGTGATGCCACACCTTCTGGGTATCGTATCACCCCTCTTGAATGTCTGTGACACTGATGAACGCATAGGATGCCGAACTTGAGTCAGTTTAGGTCCATACCTGTGAGCAGGGTTGGGTTTATTGCAGGAAACTTGGACCTTCAGACTACCTGGTTTTCTTGACAGCGAATCAGTTTTGTTAGCACCAGAGGTTCTCATCATCAGATATATGATTGTTCTTGACAGAACAGGTTTTTGACTGGGATCAGAGGATCTTATCATCAGATGTATATTTGTTCTTGATAAAGCAGGTTTTGATCAGAGGATCGTATCATCAGATGTGTTGTTTGTTCTTGACAGAGCAGATTTTTAACTGGGGTCTGAAGATCTCATCAGCAAATAGATGTTTGTTCTTGATAGAGCAGAGTTTTGGTCATCAGTTGGTTGTTCTTGATAGAGCAGTTTATAATCGGGGTCTGAAGATCTCATCAGCAGATAGATGTTTGTTCTTGATAGAGCAGAGTTTTGGTCATCAGTTGGTTGTTCTTGATAGAGCAGATTTATGATCGGGGTCTGAAGATCTCATCAGCAGATGTATGTTTGTTCTTGATGGAACAGAGTTTTATTATCAGATGTTTGTTCTTGATAGAGCAGATTTCTTGGTCCTATATCAGAGGTCTTTATTATCAGACGTTTGTTCTTGACAGAGCAAAATTATGATCCTATGTATATGGCCCTATCAGATGGTTGTTCTTGACAGAGCAGATTTGTGGTCCTACACCAGGGTTTCTTCTTATCAGTGGTTGTTCTTGATAGAGCAGCGTCCTGGTTTTGTTGATACAAAATCTCCACAGCACAGTTGCCTTGATCTCCTGTTGCATGATTGCATTTTGCATTAGTTCGCATACTCATTTGCATTTCATTAACGTGTGTCTGTGTTGCAGGTACCATTTTCCCCGATCCAGGATTTCTTGCCTCCTATTGTATTGTTATGGGCTCTCTGAGGAAGACCGTGGCTTACAAGTTCCCTGCCTCTGATGTGGTTAAGTTGACTGGTTTGATAGCTTTAGCAGATGATTCTGTGATAGATGAGTTCAGAAAATCTTACGGCAAATTGCTCAGTTTGGTTCGTAAACCTTCTGTGTTCAAGTTGAATGGGTTGCACGCTCTGCTGCAGTTCTACGACCCTCCGTTGAGATGTTTCACTTTTCAGGATTTTGTTCTCGCACCTACGCTGGAGCAATATGCTGATTTGTTAGGTGTGCCTATCAAGAGGCAGTTGCCTTTTATTCATATGGATGTCGAGCCTGATCTGGCCAGTCTAGCTCCTTCGCTTCATCTAGATGCCTCCGAGTTGGTATTGACTAGTTGGAACAAGGTTCCTGGGTTCTCCTCGCAGTTTTTAGTGGGAAAGGCTCAGCAGTGCGCCAAGGACGGATGTTGGGTCGCGTTCAACGCCATTCTCGCTTTGTGCATATATGGCATCATACTGTTTCCCAATATGCCCGATTTTGTAGACTTTGATGCATTTCATATCTTTGCTTCAGGGAATCCAGTCCCTACCTTGATAGGAGATGTCTACCATTCTATCCACTATAAAAACGAGAACAGGAGGGGCAAGAATGTCTCATGTTGTGTACCCTTGCTTTACAAATGGTTTGATAGTCATCTGCCCAAGAGGGGTCCTTTTGTTTCGTCTGCAGCCACAGCTGAGTGGTCCGAGCGTCTGATGAGCTTATCTGCAGAGGATATCGACTGGTTTGACAGAGATAGGTTGGGTACTGAGATGATCTTCAGTTGCAGCGGGTTTCCAAATGTGCCTTTGATAGGCAGGAAGGGCTATATAAACTACAATCCGCCGTTGCTGGTCCGACAGTTCGCGTATGCTTTGAGAGCTCCGCCGAAGGATGAAGAGGTGCAGGAATCTCTGTACCTCACTGGTCTTCTAGAGGGGGATCTGTTATCCAAGCTTCAGCGCGCCTGGAATGGTATCAGTAAGCGAGGAAAACCATTGCTGGGAAGAAGCAACAACCAAGCCTACCCTCCGTATGTGACTTGGATTAGAGCCAGAGCAGGTGCTATAGGGATGTCGTTTCCTCGTGCCAAGCCAGAATGCCCTCCAATGATTGAAGAGCTTACTACTGTGCCCATTCAGCAACATGATCGGGTGTTAGCTGAGCGAGATGAATTGAAGCGGGCAAATGAGGAACTGGAGAAAGAGTTGGCTCAGCTCCGAAGCGAGAGGAACGAGGCCGTTCATGCTTACAAGAGGCAGACAGAGCTGGTGAACCAGCTGGGTACAGACTTGACTAAGCAGATAGCCGAGCGTGAGCGCATGGGTCAAGACTTCAAAGCTGTCAACGACGTACTGGCTACGAAGAAGCAGCACTTGGACGAAGCATATCGGAGGATATCCAAGTTCAACCAGCACTGGAAGGCTTCCCTAGCCACCAGGAAAGAGCGGGAGGATAAGCTGATTCTACAGATCTCCAAGCCGGAAGCCCAGGTGAAGGATAGTGAGAAGAGGTTTGATGAAGAAACCGCTCGCAGATACGCCGCCGAAGGCCAACTTAACAGAGCTCTCGCTAACCTGAAGGAGCGCAAACTGACGTTTGAGTCCAAGAAAAGGAAGTTAGAAGATTGCTTCGGTGAAGGAGCATGGGAAGGTTCGGTCGAAGGACTTCAGTATACCATTGTGCATAGGGAATTACTCGTCGAAGGGTTGCTCACTCTGCCTGATCATCCAGAAACGAAGGAGTTGTTAGAAGAGTATCGCGCCCGTGGTCGTACTTGACTATTTGCATTCCTTTTGTTTTGATCATTGCTGTATGCTGACCATCACCAGGCTTGTTGGCTGAGGTCACGCTGTCGATTCATCTTGTACTCGCTGATGTTGTGTACTGCCTTGAGGGGCTTTCTTTATATATGAGATTGTTATTTCCATGATTGGACTCAGACTTCTTCTTATTATTATCAGCACTGGCACTCAGGCACTAGGATCGGGGGGAGATCTCCCCAACGCACAGACACACGCATGCATTTGCATGATGAGCATTTTGTTGTTTTCCTAACCCTTTTGTGTTTTCCAGGTTGTTTCAGGGGTTATTTCAGGTCGTTTCAGGTTGTTCCAGGTGGTTCCAGGATTGATCAGAGACCAATTCACCGCTATCCGACTAGAGCTAATCAAATCAGGATCATGGAGCAAGTGCAAACTGAGGTTCAGGAACTCCGCGAAAGAATGGATCGCTTCATGGAGCTCATGCAAGCGGTCGCTAATGGCCAGGAGCAGCTCAGAACTTTGGTTCAGCCTTTGATTTCGAGGGTTGATAGCAACGGCGTACTCCACGGGGGGACTGTGCCTACTCCTCCACCGGTTGAAACTCCGTAGAATGGTGTCCCCGTGACCGGGGGAAACAACAGTGCTAACGGCAATGTGATGACCAACATCGGACTCAATACGACGGGCGTCGGTAATGGGAGTCTGGGAGCTAATGTCAATGTCGGGCCGGGCAGCGGCAATGCAGGCGTCGGGAATCTGTTTGTACCTCAGCCATGGCTAGAGGATCGTCAAGACGATGTGTTCTCTTAGAGAGGTGCTGAAGGGGAGCTGAATGCTGAAGCACGGCTTAGATTCAAGGCACTTGAAGATAAGATGAGAGATATTGAGAATCAGAATACTTTGGGCGTTGATATGTCCAAGTTGGGACTAATTGCTAATTTCAAGGTGCCTCCTAAGTTCAAGGTACCTGACTTCGAAAAATATAAGGGCACCACTTGCCCTCGTGTCCACCTAAGATCGTACTACAGGAAAATGTCTGCTCATTCTGAGGATGAGAAGTTGCTGATGCACTTCTTCCAAGACAGCCTTTCCGGGCCATCCCTCGAGTGGTACATGGGTCTGGAGCCCACTAGTGTGCGCACATGGAAGGATCTTGCTGAAGCATTTGTGCACCACTACCAATACAATAGCAACTTGGCCCTGAACCGAGTTCAGCTACAGAATCTGTCGCAGAGGAACAATGAAGGGTTTAAGGAGTACGCCCAGCGGTGGCGTGAGTTGGCAGCTAGGGTTCAGCCGCCGATGGTTGAACGTGAGCTCGTGCAGATGTTTGTAGCCACCCTCCCAGGGGTTTACTATGAGAAGTTAGTCAGAGGTATGTCTGGGACGTTCTCAGATCTCATTATCACGGGTGAGCACGTCGAAAATGGGATCAAGATCGGGAAAATTCAAGGTGAGTCATCCTCAGCTGGGGGAGGCGGAAAGAAACCTTACGCTGGCAAAAGACGAGAAGGAGAAGCGAGCGCTGTGACCAACGCTCGAAGGAAGGGTAAAGGCCCTCACCAGCAGGTGACCAGTATAAATATCCCGGCAGCTCCGCAGCAGCAGCAGCAGCAACAATCGAATCAACAGGGATACAGGAAGTATCAGAACCGGGCACCTTTGGCGAACCGTCACTTCGAGACACCGCCCATGTCGTACGCGCAACTCTTGCAGACTTTGCTTCAGCTACAGTTGATCCAGAAGAGGACGCTGGCTACCTTGACAGGGGCACTTCCGCCAGGGTACGACGCGAATGCCACTTGTGATTTTCATTCAGGGGCACCAGGCCACACAATAGAGAACTGCAAAGCCTTCAAGCATAAGGTACAGGACATGGTGGATGCCAAGATCATCAACTTCTCCGATAATGTGCCAAATTTCACGAAGAATCCTATGCCGAATCATAGGGGAGGCGGAGTGAACGCCATTATCGAAGACGAGAGTGCAGATTTGTTGACTGATGTCAGAGATCTGAAGATGCCGCTTAGCTTCGTTAAAGCTAAGTTGCTGAAAAGAGGGTTCTTTCCAGGTTGCGGAGAACTATGTATGGATTGTGCCACACGTTCTGATGGATGTGAGCAGTTGGTAGAGGGGATCCAAAGTCTAATGACTGAAGGGATTCTGCAGTTTAGCCGGAGGGCTGAAAGTGGATCAGGAGAGGTAGTGCTGAAGCAGGCCGATGAAGTCGCCACCATCACCATCCCTCGTCGGCCCATAACTATTTCTGCACCCAGACCGCCCACAGTTACTATCACCAAAGCTGGGCCGATACCCTTCGAAAGCACTAACGTCGTCCCGTGGCATTATGGGGTTGAAGTCTACTGCAACGGACAGAAGTTGGAGCTGGAACCGTTCGGGTCGACTGTGGGGAACCTTGCGAGAATCAGTGGTATCACTCGCAGCGGAAGAGTGTTTGCACCACCAGAAGTTGTGGCGGATAAAGCGGTCAGAGCTGATGCGGCTGACAAAGGTAAAAGTAAAGTCGTTGAAGAGGCCCCGTGTGGGGTAGAAACAGACTTGCTTGTTAAAGATGCCAAGGAGTTTATGCGGTTGATTAAAAAGAGTGACTACAAGATTGTAGACCATCTCCATCAGACGCCCTCAAAGATTTCCATTTTGAACTTGTTGTTGTGTTTTGAAGCACACCGCAGCGTGCTGCTAAAGGTGTTGAACGCCGCATACGTACCGCAGGAAATATCGGTGAATCAGCTAGAAGAAGTCGTAGCCCACGTAAATGCTAGAAATGGGCTAGGCTTCACGGACCTGGAGCTGACGCCGAAGGGGAGAAACCACAATAGCGCCCTGCACATCTCGATAGAGTGTAGGGGCACAATCATGTCGCACGTGCTGGTGGACACGGGTTCGTCGCTTAATGTTCTTCCGAAGAAGGCATTAATGAAGTTGGATACTCGTGGAGTGGTCTGCACACCCAGTGATCTGGTTGTGAAGGCGTTCGACGGAACTAAACAACACGTTTTCGGGGAGGTGACCCTGCCAATCCAAGTCGGGCCGGAAATGTTCGACGCAGTCTTTTATATTATGGACATCATGCCTGCCTACAGTTGTCTCTTGGGCCGGTCGTGGATCCATGCTGCTGGTGTCGTGACCTCCACGTTGCACTAGAAGCTCAAGTATGCTGTCGGGGGTAGCATCATAGAAGAAGTACAAGTTTTGGTTAGAAGTGGAAGTTGGAAATTGGAAATTCCAAGTTACACATCCAAACCATGGCATATAATAGGTCATTTTGAATCCAAAAAGCATTTTAGAAACAATGGTTCAGCCACTTTTTTGATTTGAGGTTTAGATCATGGGGTTGCTTTGGAAAATGGTTGCTTGCATAATAAGGTACAAATGCAAAACACAAGGAAAGGTAATGTACAAGCTTGCTAAGTATCTTAACACATCCCATATCTCATCTAAGGATAATTTCAGGTCAGAATTGGTTGCTGCAAGAGGCTTGGCATGAGATGATACATGAGATGGATGGAAATCATAAATTCATGACATGAGAACCCCAATTTCTCATTGGATGGTTCCAGAAGGTTCTAGATGAGTCTAAACCATTCTATATAGTGTATAGAACTTGCTCAGATGCAAGGTTGGTGAGAGATTAGAGAGAAGAGTGAGATAGCCATTTCAATTGCTTCCATTGCAAGTTGAAATCAAATTCCACATTCTGATCCATTTCCATTTCTTCTTTCAATCCAAATACATTCCATTGATCACACTGAAGCTGTGCATACCAAATTAAGAGCAAAACCATGGAGATTTGAGGAGATAGCTTTTGGATTTTGGAGGTTGCAAGTCATAATCGGTTTTGGAGATTCAGGCTTTCTTAGTCCAATCTTTTGCAAACAGTAGCAAAATCATCATTCAAGGATTGATTCTGAAGAGTTTGAGAGCTTGAAGTGAAGGTTTACCCTATCTGTTAATCAAGATTTGACAGGTTAGTAACTTTTCTTCTACACCATGATTTAAGCATAATTAGGCAGAATTGTTAGGATAGAACGATTAGAGACAATTAGGTGATGGATTCTGGGAAGTTTGAGATCAATTGGTGAAGTTTCAGTTGATGACACCATTTTTGTTTGGATCAAGAACACGAGTTATGGTGAGCTATAGCATGAGTTTGATATCAAGAATTAGCCAGTGTGAGGTCGTGATCATTCTGAGGTAATTAATTTCAAGAATTGTTAGAACTGAAGTTTGAGCATATCTTTGATCTTGGATCGGGTTTGGAGATTTAGGGTGATTCAATGGATTTTAAGGCTATGGTTGTAATCAGCATGGAATTCTGGAGGGATTAGGGTTTTGAACTTTAGTTTTTCATGGAGAATTGAGGTGATACGAATTGGTGAAGATTGAGCTTGAAGCTCTGTTTTCATGGCTTCCTCATTTGAACCCTAGCTGGAGGAAGAAGACGAAGACGTAGCCATTGGATGAGGCAAGACTCGTTGACTGAGTGGAGATCCCATGGCTTAGATTTAATTTCATTTGGAGAGGGAAATCTGAAGACACCCCAAAGCACTGCGTTTCATTAAATTGGGGTACTGGGCTTAGTTGATATCCACGCCCCCATTCGTGGCCCATGTTTGTTTTGAACTGAATTTTGTTACTTTATGCACCGTGTCTTTTTCTTTTTCTCTATATTTTCTCATTTGATTTTCTGACAATAATTGGGCCTAGCGCATTACTAATCCCACCCCCATTTTAAGCCCATCTGCATTTTGAACTGAACATAATTGCTATTCACACCAATGCTTTCTCATTTTAATTTCTTTTTCTCCATTTTATTTTAATCTTTTGAAAAATCATAATAAATAGAAAAATGATGATTTTTGCATGGGGATTTTTTCTCCCATTTCATGATGATGCCTAGAAAATTATAAAACCTTAATATTTGCATTTCATGCATTTTTAATATTTTTTGTGTATTTTCTCTTTTAATAGCATTTTAATTCCTTTCATGTTGATGCATAGATTTGTAGAATTTTATTTAGCTAGTTCCCTTTGAATTTTTAGGCCATTCTTTTTAGGATAGTTAGATTAGGACTCTAGCTCCCCTATGGATTTATTCCATAATTTTGTGATTAATGTTTGATTAGTTTTTGTTAGATGACTTTAGGTTGTATAAAATTAGGTCAATCCTTAACATAGGTCCACAATAACACTAGAATTTTGGATTTCTAGGTCAAGATAGATATTGGGACATATAGGGTATTAAGGGTAGGTATATAGGATCCCCTAGAAATTATATTAGATTTTAATATGATAGCATACTATTTTTAATTGATTTTTGTAGTTGATTGTTGTTTGTGTTGCCCTTGGGGGCTTGTATTTTTGTTTGCCTTGCTTTGTGAGTTTTTGTTTGGCTTGGTGGGCTTGGTCTTGCTTTGAGGAGCATGGAGGAGCATAGTAGAAGACTTGAAGTTGAAGAAGGAGCTTGATAGCTTGAGGCCTTGTTTGTTTTGTTGTTGTTTTAGGGTTAGGGATTAGAAAGAGCTTAGACTTAGTTGATTCCTTTCTTAAACATGGATGGTATCTTTCACCTCCATTCCTCCCCATGATTCAAGGTCCTTCCATGGTATTCACCTCCCTCCTTTGGAGGGATAAGTGATGGTACCTGGGAAGTAGAACCTTTGAGGGAACCCTTCTTTTGATGTTGAACCCTTATAGGTCACCTTTGGTGGTCAATAAGCAATTTAACATCCTAGCTTATCCAGTTAAGTGATTTCTCCTGTTTTGGGTATCTTGAGAGATGTTGGGCTTGAGTTTGAAGACAAAGACTGCATTGAAGAGTGTGGAAGAGGATGATTCCTTGAGCATTGCCATTTCAATTGGAGCTTGAAGAGCCAGAAGTTCAGGTTGATACTTGAAGATCCAGTAAAGATTGAATGAAGAGCTGAGGCTTAAAGACTGAAGGATGAAGTTGACACTCCAAGTGATTGAGGACTATTCTGAGAAGCTGAAGCTTGTAGGAAGAGAAGACCAAGTTGAGACTGGTAAAGCCAGGAGAGCTTGAGAGCCTGAAGACTAAGTTGACACTTATGAAGAAGATTCAATTGAGATTGAGTATAGAGCTGAGGCTTGAAGATCAAAGGATAAGTTGATACTTACTTTGAAGCCTGAAGATCCTGAAGGAATCAAGTTGATACTTGTGGTGAAAGTGAAGCCTGAAGGTGGAACTGATTAAGGAGCTGAAGCTTGGAGAAGAAGATAAGTTGAAACTTATGTGGAAGGGTTGAAACCTGGAAAAGCATATTGATATTTGTCATGAGTGATGGAGATCTGAAGACTGAGTTGCTGTTAGAAGAGCTGAAGCTTGGAGTTGAGAGAGGAGTTGATCTGCTTTCTTCTTTGTTTCTTTTCTGTATTGATGTGCCTTGTTTGACTTGCTTGATGCATTAGAATAAGTCCATATCTAAAATAGCTTTAATCTAGGAGCATGATTGCACTAGAGGTTGAGTTGCTCCCTCTGCTTGTATTGTTACTGTATGGCTTTGCTTGCGGGTATTCGGTAGAGCCCTGCTCCCTTGCCCATGTGGTTTATTTTGCTTGATAGCATGTTTTATTTCTTCTGTATGATTGCAGTTTACTGTTCTTGCTTGATAGCATGGTATCTTCTTAGTATGATTATTGTTATTCATATCTGGCTTGAGGTCGAGATGAGCTTGTGGAGGCTGATGCCCCACACACATTTCCTCCCTCACTTGCATTGCATGCATTTTACCGTATTACTGTTTACTGTTTAAGCTGATGCTTTATCTGTTTCTGTGTATCAGTGACATGATCCCTTAGGACTCTCATTTCCTTTGATAAGGAAGTGATGATAGAACTTTAGGTTGAAACCTATGCATGATAACTTCTAGGAGTTCCCTGTTTCAAACCTCAACCATAGGATGAATCCTTGGCATGACAACAGTAGGACTTGATAGTCTCCCTCCTAGTTGGGCCTGTTCTCTTCTCATCTCAAAATAGCTTAAGATACAGTAATCATGAATGACTTCTTTCGTACGTTACGAGCCTTAAGCTATCTGAGGAAGGATTGTGGGAGAGTTTCTTTTCCACAGTCTGGATGTTTAGTATGGTACCCTTTGGGTGACATGCGACGCATTCACTCTCAGGTCATAGTCTTTAGTGCGATTGAAATTGCAAACACAATAAAAAACACTTCTTCCGTAAAAAACAGGAAACAAGCCGTAGTGTCCCGAACTACGTAAGCTCTGATCTCTCATCCCTGTTGAGAGTACGTAGGCACAATACTGATGTATTGGCGAGCCACCTTCCCCGTAACCCGTCGTAGGTCGAACTACGTTGACTCTGATTTCTCGTTCTCTGATGAGAATACGTAGGCATAAAGTGCGACGCTTTGCCGAGTCATTTTCTTTTCTGTTTAAGCCAGCCTTGATAGGTAGATAGATAAACCAACTCGTCCAGTAAACACAACAAGCATGGATCCCGTCGAGTACGACGGACGTGAGGGGTGCTAATACCTTCCCCTTGCGTAACCGACTCTCGAACCCAGACAATGGTTGCGACGACCTTGTCTTACCCTTTTTCGTTAGGTTTTTCCGATTGTTTCCTTTCCCGCTCCAAGGGATAAATAACGAAAGGTGGCGACTTTTCTGTTGTGCCGACACCTTATTCTCGCGAAAGTGACACCTACGTATCTTACATTCGGACGAGAATGAAGAATCTGAGCAGTCGTAGTTCGTGGTAAGAACCACGAAAAGGATACGGGAAAATAGAGGGGAGGTAGCTCGCCAAGATCATCGCGATCTTGTGCCTACGTATCTTACATTCGGACGAGAATGAAGAATCAGAGCAGTCGTAGTTCGTGATAACAACCACGAAAAGATGAGGTTTGAAAAGGGTTGAAGTTTGAGTTTGAGACGAAAGGGTGACTGACATGCAACCCAAGAGTGTGCCTCAAGATCTTATCATTCAAGAATTCAAGGAATGCGAGATCCCAAGAATTCAATTCTTTCGGGAATTAACTGAATAGGTTGAAGATAAAGAGTTGGATGTTTTGAAATCGAAGGAATGAATTAATAACAACTCCAGAGCGCGTCTTAAGAGTTATTCATTCAAATATTCAAAGAATGCTAGATTCTAAGAATATCCCTTCTTCGTAAGTTTAAAAAAAACGTTTGTGAAAAGATCGAATCGAAAAATGGCATGCGAGGCCAAAGGAAGTTGGTTTGAAGTAGCTCGACGACGTGTCGAGGATTTGACCGAAGATAGAACCGACTTGACGACGTGTCAAGGGTTAGATTGTGAGAAATGATATTGGTCCCTAAGGGTGCTTCCAATATCAAAACCACGAGGAGTTGTGAATGCGTGTGCGAAATGTCGGTTGCGAATGCGTACGAGCATTCGACTTAGGAGAACGTTGGAAAAAGTTTGAGTTTGAAAAAGTCGAAAAGTTGAGCGAATAACAACTCAAGAGCGTGCCTCGAGAATTATTCACTCGAAGATTCAAGGAATGCTAGATTCCAAGAACCTCCTTCTTTCGGAGTTTTAATTGAAAGAGGTGTTTTGAAAAAAGTTGACTTGAATCGAGGATGTGAAAAGAGTTTGCGGTACGAGAGACAAGAATACGAGATTGGATTTGAAAAGTATAGGAGAAATGACGATTATTTGGTAAATGAGACGTAGGCCTCACAATCAATTAATCGGGGTATTATCGAGATGCTAGATCTCGACGACACCTTTTTCATTAGAAAAATGTTTGGATGAACAACGGAAATATCACATGGAATGCTAGATTCCTATGATACTTCTGTGTCCAAAAAAGAATATGTTTAAAAAGCGAAAAGTTAACAATACATTATTTAAGGTGTACACCTCAATAATATCCATTCAAAAACTCAAAAAGTGCTAGACTTCAAGAGTTTAATTTTTCGTAACTTAACTAAAAAAAACGATTTGATTAAGCATGCTTAGGAAATATTATTGCTTCAAAGTTTTTTCTTTTTAAAAGAAAATCTATTTTGAAATTGTCTTATAAAATAAGCTACTTAATAAATGGAGGAATGATTTTGATTTAATTTATAAAATATTGTTTGAATAAACAACGAAAGTATCATGTGGAATGCTAGACCCCAATGACATTTCCTTGTCTAAATAATTAAATGGCGTATTTTGAAACGAAAAGTCGAATGTCACTACCCAAGGCATACGTCCCAATAGTGATTATTCTAGAACTCAAAAGATGCTAGACCTTAAAAGTTCTTTTTTCGTGATTTAGTTAGAAAAATAATTTTAATGTTTAAAAATAAATTGAATTAGAATTAAGAAAAATAATTAGTCATATTTTGAAAATACATTTTCAAATAGTTTATGATCTTTGCTTTAGAAAATATTTTGAATTGTCTTTAACTAATTGGTATGTTGAATAGAATCTCCCAATTTTGGGAAGGCTTATCAATTAACTTAAGATAGATTGTCAACTAATAAAATAATAAGATTTAAAAACAATTATATTGAAACATTAAGCTAGTTAACAAAATACTGAGTTTTTCTTAAACAACCCACATTGGCTTACGACTTATACCAGCTAATGGAGATGAATAATTACCACTGGCCCTTAACATGTCTGCAAAACACCTATGACTTATTCTCCTGGTACACAAGAAAGATTAGGTAGCATAATATTCTCCCATAACCAAACAAATGGTGGAAAATCCATAGCAGCATAATGAATTTAGAAAGCTATGGAAATTGATACACAACTAGTAGCAGCAAGTGCAGGGGCAAGACAGTAGCAAACAATTTATATCGAAACACAAATAGTATGCAATTCAAGACTATATAAATATGAACAATATTTGATCATTTTTTGAAACATTAAAATACTTGAATTCCCATGGAAATAGAACAATATCAGCAGTAATTACAATATCAAATCAAAAGTTGCAGCAGGTATAACTTATTGGAAATACTCATTATACAAGCATAAAATCTCATGACAGAAGGATGAAACAAACGATATCAACACAAGATCAAATCGAAGATTTCAATTTCAACAGAATTTATTTATGTAGACATCAATAATCTCAAATGGAAAACTAGGAAACGAAATGTTACCAACATCGAGAAAATCGACATGAATCACATATGGCAGCAACGGCGGATAAAATGCATGCATTATGATCGTACCAACAATGATGAATTGCAAAATTGCTGCCAGATATGAGTCGCACATGTTGTTGAAGTTTTTAGCCAGATTGTTGTTGTTCTATGCTCCGATGTGTGATGCCGTCGAACTCAACCGATACTCACTAATGACGCCGAAATTCATAAACCAAAAGAAAAACGGAAACGACAGCCCGCAATATAACCGAAGTAAATCCAAAATTCACGGCCTGTTGTAAAGCGTTGTTGATGAGCTGTTGCGGGAGAATTGAACTGAGACGTGAAACAAATGGAATTTGATCAGAAGTAGCTTTCAGGAATCGAGCTCAGTTGTTGTTGTTGAATGTTTTCAGTGCGAGGTTGTCGAGTCCGTGAAATTTGCTGCTATCAAGTTGTGTTGTAGTCAAGCCGAGTGGGATTTTGAAGTCGCGGCTGCTGCACATTCTGTAGAAGAACCCCAAAACCGCGATCTGCGTGCCGCTGACCCGGGCTGTGAGTTATCATGTTGCAGGTTGGTAATTGCGGTTCTCAAAAGAGTCAATCCTGTACACCTATGATCGAACTCAAAACGCCACTACTCAGCTTTATCATGATGTGCTTTAAATGCCGATGAATTCAACCGCTGCTCTATACACCTTGAATCCATGTTTCTGTTGTCGATATTCGACAGGATTGCAACCTGTATGGAACCTGTCAAAAAGAGAACAAAATGCGACAAACGTCTAATAACAGCTAGGAGAAACAGCCGACATTACGCGGTGAATGGCGTGATTGATTGCTTTGTCGTTGAGCCTGTGGCGGAACCGGAGTGAGGGTGAATTGTTGTTCCAAAGGTTATCAGCATCACATCGCTTCAAGCTCTTTTCGAATAACCAATTATTAGGCGATGCCGTAACCTGCACAAAATCAACAGCCAGCAAAATAACAAGCAAACCCCAGTAACATATCAATTCCTCTTTCCAAACTTTATCAAAATCAGAGACAGTTTCGCTTATACCAGCTTTTAACAATATCATTACAAGGCAAAGAAAATATCGTTCAGACAATATCACCGGCTAAACTCGAAACCATATGTGCAAGACCCAAACTATTATCAACTTCAGATTGAATAGAAACCATATTCTACCTACATGATTCAAACAACAATTCATAAATCAACTACAAATTGAATAGACCTGAAACCAACAGGTTACCGACGTTGCCGAAACTCGTTTGCTGAATGTGTTGTATTGAGACTGAGTGATATTTGAAAGAGATGAGATGGTGTTCTTTGCAACTGGATCTGGTTTGGTCCAGATGTTCGTTACGGCAGCGGAGTCGTGGCAACCTCAACCGTAGCAACACATCAGCAGAAATAACAGAACTAAAGGTGAAAATGAAACCGCGTTCGAATCGACCTTAAACGTTATATAAACCCTAACAACGAACCACCGATATGCCATGATTTATCAATGTTGAGAAGAAACTACAACTTGTGGAAATACCCTCTCATTACTTTCGCTGAGAGAGTTTCGCAGCGTTATCGCGAAAATGGAAAGATAATTTGGGTTGGTGTTGCTTATGGAATGAACCTATTGAAGTGATCCAAGAGTGAAATTGGAGGGAGCTCGTGGCGTCATCACGAAAATCAAAGCTTCTCAATCGGAGCTCTCCGCCATTTCTGAAACTGAGTTGAAGAATTGATATCCAGGAGTGGTGATGACAAGGGATTTAGAGTCGCTTTAGCTGTGCGGTTAAAAACGGAGGTAGTAGGGGATTTGAACGAGATATCCGAGTATCGTGAGGAGAGAAGATTCGAGATTGAAGCAAAGGCGAAGAAGGTTGGTCTGCGTAAAATGGTGATTGGAAAAGAAGAAGAAGGAATCGTGGATTTTCCGCGGCAGATACGGTTTTGGGTTTTGGCTATTTTGAGGAAGATGACGGCGAGTGAGGATTAGGGTTGAGGGGGGTAGTGAACAATATCCTTTCAATTAGGTTTTCCTTCAGCTTTTATGCATATTGTGACCCTACCTTTCTGGGCCTCCAATGGATGGGCCGGTTACTTCAATCCGCTCCTGCTTTTTTCAACTTTTTTTAGTTAACGTCAAATACAAATGCTGTTAATATAAGTTAATAAATGCACTACTAATTAACATGATTAAATATTAAGTACATATTAACAATAACAAATAAATATTAACAATGTATAAAAAAAACAAAAATATAAGAATATTATTAATCCCTATTATTAACACTTAACTAATAGTACTATTAAATAAATATTAAAAATATGCAAAATAAACTAAATTTTATAAAAAGAAAAGATAATTGTTTTAAAAAAAATATTATTAGTAGTATTTTAAAAAGTTTAAGAAAATGATATTCACAAAAAGGTTGTTAGGCTACGTGTCACGCCTTAATTGGGCGAAAAAGAATAAATTTGAAAAATGCTCAATTACGGGTGGGCACGTGTCTAACTGACATGATACTATAAAAAATATACAAAATTAAAAAACAATCGGAAAAAAATGCAAAAATATTTGAAAATGGGTAGGACAAATTTAGGGTATGACAATCTTCCCGTTACAATCTTCCCGTTCAGAGATCTGCAGCTTCAGTTTGTCTTCTCTTTCATTGTTATTTGCCAGCGTAGCGTTCCAGGTTTTGTTGAATGTGGATATCTCCCGGTAGGCTATATCAAGTGCTTTCTTCTTAGACTCCAGCATGTCATGAGAGCTCTTGAAATCTATCCCCAAGCGTTCACGCTTCTTTCGTTGTTCAGTCAGTTCTGCACCCAACTGGTTCACCAGCTTTGT
Source organism: Lathyrus sativus (assembly GCA_963859935.3). Taxonomy (NCBI): domain Eukaryota; kingdom Viridiplantae; phylum Streptophyta; class Magnoliopsida; order Fabales; family Fabaceae; genus Lathyrus; species Lathyrus sativus. The sequence goes on from OZ012739.1 coordinate 43,376,588, forward strand.
TTGCTGTTCGAAAGAATATACGGCTTCATTCCTTTCGCTTCTGAGTTGCACTAGCTCTTCTTCTAACTTCTCGTTGGCTTTCATCAGCTCTTCTTTCTCCTTCACAACCCGTTCATATCTCTCAATATGCACAGTAGTCAGCTCCTCAACTGTAACACCCTTCTAAACCCCACGGATAATATATGAATAATCAGAGTAAATTTCCATGCATTTCACAAAAGGGTGTCACATAAATTTTCAAAACATCACACAACACCTGTCATGCTCAATAATATAAAAATAACTTTCTGCTTTTCATACACCTTCACGTTAACATGTAGCAGCGGATTTGCTTTAATCATGATAGACATAATAAAAGTCTCATGCTCATCTCATTTTTTTTTAATAATTAGGCTTAAAAGCCAATTCTTCATATAATTCAAAATAACAACAATAGAATAAAGTGGAGTACATAAAATGTCTCTCCAAATATGAAATCAAAATATTCCAATGGATATAAACACGTTTATAGAGTACATAATGTATATCTTAAACACAACCCAAGTGATCCCAGTGTTACATGACCAGAGCATGACTCGACCCAACATAATTAAATCACTAAACGGCTACACCAAAAGCGACCTCGTAACTACGAGCAATACTACTCCTTGATACCTGCACGATGTCATGTAGGACATCATTCCAGCAGAAAGGTGAGAAATATTATCATAATAACAATGCATATAATTATATATACACAAATACACAAGCACAAAATACATATATTCCACATTTTCTCACCACAATTCATTATAACTCATCATGTACAATACAACATATATATAATCAAATATGGATAATCACCAAGCATATTCATCATGCACGTATCCATAAATCTCAACATTCCACATGAACATACACATATTATGTTTACTCACTAATTCACAATTACACATTCACAATTCTTAAATCAACAATTCATGTTCATAAGCATACTTTCATACAATGATCACATATTCACAACTCTCAATTGCACAAGTAATGCACATACGCGTATTCCACCATTCTCACCATACTTCATCATAACTCATCATATACTTCACAAAGCATATATATATATATATATATATATATATATATATATATATATATATATATATATATATATATATATATATATATATATATATATATATATATATATATATATATATATATATATATATATATATATATATATATATATATATATATATATATATATATATATATATATATATATATATATATATATATATATATATATATATATATATATATATATATATATATATATATATATATATATATATATATATATATATATATATATATATATATATATATATATATATATATATATATATATATATATATATATATATATATATATATATATATATATATATATATATATATATATATATATATATATATATATATATATATATATATATATAGGCAAATACAATCATCAAACATATCCATAGTTCACAATTACACAAGTCATGTACATACACCTATGCATAACTTCATACAACAATCATATATTCATTCCATGAGACTCAATGCAACTCAATGCAACTCATGCCATGTGGTACCAACACTTGTTATCATTTTTCGGTTTTTACACTTAAACCGGGTCCACCCTTCTAGACCGATAACAACAAAAGCCCGTTCCCTAAGCTTTCAAACCCATCCTTCTAGGTTTGGGACAAGCCACTAGTCTCCACGAAACTAGCAAACATTGCCTCTTGACTAAATGATGCATATGCAATCAACAAAAAAATGCACTTAAGACCGATCACACGTCTTAATACCATGCATTCACATAATTCCTCCCTTCAAGAATTAACCTAGATTGCACACACAACATATCATATAATCAAGTATTCATACTTTTCATCAACATATTTGTCAAACAATGCATGCATATCTTACAATATGCTCCCATGCATTAATTCACAATAATCGGATACAACAAATATGCATTCATAATTCAACCTCATTACCTTTTCAAACAATGCACACATATTCACAATATGTTCTCATGCATTCACAATATCGCATATAATCAATATGCATTTACACTTCAATATCATTACCACATTTATCAAGCAATGCACACATATTCACAATGTTCTCATGCATTCTTCACATACAAACAATATGCATATATTTATCAAAAGACTATATTTCATAATCGATTCCACCATCTAGGATTCATGTAACACCCTTCTAAACCCCACGGATAATATATGAATTATTAGAGTAAATTTCCATGCATTTACAAAAGGGCATTACACATAACTTTCAAAATATCAAAACCACCTGTCATGCTCATTACTATTTCAATATAAAATTATGCTTTACAAAACTTCACTTTGCATGTAGCAGCGGATTCAATTATACCACAATTTTCATAAAAGAAACATTTGTTTTTATCACATAAAACAACATCACTTAGGCACTAAGGCCAACATCATAATACTCCAATGGATATAAACACATTTATAGAGTACATAATGTATATCTTAAACACAACCGAAGCGATCCCAGTGTTACATGACTAGAGCATGACTCGACCCAACATAATTAAATCACTAAACTGCTACACCAAAAGCGACCTCGTAACTACGAGCAATACTACTCCTTGATACCTGCACGATGTCATGTAGGACATCATTCCAGCAGAAGGGTGAGAAATATGATCATAATAACAATGCATATAATTATATATACACAAATACACAAGCACAAAATACATATATTCCACATTTTCTCACCACAATTCATTATAACTCATCATGTACAATACAACATATATATATATATATAATCAAATATGGATAATCACCAAGCATATTCATCATGCGCGTATCCATAAATCTCAACATTCCACATGAACATACACATATTATGTTTACTCACTAATTCACAATTACACATTCACAATTCTCAAACCAACAATTCATGTTCATAAGCATACTTTCATACAATGATCACATATTCACAACTCTCAATTACACAAGTAATGCACATACGCATATTCCACCATTCTCACTATACTTCATCATAATTCATCATATACTTCACAAAGCATATATATATATATATATATATATATATATATATATATATATATATATATATATATATATATATATATATATATATATATATATATATATATATATATATATATATATATATATATATATATATATATATATATATATATATATATATATATATATATATATATATATATATATATATATATATATATATATATATATATATATATATATATATATATATATATATATATATATATATATATATATATATATATATATATATATAGGCAAATATGGACAATCATCAAACATATCCAAATATGGACAATCATCAAACATATCCATAGTTCACAATTACACAAGTCATGTACATACACCTATGCATAACTTCATACAACAATCATATATTCATTCCATGAGACTCAATGCAACTCAATGCAACTCATGCCATGTGGTACCAACACTTGTTATCATTTTTCAGTTTTTACACTTAAACCGAGTCTGTTCCCTAGACCGATAACAACAAAAGCCCGTTCCCTAAGCTTTCAAACCCCGCTCTAGGTTTGGGACAAGTCACTAGCCTCCACGAAGTTAGCAAACATTGCCTCTTGACTAAATGATGCATATGCAATCAACAACAAAATGCACTTAAGATCGATCACACGTCTTAATTCCATGCATTCACATAATTCCTCCCTTCAAGAATTAAACAAGATTGCACACACAACATATCATATAATCAAGTATTCATACTTTTCATCAACATATTTGTCAAACAATGCACGCATATCTTACAATATGCTCTCATGCATTAATTCACAATAATCGGATACAACAAATATGCATTCATAATTCAACCTCATTACCTTTTCAAACAATGCACACATATTCACAATATATTCTCATGCATTCACAATATCGCATACAATCAATATGCATTTACACTTCAATATCATTACCACATTTATCAAGCAATGCACACATATTCACAATATGTTCTCATGCATTTTTCACATACAAACAATATGCATATATTTTTCAAAAGACTATATTTCATAATCGATTCCACCATCTAGGATTCACGCCATACGTCTACCCACAGCATATCATATCACAACATGCACAAGCTATACGTTATATAACAAAAGTATTCTGCACAATAACACATCAATCACACACATTCGCGACGGTAAAAATCAACACAATAATATGTTTTCAATTTTCTGCTATAATTAAACTAGGTACAGGCCTCAAAGCCATTTTTTCTAGAAATACAATCTCGTTAACTTACCAACGCTTCGAACGGGGGTCAAAACCGACTTACGGTTCAAGAGTTATGAATTTTCGAAGTTTTCCGAAAAACCAGAATTTTGCCTAAACACGGCAACGGGATTTTGCATTTTCGCCCGAAAATTCGACCGATTCAATTCTTTTTTTCGAAACAAACACATACTCATACTCACCTAACATATAGCATTGAATTAGAACCATTAAACATGATTTCTACGACGTCCGATTTTCACTCAAATCTCAAACCCTCAATTATCCAAAAATGTCAAAACTCACAAACTCAACCAAATTCAATCAAACGAAATCCAATAATCACGGCTAAACATTACCCGACTAAACTATGCAATTTATTTTGAATTCTAACCGTTCAAAACTCGATTCTACCGATTAAACCATTTATGCCCTAGAAATGGAAAATAGAGAAAACTACCAACAAATCCAACACAACTCATACATAATCATACACATTGATCAAATAATAATGTTTCTCACCCTTACCTTGATTGGATTGAAGCTTGAAGTTGATTCTTGATGATTTCTCCAAGTTTCCCTCTTCTTTTCTCTTTTCTCCTCTTTCTCTATTCTTTCTCTCCTTTTCTTTCTTTCTTTCTCTTATGTTTCTATCTCTTTTCTTTTCTCTCCAATTTCCCTTATATATCCTTCTATTTTCTTTCCATCATAATTCTTCTCTCAAAAATATCTATCTATTCATTTCTCACAAAATATCTCATCTTATCATTAATTAGAGAATATCTAATAAATCCACATTATTCTACCAAGTAGAATAAATTAATTAAATCCATTAACTCATTTAAATAAATCCAATAATTTATTTAAATCAGATAAATCACATAAACCAATTAATTAGCACAATTAATCACTTATTGAAAAATTGGGCTGTTACAACCCTCCCCCACTTTAGGAATTTTCGTCCTCGAAAATGTTACCTGATTCAAATAACTCTGGATACGACTCTCGCATCCTAATCTTCCAACTACCTCCACCAAAGGAATCTCTATACCTCGAAGTTGCTTCTCGTTCATCAACCTGAACTGACAATGTCTCAACAATCAAATCCTCTCTCACTCGTACACTATCCATCTGAATCAATGCACTTCCTCAACTTAGACACATGAACACATCATGCAATTCCCACAAGCGACCGCGGTAAAACAATCTAACATGCTATTTTCTCCATGCTTCCGCTGCGCCACTCTGATACAGATCAACAAAACACAGTGGGTGCTTCCGAGACCTCAAGCTCGACCGACACCAGTTACTATTGTAACTCTCGAAACACGTCTTTTCTTGGGTTCTTTTAATCTTTCTAGTCGTCTCTTGCACAATCTCAGGTCCGAGTACAACACTCTCGCCTGGCACACATCAACACAAAGGATTCCTACACCTCTTACCGTACAAAGCCTCATACAATGTCATTCCGATACTAGAATGATCATTGTCATTGTAGGTAATTCAAGCAACGATAGTTAACTATCCCACGATCCACCTTGATCCAACACACAAGCTCTCCACAAATCCCCTACATACTAGATAGTTCTCTTTGTCTGTCCATTTCCTCCACGGATGCCAGACAGAGTTCAACTTCAACATGACACCCAAAGCGTCTACAACTTTCTCAAAATCTCAACGAAAATTCAGATTCCCATCTGACACAATATTCGACGGTAACCCATACTACCCCGCAACTTCCTCACTATACCTCTTAGCTAGCTTCAACATAGAATGATTCATCCTCATTAGTAAGAAATGAGTTAATCTTGCCAATCCATTCATAACCACCCAAGTCGAATCATATCCCTTCACATTTCTTCGGAAAACCCGACACAAAATCCACGGGAATACTATCTCATACCATTTAGAAATATTCAATAGTTGTATCAGGTCCAACAACCTCTGATGTTCACACTTCGACTTCCGATAAGTCAAACCAGCACATACCACTTCAACCACTTCTCTCTCCATCTATCTCAATGTTCTTCTTCCAGAGTACTCTTATCCAACTCACACTATTTGGAACACACACTCCATCACGACATCTCATGGTACCATTCTCATTAATCTGAAAATCAGCTCTTCGACTTCAATTCATTAAATTCAATCAATCTATTAACTCAAATTAAAACTTCGACTTCTTCGAATCTTATCAAGAATACCTATAGTCAGCCTCAAGATACAAAGCTCAACTCCCTAAGATATTTCCTTCACAAACCAAACTCATATCCCGAATTTGCTTCATCAGTTCTAACTCATTACCATCATCATTGGTATATACAGAAATTTCCAATTCGATACCTCTGCTACCACTTGGTCTCACTCGAATGGTAATTCAACCCAAAACCATACTCCTTCAAAAGTCCCTATTTATTTCCTCTGCACCATATTCAACTCTTTTTCAAATCAACAAATACCTTAAGTTCTTAAGATCACCAACCATCTCAAATCTCAACTAAACAATTGAGGCTTCCAAACTCCGGCACAAACACGCAACAGCAACCAACTCCAATTACTTGTCAGATAATTCCCTTATGTACTTTAAGTTTCCTTAAAACATAACCAAAACTCGCTGATGTTGTACTTAACATATCCCCCAATCATATCAACCAAACATCACAAAACACAACAATTTGTTCTGTCGGATTCGGAAAAACCAATACACGAGCTGTTGACAGCTTTCCTAACAATTCCTTAAACTTTCTTCACAGTAAAATATCACTACTTCTTCTCCAACACTGATAACTCAAGTTCCCGATGCTCAACATGATCCTCTATACTCTTCGAGTATATCCAAATATCATTGGTTACCCAACCATTGACTCACTCAATTAAGTATGGAGAATCCTATGCCAAACGGACACTCAATTTGTGAGTCATGGCGGAAATACAAACCGCACTTACTACAACAACCAAACATATTCCATCAATAAATACTTAATTCCATGTCACTACTTCACCATCACATAAAGCATTGTTTCCCGCGCTTCTAATCTTGCGTCATTCCGAGTTACGGTCCTCCCGTTACGACAAAAATACGAAAACAACATTTCCACACTTAGAAGGCCATTCAACACATCTTCAACTCTTGAAATGTTTAAAGGTCTAATTATACCAATATAGTATCCCACACCTTACTTCCTTTAATAATCACCAGAAGTCACTATCCACCCTTTATATACTTGACTTCACAATCTGTTGCCACAGCACACACACCAGACACAAGTCTCAAAACTACTCAATCAGTTTAATTCATTGACTATCCAAATAGACATACAATATAGAGCTCTTAATATCAGACTAGTTCCCGTAACTAAGTCAATCACAACTCCGCTTCACGTCCTGGTTGTATATCACTATCTTGTCAGAATAACTTCCAGACAACCACAATTAATTGGCAAACCGCCAACTTCCCACTTTCGTTAACACTCAAAATTTCCATCAAAATGAAACATCTCATCATTGTCCTGCGCCGACTCATCAAAACAATTCTTCAGCACTTGGCTTAACTCCAAACAATTCATTGCTCACGCCATCTAAGCTTGCAAGACACGTCTATCCCATCCAACACAATCCCAACTACTATCAACAAGAGATTAAGGGTGATCAGTTCCTCAATTTATCGATAGACAGCCGAAAATCATGATGGGGTATAAACCATCTTTACCAAACTATAAGAGCGTTTAACCACACACTGAGCTACAACTCCGCACTTGCAGTATCCTGGAGAAGCACAAGTTTCTCCCCCACTTAGATCATTCCCACTTCTGTAGACAAAGGTTAGACAACAAACAGGTATCGACAGTGTTTTCACACACATGTCGCATACAAGGGAACAACCAACATTAGACAACTTGTCCGGACGGACCGACCTGCTCTGATACCACTAATGTAACACCCTTCTAAACCCCACGGATAATATATGAATTATTAGAGTAAATTTCCATGCATTTACAAAAGGGCATTACACATAACTTTCAAAATATCAAAACCACCTGTCATGCTCATTACTATTTCAATATAAAATTATGCTTTACAAAACTTCACTTTGCATGTAGCAGCGGATTCAATTATACCACAATTTTCATAAAAGAAACATTTGTTTTTATCACATAAAACAACATCACTTAGGCACTAAGGCCAACATCATAATACTCCAATGGATATAAACACGTTTATAGAGTACATAATGTATATCTTAAACACAACCGAAGCAATCCCAGTGTTACATGACCAGAGCATGACTCGACCCAACATAATTAAATCACTAAACGGCTACACCAAAAGCGACCTCGTAACTACGAGCAATACTACTCCTTGATACCTGCACGATGTCATGTAGGACATCATTCCAGCAGAAGGGTGAGAAATATGATCATAATAACAATGCATATAATTATATATACACAAATACATAAGCACAAAATACATATATTCCACATTTTCTCACCACAATTCATTATAACTCATCATGTACAATACAACATATATATATATAATCAAATATGGATAATCACCAAGCATATTCATCATGCGCGTATCCATAAATCTCAACATTCCACATGAACATACACATATTATGTTTACTCACTAATTCACAATTACACATTCACAATTCTCAAACCAACAATTCATGTTCATAAGCATACTTTCATACAATGATCACATATTCACAACTCTCAATTACACAAGTAATGCACATACGCATATTCCACCATTCTCACCATACTTCATCATAACTCATCATATACTTCACAAAGCATATATATATATATATATATATATATATATATATATATATATATATATATATATATATATATATATATATATATATATATATATATATATATATATATATATATATATATATATATATATATATATATATATATATATATATATATATATATATATATATATATATATATATATATATATATATATATATATATATATATATATATATATATATATATATATATATATATATATATATATATATATATATATATATATATATATATATATATATATATATATATATATATATATATATATATATATATATATATATATATATATATATATATAGGCAAATATGGACAATCATCAAACATATCCATAGTTCACAATTACACAAGTCATGTACATACACCTATGCATAACTTCATACAACAATCATATATTCATTCCATGAGACTCAATGCAACTCAATGCAACTCATGCCATGTGGTACCAACACTTGTTATCATTTTTCGGTTTTTACACTTAAACCGGGTCCGTTCCCTAGACCGATAACAACAAAAGCCCGTTCCCTAAGCTTTCAAACCCCGCTCTAGGTTTGGGACAAGTCACTAGCCTCCACGAAGTTAGCAAACATTGCCTCTTGACTAAATGATGCATATGCAATCAACAACAAAATGCACTTAAGACCGATCACACGTCTTAATTCCATGCATTCACATAATTCCTCCCTTCAAGAATTAAACAAGATTGCACACACAACATATCATATAATCAAGTATTCATACTTTTCATCAACATATTTGTCAAACAATGCACGCATATCTTACAATATGCTCTCATGCATTAATTCACAATAATCGGATACAACAAATATGCATTCATAATTCAACCTCATTACCTTTTCAAACAATGCACACATATTCACAATATATTCTCATGCATTCACAATATTGCATATAATCAATATGCATTTACACTTCAATATCATTACCACATTTATCAAGCAATGCACACATATTCACAATATGTTCTCATGCATTTTTCACATACAAACAATATGCATATATTTGTCAAAAGACTATATTTCATAATCGATTCCACCATCTAGGATTCACGCCATACGGCTACCCACAGCATATCATATCACAACATGCACAAGCTATACGTTATATAACAAAAGTATTCTGCACAATAACACATCAATCACACACATTCGCGACGGTAAAAATCAACACAATAATATGTTTTCAATTTTCTGCTATAATTAAACTAGGTACAGGCCTCAAAGCCATTTTTTCTAGAAATACAATCTCGTTAACTTACCAACGCTTCGAACGGGGGTCAAAACCGACTTACGGTTCAAGAGTTATGAATTTTCGAAGTTTTCCGAAAAACCAGAATTTTGCCTAAACACGGCAACGGGATTTTGCATTTTCGCCCGAAAATTCGACCGATTCAATTCTTTTTTTTGAAACAAACACATACTCATACTCACCTAACATATAGTAGTGAATTAGAACCATTAAACATGATTTCTACGACGTCCGATTTTCACTCAAATCTCAAACCCTCAATTATCCAAAAATGTCAAAACTCACAAACTCAACCAAATTCAATCAAACGAAATCCAATAATCACGGCTAAACATTACCCGAATAAACTATGCAATTTATTTTGAATTCTAACCGTTCAAAACTCGATTCTACCGATTAAACCATTTATGCCATAGAAATGGAAAATAGAGAAAACTACCAACAAATCCAACACAACTCATACATAATCATACACATTGATCAAATAATAATGTTTCTCACCCTTACCTTGATTGGATTGAAGCTTGAAGTTGATTCTTGATGATTTCTCCAAGTTTCCCTCTTCTCTTCTCTTTTCTCCTCTTTCTCTATTCTTTCTCTCCTTTTCTTTCTTTCTTTCTCTTATGTTTCTATCTCTTTTCTTTTCTCTCCAATTTCCCTTATATATCCTTTTATTTTCTTTCCATCATAATTATTCTCTCAAAAATATCTATCAATTCATTTCTCACAAAATATCTCATTTTATCATTAATTAGAGAATATCTAATAAATCCACATTATTCTACCAAGTAGAATAAATTAATTAAATCCATTAACTCATTTAAATAAATCCAATAATTTATTTAAATAAGATAAATCACATAAACCAATTAATTAGCACAATTAATCACTTATTGAAAAATTGGGCTGTTACATCAACCACAAGGGGAGCAGGAGGTAATACTGCAGGAAACGGCATCAGCGTCTGCTTTGCCCTATCGTGGATCCAGACTTTGTATGGAGCATATGCTTGACTATCATTCTTACCCAGCAACAACTTACCCTTCTTGCAGATGTTATTCCAAGCATGCTGAAGCTTGGATAACAATTCTCCCTTCAAATCCCCTGTGAAGTACAGAGATTCCTGCACTTCCTCCTCTTTCGGCGGGCTTCTCAAAGCATAACCGAATTGCCGGATCAGCAATGACGAATTGTAGTTAATGCACCCTTTCCTCCCAATCAGAGGAACGTTAGGATATCCTCTGCAGCTGTAGATAATCTCAGATCCCAGTAAATCCCTATCAAACCAGACAACATCTTCTGAAGAAAGCCCTATCAGACGCTCAGTCCATTCCACCGTAGCTGCAGACTCAACAAAAATACCCTTCTTGGGCAGGTGACTATCAAACCACATATACAACAACGACATACAACAAGAGACATTCTTGCCCCTCCTGTTCTCGTTCTTATAATGCAGAGTGATAGAAGTCTCCGATCAGTGTAGGCACAGGATTGCCTGAAGCAAATATATGGAATGCATCCAAATCAACATAGTCAGGCATATTAGGGAACAATACAATGCCATAGATACACAAAGCAAGGATAGCATTAAACACAATCCAACAGCCACTCTTGGCATACTCTTGTGCTTTCCCAACCAAAAACTTGAGAGAAAAACCAGCAACTCCATTCCACGAGGTTAACAGCAACTCTGAGGAGTCTAAATGCAAAGCAACAGCCAAATCCTCCAGCTTGGGCTCAGCACCCATATGAATGAAAGGCACCTTGTTCTGAATAGTTAACTCCAAGATCTCAGCATGTCCTGAAGAGGCCTCACTTAGCCAACTTCCAATTGATCGGTCCCCGGAGTCGACAATCCAACTAACCAACAACCCCCTCAACCCAAAGAGTTGAAAAAGAAATCAACCAGAAGAACCTCGTCCGAGCATGGATTTTGTGGGACACTAGTACATGCAAAGCATGCACGCGCCCACTACTTTCCACAACTAATTCTAGGTGCACTCAAGCCCAGGTCCGACTTATCTCTCAATCTGACCCCCTACCCAGCATAACAACAATAACATAATGTTGAAAGTAAATACAGAAAGGTGAATCCATACAAAACCCACGACGGGAAAACAAGTGCTATGATTAACTCACGTAGGGAACTGTTGGAGTCCCCAGCAGAGTCGCCAGCTGTCGCTACTGCGAAAATCGGCGCCGGCTATGACAGAAGAGTCGCCACCGTGCATTATTTATCCCAACGGAGGGAAAGGAAACACTCAGAGTAAACCTAACGCAAAAGGGGAAAGGAATGGTCATCGCAACCAAATCCTGGATTCGGGAGTCGATAACGCAAGGGGAAGGTATTAGCACCCCTCACGTCCGCCGTACTCGACGGGATCCACGCTTGTTTTCTAGTACGGATTGTATTCTATCTACTCTATAGGTCTGGGTTAAAAGGAAAAGAAAATGACTCGGCAAAGTATCGCACTTTATGCCTACGTATTCTCGTCTGGAATGAGAAATCAGAGTCAACGTAGTTCACCTAACTACGGGTTAAGAGGGAAGGTTGCTCGCTAGGATACGGCATTCTATGCCTACGTTCTTTCTTACAGCATGAAAGATCAGAGCAAACATAGTTCGGGCTACGGAAGACACAAGCTTGTCTGACTGGTTTTTTATTACCTTATGAAAGGGTTTTTCTTGATTAAGAGTCCAAGCGGACAAAAATGACACTTTGATGTTTGTTTTGAATCTTTTACGAAAGAAGTGTTTTTTAGTTTGTGTGCAATCTCTGATGTACTAGAGACTATGATTTGAGAGTGACTACGTCGCATGTCACCCAAAGGGTGCCACACTAAGCATCCAGACTACTGGAAAAAAGCTCCCCAGCAACCCTTTCTCAAATAGCTTAAGGCTCGTGACGTACGACATCGATTAACCTTATTACTGTATTTTTGAGTTGTTTTGAGATAAGAAGAGAAAGAAGCTCTAAAAAGCCTAGGGTTGAAAAGGGAATAAAAACTAACCTAATATTGTCATGCATGGATAAGAATCCTAATGTCTGTCATAATTCCCTCCTGCACAGAGGAAGTCAGAGATCCTAGGGGATAAACAGAAAAGAAAGCAAGCAAGTACAGTAAAATGCATACAATGCAGCAATGCAAGCGAGGCAAGGGAGTCCCACTCAATCTCAAACCTGGGAAAACAACAGGCAAAGTGAATCAACCTTCACTTCAAACCTAGGGGGCAAGCAGCACAAGCCAACAAACAATACAGGAAACAAAACCCAAAGCAGAGGAGGCAGCCCAAGCAGCAGCACCAAACTCCTACAGTTGACAGCACAAGCAGCAGCTCTGACAACAACAGGTTGATTAAATAGCAAAAAGTTGCCAGCAACAACCTTCATCTGCATGAATGCTCCTATCTTCAAGCTCCACTAAACCTTCCATCTTCAACAATCACCAAGCTTCAATAAGCAACCAGCTTCAACAAGCTCAAACCCCAACCAGTAAACAGCTTCAACAAGCACTAAACCTTCTCTTTACCAAGCTTCAACAAGCACCTCCAAGGGATAATCATTCAACAAGATCAAGTTGAAGTGTTAAGAAACTCAATGACAACCAAGGGAAACCATTAAGATCTTAACACTGTAATAGGAAGGCATCCTCAAAGTTCTACTCTTGAAGCATGCCATTCATCCCTCCAAAGGAGATATGTGACTTCTTTAAGAGGACTTTATGTCATTGTATTGAATGGAGATGAATAATATACTCCATGTTTGAAGAAAGAACAAAACTAGTCTAATGCTCTTCTTAAAACCCTAGTTTTCCTAAACTCCTGACAAGCACTCCACCAAAGGACAAGGCTTCATCTCCAAGCTCCTTCAAGCTCTCCAAAGCACCTTCAATTAGTCTTCACGATCATCCAAGCTCAAAAGTAACACCACCCTAATCTAAGGGGAACTATTGAATTAAACTAGTCAAGTTAGTTTACTGGAAACACCTAGAAGTTAGTCCTAAAACTAATTCTAATAAAAATACTAAAAGTGATTGTAAAATCCTACAAAAATTACTAAGGGTTCCTAAACCTCTTATGAATATCTCTATGCAAAAACCAGGGAGTTACCCAATCATTTGGACCTAAAACTCTGCCCTAAACCTAAGGGTACTACCCTAAAACCCTAATTCTAAACCACCTAATGTTCAATGTTCAAACTAGCCTAAAATTCTCTCACAAAAATATGAGAAAATTACTTGGGGTACATGCATATCTAAGATACCTAGCCCAAAAAGAATCAACTCAAAATCATACACCAATCATTCATACCAAAATCAACAAGAAAGCATACCAACCATATTCAAAGTGAAAACCAATTAAAAATACAAGGATGCAATTAAAATATAAAATGTATGAATCAATTATTTTTTATCCTATAAAATTCTACACTTTCTAAGGAATCAAGGAAAAAAACCTGGATTAAAAAGATTAATTTTTCTATTTATGGTGAATTATTTCCTAAACTATATGAAAATGTAAAAATGAAAAGAAAATAAAGAAAATTAATAAAGTTGCGTGACAAATAGCAATAATATCATGTTGTAATACCAGCTGGGCCCAAGGAGGGGGTGTCAATAACGCGCATGACTAAGCCCAAACCAAAATGAAAAGAAATCAGAAAACAAATGGAAATTGAAAAAATTCTTGTGGCAAATAGCAATGAAAACACGTTGTTTCTCACTCATGGGCCAGGATAGGGGGTGATTAGCAAGCCAGTCTTAAGCCCAAACCAAACTCAGTTTAATGAAACGGAGCGTTTCATCTAAACTCAACTCTTCAGGAATTGAAATGCAATCATGGCCGTGGATCCATGCTTCCAGTCAAGGTCAAACTTAGATCTAATGGCTGAAACATCGTCTTCTCCAAATATTTGAAACTGAGAGGGAAATGTCCAGACGGTGGCCTGAGCTTTGCGCCACCGTCTTCTCCGGTTAGGTCATCCCCAAAATTCATCAAACAATAAAGCTAAACATCCAATCCTACTTGAAATCCATCACTGAATTCAATTCCAACCTCCAAATTCATTGATTCATCCTCTAAAACCAAACCCGATCCAAAGTTCAGAAATTCATCCAATTCTTGATCACTCCAAAACTTAAAATTAAAGCTCCTAAACTCATCTACACGCATCAGGCTTCAATTCTATCTATTCAAACATGCTTGAAACCTCAAGAATCAGGAGATATGAGCTTCAACAGAAAATGGCATCACACTCAAAATGTCACGAATTGCTCAATTCTTGGACTGAAATCCATCTAAGCATCATCACTAACCTAACCACATATCAAATGCTAATCAATTTCCCCTAATCTAAGCTAAAAAATGAAAGTTACAAACCTGGAAAAACTGGATGAACAAAAGGTGAAAATGCTTGATTCAACCTCCAATCTTTTGCAGAATCACTCAAGAACCACTTCTAAAGCTTCTCCAATGATCAGTTTGTCTTGAAACTCCCTCTATATCCAAACCCGATTCTGAGATGGAATGAAGAAAATTCAGTTGCTCTTTCTTGTTTCTGGCTCAATCCTTCCCAAAAAATGATCTGAATCAGTTGCAATGCTTATATAGAATGTGTTGGGAACCTCTAGAACCTTCTGTAACTAACTGAATGAGAAATTCAATTTCTCATATCCCTTGAAAATCTCACATGCCAAAGTCATGCATTGCTCTGTTTCAGCTTTCAATCTTGCTTGAATTTCTCCTCTTGTGATATTTAGAATTGAATTGGATGTGTAATTGCCTTACTTTTGATCTTATGGAGTGTGATTGTTATGTTACTTCAACCTTAAGGTATCAAAGGGAACCATGTGAAATTGGCCTCAAATTAAAAATGTGGTAATGTCATCATCTTTAAAATGCATTTTCTGATCAATTTGGTATATAACATGGACTTGTTTGGCCATAAAACCAAGAAATCACATTTTTGGCCTTTTAATCACTTTAATTTCTTCATTTCAAGGCCATTTCAAACCAACTTCTCCTATGAGCCAATTCAAAGCCTCCTTGATGCATGGTCAAGGTTAAAACCATATTTTGAGCAACTTTCTAGTTGAACAATTTCCCATTTGAAGCTTGCAAACTAGAGATTTTGGCCCATGCTTGAAAATGACCTATAATCATCAATACCCAAAATACCCCTGGATTGCAAAGATCACAACTAGAGTTATACAAATCCTATAAAGGACTTCTAGTACTATATGGAAATCTGAGATCAAGATCTACAACTCTCATGTTGGCCAAGAATCCATTTGAAACCTCCTTGAAGGGAAAAAGTTGCTTGGAAGTCAAGTGACTTTCACAGATAAATTTCAGTGTCCTCTGGTGACCTATAATTTGCAAGAACCATAAATTGAGTTCTATAAATCCCCTTGAGGACTTCTAGTACTCAAATTAAAGGTATTGAGATGCTCCACATGTTTCATGTTGGCCAAAGATCCATTTGAAACTTGTATTTTGACTTATGTGTCTTTGAAGTTGGGCACTAAACAAGGGATTTTACACTGAAACCCTAATTTAGCAACTTCCCACATTCTTGATCTTTCTTTGCTTAACCTTGGCACAACACCACACATGTATCAACATACCAATCCATTAATCCCATGACTTCAAAGTCGGCTTTGATGCTCTCCAATTTGCAATTGAACTAGGGTTGACCCAGATGAATCCCTAGTTGACTGCACCTCAACTGTGGCTCTTGAACTTGAATCAATGACTTGTCTCAGCTTCAATAGGGATCTCTAGGCATCCCATGAGATCCATACACCTCCAATTCACATTCCATGCTTCACATCCCACTGATGATTCTCAATATTCCTCAAGATATGAGCAAAACCCACATATAGGCACTCAAGCTTCTCAAGACTTCAAATCTCTTCTTGATGACTTGAATGACTTCTCATACTTGGATAAAAACTCTTGCTAGGCTCTTCTCTTGATAGACACCCTTGATCCCTTGTTGGAGGCATGCTATGCTATGATATGCAAATGATTAGAACTATGTACATGATGCAACTATGCAAATGAAATGCAATGAAACATAAATCAAGCAAGAAAAGGTTGAGCAAATTTTGGGGTGCAACAGTGTGCACATCAAAATCCACGGTTGTTACATCTTGTGTAGCCTCATCTCCAACATCGGTTACTAATCATGTTATGTAGCGCTTAGGCATTGTGCAGTCAACAGTTAGAGCCATCAAACACACTAAAAAAACTCAGACATGTTTTCTATGGTATACTCGCGAATCTCTAACGTTGTCCATAGGCTCGCACTTCACACAATTGAATGTAACTACTGTCAGCTTTTTTTAACCGTCTCCCTTTTTATGGTGTCTGACAGTATTGTGGCGGAAGCAGTAACTAGAGCTCTCATGACGGATCCTCGCGATGAATCTTTCGAAATTGAGTAAGATTCCTCTTCTCTGTCTATTGTCTTCATTATTGTTATTGCTTGTGGGAAATCCTCTTCTGGGTATGAGTTTTTCTTCAAAATTCTGGTGTGGCTTATGCGCAGGCCTAATGCTGCTTTGTTATCAAATGCCGGTGTCGGATAAGCTATCACATTTCCTCTGTTAATATCTTGAAAGAATATTGTGTGTCTTTAACAGATGTCCTGTGGTATTTTATTGCAGATGGGATAAGGCTTCATGTATATCAACAATGATAAATGATGTTTGGACTATGAAGCAACACTGCATTCTTGTGTTGGTTTACAGGGAATTTGTCGTCGCGAAGAGCATTGTCGGTAATAGAGGTAAACGACACTCTCTTTAGGATTAAGGACCATTGTTGAGGTTCTGTGAATTATATTTGTATCTTTTGTGTTGAATTCTGCTTGCTGTTTAGTGAGAGTGTTGTGTTATTGGTATTTCTTTAAGGTCTACTACTTATTAATAACTTCCTGGTTTTTTCTGAATTAAACTCAATGAACCTTATACTGAAATCAAAATTGAAGACTTATTCCAGTTGGCCTGTTTAATGTTTTGCGCTGTTATTGCAGGTCCAGAAATTCACCGGCGATTTCTTCATCTCAGGGGCTTACTGCGGATTCTGATGGCTGAATTTACTGCCACCTTTCAAAGCGGGATTTCTTGCGGCATATGCATTCACGTGTTGCCGTGTAAACATGTCTTGTTCATACGGTCGTGAAACTTTTAGGGAAGATCTTGCAGAGAAATTTGTAAAATGCTGGATTTGGCTTTCTTAGAACTTCAGCTAGTATTTTAAACTCTAGGGCATCGGCCTAGCCGTGAGAAACTTGGAGATTTGTAACAAATGTGATATTTATTTGTATGCACTCTTCTTGTATCAAGTGTTGCTTAGAATGGAATATAATGCATTTTTTGATAGTTGAAAACCTTGAATCCATCTTGTAAGTATTGGAGGAATGGAAACTTTACACTTGACTTTAATTTGAAATACGTTGATGAACTTTAACCTCCTTTGCATAGACTTCACATTGCAACTTATGACGAGATTAAAAAAGTAATCTACGAGCCTTAAATGTCGCTTTGAGATCTTATAGCAAAAACTTAACTCAAAATTCTTATCCACGCTTACAACCTCACCTTTAATTTAACCGCAATCTCAAAGATTGAACATCCTCCAACTGATGAAGTCTCGAATCATACGCTGAAAACTCATTTTTTTACTTCTCTTTTTGAAAATGAAGTACACAAACCTTTTCAAAACCACACCATATCTTAGGACCTAAGAACGAGGGAATGTGTTCATGGGTTTAGCATGACCTGCAGGGGTTTAAGAGCAAAGACCACACCTTCCCGACCTCTGAAACTTTTCGGCAACAAAACGGGCAAAAATGGTTAAAATGGTTAGCTATGCATGAATGATTGACTGAAATGATATGCGAATGATCAATGAATCTAAGGGTAAAATTTGGGGTATGACAGTTGCCCCTATTTAAATGACTTCACCGGATGATTTGAGAAGCGAAGGCTCAAGAAATCATGGTGAAAGGGATTTAAATACAGATAACCGAAAATTTTGCCCTTAGATGCAGTGATGTGTAATGCTATGGACAACACGACAATGCTGATGATTCCATGAGTCTAATATGGAGCATATGATGAAAAACATAAATGCATAAATGCAAGAGTAACGACGACACAGGGGAACGACGCAGCTGTCGCTACTGCGAAAATCGGCGCCGGCTGACAGAAGAGTCGCCACCGTGCGTTATTTATCCCTCAGAGCGGGAAAGGAAACGCTCGAAGTAAACCTCGCAAAAAACGGGGAAAAGGTATGGTCATCGCAACCAAAACCTGGGTTCGGGAGTCGGTTACGCAAGGGGAAGGTATTAGCACCCCTCACGTCCGTCGTACTCGACGGGATCCACGCTTGCTTGGGTTGTCTACTGGATGCAAAACAATCTATCTACGGCTGCTAAATCTAAACAGAAGGGAATTGACTCGATAGAGCGTCGCACTCTATGCCTACGTATTCTCAAGGGAGAAAGTCAGAGTCAACGTAGTTCGGGACTACGGGGAGAATTGGCTCGCCAAGACCTCGCGTCTTGTGCCTACGTACTTCCACTGGATGGAAGATCAGAGCTTTACGTAGTTCAGACTAACTACGGCTAAACAAAACATTCTCACACAGCAGTGAGAAAAACAACTGGCTTCACAGGGTCGGGAACCTATGGGCAAAACTATGGCTTGGTCTCAAATGCACTCGGGCAAGAGAGAAAAAGGGTACTCAATTAATCGTCAGCAGGAACGTCTCGATCGCACAGCCGCGAGAGAACAAAAGTTAGTCGTTAGTGTGCTCGCTAGGATATCGCATCCTATGCCTACATATCTTCGTCTGGTACGAAGAATCAGAGCAGCTGTAGTTCAGCTACTTCGGGACCACAGCTCAAATCTCGTTTTATTAATCTCTGAAAAATGATTACAATGGGTTGAATATTGAAAAGATAAATCTCCTAGGAAGTACTATCCTATCCTATCCTGAAAAATTGAATGAAAAATAGCCCCCTAACAAGTGGGCTTCTAAGCTATCCTAAAAAGCGGAAAATAATCTCTATGAAAATATCCTAAAAAAAAAATGCACTTAAAAAAATATTAAATCGACACTTTAATATTTTTTCCTTTTTTCTTCTTTTCTCTTCAACATATTTTTCTTCATATTTTCTTTCTCAATATTTTTCTCTATTTTTTCACTATTTTTCTCTTTCACTTTTCTTATTTCTTTTTCACAAATATTTTCTCACTATTTTTCTCAACATTTCTTTTTTGAATATTTTCTCCATATTTTCTTTTTCTTTTCTCAAAATATTCTTTTCTTTTCTTTTTTCCACATTTCCCAAAACAAAAGAAAAATAATAACCAAAAAAGGGGGAGGGGGTGTCAGTTATTACAGGGGATTATGTAAGAAAGAAAAAATAAAAATAAACAAAACTGCAGACTGGGCCCAGCCCAGCTGCTCTTGTTGCTACACGAAGGGGGGGGTGCTGTGGAAATTGGGGGCGTGCAAAGTAAACGCTGGGCTTAGGCCCAGAACAGCCAAAAACGTGAGGGGCGTGGCTCCAAAAAAGATGATTGGGCCTGAGGCCCACGACCCATCTTCTCCTCCTTCCCTTTTCACTCTGAAAAAAAAAACCTAGAGACTTTCCTCTCAGTGCCGCCGCCGGTCCCTTCTTTCCTTCTCGTCTCTCTCAACCTTGTTCCTCCATCTTCCTCTCAAATCCTCTCTCAGTCTCAAAATCTCTCCCTCACAGTATTCTTTCTATCAAATAATCCCAAACCAAACGCACCATGAATCTGATCATCAACAAACTTGAAGATCCATTCCTGACGAATATTCACAGATGAGGATGCTTAAAACTGGAAAATGGAAAGGATGATGAATGTTGATGAAAGCTTGTTGAAGTTCGTTGGAGAATCTGGATCGTGATGAAGATCGTCTGGAAAAAAATATGATGAATGTTCTTCCTGATGAATTTCTGGTGACGCTCGTTTGATGAAGATCTTGGAGCTCACGGAGTGTTCTTCGTTGATGAGCGTTCTTGGAAGTTGTTTGTGGATTCTGAGAGTTCGTTGATGATGGAGGACGAAGTCTGGGAAATTTACATGAAGGTGGTTGAAGGTTCGCAGGAGATTTCTGGGAATTTTTCTGGGGGTTGTGATGAACATGGTGGAGCTTCGAAGGAACTTCTGGAAATTCTGGAAAATGCATGAAGGTTGATGATGAACCTTCATCGCTCCTGATGAATTTCTGGAGAGGACGGTGGTTGAATGATGATCGGTTGAAGGTGGAAGATGAAGATTGTTGGTGAATGATGACCGGAGATCTGGGCGCGTTGGAGTTTCCGGCGACAGCGCGGTGGCCGCCGGCCATGCAGGCCGGCCGGTGAGATTTCACGGTGAGGTAGCATGATGATGACGCGTGGTGAGGGTTAGTGGGTGGAGCTTCTGCATGAAGCCCACGTGGTACCTGGCGTGGCAGTGAGAGACTGAGTGAGGTGGCGTCGTGGCGTGCATGTGATGAAACGCGTGGGCCAGCCCTTAGCCAACACGTGGCCTGCTGGTTTTATAACACTCAGAAGCTGGAGGCTTCCAGAAGCTTCTGGAAGTGGCTGGATAATTCTGGAGAAAGCTGGATCCTTTGGACGTTTCTGGACTTTGCAATCTGGACAAAAACACTCTAACTGGGCCTGCGAAAATGACTGAAGCCCAACGAAATGGGGTCCAAAAAACTCTGAAAAACTGAAAACAAGATAAAAAATCTAATTAACACCTAATCCCTATTAACTACTAATAATACTATTAAAAAATCTAATAAACTCACTAATCTAAAAATTAAACTAAATCTCTATTAAATCTAAAAAGACTATTATTTAAAAATGATTTAAAATCTATAAAAGAAAATAAAATGAAAAATCTATATTATATTCTAAAAATCCATATTACTCTATATTATCTAAAAGAAAATCTATATTATCCTATTTAAAACTATCAATACCCTATTAATATTCTAAAAAAGATGCTATTAAATTCTATTAATATTCTAAAACAAAAACTATTCTATATTATCTAAAAATATTAAAATCTATTTAAAATCCTATTAAATCCTAAAAATGATTTAAAAATCTATTTAGACTATTAAAAAAAATCTTACTAATATTCTAAAAATGATAAAAGCTATTTAAATTCTAAAAAATGCCAACAAAATCCAGAAAAATCGCAATAATTCCCAGAGGGAACAAAAATAGCACCGAACGACCCAAAAATAATCGGTAAAAATAAACGGGCACCGAAATATCCCAAAAATCGATTCTATCTATCTGAACTGACAAAAACATCTGAAACACGAGACGAGAGCTGTGATCCCTAATAAAATCAAAACAAATGAGAAATGCACTGTATGCAATATGCAGATGCGAATGCGATTATGCGTCGAGACATCGAGCCAGATACGAGACCCGGTTGGTCAAATTTTGGGGTGCAACAGCTGCCCCTATTCAAGCGGCTTCGACCTGAATTGGTGAAGAGCGCTCAGCCTTCAAACATTCAAGGTAGATGACGGTTGAATACAAATGGAACCCTGAAATTTGCCAACCGCGGGAATATACTGCAAAACTGCTTGAAGAATAGCTTCCAATAACTGAAGTTTGGTTGCCACGGCAACATCTGGTCAATTTTCTGATAAATTTCTTCTCCTTTTCAACACCTGTGTAACGCCACAAGTATTGAAATAATGCTTCGGGAAAGCAAACGACTTGATTCCCATTTCTCTCATGGGATCAAATCTGGTCAAGTCACAGTTCACTGCGAACTTGACGAAGGCGGCAGCTTCAGAAAAGCTTGATATATCAACCTCTCCTTGTTGTTGTTGTTTTTTCCGATGCTGATGTAACAACCAAATATGAAGAATCACTCCGCTGGGGAAGTCGAGAAGCTGAACCAAGCAACTCTGCAGGTGAACAAATTCGAAATCCAATAGGTAACCATCCTGGTCCATGTTTCGACATGCGTATGCTTGATAATGATGCAATGCCCTATATGACATGAATATGCTATGCGTTTTGTTTGAAAATGCGATGCCCAGACGGCATGGATATACTATATGCTTGTATAAATGCAATGGCTATATATGCAAATGCTAATGCAGGCTCTAGCTGCCAGAGAACACCAGGTCTGAAAACCACTTGGCAAAATAAATGCCGAAGGTAACGCCAACTCTACTGGGGATGAACTGAAGTCACAGAACCATCTCAGCAAAATAAATGCTGGAAACGGGAAATCAAATCCGCTGAGGATAACCATCCTGCTGGAGAAATGGAAAGGGAACCCTGCTTGGCGACTTCACTGGGGGAAGAAAACGACTTTGCTCGGGGATGCTCTCTTCAAACCATTGGCAACTGGTTGTACTCTGCGGGGACTGACCCAAACTGGGGTTGATTACACGCGGCGCACTGCTGGAAATGCCCCTACTATCAAGGATGTCAATCTTAATCTGCTGCAGATACTCCTGATCCTACTCTGATACGGGGTAAAAGACAATCTCGACTCTTTCGGGGATAATAAGCAACTTTTATCTGCTGAAGAGTGGCAATTCTGATTTAACAACGTCCACAAGGATTTCAAGCATTACTCGGGGCACTGGTATCTGCCGAGCTTCGTATCGGGAAACACGACAACATGCGGGTCGTTGGGAAATACTGTGTCAGATACCTTTAGGTTTTTTCTGCTTTTCTGGTTTAGGATAAACACGGATTATGTACACAGTGGAAGATATGGAAAATACTAGACGAGAACTAGCATTCAAAGGTAGACTACCAGGCGAGAACTGATAGGAAAATTGATTATCGGACGAGAATTGATTTTGTGTTTTTGATCATCAGACGGGCTGACTGGATAACAGACTAAGAACAAGACAACCAGGCGGGAACTGGCTGAAAGTTGACGTGCACCAGGCGAGAACTGATACAACACTTGAAGAAACAGTGACCAGACGAGAACTGGTTACCAATAAACTGCACCAGGACGGGAACTGCTGCTTACAATAAACTGCACCAGGACGGGAACTGACGCTTACGGAAGGGTGGGCCAGACGAGAACTGGTTACCGATTTGCCAGGCAAGAACTGGACTTTGGAAACGACTGGTTACTGACACGTAACAGGTTTAAACTGCAGGATAATGATCCAACGACAACAAGACCTTCTTATTTGAAAGGTTCAGGTTTTGATAAGGGTACTGACATGATTCCCCGATACTCAACTCTGGCTGGGGATAAGCAGGCTGGTTTGAACAACTTGCCCCAATACACTCAGCTGGGGATAAAAAGACTGGCTCGCAAAACTTGCCTCAGTACAATCAACTCGCCCCAATCTATCTCTTGGGAATACTTGCTCTGAACAGCTTGCTACGAGACGACTTCGAGAATACTTGCCCCGGTATCTGTACGACAACAGGATTCAATCTCCCTTAGACTTCTTAACAACCTAGTTGATTTCAACATTCTCTGCGATGACTTGCCCCTGAATGAGCGTTGAGCGACTTAACCCGCTCTGATTATCTACTGGAAGGTTCCGCTTTCAAATCTCAGCGCTCTGAATAACTGCCCCTGATTGGCTCTCGAGAAGACTCACTTCTGATCAACTACTTCTCAAATGAACTGCCCCCGCTCAACTGAAGCTTCGGGACTTGTCCTCAGACTGACTGATTCCGAACTTACTGGAAGATAATGCCTCTGATCCACTGGGCTTCACAACATTCACCATTCTGGTTCAGACTGCTGAATTACTCAGTCCTGCTCGATTATTCCCTGCTGGAATTTCTTTCATGCCAACTACTAACCTGCAATTAGAATCGTCTGTCTACGAATGGTAATTTTAATGCAATGGTTATGCAGATTTTGAAAAAATTTTGAGCTGTCACTCATTTACATGCATATGATTGAAAGTGACGTAGTGCTTACGTGGTCAGTGAAAATACAACAAGGATGTGACTAGCAAGTCAAGAAGGAGTCAGGTTACTCAACCTTATCGTAATGCGCTTCAGAATATCCCTACCTCAATTAGGTCTTTTGAGGGTTGTATCGTGGTCGGGTTCACGGTTCGTGAAACAAAGGATGTTCGGCTCAAATTTTGATTTGTACCCACCCCTTCTACGTGATGATCTCCGATCCTAAGGTTCAGTTAACCTGGCACAAGCATTCGCCTCTTCGAGAGGTATGTCGAATGGTAAGAACCATAGCTAAGGAATTCACAAAGCTTTTCTTCTAGAGTGATGGTTACTCCTTCTTCGCTTTCGGTGTCTGTGTACACGACTTTGTGATTTGCTGGGGAAAATTTCTTTTTAATCCCTCTTTTCATTCTTTTGATTCCCTAATTTTTGCCTGGACTGACTCATTTTGAGTTCTTTTCGATTCTTCGATTTCTTTTAAAGTCCAGCGGGATGCCCTGATTTTTGCCTAAGTATTAGCTTTCTAGCTTTTCTTTCTTTTTTACTTAGCGGGCTTTCTTTCTTTCTTTCTTTTGGAACAAAGTCGTGCGACACTGGTTGTCTTGATTGCTCCGAAAGGATTGTAACTGTCTCACTCCTGATTGGTGAGATTTGACCTCTTGAAAGGTATAAACTGACTGGTCCTCGAAAGACAACACTCCTCTGTAAGACTTGAACGCTCAGTCAAGCTAACCGACAACTACCCTGCCCCGGGTTAAGATGTGAGGGTTAATAAGTCCGAAAAAAACTTCTACTTCTCGGCTCGAAGTGTTTAACAAGGGACTAACTCCTTATATCTCCAGTGTTTGGGGAATTTGAAACAATGCCTTGTACGTCATCGGTACAGTTTTATCTGAAAGCATACGATCATCGGTTATGAGTTTCAGTTCCATCATCCTCCCTTTTAACTTTGTTAGTCACAGCGAAAAAGTGGAGTGAAAAAAATGCAAGTGTCAGTGCAATGCAATAAATGAGCGACAGCGACATGACTAATTCAGAAAAATGCATAATCACTTTATTATTATCACCATTCAAAACATACAATGCTTAAAAGCAGGTAATAACTAACAGAAAGAGAAACTACAAATGCAAAATGGTAAAAAGTCCGAGGACTGCCAATGCTGAGGCGCCTGCCTGTCTAAACCACTGGCTTCTGCTGGGGAACACCCTCCGAGTTTACGAGCTTAGACAGCTGAGCGGTTGGGATGAACAAACAGAAACCCTTCTCGAAAGGAAATGCGATCCTGATCAATCAACTGCTGTACCTTCGCCTGAAATGCTTTACAATCTTCCGTTGAATGCCCCGGAGAGCCACCATGATAACCACACTGAACGTGGGGATTATACCCAGGAGGGTAAGGTTCTGGAACTGGCTTAAGAGCTTTTGGCTCCACCAAAGACTTCCGAATCAAAGATGGTAGCAACTGGCTATACGGCATAGGCACTGGGTGAAAAGGAGCATTCCTTCGTTCCAAGTTGCTACGAGGTCTGTTCTGATTCTGACGCTGATTCTGATAACCTCGGCCACGAGTTCGCTGATTTGCAATGGAAGCGACATAAGATTCCTGATATGGTGCCCCAGGCACAGCTGTCTGTTCAGAATAACGAGACGCAGAAGATACTGACCGCTGAGAAGACGGAGAACCATCAGATTTCACCGATTCGACTTGAGGATATCCAACATTTGTCAGGACCGCATTGATCATAGCTTCATCTTCCGATTGAGAGCTACAGAGAGATTCAGTTTCACTGGCCTGACCTCTTGGAACATACGGGATTCTTCCAGTCTTTACACCATACTCGATGTGCTCTCCCGTCCTTACCAACTCAGAGAAATTTGGTGCGGTTCCAAGCATTCTTTCGAAGTACGGGCTCTGCAAGGAGTTTACGAACATGCCTTTCAGCTCTTGGTCTAGGAGCGGTGGTTGCACTCTACCAGCAAATTCTCTCCATCTCTGAACATACTTTTTGAAAGATTCATTGTTCCCTTGAGACAATTCTTGCAGCTGCATGCGAATAGGAGCTTCATCAAGATTATAGTCGTACTGCTTCAGAAAGGCATTGGCTAAATCCATCCATGATCGGATCTGATCACGCTCTAACTGCATATACCAACTCAGAGGTGCCCCAGTCAGACTATCTTGAAAGCAATGAATCATCAGCTTGTCGTTGTGCACAAACGAAGTCATTCTTCGGCAGAACATTACCAAATGTTGCTTCGGGCAACTATCTCCTTTGTATCTTTCAAACCTCGGCATTCTGAACTTCGGAGGTAACACTAGGCCAGGAACCAGACACATATCTGCAGCACTAGGAGTAACAGCGTCTTTACCTTTCAAGGCTTTGAATCTCTCCTCTAATGCGCGAAACCTTTCAGCATACACGGGAGCTAATGCGTCTTCATTCTTTGCTGTTGGGACCTCTCTTCGGGGTTTTGGCACAGGGAAGGCAAAACCCTGGTAGTCTGAGACATCAACAGAAGGAGGATGTTCACCTCGGACAACAAACTGCTCACGCAGACCTTGGTCTTCAACAGATGGCTGCACAAGCTGAGCTGCAGTAAGGTTGTTCACTTGCGGAACGTCTTCGTCGGGCGGAGATCCATACAGAGGATTGGGCGTCACGGTGAACCCTGACAAGGTATCAACAAACTGGAAGCCGCTCTCTGACATAGCTACCAACAACTGTCAGCTGACTTCGATGCTCGATTCTGATCAAATCTGCTTTGAATCTGCTCCAACCCCTTGGTCGTCTTCAATACTCACCTTCAGAATCAAAATAACGGCTGGATAAGAGCTCTGACTAGCTGGCGAATGGTATGCAATATGATGCGAAGATGCTTATGCAAATGCAATGTAATGCAACAAACACGGGATCACAGCCCCCACACAATCTAAATATTGCCGCACTGCTGACGGAGTACGGTTGCTCTGAAGAGAAGACCAGAATAATGGGTAGGTTGGAAGTCAAGTTTCCTGCACAAAAAAAACCCCCCACTCACAGGTGTGGACCTATATCTGACAAGGTACGGCATCCTATGCGGTCGTCAGCGTCACAGACTTTCATGAGGAATGATACGATTCCCAGAAGGAGTGGCATCGTCATCTTATGAAGAGGCCTCACTTAGCTAACTTCCAAATGATCGGTTCCCAAAGTCGACAATCCTCACGTCTGGACTCCCCTCAGATCCTCAGGACCGGAAAGGAGCACCTCTGCGAGAACCTCGTCTGAGCGCGAATTTTCGTAGGGAACTGTGCCTGCTCAGCAGACAGGTTCGTCTACTACTTCTCCGCAACTATATCTAGGTGTATACTCATACTCGAGCCCAGGTCCGGCTTATCTCAATTATAGAACACCCGTAACACCCCAACAACAACAGATAATATCGATAAATAAGCCCCAAATAGACAAGCAAACAAACGCTAGGATTGACTCTCTCTAGGGGACGTTGGATCCCACATGCATGGGGAACTATCGCAGTCCCCAGTAGAGTCGCCAGCTGTCGCTACTGCGAAAATCGGCGCCGGCTGACAGAAGAGTCGCCACCGTGCGTTATTTATCCCTCAGAGCGGGAAAGGAAACGCTCGAAGTAAACCTCGCAAAAAACGGGGAAAAGGTATGGTCATCGCAACCAAAACCTGGGTTCAGGAGTCGGTTACGCAAGGGGAAGGTATTAGCACCCCTCACGTCCGTCGTACTCGACGGGATCCACGCTTGCTTGGGTTGTCTACTGGATGCAAAACAATCTATCTACGGCTGCTAAATCTAAACAGAAGGGAATTGACTCGATAGAGCGTCGCACTCTATGCCTACGTATTCTCAAGGGAGAAAGTCAGAGTCAACGTAGTTCGGGACTACGGGGAGAATTGGCTCGCCAAGACCTCGCGTCTTGTGCCTACGTACTTCCACTGGATGGAAGATCAGAGCTTTACGTAGTTCAGACTAACTACGGCTAAACAAAACATTCTCACACAGCAGTGAGAAAAACAACTGGCTTCACAGGGTCGGGAACCTATGGGCAAAACTATGGCTTGGTCTCAAATGCACTCGGGCAAGAGAGAAAAAGGGTACTCAATTAATCGTCAGCGGGAACGTCTCGATCGCACAGCCGCGAGAGAACAAAAGTTAGTCGTTAGTGTGCTCGCTAGGATATCGCATCCTATGCCTACATATCTTCGTCTGGTACGAAGAATCAGAGCAGCTGTAGTTCAGCTACTTCGGGACCACAGCTCAAATCTCGTTTTATTAATCTCTGAAAAATGATTACAATGGGTTGAATATTGAAAAGATAAATCTCCTAGGAAGTACTATCCTATCCTATCCTGAAAAATTGAATGAAAAATAGCCCCCTAACAAGTGGGCTTCTAAGCTATCCTAAAAAGCGGAAAATAATCTCTATGAAAATATCCTTAAAAAAAATGCACTTAAAAAAATATTAAATCGACACTTTAATATTTTTTCCTTTTTTCTTCTTTTCTCTTCAACATATTTTTCTTCATATTTTCTTTCTCAATATTTTTCTCTATTTTTTCACTATTTTTCTCTTTCACTTTTCTTATTTCTTTTTCACAAATATTTTCTCACTATTTTTCTCAACATTTCTTTTTTGAATATTTTCTCCATATTTTCTTTTTCTTTTCTCAAAATATTCTTTTCTTTTCTTTTTTCCACATTTCCCAAAACAAAAGAAAAATAATAACCAAAAAAGGGGGAGGGGGTGTCAGTTATTACAGGGGATTATGTAAGAAAGAAAAAATAAAAATAAACAAAACTGCAGACTGGGCCCAGCCCAGCTGCTCTTGTTGCTACACGAAGGGGGGGGGGGGTGCTGTGGAAATTGGGGGCGTGCAAAGTAAACGCTGGGCTTAGGCCCAGAACAGCCAAAAACGTGAGGGGCGTGGCTCCAAAAAAGATGATTGGGCCTGAGGCCCACGACCCATCTTCTCCTCCTTCCCTTTTCACTCTGAAAAAAAAACCCTAGAGACTTTCCTCTCAGCCGCCGCCGCCGGTCCCTTCTTTCCTTCTCGTCTCTCTCAACCTTGTTCCTCCATCTTCCTCTCAAATCCTCTCTCAGTCTCAAAATCTCTCCCTCACAGTATTCTTTCTATCAAATAATCCCAAACCAAACGCACCATGAATCTGATCATCAACAAACTTGAAGATCAATTCCTGACGAATATTCACAGATGAGGATGCTTAAAACTGGAAAATGGAAAGGATGATGAATGTTGATGAAAGCTTGTTGAAGTTCGTTGGAGAATCTGGATCGTGATGAAGATCGTCTGGAAAAAAATATGATGAATGTTCTTCCTGATGAATTTCTGGTGACGCTCGTTTGATGAAGATCTTGGAGCTCACGGAGTGTTCTTCGTTGATGAGCGTTCTTGGAAGTTGTTTGTGGATTCTGAGAGTTTGTTGATGATGGAGGACGAAGTCTGGGAAATTTACATGAAGGTGGTTGAAGGTTCGCAGGAGATTTCTGGGAATTTTTCTGGGGGTTGTGATGAACATGGTGGAGCTTCGAAGGAACTTCTGGAAATTCTGGAAAATGCATGAAGGTTGATGATGAACCTTCATCGCTCCTGATGAATTTCTGGAGAGGACGGTGGTTGAATGATGATCGGTTGAAGGTGGAAGATGAAGATTGTTGGTGAATGATGACCGGAGATCTGGGCGCGTTGGAGTTTCCGGCGACAGCGCGGTGGCCGCCGGCCATGCAGGCCGGCCGGTGAGATTTCACGGTGAGGTAGCGTGATGATGACGCGTGGTGAGGGTTAGTGGGTGGAGCTTCTGCATGAAGCCCACGTGGTACCTGGCGTGGCAGTGAGAGACTGAGTGAGGTGGCGTCGTGGCGTGCATGTGATGAAACGCGTGGGCCAGCCCTTAGCCAACACGTGGCCTGCTGGTTTTATAACACTCAGAAGCTGGAGGCTTCCAGAAGCTTCTGGAAGTGGCTGGATAATTCTGGAGAAAGCTGGATCCTTTGGACGTTTCTGGACTTTGCAATCTGGACAAAAACACTCTAACTGGGCCTGCGAAAATGACTGAAGCCCAACGAAATGGGGTCCAAAAAACTCTGAAAAACTGAAAACAAGATAAAAAATCTAATTAACACCTAATCCCTATTAACTACTAATAATACTATTAAAAAATCTAATAAACTCACTAATCTAAAAATTAAACTAAATCTCTATTAAATCTAAAAAGACTATTATTTAAAAATGATTTAAAATCTATAAAAGAAAATAAAATGAAAAATCTATATTATATTCTAAAAATCCATATTACTCTATATTATCTAAAAGAAAATCTATATTATCCTATTTAAAACTATCAATACCCTATTAATATTCTAAAAAAGATGCTATTAAATTCTATTAATATTCTAAAACAAAAACTATTCTATATTATCTAAAAATATTAAAATCTATTTAAAATCCTATTAAATCCTAAAAATGATTTAAAAATCTATTTAGACTATTAAAAAAAATCTTACTAATATTCTAAAAATGATAAAAGCTATTTAAATTCTAAAAAATGCCAACAAAATCCAGAAAAATCGCAATAATTCCCAGAGGGAACAAAAATAGCACCGAACGACCCAAAAATAATCGGTAAAAATAAACGGGCACCGAAATATCCCAAAAATCGATTCTATCTATCTGAACTGACAAAAACATCTGAAACACGAGACGAGAGCTGTGATCCCTGATAAAATCAAAACAAATGAGAAATGCACTGTATGCAATATGCAGATGCGAATGCGATTATGCGTCGAGACATCGAGCCAGATACGAGACCCGGTTGGTCAAATTTTGGGGTGCAACAGCAACGAGCAACTATACACTGGGGAAGACGACACACTGGGGAAACAGCACGGAACTGGGGAAATCTAAAGTGGTAGACTAGCAAGTTCAAGCATGACTAGTTGTTCACTTTGGAAAGAAAGCAAGAAGATGTCCTCAATGGAGATGGCACCGGCGAGACGGCCTCCGCTGGGGACATATCCAAGAGTAGTTGCTCAACAGGTCCAAGCATGACCGGTTGACACTCTAGGATGAAAAGGTAACTCAGGATCCACACAGCGGTAGGATCAAGTAAACAGAATGCTGGAGCATTGAGCAAAGAATAACATCTGAGCTTCTTGGAACTCTTGAGCGAAAAGATCAAACGGGATCTTTGGTGGAGATGGCACTGGAAAGACGACTTCCACTAGGAAAAATAACCAAGAGTAGTTGTTCAACAGGTCCAGGCATGACCGGTTGACACTCTAGGGTAGGATCAAGTAGACAGAATGCTGGAGCATTGAGCAAGAATAACATCTGAGCTTCTGGACACAGGATCTTCAGGAATCATTAGAAAATATACAGGGTAAAAACCTGTTGTATGCCAAAATAAATGGACTTCAAGGGGAAATGCCCTGATAAGCTTCTCGAGAGACTGCCACCTAACGCTGAAAGGGACTTACATACCGAAATGGATAAGCTCTCAAATAAAGAGGCTATCGCTTATCCGGGGCTACAGATGAAATGATAAGCTCCTCTGGAGGGACTGTCGCTCATCTGATAAAAATAAACTTCCATGGGGTCCTCCACGAAGAAGTCACCAGCGAGACGGCCTCCACTGGGGAAATAAGCGATAAGACAAAGACTCAATAGGTTCAGGCATGACCAATTGACACTCTAAAGTGATGGACCAATAGGTTCAAGCATGACCAATTGACACTTTAGAAGTTAGATCCTCAATGAAGAAGGCACCGGCGAGACGGCCTCCACCGGGGAATATACGATAGTACGACTCAACAGGTTCAGGCATGACCGGCTGACACTCTAAAGTGATGGACCAACAGGTTCAGGCATGACTAGTTGACACTTTAGAAACTAGATCCTCAATGAAGAAGGCACCGGCGAGACGGCCTCCACCGGGGAAAATACGAGAGTACGGCTCAACAGGTTCAGGCATGACCGGATGACACTCTAAAGTGATGGACCAACAAGTTCAGGCATGACCAGTTGACACTTTAGAAACTAGATCTTCAATGAAGGAGGCACCGGCGAGACGGTCTCCACTGGGGAATATCTGAGAGTACGGCTCAACAGGTTCAGGCATGACCGGATGATACTCTAAGATAAAGGGTAAGCTTCCATGATCAAAATATGATTTAGCTTCTTCTTTAACTAAATGATTCATTTAGAAAGGGTTAATAAACTTTTTCATGCTTCAAGGTCTGTTGCTCCCTGAAATGATTCAGTTTCTTCTTTTACTAAAGGGTAAAATAAACCTCCCCCATACTTCAAGGTTTGTATGCCAAGAACGGGTCTCAGTTTCTTCTTTTACTAAAGGGTAAAATAAACCTCCCCCATACTTCAAGGTTTGTATGCTATGAACAGGTCTCAGTTTCTTCTTTTACTTGAAAAGGGTAAAAATTGTCCACGGCGGGACGCCCAAGAATAAGTACGGCGACTCAACATCTTAAGGTTCAGGAAATGATATGCCCACGGTGGGACGCCCAAGAATGAGTACGACGACTCAACGTCTTAAGGTTTAGGAAAGGATATGTCCACGGCGGGACGCCTAAGAATGAGTACGGCGACTCAACGTCTTAAGGTGACAGTAATAAAATGTTAACAGCGAGACGCCCAAGAATGAGTACGGTGACTCAACGTCTTAAGGTTCAAGAAATGATATGTCCACGGCGGGACGCCCAAGAATGAGTACGACAACTTAACGTCTTGAGGTTTAAGGAGATAGAATGTCTGCGGCGGGACGCCCAAGAATGAGTACGGCGACTCAATGTCTTAAGGTTACGGAGATGACATGTCCATGGCGGGACGCCCAAGAATGAGTACGGAGACTCAATGTCTTAAGGTTGCGGTTACTTGTTGCATACCATTATTTGTAGTGATAGGCTTCTCAGGTGAGAACTGTCGCATACCGTTGTTTGTAGAATGGCTCTTCTTGATAGATAGTGCAAAATAAATGCACGTCCAGGTGGATTCGGCGACCGACAGGGACTGAAGTTCGATCTAGGATCGAGCTAGAAAGAAACTGTCAAACAAGACTCCATTGAGGGAATGAACTCAAATGGGGATTATCTTATCCTAGGCACGGAAAAGATAACTGAAATAACCATCATCCACGAGGGTTGAACTCTGTGGGGATACTGAAAATGGTAGGTATTTTTATGCCTAGGGTTGATGACTCTATTTGGAGAGAATGGACAAACCCAGTTACTTGGCGGTGACCACGGCCAAAGTAACGACAAAAAACAATGAGGATATCAAACATGCAGATGCTAATGCGTATGTCGATGCGTATGCAACATGAAAATGTAATGTGAATGCAATGAGTATACTGATGCTCATGCTTATGCTCATGCACATGCTGACAAAACAGACGAGCGGAGGAGGAAACAGGAGATGAAATAAACATCTCGCGGGGATACCTGGCAACCTCTGCAAAAGTACATCTATCAAGGGATAGGAAAGTTGATGGAAGAACTAAATCTTGTTTCAAAGTTCCAAATTCTTTGGGGAGAACAAAATTCCACTTGGGGACATAACATCATGACTTCACTAGAGGATTGCCATCATGGATCTAAATTTCTGATCAAAGAAGACCTGTTCACTGGGAGAGTCATCTTAGGAGTAAATACTTCCGGGGATAAAATAAATATCCGCTTCATTGGGGAAGTGTGGAGCTAGGCAGCTTCATGGAGAAAGCAGCAACTTCCTGGAAAGAGTACATCAACTTCCTGGGGAAAGTACAACAGCTTCCCTGGGGAAAGTATCTCGACTTCTTTGGGAGAGCATGACAATCTCCTGGGGAATATTTCTTGAGGAAAGTATGGCAAATTCAACGAGGAAAATATGGTTCCACTAGGAGTGGGTCCTCAAATATATATCACTTGGAAGACGCCGGGGAGACCTCTGCAGTCTTGGAAGTCACTAGAGCTTACCGGCTCAATCCAAAAATGTTGTCAGCTTATAGTCTCGCTGGGGACTTCACTGAGGCAATGGTCTAAAGTGCTTCTGCAACATTGAGACTTACTGGGGAATGAATACCGCCTGCAGTAAAATTTATATGAGCAGGAAGAGTGTAATAGTCTCCATTTTTGAAAAACAAATGCCCCAGAGTACCTGCTTTGTGAGAAAGAGTCATATCAAGAGGATTTTACAGAGAACATGGAGTCGAATTGCCTCATTGTTTTCAAACTCTTGGAGAGATTTGCGGGATCTCGACGTAACTGACCCGGATCGACAGTGTAATGACTGATTCTTTAAGAGATAGCTCTTGGGAAAGTCAGACTTGCACCAGTAAGCAATTTGGAAACCACCTGCCCCTGTCTAGCAGAATCTTCAGGTTCCGTTGTTAATTTCTATATGTAAATTTTCTAAGATATCAGGCAAACTCAACATGCATGAACTGCTAATCCTGAAACTGTCAATGCAACACACATATTTGTCTTAAAGTTGTTTTTCTTTTTGTTTTGAAAAAGATATCGCAATAACTTGTGACTGAATCACTAGTTAGGATATGAATTTTAATTTATAATGCCAACATTGAATTGAGCATAGCTTGTCGGAGTCAGGAAACGTTCTCATCGAGTATGCTTTCAAGATAAACCCTACTTCAATTAGGTCTTTCAAAGGTTGTATCATGGCTTGGTTCACGGTTTAAGAAACAAAGGATAAAGGCTCAAAATTATTTGTACCCACCCATTCTTCGTGACGTTCTCCAATCCTATATTCAGTTAACTGGCTACGAGCACTCATCTCTCAAGAGGATTTGATATGGTTGAGAATTCCTCAAGGCTTTGGACATGGAAGTCACTCACCTACTTTCTTTTGTGTTCGATCAACACGACTTTGTTCTTTATTGGGGATTCTTTATGGTACTCCCTTGTTTTTGCTTTTATTCTCTAACTTTTTCCTGGACATGGTCTTTTGAGTTTGACTTTGGAATCCAGCGGGATGCCCCAGTTTTGCCTAAGTCTCCTTCATAGGTTTTGACTTAGCGGGCTCTTTTTCATTTTTTATTTTTGGACTAGTCGTGTGATTCTTTTGGATTTTGACCTTTTTGAAGGATTGTGACTGCCTCACTCTTTAGAAGGTAATCATTGGTGTCTTTTGACTTCTATCCTCCTAATATGTTAAGGATAAAATGGATCTCGAGTGTATGCTCTTTTGAAAGTTTGAGCGCTCGATCAAATTAACTGAAAAACTACCCTGCCCCAGGTTAAGATTAGGGTTCTTATCTAGAAAGAAAGGCTCCTACTTCAAGGCTCAAAGGGGTTAAAGAGGGATTATCATCCTTATATCTCCGGTTTTTAGGATTTGAAACAATGCCTTACATCATCAGCAGGGTTTCACTCAAAAGCATATGACAAGAGACTTGACGTTTTTGGTTCATCATCCTCCTCCCAATTCTCTATCAAAGCAAGAGATCGGGTAAAGTTGGAATTATAAATTATGAAAAATAATTTTATGAGTGAAACAAATGGATTTATTCAAGACAAACATATGCATTGCATTAATTATTCAAAACAAACAAGTTTCTAGCACGCCAATGATGCTTTTATAATAAAAAACAAAATACATATAGATAAGCAAACATGGAGTGACACGCCTATTAGGTCTCTGTATCCAAGTCCGACACAATAATGGTGGTTTCTTCTGGCGGATCCTCATCAAAACGAGTTGTCTTGCTTGGCCCAGCTATATTGGTCACATCTCCATTAACAGTCTTCAATTCTTCCTTCAGAATAGTTTTCCCAGATTCTTTGTCAATCATGGTCCCATCATACTTCCAGGGTATAGCTTGAGGATCACTGAAATGAGATGGACTAGGCTTCTGAATAAATACAGGTTGCGGCTGATTCACTATAGAAGCAACTGACTTAGACATGTTGAAAACTGGCTTTGCAGAATTTGATCTTGGCAACGGGAACACCCTGCGAGGAGTCCTGATCTGAGAAACCTTGACATCCCCATCATTTGGTAAAGGGTCATTCTTGACATTCGGCAGAGGATTATCAAAGGACAGGATCTTCTTTTCCATTAACTCCTTTACAATGTGCTTGAGAGTATAACCGTTTTCTAAATCATGGCCAGGCGCACCCTCATGAAATAAACAATGAGCAGCGGCGTTGTAATTGGCAGGTAGAGGATTTGGAGGTGGACCCAAAGCTCTGGTAGTAATCAAACCTTGTTGCACTAGTGAGGGGTACAACTCGGTGTATGTCATCGGAATGGGAGGACACTGCTTGTATTGTCTCCTGTTGGGACCATTCTGGCGAGGTGCCTGATTCTTCGGTTGTTGATAATTAGGAGCGTTGGGCTGATAACCAGGAGATTGTTGATATACCGGAGGCTAATAGACAGGATCCGGTTGCATAGGCTGATAAGCAAGCATTTGCTGGTTGAAAGCAGGTGTTACAGCAGCCCCATACGGTTGTTGAGTATACTAAACTGGATAACCTTGTCGTTGAACATGATTCTGCTCGTGTTGGTAAGGTTGATGAGCAGCCACTTCACGGTAGTACATGGTCGAGTGACTCTTCGGACAAGTAGCACCTTCATAACGGTTGAAACTCAGAGTCTTGAACTTTGGAGGAACAACTCGTTGAATTGGTTGAGCAATAAGAACCGCAGGAGGAGTCGGTACAAAACCAGGTGGAAGACCATAGGGAGGTACATCTGCAGCAGTAACAGTTGGCTGAAGGTCCACAATATTACCGGTTAACCCAAGAAACAACAGTAGGCTGAGCATCCATTCTTGCATTAATGGCCTGAAGCATCTCCATTATTTGCCTAACACTTCCCCTAAGGTCTTCAAGTTCATTTCTGACACGATCAAGCTTTTGATTTTGTTCCGCCATCTTTTTCTAAGCTCGGGCTCTGGTGTTGTACTGATGCAGAGGACTCATGCTGACGAAACTGGAAGCGAGAGAACCGACGATGAGAAACTGGAAGGAAAATGTAAATGCAAAAACAAAATGCAATGCAATGCAATGGCTTCAAGGATCTCAACGGTTGATTGCAAATGTTTTTCTAGGAAACTGTTGAAGAAATTTTAGTTTTGCAATTCAATGTTTTTTTGGATTTGCAAAGGACAGTTGAACTCCTTGAAACTAGGAATAATAAGATGTTGGATGCAATGTACAAGCACACAAAGCAAACAAAAAGGTCCTAGGTTAGGGGGACATGAGTGGAGCCAAGGTCTACCCATCCCGAAAGGTAAGTACTATGGGTTAATTGTACCTGCAGAACAAGGTTCTAAAGAGGTGCCCAAAGTCATTAACCCATCTTTCGGATATTATCAATTCCCCGATTACTCGATGCTTAATAATATTCTCAAGACAACCTCTTTTGAGTGTAGTATCGCGTAGCGACTATTTTGAGAGTACTCCCTCATAGTCCTCACACTACATCCTAATAAAGGCCAAAGTGGGGTTAAGGTAACTACAGTCCTCAATATCATAGGCTCCAACATCGAAAATAGTGTATGTTTTCACGATTAAAACTCGTTCAATAGTACAGCTTTCGAGAGGACCTCAATTGAGCGTGATTTTCAAGTCAGCTTAGTCGGGATTCAGCCCCCTATAATTCTCGTCGAACATATCACTATCCTATCTTAAGTTCACTCAAGTCAGGGTGTAGAACTTTGTCTCACCATTCAAAGATATCATCCCAAAAGCAAACAAGAGCAAATATACAAATAAACAGATATAAGCAAATATACATAAAACAAAACAAGTTAGGGAAACCCACTTTAGCTTTCCCCAATGAAGTCACCATTTTCTGTTGCGGTGAAATTGGGATGTCAAGCTATTGATTAACTTAAATCTTAATTCATTTACAACCGCTCTTTGATTTATCTGAAGGAAAGGTTAAAGAGAGGGGAAAAACTGTTTTGCATTGTAAACACAACGCGGGGAAAGGTCTAAAGTTCGGGGGTTGGTTAACTTTAGGGAAGGTATTAGCATCCTAAACTTCTGTAGTACTCTACAGGAACCTCTTGTTTTAAAATGTGTTATTGTTATAGTTATCTGCTTAAGGGTATTGCTAAGGGAGGAAGAGGAACTTCTTGACTGTGGTCAAGGTTCTTGGGGGAAGTAAGTGTTCATAGGGAAGCACTTACTTTGGAGTACGACGACTCCTATTTCTACGTTATAACTTGAATTAAGAGGGTTTGAGATAAGTATTCCACGGCGGGAAACTTATATGGAGTGTGGCGACTCCTAATCATAAGGCTAGGAAAAAGGGTTGGATGTCCATGGCGGGACGCCTAAGTATGAGTACGGCGACTCGGATCCTAAGGCTGGGATGGGGTGAAGGTGTGGTATTGACTCGGCGGTCAAATAGTGTAACCTTTCCTTTGGAGGGGGACTAAGCGACGGTGATAATTGAAAATGTAAATTGATGTGCAAGCGATGATAATGGATAATGTAAATATATGGACGTGGTGAGATTGGGATGAATTGTTTTGATTTAGTTGCCTTAGAAGTTAGAAGTTGAAATTAAAGATTTTTGAGAATTTTTGCTGTTAAGTGAAAATTAGATTAATTAAGATTAAATGAAAAAGGGCTAGTGTTAGAATGTAATTATTTTTATGAATTTGAGAGTTTTATGTAATAATAAAAAAGAAATTAATTTTTTTTATCAAATAAAGTGTTAGAAATTAAACCAATAATTAGTCTTGAATTAGAAGTTGTTGTTTTTAAGAAGAAAAATTAATTAGCGAAGATTAAATAAATCCTAAAAATTCTAGTTAATTAGGTCAAATTAATTAATTAATTAAAATTTTGAAAAAAAAAAGTTCTCTCATGGATTTTTAATATATATATTTTTCATGGATTTTTTTTATTTTTTTGAAATTAAATTAAATTACTAGAATAAAATTGTATTTTTATGTTTTTATTATAAAAAGAACTCTACAGTTATTTCTAAAAAATTATCCTATCAAGATTTGTTTTTTTTTAATATTATTTATTATTAATAAAAATATTTTCATATTTAATTATTTATTTCTAATTAAGTTCTGGGTTAGTTATTGTTAGTATTTTTTTTATTAATAATTACAATCACAAAATGAACAGAAACTTAAAAACAGTAAAATAAATGGGTTGGGCCGGTGGTTGTGAGTCCACCGGACCCAACCCGATCCAAAAACCTAAATGGAAGGGGAGGGAAGGGTATCGAAACCCTAACTTCCCAAATCAATCCACAAACGGCGCCGATCCTCTCGGATCTCCTCCCTCTCCCGCGATCTCTTCTTCGTTTCTCTTCTTTTTATCTTGTTGTCTTCAAAACCTGTGAAAAAAACGTTTAAACAGATCAACTAGGAATTTTACCAAACGAAAATCAATGGCGGCTCAACGATGAGGCTTTAGAGACAGTTTCCGACGTCAATGATTCCTCCTTTTTTGTGCAAACTTCCATTGGTGGTCGGCGACGAGGTTGAAGAACTCTGGTGATTCATGGTGATGGTTTTGGCGAGGTCGTGGTTCACGGTGGTGGCTTCATAGAGTTTGAAAAGTTGGTGATGGTTCGGTAATGGTGGTGTTAGAGCGCAAAGATAAGTTCCTCAACTTGCTTTTCTTTTAGTTTTTAGGGTTTCGAAGTTTTTCGCGATTTTGTCGTTTGTATTGTGTGTTGTCTGTGAACTTCTCCCCTCATCACATTTATAAGCGGATTTCCAAAATAGATTTGAAATATGAATTAAATAATTTCCAATTTTGCTTAATTTTGTTGGGGATAATTAGTTGGTGACGATGCTGTCTCGATCATGTTTTGGATTTGTCTGGAAAATCTGATTCTTCATTGATTTGGGCCAAAACTTTTGAAGATATTTACATTTTCGCAATATTCTTGTCTGAAACACGTTTAATGTTATCTTAACTATTCTTGACAAATCAGAATGCGTAGTTGCTGAATGTACGACATTAAGAACTTCTAAATTAATTTGATTATGCTTGATTTCCTTGGTGAGTTACAGGTGATATAGTAGGTGCATTATTGTATTAATTCCTTTCCAAGCCAATATGGAACAAAGTCCCTTGGAGGTATTATCAGTTTGTTGAACAAAGGTGTGCACATCAAAATCCACGGTTGTTACAGCTTGTGTAGCCTCATCTCCAACATCGGTTACTAATCATGTTATCTCGCGCTTAGGCGTTGTGCAGTCAACAGTTAGAGCCAGCAAACACACTAAAAGAACTCAGACATGTTTTCTCTGGTATACTCGCGACTCTCTAATGTTGTCCATAGGCTCGCACTTCACACAATTGAATGTAACTACTGTCAGCTTTTTTTCTAATCGTCTCCCTTTTTATGGTGTCTGACAGTATTGTGGCGGAAGCAGTAACTAGAGCTCTCATGACGGATCCTCGCGATGAATCTTTCGAAATTGAGTAA
Source organism: Lathyrus sativus (assembly GCA_963859935.3). NCBI lineage: Eukaryota > Viridiplantae > Streptophyta > Magnoliopsida > Fabales > Fabaceae > Lathyrus > Lathyrus sativus. The sequence goes on from OZ012739.1 coordinate 43,418,472, forward strand.
GATTCCTCTTCTCTGTCTATTGTCTTCATTATTATTATTGCTTGTGGGAAATCCTCTTCTGGGTGTGAGTTTTTCTTCAAAGTTCTGGTGTGGCTTATGCGCAGGCCTAATGCTGCTTTGTTATCAAATGCCGGTGTCGGATAAGCTATCACATTTCCTCTGTTAATATCTTGAAAGAATATCTTGTGTCTTTAACAGATGTCCTATGGTATTTTATTGCAGATGGGACAAGGCTTCATGTATATCAACAATGATGAATGATGTTTGGACTATGAAGCAATACTGCATTATTGTGTTGGTTTATAGGGAATTTGCCGTAGCGGAGAGCATTACCGGTAATAGAGGTAAACGACACTCTCTTTAGGATTAAGGATCATTGTTGAGGTTCTGCGAATTATATTTGTATCTTTTGTGTTGAATTCTGCTTGTTGTTTAGTGAGAGTGTTGTGTTATTGGTATTTCTTTAAGGTCTGCTACTTACTAATAACTTCCTGGTTTTTTCTGAATTAAACTCAATGAACCTTATACTGAAACCAAAATTGAAGACTTATTCCAGTTGGCCTGTTTAATGTTTCGCGCTGTTATTGCAGGTCCAGAAATTCACCGGCGATTTCTTCATCGCAGGGGATTACTGCGGATTCTGATGGCTGAATTTACTCCCACCTTTCAAAGCGGGATTTCTTGTGGCATATGCATTCACGTGTTTCCGTGTAAACATGTCTTGTTCGTACGGTCGTGAAACTTTTAGGGAAGATCTTGCAGAGAAATTTGTAAAATGCTGGATTTGGCTTTCTTAGAACTCCAGCTAGTATTTTAAACTCTAGGGCATCGGCCTAGCCGTGAGAAACTTGGAGATTTGTAACAAATGTGATATTTATTTGTATGTACTCTTCTTGTATCAAGTGTTGCTTAGAATGGAATATAATGCATTTTTTGATAGTTGAAAATCTTGAATCCATCTTGTAAGTATTGGAGGAATGTAAACTTTACACTTGACTTTAATTTGAAATACGTTGATGAACTTTAACCTCCTTTGCATAGACTTCACATTGCAACTTATGACGAGATTAAAAAAATAATCTACGAGCCTTAAATGTCGCTTTGAGATCTTATAGCAAAAACTTAACTCAAAATTCTTATCCACGCTTACAACCTCACCTTTAATTTAACTGCAATCTCAAAGATTGAACATCCTCCAACTGATGAAGTCTCCAATCATACGCTGAAAAATCATTCTTTTACTTCTCTTTTTGAAAAAGAAGTACACAAACCATTTCAAAACCATACCATAGCTTAGGACCTAAGAACGAGGGAATGTGTTCATGGGTTTAGCACGACCTGCAGGGGTTTAAGAGCAAAGACCACACCTTCCCGACCTCGGAAACTTTTCGGCAACAAAACGGGCAAAAATGGTTAGCTATGCATAAATGATTGACTGAAATGATATGTGAATGATAAATGAATCTAAGGGTAAATTTTGGGGTATGACACGACCCACAAAGGATAATTTGTGACAGTAAGAAAACCAGCATTCAACTGCTTCTGAACTTCTTCATTGATTTTGACTACCATGTCAGGTCTCACCCATCTCAACTTCTGCTTGACTAGCGAACATTCTTCTCGGAGAGGCAACTGATGTACCACAATATCTATATCCAGCCCAGGCATGTCTTTGTAAGACCAAGCAAAGATATCCTTATACTCACGGAGCATTTCAACCAATCTTCTCTTGATACTGTCTTCTAATGCAGCCCCAACTCAAACCTCTTTCCTGTCGTTTTCGGTACCCATATTGATAACTTCAATATCCTCCTGATGAGGCACAATGACCCTTTCCTTCTGTTTGAGAAGTCTGGGTAACTCTTCGAATAGTTCATAGTCTTCATCAGTCTCTTCTTCGGCTTGATAAATGGGATTATCAAAGTCATACAAAGCCATGGCTAAATTTCAATCGATGGTATCTAATAAAAAAATACCTGCATGATGATGTTTATGTTTATTATATGATGCAACAAACAAAACACATTGCCATTTTTCTGTTCGATATAATGCAAAAAACAGAAACAAGAAAAACAGGGATCACAAAATTTGAATGCGAAAACGTCCTTTTTTTATGATAAAGTGAAAATGACAAAAGGGCCCCACATATTGGGTCACTACACCTTGGGAAGAATGTAGGATTGAACATAATCAAAATAATGAACATTACTATGCAGTAGTAACATGAATGATTTCTTCAGTAGTCCAGTTGCACAGCTTCTGGCCAAGAGTATAAGGACGAATCCAGGCATCCATATCGCAATCACTGTCACCTTCATCATCTTCAATAGCATTAATCCTCTCAAATATCACTCCATCGCTGGTGAATTGAACAGGTCCCCTGTACCTCAGAATGTCTTGAGAAGAACTGGAGGGTTTGTATCCCAGGCCGAACTTGTCTTGCTTGACAGGAACATTAAGAACTTGGCCCCACTTCTGCGATGAACCGGATTCTACGATAGCACGGGCTTCCTTGAACGATGACATGGAAACCTCTAGGCTTTTGGCTTCTACAGGAGACTTCTCCTGAATCTGAACTATTTCAAACGCCTGGCAGAGTGTTTCATGGATCTCCTCGTCCACTTCCACATACTTGAAGGATGACAAATGGCTAACCATGATATCCTCTTCACCGCATATTGTAACAACTTTCCTTTCTATCATATATTTCAGCTTCTGATGCAACGTTGAAGTAACTGCTCCCGCAGCGTGTATCCAAGGTTGGCCAAGCAAACAACTGTATGCTGGCTAGATATCCATAATGTAAAAAATTGCATCAAAGATCCCTGGTCCTACCTGAATGGGCATGGTGATCTCCCCAAACATCGATCTCTTAGATCCATCGAAAGCCCTCACAACCAAATCACTTGGCGTGCATATCAAACCTTGAGTATCTAACTTCATTAACGCCTTCTTCGACAGCACATTGAGGGATGATCCTGTATCAATCAGGACACACGACAGCAGGGACCCTCTATATTCCATTTATATATGTAAAGCATGGTTATGGTTTCTCCGGGCAGGAGTCAAATCCAAATTTGTAAAACCCAAACCATTATTGGCGTTTACACGAGCTACTACCCCCTCCAACTGATTAACAAAAATATCCTGGGGTACATATGTTGAATTCAAGATTCTCAATAAAGCGTTGTGGTGTGCCTCCGAACATATTAGTAATGACAGAATGGAAATCTTCGAAGAAGTCTGATTTAAGTGAGCCACAATCTTGTAGTCACTTTTTCGAATGAGTCTCATAAATTCCTCCGCGTCTTTCTAAAAAACATCATTACCAACCTGTTGTTGGATGTTCTCCTCAATCATTGCCTTACCCTTCCCTTTGTCATGCTTATCAGTACTAACCTCCGGTGGGGAAAAGATCCTGCCACTTCTAGTGATACCGCTGGTACCAACTATATTCTCAACTGAAGAACCCCCACACGAAGATCCTGTCAATTCTTGTCTCTGCCCATTACAGAACACCTCTGCCCCCATAGCTCCATGGGATACCTTTAGTGCTCTTGTACGACACAGGTCCAGGAACAGTAATGATAATCAGTGTTGGCCTAACAGGCGCTAAAACATTGATTGTCCGGTATGGAATAGAGCTTGTAGCAACTTCGCTTCCATCATTACTCACCTTATCTTCAACGTCTTCTCTCACAACCCTGTCAAATTGCAGACAACCGTCATTAATCATTCTCTGAATACTCTTCTTCCAAAGATCACAGCCCTCAGGTTGCGTTTCACATTCTGAGCAGTCAGTAGAACATCCTGGAAATACTTCCTTCTTCAACAAATTAGCCTTCACGAAACTCAACGGAGTCTTCAAATCCCCAACATGAGTTATCAGATTCAACTTTTCTCTCTCAATAACAGCATTAACTCTTGCCACCCCATGATACGACATCGGGTTTTGATTCACATTAGGTCCCTCGTTGGTGAAGTTGATAGCCTTTGAGTCAAGTAAGTCCTGAAGTTTGTGCTTGAAGGCTTTGCAGTTGTCAATATTATAGCCCAAGGTGCCTGAATGAAAATCACATCTGGCATTCGCATCATAACCCAGAAGCGGTATACCAGTGAGAGGTGCCAAAGTCCTCTTTTGAACCAGTTGTAACTGCAATAGATGTTGTAACAAATAAGAATACGACATCGGAGGAGTCTCAAACTGCCTATCAGCCATTCTAGCTCTATCAGCATAAGGTCGTGGTGCATTAACTCGTTACTGAGGTGTAGCTGGAATAGCTACAGTAGCAACTTGTTGATGATAACGAGACTGCGCTCTACCTTTTCCCTTGTGAGAAATAGCATTTTCATCTCCTTCCCTCCTCTTAGAGTTTACTGAATATGGTTTCTTTGCTCCTCCCAAAGAGGAACCACCACCATTTTGGAATCTTCCCAGACTTAATCCCACTTTCGAATCTTTCACCAGCCATTACCAGATCAGAAAATCCTGCAAACATACAACCTATCAACTTCTCAAAATACACACCAGGCAGTGAAGCCATGAACATATCAATCATTTCTCTTTCCACCATAGGAGGTTGCACCCTCGTAGCTAAATCTCGCCATCTCTGAGCGTACTCTTTGAAACTCTCAGTATTCTTCTGTGACAAACTCTGAAATTGTACCCTGTTCGGTGCTAGATCACTATTATACTGATAGTGACGAACAAAGGCCTCGACCAACTCTCTTCAGCTACGGATATGGGTTCTCTCCAACCCCATATACTATTCCAAAGATGCTCCTGCCAGACTGTCTTGGAAAAAATGCATTAACAGCTTTTCATCATTGGAGTATGCATACATTTTTCTGAAATACGCTCGGACGTGTACTCTAGGACAGGTCGTCCCTTTATACTTGTCGAAATATGGTACCTTAAACTTGGGGGAATCCTGACCCCAGGAACTAGACCAAGATCTGACATATCGAGACCCAGATAATTCTTATTCTCATAAGACTTCATCTTCTCCTCGATCAGTTTAAATCTCCTGTCAGCCTCAGTTGGCAAACCATCCTCCATATCTTTCATGGAAAAGACGTCATCCTGATGATCTTCCTACCAGCACCTCGCACAGCGCACACACTCCCACCAGCAACATTACCATTTTCATTCACAGCACCTTCGCCCGAAGGTAGGACAATAGTAGGAATACCCTGTGGAGTAGAACCACCAACAGGTGGAGGAATAACACCAGATCCTCCATGCAAAATGCCTTCTTCATTAACCTGTGATATCAACGGCTGGACCATAGTTCTCGATTGTTCTTGCCCACTGGCAACATTCTGCATCAGCTTCATAAACTGGGTCATGTGAGATCTGACTTCCTGCAATTCAGCTTGAACCTGATCCATTACTTTTTTCTTATTCCCTCGAGTTGGATATCTGTGGAAATTGAACTTCTCAATCCTGTTACTGAAGAAAACCAAGCAGAGATAAGAAAAAAAGGCCACTGAGAACACCTGCGATGCAAATGAGAATGTAAAATGCAAAATGCAAACATGTATATGTATTTACAGGGAGATCTCCCCCTTGATTCTAGTTTCAAACAAAAACAGCAGAGATGGACAGGAATACCACCAAAATCTTCTCATATATCAAGTAAAGCTGAGAAAATACATAAATGAGAAAGATCCAAATATAAAAGGGTACTGATATCATCCAACAGATCTGGTGATGATCAAGAAACAAAAGAAAAGAAACTACTGTGACATATCAGAAGATAATCCTCCCCAACAATCATGCTCTTTGCTCCAGGCCTGAGCCTCCTTAAGCATTATCTTCGTATCTGGATGATCTAGTCTGACAACCAATTCTCTAATGAGGATGTCCCTTCTGCGTATCACATCCTGAAGACAATAACAATAGTCTTCCCAAGCATCCTCGCCAAAGGCATCTTCAAGCCTGGATTTCTTCACACCTTCTCGGATCTTAAGCTCTTCAAGCGTTGATAAAGTATCATGGTATTTCTGCTCAATCATGTATCTGCGAGATGATTCTACCATTACTTCTTTCTCCTTGACCTTGAGTTGCACCTTCAACTTATCAATCTGAGTACGAAGCTGGTCTTCCCTATTCTTGTTGACGATCAAAGTAGCATTCCATTGCTCATTAAATTTGGATATCTCCAAATACGCTCTGTCTAAATCTTCCTTCTTATGTTTCAAAATGTTGTAGGTGCTTTTTAGATCCTAACTGGTCCGCTCTCATACCCTGATTTGCTCGGCTAGCTCTTTCTCCAGCTTGATCAATGATTTTGACTTCGTCTTGGCCAAGTAGACAGCTTCACCTTTATCATGCTTAAGATGACTAATCTCCTGTTTCAACTCTTCATTCTCTTTGAGCAGCTTTTCCTTCTCTGCCCAATGCTTATTATATATCAGGATGTCGATCGTTGTAGGCTGCTTAACCATTAGGGGATACAATGGTTCTTCCACAGGGAATGTCAATAGTACCCTTTCAACTCTCTTTTGAATCCACTCCACATATAGATCGTAGGATCTACAATCACTCTTACCTAAGGAAAGCTTTCCCCTCTTGCGGATTTTACACCAAGCATCAATGAATCTGGCCAAAATACAAGGATCAGCTACATCGGTGAAGTATAGAGATTCCTGCGCTTCTTCTTCCTTCAGAGGTCCCCTCAAAGCATAACCAAATTGTCTTATAGCAAGAGAAGGATTATAGTTGATACCACTTTTCCTCCCCATCAAAGGCACATTAGGGAAACTACCACAGCTAAAGATGAGCCCACGACCAAGCAGATCTCGGTTGCACCAGGAGATATCCTTGGCTATTAAACCCATGAGTCTTTTGGACCATTCAACTGAATTTCTTGAATCCAAAAAAGCTCCAGAGCGAGGAAGATGATCGATAAACCACTTGTGAAAAAGCGGTGTACAACAAGAAACGGTCTTCCCTCTTCTCCTCTCGTTCTTGTAATGTACTGAATGATACAAATCTCCTAGGAGAGTAGCTACAGGATTCCTGGAAGCGAAAATACGAAAACATCCAAATTAACAAAGCCTGGTATGTTAGGAAACATCATGATGTCGTAGATGCACAAAGCCAAAATGGCACTAAAGACCACCCAATAACCCTCTTCAGCATACTTTCGGGCTTTATCCTCCAAGAAAGATAAAGTAAAGCCAGAGACTCCATTCCTATCGACAACATGATCAACCAACTCAGATGCGCTCAAATAAAGAGCAGTGGCTAACTTCTCGAAATCGGGTTCTTCTTTTGAACAACAGAATGACACCTCATCTTGGATTGGAACACCTAGTATGAAAACGAACTCCTCCAAAGTCAGAACCAACACATAATCCGGGAAGGTGAAACATCACAGCGGCGGACCATAAAACTGCAATAGGGTGAGAATGGCTCCCTGCTCGTAGCTCGTGACCTTCCAGATGAGGCTTAAAATCCTCCCATAATCTTGTCTAAATACCTCAAGAACTTCAGGATCAGCCATAGAAATCATACCAAATAAAGGTCCTAACTTAGGCGTTGGAAATTTGTACAAAGTCGTCTTCTTTTTCTCAGTTTCCATCTCTATAGAAAACCAGGACCAGAATCAAGGGAAATACGAGAACCTGTAAAACACACAGACATGCAATGTTAAATGCAAGATAATTATGCAGATGCAATACTGGGATCACGGTATCCAATGCTCAAAAATCGTTGTTGTGTTGTTGACTGAATCAGAACTCCGCTCTGATAAGAAATCCCAGAAAACCAAAATACTGAGATGATAGAAAACCAGAGTATTCAGGATCAAAAGTCCGCTCTGACAAAAAAACCAGAAAACCGGGTTTGTCGAAGGTAAAAGTTTTCCTGCAAAACCCTTCCCTCTCACATGCGGGTTCTAGTCTTGAAATAGTACGACATCCTATGTAGGCCATCGGTATCACGAACTCTCTGTCGCAACTACGAAAAAGGGAGCCGACGGAAACAAACAAAAGAGTCGCCATCGAACGTTATTTATCCCAAAGAGAGGGAAAGGAAACGCTCGAAGAAAACCTAAAAGAACGGGAAAGACAAGGTCATCGCAACCAAATCTTGGGTTCAGGAGTCGGTTACGCAAGGGGAAGGTATGAGCACCCCTCACGTCCGTTGTACTCAACGGGATCCATGTTTGTTGTCTAATCTATGGGTGAAAGTTATCAAAAGCTACTGCTATACGGGGGAGAAAGAAAAGAAAAGACTCCATAGGACATCGCTGCCCTATGCCTACGTATTCCCTCGTGCAATGGGAAAGTCAGAGTCAACGTAGTTCGGAAAACTACGGGTGATGGGGGGAGGTTTCTCGCCAAGACATAATCGTCTTGTGCCTATGTATCCTTATCTAGTATGAGAAATTAGAGCAAACATAGTTCGGGTAACTACGGGATAAAGGAAAAGGGTGCTCACCAAGACATCGTCGTCTTGTGCATACGTATTCTCATCTGGTATGAGAAATCAGAGCAAACGTAGTTTAGGTAAATACGGGGGGAAAAAAGAAAAGGGTGCTCTCCAAGACTTCGTCGTCTTGTGCCTACGTATTCTCATATGGTATGAGAAATCAGAGCAAACGTAGTTCGGGTAACTACGGGGGAAAAAAGAAAAGGGTGCTCGCCAAGATTTTTCCATCTTGTGCCTACGTATTCTCATCTGGTATGAGAAATCAGAGTAAACGTAGTTCAGGTAAACTAGACCACTGGTTGGTTAATTATTTTTTATGAGCGACGTTAAATCTCCATTCCAGCAGATAGGGACGATGCCTGTTTGTGGTAGAAAGGAAAAGTAACATGCTCTTTTTTGAAAATGAGTTTGAAGAACAATCCCGAAGGATGAAAAGGTTTGAGTTTTGTTTGTGTTTTACTGAAGTGGATTGAGTTAATTGGAGACTCACGTCTCACTAAAGACTATGACACGGGGGCAAATGCGTCGCATATTGCCCAAAGGGCATACACTAAACACTCTAGACAAGTGAGGAGAAACCTCCCACTGATCATTCCTCATGTACTTAAGGCTCGTAGCATACGATGCTTGTCGTTCTTTATTAAGTGTCTTGAAGAAATTTTGAGGTGAGAAGAGAGAGACGCACAAAAAGACCTAGCGGAAACTGAACCCCAATTGTTGTCATACAATGTGGCCCTAAAGTCAAGATTAGGAGGGAAACTAACCTAATGTTATCATACTTGGATTGAAAAACCTAATGTCTCTCCTACCTCAGACTTAATCAGAAATTAAGTCGAGCTAGAAGTCCTAAGAGATTATGTGAATACAGGAAGTAAACGACAAGTAAACACGAAGCAAGCAATCACAGACATCGCCAAGTTTTAAACTCAGAAAATATGTACAAGTGTATTTACAGACGCACTCGAGAATTAATAGAAACTGGAATTAGATAAGAGAGGAAATAATCAAAGATTATAAGTCTAATTAACTAGAAACTAAATGAAATTTAATCCTAAGTTAATTAAATTAAATCCTATTCTAAAGTTAATTAAAACCTAATTCTAAAAATAAATATCTAATTAGAACTAATCTTATAGAATTTTAAAATAAACTAAAACTAATACTAATTTAATCTAATAAAATAAAATCTAATTAATATCCTAAAGCCTAAAGTTAAATAAAACATAAATCTAAAATAGCTATTTAATTAAAACTAATCCTAAGATAATTCTAAAACTAACCAAAGACCTAAATAAAACAAATCTTAAAAGGTTAATTCCTAAATAAATTCTAATAAACATCCTAATCAAAATAATAAAACTAAATGCTAAACTAAAATAAAATGAGTTAATCTAAGATAAAAAAAACTATCCTAAAGTTAACAAACTGAAACAGGGGGGGAGGAAACTACGTTTTGGGCTTCACAAAGGAGTAGCCCCAGGCCCAATGGCCTTCAAACCACAGTCGGGAGGGGGTGTAAGCAGAGGGAAAACGAGTGGGCCTTGAGCCCCGATCCAAGATCATAACAAGCTTAACCTAAAAACCTAAAAATTAAAGTCAGTGAAACTCATTTTCTCTCTTTCCCTGCGTCGTTCAATTTCTCTCATCTTCTCTCCTTCTTATAAACCGCCGATGGCATATTCTCCTTCTTTCCTGCTTCAACTTAATATTCTGCTTTGACCTAATGTTCCTTTTCAACTCAACGCTAATTCCTCAATCACTGTAAATCACACCATCTGAACAAATTCATCGCCGCACTGTACTCGCTTTCAACAAAAACGACGCGGATCCCTCTCACCAAATACAAATCGAAAATAGTTTCACAAAAAGCCTAGGCTATTAAGTAAAATGTACAAGAAGAAGAAATGGTATGGATCGAAACACTTGTACCATTTCTAAATCTTCTTCTTCTTTGCGATTTTTGGATCATTTCTTCAATCTTCGTCTACGTGTAGCTATTGTTGTGATGTCACGAGTGTTGCGTGACTACTGCTGATGTTGTAGATTGGCGTTATGATTATGATGTTGATTTGCAGAGAGTTTCAGAATTATGTTTGAATTGGAGGCTTGAAGATGATGAAGAACAACTTGTTACAGAGTTGATGATTGATGCAAAAATTTTGGATTGATGATGAGAGCCGATATTGCAGGTTCGTGGTTTGTTTTTTGAAGGCTTTTGTTTCGTCTCATCTTACTTCTTCTCATTCTTTCACTTCTGTTGGTATTCTGAAATTGATTTGGGGGTGGGATTTAATGAAGGTTTGCGGTTGGAGGGTTTTGTTGCTGCTGGATTTGAGGATTAAAGGTTTATTGAAGGGATGTTGTTCTGAAGTTGTCGCCTTGAAGGTTCTGTGAAATTTCTAAGAAGTGGCGCTAGAAGGAAGGGTTGGCTGCAATCGAAAAAATGGTTTTTTTTTCCTGTGGGGTAAGGTTTGTTTTTTGGAGATGAAAATAATTCAAAGGTCTTCTTTACATATTATTCTTTTTCCTTTCGTTCTCTCCATCTCTCTTTCAATTAATTTGTCATGTCATTAACAGTGGTACAATTTGGTACGGAGCTTCAGGTTTGTGTTGGTTTGTCCGGTGTAGTCCATGGTTGGGAGCTGCATTTTGCAGGTTTCTGTTTTGCTGCAAAATTTGCAGGAAATCGCAGGTATTGGATGGGCATGTGATGTGGGAAGTTATGAAAGCTTGGTCTGTAGTGCCTTGGTTGTCTTTGTGGTTCTGTTGTGGGGTCATAGTGTATGACATGAGGTTGTTGTGTTGTGTAGGATTTTATTTTATTTTGGAGCAGGCGCGGGTGTACGTTTTTAGTGTGTAGCAACTCAAGATACCCCCTTTTTGTGAAGAATATGGCTTTTACTTACTCTTTTTTTTTTGTAAATGGACATTTAATTGATGGACTTGGACACTATTATTATCTTTTGAATGGGCCTTTTAATTTGTAACATGAATATTGATGATAGTAAAGAATGAAATGAATTTTGGTGGATAATGATGGTTTGAAGAGAAAAGATACTTGAAAATGGAATTGACAATTGAATTTAAAGAATATGGTTTAGAAAATGGATATAAATAAAATTAATATGTTTATTTGGATATAATAAAGAAAAATGGATAAATAAATAAAAAATGGATTCAAAAATAATTAGAACGGATATTGGAAATTTATGGAATATGGATTGGATGAGAAAGAGCAGTTATGGGGTATGAGATAAATAGTAGAAAAATGGTTTAAGAAAAGGTTATGGAAAAATGGGTTTAATATGGATTAAAAATAAAATGGATTTGGAATGATTGATTAATGAATGGATATTGGAATGAATGTTTGGAAATTGGAATTGGATTAGATATCAATGGATATTATGGAAAATGATATGGATAGGTGATTTCAAATTTGGATAATAGGAGGATAATGGACACAAACCAAACTCCCAAAGCCAACACCCTGAATGAACAGTAAACAAACATGACTTTTCCCACAAAGCATCACACAACAGCCATTGAACAACTTTCAACATAAACAACAATCATCCATATGAGCCAAATCACTTTGAATATGTCCGAATGAACCTTCGGGAAAATAAATCCACAACCCGAACATAACTAAACTTATGAACATGACTTTTGGATTAAACTTCTCACGAATCGTTGTTTGATAACTTGTCGGCTCCCACCACATGACAAATGGAATTTGGGGTACACACCACATCGTCCCTGATGGACCTGATTTCCTATCCATGATGAGAAATAAACCCCGATCTCGAGCCAACTAGAGACAAGCTTGCAAGCAAAATTGAATCTAAAGACTGATGAAACCCTGGGCCCTTGACGCCCGATCATTCTTGAAGAAAGTAAACTTGATAGTTGATGGCCTGATTTAGAGAAAATCTCGATCCCACGTCTTAGAAGACTAATGCAAATGATTATGAACTGAAGGTAATGCAAATGAAATGCGAAATAAAAGCCATCTAAAGTTAGAAAAGCTAAGGCAAACTTTGGGGCGCAACACTCTCGGGTCGAGAAACAATGATACATTCACCGTTTCTAGTTTAGCATCATGGTCAATTGAGGAGGTCTCAACTGACTTCCCAATGAACGGTCTCTAGAGTCGTTATTTTTCTAATTCAACACCGCCTCAACTGTCCTAAATGCGCAGGATAGGATGTCTCCAAAGAAAACTTCGTCTGGACTTGAATTTCGTGCGGACTATTGTGTGACTCATGCCACACAAGTCTCCACTACTCTCCATACTAATCATGTGTGTGTACTCAAGCTTGGGTATTAGGCTTATCTCTCATGAAACCACCCACCCAACAGCACAGCAGCAGCAACATAATATAACAATAAAATGCAAATGCAAATGCAATAATACATAACAGGATAATGTACATAAAAGCAAATAACTGCACAAAGGTAAACACCCAAAGATACAGAACAGACAAACGATAGGATTGACTCGCATAGGGAACCATACGATGTCCCTAACAGAGTCGCCAGCTGTCGCAACTGCAAAAAACACCCGGCGGAAAAAATAGAAGAGTCGCCACCAAACGTTATTTATCCCAAAGAGGGGGAAAAGAAACGCTCTAAGAAAACCTGAAAAACGGGAAAAGACAAGGTCATCATAACCAAATCTTGGGTTCGGGGGTCGGTTATGCAAGGGGAAGGTATTAACACCCCTCACGTCCGTTGTACTCAACGGGATCAACACTTATTGTCTAATCAAAGGGTGTGTTTATCTATAACCTACTGACAAATGAAACGAGAATAAAAGAAAAAGAAAGAGACTCCATAGGACATCGCCGCCCTATACCTACGTATTCCCTCGTGCAATGGAAAAGTTAGAGTTAACGTAGTTCGAAAAACTACGGGTGATGGGGGAAAGGTTGCTTGTCAAGACATCATCGTCTTGTGCCTACGTATCCTCATCTGGAATGAGAAATCAGAGCATACATAGTTCGGGTGAACGAAACCACATGTTGGTTAAGCGTTTTTTATGAGTGACGTTAAACTCCCATTCCAGCAGTTAGGGTCGATGCATGTTTGCAGTAGAATGGAAACGTAACGTACTCTTTTCTGAAAATGATTTTAAAACACAAATCCCGAAGGATAAAAAGGCTTGAATTTGGTTTGTGAGTTTTAGTAAAGTGAATTAGTTTGCTTTGTGATTCACGTTGCACTAAAGACTATGACATAAAAGCAAATGCGTCACATATCGCCCAAAGGGCATACGCTAAACACTCTAGACAAGTGAGGAGAAACCCCTTACTCATCATTTCCCATGTACTTAAGGCTCGTAGCGTACAATGTTCATTGTGTTTATTAGATGATTTAGAAAGTGTTTTGAGATGAAAAGAGAGACGCACAGAAAGGTCTAAGGGAAACTCGGCCCTAACGTTGTCATGCAAAGTGGTCCTAAAGTTGGGATGCGAAAGGAGATTCTATCCTAATGTTAGAATGCAAAATATAAACCTAAGGTTGAGGTTAAAAGGGACTAGCCTACTTTTTATCATGCATGGATTAAACTCTTAATGTCAATCTTACTCAAAATTTAACCGAAAATTAAATTGGAATAAGAATCCTAAGGGAACGTGCAAAGACAAAGTAAAAAGCAAGGAAACAAGACTAAAACAACAGTTACAACAGCATCTCCTGCACAAAACAGCAATAAAATCCAGCATACAAGCAAGACAGCCTATAACAGCACATGTTTCAGCACAAAAGCAGGTGTAAAAAGGCAGGCAACAAGCAAGCAAGGCAAAGATAGCATGCAAGTTCAGAAAAAAGAACAGTTGTGCAAAGATAGCATGCAAGTTCAGAAAAAAGATAGCAAGCTTGAATGCAATTAATCATAAACAAACACCAATCATGGATAAACATCATGCAACAATGGACATGTTTCAACAATCAAACATAATCGATCAACAACAATGCATCAACAAGAATCATCAAGATCAACATGTTTTTTTTTCAAATTAAATTGGACGATCGACCGATCAAATAAACATGCAATAAACAGAATCAGAAGCAAACACACACATGCATCACAAATCCATCAAAGCAAACATTCATGATAATCAATTACATGGTATAAGCAAGCAAAGCATGTGATCATTCATCAATTAAGCAACATGAGCATGTTATGCATTCAAAAAGAAACCAGATGTTACGCATCGAAGAATCGAGATCAAACATTCAAGAGTAATGAAATATGTCAAAAACAATCCGCATAAATGCATCATACCAGCCCATGAAGTTTACATGTGAAAAGGATGCCAAACAAACAAGAAAAATGCAAAAACACAACATTCTGCTCAGTGGTAACCAGTTACTCAATATCAGATAATCGGTTACATGTTGTAAAAACAGCCTGTAACGTGAAATTTATGAACGGTAATCGGTCACTCATATCAGGTAACCGGTTACAACTGAACCAAAAACAGAAAATCAGCTTTTAAAATCAGTTTTCAGCATCCAACAACATATCCAATCACTCATATGAACATGTTATCAATTAGACACGAATTTAACATCAAATATCAATGATCAAACATCATGTAAACACAATCAAACACTAAAATCACAAATCACCAAGATCCAAATCATCAAAATGGATCAAAAAGCAACAAAAGCCACGAATCTACATTGTGATTATTCAAATAAGCTCAAAACTGAATTAGATCTAGAATTACCAACCTTCAAAGCTGAGATTTGCTTTGGTGAATGTTGATTAACTTGAAATTAACAGATCCAAGCTAGAAACCCAGAGAATCTTCAAGATCCAAGAGCTTCCTTATGTTAGAAATGAAGAACAAACAAAATTGACTCAAAAAAGCACTTCCAATCTAGCTTTCAAAATTAGATCTCAATTCAAACGAAAATTGAATGGTGAATTGAAGATAATGGAGATGAACGGTGGAGGTTTAAATCTAGAATTCAAGGATTCCATGAAGAATCAAAGAACTCAAGTGAAAAGAGATTTAATGGTGGTTTTGGAAGTGAAAAAGTTGAGCGAAAGTTGAGAGCAAATTCTCAAGAATGAATGAAATCTGAAAATGAAGGTTATTGTGTGAGGTTTGGAGCAAACTCCCTTAATAAGCTCTAGATTTGGAATTAAAATGTGGTTTGGAATGTGGATTAGCATTTGGAATGGAAATTAGGAGTGGAATTAGGAATTGAGTGTTTAAAATTTGGAGGGGAATAGTGAAAATTGAAATAATTCTAGATCATTCCAATGATGATCATGTCAAATCAATGGTTGAGAATGATTGGAAATTTGCAATGCTGAAAATTTGAATATTTTGGCAAATTTCTCTTGAAGTAATCGGTTACCCATATGTGGTAACCCGTTACCACATTCAAAAAATGCCAATTTTGGCGCCAAATGGAGAGAAACATGCGTAATCATCTGTTGCCACCTGTTATAAGCTCTGTTAAGCCTCTGAAACTTGCCCTTGGATATTATGATTGTGAGAATGCTTGAGATAGCCTGTACACTATCTCCTGAGCTGAAAATAACTTGTTGAAAAGAATAAAAATGACTGCTCGATCGCTGGGCAAAATAAATGTCGGAGCCTTTGATGCTCGCCATTTAATCTCTTGCGACAAAAGGGAACCTTGAGCCACGGAAACACCTTGATCCGATGTCTCGAGAACCAATGCTATGATATGAAAAATTGCAAAAATGCAGAGAAACATAAGCCAATAAATCCATAAAGTATGAGGCAAATTTTGGGGTGCTACAGCGACGCTATCTAGGAAGGGCAAGTTATACCTGAACTAGGAAGGGCCTTTCTAAGCACGACAAAAACTATCGCATGGGGCATTCGAGCTAGAAAGTCTAGAAGGAGAATAAGTTACGCGTAAAGTTCTAGTAAAAGTCAAGATCTAATTTGGAAAAATGTAAAAAGAAAAAGTAGAACGGAAAAAAAAATCTATAATTAAAGAGTGGAAAGATTACAAAAGGCCCCGACAAAGGGTGAGTAAATTATGAAAAGGAATAAAAACGGAAACTAATATCCTAGGAAGGGGTACATCTTCGGATGAGACCCCTATTGGGACAGTCTCCACCTCTCCAACTTCCTCTCCTATAGGACTCGTATCCTTGGGACATAGGGTGGTATATATCTCTTCTTACAAATGTTAGTCGTCCACAATGTCAGTTTCTTCCACCAAATGACCATCTACTACCACCTTCAAATAATCCAGCTTACCATGGTCATGTCAGGGGTACAATCAATGCACATGCTCCCTCACCTTTTCAAACCCTTTGTCCCTATAAATAAGGCCATCTATGTAATCCTCTTCAAGGTTTACCTTGAGACTGATCAAATCATATTCCACCCCAGAAATTTTATTACTTCGAGTCTGAAGGTTCATGTCAAGAGTTATTTTTTCCTTCTAGTAACTTATCTTTATCGTGTTCGGCCTTTTTAGAGGTTGTCTTAGCCCCAACTAAATCCATACAAAAGTAGATATCCTTTCATTAGCAGAAGTTAGTATGGCTTAAATAAGATGATATCCTTTCTGCACCCTTTTGATTTCAGCTTTCAAGTCGCCCTCCTTCTTTCAAAAATCTTTTAAATCTTCAAACAAGGCTCGACCTAAGATGATTTTTCTCATTAGGTAAGTGTTGTAAAGCTAGAGTGTCTTACAAGTGCCTTACCACTTATTCCTCTCCACATAACTAGTGGAGTTTAGGGTCATATGTGAAGGCCATCACATCATAGCTCCAATCCCAAAAACAAAACTCTTGTTCACTAAAAGAGATAGAAGATTCACCTTTTGAAGAGACAACACCACTGCCTTCCATAAAGTTCCATATTTATAACTCTTTGAAGGTGAAAAATAAACATCTATAAGAATTTTATAAGGATCCACCATATTCTTCTTTGCACGAAGCAACTTGGTGTTATCAGAAGAAGGTGGGAAAATGGTGGATATGAGGTACATCATTAATGAATTTCCCCTATATGGAAAATTTCTTCTTTTTGGCTACCCGAGCTTGGAAGCCAGAGGGATCACTCTGATGAATAGATTCCACTTCATCCTTAAAGGCCTTAGACTTTTCCATCATTTATTTATTTTCTTGTAAAGATAAAGGTGTCATCCTCTCTGCAAAGCGAATGGAAAATGAAAATGATAATTTACAAATAATCAAGAACAAAATACAAAATTAGGATATCAAGAAAGAATCTAATGCAGAAAATTCATAAGTGTTGGGAGGTCCCCTTCAAGGCAAAGCAGGTTTCACACCTCTATAATGGAAAATCACTCTAATAGAACGATTTTCTTTCTCTCTGTATCGCTTAGCTTGGGCAGGTCATAACCCGTTATAGTAAAGGTCTTGACCGTCTAATACAAAGGAAAACTATGAGTTCCATCCTCTTTATACATCACTTCAAGACATTGAGCACTGATCTGACCTGATCAGAAAGGGATCGCTAGCTGCCACGCGTCTTCTACTTGTTGCCTGCTCACCGGTATTGAAGAAGAGGAGGGGGGTGCACCTGCAAGACACTCCGATGCTAAAGTCAGCGTATAGGTAGAGTGATCACAAGCACAGAAAATGGGATAAGAAGTGAATTACCTGACCCTCTTGTGAAAGAGGGTATTTATAGAGAGACCCCAGCGCTTGGCCAACGGTCACTTGTGTTGGGCTGGATTTCCAGGCCCAACCCAGGTGATTGCTAGGGCTTACGTAGTGTAGTGAAGACCAGGACGTGGTCTTCGCCCTAGTCCAACTGTCCCGTGATCTCCGGAAAGTGGGTTTGACCTGCTCTTTCGGAGGTGGGCAGCTGGTCGGTGACGTGTCCCCGCGGAGGGGAGCACGTGGAGAACGTGTGAAGAACACGTTGTCCTGCCCGACAGGGGAGCGGATTCTGCCCGCGGAGGGGCAGGTCCTGCCCACAGAGAGGGCAGTATGGTGATGAGAGAGTCTTAAGCTCGACATAGATGGGCAGGTTCTGCCCGCGAAGGGGCAGTACCTGTCCGCCGGGGACCTTGTGCTCGGAGGCCGCGGGCCAAGCTGGACTGGGCTTGGTAGGATATTATTGGGCTGGGCCTGCCTGGCCAAGCCAGGGCCCAGTCCAGAACAAGCACCATCTCTGACTCAAAAAACTTATCTTTCTAGTGTTTTTAGTTGGAGGTGTAACGTGAGAAAAGATCTCTCCCAAAGATTGAACTCCCTTAGATCCATCCACCCCTGTTAATTCTTTTGGTCTTGTAGAAAGAAACAAATATGTCTATTGTAGGGGTAATGAGACTCTAACATATGATCTTGAAACCTCAGATAAACGCTCAGTAGTATGGATGCATCTTGGAAGAGAAAACATTAATAATCTTCAGGATCTCGGACTACATGATAGTGAAAGTGATACCAACTTGGAAATATTCTATCACACTAGTGTAACAATAAAAACACTCTTCATCCACCCATTGAGACCTCTACATGATGATTTTCTTGCACAAAAAATACGGATCCTAAATTACCCGATCTCATTCCCAATATTAGATAGATCTAGATCTAGCCGAAAAGCTTGGATCTAATCATCTTTAAGGCATATCAAGTTGATATTCATGACCTTTTCACAAAAGGGTTCCAGATTATAAAAAATGAGCGCTATGACAAATTTAGCCTGATCTGAGGAAAAAGACACTAAATTAGTGTCACTATCACTAGGGGATTCACTCATTGAAGTATCATTACACATGCTCTCATAACTACCATAAAGCTTCATCATATTAACCGCTAATCTACTTTCATTGTACCGTGTTTTGAGCCTCGCGAGCATCTATTTCACAACTCATACAACTTGACATCATTTTAGGGCTCTAAGACCTTATCGGATAAATTACACTCCCGTTCCCACACTCTTTTCCTTATAGATATAGGGTTGGGTTTTAAGAAACCAAATTGAATGAATATGATTTTCTCATGAAGATGATGTGGAATATCATTACTAATCTTGATGACTTATGGTGCAAGGTTCTACTTTGAACGTATGAGAGACATAATGATATCAATGTCGCTTGTAACTCTCAAACTTATGATTCTTTGTTGTGAAACGATTTAGTGGGGGTGTAGAGTGATTTCCATCGTCATGTGGAGTGGAAAAATTGGTCATGGTAGAAAGGCTAATTTCTGGTTAGGTAAATATGCCCATAATGTTGGCGATTTGTTTTCTTTAGCATCACAAAGTTGCATCGACATCATTAATTTTGAGAAGGATGTTATGAGAAGGATGTTGCAACTCGGAAAGAGAGTTGTATATAAGGTTATATAAGAAAAATTAGAGCTTATGATGCATTTCATGTTAAAATGTGAAACATATATCTTGGTTTGAATATGGTTTGATATGAGCGCATTTATCACCTTATTGTAGAAAGTGACTCAAGATTTTGTTAGACATGGTGATGGGTAACTGCGTATAGAGGTGTTCAAATTCAAACCGATCCAAATAAAAACTGTAGACGGATAAAAAAATCGAAATCGGAAAAAAACCAAAAATTTTTAGATGTATTTGGATGTCATTTTATAAAAACCGTTCGGTTCAGATCGGATTACGAATTGATTTTTCAAAACCGATCCAAACCTAACTGTTTATATATGTTTTTTATACTTATTTATTTATCGTTAATATATATGTTGTGTTAATTTAATATTAGATGCTACTTATTTTTTAAATATTATTTATTATTTAGATTCTATTTATTTATTTTTATTATTTTCATCTTGTAATATTAGCTTTTGATATAGTATATTATATCAAATTTATTATTTATTACTACTTTTAGAATATTAATAATAGTTATAATTTATAATTTAGATATCCAAAAAAACCGATCTAAATTAAATCGTATAAATTAGATCCGATTAAATTGAATTTTTTTAACCGATCATCCAAAAACGAACTAAACTGCTAGTAAATTTATCTTTGAATTGCATGATATTTTACTTTAAAACCGATCCAAGCCGAACTACAAACACTCTAACTATATGTGTGGGTGATTTCTTCATTAGTGCAACACATTCGACGATTCTTAACTTTAGATTAACATATCTATTTTTTGTCATACTTATTGAGAAAGAAATTCTTACGTTGAATAGGTAACTAATTTTAACCTCAATTTTTTTAAAATGACACTTATATAGAAACTCTTTCTAAGCTTTATAAACTACTTTTTGATCATATCATTTGAACTTATATGATTAGAAGTGTCACTTTAATTTTATAGTGTTTTTCTCTTTTAACTTGGAACCTCATTTATGCCACAAAGAAAAGAATATTAATTTATTTAAGAGTCTAAGATTATATTTGGATTCACGGAATGCGAGAGAATATTGAAATGAAATAGTGTTATATTTTATCATTTAAATTGGAAAAAAAAATGTATTCCATCTAATTTTATTATTTATTTTTATTTTTGTTTCATCTGATTTAAATAGAATAACATTTTTTACTACGTTCATTTTAAAATATTCAAATAATAAATAGAATATCAATTCCGTTCTGTTCCTTTACACTTCATTTTATTTTACTCTATTTCATTGAAATATCCAAACATATCTTAGGTGAAATACATACATCATCCATTTTATATATTTAAATGTGAATACGAATAATCATCACATTTTTATAGTTTGCACCTTAAAAAATAAATAAATATTAAAAATGTTAAAATGTGAACAACTAAGACGTCTTGAGTTCAAACTAATTATTATGCATTTACTGGTGTGCATATTATCCTTAAATATCTTTTAGTTAAATAAAAAAATATTTTTTAATTATTTTGATATTTGATAGAATTCACTTGTCATTTTTGCTCGGAAGAAAGGTTGGTCATATTCAACTTTCAGTATGTCTACCTATTACTTTTGCTTTGATGAGTTAAATTTTATGTTATTACGTTTAACCTTTTTCAAAAACATAAAAATTAAAAAGAAAAGTCATAACATTATAATCAAATAATATTATTATAATGTTATATTTTATTTAATGCGACATGCAAAAAAGTGTTAACATCAAAAATTCACTCGACGCAGTTTATTTAGCTTATGACTAAAATAATTGAATAGATATGGTAGAAGCTCTTACAACATGTTTTATACATTTTATTAATTTTAATATTGATATTTCTAAAATTACTATATTATTTTTAATTACTTATTATTTTATTTTATTTTATCTATTTTAAGGTAACAAGTAACTAAAAATATTATTGTAAAATTATAATTAATGTTCATTAAATTTTAAAATTGAAGAAAATAGATAAAAGAATTCTACAAATGCAAAGTAAAAATGAAAAAAGTATTTAGAAGGTAGGGGACTAATAATAATATACTAATAATACCAATAAATATCTTATCAATATAAAAAATAAACAATGAATATCCTGTTTTATTTTTCACTAACATCTACAATAAATAATTAAATACATAAATAAATAAATAAATACTGAAAAAAAAATTCTCTCACTCTCCACTATACATAGATGAAGTCCTAATAATCAATAAAATCCAATCCATATTCATATAAGAATCATGCGTGT
This sequence comes from Lathyrus sativus, assembly GCA_963859935.3. Lineage (NCBI taxonomy): Eukaryota > Viridiplantae > Streptophyta > Magnoliopsida > Fabales > Fabaceae > Lathyrus > Lathyrus sativus. The sequence goes on from OZ012739.1 coordinate 43,440,505, forward strand.
TTTTCTCAGTTCTTGAAGATGGCTAGCATTGACAGCACAACTGAAGCTCCGATCATAGCCACAGAATTTGTAACAGATCCGGCAGCTCCGGCGTCGGGACCTGGTGCTGGAGCCAACGAGGGACTGAGATCTTGAGCTGAGGTAACTGCGGCGAAAACAACGACGAATAGGAAGGAAAAGATTTGGATAGCGGTAGCTGATGATGCCATTGTAAAATTTCTTAACAGAGAAGAAAACGTGTAATTGAAAAAGTAGTGGAAAATGTGAGTTAAGGAGAAGTTTTTGTGTGATTATGGTGATGGAAGAGAGTGGGAAGTATTTATAGCTAGATTGGGGAAGGAGTGTGGGACCCACAAAAACGTAGACAGCTGGAAATGAGAAACAGGTGTGTAGGTGCTGTTAGTAGATGATTTTTTAGGTTACTTAGTTGTGTATGCTTTTTGGTTTTGTTAGGTAAACAGCTCATGTTGTTTGGTAAAAATATTTAAATATTTTCTTTCTTAAAGAATTCAACTTATCAACAAGACATATGTTGTGTCACACAAAAATGAAAACAAGACCTACTTGTATTAAATGAACAACAAGGATGTCCTAGCCTGAAATGATAAATACCATATTATTTTAGTTTGAAAAAAAGCATAAGAATGTCTTAGTTTTTCTACATGTTTGTAACTCATGTGGCAAGTAGGTGAATTTTTTTTTAATGAAGATGTTGATCCACTCAAGTGCGAGCACGTGTAGTTTTAAATTTTTTATTTTTATTTTTTATATTTATATAATGCTTAATTAATTAAAATAATAATTTTAAATATTAAAAATATATTATATTAATTTAATAATTATAGACTAATTAAAAATATTTAAAAAATATTATATATCATGTTATTATAATATTTAATTTAGTATAATAATTCTTTTTAATTAGAAAGAAAATAAGTTATGAATGATATAATATTTTAATTTTTTTTTCTTTTATGTATATTAAAAAACAATTGATGTTCGTCCAATGAGTTGTCGAATTTTTACAGACTCTCGACCAATGAATAATCGAGTTCAAACGTAATATTTTTTTATAAATAAATTAATGCGCATCAACACAAATCATCCGTGCCCAGTATTTCGTTTTTTTAAAATGTATGTCCGAGCTCTTGTTTTCTATGGACAAGAAAAAAAAGCAGTGTTTACCTAGAACTGCAGTGGAATTTCAGACCCGTGGTTATAGCAATTAACATGGGGTTTCGACAATTGGGTGGTCGTCGCATGAAGGTGAGAAAAATGGAGTATCGTTGTCCGTATATAACGCTGACTGATGCAAGCCCAGAGGGTACGTACATATATTACTTGGATCGTATAGAAAATGATGAAGATGTCTAATATATGTTTTCAGCATACAACGAAGTTAACAAAGGAGTTGAAGATCCATTTGTGTTGGTTGTTGTTGTTGATTAGCGTGTATGTTAGCTTCTTGAGTTTTAATTTTATTTAGAAAACATAAATTATGGCATCATGATGCTCGACCATCCATTGGACAATTACGATTGTGTCATGATGATGTATGAACAAGCTGATATTAAGTTCATGGTTGTAATCTGCTAGTATTGGTGTAATCTAAAAGTTGTCTTGATTTACAAATAAATGTTGGATCACAGAGAAATCAAGTGCAAGCAAAATACTTTACAAACCGAGTTCCTTGTAAAATAAATAAAATTATATAGACGGTCGGTTTGACAGGCCGACAACATTTGGACATTTTCTACGCATATGACTTATTCCTCTGCAAATCTCACACCTTCTCTTTTCCTTTTCAGCGTCGTCCATTTCAGTTCTAATCCTACTACTGGTTGGACGTCCCTTCTTATTTCTTCTCATGGAATCGTCGTGGCATAGAGTAAAACTTTCATATTTTGGCTAGTTTTCCTCGTGTGGTAGTCCCAGGAAGCTTTCCTTGTAGACTTTGAATACGTTAAGAATTGTGAAGACCTCTGGAATGTGAATGGTGTAGTCCTGACATATGCTAGAATATGTCGTGATCACGTGGGAGCAAGGTAAGTGAAATGCCTGAAATTTTCCACAGTCACACCAACAATTCCTAAGGTCAATGCTAAAAGTACCCGTCGAACGACCATCGTTCTGATTAATTTTTTTCTGCACCATGAAACAGAACCTTTCGTGATCAAATTGCATGACATTATGTGTGTTAGCCTTGGCTACCTCATCAGTCATTCCCTTGTTGCAACCATCTGTGAAAACTTTACTGGTAGCTAGCATTTTGGTTCATTTGTGTCCTCGTTTACCAAAGAGGGAACCATGCGATATTATGTAGACTGAACCAAAGCAGTGATTGGAAGGTTTTGGATTACCTTTAGTACAAATTTTATGGCCTCTGCCAAGTTAGATGTCATATGTCTCCAATGTTGCCCTCTGTCAAATGCTCTAGCCCACTTCTCCCTCGGTATGTTGTCTATCCAATATGAGGCCTTAATGTTTGTTCTTCTGATTTCTCTGCGATAGTAGTTAAATGTAGCCTCCGTTAATGCGTAACTTGTAATAGAAATGGTATGAAAAACATAGTAAAAGTATGATATAATAGTTCAGATAACTGAAATGTATTTTCTTACCCATGTTAATAAGTTTTTTCCGTAGTTCCTTGTCCTTAATCTCGCGCGTGAAGTTTTGCGCAATGTGTCTAATGCAGTAGACATGAAGTTCAGTGTAATGTGTCTAACACAAGCTTCCTTGTTTTCAAACTCCATCCCAATCTCTATTTCGTCACCTTTATGGTTTGGTATGACACCTCCAAACACAGAGGTTGTTTCATCATCTTCCATACATATATTGTGCATATGTGCAGGTGGGTTATACAAGCTTATTGGTTTGGTGTAAATCAACTGTGTAGACGCGAATATTATATCTTCATCATCATTGTTACCAAAAATATCTTGCATCCTGACCTCTTGAAGATCATCGTCGCTTGCTTCCCCAACCTCTTCATTTGGTATGAAAGGTTCGTTGTTTTGTGTTGGTTCATCGTCAGATGTTTGGCTCATTCCATACTAGTGTGATTGTGTCTCTTGCGTCGAAAATGTTTCGGCATTGTCCAGTAGATGAACATACAACTCAATTGTGGGTAACTGACCAAATATCACGTGGCATCGAAACATTGTTTCCACCTCTTCGTCGTTTCTGATCGGCGTCATTACGTAAAAAGTTGTACTGTCGTCTTCATTAAGTAATGGATGACGATAAATAATCTCCTCAATACATCGTTCTAATTTTTTTTCATTCTATCTTTGAGCCATATTTGATGTGAAAACTCTATGATTTTGTTAATGAAATTATGAGTGATGATACAAACAATATATAATACACACACACACGCACACGCACGCACGCACGCGCGCGCGCACACACACACACACACACAGATATATATATATATATATATATATATATATATATATATATATATATATATATATATATATATATATATATATATATATATATATATATATATATATATATATATATATATATATATATATATATATATATATATATATATATATATATATATATATATATATATATATATATATATATATATATATATATATATATATATATATATATATATATATATATATATATATATATATATATATATATATATATATATATATATATATATATATATATATATATATATATATATATATATATATATATATATATATATATATATATATATATATATAACACATATAATGCAAAGAAATTAAAGGTAGTGTGAGCTCTTCCACTCAAAGGACAAGCATGCTCTTGGATAGTACTTGCTCGCCCAACCAGATGGCGAGCATGCTCTTGAATTCGTAGCAACTCGTCCACCCAAGTGGCGAGTACATGAAAGGTTCTAAAAAATGTATTCCATGCAAGGTACATTGTGTAAGACCTACGTAGTAGCCTTGCATGCATTCCATGCAAGTAACCCTTAGTAATGTCATGCAAAACTTAGTGTAATGTCACTTCTACTAGTCATATTTACACTTCAAACATTTTTACTTCAAACATTTTTCTACAAACATTTTTACTTCTATCATAAAACCCTCTAGCAACAACAAACACTCAAGTAATTCAATCAAAATGTCTTTGTTGTGGATGGGCGATGAACATCGTGGAACAAAACTAAACATTCAAGCCAGTGTAAGCAGGGTTGTCAAACTCGCGGGTAGACTCGTAAACTCGTACGAGTTTACGAGTCTAGGAAGCGAAAACGAGTAGACTCGCACATAGAATCATTTTTTGATAGACTCGAGTAGACTCAGGTAGACTCGCATAAACTCGTATAGACTCGCGAGTCTATGATGAGTTTACGAGTTTATAATTTTTTTTTGTATTTTGTGTTTTTTAAACCCAAAAAAGGCGTAAATTCTCCAAAAGATTTTATTTTATTTTTAAAAACCCCTTATTTTTTTGTTTGTACGAGAATTTTAAATTCTTTCTCCTAGTCTCTTGTTTCGACAAGGTTTCTTCCTCCCTTCATCCTTTCATAGACGTGTGTGTTTATTAGGTCTCTTGCTTTATTCACGTTTTTTTTGTGAGTTAATCATTTGTTGTGTAATTATTTTATAATATGCTTCACTTGAATGTTTCTCTTGTATATTCTCTTGTGTAAAGATGATGAATGGATAATTGAAGATCCTAATGAGGAAAATATGCAAGCTGGAGTTAATGTTGAGTAACATGATGTTATAATTAACAATGTTGTGGAAGTTGTTGTTTTTGTTAATAATGTTGTGCGAAGTAGTGGTGGTGGTGGAAATATTGAATTAGGTGGAAGTGGAACTTCAAGAAATCCAATTTTGGTTAATGATAAAGAAAGTGTTTCATCCGAGGTAGAATTTGTTGATGATACTCAAGATACCGATGAAGATGATGGTGATGATTTCACTGGAGTTTTGGATGTTTAAAGCCATTATCATATATATTTTATAATTTTATTTTTTCTTTATATAGTAGTCAATTGAGAAGAAATTAGTACTTTAAGTTTTTAAATACATACTTTGCTATTTTGTTTGTTTTATTATTGAATTTTTTAAAGAAATTTGGAGTATGAAATTTAAATTTTGATGTTAATTGGTATTCTATTATATATAAGTGTAAAGATGACGCATTTATAAGTTTAAAAATACATATGTGTGTCATGTATGTGTCACATATAGGTTTTTGAAAGTTAGTTTTAATTTTCCATAGACTCGTACGAGTTTGCGAGTCGAGTCTGCGAGTCGAGTCTGCAGACCCTTTACGAGTTTGAGTAGACTCGCGAGTTTGACAACCTTGAGTGTAAGTTTTCCTCTACTATTCTATGTAATAATGTTTATAATTTTTTGGTTCAATATTATTTCATTTCTTTTCAGACTAATGCAAGGTTTCGAGTGCATTCTCATGCTCTCATTCAAGCAAATGCGAGAATAATATCGTATTTAGAAATAGCAGGTTTTGCTAATATCGCAAAAATAAATAGTCTCAAAATCGACTTCAGCCTAGTTGTAGCTTTGTTAGAGAAATGGAGATCAGAAACACACACGTTTCATTTCCCAACAGGTGAATGCACGATAACATTAAAAGATGTGAATATGTTACTTGGTCTCCGAGTTGATGGAAAAGCTATCGATGGTCCTATCGAAGTAATAAATGATGCTTACATGGAAAACTTAGGGGTGGAACCTACAGAAGCGGATAAAAATATAGGTTCTGTTAGGATTACGTGGCTAGAGAATTTATACTAAGTTTTAAAAAATAACTCTGCCCCAACCCAAGAACATACTATTTTACAAGCTAAAGTTTATATTTTACTTGTAACTGCTACTATTTTGTTTCTCGACAAGAGTCAAAATCTTTTAATTCTTCCTGGATTCCTTCGTAGGGGATTTAGAAAAATGCAACACCTTTAGTTGGGGTTCTGCATGTCTTGCAAAACTGTACAGAGAAATATGCAAGGCCACAGTCAAAGATGTTAGGAGCATGAGTGGTTGTGTTTATCTACTCACTTCTTGGGCATTGACGCGTATATCATTGCTTGCTCCTGTTAGTTCATTGCCACCGTCATATCCATATGCTCAAAGGTATTACTAGATTAAAACACACACATACACACACACATACACACACACACACACACACACACACACACACGCACACACACACACACACACATATATTTGTTAGTCAATTATGCCTAACAATATTTACATTTTTTGTTTATGCAAGATGGGCCCAAAGACGGATGAATTACGATACTAATCCTCGTTTCCATCTACAAGGGTATCGAAACACATTGGACTACATGCAAGAAAAAGATGTGAGTTTGAAACCATAGAACCTAGTTGTTGCATATACTCCTTAATTGTATTATGATTTTTTCTAATATGTGGCAGTTTATATGGAGGTCGTACATTCAATACCTGGTGCCCAATCTTAGAGATAGTCAGATCTGGAGCGCTACAACTTCTCTTATCTGTTTCTATACTGTTGAAATGCATCAAACAGATAGGGTAAAACTCCAGTTCGGATTTGAACAACAAATCCCTTCCCTGCCAAGGTGTCTAAGGGAACACCACACAATGACGATAAGAAAAGTCTAAAAAGTTCATTGGCAAGACTTAAACAAAGAGGAGTTGAAAGAATGAAAACATAGAAGAAATCTGATTTTGCAGGGGACGTTGTAGTTGGTGAATGCAAGCCAAGCCAAGAGTACTTAACTTGGATTCATGTCATTCCCTATGTGCATATTGCTCCAGACCATACATTTGCAGGACACAATAACACGTATAAACTAGAAGAAATCGAAATTCGTAGATTTTGAATCATACCTTCAATCAATGTAAGTATTCCTTTAACCCTCTTTGTGTCTGCATATTTGAATCATTTGTTATTTCGAATTGACGGCGAAACCGAAATGGAGTGGATTTACATTTGAGAGAGCATCACGCGTGAGAGAGCGGAGAGATTTTGAGGCGAGACAAGGAATAAGAAGATGAAACGGTGGCAATGCGGATGGAGAACATCAGCGTTGCGATCAGATATGGGGAAAAGAGAGAGTTGTGCGAGAGTGAGAGAGTCGTAGTAGAGGGAGAAAGAAGGAAATCCTACAGGGTTTTGAAGTACCCCTCTTTTCCTTTTCCTTTTGCAAACGGGTTGTGGTTGTTGGCATGGGTCAGGTGGGATGACCGACCCAAGATTCTTTTTTTTTAATTCTTTGCCCTTTATTTTTTTGGAGAGTGGATGGGCCTAGCCCACATCTTTTTTTTTAAACAATATTTTTGTTCTAGTTTTTAAAAAAATTTAATTCATTTTAATTTTCATTTATCCTTTTCTCTAATTCGAATTTAGTATTTATTTTGTTAGGTAATAATTATGTTTTTAGATTTTTATGTAATTTATTAACTAGAACTTGTATAATTCTAAATTTCTATTAGGTTTTGATATGGACTCTTAGCGATCCTAATTTGCCATGTTCCCTTAGGATATTCTTGATTTAATTGAATCCCTGATTAATTAACTCAAGATAGACTTTAGGTTGAATTTTCTTGCATGATGATATTAGGATAGTTCCCCTTAAAACTTGATCGTTAGGACCTTAGAATTAGAATATGTTTCCTTTCCGTTTAAAACTAATACTTTAATCCTAGCTCTAATTTTCTTTTCTAAATCATAACAAACGCGACACATTCCAAAAGAAATGATATCATCCTCGTTGACTGCCATGTCACACGTAGCTTAGCTTTAGGTCCTTCCCCTTATCCTAGTCTTAGGATTGGAGTCGTCGCATTCCATGTAAGTTCCTGCCGTGGATACTTACTCTTTATTTCTTTTCATCATAGCCTTAGAATTAGAGTCGTCGTACTTTATGTATGTGTTCTGCCATAGACACTCAATTACCTCCCTTTCAACTTAGCTTTAAGTTTGGAGTCGTCATACTCCATGTAAGTGTCTTTCCATGAACACATCTTCCTTTTGAAACCTTGACCACAGTCATAAGTTCCTCACCCTTATTAAGGGGAACTACGAATGCTCTGATTCCATTCCCGTCAGGATACGTAGGCACGATATGCGATATCTTGGTGACCATAATTAGAAATAAATCCCTAAGGCATACCATTTAGCAAACAGATGACAGATAAAAAAAAAATAAGACATATACAAAACAAGAGGTTTCTGTAGAGTACTAAAAATGCTTAGGATGCTAACACCTTCCCTAGGTATAACCAACCCCTGGACCATATATCTCCTGCATTGTTTTTACAGTGCAATTAGGGTTTTCTTCGATCTTTATGCTTTCCTTTGGATAAATCAAAGCTTGGCGGTGAACTTCATGATTTGTGATTCAAGTTAATTAATAGCTTGATATTCGATTCTCACCGCAATAGTTTCCTTAGGAGATAGGGTGGTATACATCTCTTCTTACAAATATTAGTCGTCCACAGGGTCAGTTTCTTCCACCAAGTGACTATTTACTACCACCTTGAAATAATCCAGCTTACCATGGTCATGCCAGGGGTAAAATCAATGCACATGCTCCCTCGCCTTTTCAAACCCTTTGTCCCCATAAAGAAGTCCATTTATGTAAACCACTTTGAGGTCTACCTTGAGAATGATCAAATCATATTCCACCCCAAAAATTTTATTACTATGAGTCTGAAGCTTCATGTCAAGAGTTTTTTTCCCTTCTAGTAGCTTATCTTTATTGTGTTCGGCCTTTTTAGAGGTTGTCTTAGCCCTAGCTAAATCCATCTAAAAAGTAGATATCCTTTCATTAGCAGAAGTTAGTATGGTTTGAATAAGATGATATCCTTTCTCCACCCTTTTAATTTCAACTTTCAAGTCGCCCTCCTTCTTTGAAAAAGCTTTTAAATCTTCAAATAAGGTTCAGCCTAAGATAATGTTTCTTATTAAGTAAGTGATATAAAGCTAGAATATCTTATAAGTGTCGTACCACTTATTCCTCTCCATATAACTAGTAGAGTTTAGGGTCATATGTGAAGGCCATCACATCATAGATCTAATCCCAAAAACAAAACTCTTATTCACTAAGAGAGATAAAATATCTACCTTTTGAAGAGACAACACAACATAAAGTTCCATATCTATAAGTCTATGAAGGTGATGACATAAACATCTATAGGAGTTTTATGAGGATCCATCATATTCTTCTTTGCACGAGGCAACCTGGTATTATCAGAAGAAGGTGAAAAAATGGTGGATATGGGGTACATCGTTGATGACTTTGCTTTATATGGAGAATTTCCTCTTTTTGGCTACCCGGGCTTGGAAGCCAGAGGGATCACTCTAATGAATCGTTTCCACTTCATCCTGGAGGGCCTTAGACTTTTCCATCATTTATTTATTTTCTTGTAAAGATAGGGGTGTCGTCCTCTCTGCAAATTGTCGCGGTGAAATTTGGATACCAAACTATTAATTAGTTTGAATCTTATTCATTTGCAACCGGTCTTTGATTTGTCCAAAGGAAAGGATAAAGATCGAAATTCCCACAATGAAATGCAAATGCAAGTTAGAGAGTTATAGGTTTGGGGGTTGGTTAAACTTAGGGAAGGTACTAGCATCTTAAGTTTCTATAGTACTCTACAGGAACCTCTTATTTTATGTTTGTTTATTGCTATGGTTTATCTGCTTAAGGTATAAAAGACCTAAGGGTTTAATTCTAAGTATACTCGATAAGATGTCGCATCTTATGCCTACATATCCTTACGGGAGTAGAATCAGAGTATCAGTAGTCCCCCTAAAGGGTTTTAGGAATTATTGACTGTGAGTCAAAGTTCCAAAGGGACATAAGCGATCATATGGAACGCTTACTTGGAGTGCGGAGACTCCTATCTATGTTAAAAGTTAAATTGAAAAAGATGTGAGCATGTCCACGATGGGACGCCTAAAAGGTGAGTACGGAGACTTGCATCCTAAGGCTAGGGTGAGGGTAAAGGTATTGACACGGGGGTCAAGCATGTGAATCTTTCTTTCGGAGGGGAATATTGGTAAAATGTAGCAGTAAGTGATTGAGAATGTGAAATGATAAGTAATGTGATAAGATATGGATGAATTGTTTGTTTTAGTTGACTTAGAAGTTAGAAGTTGAAGTTAAAGACCTTTTTTGAGAATTTTATGGCTATGTTAAAAAATACACTCAAAAATTAAATTAAATTGCAAAGATGAATTAAAAATAATATCTTTATAATTTTTTTGTGAATATTATGAATTAAGCCTAAGTTAAACAAGAGATAGTTAATTTTAATTATTTTATTCAATTAAGCTAAATCTATAAGATTAGAATTGATTAAGTTGAGGATTAGAGAAAGGTAAAAAATTGTGATTTAATTTTAAGAAAAATTGAGTTAATTAACAAAAGATTAATTAAATCCTAACAAAATTCTAGATTTATTTTAAAAGAGATTGAATTAATTGGAAAAAGGTTTTTAGACTCTTAAATATTTTTATGAATTTTGTCTATGATGGAAAAGAGAAGTAAATTTTGAATTAAATTATTAAATTGAATATTTTTGTTGTATGTTGAAATTAAGTTAATTTAACTTAAATTTACATATTTAGTTAATTTCTTTTTTTTATAAAGAAATCTAAATTAATATCACAACCAATATTTTTAATATTTTAAAAAAACGTTTTCAGATTTTTAACTTAAAGGGTTAGTGGTTAGTATATTAGTGTTTTAGTTTTTTTTATTATTAATAATAAACAATTACAACAAAAATAACAAACAGAAAAATAAATAACAAAGTATAAAACAAAATTGGTCCGGGCTGGGTGGTCAGGCCCCAGACCCGACCCGATTAAGGCCCAAAAAATGAAAAGGATCGGATTAGGGGTCAGAACCCTAATTCTGAACGGCGGCCCCCCAATTCCCCCTTTCTCTCAATTCCTTTCTCTTCTTTTCGATTCCCTTTCGATTCTTCTTTCTCCGACTTCCTTCCGCGTCTCTTTTCCTCGTCTCAATCGCGTCTCCACGAGTCTTCTTCCTCTATTCTCTTTTCCTACATGAATCAAAGCAAACAAAACATTAGAGTGTTAGCATAAAAATTCACAGTTTGCGTGGTTTGTTCTTCGCAGGTCTCAGGAAGTGATGGCGAAGGGGTGGTTCCCGGTGACGGTTCTCAGAAGGTGAACAAAAGAGGTTGATGGCGAAGATTTATGTTGGAGTTTCACTAAAGGGATCTGGTGCGGGGTTTCGCTGAAAAGGATCCGGCGATGGTGGCGTTGTGTCAACGAAGGTGACGGTGTGGACGACGGTGCTGATGACAAGAAAAGGATAAGTTTCTTCTCTTTTAAACTTCAAGGTTTCGATTGGGATTTCAGAGTTTGTGGTGTTAGGGTTTAGGGTTGTAAATGGATTACTGTGTTTGTTTTTTTTTTTTGTGAATGAAATTCCTTTTCTTTTATAGGCGATTTTCTCTTCTTGTCAATTCAATTTCCGAATTAATGTGCGATAAAAGCTTTCCAAACTCGGTGATTCCTGTCTGTGATTGTTTTGGGAGTTGCTTGAATTGGTTTCCTTTTATGTCTGATGGTGTCGAGGTTGTTTAGGAAGTTACGATTCTGGTAGTTAATTTTGTCTGAGATACGGTTCACACAGCTTTGGAAAGAATCTGCACCGATGTTGGTTGCTTATGATTGTGAAGTAGTTAACGGCTATTTCTCTGTGTTTTGCAGGTAAGTTGTTGGAGCTTGGCGAGTTATGTCTGAGATGTCAATATTGGAGATGGTATACCTATCAGGAAGTTTCCATACAACCGATCAGATAATGCATATGATGTTTCTGATAAGTGGCTATTCAAGGAGGATCTTTTTCTTTCCTTTCGCGAACAACTCGTACAATTCATACTTCAAAGTAGTGGACAAAAGGATATTATGCTTCATTTCGTGATCCATATACCGGCTCCAATGCTTACGTACCAGGTCAACAATCACGCACATCTGATATCTCTGTGGAGCCTAAATTCAAGCATATTCCTAAGAAAGGGATGCTTGTTTTTGATACTTCTCAGTTTGATGGGATCCTTAAAAAGGTTGTTGAGTTCAATACTGCCTTTTTATCTGACCAGGAAAACCAGAAGTTGTCTTTGCCTGAGTTGGATGTTTCCAGACTGGATACCATTGTTAGAACATTGAGAGATTATTCACATTATCATTCCAGTAAATTTGCAGACTCTAAAATAGCCTTGCCACTGAAAATGCTATCTTCATGGCCAAACACAATGATATGTTCTGTCATTAATATTGAAAGAATGTTAGCTTTTCACCCAGAAGGGGCTGTTGCACTTTGCAAGCATCTTTAACTTGAGAAAGACGGGATTTTGAAAGTCGGTGGTTCCATCCATGTTGGACGATTCAATGGAAGTTTGAACTCGGCTAGAGAAATTGGTGATATGGAGTTCAAGCAGAACAAGTATTTACCTACTGCAAAACAGGTTATGACCGTTGATCCGGACATAACTTTAGCTGAGCTTTATGGTTATGATGAATTTCTTGTGATGAATGCCTTTGCATTTTGGTCTCAGACTTGTCCTTACATTTTCCAAGTCCTTTCCTCTTTTTTTTAGGTCCATCAATTAATTCTGTTTTGAAGCTGCTTCAGAATGAAATAATTCTGTTTGGAACATGTCTTGAAAAGTGTAATAATAGTGGTCCTGTTTGTGCTATCTGGACCAAAGTTTGCTAAACATTAATTTAATCTGCTATCCTTAAAAAACTGATGTGTCTAAAACTGCAGGTGATGCTCTGATGTTTGTGGTGATGTTGTCATGAGCAGGGGTTGCTGTCAATTGTTTAGGAGCATCGACATGAGACAAAGGCAAATGCAAACTCTTTGGTGTCAAGCCTCCCGACCCGACCAATTCAACGTAAGCGTACATCCTGTTATAACTTATCACGGTGTTCCCTGACCAATACTAACTCTTTCACCGACCAAAGTAGTTGCTAAAACTCTGTTTCTCTTCTTTAAAACCTTTGTATTGATTCAATCTTATTTCCTGCAACGTAGGTGCAAACGCGGCTATACGAGTGGAGTGTGAGGCTCAATACCTATCCCAGTTGATACGAATAAGCTTGGAGTGGTGCATTTGAAGAAGAAAGAACTCCTAAAAACTAAACGCCTACTTACTGAAGATGTATTATGGATCTCTTCATGAAACTCAACTTGATCATACATGGACTCGTGGCGTTAATTTGAAAAAACTTTGCTTGCACATGTGTTAAATACCAAGGGAATTTCTCTGTGTGAAGTTTGTATAGATTTAGGATTTGGAATTGTGTTATTATTTTGGATGGAAATGTATGTGAATAAAACAGAACCAATGAATTTGTATATTTCCCTCTTTTTGAACAATAGGAAATGGAACCAAACAGATTTCTTTTGCTGCTACTTTATATGCTTAGGCTTGCTTATGATTGTAATTAATCTTGTGTTTCATCTCAAAGCCGCAAGAAGTTATATAGTGGCGGTTTGCATTTGCCAAATGAAAATTTCTTCCTTTCTTGTTGTACAATGCCAAATGTACTTCATCAATAATGACACGATTCAAAATGGGATATGGATCACCTATAATTTTGTGAATCTTTGTATCCGTTGAAACTTTTATCATGTAATCATTGATTTTGTATGGGAGGCCCTTGAAAGAAAATTGAAGTAACATGCATCCTTTAATTTGAAGTTTGTAACAAACAGAACTGAGCTTTTGTAAGCGCTATGGACCTCATTCTGATAACCTTCTTGCCACATCCTTCTTAATTTTATCTATTCGAAACGTCCACAAATGAACCATTTGGCACAACTTGTCACACAATCATGACCAACAGATAGAAAACTTTAGTCCTTCCTTGGGAAGTCTTGAGAGGAAATAGACTGATGGTATATTCTTCTTTTATATCCACATGAATTCAACAAATTTGTAAAAGATTGGCATTTTCATGGGCATACACACAGGAGCTTCATGACTTCTTGAACTTACAGCAATAATCTAAAACGAACAACGGTTAAAACGATCAGCTATGCACGGACTTATATGATATGTAAGAAAAAACAAGGAGGTGGAATCTTAAGGTCAAAAATTAGGGTGTGACAGATGCCCCTATTTAAGTTACTTCTATTTGGAGATATTGAGATTGAAATCTTCGTCTCGACGTGATAGGAGGGACTTAAATACAAACAAAACACAAATTTTTGGGCCTTAAGAAACCACCGTGTGCATATGATATGAGATGATATGAAATGCAAGACCGAGGGGCCTGTGGAGAAAAGATGCCATAAGGGAATAACTGGATACGACACACAGAGAACATGCTTAACGAAGTGAGACTCCACGGGGAAAGAGGCAAACATCAATGGTGAATCTCCAACAGAAATAATACATATCACCAAGAACTATGGTGACCTAGACAACAGGCGAGAAACTTGTAATCAAAGGATAATCAACATATGGTAGCCTAGACAACTAGTAATAACCAAGATGAATTTTCTTTCGATCGAATCAATAATTCAGTTCTATTTTGTTTTCTTTTTTTCTTCTTTCCTTTTTTTATATATTCTTTTTCTTTTTCTTTTGAAATCCAACTGGAAATAGTAAAATGTATAACCTCCCCGAGCGTCATGGTCTGGGTACTATGAGCTGGTCTCAGTCTCTTGATGTAGAACCTCCATGAGCGTCATGGTATGGGTACCATGAGCTGGTCTCAGTCTCTGGATGTAGAACCTCCCTGAGTGTCATGGTATGGGTACCATGAGCTGGTCTCAGTCCCTGATGCAAAACCTCCCTGCGCGTCATGGTATGGGTACCATGAGCTGGTCTCAGTCTCTTGATGTAGAACCTCCCCGAGCGTCATGGTATAGGTACCATGAGCTGGTCTCAGTCTCTTGATGTAGAACCTCCCCGCGCGTCATGGTATGGGTACCATGAGCTGGTCTCAGTCTCTTGATGCAGAACCTCCCTGAGCGTCATGGTATGGGTACCATGAGCTGGTCTCAGTCTCTGCCCGAAATGATGAAAACTCGTGCGAGCATCTTCACAGGGGATTGAAATTTTGTAGATTGTAGAATCATTGTTATTATAGATTGTAGAGCTTTGTAGATGTAGAGCTTTGTAGATGTAGAGCTTTGTAGATGTAATTGTAGATTGTAGATGTTATTGTAAAACTTCGGTTGTAAGCCATAATGTACTGGAGTTTGCAAAACTCCACTGGGGATCTTTAGGAGAGATGTGAGCCGGTTGAATTGTAAAGTATGTCTTCTCGAATAAAGAGAGACTAATGTGATAAACTTCTTCGACTTCTTTGGGGAGATGTCGCTTGATGGAAATAAACTTGTGTGATGAACTCGCTGGGGAATACATTCCTGAGGAGCATCCTAGCTGTAAAAATGTGTGAATTCTCAAATAAAGAGAAATATCTGTAAGGTTTTCCTTTTACCAAGTTGATAATCACTGGGGATGGACAAACTGTCTTGAGGAGACTGTCATTTGTCATCTTGAATGAAATCCTGATCGAAATGAGTTGCTCAAATAAAGAGGTACTTGCAATTCATATGTAAATTGTTACGGAATTTTGATAATACTGTTGGAGAAATATCTTTCTTCAATAGCTATCCTCACAAAGACTCTTCTTGGGGGAGCAGAGTGCAAAATAAATGCACGCTTAAACCATGTTCAAAATTCTGGAGATATCAAAAAATGTGATTGCCAAGGACCGAAGTTCAATCCAGGAAATAACTGAAGAGAAACTGTCAAACAAGACTCGACCACCGAGGTATGAACTTGAAGGGGATGTAATAAAACAACCGTCTTCCACGAGGATCGAACTCCGTGGGGAAATAGAAATATGGCGCTTTTTCTGCCTAGGGATGACAACTCTACTTGGAAGGAGAAGACACAACCCAGTCCTTGGGGATAAACGCGACCAAAGTGACAGAACAAACAGACATAAAGATGCAAAATGCATATGCCATGCTATCTATTTATATGTTATGCGTATGCTATATGCCGATGTTGACACACCAAATGGAAAGAGGAAACCAGAGATGAAATAAACATCTCAGAACAAACATCCGACCAATCCTCAAAGATAGGAGCACTGTTGGGGATATATGGAGAACTAGATACGGGATCACAATCCTGCTTCAGAGTTTTCAAAATTCCTCTAGGGGATAGAAAACAATCCAACTTGGGATATAACATCTTGGTAAATCTGAAGGGTTGTCCTGTTGATAGTGAGAGTAAAGATATACTAGGAGCGGATCAAACTCATACTTGGAGAATTCCATGGATGAAATAAATATCTGCTTCACTAAAGAGATCCATGCTGGAATTGCCGATGAAGATACCGAGATGAGGTCTCACAGGGGATAGAATAAACATCCACTTCAATGGGGAAACATGGGTAACAAAGCCGCTTAAAGATATCAGAGTCGAAACTTCAGGGGGATGAAATAATCCGCTTCGCTGGGGAAAACTGGTGTTGTGAAAGATTCACTGAGGAGGGAGATAATGTCTATTTCATTTGAGAAGTGAAGTTCGAAAGGATTCGTTGAGGATTCTCAAGTCACCTACTGGAGATTTCTTGCATTGATCATCACTGCTTGAAATAGAGATCTATCGGAGGAATCATGACCACTTGAAGTAAGATTCATCAGGGACATGAAGAATGTTGTGAAAACAAAGTAGTTTTGGTCTTAATGAACTTAGTAATAGTCGCCATTTCGAACAATAAGTGTTGTGAGTATATAACGTAATCCTCATTTCTCAAATTCCCCAAAATGCATGCTTCATGAGAAAAAGTTGTTCCAAGAGGATTTTACAGAGAATGTGGAGTTCAATTGCCCCACTGCTTTCAAACTCTTGGAGAGATTCTACGAATCTCGACGTAACTGGCCCGGATTGACGGTGTTATGTATAACTGAGTCTTCAAAGAATAGCTCTTAAGAAAGTTAGACTTGCATTAGTGGGAAACAGAGAAACAACTTGCCCCTGTTCAACATAATCTTCAACTTTCATCATCGATGTCTATATGTAAACTTTCTAAGATATCAGGCAAAAATCAACACACATGAAATGTTAATTCTGAAACTATTAATGCAACATATATGTTTGTCTTGAATTGTTTTCTTCTTTTTTTTTGTTGAAAAATATATCACAATAACTTGTGACCGAATCACTAGTTAGGATACAAATTTAATTTATAAAGCCAACATCGATTTGAGCATAGCTCATAGGAGTCAGGAAACGTCATCTCGTCGAGTATGCTTTCAAAATAAACCCTACTTCAATTAGGTCTTTTAAAGGTTGTATCGTGGCTTGGTTCACGGTTTAAGAAACAAAGGATAAATGCTCAAAGTTTATTTGTACCCACCCATTCTTCGTGATATTCTCCAATCCTACATTCAGTTAAATTCGATACGAGCACTCATCTCTCAAGAAGATTTTGATATGGTCGAGAACTCAATCGAGGCTTTGAACATGGTAGTCACTCACCTATTTTATTTTAATGTTTGATCACACGACTTCGCTCTTTATAGAGGATTTTTCTTTGTAATCCTTTGTTTTTCGCATTTTTCATTCCCTAAATTTTGCCTGGACGAAGTCTTTTGAATTTTGACTTTGAAGTCCAGCGGGATGTTCCAATTTTACCTCAGTCTCCTTCGTAGGTTTTGACTTGGTGGACTTTTCTTTTTCATTATTTTTTATTTTTGAACAAGTCGTGTGACTCTAAGTCATTTTGACCCTTTTTGAAAGGATTGTGACTGCCTCACTCTTTAGATAGTCGAGGGATAATCATTTATGTTTGTTTTACTTCCAGCCTCCTAATATGTAAGGAATAGATAAAATGGATTCTCGAATGTTCATTTCTCCTTTTTAAGAGCCTGAGCGCTCGATCAGCTTAACTGAAAACTACCCTGCCCCAGGTTAGGATTGAGGGTTTTTTATTTGGAAAAAAGAAAACTCCTACTTCAAGGCTCAAAGGGGTTAAAGAGGTATTATCTTCCTTATATCTCCAGTGTTTAGGATTTGAAACAATGCCTTACATCATCAATAGGGTTTTTATTCAAAAGCATACCACAAGATCCTGCGTTTTACTTCGTCATCCTCCTCCCAATTCTCCATTAAAGCAAGAGATTGAGTAAATTTGGCATTATAAATTATGAAAAATAATTTTATGAGTGAATACGAATGGATTTCTTCAAGACAAACATGTTTAATGCATTATCGTTCAAGAAAAAAAACAAGTTCCTACATGCCAATCATGCTTTTATAACCAAAGAGATAAATACATATAAGCAAACAAAATGAAATGCATGACAAGCCCTTCTAAAGGATTTTATCAACACGACAGCGTTTCATTCAAGACCGAGCTTTCCCTTCCGAAGGTCAACAATTTTCCGTCGATCATCTCTTGAACTTTTCTTGGAAAACTTTGCATTCTCGGATGCCCCATGAAATTCACAGCTGGTGTTTGAGTCTATCATCTCAGTATAAACATTCTTAGGACTTGGTATACACCTGTGGAAACTGGGAATCCCTTTCGTCAACTTGAACAAACAGGTTAGCTTGCATAGGCTGAGATTGTTTAGGAACATCCACTTGTTGAACTTTGTCATCAGAGGGAAGATCGAATACCGGATTAGTCATCATCCTGAAACCAGTCATGGGATCCATATCCTTTGTTCTTTTTACTATCCTTCAATGATTGCTTCGAGTTTGGTTAGACGATCAAGATGTCACTGACAAGACAAAGACAGAAGACCAGATGAGCCACAGCAGAGAAAAGACACATGCACATGCAAATGCTAAATGAGGGATGCTAATGCAAAATGCAGAATGCAGGATGAAAGGTTTCATGGAACTCAAGTATCTATAAACGTTTACAGAATACCGAAGAAAAATTCATTTACTATTTATTTTTGATATCAGATTACAGATGAATATCTTAAAAGATCTAAATAAAAGCTGATAAAGTCCTAAGGAAGTCTTGTACTGCTTCTTTCTAGCTGGACCTTCTCGGATATAAGCTCGTTCATGATCAAATTCCAAAGAGTAGTCTGATAGAGGAAAATAAATCCTCCATCTCTTGTTTGTCATAAAAATTTGTTGTTCACTTGGATCTTTAGGAATAATAAAAGTTCCCTGTACTTGTATTTGAATTTCTGGATCTTCAAACGGAGCTTCTTCCTTAGGACATCCAAATTAGGGCTCTTAGAAGAATATTTCAAAGTATCTTATTTTGTAACCCATATGGGTCCTACAATGTTTATAAGTAAAGTTGAATTCCATGAGGTCCAATGCAGTATGATGCTATATGGATGCAACAAACACAAGTAAGCACATAGGGACACACAAAGATAAACAAACAAAGGTCCTAGGTTTGCAATGAGCATGGAGCAAAGATATACCTATTCCCAAAGGTTGTGGACTAAAGGTTGATTGTACCTGTAGAACAAGGTTCTAAAGAGGTTCTCAAAGGCATCATCCCATCTTTCGGATATTATCAATTTCCCGACTAACTCGGTGGTTAATAATATTCTTAAGATAACTTCTTTTGAGTGTAGCATCGCGTAGCACTATTTCGGGACTTACTCCCTCATAGCCTCGCACTACGTCCTAATAAAGGCCAAAGTGGGGTTAAAGGTAACTACGGTCCTTAGTATCATGGACTCCAATTGAAAATAGTAAAAGTTTTCACGACTGAACTCATTCAACTGAACCATTTTTAAAAGGGTCTCAACTAAGCGGGATTCTCGAGTCAGCTTGGTCGGGACTCACTCCCTATAAGCCTCATCGAATATATCACCATCCTATCATAATTTCTTTCATGTCCGGGTGTAGGACTTTGTCTCACCACTCAAAGGTAATAACCCAAAAGAAATAAAGAACAAATAAATAAATAAACAAATAAGCAAGATATATAAAGCAAAGTAAAACAAGTTAGGGAAACCCACTAAGGGGTCCCTAGTGAAGTCGTCATTTCTGCCGCGGTGAAATTTGGATACCAAACTATTAATTAGTTTGAATCTTATTCATTTGCAACCGGTCTTTGATTAGTCCAAAGGAAAGGATCCCACAATGCAATGCAAATGCAAGCTAGAGAGTTATAGGTTCGGGGGTTGGTTAAACTTAGGGAAGGTACTAGCATCCTAAGTTTTTGTAGTACTCTACAGGAACCTCTTATTTTATATTTGTTTATTGCTATGGTTTATCTGCTTAAGGTATAAAAGACCTAAGGGTTTAATTCTAAGTATACTCGATAAGATGTCGCGTCTTATGCCTACATATCCTTACGGGAGTGGAATCAGAGTATCTGTAGTTCCCCTAAAGGGTTTTAGGAATTATTGACTGTGAGTCAAAGTTCCAAAGGGACATAAGCGATCATATGGAACACTTACTTGGAGCGCGGAGACTCCTATCTATGTTAAAAGTTAAATTGAAAAAGATGTGAGCATGTCCACGATGGGACACCTAAAAGGTGAGTACAAGGACTTGCATCCAAAGGCTAGGGTGAGGGTAAAGGTATTGACACGGGGGTCAAGCATGTGAATCTTTCCTTCGGAGGGGAATATTGGTAAAATGTAGCAGTAAGTGATTGAGAATGTGAAATGATAAGTAATGTGATAAGATATGGATGAATTGTTTGATTTAGTTGACTTAGAAGTTAGAAGTTGAAGTTAAAGACCTTTTTTGAGAATTTTATGGCTATGTTAAAAAATACACTCAGAAATTAAATTAAATTGCAAAGATGAATTAAAAACAATATCTTTATAATCTTTTTGTGAATATTATGAATTAAGCCTAAGTTAAACAAGAGATAGTTAATTTTAATTATTTTATTCAATTAAGCTAAATCTATAAGATTAGAATTGATTAAGTTGAGGATTAGAAAGAAAGGTAAAAAAATGTTATTTAATGTTATGAAAAATTGAGCTAATTAACAAAAGATTAATTAAATCCTAACAAAATTCTAGATTTATTTTAAAAGAGGTTGAATTAATTGGAAAAAGGTTTTTAGACTCTTAAATATTTTTATGAATTTTGTCTATGATGGAAAAGAGAAGTAAATTTTGAATTAAATTATTAAATTGAATATTTTTGTTGTATGTTGAAATTAAGTTAATTTAACTTAAATTTACATATTTTGTTGTTTTATTTTTTTATAAAGAAATCTAAATTAATATCACAACCAATATTTTTAATATTTTAAAAAAACGTTTTCAGATTTTTAACTTAAAAGGTTAGTGGTTAGTATATTAGTGTGTTAGTTTTTTTTTATTATTAATAATAAACAATTACAACAAAAATAACAAACAGAAAAATAAATAACAAAATATAAAACAAAATTGGACCGGGCTGGGTGGTCAGGCCCCAGACCCGACCCGATTAAGGCCCAAAAAATGAAAAGGATCGGATTGGGGGTCAGAACCCTAATTCTGAACGGCGGCCCCCAATTCCCCCTTTCTCTCAATTCCTTTCTCTTCTTTTCGATTCTTCTTTCTCTGACTTCCTTCCGCGTCTCTTTTCCTCGTCTCCACGAGTATTCTTCCTCTATTCTCTTATCCTACATGAATCAAAGCAAACAAAACATTATAGTGTTAGCATAAAAATTCACAGTTTGCGTGGTTTGTTCTTCGCAGGTCTCCGGAAGTGATGGCGAAGGGGTGGTTCCCGGTGACGGTTCTCAGGCGGTGAACAAAAGTGGTTGATGGCGACGATTTACGTTAGAGTTTCACTGAAGGGATCTGGTGCGGGGTTTCGCAGAAAGGGATTCGGCAATGGTGGCGTTGTGTCAACGAAGGTGACGGTGTGGACGGCGGCGCCGATGACAAGAAAAGGATAAGTTTCTTCTCTTTTAAACTTCAAGGTTTCAATTGGGATTTCAGAGTTTGTGGTGTTAGGGTTTAGGGTTGTAAATGGATTACTGTGTTTGTTGTTTTTTTGTGTGAATGAAATTCCTTTTCTTTTATAGGCGATTTTCTCTTCTTGTCAATTCAATTTCCGAATTAATATGCGATAAAAGCTTTCCAAAATCGGTGATTCCTGTCTGTGATTGTTTTGGGAGTTGCTTGAATTGGTTTCCTTTTATGTCTGATGGTGTCGAGGTTGTTTAGGAAGTTACGATTCTGGTAGTTAATTTTGTCTGAGATACGGTTCACACAGCTTTGGAAAGAATCTGCAATGATGTTGGTTGCTTATGATTGTGAAGTAGTTAACGGCTATTTCTCAGCGTTTTGCAGGTAAGTTGTTGGAGCTTGGCGAGTTATGTATGAGATGTCGATATTGGAGATGGTATACCAATCAGGAAGTTTCCATACAACCGATCAGATAATGCATATGATGTTTCTGATAAGCGGCTATTCAAAGAGGATCTTTTTCGTTCCTTTCGCGAACAACTCGTACAATTCATACTTCAAAGTAGTGGACACAAGGATATTATGCTTCATTTCGTGATCCATATACTGGCTCCAATGCTTACGTACCAGGTCAACAATCACGCACGTCTGATATCTCTGTGGAGCCTAAATTCAAGCATATTCCTAAGAAAGGGATGCTTGTTTTTGATACTGCTCAGTTTGATGGGATCCTTAAAAAGGTTGTTGAGTTCAATACTGCCTTTTTATCTGACCAGGAAAACCAGAAGTTGTCTTTGCCTGAGTTGGATGTTTCCAGACTGGATACCATTGTTAGAACATTGAGAGATTCTTCACATTATCATTCCAGTAAATTTGCAGACTCTAAAATAGCCTTGCCACTGAAAATGCTATCTTCATGGCCAAACACAATGATATTTTCTGTCATTGATATTGAAAGAATGTTAGCTTTTCACCCAGTAGGGGCTGTTGCACTTTGCAAGCATCTTGAACTTGAGAAAGACGGGATTTTGAAAGCCGGTGGTTCCATCCATGTTGGACGAGTCAATGGAAGTTTGAACTCGGCTAGAGAAGTTGGTGATATGGAGTTCAAGCAGAACAAGTATTTACCTATTGCAAAACAGGTTATGACAGTTGATCCGGACATAACTTTAACTGAGCTTTATGGTTATGATGAATTTCTTGTGTTGAATGCCTTTGCATTTTGGTCTCAGACTTGTCCTTACATTTTCCAAGTCCTTTCCTCTTTTTTTAGGTCCATCAATTAATTTTGTTTTGAAGCTGCTTCAGAATGAAATAATTCTGTTTGGAACATGTCTTGAAAAGTGTATTAACAGTGGTCTTGTCTGTGCTATCTGAACCAAAGTTTGCTAAACATTAATTTAATCTGCTATCTTTAAAAAATTGATGTGTCTAAAACTGCAAGTGATGCTCTGATGTTTGTGGTGATGCTGTCATGAGCAGGGGTTGCTGTCAATTGTTTAGGAGCATCGACATGAGACAAAGGAAAATGCAAGCTCTTTGGTGTCAAGCCTCCCGGCCCGACCAATTCAACGTAAGCGTACATCCTGTTATAACTTATCACGGTGTTCCCTGACCAATACTAACTCTTTCGCCGACCAGAGTAGTTGCTAAAACTCTGTTTATCTTCTTTAAAACCTTTGTATTGATTCAATCTTATTTCCTGCGACGTAGGCGCAAACGCGGATATACGGGTGGAGTGTGAGGCTCAATACCTATCCCAGCTGATACGAATAAGCTTGGAGTGGTGAATTTGAAGAAGAAAGAACTCCTAAAAACTAAACGCCTACTTACTGAAGATGTATTATGGATCTCTTCATGAAACTCAACTTGATCATACATGGACTCGTGGCGTTAATTTGAAAGAACTTTGCTTGCACATGTGTTAAATACCAAGGGAATTTCTCTGTGTGAAGTTTGTATAGATTTAGGATTTGGAATTATGTTATTATTTTGGATGGAAATGTATGTGAATAAAACAGAACCAATGAATTTGTATATTTCCCTCTTTTTGAACAATAGGAAATGGAACCAAACAGATTTCTTTTGCTGCTACTTTATATGCTTAGGCTTACTTATGATTGTAATTAATCTTGTGTTTCATCTCAAAGCCGCAAGAAGTTATATAGTGGCGGTTTGCATTTGCCAAATGAAAATTTCTTCCTTTCTTGTTGTACAATGCCAAATGTACTTCTTCAATAATGACACGATTTAAAATGGGATATGGGATCACCTATAATTTTGTGAATCTTTGTATCCGTTGAAACTTTTATCATGTAATCATTGATTTTGTATGGGAGGCCCTTGAAAGAAAATTGAAGTAACTTGCATCCTTTAATTTGAAGTTTGTAACAAACAGAACTGAGCTTTTGTAAGCGCTATGGAATTCATCCTGATAACCTTCTTGCTACATCCTTCTTAATTTTATCTATTCGAAACGTCCACAAATGAACCATTTGGCACAACTTGTGACACAATCATGACCAACAGATAGAAAACTTTAGTCCTTCCTTGGGAAGTCTTGAGAGGAAATAGACTGATGGTATATTCTTCTTTTATATCCACATGAATTCAACAACTTTGTAAAAGATTGGCATCTTTATGGGCATACACACAGGAGCTTCATGGCTTCTTGAACTTCCAGCAATAATCTAAAACGAACAATGGTTAAAACGATTAGCTATGCACGCACTTATATGATATGTAAGAAAAAACAAGGAGGTGGAATCTTAAGGTCAAAAATTAGGGTGTGACACAAAGCAACGGTAAAACGAAAAATATAATTTACAAATATTCAAGAACAAAGTACAAAATTAGGATATCAAGAAAGAATCTAACGCAGAAAATTCATAAGTGTTGGGAGATCCCCTTCAAGCCAAAGTAGGTTTCATACCCCCATAATGGAAAATCACTCTAATAGAACGATCTTCTTTGTCTCTGTATCACTTAGCTCGGCCATGCCATAACCCATTATAGTAAAGGGTTTGATCGTCTAACACAAAGGAAAAATATGAGTTCCATCCTCTTTATACATCACCTCAAGATATTGAGCACCGCCTCTTACTCAAAAAAACTTATATTTCTAGTGTTTTTAGTTGGAAGTGTAATGTGAGAGAAGATCTCACTATTGTAGAAAGAAGCAAATATGTCTATTATAGGGGTAATATTGAGACTCAGATATAAGATCTTGAAACGTCAGATAAACACTCAGTAGTATAGATGCAACTTGGAAGAGAAAACATTAATAATCTTCAGGATCTCAGACTACATGATAGTGAAAGTGATAACAACTTGGAAATCTTCTATCACACTAGTGTAACAATAAAAACACTCGTCATCCACCCATTGAGACCTCCGCATGAAGATTTTCTTGCATAGAAAGCACAAATTCGAAATTACCCGATCTTATTCCCAATGTTGTGTAAGAACGAGATTGGTTATGCATCTGGCCTTAAGTTTTGATGATAATTGCACATGTTATCTTAGAGAACAATTTGATACTCTATGGTTTCTGTCTAGTGTGTAGCTTTTCCTAAATAGGATCTGACTCTGATAGAAAGGTGTGTGACTTCATCAGACTCTCATCTAAACACTCTGGAAGAAAACATATGGTGTTCCTTATTAAAGTCAAGTTTTAGAAATGCTCTTAATGCAACGGTTCTGATGAACATCGTACTAAAGTTTCTGATTATGACTTAATGTGTAAAGCTTGAAAGGCTCTCTAAAGATGTGTTTCTATTGCTCTAAGTTCTGAAGATTCTAAATACACCATTTCTATTGCAACAAGTTCTGAAGATTCTGAAGACAAGGTTCTGTTGAACGGAGTTCTGAAGAATCCGAAGACAAGTATGTATTCAACAAGTTATGAAGATTCTGAAGACGAGATTCTGCTAAACGAGTTTTGAAGATTCTGAAGACATCATTTCTATTGCAACAAGTTCTGAAGATTTTGAAGATAATGTTCTATTGAATGAAGTTCTAAAGACTCTGAAGATAAGTATGTGCTGAACAAGTTCTGAAGATTCTGAAGACGAGGTTCTGTTGAATGAGTTCTGAAGATTCTAAAGACATCACTTCTAAATACCAAGTGCCAAAGACTCCAAAGATAAGGTTTTGCTGAACGAATTCTGGAGACTCTAAAGACTTTGGTTCTGAAGTTACAAGTATTGCTCCTTCTACCACATGCTTCATCAAATATACATCTGAAGCATATGAAGAACTAGAAGGCAGAAGGTTAAGAGTGGTTTGCATGATTTGATGAATGTAAAAGTACAAAAGTACTTTGTGACCTCTACCTAGAAAAGATGGCGCAAGGACAACTCTTTTGTATTATGATGTTGATCATTCCTTCAAGTGACTGTTGGGAAACTACATTGGAATTTGTTTCCAATTATACCCTCAAACGGACCCATTCCTAAAAGCTATAAAAAGAAGACTTCGAAGCATTGAAGAAATAACAGACTATGCTCAACTAAACTAAAGCTTTTGCTCAACCACAAGAAGCTTGCTACTCAAAAAAATAGCGAGATGCTCATTAAAAGTAGCTAGTAACTCCACAAGAAAGATAGAGTGCAACTCTACAAGAAAATAAAGGAGCATCAAAAGAAGCTTTTAAGCTCAGCAAAACTCATGCTGATACGATGCAATTCTCTTGGAGATTATTCTTAAGATAGTTTTATATATTAGCAAGGAACTATTGTTCATATCTCACTGGAAAACACTTTTGTGTTATTGTACTTAAACTTGAGTAATCTGCTTGTTTAGAAGCATCTATTTGTACATACATTTGTAGTCCTTTTCAAAGTGATTATTCCTAAGTTGACTAAGTTGTTAGTATATATACTTGAGAGGGCTAAGTTGTTTTCTAACACTTAGAGGTTGAAATTGTAATCTTTCAAGATTATTGGATTAAGTCCTTTTCTAAGGCGAAATCACCTTGGTGGGTGGATTGGAGTAACTTTGTTAACAGTGAACCAGGATAAAAATAACTGTGTCTATTTTTTTATATTCTCTTGTTAGTATTGAAGTTTGAATTTTGAGAAAATATCACATTTGGTGAAACCCAATTCAAACCCTCATTTCTTGTGTTTCTCGCCTCTTCAATTGGTATCAGAGTTCTGGTCTAGGTATTGATGTTTATCAAACACTTAACCGTGTCAGACAAAGATTCATATGATCTTTGAGAAACACCTTGATGGTTTCTACTCCACCAACTGTTGTTCCAGTCTCAAATGTTCTTAGGTATATCTTCCACCATTGTTGGTGAAAAGGTTGAGTACTAGAAAGCTGAACTAGAAAGTTCTTCCTAAATGATGATGTTGATTTTTGGAATATGGTAGTTGATAACTACATATCTCCCTCAGGTGACACTAGTAAAAGGCTGAAAGTAAATCTGAATGATCAGTTGGAAAAAGATGACAAGAATCATCAGAAAGAAAGATTCCTTGTTTATTGAAAGTCAATTCTTATTGAGTATGAGATGTTTTCAAATAAAATACTGCTAAGTCTACATTTGACTTTCTCATAATGACTTATTAAGAGCTCTTTTAAGTCAAGGAAACAAAATCTCGTGTTTTGATTCAGAAGCATGGAGACTTTAAGATGGAGGATGTTGAAGACGGTTGAAATATTGTTACCAATTTTTCAAACCAGGGTTTTAGGACTTAGAGTTCTGAACATATGTTCTTTCTTCGTTGGATCTCTTGAAGAAGAGTATCAGAAGCTTTCCATCCAAATGGAAGCTTATGGCAATCACCTGAGCATACAAAATATCTACAATAACACTATCTAGAAGAACTGGTGAGTTTGTTTTGATAAATCAGAAGAAGACCAGAAGTTCATTAGCTAAAAAGATCGTGGATTCCAAAGAAGATGAAGATATAGTATCACCTCTGTCCAGAATGACTAATCGTCTTTAGAAGAAGAATCATTGTAACATAATCAAAGGAACTAGATGTTCTGATGGTTGTTTCAAATTTACCTTAAGCCAAGCAAAAAGCTTTGGTAAGCAAGAAAAAAAGGTAACACGGGTAAATTCTGAGTTCTCAGAAGATGACGGATATGAAGAACAAGCTAACGTAACACTGTTAGCATTAGAATATCTAATAAAGAAGATCCCTCCAGAAGATGAAGTAGTTTATGTACACTGACATATCTGAACTAGTGGAATACCATTGTATGAAGTATTGGATCAATTATTGTTAGGATAGACATGTGTTAAGGATCTTGACACAAGGATGAATCTCTTTGTATTCTCTACCTTCTGTACTCAAAGTTCATATATGAAAGTCTGATATTATTCAAGATCAGAAATAATTTTAGTCAATAGTTTGAGAATAAACAACTTGAAAAGCTATTTGATGAGAATGAGATGTTCATGTCCTAGTTCTTTACAACTAGATACAAATGTATAAGGAAGAATAGGATCTTGAAAAGAAATGGCGAGAATCATGGTATATGAGACTATCATGACATAACATTTCTAAGGAGTTGTAGCATGCTATTCAGAACAAAATTCTTTTCAAATCTATTCTGACGCATCATGATTAGAATGCTCAAAAGGCTACAAATTACTTGGATTTGAAGTACTTCTACATATGAATCAAATCAATGTCATATTTGATAATAAGCTTTGTAAGTCAGAAGCCAAAGCTTGTTAAAATATTGAGTGATCTGGAGATTACGTTTTTAAGATGTTGAAGGTAATGGAGCTGTTAAAGAAGTGTAAAATGAAGAAATCAGAAGATTCTCAAATAGAAACAACCATAAGTTGTCACAGTTCTTATCCCTCTAAGAAAGCTTATACAATAATCTTTACTTTCTGAAGTACTGACTCTAGATGATAAGACTAAGCTAGTAAGAGCAAGATCAACATTCAAACTCTCTGAAGAATCATTTCGTGGTTTAATGTACATGATGATATCTACATCTGTTGAAGAAGAACATCTGGTCAAAGATTGAACTCTGACAAGACAAGAAGAATTCAACCTTTTTGTTTTCTTCTGTATATGGTGTTTGAGATGATTTTCCGAAACTTGAAAACTATTTGATTGAATCAAGTGGCCTTCTGAAAGCAAGTCTTAGTGAATATATAAGGGATTGACCTCGAGCAGAAGACTAAAGGGATAACTCAGTTTCCTCTGATGATCTAGATACAACAAACACCGGGAGAGATGTTTCATCCATCAGAATGAGAAGACCAAAGAAGCTACGAAGATGTTCTAACTTATCATAGTGGAATATAAGGCTCCTATGTATCTTATTCGAGATCTAAAGAAAGGAAGAAGTTATTGTGATGTCAGTTTCTGAGGAGAATTTGATCTAGCGGTCCAAGCTAGAGTCAATCATCAACAACGTCCTCAAGTGCAGAAGCTAATTGAGTGTTGGTTTTGAAGAAGCACCTACATCTTCAAGATACAGAGTCAGCTGGAGCACTACCAAATAATTGACAGTAACGCTTTTCTAACTCTTACTACCTTGTAATATTAACTTTTGATATAATATATTATATCAAATTTATTATTTATTATTACTTTTAGAATATTAATAAAAGATATAATTTATAATTTGGATATCCAAAAAATCAATCCAAATTAAATCGTATAAAATTGAATCGGATCAGATTGAATTTTTTTAACCAATAATTCAAAATCGAATCAAGCCGCTAATAAATTTATCTTTAAATCGCATGACATTATTTTAAAATTGATCCAAACCAAACTACAAACATCCATAATTGCATGTGTGGCCGATTTCTTCATTAGTGCGACACATTCAACAATTCTTAACTTTAGATTAACATATCAATTTTTTGTCATACTTATTGAGAAGGAAATTCTTACGTTGAATAGCTAACTAATTTTAACCTCAATTTTTTTAAAAAAATTGCACTTACATAGAAACTCTTTCGTGAGCCTTATAAACTATATTTTGATCATATAATTTGAACTTATATAACTAGAAGTGTCACTTTAATTTTATAGTATTTTTTCTTTAAACTTAGAATCTCATTTATACCACAAACATTCACTTATTTAAGAGTTTAAATTATGTTTGGTGGACGGAATGCAATAGAATGAAATTGAATAATATTATATTCTATTGTTTAGATTGAAAAAGAGAAGACGAAATTGAGCGGAATATAATGAAATACATTGCATCTAATTCTATTATTTACTTTCATTATTTTTTACTATGTTTTATCATAAAATATCTAAACAATAGAATAGGATATCAATTCCACTATGCTCTATTACACTCATTTTCGCTCTACTCGGTTGATATTAAAATATCCAAAGATACCTTTACTATGTACATCATCCATTTTATATATTTAAATGTCAACATGGATAATCATCAAATTTTAGTTAAATAAAAATAGATTTTTTTTAATTATTTTGATATTTGATAGAATTCACTTGTTATTTTTGCTCGGAAGAAAAGTTGGCCATATTCAACTCTCAGTATGTCTACCTATTACTTTTGCTTCGATGAGTTAAATTTTATGTTATTACGTTTAATCTTTTTCAAAAACATAAAAATTAAAAAGAAAATTCATAACATTATAATTAAATAATATTATTATAATGATATGTTTTATTTAATGCGACGTGCAAAAAAGAGTTAACATCAAAAATTCACTCGACGCGGTTTACTTAGCTTATGACTAAAATTAATATTTATTTTAATATTAATATTTTAAAATTATTATACTATTTTTAGTTATTTATTATTTTATTTTATTTTATCTATATTTAGGTAATAAGTAACTAAAAATATTATTGTAATATTATAATTAATGTTCATTAAATTTTAAAATTGAAGAAAAAAGATTAAAAAAATTCTACAAATGCAAAGTAAAAATTGAAATGCAGGGGACTAATAATAGTATACTAATAATACCAATAAATATCTTATCAATATAAAAAAAAACAATGAATATCCTGTTTTATTTTTCACTAATATCTACAATAAATAATTAAATACATAAACAAATAAATACTGTAAAAAAATTTCTCTCTCACTCACCACTATACATAGATGAAGTCCTAATAATCAATAAAATCCAATCCATATTCATATAAGAATCATGCGTGTTTTTCTCAGTTCTTGAAGATGGCTAGCATTGACAGCACAACTGAAGCTCCGATCATAGCCACAGAATTTGTAACAGATCCGGCAGCTCCGGCGTCGGGACCTGGTGCTGGAGCCAACGAGGGACTGAGATCTTGAGCTGAGGTAACGGCGGCGAAAACAACGACGAATAGGAAGGAAAAGATTTGGATAGTGGTAGCTGATGATGCCATTGTAGAATTTCTTAACAGAGAAGAAAACGTGTGATTGAAAAAACAGTTGAAGATGTGAAGGAGAAGTTTTTGTGTAGAAAAGATTTGATATATTGTAACAGAAGGGGAGTGTGAAGTATTTATAGCTAGATCCGGGAAGGAGTGTGGGACCCACAAAAACGTGGACAGCTGGAAATGAGAAATAGGTGTGTAGGTGTTGTTAACGTATGAATGGTTGTCTTGTCTGGTTGGTGCCGTTAGTAGATGTTTCTTTACGTTACTTAGTTGTGTATGCTTTTTGGTTTTCTTAGGTAAACAGCTCATGTTGTTTGGTAAAAATATTTAAATATTTTTTTCTTAAAGAATTCAACTTATTAACAAGACATATGTTGTGTCACACAAAAAATGAAAACAAGACCACCCACGTGCATTACATTGCTGTCTCATAGTTTGTTTAACAATTCAAAGTTTGGCCATTTTCTTAAGAGGGGTTCAAAGTTTTGTGATATTTCCTTGAAGATTATTTCTTAATATTAATGTTATAAGATGTGTACCTAGGAGGTGGCAATAGCATAACTTTCCGTTTAGACCATTACAAGAAAATAAATAATTTATTAGGTGCTTCACTGACGTGATACTCATGTGAGAAATAATAAAAGTTGCGACATGAATATCATATTATTAGATTATTTTATTAATAAACATAAAAATTTCAAGTTTTAAAATGGTGATTGTTGGTTTATTTTTTAAAAAATTGTTGTGACGTGAATCCCACGTCGTAACACAAAAATTAAAACTTTAAAATTAAAATATTAGATTTCATGTGGGAGGAAAATTTGAATTTTTCTAGAATTTCATTTGTGGCATGGTACCTACGTCGGAAAATGAAATTCAAAAATAGAAAAAAAATATGGAAAATATCTCTGTTTGTGGAGTAATTGTTCTGGCAAAATTGCAAAGGTTCCGACACGAAATACATTACCGTTGAGACATATTGAATTTGGTTTGACCGGTAGAAGAGTACTGACATGCTTCCTACGTCGCTATATTATTTTAATTAATTTTGACTTTTTTTTACTGTTGCGTATATTAAATTTGCAATGACTAATATTAATTACTAGAAAAGTTCCGATGTAGGATTCACGTGGCTACTTTCCCACGTGTTTACCACGTCACAAAAGTCACTTATATTAATTATTTTTAACCTTTCTTTTTATTTTAGCGTTGCGTATATTAAATTTGCACTGACTGATATTAATTACTAGGAGAAGTTCTGACGTGGGATTCACGTGGCTATTTTCCCATGTGTTTACCACGTTACAAAACTCACTTATATTAATTATTTTTAACTTCTTTTTTTTTTTTTTTACCATTGAGATGATTAAATTTGGACTGACTGCATTATTTATTATAGAGGTTCCGACGTGGGAATCACGAGGCTACTTTTTCACGTGATTACCACGTTACAAAACTCACTATATATTCTCCAAAGCTCTAGAACTCTTCACGCTTTTCTTCCTTCCTTCCAGTTTCTCTCCTTCCTTCCTTCATGGTTTTGTATTCTCTCTTCTTCTTCTTGAAGTTCATCTCACCATACCATTTTTAACAAGCTTTTCATTTTAAATCATGATTTATGTCTTCCTCATTATTTTTTATTCTTTTTATTTTTATTTTTATTTTACATTTTATTTTAATATTTTCTAATTTTTAATTTTTAATTATTTTTGTTAAAAGAACAGTATTTGGAGGACTCAAGAGGAGCTCATCAAGATTCAAGATTCAAACTTTATTGTTGCTTCATTGAGGTATTTTTCAAATTTAAATTATTTATTTTTCAGTTTTATATAAATAAAATTGTATATGAAAGTTGTTTGGATGTTGTCGTGTAAAAATAGAACTTATTGATTATATATGAAATTATTTAGGTTTTATAAGATTATTTATTTGGTTGTTGTTGTTGTTGTGTAAAAATAATTTTTTTAAAATATGTTATTTTTATTAAAAACATAATCTATATTATATTTTATAAGTTATATTTTATATTTTCTATATTTCATAAGTTATTTTTCATATTTTAAAAACAGAATAAAAAAAAACAGAATTTATAATTAAAAAAAACAGGATTTTCTATATTTTTTGTTGTTTATAAATAGAAATTAATAGAAAATTAGAAAATACATATTTTTAAAAATATTTTTATTAAACAGAATTGTAAAATTATTTTTTTTAAAAAAGTATTTTTATTAAATTCAATTATTAAATAGAAGTATTTTTATTAAAAAGTATTTTTTAGAAAAAATTACTTGTAAAAACAGTATATAACTAATGAGGAAAAGTTATATTAATATATTATGTAGATTTATTAAAAAGGTAATTTATAAAACAAATTTATTTTTAAAAAAAGAATTTAAAATAAAAATAATTTGTAAAATAATTTTTTAAAAACTGAAATTATAAAATAAATAGAAAAATAGAATTTAAAACAAACATAATTTGTAAAATAACTTTTCAAAAACTGAAATTTTAAAACAAATACAAAAAATATTAATTCAAAAATAATTAATATTAAGTTTATTTTTATTATGTTAAAATGTATAACTAGATTTTATATTTTTATATTTGTATTTATATTTTTATATTTTTATAATAACGAAATATTTTTAAAACAATGTTATATAATGTAGAGTATTTTTATTTAAGTAATATTTTTATTTATATTAGGTTATAATATAAAGTAATATTGTTATTTAAGTAAGTATATATGTTATATGTTAAGTATAGTTATAAAATGTATAATATGTATTTATGAAGTAATATTGAAGTAATATTTTTATTTATATTAGGTTAATATGAAGTAATATTGAAGTAATATTTTTACTTATATTAGGTTAAAATAATGTGAAAAGAATTATATTATTTTGCATATATTAAAATTGTGAGGGTAAAGTTTCTCATGGTTAGCTATACTTGTTTTAATGATGTCAAAACTTACATAGGTAGAAAAATGTATTTTGGACGGTATCATTGTGTCGCATATGCATACTTTATTCCTCTTGCGTCAAACATCGGTCAAATACATGTTTAGATACATATAAAAAAAAGTACAATATGTGTTTCATATAGGTTTCATCATGTTGGTCTAACTTGAAATATTATGGAGTATCTCAAAAGTAGCTAAATACATGAAAATATGCATTTTTGCATATTCTGAGTCTTTGAGTTGACTCAAAGCTTGATCCGGTCGACTCATACAAAAGGTATTTTGCATAGTCTACTCTCAGGAGTGCTCGCGTCGATCCTCCGATCGACTCATACTGTGTTCATTTTTGTCTGTCTAAATTTGTATCCTTTGGGTTGATGCATGACCTGTTTCGGTCGATGCAAAGTGTTGTTTTCTGCATAATTTGAAATTCGGGAGAGCTCAAGTCGACCCTTCCCTTTCTATAGGTCGATCGCTCGCGATTTTTCATCATAAGTTTGTTATGTGAAACTGTCAAATGTTTGTTAAGTTGGTTAATTGTGTTTTTGACTTGCATATATATTGAGTTGGCTTATTCTTCTAACCAAAACAAGAAAAGTGAAAATAGACACTGATTTTGTTCTCATCATCTTCATCCTCTTTCTTGCATTTTCTTAACAGCTACACATAATCATTTTTGTTGCGCATTCTGTATTATTGAGGTGATAACGTCCAAACATAGAATAGGTGTAATCAGGTTTGGGTTGAGAAATTAGTGGGTTTTTTCTTGAATAAAACCTTTATGGTTTTGTCCTCCAAAAATCTTGGATTTTGGGGGGTTTTTGCACGAACCGGTCCATCACAGATTCAGCCGAGCGAAGGTAATCGAAGAACGTGAGATTCTGTCGGTTTAGTAGCGGTAACCGGAGGATTGTGAGAGGAAGATTCAGGTTCGAAGCATCGGTGATTGAAATCAATCGGGCAAGATTTGAAGACCATAGGATTGTTCAAAGGGCGTGCCTTAATTGGAGGTTTATTCATCGCGTTCGAAGGACTTGATTCAGCTTGAATCAAAGGAAGAGAAGGAATAGGCTCTATATCAACAATTGGGTTTGATTGTTTGTATTCTATTACTTCTCTTGTAAACATTTGTAAATAAGTTATATATATACAGGTCTCAATTCTATTTTTAGAATTGAGGGCAGACGTACCCCGAGCGAGGACAACGGGGGATCTGCCTCAACAAATTGGTGTTCTCTCTTTATTTTTCAATTGCTTAAATTATGAGTTTGTGTGCAAATAATTAATTTGATCAAAATTCTGATGTGTGTAGTGCTGAATAATTTTTAGAAACCTTATTACAATCCTTGATTGTAATTGAATACTATAGCATTTCACTCACATAATGAAATTCACTTGTGGTGCCTTGCACACCAAGTGTTCGACTGATTGTGTGAACACAAACACTTGTGCTGTCTTTTCAATTGGGTTATATTTTTCACGCGTTGGAAACAGTCCAACCTTATAGTGAATAAACTCTAGTTGATGTGTGTTTAAATTAGTGATTCTTAATCTTGTTTTTATCGGATTTCATAGGCTTTGCATATATTCGGTCTTTTCGGTAAAGGTTCGTTTTAGACGAATATAGTTCCTCGATCGCTTTCGCCTAAAAACGTTTTAAAACCAAATATTGGTAATCGCCGACTCTGTTTTTAATAAGTGATTTATTCAACCCCCCTTCTAGATCCGCGTCGTCGTCTAACAAGTGGTATCAAGTGCACCAGTTCATTCTGTGCTTCGCATATAACTCCTTAGAAAATGGCTAACGAACCAAAAGGGGCTTACAATAGAGCATCTGTTTTCAACGGTGAAAACTATAGTTACTGGAAAGATTGTATGTGTGTGCATATAAATTCCATTGACAGGAAGGTATGTAATGTTATATTGAACGGTTCTCTGGAAATAACCATGACCGATAAAAATAACGTGGTTGTGCCTAAGCCTGAAGCACAATGGAATGACGAAGACGAGAAAAAGTACAATTACGATTGGAAGGCTAAAAATATTCTGATCTCCTCCTTGGAAGTTGATGAATACTATAGAGTTTCACATTGTATGACTGCTAAAGCTATATGGGACTCATTGCAAGTTGCCCGTGAGGGAACAAATGATGTCAAACTAGCTAGAATCAATACTTTGACTCAAGAGTTTGATCTCTTTCACATGGAGCAAGAGGAAACCATTGCTTACAGGGAAAAGAGGTTTTCTCGCTTAATCAATAGAATGAATTCACTTGGTAGACCAATTTCCAATAATGTTGCTACAAACAAAGTCTTAAGATGTCTTACTAGGGAATGGCAACCAAACGTCACCGCCATAAAGGAAGCAAATGATCTTATGACTTTGGACCTTACAACACTTTTTAGAAAGCTTCAAGAACTTGAGTAAGTGCTTCTTAGTCTCGAGCAATTTGAGAAAACGGAAAAGAAGGAGAAGACCAAAACTACGGAAAAGAAGTCTACAGCTCTAAAAGCTTCTTGTTCAAAGTTCTATGTAAAAGAGCTGAGTGTTTACAACTAGAGTGATGACAAAGATGACGATACAAATGAGGATATGATGATGTTTGCGAAGCGACACAATCGCTATGTAAAGAAAAATGGTATCCAACATTTCGAAAAGAATCTCGTCAATTTCAGAAAACAAGCAAGGTCCTTTAAGAATGAAGGCTATAAATGGAGTAGAGTTAGAGGGTCGTGCTTCAATTGCAGAAAAGTCGGACACTACAAGTAAGATTGTCCATTGATGAAAAAGGACAAAGGAAAGGAAAGTAATCGGTCACATAAGAAACAAGTTAAGAATAGAAGAGCTTACATCACTTGGGAAAGCGATAGCGAGTCATCCGAGGATGATAACTCAAATGACGAAGAAGAATCTGTCAACCTTTGTCTCTCCGCTCATCAAAAGAAGAAAAACAAAAAGGCACGACATGCTAAATATGAAAACTCTACTTGATTGTCTCATTCTGAATTACAAACTACCTTTGATACCTTACACTGAAGCCAAGGAAGCCTTTAAACGGATGACCTAAAATAAATAAAATTTTGCACATTTGGAGCAAAAGATCCTCGATTCCGTAAGGAAATTGGAGGCTCTAAAGGCATCCCTAGTGGAAGGAAAAAAGGTGGATTGTGAGGAAGAAAGAAATAGAATGGTAAACTTTGGGTGTGATACTTGTTGTATTTGGAAAAAGAAGGTTAGAACTCTTAAGGCCAAACTTGACAAGGCTCTAGAACCTAAAATCACTTTTGCTATTGATAGAG
Source organism: Lathyrus sativus (assembly GCA_963859935.3). NCBI lineage: Eukaryota > Viridiplantae > Streptophyta > Magnoliopsida > Fabales > Fabaceae > Lathyrus > Lathyrus sativus. The sequence goes on from OZ012739.1 coordinate 43,478,014, forward strand.
CACATTTTAGAAAAAAGTATGATTAATCCCTATCATAAATATACATATGTGGTTAAAAATCAAGATAAAAAAAGTGATACAAAAGTTAAACTTACTTGCTTGTATTGTTGCAAAAGGGATCACACCATTGTTAAATGTCGCTTTAGGAGATTTTTAGTTCCTAAAGGGGTTTATCAATGGCTGCCTAAATGCAACCAAGATTTCACTCACAACCAAGGACCCAATAAATAATTGGGTACCTATTTTAGTTTATTGCTTTTATAGGTACAAAGTCTTGAGCCTACTGAGAGAATATGGGTTCTCGATAGTGGATGCTCAAGACATATGACAGGAGACATATCTCTCTTCACTGAATTTGTGGTAAAGAAGAAGGGATTTGTAACCTATGGAGAAAACAACAAGGGAGCAATACTTGGAAAAGGTAGTGTAGGTAATTCCTCATCTACTACTATTTCTGATGTATTGCTAGTTGTAGGCCTTAAACACAATCTCATTAGCATTAGTCAATTATGTGAAAAGGGATACAAAGTATCTTTTTCAAAACATTGTTGCATGATTGAAAATAATGATAAAAAGAAGGATGTGTTTAATGGCCTGAGGGTAAATAATGTTTATATGCTAGATTTGAGTGAAGTATCATTGAGCAGCGACAAATGTCTTGTGACTATGAGTGAGGACTCATGGTTGTGGCATAGATGTTTGACGCATGTCGATTTTGACTTGCTAAACAAGATATTTTCTAAGGACCAAGTTATTGGCTTACCTAAAATCAAGTTTACAAAGGATCACTTATGTGATGCGTGCCAAATGAGGAAGCAAACAAGGATCTCGTTTAAATCTAAAAATATTGTATCAACTATAAGACCTCTTAAACTTCTTCATATGGACCTCTTTGGACCATCTAGAATTAAGAGTATAGGTGGTAACTACTATGATTTTGTTATAGTCGATGATTTCTCTAGGTTTTGTTAGACTATCTTTTTGGCTAGCAAGAGCGATACTTTCCCCGCCTTTGAAAAATTTGCTAAACTTTCTCAAAACAAGTTAAACACAAACATTATATCAATTAGAAGTGGTCATGGAGGTGAGTTTGAAAATCATCTTTTTGAAGAATAATGTGGTAGGCACATAATTGATTATAATATTTCCACTCCGTGTACCCCTCAACAAAACGGGGTCGTGGAACGTAAAAATCGAATTTTGAAAGAGTTAGGAAGAACTATGATCTATGAAAGTGGGCTTCCTAAATATTTTTGGGTTGATGCCATTAGTAAGAATTGTTATGTTTTGAATAGGGTGCTCATCTTTCCTATTCTTAATAAGACTCCGTATGAACTTTTGAAAGGGAAAAGTTCCTCATGGTTAGCTATACTTGTTTTAATGACGTCAAAACTTACATAGGTAGAAAAATGTACTTTGGATGGTATCATTGTGTCGCATATGCATACTTTATTCCTCTTGCGTCAAACATCGGTCAAAAACATGTTTAGATACATATAGAAAAAGTACCATATGCGTTTCATATAGGTTTGATCATGTTGGTCTACCTTGAAATATTATGGAGTATCTCAAAAGTAGCTAAATACATGAAAATATGCATTTTTGCACATTCTGAGTGTTTGACTCGACTCAAAGCTTGGTTCGGTAGACTCATACAGAAGGTATTTTGCAAGGTCTACTCTCAGGAGTGCTCGCGTCGACCCTCTGGTCGACTCATACTGTGTTCATTTCTGTCTGTCTAAATTTGTATCCTTTGCATCGACACATGACCTGTTCTAGTCGATGCACAGTGTTGTTTTCTGCACAATCTAAAATTCGGGAGAGCTCAGGTCGACCCTTCCCTTTCAATAGGTCGACTGCTCGCGCATTTTCATCAAAAGTCTGTTATATGAAACTGTCAAATGTTTGTTAAGTTGGTTAATTGTGTTTTTGACTTGCATATATCTTGAGTTGGCTTATTCTTCTAACCAAAACAAGAAAAGTGAAAAATAGACACTGATTTTATTCTCATCATCTTCATCCCCTTTCTTGTATTTTCTCGACAACTACACATAATCATTTTTATTGTGCATTCTGCATTATTGAGGTGATAACGTCCAACCATAGGATTGGTGTAATCAGGTTTGGGTTAAGAAATAAGTGGGTTTTTCTTGAATAAAACCTTTATGGTTTTGTCCTCCAAGAATCTTGGATTTTGGTGGTTTTTGTACGAATCGGTCCATCACAGATTCAGCAGAGCGAACGTAATCAAAGAACGGGAGGTTTTGTTGGTTTAGTAGCGGTAACCGGAGGATTGTGAGAGGAAGATTCGGGTTCAAAACATTGGTGATTGAAATCAGTCGAGCAAGAATTGAAGACCATAGGGTTGTTCAAAGGGTGTACCATAATCGGAGGTTTATTCATCGCGTTCAAAGGACTTGATTCAACTTAAATCAAGGGAAGAAAATGAATAGGTTATGTATCAACAATTTGGTTTGATTGTTTGAATTCTATTGCTTCTCTTATAAACATTTACAAAGAGATTATATATATATATATATATATATATATATATATATATATATATATATATATATATATATATATATATATATATATATATATATATATATATATATATATATATATATATATATATATATATATATATATATATATATATATATATATATATATATATATATATATATATATATATATATATATATATATATATATATGTCTCAATTCTATTTTTATAATTGAGGGCAGACGTACCCCGAGCGAGGACGACGGGGGAACTGTCTCAATAAATTGGTGTTCTCTCTTTATTTTTCAATTACTTAAATTCCGAGTTTGTGTGCAAACAATTAAGTTGATCAAAATTCTGATGTGTGTAGTGCTGAATCATTTTTAGAAACCTTATTACAATCCTTGATTGTAATTGAATACTATAGCACTTCACTCACGTATTAAAATTCACTTGTGGTGCCTTGCACACCAAGTGTTCGACTGATTGTATGAACACAAACACTTGTGCTATCTTTTCAATCGGGTTATAATTTTCACGCATTGGAAACAATCCAACCTTATAGTGAATAAATTCTAGTTGATGTGTGTTCAAATTAGTGATTCTTAATCCCGTTTTTATCAGATTCCATAGGCTTTGCGTATATCCAGTCTTTTCGGTAAAGGTTCGTTTTAGACGAATATAGTTCCTCGATCGCTTTCGCCTAAAAACTTTTTAAATCCAAATATTGGTAAGCATAGACTCTGTTTTTAATAAGTGATCTATTCAACCCCCCTTCTAGATCTGCGTCATCGTCTAACAAGTGGTATCAAGAGCACCAGCTTATTCCGTGCTTCGCATATAACTTCTTTGAAAATGGATAATGAACCAAAAGGGGCTTACAATAGAGCATTTGTTTTCAATGGTGAAGACTATAGTTACTGGAAAGATTGTATGCGCATGCATATAAATTCCATTGACAGGAAGGTATGGAATGTTATATTGAACGGTCTTATGGAAATAACCATGACCGATAAAAATAAAGTGGCTGTGCCTAAGCCAGAAGCACAATGGAATGAAGAAGGCGAGAAAAAGTACAATTACAATTGGAAGGCTAAAAATATTTTGATCTCCTCCTTGGGAGTTGATGAATACTATAGAGTTTCACATTGTATGACTGCTAAAGCTATATGGGACTCATTGCAAGTTGCCCATGAGGGAACAAATGATGTTAAACTAGCTAGAATCAATACTTTGACTCAAGAGTTTAATCTCTTTCACATGGAGCAAGGGGAAACCATTGCTGACATGCAAAAGAGATTTTCTCTCTTAATCAATAGACTGAATTCACTTGGTAGACCAATTTCCAATTATGTTGCTATTAACAAAGTCTTAATATGTCTTACCAGATAATGACAACCAAAAGTCACCGCCATAAAGGAAGCAAATGATCATATGACTTTGGATCTTACAACACTTTTTGGAAAGCTTCAAGAACATGAGAAAGTGCTTCTTAGTCTCGAGAAATTTAAGAAAAGGGAAAAGAAGGAGAAGACCAAAACTACGGAAAATAAGTCTATAGCTCTAAAAGCTTCTTGTTCAAAGTTCTATGCAAAAGAGTTTAGTGATCGCGACTCGAGTGATGACAAGGATGACTATATAAATGAGGATATGAGGCTATTTGTGAATAGACACAATCGCTATGTAAATAAAAATGGTATCCAACATTTTAAAAAGAATCTCGTCAATTTCAGAAAACAATCAAGGTCTTTTAAGAATGAAGGCAATAAAGGGAGTAGAGTTAGAGGGTCGTGCTTCAATTGCGGAAAAGCCGGACACTACAAGCCGAATTGTCCATTGATGAAAAAGGACAAAGGAAAGGAAAGTAATCGGTCACATAAGAAACAAGTTAAGCCTAGAAGAGCTTATATCGCTTGGGAAAGCGATAGCGAGTCATCTGAGGATGATTGTTCAAGTGACGAAGAAGAATTCGTCAATCTTTGTCTCTCTGCTCATCAAAAGAAGAAAAATAAAAAGGCATGACATGCTAAATATGAAAACTCTACTAGATTATCTCATTCCGAATTACAAACTGTCTTTGATACCTTACACCATGAAGCCAAGGAAGCCTTTAAACAGATGGCCTCAAATAAACAAATTTTTGCTCATTTGGAGCAAAAGATCCTCGATTCCAAAAGGAAATTGGAGGCTCTAAAGGCATCCCTAGTGTAAGGAACAAAGGTGGATTGTGAGGAAGAAAGAAATAGAATGATAAACTTTGGGTGTGATGCTTGTTATATTTGGCAAAAGAAGGTTATAACTCAAGGCCAAACTTGACAAGCCTCTAGAACCTAAAATCACTTTTGCTATTGATAGAGCATATTTTAGAAAAAGTATGATTAATCCCTATCAAAAATATACATACGTGGTCAAAAATCAAGATAACAAAAGTGATACAAAAGTTAACCTTACTTGCTTGTATTGTTGCAGAAGGGGTCACACCATTCTTAAATGTCGCTTTAGGAGATTTTTAGTTCCTAAAGGGGTTTATCAATGGTTGCCTAAATGCAACCAAGATTTCACTCACAACCAAGGACCCAATAAACAATTGGGTACCTATTTTCGTTTATTTTTTTATAGGTACAACGTCTTGAGCCTACTGAGAGAAGATGGGTTCTCGATAGTGGATGCTCAAGACATATGACAGGAGACATATCTCTCTTAATTGAATTTGTGGCAAAGAAGAAGGGATTTGTAACCTATGGAGAAAACAACAAGGGAGCAATACTTGGAAAAGGTAGTGTAGGTAATTCCTCATCTACTACTATCTCTGATGTATTTCTAGTTGAAGGCCTTAAACACAATCTCATTAGCATTAGTCAATTATATGACAAGGGATACAAAGTATATTTTTCAAAAGATTGTTGCATGATTGAAAATAATGATAAAAAGAAGAATGTGTTTAATAGCCTGAGGGTAAATAATGTCTATATGCTAGATTTGAGTGAAGTATCATTGAGCAGCGACAAATGTCTCGTGACTATGAGTGAGGACTCATGGTTGTGGCATAGACGTTTGGCGCATGTCAATTTTGACTTGCTAAACATGATAGTTTCTAAGGACCTAGTTACTGGCTTACCCAAAATCAAGTTTACAAAGGATCACTTATGTGATGTGTGTCAAATAAGGAAGCAAACAAGGATCTCGTTTAAATCTAAAAACATTGTGTCAACTACGAGACCTCTTGAGCTTCTTCATATGGACCTCTTTGGACCATCTAGAATTAAGAGTCTAGGTGGTAACTACTATGATTTTGTTATAGTCGATGGTTTCTCTAGGTTTTGTTGGACTATCTTCTTGGCTAGCAAGAGCGATACTTTCCCCGCCTTTGAAAAATTTGCTAAAATTTCTCAAAACAAGTTAAACACAAACATTATATTAATTAGAAGTGATCATGGAGGTGAGTTTGAAAATAATCTTTTTTCGCTCCATGTACCCCTCAACAAAACGGGGTCGTGGAACGTAAAAATCGAATTTTGGAAGAGTTAGGAAGAACTATGATCAATGAAAGTGGGCTTCCTAAATATTTTTGGATCCATGCCATTAGTACGGCTTGTTATGTTTTGAAGTAGTCGATCACATATGGAATGCACCGCTTGCCCAATTTCTAATTGAGAATCCTCAGTATATGCCGATTGGGAAAGCACCGCTTGATCCATGCGTGGATCTTTATATTTGGAATTTAACAGTAGGAGAGAAGGGAGTCAATGGGTGTTTTTTCGGTCTTGAGTCTTTGGCTGGCGATTACAGAAAAGGGGACCAAATTTTATTTCAAGGACTCGAAGATGGGGAAGGAGGATCTCATCCGGCATAATTGACACTAGAAATGTTGGCAACAGTGAGAGAGTTAGCTCTATCTGATGCGAGACGAGACGCAGAGGCACGTGAGGCGGCCCTAAAGGCCGAAATGGAAGAAATGATAAATAGCAAAATGCTGAAATGGAGGAAATGAGGAAGCGACAATCCGACATGGAGGCACAAATGCGACAATTGTTTGCCTCACAATCAAATTATTCTTTCCAAGATGATGAAGATGCTATATTTAGTAGTGACGATGAATAACTTTGTTTTTTTATTATTTATGTTTGTGACGTGAATATTACGTGACACTTATTTTAATTATTATTTATGTTTGTGACGTGAATATAATGTGGCTAAATATTTTATATCTTTTAATAATTATATTTATTAAAAAATTAAAAATTTTAATCGAAAATACTTTAAATTTTTATATTTTAGTATTTATTAATTTGTTGTATTCATTAATATTTATAAAATTTTTTATTATTAAATTAATCAGTGAAGTGAAAATCAGGTCTCTAAATTTAAAATAGGTTTGAATTTGTGGCGTGAAAACCATGTCACTAATTAGTGACGTGGGAATCTCGTGGGAACTTTTTCATACTGACATAATTAGTGATATGAATATCACGTGGGAAAAAGTTTCCATAGTTGCTTTTTCGACGTGTTCTACCCACAACGCAAATCTTGGTTAGTGACGTTAATATTATGTGAAGAATTGCAATATTTCTTATAGTGGACACACTCTGCAAAAATCTGCGGGACGGAGCGGGCATTGTGTAGCGTGTAAACATAAAACCGTGATATGTCTCTCAAAAAATGAGGTGGGGTGGATATGCAGTCACTACATTTTTTTCATTCTAAAAATTATAAGAATTTATGTTCATATATGTATCTGCAAAAATCTACAAAAAAGACGAAATGAAACGAGATGGACATATTATAATATATGTCTAAAACTTTGAACAATCTCGCGCAAAAGTGTGAGTAAAACAAGTATATTTATAGATTGGATTTAGGGCTGGAAATGAGTCGAGTCGAGTCGAACTCACCTCAGCTCGGCTCGACTCGTTAAAATTGGTTCGAGTTCGAGTTCAACACGAACTTTTTTTTAAGCTCAAACTCGACTCGTTATAAGTTCACGAACAGTTCGGTTCAACTCGTTAGATTCATCTCATTAGGTTCAGCTCACATGATTCAAGGACTTAAAAACTATTTTTTTTTAAATATATATATATATATATTTTAGTATATTTGACATTTTAAATAAATATATTTTTTAAAAATAAAATATTAAAATAAAATAAAAGTTATCATATTGAAATTTAACTTTATCATCAAAATCTACTAATTCAAAACCTATACAACTTTCAATAGATACATTTGAGAGTCTAATTCAAAAACTACTAAATTGAAGATTAAATTTGTCTAAGATTTGGAGTAAATATTTAAACCTAATCGTAAAGACAGTATAATTCTTCTCAAATGTAATCAAGTTGACTCATGAACCTAACGAGTCGAACTATGTATAGTTCAAGTTCAGCTCATTTAGTTAACGAACTTAATTTTTCGCTCATACTCAACTCATTTGGTTCATGAACCTAGTTCAACGATTTAATTGTCGAATCGAATTCCGAACTATTTTCAAGTTGGTTCGATTCATTTTCAGCCCTAATTAGATTCGATTTACAATCCTTATTTTAAAATATTTTATAAGACCACAAGATCTCATATGACGATGAGTATTGCATGTTTCTTTTCCGACAAAATTGGTATCATATTAAGTTTAGTTTAAACTTTTGTTTCTATTGATAAAATATTTACCTTCTTAGGTTCTTAAAACAGTTTAACTTTAGTTGATATCTCAATTTGGTCACACTTCTAATTCTATCTAAGGGTATCTATAAAATTATCACAAAAGTGAGTGTCAATGCAAATCAAGTCTCTTCTACATGGTATCATCTTTTTATACCAATTGAGTTTTACTTTGGTTCAAATCATTCATCATAATGGTATCCACCATTGCATCATTTCTTTTTTTTTTTCTTTTTCTTTTTTTTATCAAAGAGGATTGAACTCATTTCGCCTTTTTATAAAATTATATGCAATGGAAATAAAATTGTGAAGGAAAAAACTTAGAAAGTAGTATTTTAGACCAAAAAAATGGTCAAAATACAATGTATTTATCTTAATAATTAAAGGTTATTCATTAGCATTAATCAATTGAGTTTGATTCAAATAAGTGGATTCTAGTGGACGATATGTATGCATGCTGAGTATTATTAAGGCCTGATTAATAATTAAAAAAAAAACTTTTACGTTTATTAAAAACGTATTTAATTTTTTTGAATTTATGTAAAAGAAGTAACACAACTATTAATTTATTTTTAATTAAATTATCACCTACTAACAATATTGAATAATTAATGCATGGATAGTTTTAGAATAAAGATATTAAATGTGCTTAAATTTATTGATATTTGCTTATATTTAAGAAAAAAAATTTAAAAGACTTTTTATTATAAATAAAGCAGGAGGAAGTACATAGTAGGAGATGGTACCTCCAAACACTCTTCCAATCAAATCATTGGATGAAGGAAAAGTGAGAGGTACTAAGATATAAATCATGCAACTCTATTTTTTATTTAGAAATTTTATGTAGGTGTTCTAGGGAGACCAAAAATATTTCTCCTAATTATGTTCAGGACAACGTACTTGCCGTTGAGGTCTGATTTATGGTGTTGCTTGGATGTTGGATTGGGCTTGATCTAGTCTAAAACACTTGTCCCTTAAGTCATTAGTCTAAAAAGACAAATAATAAAACCTTGGTGTTGGTGACAAAAAGTCGATTGAGGTTCAACCCAAATGAGCACGCTTTATATGGCAAACATCTTCTATGGAGTACTCACCTGATGGTTGGGTTTAATTCGAATTGGGGTGATCCAAATAGGATTCCCGAGGAGAGGAGATAAAGAATCTTTAAGTCCTGAGTAACTCAAAGAGGATTCCACAATCACTGAGATTATTGTCGTACCTCAAAAAATGAGAGACGACTTCGCGATGCGCAATCGCACGCCCGCGGGATGGACTTAACAGAGTCACCACTGAACTTTATTTATTCCCAAAGAGGAAAAGGGAAAGTATCGATAAAACCCAAGAGAGAAAGGGATAGGCAAGGATAACGTATGGTCATTGCAACCAAAACTGGGATCAGAAGTAGGTTATGTAAGGGAATGGTATTAGAACCTCTCACACTCGTTGTACTCAACGGGAACCATCTAGGTTGTCTAAGCGTAAATTAGTATCGTTATCTAAGGATTACTTGCTAAGGGAGGAAATGGTTGATTTTTATTAGAATGCTAGCCAAGACTTCGCATTCTCGTATCTACGTATCCTTATAGTGCAATAAGAAAGACAGAGCATTGTAGTTCAGGGACCTACGGTTAAAGGGTTGAAAGGAAAAAGGTGGAAAAGAGAAAAAGGTAGCTTTCTATGATCTTGCAATCTTGTGCCTACGTATCCTCATGGTGCAATGAGGAAGTCAGAGCATCGTAGTTTGGGGAATTACGGTTAAACGGTTGAAAGGAAAATATGGAAAAGAGAAAAAGGTAGCTCGCTAGGATCTCACAATCTTGTGCCTACGTATCCTCATGGTGCAATGAGGAAGTCAGATCTTCGCAGTTCAGGGACCTATAGGTGTGTGTTGATTGATTTTACCTTGTCAAAAGGAGTTTGAAATATCGCATGACGGTGAGAAAAAAGGGTTTGATGAGTTGATGTTGTTTTTAGGTTTTTGAGAAGAAAGTTTTCTTGATTTGAATTGCAGTAAATACTAAGGGTAGAGGAGAACATTTCAAACTACCAAGCTAAACGTCTTGTGTCCCAAATAGTCAGTGTGAGTGTAGGAAAGCTCCAATCTCACTCCTTCACCGCCACTTAAGGCTCGTGGCGCGCAACTCTAATCGTATCTTATTGTTTTTTTTGGAATTTGATTAAGAAAATTTCATTTGACGTTGGATCAAGGGTTTTATTATTGAGATGATTATGAAAATGGTTTGAAATTGAAATTGGTTTGAGATGATACCACTTGACGTTGGATCAAGGGTTTGAGAAAAGGTTGATGGATATGCATAAGGCGATCGACTTACAAGGGTTAAGCGAGGATACCACTTAACGTCAGATCAAGGGTTTGAGAAAAGGGTTGAGGTCAATCCTAATTCCTAAGGAGTAACTAGAAAACAAAAACCACAACCAAAGAAAAGCGAGAAAGTGAAGAAAGTACATCAAAGGGGAGAGGGATACATGAAAAATACAAGGGAAGATGATGTGAGAAATAAAGGGTCTCGTAGTCAGATAGCTCAAGAGAAAGTCGTGTATGTGCACAGTGTCCTAACTATAAAATGAAAACAAGAGTCCAATTCTTCAAGTCTCCTTTTGCTCAGGTCAAATACAAGGTTCAAAACTCCAGGCATACACAGGATAGTAACCATAGTCCATGCTTAAATGTTTTTTTAGGGTTATGATCGTTTTATTATGTTTTTGTATTTTTTATAAGATGAAGAAACAAAGATAAAAAAAAGAAGAGAATGACATAATGATAAATGAGCAATGAAGTAAATTACGGAAAAGTAAATGACAGAAAGTAAATAGCAAGAAAATAAAGATCCGAAATGTAAAAGTCAGAAGTTAGAAGTTAGTAGTTAATGGTTATTGATCGAATGATCACTTTCTCGAATCAGGACCAATTTAGCGCTATATTAAGCAATCGTAAGGAACTTATGTAGAATTTCCATGGTTAATAAAAAGAGAAAGAGTCTCATCTTTAATCAAGAATTTCCATGGTTAATCAAGGGCAACCTATCATTATCTCAAATTGTTAAGAATGATCCAAATGATCATTCATCAACATATTTGAAATCAAATATGATGATGAATGATCATTTGGATCATTCTTGACACTTTGAGATAATTATAGGTTGCCCTTGATTAACAATGGAAATTCTTGATTAAAGATGAGACTCTTCACTAATTCCTAAAATACCCCTAATCTTCCTCTAAAGCCTCCCTAATCTTCCAAATGATCATTGATCAACATATTTGAAATAGTGAAGATTCAAATATGTTGATGAATGATCATTTGGATCATTCTCGATACTTTGAGATAATGTTAGGTTGCCATTGATTAACCATGGAAATTCTTGATTAAAGATGAAACTCTTTCTCCTTTTATTTTCATGTACCCCTCTCTCCTTTGATGTACTTTCTTCACTTTCTCGCTTTTATTTGGTTGTGGTTTTTGTTTTCTAGTTACCCCTTAGGAATTAGGACCGGCCTCAACCCTTTTCTCAAACCCTTGATCTGACGTCAAGTGGTATCCTTGCTTAGCCCTTGTAAGTCGATCGCCTTGTGTATCTCCATCAACCTTTTCTCAAACCCTTGATCCAACATCAAGTGGTATCATCTAAAACCAATTTCAATTTTAAACCATTTCATAATCATCTCAACAATAAAACCCTTGATCCAACGTCAAACGACCTTTTCTTAATCAAATTCCAAAAAACAATAAGATAAGATTAGAGTTGCGTGCCACGAGTCTTAAGTGGCAGATAAGGAGTGAGATTAGAGCTTTCCTACACTCACTCTGACTATTTGGGACACAAAACATGAGTATAGGAAAGCTCCAATCTCACTTATTCTCTACCATTTAAGGCTCGTGGCATGCACTCACTCTAACTTAAGGCTCACTATGAATTTGTGGAGGCTTTATAGATAGATTATAGGTGTTACAGGCATTAGTTTTGAAAGTTTGTTTGGAATTGAGATTGAAATTGCCCAGGCTTGCATTTTACCTCCTACTTGTAATACTCTTTCTGCATTTTGTAATTGTTTTTGTAGCGTTTTGGCTTGTGCTTCCTGTGCCTTGCAACTTCTCATGGGCTTGTCTTAGTTTTAAGTAGTAGTAGCTTACATGGGCTGGCTTGTGTCAACTTATATTGTTTTCATGTGCTTTTTTTATTACAAATAATAGCTTGATGATGTAATGGGCCTGAATACATGGGCTTTATTTATAATTGGACTTAAACTTGCTTTTTGCACCTATTGCTTGGATTGAAACCAATATTCGCACTTGGTAGCTTATTTTTGGATTGTATATGACCTCATGATTGAATTTGTAATGGACTTAATAATGTAATTCAAATTGAGCCCATGACTTATTATTGCCACCCTTGAATCTTATTCAAACAATGCTTGAAATTGTCTTGAAACGATTGAAACTTGAACTATGATGGTAATTGACACTTGAAGTTCTTGATTAAATTTAAGCAACACCATGCTTGTCCATGTATAGAAGAAATAATGGATATCACTTTCATTTGAATCCAAGACGACAACATCATTCTTGAACTTCTAAAAAAGTCACATTCAAAACAAAATTCCAACATCTTTGAATTTTCCATGCTAAAGTCTTGAATCTATCTTTGAATATTCTTGGACAAAATTATGGGCCGCATGAACATGCCTTGAGATTTAAAGAATCATGACCTGAAATATGAGCTACAATGCACTAGACTTGAATCCGCATAAAACCCTAATTGGAAATAATCTAGTTATTTGATGATCTTCAACCATGAAACACTTGAATTTAGCACAGCCTGATAACTTGAGAATGAAGTAAACTCTTTCTTGTTTGAATAAGATTAGGTCAAACTCACTTGAATCTCAACCATTAAACTTGCACACACACACACACACACACACACACACACACACACACACACACACACACTTGACCTGAAAACCTTGAATGAGTATTAATTCACCCTTGCAACACTTGAGCTTAGACAACAAGAAAATGAAAACACAAGACACACATTTTTGTATTTTGAATGCACAATGGTTAAATGATATGCTAATGATATGATGCAAAAATAATGAAAATATTAGGGTAAAAATAAAGGGTATGACAATTATGACTATCCAACCTAAGAATAACTCAAGGAGAATTTTTATATGGCCATAAAAGGTCTGTGATTTTGGAGTTATTTGAGGAGGACTCTCATAGGGGAAAGACAAAAAGTTATTAAGATTCAGGTACTTTAAAATGAACATTAGGGAGGCAAGACAAAGAGTCTTTAAGGTATGTCTAATCCTAAAAGGATTTTTGCGAGTCTATGATAAAGAGCCTTTAATTCTTAGATAATACGAAGAGGATTTATGTGAAGTCGAGATAAGGAGTCTTTAAGTTTTTGATTAACCGGAGATGAGTTTTGTGGAGGACTTTTCTAAAATGGATACGGTGGTTTCACGACTTGTATGTGGCTTGTTCATAAAAAGGGTTTGCCAACTTAACATCTTGCAAGAACAACAACGTGATGTTGGGGGTTCGAATGTTTGATTTCCATGCACCACATGTCAGATGTTGCAAAGGCCATTAAGTGTTTACATCCCAAGTGTGCATAGTGTAGTTTCAAGGATATTATGGACTGTTACATCAATAGGTTATTTTTCGACCATCAATAAACTGGACATTTTTATTTTTAGTAAATCTATTTTATTTTTCAGACTACATTCACTTTCTCTTAACTTTGGTGTTCCTCTTGTTGGCATTTCCTTCCTTTCATCCATTGAAAATGATTTTGAAGTTTATTATTGAGAAATGCCATCTACCAAACGCGCCATTAATCAAAATTTGAAAGAAGATATATTGAAATAGAAGTTGTTTATCATAAACTTTTATTCATGAGTTTTATATAATTGTTCTTAAAATATCATATTTATGAGGAGCATTAGGAATATTTGTGTCCTCAAAATTCTTTCCCCTGTCAAATATGCTATTTTGTGTGTGCCATGCACATTTTTGAGAATTCGTAGGTGGACTTGGTTGTATTGGGTATGGTCCAATTTGTTAAAAGTGTTTTTAGTAATTCAATTAATGTAACCAGTTAACACGGGGGTGTTACATGTTATAGCAAAGCCATAAGCAATTATGAGTTTCACAAAAAGGCAAAACTTTGAAGTTGCAACCTGTTAACATTTGAGGTTAACCGGTTACCACTAAAAGTGTTTTATTTTTAGTGTCAATTGTAATTGATTACAAATGGTTAACCGGTTGCAGAACCGAGTTTTTGCATTTTCAGTTGTATACTTGTTTATTTTGAGTCACAATTCTTTTGTAACACTTATATAAATTCCTTGGAGGCATCTCATCTCAATTCAATGATAATATTATTATCACCCTCTCTCTCTCTCTCTCACACACACACACACACACACACACACACACACACACACACACACACACACACACACACACACACACACACGTAATTTTCCTCATTCACTCTCCAAATTCCAATTTTCGCCATCATTATTCACCAATCTTGTGGTACAAAGTTCCAACGTTTGGCATCAAGAGCATGGTTCTGATCCACAAATACCTCGTGCGCAACATGAATTCTCTCTCCAATAAAATAATCTCTGCAAATCTACCCATCCTTGATGCGGAGAATTTTTAAAAATGGTGCAAGCAAATGGTTAATTTTTATTTGGTTACCAAGATGTTCTGGAAGTGATCAAGAACAAGGTGGCTCCCTTTGTCCAAGTTGCAAGAGATGCATAGCAAGAAACAGATAAGGAGGTGAAGAATAAATATTTAAAGGCACTATTTTTAATCCATCAATGTGTGGATGGTGACAACTTTGAGAAAGTTGGTGATTGTGAATCGTCAAAGCAAGTGTTGGAGATCTTAGATAAAGCATACACAAGGGATGACAAGGAGAAGGTGGTGAGGTTACAAACTCACAAGCGTCAACTTGAATTGATTCAGGTGGAAGAAAATGAGACAATCAAAGATTTCACAATGAGAATCACTTGGTTGGTGAATCAAGTGAAGGCACGCAGAGAAACAATCACGAAGCAGTATGTTGTCACGAAAATCTTGCGTTCTTTAACACTAAGATTTGACAATATGGTTATAGCGATTGAGGAATCGAAGGATCTTGAGACGATGAGCAAAGAGGAGCTGCAAAGCTCTCTTGAGGCTCGTGAGAAAAGGATGGAGGAAAGAAATAATGATAAGAAAAAGGAGGAGATTGCTTTTCAAGCATGCTTCAACGAGAATGAAAAGTGATCGAAATGAAAATGGCCCATGAAGAGTAAAGGGAATTTTTTATAAATTTGGTGGAAGAGAGTCCTTAAATTCCAAGAATTTGAATTGTTAAGGGGTGAGAGCAGTTGCAACAAAAATGGTGGTCAAGGAAACTTTAGAGGTGAAAAGAAGAGGTTTGACAAAGTTATAGAGTAGTGCTTTAGGTGTCAAAGGTTCGACCATTTTGCAAAAGTGTGCAATTCAAATAAGAAGAAACCTCAAGGATATGAAGCCAAGAGTTTGATGAAGAGAATACACACTTAGTCAGAATAACGCATGAAAACTACAACAACAACATGAAGGTGAGAAAAATACACAAGAAAGGGGGGTTGAATTATGTATTATAATCTAATAAATGGCAGTGAAATATAATAGAGATCAGAAGCACTAAACAAATCAACACACAGAGTTTATCCTAGTTCCTCTCCTAAATTGAGAGTAGTTCAATCTCCCTGTCTTAATAAAATATTTCCACTATAATCAAACTGATTACAATTTTCTCAACCAAACTATGAAAGAGACTTGAATTGCTTAATCAAACTAGAAAGAAACTTCCGCTTAAGCAATCATGTAAGAGACCTCTACTCAATCACACTAGAAAGAGACTTCACTACTCAAGCACATATGTAAGAGACTTCACTACTCAAGCAACCTTGCAAGAGACTCTCTCTACTTAAAACAAACATTTTAGTAGAAACAATAACAACTATACTTGATGTTCAATCATAAGTATAGGCATTGTACAACAACCACAAAGGTTCATAACACTTACGATTTCTAAGATATACAAAGATAATAAATTTTAAGAGCTTATTGTCATACCCTAAATTTGTCCTACCCTTTGGTAAGTATTTTCGCATTTATCGTTTCATGCCATTTATACACGTGTCTGCTCGCAATTGGTTGATTTTTCAAAACTTTATCCTTTTGACCTATTAAAAGGTGACACGTGGCTTAAACTTAATTTTGTGAATATTACTTTCTTAAACTTTGTTTTCTTTTAAGTGTTACTAATAACATTTTAGTAATTACATTTTTGTTTTTTTTATATATAAACCTTAGTCATTTTATATATTTGAATATTTGTTAAATAGTTATTATTTAGTAAATTGTTTTTAATTTAGATTTAATTATAATATTTTGTTAATATTTATTAATCATATATTTGTTAATATTCACATTTTTAATAGATGTTAATAAATTAAGTGAAAAGAAAATATTGGATGCATAAGCCCACTCCATGCGGCCCATTAGGGTTCTGGGCATTGACCGTTTATTTAAGAAAGAGGTAATTCAGACTAAAGGGGGAAGGAGCACTGTTCATTCCTCTTCATCATCAAGAACGGCGTTGGCATCATCCATCACCCCTCATAAACCCTAGTCGCCGCCGCCGAAAACCTAAAAAACCCTTCACCTTCTCATTCATCCGACCTCACCACCATCAACATTGAAACTCGCCCCCTTTTTCTTCCACAACGTACTTCTTCTCCTTTCTGCCCCACTGTGGTCGGCGAAGTTCATCAGTCTCCACGCTCTGGCCTTCACGCGTCATGATCACAAACCTGTCTTACCCGCGAGTTCGATCTAAACCTCCATCTTCCGCCTCGTCTTGACTTCGAATCGACGAAAAACTAACAATCTAGGATCGAATGGGGCGAGAACCTTGACGAAACGGATGTAGAAGCAACACAACAATGTTTGAAGCTTAGCAGGTGTTATTTCTTCGGTCGAAGTTCGCAGTTGTCGTCACAGGGGTTCTGTTTTCAATACGAGACCCACTTGAATCTTCGCCGTCATCGGTAATCGTTGTTTTGTCTTATTTTTTTTGTTATATTGATATGAGCGTGAAATTGAAAGTGAGATTCGGTATGTTGCTGCATATTTCAGGGTTTTGGCACCATAAATGTTATACTGTGTCGATTTGGTTGCAGGTTTATTTCAATAGTGTAATAACTTCCAGTGTATATCTTGTAAGCATGATGCTGTAAAAAAAAGATGGGTTGTCATTAAGATGTTTGTTTTCACCTTCAATTTCCAGCTAAACTTTCTTTTTTTGACAGCATGTTTAAGTGTTCTTGACAGGGTCTTTGTATGGTTGAGACTATCTAAAGTGTGGAGATTTCTTTAGTTGTGGCTGTTGAGTATTTGTAGTTCAATAAATTTACATTTTTCATTATTCGACATCCAAGTTTTGAGCAACGTCAATGAGTTGCTAAACTCAGGTTTATGAGGTTGCGAGGAGTACATAGGTTGCAAGGATGTTTCGGGTACAATAGTGGTTCGCAAGGGTAGCATGACGGTTTCAGTCTTCGCGAGGCTCCGACTTAACGACAACAGGCTTCGAGTGAACAACCCAGTGATGCGGATTGGTTCTTGAAACAACGTGGTGCCTCAAATCATATCAGAAATCCAAACAGGGAGGCACTCACTCACAACTCGATCCATCAACTCGTGGCAATAACAACGCGTCGATCCGGTATTCAACTGCGGTGATATTCTTTGAAACTTGGAGTCTGAGACATTAGTTGATGAGGATTATAGATAGGAGATGGTCGCAGCAACACAACAGCACCCGCACTGACGCATTCTCGCCGGATTTCACGATGCAGTTTCGCAACAACTCACGATTTCTACTCAGAAAGCAGTAAGGTATATAATTTTCGTTGAGAAGAAGAAGCTGCTCCAATTGCTGTTGTGATTCTCCCGGGTCGCAGTTACGGTAACAACTTAAGATTAATTCAATACTGTTTTATCGCCATGACATTTGGTTCAATTGTTACATTATATTGTGATGGATATTATTGTAAATGGATTAACAAGTATATAAGTAGTATAAGTCACTGCTGTTTATGTTATGTTGATTGCGAAATGCGATTTGATTTGCTACGTATTTTATTTTGAACTCGTGGCCGTCATTTTGGGGATTCTCGTCAGTTTTAGCTTATTGTAGTAATATTTTGGCTTATTTACAATGTTCATAGTGTTTATGGTGTTTTTGTGCCTGGTGCGGTGATTCAGTTGCAGTGATATTGGTGTGAACATTTGGGCAGCAGTGGTTGATTTGGTTGAAGTTATAACTTTAGTGCAGTTCATAATGGATATGGCTCATGCTTTCTGATACAACTGTTTTTTTTTCTTTTTTTAAAAAAAAAAACGAAATCTTAATAATAATAAATATTATATTTTTTAAGTAGCATGTGATTTATGGATTATTTTCAAAAGTATTTTCAAAATATATTTGATTATCCTTTTAAAACTATTAATTCAATTTATAGTTATTCAAATTATTTTTTCGAGGTCAATTACGAAATTTAAACTCTTGAAGTCTAGCACTTCTCGAGTTTTCAAATAGATGTTATTAAGGTGTACACCTTAAATAATATATTTAGACTTTTCTTTTTTAAAATTTACCTTTTAATTATTTAGACAAAGAATGTCATTAAAGTCTAGTAATCCACATGATACTTTCACTGTTTATTTTAAACAATATTTCATAAATTAAATCAATGGGTGAAAATTAAACTCTTGAAGTCTAGCACTTCTCGAGTTTTCGAATGAACATTATTAAGGTGTACACATTAAATAGTGTATTGTTCATTTTTTTTATGGATAATTAATTTATTAGGCAATTCAACTTTTGTATTTGTATATGCTTGAGTAAATAGCATGTTTTAGACAATTCAATAAATTACACTTTAGTTTTTTTCAAATTTACTTTTAATTTTTGATTAATTTATTTTTTGCTAAATTCAAATCAATTTATTTTAACTTACATTTATTTTTTAGCTTATTTTTAAAATATGTTTGATTTTCTTTAAATCCTGTTTCAATATATTTTTCAACACTAAGTTATTTCTCAATCAAGTCATGAAAAAATTAAATTCTTGAAGTCTAGCACTTCTTGAATTTTTGGACGGACATTATGGAGGTGTACACCTCAAATAATATGTCGTTCGACTTTTCATTTTAGTACGCTATTTAGAACAAAGAAATATCATAAGAATCTAGCATTCTGTGTGATATTTCCGCTGTTCATCCAAATGTTTTTTCAGATAAAAATGGTGTTATTGGAATCTAGCATTTCGGTAATACCCCGATTATTTAGTTGTGGGGCCGACGTCTCATTTATTAAATAATTGATATTTTCAAATCCAACCTCGCGTTCTCACTTCTCACACGTTTACAAATTATTTTCATACCCCATTTCGCTTCAAATCTTTTTTAAAAAAAATATTTTTCTCGATCAAACTTCGAAAGAAGGAGATGCTCGGAGTCTAGCATTCCTTGTGTCTTCGAGTGAATAATTCTTGAGGCACGCCTTTGAGTTGTTATTCGCTCAACCTTTCGACTCATTCAAAATTCAATCATTTTCAAACATTCTCCTAAGTCGAATGCTCGTCCGCATTCGCAACCCATTTCTTTCACAATTCCTCCTGGTTTCGATATTAGGGGCACCCTCAGTGACTAATATTGTTTCTCACAACCTTAACACTTGACACGTCGTCAAGTCGGTTCCATCTTCGATCAAATCTTCGACACGTCGTCGAGCTACTTCAAAACAACTTCCTTTTGGCCTCGCATGCCATCTTTCGATTCGATCCTTTCACAAACACTTTTAAAACTTACGAAAGAGGAATATCCTCAGAGTCTAGCATTCTTTGAGTATTCGAATGAGTAACTCTCGAGGCGCGCCCTTGAGTTGTTATTAGTTCACTCTTTCAATTTCAAAACATCCAACTCTCTATCTTCAACTTATTCAGTCAATTCCCGAAGGAACTGAGTTCTTGGAACCTCGCATTCCTTGAATTCTTGAGTGACAAGCTCTTGAGACGCGCTCTTGGGTTGCTTGTCAGTCACTCTTTCGTCTCTTTCTCAACTTCCAACCTACTCAACCTCATATTTTTTCGTGGTTGTTACCAGGAACTACGGACGCTCTGATTCTTTATTCATTCTTGAATACAAGATACGTAGGCACAAGATTGCGATGATCTTGGCGAGCACACTTCTATCCATCTTCCGTTTCCCCCCATCCTTTCCCGTAGTCGAACTACGACACTCTGATTTCTCATTCTCGTCCGAATGAGCATACGTAGGCACAAGGGCCCCAATCCTTGGCGAGCACCCTATCTTCTAACCACCCATCTCTCCTTAGCATCTTTAACCTTTTACCCTACCAATTCTACCTTTAACAACGAGAAGTAAAACAAGTAAACCTAAACAACACTCCCCGCAATTATCTTAAGAGGTTCCCGTCGAGTACGACGGACGTGAGGGGTGCTAATACCTTCCCCTCACGTAACCGACTCCCGAACCCGGAACATGGTTGCGACAGCCCTGTTCCTATCCTTTTCGCTTTAAGAGGTTTTCTCGATATTTTCCTCTCCCGTTTATTCGGGAAGAATAAAGTTCGGTGGCGACTCTGTCGAACCGCATTGCCGCGCCTTTCGCGCGAGGGTCGTTCTCTCCGAAATGTCTCCGTGATTTTTCGAGGTGCGACACTTATGCAATAACAGTTAAAAAATTTAGCTCAAAGTTATGCTCGAAGTTGTTCTAATGTAGAGTTGTAACCTTCTTTTAAATCTCTAGCTTCCTTTTATAGATGAAGAAAAATAGTCATTGAAAGGTGAATTGCATAAGAGTTCTTAGTTGAGAAGAAAACCAAGGGAGGCGTTGGAGGATGTATCTAGTTAAGATTATTGTCCATTGATTAATAACAATATTTAAGGCACCTTTCTCGTACTAGGTTGTCGCGGTGAAATTTGGATACCAAACTATTGATTAGTTTGAATCTTTTAATTCAATTTGCAATCGAACTTTGATTTGTCCAAAGGAAGGGATAAAGATCGAAATTCCCACGATGCAATGCAAATGCAAGCTAGATTGTTTAGGTTCAGGGGTTGGTTAAACTTAGGGAAGGTATTAGCATCCTAAGTTTCTGTAGTACTCTACAGGAACCTCTTGTTTTATGTTTGTTTACTGCTATGTGTTTATCTGCTTAATGGATTA
The DNA here is from genome assembly GCA_963859935.3 of Lathyrus sativus. Classification (NCBI taxonomy): domain Eukaryota; kingdom Viridiplantae; phylum Streptophyta; class Magnoliopsida; order Fabales; family Fabaceae; genus Lathyrus; species Lathyrus sativus. Next base: position 43,499,517 of record OZ012739.1, read on the forward strand.
GAGACCCTAGGGGTTTATTTCTAAGTATACTCGATAAGATGTCGCATCTTATGCCTACATATCCTTACGGGAGTGGAATCAGAGTATTTTGTAGTTCACCCTAAAGGGTTTGAGGAGCTCTTTGACTGTGGCCAAAGTTCCTACGGGTTTAGGATAGTTGTTTTGATTGGGTTTAGGAGAAGAGATGAGTCTTCATGTTAAGGGAGAGATAACCACCACAAATGTAAGAAGGGGGTTGTAGGAAATGGTCTTTGCATCGTCTTAAGAAAAGGTCTTACATACTCGGATGGTCGCCAAGTATGCCTTTGTCGCTCTTAAGGAAAAGTCCCTACATGTTTGATTGTATTGTTGTGGGGTGGAGATTACATCTCACTTAAGATGATTAACATCTATTCTCTAAATGTGTTTGAAAAGTCTGTATTGTGTTGATTGTTTTGTTTCTATGTTGTAAAGAAATAGACAAGGTCCTTCCTATGGGGTAGGTCCTAAACTTAAGTGATCAACTTGAAGAATCAAGGATCGAGGGGAATATGATGCTTATGATGTGCAACTACACACAACGTTGAATTATGTGTAGGTTTTTCCTTTGGACGGAATGCGATGTATGAGTAGATAAATATGATAATGTAAATGCAATAGAATAAATTGCAGAAGAGTAAATTGCAGAAAGATAAACCATACACGAACGCATGAAAGCGCTAAGTGAGTGTGTGTGCGTATTGTGAATAAGATAAAGCAGATAAAGATAACTAGAAACATACGCATGAAAGCGCTAAGTGTAAGTGCATGTGTCGTGAAGTGTGAATGTGCACGAATTGATTAAATTGAGTTAGGAGAAGTTGGACTGATTTTAGTCGTTTGATGTGATTTTAAAAGATGTTAACTTAATTTTATTGGCAAGAGGTTAAAAAAGATTATAGTAAAGTTATTATAATTTATTTAGAAGTTGTATTTGATTTAAATAAAAGTTAATCTATTATTTTTATTTATTTCTTTGTAAAAAGTTGTATAAATTACTTGAGTTCGTAAGAAAATGTATTCTTTTGATGAATTTGATTTTATATAAAAAAAGTTAAATTCATTATGTTAATTTTAAAATGAAAAAACCTTATTATTAAATATTTAGCCATTAAATTGAATTATGTTATTTTAAAAAAGAAAAGAAAATGTAATTGGATAAGTTATTAAATAAATTGGTGTATACATAAAAATAGTTAATAAATAAAAGGTTAATAAATTGTTAATTGTTTTAATAAAGAGAGTTGATTAAGACGATTAGATTAAACAATTAAATTAATATAGGTTAAAATGAGTTTGCTTAGGTTAATTACTAAGTTAATTAATATTAGTATTAAACGAAATACGATTAAGGGAGTGAAGTGTGTGGTTAGTGGCGTGTGTGTGTGTTTATCATTGGATTACAATTTAAAAATTAAAAAAAACAATACAGAAAACCCTAATTCCCCCCCCCCAAATCCCTTTTCCGCCGTGCCGTTCTCCCCCCTCTCATCGATCGCGCTTCCTTCACTCTTCTTCGATTTTCTCTCTAATCCCTCATATTTCTCCTTCCATCGTTACTTCGGTTTCCTTTTTCATGGAATCTAGCTGCAAACACAAAATACAAATCAATCTTGTAATAAAAATATCAACGAAGGAAACGTTACCCAATGTGACGATGTTGATGGCTTCGCTGACGCTTTGAAATGGTTTCACGGTGAGTGGCTGGGGTTTTCGGAAATGGTGAGAGTGATCTCGCGTTGGGGAGAAAAGATAAGTTCTCTCACTCTCCTGATTTTCGATTTCTTTTAGGTTTGATTTGGGATTTTATGGAACTCGGGATTTTTCTGTGTTGTGGGTGTTGCTGAGAATCTGTTTGTGGCTTAGGTTAGGGTTTCTTGATTGGGATTTTTGTGTGTATGAGTTTTGTGTATCGATCCCCCCCTCCTCGACTGTATTTCTCTCCTCTTATATAGATGATCGAGTAGAATGCAATGTTAATGCCAATCAATTTTCTTCCTTTTTGGTTTTGGAATGTCTGAAACAAATTGGGACCTTATGTGGAAACAATTCAATTGGGTTTCAAAGCTTGCCATTTTCGAATGAACTTGTCCGATTGTGTATCAAACTTTCGACTGATTTGCTTGAAATATGTTTGGATGTGTTTGAACCTTAATATGGAAACAAATTGATTTTGTTTGAAATCACGTTAGGATGCGTTGTCATGTGAGATTCTGTTTTCCCAATTCAAATTCTTATTGATTGTTTCAAAACTTATGCAGGTGTTTCCTCTTTTGGGATTCTGAACAAATACGGCAATTGCGACTTGGGCGGGAAGAGCAGACCAAATGTTGACTTGTGAAAAATGAAGGTTGCAGCTGTTGTTTAGCTCGCTCCTTATTTCAGGTGTAACTAATGCGTAATTGAATCTGGCGCATATATCAGACAACTTTGACAACTCAAGCAATTTCTTCTCCATGGAAATACGACGACGCGAATCATGCTCTTCGAAGATAACACCAGCAACAATCCCTCTTGTCCCACGATGAGGGAAATTACATCTGCTCCTAAACTGCAGAAAGTTGTTGAGAAACTCATGCAGGGAGGTATCACTAACCACTTGTGACCAGAAATCCTTTAGGCTTCAACTTGAGCAAATGAGACAACTGTGGGTTAAGAGGGTCAACAGCTCTCTGAGATTCAAGGGCATCAGTGTGGAAGTGTGGTAAGAGGTATAGTGATGACATTGCCCTCAATTCTCCTTTCAAACGTAGGTGCGTGTATGTGAATTCTGTGGTTTTGAGTGAATATCTATCACGATCCCTTTCTGTTGTGTAAATCCTCTCATGGTATGGTTCGATATGGTTTTATTGCTTTTGTTTTGATGGTTTTTGTGTTTGGACAAAGATGTATGGATATGTTTCTGATAAGGTATGAATCTCTTAATGCCAAAGCTTTTATGATCTCCCCTGCTGCAGGTTTTGTGGTGGTAGTATTCTGCCAAGCTGGCTCTACAGTTCTTTATGTTCCCCAAATTGGAGGTTCAAAACATTCTAACTTTATCTTGTCGGGTAGTGTATCAACTGCTCAAGATCATGGTTTTGACACTTTGTGCCATTGAATGCTGAAGGAATATCATGAAGTTTTTGACTGAAGTTTAATTCAAGCTTTCCCGTGCACAGGACTTTACCTACAACCCATTCCCGATCACTTTGACTTATCCTGTGACATTGCGTGTTGATACTTCAATTCTTGCTTCATGAGGTATGGTGTCTCACTTCTCTAGATTTTAAGCTTCAAATTATCCTCGTTAATTGTGTTATGATTATTGGTTGTGCCGTACTTTGCAGGTGAAGATACTGCAGGGAAAACTGCAGAGTGTGGCTTCCGCCTGAGTTTCGATTCTGTAGCCTAATGCGGAGCTAGTTCGACAGGCGATAATAGTTCGAGCATGTGCCGGTTATAGCCTCTTAATAGGATTGGCTTTCCTTGTTTTAGTACTGTCATTTCGGTAATTAATCCTTTGATTGAAGAGAGAACAAATATGCTTATGCTTTTCATATTATGGTTGCTGGCAGCTTGCCTCAATGTTCTTGAATCACTCAGTGATATATGATATTGCTGTGCTATTGCAGATTGAGGTTCAGCGGGATAACGTAAGTGGAGCGGCCCCGGAGGTTGACAACAGGTAAACTGATTATGACACATTTGCTTGCCAGAATACTGTATACTTGGATCTTTTGCAGCAAGAAGAAAATGCTGAGTTTGTACTGAATGACAGACGTTGCGGTTTCGTTCTCTGATTAAGCGACCCTTTGGTCTGCAGGTTTTCGCTATTAATGCTTCATTGTGTTTCAATCACTCAAAACCGTGCTTCTCTACCATGTGTCGCTCGTTCTTTTGGAGATTACTTGTATATATTGCCTCGAAAACCCCATGAGTGATGCTGCTGTAAACTTCTGCTAGTACTGTGAAATTCCTGAGACTTTCTATCAGTGTCGAACAAGAGGCCTGCTAACTGCATTTGTTGATTTGCAGCTATAAATAGTTGGAATAAGAGTTGTCGGACGTGGCTAATTTGAAACATGCCTGGCTGCGCTAGTTGCAACCACTGATTTGAGAAGTCACTGGTTGTGAAGCCGCTGCCGCAACTGGAGCCACAACCTGGTTTTGATCGGTAGATGCGATAGCAGAAGTGTTGGTGGCTGGCTGAAGGGTCCTGTCTAATATGGTATGTAACCTCTTTCTTTGCATTGAAGCTGTAGCTGGAAATCTTTGATCTCTCCAGTCTTTTGCTTATAATCTCAGACCATTGTTTGGAGTTTATGTCCACTTAAACTACTTCCTCCCTTTTTGACAAGTCTGCGATGCCGGTAATACAGTAGGCGTGTCATGATGAAGTTTGCGACAACTGCGGTTTATACGAGTATTGTGAAGCAACTACAAGGCCTGCTATTTTTAATTCAGGGATATTCTGGCCTGGTTCATGCTCCTAATCTTTTCAATCCAACTTGTCATGTTGTGATCCTATGCAAACCATTTGATTAAATTTGCAAACCGGGTAGGACGTTTTATGAACTCCATGCCGATTGTTATGGCTTTTCCTTTTCCATTTCACGATGATATCCTCTTTTGCAGGTACAAGTCTATTGGTGAATTGGAACAAGGTGATGAGCGGCATCGACTCGACGCGGATAGGAAAGTCTAGTGGCGATGCACCTCGAACCAAATATGGTTTCGGCCAATTGCATTATATTTGTACCCTTAGCTGATGCGGTGTCGTTCGAGAGTTGGTTGGAGCAGACACTTTGAAGATATTGCGAGAAAACTTTGCTTTTGTCCCTGTGTCGGCTCATTTAAGTGTCCATGAAGGAAAGATCCTCGTCCTGTATCAGCATAATTATGTAACCATGATAGCAACAATTCTATCCCGTGTATGAGTTGGTTGTAACTGTTAGTCCTTTATTCTTTTCCAATGTTTTCAGTCCTTAACAGGTTTTGGTGGGCTTGCATGATGGATATTTATATTCCCATGGTAGCATAAATGATATGACACGACCCAATTATGTGAGCAACATTGACATTTTATTCTCCAGTAGTTCTAGGCCATGATGAATAAAACGTTGGATGTACCGTACCAATTCCTGAACTTTGGACATCACCAGCATGAATTGTTTTCCTTAAATTGGATTATGTTGAATTTCACTAAAACACAAAATCTGTAGTTTGGATATAGGAGAGAACGGGTCATATGCTTGGACTTAACAAAAGAACGGATCCGCGAGCTTTTTATTTAGATTCAGGCGTGCCCCTAAATTGTAAAACCCAAAGTTGAGTACTTGAACCCATACGGCAACCTGGACTTGAGTCCTAGCAATTTTGAATTGAGTCCTTTGAACGCGAACGTATTAAAGAAATGGATAATAGAAACAATGGGGTCACTTCTGGTTAGAAACAAATGGCTGCGCCCAGAAATGCTTGTCCCTAAGAATGAGCCTCGAATGCATTTAAAATTCATGTGCCTGCACCCACTTGTTAGCCGTGATAAACACATATACAAAAGCATAATGAAAACCTGTAAAAAAACGAGGTGGGATCTTGTGGTCAAAAATTAGGGTGCAACAGATGCCCCTATTTAAGTTACTTCTATCCGGAGATATGGAGATTGAAATCTCCGTCTCGACGAGATAGGAGGGACTTAAATACAACCATTGCACAAATTTTTGGCCCTAAGAAACCACTGAATGCAAATGATATGTGATGATATGAAAAATGCAAGACAGAGAGGTCCTGTGGAGAAACGGAGCCACAGGGGAAAAACGCAACACACGGGAAGAATAAGCTCAATAAAGCGAGACCCCACAAGGAAAGGTAACAATCAGCATTGTAGATTCTCCAAAATGAAGATGAGATATGATAATACCACTAGGAGTACAGTAGCTCATCAGTGAAATAGAAACTTGAATGTGAGGGGTAACCTGCTACCAGCGTGCGACAGCCTAATCAAGGATGTCCTGTTGAAGCAGAGAAATGCGTGCTACTTAGGTATCTGATAAAAGAAATACGCGTTATACCTACTATCAAACATATGATAGTAAGCACAAAGGAAAGATGACCTACTACCAATCTTGGCAGCCTGAGCAAAGGTGTGACCGAAAAGAGGATGGTATATTACCTACTATCAATTGTATGACAGTCTAAGCGAAAGTAATAACCAAAAAGGAGGAAAGATTACCTACTACCATATGATAGTCTAAAGGAAGGTATCTGACCGAAAGGCGTATTACCTACCATCAAATGTATGACAGTCTAAGCGAAAGTAATAACCAAAAAGGAGGAAAGATTACCTACTACCATATGATAGTCTAAAGGAAGGTATCTGACCGAAAGGCGTATTACTTACCATCAAATGTATGACAGTCTAAGCGAAAGTAATAACCAAAAAGGAGGAAAGATTACCTACTACCATATGATAGTCTAAAGGAAGGTATCTGACCGAAAGAAGAGGTGTATTACCTACTATCAAATATATGACAGTCTAAGCGAAAGTAATAACCAAAAAAGAGGAAAGATTACCTACTACCATATGATAGTCTAAGGGAAGGTATCTGACCGACAACAATACTGGAGGTTGTCAAGCTTTGACGGTGATCTCTGGGAGAGATGCAGACCGACTGATTAGCAAAATACGTGCTGAACTCATTGGTGAGTAAATTCTTGAAGAGTATCTTCTTTGTTGTAGTTGTAGATGTCGTTGTAATTGTCGTAAATGTCGTTGTAGACCGCAGATGTAATTTGTAGATTGTAGATGTAGAAACTTTGTGAATGTAATTGAGATTGTAGAACTTCACCGGGGATCTTCGAAAGAGATGTGAGCCGGTTGAATTGTATTGTATGTCTACTTGTAAAATCTTCCTTGACTTCTATGGGGAGATGTTACTTGATGGAGATAAGCTTATGTGATGATATCATTGGGGAATTCATTCTGAGGGTAAATGATATGTCTTGTAGAAATTGTCGTTTCGTCGTTTTGAACAAGATTCTGATTAAAACGAGTTGCTCAAATAAAGAGATTACTTGCAATCCAGATGCATATTATCGAGGAATCCTTGTAATATTTGCTGGAGAAATATTTGTCTTCAATAGTTGTCTTCATAAAAATCCTTCCTGGGGAGCCAGGTGCAAAATAAATGCACATTGAATCCAATATTCAAAGGTTGGAGAAATCCATAATGTGATTGCCGAGACTGAAGTTCAATTCAGGGAATAACTGTCAACGAGACCCGACCATTGAGGTATGAACTCAAATGGGAACGCACTAAAACAACCGTCTTCCATGAGAATCGAATTTCATGGGGAGAGTAGAAATATCGTGCTCTTTTTTGCCTAGGGCTGAAAATTCTACTTTGAAGGAGAAGACACGCCCAACCATTCGGGGATAAACACGACCAAAGCGACAGAACAAACAACAAAAGGATGCAAAGAATGCATATGCCATGTGATCTATCTATATGTTATGCGTATGCTGATGCTGACAAAATAGACGGAGATGGAATAAACATCTCGGCGGAGGGCACTCAAACCAAATCTTCACAGGTCAAACATGGCTTGGAGAATGTACACTTGCTTTAGGAAACCTAAAGCTGTTGAATATGCCAGAGTCGAGGCTTCATGGGGATGAAATAAACATTTGCTTCGCTTCAAATTTCAAATGCCCCAAGTCCCATGGTTAATGAGAAAAAGTCGTCTCGCCTAGATGCCCCACTGTCTTCGAATTCCTGTAGAGATTTGCAAAAGCTCGACGTAACTGCCCCTGATTGACGATATAACTGAGTCTTCCAATTGGTGCTTTAGATGAAGCCAAATTTGTACGGATGAAACCTCTTGGGAAAATAACTTGCCCCAGGTTGGAAAGGTCTTCAACAATGATATTTGTATGTAATCTTTCTAAGATATCAAGTGCTTTTAGCAAGTCAGAAATGTTAATTTCGAAACGAGTGATGCAACACGCGTTTGTCTTGAAGTTTTGAAAAGGGGTATTGCAATAATTTGTGATCGAAATCACAAGTTAGGATACAAATTGAATACTTTTTATAAAGCCGATTAATTTGAGCATAGCTCAAGGAGTCAGGAAACAATGTCTCATCGAGTATGCTTTCGAACTAAACCTTACTTCAATTAGGACTTTGAAGGTCGTATGTAGGATATGTTTATGACTTGTAAGATGGAGGAATAAAGGGTTAGTATATTTATGCCCACCCAATTTTTGAAAGATGTTCATCATTTTTGATATTACCCTGCCCCAGGTTAAGAAGATGATGTTTCGGTTTGGGAGAAAGAGAACGGATCCTCAATCAAGGTTTAAAAGAAAGGGTTGACTATGTTGGCTTTCAGGAGGTTTAAAATAATGCCTTACATCATCAGTAGGGTTTTCATTCGAAGCATACAACAAGAGATCATGTGTTTTACTTCATCATCCTCCTTCCAATTCTTCACCAAAGTGAAAGAAAATTGGATAAAGTCGGCATTATAAATTATTTTTGAAAAACAATTTGAGTGAAAACGAATGGATTTCTTCAAGGCAAACACTTATTGCGTTACTTATTCAAAATAACAAGTTCTTACATGCCAAAGTACTTTTAATCAAAGAAACTCAAACACACAAGCGAAATAAAGTAAAAAGCTAGACAAGCCCTTTTATTACGCCTTGAAATGGAGAGGCTTGCAGAATCGTCCGATGTGTAGTCTTGATTCAACTTCAGGCGTTGCGTTGATATGAGCTCTCCAAATAACCTTGGATCATGTTCGTGGAGAATGAACCATGCTGAGGTGAAGGATTACCTTGCACAATAGGGTTGGAACCCTCAAAGGATAAGATTCCACACCTAACCAACCTTTGAACATCTGCCTTCATACCATAGCATCTTTCAATATCGTGGCCTGGAGCACCTTGATGGTATAGGCAAAATTTGTCAGCTTTGTACCAGTACGGGAGTTTCTTGGGTACCTTAGGCGGAGCTCTCGTCTGGATGTGACCTTTTTTAATCAAAGCTGGGAACAAGTCAGTGTATGTCATCGGGATGGGATCAAACTGATCGTTGGCTGTCCGATTTTGTTGATTTTGTTGATGTTGCGGCTGTGGATACCCTCTCTTGGATCGTCCCTGCTGCACAAAACTTATTTCGTGTTCTCTTTTCTTCGTAAAACCATTCCCATACTTCTTAGCATTATTGGAAGCACTTCCTTCCTTGACTAGTCTTCCTTCACGAACACCTTCTTCTAAACGCATCCCCATATTGACCATTTCGGTGAAGTCACTGGGTGCACTTGCTACCATTTTCTTATAAAAGAACGGTCCTAGAGTCTTCAGGAAAATATTGGTCATCTCTTTTTCTTCTAATGGCGGTATGACTTGAGCGGCTAACTCGCGCCAACGTTGAGCATATTCCTTGAAATTCTCTTTGTCCTTTTGAGCCATGGCCCTCAATTGGTCACGGTCTGGAGCCATGTCCACATTATACTTGTATTTCTTGATGAAGGCTCCTCCTAGATCGTTGAAAGTTCTAATCTTTGCATTATCCAATCCCATATACCACCTAAGTGCAGCGCCTGTTAAACTGTCTTGGAAATAATGAATGAGCAATTGATCATTGTTAGTTTGGGCAGACATCTTTCTAGCATACATGATAAGATGACTTTGAGGACAAGTATTTCCTTTGTACTTCTCAAAATCAGGGACCTTAAACTTTGGCGGAACCTTAACATTTGGAACCAAGCACAGGTCAGAAGCATTCTTTCCAAACAGATCCTTCTCACGAAGGGTCCTCAATTCTTTTTGTATTTCGGAAAATTGGCCTTGAAACCCATCCATCCTTTCTTCCAAACCCACAGTTTCGCTGGGTACCCTATGGGGAATTGGTTCGTCTAGGATATGTGGAGTAATATTCACACGCGGAGGTGCACTAGTCATTACAACAGTAATGGTAGGGATAGCTTGAACGTTGGTCATGGAAGGGACCTCGGGAACAGGTGGACGATAACCGGCCGGAGTGAAATAAGGAGGCATTCCCCACGGGAAACCTGGCGGCATACTGTAGGTCATTTCAGCAACAGTAGACACCACTGGGATCGGTGTTGATACTATTTCGGAGATAACGGTCCTTTGAACTTCTTGGTTGTTGAGTACAGACTGGTTAGACAGAGCTTCAACTATACCATTCAACCTTTCCAATCTCTCTTTCAGAGTTGTAACTTCGTCACGGAGCACCATATTCTCTTGTTCCAATTGATCCATCTTTTGGCGTTGATTGGCTCGAGTGTTATACTGGTGATTCAGTTTGTGGTGGTCTGTGAAGACGAAGCAAGAGTGAGACCCCCCATAATGCAAAGGATGCTATGCTGATGCAAAATGCGAGATGCAAAATGAAAGGTTTCATGGACCTCAAGTATTTATAAACGTCACAGAGTATCCAAAGAAAATTCGTTTTTATTGGATTACAGGTGAATATTCTCATGAGAGTCCTAACATAATAGCTAGAAAAAGTCCTAAGGAAATCCTTCATCGTGCTTCTTGGTTTGCTCTTCTAACCGAATCTTTTCGAAGATAGGTTGTCCACAATTGACTTCTAAAGAATAGTGTGATAGAGGAAAATAAATCCTCTATCTTGTTGGGAAATAAGGGAGGAAGCCCTTGATTACTTAGATCTTCAATGTTGATGATAGCTTTTTGAGACCTCATTTGATCCTTAATAATAAAGGAAAACCTCTTGTATCTGTCTTTCGAGTTCTTTTCAATCTGAGCTCCTACCTCCTTAGGACATCCAAGTTAAGACTCTTTAGAAGAATATCTCAAAAATATTTTTTTGTAATCCCTATTGGTTCTATGGTGTTTATAAATAGACTCGGGATTCCATGAAACCAATGCAATATGATGCTATATGAGTGCAACAAACACAAGTAAGCACATAAGGACACAAAGATAAACAAACAAGGGGCGCCCTAGGTTTGCAACGAGCATGGAGTAAAGGTGTACCCTTCCCAAAGGTTTAAGGACTAAAGGTTGTTTGTACCTGCAGAACAAGGTTCTAAAGGGACTCAGAATCATTAGCCCATCTATCGGATATTATCAATTTCCCAATTACTCGAGGATTAATAATATTCTCAAGAGAACTTCTTTTGAGTGTAGCTTCGCGTAGCACTATTTCGGAAGTACTTCCTCATAGTCCCGCACTACGTCCTAATAAAGGCCAAAGTTGGGTTAAGGTAACTACGGTCCTCAATATCATAGGCTCCAAGGTCGAAAATAGTGAGTGTCTTCACGATTATTCGTTCAACAGTACTATTTCGAAAGGGCCTCAACTGAGCGGGATTCTCGATTCAACTTAGTAGGGATTCAATTCCCTATAAGCCTCCTCGACTATATCACCATCCTATCTTAATTTCTCTCAAGTTCGGGTGTAGAACTTTATCTCACCATTCAAAGATAATAACCTCAAAAAGAAATACAAGAAAAAGCATGTAAACAATTAATCAAGTAGGCAGATATGTAAAGCAGTAAACAAATAAAATAAGATAGGGAAACCCACTAGAGAGATTCCCCAGTGAAGTCGCCATTTCTGTCGCGGTGAAATTTGGATACCAAACTATTGATTAGTTTGAATCTTTTAATTCAATTTGCAACCGAACTTTGATTTGTCCAAAGGAACGGATAAAGATCGAAATTCCCACGATGCAATGCAAATGCAAGCTAGATTGTTTAGGTTCGGGGGTTGGTTAAACTTAGGGAAGGTATTAGCATCCTAAGTTTCTGTAGTACTCTACAGGAACCTCTTGTTTTATGTTTATTCACTGCTATGTGTTTATCTGCTTAATGGATTAGAGACCCTAGGGGTTTATTTCTAAGTATACTCGATAAGATGTCGCATCTTATGCCTACATATCTTTACGGGAGTGGAATCAGAGTATTTTGTAGTTCACCCTAAAGGGTTTGAGGAGCTCTTTGACTGTGGCCAAAGTTCCTACGGGTTTAGGGTAGTTGTTTTGATTGGGTTTAGGAGAAGAGATGAGTCTTCATGTTAAGGGAGAGATAACCACCACAAATGTAAGAAGGGGGTTGTAGGAAATGGTCTTTGCATCGTCTTAAGAAAAGGTCTTACATACTCGGATGGTCGCCAAGTATGCCTTTGTCGCTCTTAAGGCAAAGTCCTTACATGTTTGATTGTATTATTGTGGGGTGGAGATTACATCTCACTTAAGATGATTAACATCTATTCTCTAAATGTGTTTGAAAAGTCTGTATTGTGTTGATTGTTTTGTTTCTATGTTGTAAAGAAATAGACAAGGTCCTTCCTATGGGGTAGGTCCTAAACTTAAGTGATCAACTTGAAGAATCAAGGATCGAGGGGAATATGATGCTTATGATGTGCAACTACACACAATGTTGAATTATGTGTAGGTTTTTCCTTTGGACAGAATGCGATGTATGAGTAGATAAATATGATAATGTAAATGCAATAGAATAAATTGCAGAAGAGTAAATTGCAGAAAGATAAACCATACACGAACGCATGAAAGCGCTAAGTGAGTGTGTGTGCGTATTGTGAATAAGATAAAGCAGATAAAGATAACTAGAAACATACGCATGAAAGCGCTAAGTGTAAGTGCATGTGTCGTGAAGTGTGAATGTGCACAAATTGATTAAATTGAGTTAGGAGAAGTTGGACTGATTTTAGTCGTTTGATGTGATTTTAAAAGATGTTAACTTAATTTTATTGGCAAAAGGTTAAAAAAGATTATAGTAAAGTTATTATAATTTATTTAGAAGTTGTATTTGATTTAAATAAAAGTTAATCTATTATTTTTATTTATTTCTTTGTAAAAAGTTGTATAAATTACTTGAGTTCGTAAGAAAATGTATTCTTTTGATGAATTTGATTTTATATAAAAAAAGTTAAATTCATTATGTTAATTTTAAAATGAAAAAACCTTATTATTAAATATTTAGCCATTAAATTGAATTATGTTATTTTAAAAAAGAAAAGAAAATGTAATTGGATAAGTTATTAAATAAATTGGTGTATACATAAAAATAGTTAATAAATAAAAGGTTAATAAATTGTTAATTGTTTTAATAAAGAGAGTTGATTAAGACGATTAGATTAAACAATTAAATTAATATAGGTTAAAATGAGTTTGCTTAGGTTAATTACTAAGTTAATTAATATTAGTATGAAACGAAATACGATTAAGGGAGTGAAGTGTGTGGTTAGTGGCGTGTGTGTGTGTGTTTATCATTGGATTACAATTTAAAAATTAAAAAAAACAATACAGAAAACCCTAATTCCCCCCCCCCCAAATCCCTTTTCCGCCGCGTCGTTCTCCCTCCTCTCATCGATCGCGCTTCCTTCACTCTTATTGATTGTTTCAAAACTTATGCAGGTGTTTCCTCTTTTGGGATTCTGAACAAATACGGCAATTGCGACTTGGGCGGGAAGAGCAGACCAAATGTTGACTTGTGAAAAATGAAGGTTGCAGCTGTTGTTTAGCTCGCTCCTTATTTCAGGTGTAACTAATGCGTGATTGAATCTGGCGCATATATCAGACAACTTTGACAACTCAAGCAATTTCTTCTCCATGGAAATACGACGACGCGAATCATGCTCTCCGAAGATAACACCAGCAACAATCCCTCTTGTCCCACGATGAGGGAAATTACATCTGCTCCTAAACTGCAGAAAGTTGTTGAGAAACTCATGCAGGGAGGTATCACTAACCACTTGTGACCAGAAATCCTTTAGGCTTCAACTTGAGCAAATGAGACAACTGTGGGTTAAGAGGGTCAACAGCTCTTTGAGATTCAAGGGCATCAGTGTGGAAGTGTGGTAAGAGGTATAGTGATGATATTGCCCTCAATTCTCCTTTCAAACGTAGGTGCGTGTATGTGAATTCTGTGGTTTTGAGTGAATATCTATCACGATCCCTTTCTGTTGTGTAAATCCTCTCATGGTATGGTTCGATATGGTTTTATTGCTTTTGTTTTGATGGTTTTTGTGTTTGGACAAAGATGTATGGATATGTTTCTGATAAGGTATGAATCTCTTAATGCCAAAGCTTTTATGATCTCCCCTGCTGCAGGTTTTGTGGTGGTAGTATTCTGCCAAGCTGGCTCTACAGTTCTTTATGTTCCCCAAATTGGAGGTTCAAAACATTCTAACTTTATCTTGTCGGGTAGTGTATCAACTGCTCAAGATCATGGTTTTGACACTTTGTGTCATTGAATGCTGAAGGAATATCATGAAGTTTTTGACTGAAGTTTAATTCAAGCTTTCCCGTGCACAGGACTTTACCTACAACCCATTCCCGATCACTTTGACTTATCCTGTGACATTGCGTGCTGATACTTCAATTCTTGCTTCATGAGGTATGGTGTCTCACTTCTCTAGATTTTAAGCTTCAAATTATCCTCGTTAATTGTGTTATGATTATTGGTTGTGCCGTACTTTGCAGGTGAAGATACTGCAGGGAAAACTGCAGAGTGTGGCTTCCGCCTGAGTTTCGGTTCTGTAGCCTAATGTGGAGCTAGTTCGACAGGCGATAATAGTTCGAGCATGTGCCGGTTATAGCCTCTTAATAGGATTGGCTTTCCTTGTTTTAGTACTGTCATTTCGGTAATTAATCCTTTGATTGAAGAGAGAACAAATATGCTTATGCTTTTCATATTATGGTTGCTGGCAGCTTGCCTCAATGTTCTTGAATCACTCAGTGATATATGATATTGCTGTGCTATTGCAGATTGAGGTTCAGCGGGATAACGTAAGTGGAGCGGCCCCGGAGGTTGACAACAGGTAAACTGATTATGACACATTTGCTTGCCAGAATACTGTATACTTGGATCTTTTGCAGCAAGAAGAAAATGCTGAGTTTGTACTGAATGACAGACGTTGCGGTTTCGTTCTCTGATTAAGCGACCCTTTGGTCTGCAGGTTTTCGCTATTAATGCTTCATTATGTTTCAATCACTCAAAACCGTGCTTCTCTACCATGTGTCGCTCGTTCTTTTGGAGATTACTTGTATATATTGCCTCGAAAACCCCATGAGTGATGCTACTGTAAACTTCTGCTAGTACTGTGAAATTCCTGAGACTTTCTATCAGTGTCGAACAAGAGGCCTGCTAACTGCATTTGTTGATTTGCAACTATAAATAGTTGGAATAAGAGTTGTCGGACGTGGCTAATTTGAAACATGCCTGGCTGCGCTAGTTGCAACCACTGATTTGAGAAGTCACTGGTTGTGAAGCCGCTGCCGCAACTGGAGCCACAACCTGGTTTTGATCGGTAGATGCGATAGCAGAAGTGTTGGTGGCTGGCTGAAGGGTCCTGTCTAATATGGTATGTAACCTCTTTCTTTGCATTGAAGCTGTAGCTGGAAATCTTTGATCTCTCCAGTCTTTTGCTTATAATCTCAGACCATGTTTGGAGTTTATGTCCACTTAAACTACTTCCTCCCTTTTTGACAGGTCTGCGATGCCGGTAATACAGTAGGCGTGTCATGATGAAGTTTGTGACAACTGCGATTTATACGAGTATTGTGAAGCAACTACAAGGCCTGCTATTTTTAATTCAGGGATATTCTGGCCTGGTTCATGCTCCTAATCTTTTCAATCCAACTTGTCATGTTGTGATCCTATGCAAACCATTTGATTAAATTTGCAAACCGGGTAGGACGTTTTATGAACTCCATGCCGATTGTTATGGCTTTTCCTTTTCCATTTCACGATGATATCCTCTTTTGCAGGTACAAGTCTATTGGTGAATTGGAACAAGGTGATGAGCGGCATCGACTCGACACGGATAGGAAAGTCTAGTGGCGATGCACCTCGAACCAGATATGGTTTCGGCCAATTGCATTATATTTGTACCCTTAGCTGATGCGGTGTCGTTCGAGAGTTGGTTGGAGCAGACACTTTGAAGATATTGCGAGAAAACTTTGCTTTTGTCCCTGTGTCGGCTCATTTAAGTGTCTATGAAGGAAAGATCCTCGTCCTGTATCAGCATAATTATGTAACCATGATAGCAACAATTCTATCCCGTGTATGAGTTGGTTGTAACTGTTAGTCCTTTATTCTTTTCCAATGTTTTCAGTCCTTAACAGGTTTTGGTGGGCTTGCATGATGGATATTTATATTCCCATGGTAGCATAAATGATATGACACGACCCAATTATGTGAGCAACATTGACATTTTATTCTCCAGTAGTTCTAGGCCATGATGAATAAAACGTTGGATGTACCGTACCAATTCCTGAACTTTGGACATCACCAGCATGAATTGTTTTCCTTAAATTGGATTATGTTGAATTTCACTAAAACACAAAATTTGTAGTTTGGATATAGGAGAGAACGGGTCATATGCTTGGACTTAACAAAAGAACGAATCCACGAGCTTTTTATTTAGATTCAGGCGTGCCCCTAAATTGTAAAACCCAAAGTTGAGTACTTGAACCCATATGGCAACCTGGACTTTAGTCCTAGCAATTTTGAATTGGGTCCTTTGAACGCGAACGTATTAAAGAAATGGATAATAGAAACAATGGGGTCACTTCTGGTTAGAAACAAATGGTTGCGCCCAGAAATGCTTGTTCCTAAGAATGAGCCTCGAATGCATTTGAAATTCATGTGCCTGCACCCACTTGTTAGCCGTGATAAACACATATACAAAAGCATAATGAAAACCTATAAAAAAACGAGGTGGGATCTTGTGGTCAAAAATTAGGGTGCAACATAGGTATCTACCAAAAGGTTGTGGCAGATTTAAGAGGTCACATAACCATCCCTTAAGCCTTGCATAACGAACCCTAGTTGACTTTTTCCATAATGTGGTGCTTGACAAGACTGGTCTGCTTTTTAGACAGAGTCCAGATCAGAGGATGAACATGTGGTCTTCAAAGTCTTAATTGTCACTAAAGGTTGGGATACCATGATCAGATTCTAATCTTTCAGAAGGTGATATACATGTTCAAAGTCATCAGGTTCTGATCCTTCAGAATCTGAGTTACCTTGCTTCTCTACATATACTTTTATCAGTATCACTTCAGAGTAGAATTTTAAGCTTATGAACATGCACACTTGAACATATGTTAGTATACTAAATTTTTCTTTAAGTACTTTGTTATCATAAAAAACCAAAGGATATGAACAATTTTGTTCCAAAAATATTCCCCTTTTTGATGATGATAAACAAAGGTATTTAAGAATAATGGTTGGTCAGTTTAACTAACTTGACAATATCAAAGTCTAAGATTTGTAAGCTCCCTCTGAGTCTAATAGTTCAAAGGTTGAGTTTTGTAAGCTCCCCCTAAGTGCTATCTAAGTTAATTAAACTTATCTTTGATAGCATGAAATTATATTAAGATAAAAGCAATAATAATTAGAGTTCAGGTATAAAAGAATTCAAAATACTTTTATCCTCTTAAATACTCTCGTGAATATCTCCTCATTTTGTCATCAACAAAAAAATAAAGGCAAAAATTCAGAGAGGGAAAATATACTGAGAATAGATGAACTGGTGATGGATAAGCATTTGTACCATAATTTTCAAGATAGTCAAAGATAGATTATGACAACATGGTTTTTGAGGAACAAGAATCAATAAAGCACAAGACTCAAAGAACGCAGTCTTCAAGACTGAAGAGGTTTGACTTAGAAACACCTCTATAAGAGAAGAGATTGAATTAACGCCAAGGTCACGAAACTTTATAGTTTTTCTGAGTAGACACAAAAATGGGTAAAAGAAAGACATTCAATTCTGACAAGGGAGATTTTGCAAAGGAGATACACAATCTGATGAAGAGGGAGGCAAGGAAGGAAAAATAGAAGGCT
This sequence comes from Lathyrus sativus, assembly GCA_963859935.3. Lineage (NCBI taxonomy): Eukaryota > Viridiplantae > Streptophyta > Magnoliopsida > Fabales > Fabaceae > Lathyrus > Lathyrus sativus. The sequence continues at coordinate 43,517,389 of OZ012739.1, forward strand.
AGGAAAATTGCAAAGTTTCTAAGATCCATAATTACAGAGGATGAAGGCACATTAATTGGAGTCTTTGAAGAGTGCAAAACCACATAAATAAATATGAAAACTCTCATAGAGAAGGAGTGAGATGAAGACTGAAAAACTTATTTGAAGTCACATGAAGGGATAAATGATCTCAAAATTGAACACTTCATCAATTTGAGGGATGAAATTGATGTTGTAGATTTTTAACTTGAATATGAATTAAGGGATGGTGTTGAATGTAATTCAACATTCAAGATTAGTTTCATTTGCATTTAAATTTATATTTGAATTTGAATTTGTGTTTAGTTTGAATTTAAGTTTCATTTAAGACTTTGAATAAATACTCAAACGAAGGTGAATTTGTAACAGAATTAATAACTTTTTTGGAATTGAGCAAGTTAGTTAGAAAATTCGTTTTCATTATTTATCTCTTTGCAACTATTCATCATCTTCTTTCTCTTATGCATTGTTAATGGAAGTTCATTGTCGAACTCTTACAACATCACTTTATTGTGTTTCTATTTTGTTGAGAATGAAATAAAAAGTGCCTTCAACAATGACAAATTGAATCCTTTTTATTGAAAATGAAAAAAAATCCTTAAAAGTTCAACTAATTTAGTTCCTAGTCGCGCACATATCTGAAACTTGACGTCAGGGTTATTGATGTGTTTTGGCATATTTTAAGTAATAATATTAGATTGACTCAGTTTTAACTTAACAATTAGTAGTATTTAGCTTTGATTATGTGAAAAGGGGGTAAATAGAACATATAATTTGGTAAATATCAAATTAAAAATATATTTGATTAAAACTATTGATTAAAAACAATTAGGCTTTTTTGAAATGCTTTATCAATGGTTGCTTAGTAGTTGCGTCAGATTATTACAATGGTATACATATCATCATAATGAATTAAAGAAAATAGTCGCGCCCATTTTTTTGGAGCTCAACCTGCTTCTTCAATCACAATTAGGACTGACAATAAACCGAACCAACTCGAAAATAATTCAGAACTTGATTCGACAATTAAATCGTTGAATTAGGTTCAAGAACCAAATGAGCAGAATATGAGCGAAAACAATGTTTGTTAACTAAATGAGATGAACTTTAACTATACATAGTTCGACTCGTTAGGTTTATGAGTCAACTCAATTATATATGAGAAAAATTATATTGTCTTTAAGAGTATGTTTCAATATTTACTCCAAATCTTAACCCTATATTGTCCATTTCGTACTAGTTATGGCATTAAAGATGACAATTGCATTTAAAGTCATCCTTGTTGGAGGAATTATGGTATTTGCTAAAATAACATGTGTAATGAAGGTTGCATCTGACAATTGCATTTAAAGTCATCCTTGTTGGAGTCATTATGGTATTTGCTAAAATAATATGTGTAATGAATGTTTCAAGTGGTGTAATCATTCTGTGATGGAAATGTATTAATTTCTAGTAATTTTTGGTGTACTATTTTATTAAATTTGTAAGGTTGCTAAATATTATATGAAGTTGTAGAACTTTTAGATAAATTTAAACTACAATTGAGTAGTTTTTGAATTAGACCTTCAAATGTATCTCTTGAAAGTTGTAGTTTTTGAATTAATTAATTTTTGAAACAAATTTAAATTTAAATATGATAACTTTTATTTTATTTCAATATATTTTTTAAAATATATTAATTTAAAATCTCAAATATATATAAAAAATAGACTTAAAAAATTGGCTTTTAAGTCAGTGAATCAAGTAAGTTGAACCTAATTGTTTGTGAGTTTATAATGAGTCGAGTTTGAGCTTAAAAAAAAGTTCATGTTGAACTCAAACTGAGATTTGAATTGAACTAATTCTTAACGAGTCGAGTCAAGTTGAGATGAGTTTGACTCGACTCGACTCATTTCCAGTCTTAATCACAACCACTTGATGTTTTTGGTGAATTCATAATTGAAGAATGTTTTATCATTTTTATAATCACAAATCAATTACGACCATATGTTAAAACTATTAGATGTCAAACAATAAACTTAGGTCAAGTTGTAAAAATTAAGGTTAATAATTATTGACAACTTGTACTCAATTAAAACACTCATGAATATATGAAAGTATTAAGAATAAATAATGTTACTTGTGTCTAAGTTATAAGAGGTTTTGAGCATTTCACACAAATTAAAAAACATAATTAATGTTATCTGTAAAATAAAAATTATATATGATTTTCCAATCTTGTGCTTCATTTATTATGTAGAAAAAAGAAAGTTAAAGAATTATCTATGATTCTGTTTATAAAAAAATTTTACTTTTTAAATTTATTAAATAATTAATGATTTATATATGGTTCAAATACATTAATTATTCAATATATTTAAAAAGTAAATTTTCTTTTATAAATAATAAGAGATAGAGAGTATATTAAAAAAATAATAGGCTTTATTGCAACTACGGTCCCCTTATTTTGCATTTTTTTGGGTTTTGATCCCTCCATTTTAAAAATCACAATTTTGGTCTTTTTTTAAGTTTTGAGTTTGATTTTAGTCTCCTAAGTCATTTTAAAATTAATTTGAGACTTTAATTATTGATTAGGATAATTAATTTATTAATATTATTTTCATTAATAAATAAATAAATTATTAATTTTTTATTATTAATTTTTATATTTAATTAATTAATCAAAACTTTAAATGAAACACTTTGGACCTAACCTTTTTTCCCATGTCTTTTGTCCATCTTTTTAACACATAATTGATTTGTTGTGTTTGTGTAAGATATACAAACACTAACAACATTTGTAATGAAAACAATGTGGGACTACTATAACACCATCTACTATTATGCTATGTTATCTATCTCATCTTTTCACCCTCTCTCTGTAGCTCTCTCTCTCTCTCTTCATAATTAATATCACTCAAAATACTGTTGAAAGAAAGAGTTTCTGCAAGTATGTAAGAATCTCTTCTACTTCTATTTTGAGTGACTTCTTGCCTCAAATTATTCTTTGTTTGAAATTATTATCCAATTAACGTTATGTCATATCATTCGTTTGTTGATTAACGATGAATAATTATGAGCATTGAACTAATGATGATTTTTTGGCATCCTTCCACTAAAAACAAACTCTATATCAAAGTTGCTGCCCATTTGGTACGTTGATGTCAAAATTTTATGCAAAATATTCACATTAAGTTAGCTGACTAGATAAGCTACTTTTGCATTTTATGGACTAGAAGTATATGTTGTATTGTGTTGTCAAGAGTAGATTTTTGTTGCTCATTATGAGGCTTAAATTGTTGAATCTAACTGAATAAAGTGACACTTAATCTCCCACTTATAAAAAATCCTTTTGCATCCATTTCAAGACTAGTTTACACCCTCTAGAGAAGGGTTATTTAAATAAATCTTCACTTGAGTAGCCCATCAAATTCTGGAAGTATGTTCTTCAAAATTACAAACCATATCATTGACATTAACCCCTTATATGTATACATTTCATAACTGTCTGAAAATCTAGTGTATGAGTCAGTTTGACAGATTGGAGAAAAGAAAAGCTAAATGATATATATTTTGTAGGCAAAACTTTGACAAACATATGTACTCATGCGCTTGAGCTAGACACCAATTCCGAACTATCAACATTGCTTGCTTTACTTTCCTCAATCACTGGAGGAGAATATGAAGAATTCCTCCCTGCAGCCAAATATAATCGCAACGGCCGATCTTGAACCACCTGAAAGCATTGCAAGGAATGTGGTTATATAGTTAGACTGAAATATCATAAGACTAACTTGAAATCGCAAAACTAATCACCCAAAATTGTTCTTACCACGCCGTTCATAGCATTTAAAGCAGCCTATAAATCCTCAGCAGTTTTAAAACTAACGAATCCAAAACCTTGAGATATGACTTTAGCACCCAATAATCCTGACTGTTCAGCAAAGACATCTCTAAGATCCTGAGAGTTCAGTTGCCAGCCAAGGTTTCCAGCATAGATCTTGTGAGGACTGTCTACAAAGCCTTGGTAACTGTTTCTAATCTCTTTCCTCATTACTAACCTTTCACCTCCTTTAGGCACTTCTGGAAAGTTCACCTTAGCATTTCTACCACCAACTAGCTGCAAATCATTACAATCAATAAAATCAACTTTTACCTGACTATATAAATGGATTATTTAGATTAGAAAGCTCAACTATGACCAAAACTTTGATGAGAGTATAACTTTTATGAAGCACGAACACATATACGAACACTGGAGCATAAATGAATCAAAACAAACTAATTACAAGCTATTGGAGAAGACTTACAACACCATCAAACATTTGAATTGTTGTTTTAGCTTCTTCAACACTCTTCATTGTAACAAATGCAAATCCTCTACTTTGGGATGTAACTCGATCATACATAATCTATATAATTCAATCAAACAAAACACAGAAGTATCATATTGAAATAAAACCCACATAGAAATTGAATTTTTCAATTGAATAGTAAAAAAAAATAAAAAATTATGTAAAACAAAATGACAGAAATAACCTGAACAGAGACGTTAGTATTTTGAGTGATATTAATTAGAGAGAGAGAGCGACAGGGAGAGGGTGAAAAGATGAGATAGATAACATAGCATAATAGTAGATGATGTTATAGTAGTCCTACATTGTTTTCGTTACAAATGTTGTTAGTGTTTATATATCCTACCAAAACACAACAAATCAATTGTATGTTAAAAAGATGGATCAAAGACATGAGACAAAAAGGTTAGGTCCGAGGTGTTTCATTTAAAATTTTGATTAATTAATTAAATATAAAAAATTAATAATAAAAAATTAATAATTTATTTATTTATTAATGAAAATAATATTAATAAATTAATTATCCTAATCAATATATAAATTCTCAAATTTATTTTAAAATAACTTGACATTGCCACGTCATCTTAGATAGCGCCACATCATTAAAAAAATGTCTCAAATTGAAGAGGGAACTAAAATCAAACTCAAAATTTAAAAAATAGACCAAAATTGTGATTTTTATAATAGAGGGATCAAACCCAAAAAAATACAAAATAGGAGAATCATAGTTGCAATTAAGTCAAAATAATATTAAAATTGTCAAATAATTTATAATTTAATATCCAATTTATTTCAAAATGAGGTAGGCTGGTTGGGGTCCTCGAAACGTGGACAGCTATATCATTGTTGTTAAAGTATGAATTGTTGTTTCTCGTTGGTGTCGTTAGATGTTTCTTTATGCTACTTTTGATGTGTGTGCTGTTCGATTTTGTTAACTAAACAGCCCATGATAACTGGTGATGCTTTTTAAATATCTTTTTCCTTGAAGAATTCAACTCCCAACATGACCCATGCTCCACCCATGTTCAATACTACTACTCTGTTTGTTTTATTAGGTCGATAGAGTGCATCATATCATTACAGTAGAATTCACTAAATCTCAATTGGTTGACAATAATGTTGTCATAGATACTAACAAATGATTTGCAAATAAAATAAAAGTTTGATTTTGATCTTTTGTGAAATTGCAATCAAAAGAACTTGTGTCCATATAGTATTATTGATTAAGTATGAAAAGACATCAAGTATCTTGTATTAAATGGTGCTTTGAATAAGAAATTGTATTCACAATGATGATGACAAATTGGTGGAAGAAATATTCTCCCCATTGTCATGGTTTGGTGGGATTTCTTGACAAAGTTGATGCACAATGGGAAAATACATTTTTGAATATTAATCAATTGTTCATAGAAAGGGTGAGATTTAGAATTATGCATGAGTGCCCTTTCTTTTTTTTTAACCATTTCTCTCTCTCTCTCTCTCTTTTAAGTTGCATTATTCTTCCTGCTTTTCAAAATGAAAATCGTTTTGACAAATAAAATTTGTTTTAAGTCAACTGTTATTTTTATTTTTTAATGTAGAAATGATTGTTACCTTTTCAATTATGTTTTTTAATTATTACTTTTTACACTACTTTCAACGCTTCAATGTGACTAATTTAGTAAATATGTAACATCTTATGACAATGTCATTACATTTTTTAATTTGTGTGCAAAAATCTTAAACGACACTCATATTGAAATAGATCAGTAGCATTCAACACATTTCATTACTTCTTACATGCTAGTCAATAGTTTTTGTGCCAGAGATTAATTGAAATGTCTGACTTTTAGTCTGTTCTATAAAGCTCATATGATCATCTCGATTATTCATATATCCACTTCTTTGAAATAAACAACATAGTCTTTGAGGGTTTCACATTGGCCTTGACAAACATTGAACAAACTCTTCGCGGTAATCTTTTGGTGTATACTTCTCAAAAAATGGTTAACCAATTTTCAAGAAAGGTTAATATATCATATAACAGAGTGTCAAGGTAGATTCATGTCTCATTGAAGTGTAGCATCCTTCAGAGTTCCTCATAAGAACTTACACTTCAATTACATTGTAGTTGTGATGATTGCCATATTCATGTTTATAGCGTCACAGTATTATTTGGGGTATCCTCTTTATCCATCGAAAGGCTCTACGTGAGAAGGTTTGGAGTTCTCAAGAATAGGTTCCTCCCAAATTTCTTGACAAAGAGGCTAAGGATTCTTCAACACTTAACAAGAGTCATCCTCAATGATTTTCTCTGATTATATTCCTTGAACTTGACACTGTAAGGCTTCGTTTTGACGTTGTAATTCATCCATAGTGCCACGAGTTAGGGTTAAGACCCTTTTGTCATTGGATAGGGGTTGAGTTTGCACTACATGAAAAGAGCTCTCCAACCACATGATTTTGAGACGTGAAATTCATGTGGCTAAAAACGAGTTATAACATGAAAAACACGACACTAAATATTTAAAATAATAAAATATTGAACGTCAAGTTTTAATATGGGAGGAATTTAAAAAGTTTTGAAAATGTTGTTATGACATGTAAAACACGTCGCTAATGAAATTTCAAAAATTAAAATTTTTGAGTGGGAAATGTTGACCGATGGAACTGGTTGAGGTGTAGGTGGACTAACAACTTTATGCTTGCGTTATGCTTTACACGCCGCTAATACTTTATCGTTCTAACACGCAAGTTTAATGACATGTTAATCACGTCGCTACCATATGGCACGCAGTTTCAGCGACATGATTCTTACAACGCTGAAATGACTATTTAATACGCCAGCTACACCGTTCCCCCACATGTTATCAGAAGAGAAAACTCATTTAACAAAATTCCATCTTCCTCTCCCTCAAAATACACAATTTACCATCAACTTTTCCTCCCACCCCTCATCATTTTTGCAAAGCTCCATCTTATCTGGTTTCTTCACTCAAATGTATGTCTTGTTTTTTGTTTTTCTTTTGACTACGCTTTTTTCATTCTTGGTTTTTCTCTTATTTGATTTTTCTGTTTTAGTTGATTAAAACTCAATAATTTGATCAGGACTCAACAAGCTTTATTGATTGATTATAGCTTCTCCATTTTATTTAGTTTCATCATTCAAAGATATGTATTATTTTTTATTTTCATATATAAATACATATTGAGTTGTGGGTTATTTGATATTTTTGTACATATTCTTTATATATTTTTACACTTTAGTAAAATAGAATATATAGATAGATTTAATAATTTTTTATTTTAAAAATAAAAAATATTAAATCCGAAAATATTTTATATTTTTATAATTTTAATTGTTTATAATATGTGTGTACGTGTGTGTGTGTTTGTGTGTGTGTGTGTGTGTGTGTGTGTGTGTGTGTGTGTGTGTGGTGTGTGTGTGTGTGTGTGTGTGTGTGTGTGTGTGTGTGTGTGTGTGTGTGTGTGTGTGTGTGTACGTGTGCGCGCGCGCGTGCGTGCGGGTGCGGGTGCGTGTGCGTGTGCGTGTGCATGTGCGTGCGTATGCGTATGCGTATGCCTGTGTGTGTGTGTGCGTGTATGTGCGTGCATGTGTGTGTTTTAAACAATATTTATATATATTTAAAAATAAAATATAAAATATTTTTGACACAGATTCAAGTGTGTGGCATGTTTACCACATCGATAATATCAATTTTGTGGTGTGTTTACCATGTCGCTAATCGAACATTAGCGACGTGAATATCACGTGACGAATTTGCGACGTGTTTTTCACATCGCAATTAGTTACGACTTGCGCTCTTGTGACGTGTTTGCTTACGTTGCTAATTTGTCCTTTTCAACATGATGTTTCTATTTGTGGTGTGAATATCACGTGGCTAATGAGTGTTTTTTTGTAGTGTTGTACCGTCTTCTCAATTATTGTGTGGCCAAGGAATTGTATATAATGTGGATCCATTATAGACGCTATATGTTTTTGTTAAGTTATGGTATACTGAGTCTTACCAACAATATGTTATAATCAAAACTCATGATGTTTAATGTTTAAGGTAATTAATGGATCATATGACTTATGATGAACCCCTTGGTTATACTGGTGATGGTACTAGCTCTCATTCTGATTGTGACCTGTGGGTTATCTATTACATTTAGTAATCACCTTTTCTGTGACATGCTTATGTGTCGAGGTGTTTATTGGCTATGTTTTTACTAGTGTCTTTGGTAAACAATCACTTAATTTTGAATAATTACTTACATGATCAAACTAGAAAATCCTAAGACATTTTATGCATAATTTCTGGAGAAAAGAGTGTCAAATTGTCGTTCGGAGTTTAAAGTTACGTGTTTAAAAATGTAGTAAGAAAAAAGTTTGAAGGTGAAAATAAGTTAAAGGTTTTAGCTATGTTGAAATCCACTATGAATGAATTGAAGAAAGTAATAAAGGCTAAAGCAAAGTAAAGAAAAAAGGTAACATGGTTTTTTCGATTAAATAAATGAAATTTGGTGTACACGATCATACATATGCCTCACAATTTTTTTTCTCACTCTTACTTGGTTACTTTGAATTCTATAGAGATTATTGACACCACAATTCCTAACCCAAAACCACTATATATACTAGTATTGAAATAACTATCTACAAAGACTATGTCTTCAGTTTTCGACACGTAACCTTTTGTGTAACTTCCAGTCTTCCAACTTATTCCTATGTGTCTTTGACGTCTAAATAATATCAAAAAAATAGTTACTTAATCTTATCATTTTACCTCGTCTCAACCATCATGGTTAATGGCTTAACTTGTCGAGTTATGAGGAAAAACATTCTTAAATTTTGGGAAAAATGCTAAGTCTAAATTCCATGGTCAGTGTGTCGAACTCGACATCATGGTTGAACATTATTCTTGTCGCACAAATAACCACATGCCCTCATATTTAACTAAGTATTTTCTCAACAGCATATTCTTTTTGTTGAACTATGCACATTGAGAATTTTATGCTAACAAATTTCCCCCTAGAAATGTCACTTTCAACCATCCTAGAGACAAGTGGCATTTTTGGAACTTCCAATACTACTTGGAGTTTTTCCCTACAAAAGATTTCCATCATGGCTCTATTTTCCCAGGAAGGACGTGGGCCACACGACAATCAACTTTTTCCATTCCACCTCCGAATGAAAAGACATTGTCGCTACTGCAAAAAATCTCCGGTGAAGATACAGAGTCGCCATCAAACTTTATTTATCCCAACGGGGAAAGAAAAACATTGAGAAAACCTCAAAAGAGAAAGAACATGGTCTCTCAACCAAATTCAGGGTTTGGTAGTCGATTACGCAAGAGGAGGTCATTAGCACCACTCGCATCCGTTGTACTCAACAGGATCCACTCTTGTTGTTCTAATCAAAGGGTAAGTATATCTAAAGCTTACTTGCTAAGGGAATTCTGGAAACGAAATGAGAGAAAAAAAAAAGGAGACGCGATAGGATCTCGCAATCCTGGGCCTAAGTATTCCCTCGTGCAATGGGTAAGTCAGAGTCAACGTGGTTCGAAGGACTACAGGTGAAAGGGAAGGTTGTGCTTGCTAAGGATTGGGGCCCTTGTGCCTATGTATCTTCATTTGAACGATAATGAAGAAATCAGAGCGTCTGTAGTATGTAGGACTACAGTTTATCGGTCTCGATCGCACGGGGGCGAGAGAAAAGGGGAATTAGTTGTTAATGAGCTCGCTAAGGATAGGGGTCCTTGTGCCTACGTATCTTCATTAGAGAATGAGGAATCATAGCATTAGTAGTTTGCAGGACCCTAGGTTGCTTAGTGTTTTTCATTGACAATGATAACGCTCACTCTCTAGCAGTTTAGGTGTTTGTCGCTCGTTGTCTGGAGCCTTAAGCGTTACCTGTTTACGGTAAAACGGAAATGACATGCCCTTTCTAAAAATGGTTGGAGATAAAGAATCCTAAAGGATGAAAATGATTTGAATTTGTTGAAGTGTTTTAAAGAAGTGAATTGAATCGGTTTATGATGTGTACGCACTAAAGTCTAGGACTAGCAAACCAAGTACTTTGTACAAACGATTCAAACGTCCTGCGTATAAAATACTCTATGAAAAGGTGAGAAATGACTCCCGCTCATCTTTTATCATGTACTTAAGGCTTGTGATGCGCTATACACATCGTATTTATTAAGTGTTTTATTTGTGTTAAGAGAGAAATATGACACAAGGAGAATCTAGGGAAAACTGGATCCTTGTCGTTATCATACAAAATGGTCCTAAGTTAGGATTAGAAGACAATTCTATCCTAATGTTGTCATGCTTGGATTGAGAGCCTAATGTCTATCTTACTTAAAACTTAATCAGAAATTAAGTTGAACTAAGAAACCCTAAGGGACCTTGTTAAATGTCAATCTTGCCTTAATTTAATCATTTATAATGGGCATTTTAAAACTCTTTTGTGTTGATTTATTGGAATTACTACTTGAAAGTTTTCCATTCTTCAATTGTTTGAAAATACCTTTGGAACCTTTGATTTGTGTGTTATTATGCAAAAAACAGGCATTAAATCATAAAACTGTGAGACACAAGGAAATTGAACAAGGTTGCCAAAGGAAAAGAAGAATATCAGTAAGTTCGCTGGGCGAACTTGCTAGTGAATGTTCGCTTTGCGAACAACTGGAAAAGAACCAGCGAATGCTCCCAGATTTGAGGCAATAGCAAAAGGTCTATAATTTCATTGGGCGAATAAGCCAGCGAAGGTTCGTTGTGGCAACGAGTTAGTGAAGAGCTGGCGAAGCATCCCAGACTTGAGGCAGTAGCTAAAGGAGCATAAGTTCGCTATGTGAACTTGTAGGCGAAGTAGTTCGCTAGGTGAATAATCATTCGCACGACGAACTTCAGAGTTGTCTTAGAGACGGTTTAACTGTGCAGAGGTACGTCAGGTGCCTAATTTAATGTTCGCTAGGCGAATAATCTATTTGCAATGCAAACATGACATATCCTAAATGTACTTTATAAGTACTTTTGCTCATTTATGGGGATCATAACCTACTTTTACACACCAAAACCTGATTTTCTGAGATTTCTTCACCAAAGAGTGAGATTTTACACATAGAAGCTGGATTCGCACCCAAGCTCGATTCTTCGACGTGGATACTCATTCATCTCCTCTCGAAACTTGTGAAGCAAGCTACCATGGTTATGGGTAGCTAAGTCACTTTTGTGTCAAGATCAGAAGTACTTAATCTTTCTATTATGTATTTCTTTTGATCTTTTGTATGTGAGCATGGTTTATGATCAATAGATGGTGAATATATTTGCTTTTAATGATATATTTATGGTTTGAATCACTCTAGACATAGATTTTCCAAGTCTTGACCTAATTTCTCCATCTATTAACCAACAAACACTAGACATAGATTTGAAAGCTAATTTTTGCTTTGTATTGATCTTTATGTTTATTTCTTCAAACGTTATTTCGAGAAATCATCCAGCGATTAAAACAATAATATTCACAGAGCCGCTTTAGAAATAAACGAATTCGCGAGGATATGCGATTTTATTGATCAAAACTAAGTTCACATACTTGATTAATCGGATATGTATGAAAAGGATTAACGAGATCTAATCTTGACATGGTTTTCTTAAAACAAAACATCTTTGCCCTAATTTACTTTTTGCAACAAACTTATGTTACAAAAAAAGAAATCTTTTGGAAACTCTTTACTTAGAGCATTAAATTATTGAACGGCTGGCATCTATATATCTTACATACAATCCCTGTGGATATGATGAAAAAATCCCCCTAAAATAATTTTCAACAAAATGGCGCCGCTGTCGGGGATTTTTGAGTAGGATTTGCAAGCATTGCAATAGTTTAGTGATTTTAAGATATTTGTATTGTGAATCTCTTACCTCTGTAATTCTCTTGTGCTTTTTAATTTGTGTGGCTAATATGCATAATTCATTTATGCAAGAGAGTGTACCTGCAGAAGAACTTCTTTTTGGTCCTGAGATTGAAAGGACTGCTCGTAGACTCAATAGCAGAACAAGGCGAAGACGGCAGCTTGCTAGAGAAAGACAAGAGCGAGGAGAATCTTCTTCAGCCGCACCAATTGTTACGGAAATTATGGGAGATCCACCACCACCACCCACTGCTTCAACACCATGTATCAACAATCCAAGGCACACTGCTCAGATTGCGCGCAATTCCCACAACGGTAGGTATTCAGAGATGAAAACGGGAATTCTTGTGCTTTTATACCAAAATCCTTTTACTGGTATGGATCATGAAGATCTGTTCATACATCTCACCAAATTCTATGAGATTGTGGGTGAAATAAGAGCGTCAGAAGCTGACGAAGAATCATTATTCAAGAGATTATTTTCGTACACTTTAATCGAGAAGGCAAAGGAATGGTATCTTGATCAATCCACTTTGGTAATGACGGACTGAAATGTATTAGAAGAAAAGTTCCTTGAACAATTTTTTCCAGACAATCGATTCATGGAAGTAAAGATGACAATTGCGGTATTCGCTCAAAATGGAAATGAAGTTCTCAATGAAGCTTGGGAGAGGTTCAAATCCATGTTACAAAAATGCAAAGGCCACACTTTTGTTAAATTAACACAATTACACATCTTTAGAAATGGGCTCCAATCTATTCACAAAACTTTGTTAGACGCTACCACAGGTGCATCGTTAATGGTAAAGAATGCGGAGGATGCGGTAGCCATCATTGATAAGATGGCATTGAATGATCACCAAGGAAATCACAACCGTGGTGCACCTCAACGAAAACCAAGAATGATAGAATTGGGAACAAATGATATGATCCTTGCGTAAAACAAATTACTTTTGTAACAAGTGGAGTTGTTGATGCAACAAATGTCAAAGCTTCCACAGAAAGTTAAAGAAATGCAAGAGATTCCCAACAAAAAACAAGTGGCGAGTTGTGAGTTTTGTAAGGGAGATCACCCTACCGAGTATTATCCTCCGGTTGTGGAAGAGGCGAGTTATGCGGTAAATCAAAACCAAGAGTATCAACCTCGACCACCTTACAAACAAGGCAACCAAGGTTACCAAAAAAGAGGTAATCAAGGTTATCAACAATAGTGGAGGCCTCAAGATGCCGGAACTTCGAATCGTCATCCACAATATCAAAACTACACTCAACCTCCACAAGCTCCAAGTGGAAATTCAAAAATGGAAGACACCTTCACTCAATTCATGCAAATGTCAATGTCCAATCAAAAGAACACTGATGTGGCTATAAAGAATCTTAAAAACCAAGTTGGACAACTTGCAAAGTAATTAGCCGATCAACAACCGGGACCGTCCTTTTCCGCTAACGCTCAACCAAATCCAAAGGAGCATTACAAGGCTATTCTTACAAGAAGTGGTAGAGAAGTTGATATGGGAATAGGTGAGGAAGTAGTGGAAAAAGAAGGAGTAGTTGAAAAAGAAAAAGATATTGATGAGAAAGAAATAGAAAAAATGTTGAGGGAGAATTAGTTGAAAATGAAAATAAAAAGAGAGAGGAAGAAGAAAAGAGAATGAGAGAAGAAAAAATGAAAAAGATTAGAAAGGGGAAGGAACAAATGAGTACTATTCCGATTCAAAATTTACCATATCGTCATGCTCCTTCAAAGAAAGATAGTGTGAGGCACTATGCTCAATTTATAGATATTTTTAAGCAATTGCAAATTCATATTCCATTTTCCGAAGCATTGGAGCAAATACCAAAATACGCAAAATTCATGAAGGATATTCTCGTTAGAAAAAAAAGGTATACGAATCAAGAAACTATCATGGTTGATGCTAGTTGTAGCGTTATCATTCAAAGGACTCTTCCGCGGAAAGAAAGTGATCTGGGGCGAGTCAGTTGGCCGGTTACAATAGGAAATATTTGTTAGTACCATGGTTCTATGGTTCTAGGATTGGCTAAATTTTGGTAAAATATGATTCTGCACTGATGTTAAGCAGGATGTTATAACACCCCCATCTGCTGTCATGACTGAACTGCTGTCATGTGTTTTTAATCACAATGTCATGACCAATGTCATGACATTGCTGTCTAATACAGCATGAGCTGTGGTAACAGAACTGCTGTCATTTGTTATAAACAGCAGGAGTTCTGGTGCTGCAGGAGCTAGCAGGAGCTGTTATTTTGTATCACTTGACATAAGTGCTTTGGATATACCTCATCAGGATGTGCAGGCCAAAGTGATTCATTAGGAACAAAGTGAAGATTTTATTGGTGTTCATAAAAAGGATCCTTGATACTTTTTAGGAAACTATAATATGCTTGTTTCTATTGTTGTGAAGAAGATTCTGCAGGAGTGTTCAGCAAGGGGAGTCTGGCCAGCTAAGAGTAAGTAAAGCTGAATGTCATAACTGAATGTTATTATATTGATCGTATGACATCAGGCGTGCATGGTTTCCTTTTCTGTTATGATACATGATATATCTCAGGCTAGATTTCAGGAAACCTGTTATGGCTCCTTAGTTATCTCAGGCGAGATTCTAGTCAGGGCTGGACATAACATCAAGCAGCTGTGACCTAATTTGACAGCACCTTGAGTTATGTAAAGTGGTTTAACTTGGTTAAACCTAAAGTTTGTTACTTGTGACCAGCCCAAGCCAAGTCTGCATTGATATAAAAGGAGGAGCAGAAGCAAAAAAAAAGAAGAAGTACTTACATCAAGAACAACCAGAGTGTAAAATAAAGGTCTAGGGTTTGAGAGCCCCTTGTGTGTGTAAGTCATCCTTTGTATCTTTTGATACATTGTGATAGACATATTTGTGAGTGAAGAGTATTGCTCTTCATGTTTGTTTTGTGAGTGAAGAAGTTTGGTTCTTCACGTGTGTCTTAAGATACTTATGTGCCAAGCAATTGTATGTTGTATAATTGCTTTGGTTAGTGTGTATGAACTGTTGTGTTCATTGTCCTTGATTGAAGTTGTTAAGAAAAATCAAGTATTGTGACTTTGAAGAGTATCTTCTAAAGTCTGTCTTTTGTATTGAATTGTATATCACTGCTGTGATTGAGGGGGAGTGAGTGGGTATACTCTTGTCTAGTGGTCTCTAGGAAGAAATTGCATTGGGTAGAGATTAAGTGAGGAGTTGTAAACGGGGGAGTTTAACTCTGAATTGATTATGCTAATAGTGGATTTCCTTCCTGGTTTGGTAGCCCCCAGATGTAGGTGAGGTTGCACCGAATTTTGTAAACAATTTATTGTGTTATTTATCTTTCAGCATTTACAATTCTGCACAATTTAAATGTTTAGATAAATAGTATGACAGTCTGCAGATGTTACAACAGACGTCATGACGTTGGTCATGACATTGGTACAATTTAAAGAAATTTAAATTGGTCATGGTATGTCCTCGTCCTTGTTGAGAAGAGATCAATGTTCTTGGGACATATGAGATCTGCATACCAGAATTTCAATTGGTACCAGAGCAGGCATCCTGTCTGTTCTGGATGAGATCTTGGGAGATACTTTCTGGTGGTTTAAACAAGGAGAAGTGGTAGCTGATTTGTGTAAGTGCTCTTGATTGGTTGCATTTTGTGGCAAAATATTAGTACATGTATGAATGTCATGTCTGATGTTGATACATTCATAATATGGACTGTGCAGGGTAAGTTAACTAAGCTAACTATAAGTTAAGATGGATGTCATACTCAATGTTATGACATAGGTCGTATGACATCAAGCGGAGGTTTGTTATTTTGGTAGCTAGAACTCAGGAAACAAATAAGACGCTCAAGCTGGAATGCAGGAGACATTTTAGATGCCCTATGGGAACTAATATGTACCTGATTAATGTGGCAAGCATGCAGAATACTAAAGAAAGGTTTTATTATGGATAAAACCTAATTTATGCGCCCAGGCCCAAGGACTGATATGCTGCTATAAATAACAGGAGAAGCAATCCTAAAAGGCAGCTGTTGAAGATAGAGGAATAGAGAAATCACCATAGTGGTTTAGAAGTGAAGAGGTTGTTCTTCACGATTGTGTCTTAGGAACACTTGTAATCCAAGCAACTGTTGATTGCATTGGTTAGGTCGTTTCTAGGAGGTGTACCACTCGAAGCTGTTAAGCAATAGTGTATGTCACTTGATCAAAGCTTTGAAGCAAGATCAAGGTGTGTGTAGTTGAAGTGTCTCTTCATACTATTGTTTAATCTGAAAGTGTTTTTGGATATCACTGTTGTGTGATTGTAGGGAGTGAGTGGGTATACTCAGGTCTAGAGTGTCTCTAGGTTAAACTGTCATTGGGTAGGTCTTAAGTGAGAAGTGCAAACTGTGTTAGAACACAGATTGGTTCTTAATAATATCTCTATGTTTTGATGATAACTATTATGAAATTTTGTAATTAAGAATTATATACTCTAAAATTTGCTTGAGAATTATTACTGCAGATAGTAAAGGATTAAACACTCCAGAAGCAAGTCAGAATTGAACATAAGAAATTAGCTAGACTCTGAAGCGCCAGATGCATCCATTAGAAGATTCTGATTGCTACCAACAGAAGATCCTGAGCGTAGCCTACAGAAGATTCTGAAGCAGAAGCTCCAGAAGGATCTGAAGCAGAAGCTCCAGAAGAATCTGAAGCAAGTCAGAAGCATCTGAACCAAAGAAGAATTCTGTATGAAGAGTTTTTCAAAGCATAGTTATTATAGAAGATTCTGAAAGTACTAAAGCTGCCAGTACTAAAGATCTGTCTCAAATATGCTCTGATCTTAAACACGCTAAAAGCACACCTGCTGCAGAAGACTCTGATTCAGCAAAACTCTGATCATCATCAGAAGGCTCTGATCTAATTAGACTCTGATGGATTTGCTGAAAACTGAAGAAGAATTATTCAAAGATTATATCCGTTGGAATGATCCAAACGACTCTTTCCTTATTTATGCTAGACACAAGAACACAGACAAAAAGGATTTTTCTGTGCTTTCTTCTTCTAGGAAAGGTCACTTGATGTGAAGACAAAAAAGGCTCATACCTTTTGGACACTCTTCTCAACGTGAAGCTCACCTTGGATCAGCTGCCTATAAAAGCAAGACTTCACCAATTTCTTCAGTTGACGTTTTTTATCCAAAAAGAAATCAACATTCAAGCTCTCATACTATTCATATTCTTTCTAAGAATTAATTTCTTTGTTCTTAATAGTTAAGTGAAAAATCACAGTTGTGATAAAGCTTTATAGAAGAAATATTAAACACTTGTATTTATATTACATTTGATTGTAATCCTTAAGAAGATCCAGTTAGGATCAGTAGTTTTTGAGAAGACTTTGAATAGTTGTTCTAAGTGCTTACTATTGTAATCAATTGATTAAATAGTGGATTAAGTCCTTGATTGAGAAAGGCAAATCACTCTAGGAAGGGTGGACTGGAGTAGTTGAGTTCAACGAACCAGGATAAAAATACTTGAGTTTTTTATTTCTAAGTTTTAATCTTCATACTTATTCAACCCCCTTCTAAGTATTATCTCACCTTCAGTTGGCATCAGAGCTCCGGTTCTGTGTGTGCTACCACTTAACAGTGACAGTAAAGATCCAGAGAGAAATACTTTGATATATATTTGGTTGTTACTATGGCTGATAATACAATGTCTAACATTAACAACAAATATGAAGAAAGGGACAGAATCAGCACCAAACCCCCTATGTTTGATGGGGAGAAATTTGATTATTGGAAAGACAGGATTGAAAGTTTTTTCCTTGGATATGATGCTGATTTATGGGATCTGGTCATAGATGGATATGTTCATCCCACTGATGGGAATGGCAAGAAAATAGACAGGAAATCTATGACAGATGCTCAGAAGAAAGAATTTAGAAATCACCACAAGGCCAGAACAATATTGTTGAATGCAATATCTCACACTGAGTATGAAAAAATTACAAACAGGGAAACTGCATTTGACATGTTTGAATCCTTAAAGATGACTCATGAGGGAAACTCTCAAGTCAAGGAAACAAAGGCTCTGGCTCTGATCCAGAAGTATGAAGCTTTCAAGATGGAAGACTCTGAATCTGTTGAAGCTATGTTCTCCAGATTTCAAATACTTACAGCTGGACTAAAGGTTCTGGATAAAGGATACTCTACTGCTGATCATGTGAAAAAGATCATCAGAAGCTTACCCACCAGATGGAGACCTATGGTGACAGCGCTGAAGATGGCTAAAGATCTGAACAAGATCTCCTTGGAGGAACTGATCAGTTCACTAAGAAGTCATGAAATTGAACTTGAGGAAGATGAACCTCAAAAGAAAGGTAAATCTGTTGCTTTAAAATCTAATAAATCTGCTAAAGCATTGCAGGTAATAGAGGAAAGCTCTGAAGAATCCTCATCTGAAGATGAAGATGAACTGTCCATGCTGTCCAGAAGAATAAACAAACTCTGGAAGCATAAAGGAAAGAAGTTCAGAAACTTCAGAAAGCCTGACCAAAGAAAAGAATCTTCTGGACACAAAAGATCTGGCAAAAAGGAGGTTGTCTGTTATGAATGTAAAGAACCTGGACATTACAAAAATGAATGTCCAAAGGTGCTGAAAGAAAAGCCTAAAAGAAAATTTGATAAGAAGAAAAAGGTTCTGATGGCCACCTGGGATGATTCAGATACATCTGAATCTGAATCTGAGTCAGAAGAAGAATGTGCCAATGTAGCTTTGATGGCAGACATAGAAGATCAGGAGGAAGGAACTTCAGGATCTGAATCTGACTCTGAATCTGACTCTGACGCTGAAGAGGTAATGGCTAAACTCACTAAAGAAGAACTTATCAAAGTGTTATCAGAAGTTCTGAAAAGCTATAACAATATTAAGCTCAAATACAAGAAGCGTCAAAGCAATCTTGTATCTGAGAATAATATTCTCAAATCAGAAGTAGCTGAGCTAAATGAAAAGAACTTAAAATTGAAAAATAATTCTGAATTAGCTCGACAAAACTCTAATTCTGAATGCAAAAATATTTTGGAAAAATATGATTATAGCTTTCAGAAGTTTCTTGCTAAAAGCATAGACAGAAGCAAAATGGCTTCTATGATCTATGGAGTTAGCAGAAATAACAGAAAAGGAACTGGATATGAATCCTCCTCTGGAAAGGATTTAAATCCAAAACTTGTTGATAAAATTATCATCAAGAAAACTCCTTTATATTCACACTTTAAATTTGGTCATTTGAATGATATTGAACAAACACGCTCTGAAAAGAATATTCATGTGTTTAAATCTAAGGCTAGTCAGAATAAACCTTATGTTGAAAAACAGAAGTTTAGACAAACCTTCAGAACAACTAACAGAAGTTCAGACAAACTAAAGGACCCAAGAAGATCTGGGTACCTAAAAGTAAAATAATTCCTGTTGCAGATGTTCTTAGCAGCAAGGTCAGGACGCCAATCATGGTACCTGGACTCTGGATGCTCCCGACACATGACAGGAGAAAGGTCTATGTTCCAAAGCCTGGAGCTTAGATCTGGAGGTGATGTGAAATTTGGAGGGAACCAGAAGGGCAAGATCATTGGATCTGGCACCATTGGAAATGGTAAACTTCCCTCTATTACTAATGTTTTACTTGTTGAAGGATTAAAGCATAACTTATTGTCCATAAGTCAATTAAGTGACAATGGTTATGATATTACCTTTAATAAAAAATGTTGTAAAGCTATTAGTCAAAAGGATGGCTCTATCCTATTTAGTGGTAAGAGGAAAAAAAAACATTTATAAAATAAATCTTTCAGAATTTAAAGTTCAGAATGTTAAATGCCTCTTGTCTGTTAATGAAGAGCAATGGGTCTGGCACAGAAGATTGGGGCATATTAATATGAGACGTATATCTCAGATTAATAAACTTAATCTTGTTAGAGGACTTCCTAATATGAAGTTCACCTCAGATGCTCTTTGTGAAGCATGCCAAAAGGGAAGTTTTCAAAATCATCTTTTAAATCAAAAAATGTTGTTTCTACTTCCAAACCACTAGAATTACTTCATATTGATCTGTTTGGACCATTGAAAACTGCATCCATCAGAGGCAAGAAGTATGGATTAGTCATTGTTGATGACTATAGTAGATGGACATGGGTAAAGTTCTTAAAACACAAGGATGAGTCACATTCTGTGTTCTTTGACTTCTGCAAGCAAGTCCAGAATGAAAAAGATTTCAAAATTATAAAAGTCAGAAGTGATCATGGTGGTGAATTTGAAAATAAATATTTTGAAAAATATTTTAATGAAAATGGCATTGCTCATGATTTTTCCTGTCCTAGAACTCCACAACAAAATGGGGTTGTAGAGAGGAAAAATAGAACTCTGCAAGAAATGGCCAGAACCATGATAAATGAGATAAAACTGGCAAAACACTTTTGGGCAGAAGCAATCAACACAGCCTGTTACATTCAGAACAGAGTGTCTGTAAGACCTCTTCTGGAGAAGACTCCATATGAACTGTGGAAGAACAAAAAGCCCAACATTTCATATTTTCATCCTTTTGGATGTATTTGTTATATGTTAAATACTAAGGAAAATCTGAACAAGTTTGATTCCAAAGCACAGAAGTGTTTCATGCTTGGATATTCTAAACGCTCTAAAGGCTACAGAGTATACAACACTGAGACACAGATTGTGGAAGAATCTATTCATGTTAGATTTGATGATAAGCTTGGCAATAAAAAGCCAAAGTAGTCTGAAAACTCTGCAGATAGAGAAGTAGTCTTCACAGACTCTGAAGTCCCAGAGGCAGACAAAGCTCAAGTGAAAGAACCAGAAGCAACACCAGATGCTATTCCTTTAACTTCTCAGATGAACAATCTAAACATTTCTGAAGAATCAACTGTTAGAGGATCATCATCCAGAATTAAAGCTTCTTATCCAGAGAATGTAATTATTGGAAAGAAGGATGATCCCATCAGAACAAGATCCTTTCCAAGATCATCTGAAGCATCATTATTTGGACTGGTGTCAGAAATTGAACCATCTTTTGTAGATGAAGCTCTGCAAGACAATGATTGGATTATTGCCATGCAAGAAGAGTTAAATCAATTCACCAGAAATGATGTGTGGGATTTAGTTCAAAGACCACAAGGATTCAATATAATTGGAACAAAATGGGTCTTCAGAAATAAGCTAAATGAGAAAGGAGAAGTTGAAAGAAATAAAGCCAGGCTTGTTGCTCAAGGGTACAGTCAACAAGAAGGTATTGATTACACTGAAACTTATGCTCCAGTGGCAAGGTTAGAATCTATACGCCTTCTTATCTCATTTGCTGCATAAAATAACATCACTCTGTATCAGATGGATGTTAAAAGTGCCTTTCTAAATGGTATTATAGAAGAAGAAGTTTATGTCCACCAACCTCCTGGTTTTGAGAATGAAAAATTTCCAGATCATGTTTTCAAACTAAAGAAATCTCTATATGGTTTAAAACAAGCTCCCAGAGCTTGGTATGAGAGATTGAGCAATTTTCTTCTGGAGAAAAATTTCATCAGAGGCAAAGTGGAAACAACACTCTTTTGTAAATCAATTAAGAAAGATCTTCTAATTTGTCAAATTTATGTGGATGATATAATATTTGGATCTACCAATACTATGCTGGGAAAGGAGTTTGCTAAATGTATGCAGGCAGAATTTGAAATGAGCATGATGGGAGAACTAAGATTCTTTCTAGGAATCCAAGTCAATCAAACTCCAGAGTGCACTTACATACATCAGACCAAATATGTTAAAGAACTTCTGAAGAAATTTAACATGACTGATAGTAAGCTGGCAAAGACTCCCATGCATCTAACTAGCTCACTTGGCAAGGAAGAGGTAAGTAAGAAAGTAGATCAGAAGCTCTACAGAGGTATGATAGGATCTCTTCTTTACTTAACTTCTTCTAGACCTGACATATTGTTCAGTGTATGCTTGTGTGATAGATTCCAATCAGATTCTAGAGAATCACACTTGACAGCTGTCAAGAGGATTCTAAGGTATCTGAAAGGTACTTCTAATGTGGGTTTGTGTTACAGAAAATCTGATGATTTCAAATTAGTTGGATTCTGTGATGCTGACTACGCTGGAGACAGAGTGGAAAGGAAAAGTACTTCTGGAAGTTTTCAATTTCTAGGAAGAAGTCTAATCTCTTGGTACAGCAAGAAGCAACCCACAATTGCACTTTCAACCACAGAGGCAGAATATATTGCTGCTGCTGGATGTAGCACGCAGATGCTCTGGATGAAAAGTTAGCTAGAAGATTATCAAATATTTGAAAGTAACATTTCTATCTTCTGTGATAATACTTCTACTATATGTTTGTCTAAGAACCCCATTTTACACTCTAAGGCAAAACATATAGAAATTAAGCATCATTTCATCAGAGACTATGTTCAGAAGGGAATCATAAATTTAGCCTTTGTTGATACAGATCATCAATGGGAAGATATTTTCACAAAACCCCTTGTTGAAGATAGATTCAAATTTATTCTGAAAAATATTGGTATGGATTTTTGTCCAGAATGATATTTATCAGAAGTAAATTTTACAGATGCAAAAATGCCTAATGCTTTGAAGTATTTCTTCTGATTGCTTATTTATTTTCTTTAATTATTTTTTGTGAAACTCTGAACTAACTATCCTTAGAGGATCTGAACGTTGGTTAACGTTTCATTTCTCAAGAGAATTCGGAACACATGCAAGCAAACACGTGTCACTCCAAATCTGCAAAGGTGGCGTGTACACTATTGCACCCTAAAATTTGACCAACCGGTTCTCCTAACTGGTTCATGGTTCAATTCGTATTCGCGTATCAGATGCATGACATTTGTGCACAGACAGAGGATATCAGAGTTACAGCTTGGTTTTCATCTACCTGATATTTCACATCCAGTCTAGATCATCAGGGTTTTATTTTTTCGGGAATTGTGCGCTTCTCGGTGTTTGCAGCTTACATGGTGGTTTTTGGGATATTCTGATGCCCGGGGGTTTACTGTTTGATTTGATCTAGTCTCGCGCTCTCTTTTATGTTGGTCATTTGCATTTGTCTGCATTTTTTTGGATTTAATAGCCTTTTGTGGATTTTTAATAGGCTTTATAGATTTTTCTAGAATTTAAATAGGTTTTTTTAATATTTTCAATAGCTTTAAATCTTTTTTTTAGAATTTTATAGATTTTTTTAATAGGTTCAATGATTTTTTTTAATAGTTTTTTCTTTTATTAATAATAGATTTTCTTTTAAGTAATAGTATAAGATTTTATTAGAGATTAAATAGAGGTTATTAGAGTTTTAATAGTTTTAGTTTAATATAGGTTAATTAGATTTTAATCATTTGTTAGATTTAATTAGGGTTTAATTAGGTTAATTAGGATAGATTAATTTTAGTTAGAGTTAATTGTAGTTTAATCATTTTTAGTTAATTAGGTTAATGTAGATTTAATTAGTTTTAATTAGGGTTAATAATTGGTTAAGTCAGATTTTGGTCCATTTGGTTTTTTCGTGGGCTCAGAAATTTTTTGGAGGCCCAAAGCCATTGCTGAATCCGTTTTTGGTCATTTTCAGTCCAGGCATGCCATGTGTCCCCTATATAGTGCGCCACGTTTTGCACTCAGAAGGACCCACCTCATTCTGACTCCACTCTCTCCTCTTGCCACGTCTCCCACTCAGACTCCACTATCTCCCCCTTTCTGCCACGCGCCCCACATGCATTGACTCTAGCGTGCCACTTGTCACCTCACCACCCCCTCACCGAGAAGCTACCGCCGGCCATGCAAATCCGGTGACCGCCCCAACAGCCACCGCCCAACCAACTCCGGCCACCACCTGAACCACCAGAAAACCCAGAAATCCCTCCACTTCATTTCTCTCCTCCAAATTTTCCCCTTCCTCCTCCGTCCACCTTCATCACCAACTCGCCGGAGAACTCAACCCAGTCCACCGGAATCTTCATCCGTGACCGGAAAATTCAAAGAATCTCTAGAAGTTCCTCGCCATTCAAGGTCCGTTCATCCATCTTCATCATCTCACCATGAACAATTCTCCAGAATCCTTCAACCTGCATCAATATTTTCTCCAGAAATCACCACTCATCATCATCAAGAACATGCAAGTCCTCCTCTGATCAACCTTCAACCACGATTCACCCAATATTTCACCAAATCCGTACAAGATTCGTCAATTCCAAGATCTGTAAGATCTTCATCAAGATCTCATCACAGTTCATCACTAAGAGTTGTTCTTCGCGTCATCAATCTTCAGCAAATCTCCAGAAATCTCATAGATCCTTCAAGATCTGTGAGCGTGTTCTTCAGTTTTTCCCAGAAAGATTGTTGATCTTCAAGCGAACCCTCAAGGAATTCCAGAAACTTCATCGTCGCAGTTACTTCACTCCAGGTTCGTTCCCTTTTCACCATCTCCATTGCTGTTCATTCACTGATGTAGGGTTTCTTGTTTTGAGAGTTGAGGTTTAGTGTTAATTTTTGGAGATTGATCTGAGTGAGTGTGTTTGAAGATTCTTGAGAGTAGGTTAGAGAGAGGAGGGAGAGAAGGTTTGCGAGCGGCGTATTAGGGTTAGATGATGAACAGTAACCAGAATGTTAGAGGGGGAAATTGGTTTTGTTGGATAACGAGTTGGGTTAGAATTTGGGCTGGGTTAAGCCCAATGTGTGATTACTCTCAATCACCCCTTCATTTTCTCGTGTCCCCCCCCCCCTGAGTGTGAGAACTGAATAGGATGTGGATTGGGCTTTGCCCTATTTGCTATGCGCGCCCCCCTCTGTCTGGGCCCAATTGGAAAACAACTAGGATTAGTGCTATTCGCCCCCCCCCTGTATTATCTTCTTTTCTTTAATTTCTTTGTTTTCATGCATATTAGAAAATAATTCATTAAAAATAGTAGAAGTGTTCAAATAATTCCATTCTTTTTTCTGTAG
This sequence comes from Lathyrus sativus, assembly GCA_963859935.3. NCBI lineage: Eukaryota > Viridiplantae > Streptophyta > Magnoliopsida > Fabales > Fabaceae > Lathyrus > Lathyrus sativus. Next base: position 43,542,647 of record OZ012739.1, read on the forward strand.
ACTCATAATTCAATATAGAATTTTAGGATGCAAAAATATTGATTAGATCATGCATTTTCATTTTTGTATGCATTTTTGTATTTTAATTAGTATTGAATAATTGTTTTGTGACGTATCTGCCTTGTTGATTTTAGTTCTTTCACTTGGTATTGAATTTTGTTCTAGTTTTTTAGTATGTTATACTAGACTGATGCATGCTCCCCATAGGATTTTTGTGGATTTTTTAGAGATTGATTGGTGTTGTTTTAGGGTTAGAGAATAGAGACCTCATAACTTGCTGGTTAACCCTTGACCATTCATATGTTAGGGATTGTTTAGTAGCCTTAGAAGCTGACTTAGGCTTTGAGATTTGATCTTGGGATCATAGAGCCATGTAGGTTTCCCCTAGATTTTTGATAGATTTTTATAGGGTGTTCTGTTATTTTTGTTTGAGCCTGAGAATAGGAGAAGTCTTGATAGGCTTCTGACTTTGAAGTTCAACTGTGGTTGAACTTCAGAGTTAGTTTCCTTTGGGTTGAGGGCCTGTGGTTTCTTCTTGGAGGATGGAGGCTGGATGAAGTCTTGTTGGAGATTGCAAGGATGCATGGTTTGAGGTCCTAGTCTGGGAGCTTGTTCTCTGTTTGTGAGGTTTGAGATCCTGAAGTTTGAGGGAAATTTATGGTACTTTCCTGAGGAAGGCACTATGGATGTCTTTCATTCTTTCTTCTCACCTCTTTCTCAAGTATCCAATGATGTTGGAGCCTTCATGTGAGTTTAGTTTCTCCTAAGGAGGAATGTAAATTGATCACAGTTGTTGAGCCACAAGGGATATGATTCCAAAGTGGAAGCCTCCTAGTACTTTCCCGAGGAAGGCACTATGGGTTTGTTCACTTAGTTCCCTTAGTTCAGGTAGGATTTCTCAAGTATCCAGTGATGTTGGAGCCTTCATGTGAGTTTAGTTTCTCCTGAGGAGGAATATAAACCGTTCACAGTTGTTGAGCCACATGGGATATGATTCCTAAGTGGAAGCCTCCTAGTACTTTCCTGAGGAAGGCACTATGGGTCTGTTCACTTAGTTCCCTTAGTTCATCTAGGATTTCTTAAGTATCCAATGATGTTGGAGCCTTCATGTGAGTTTAGTTTCTCCTGAGGAGGAATGTAAACTGATCACAGTTGTTGAGCCACAAGGGATATGATTCCTAAGTGGAAGCCTCCTAGTACTTTCCCGAGGAAGGCACTATGGGTCTGTTCACTTAATTCCCTTAGTTCAGGTAGGATTTCTCAAGTATCCAGTGATGTTGGAGCCTTCATGTGAGTTTAGTTTCTCCTGAGGAGGAATATAAACCGTTCACAGTTGTTGAGCCACATGGGATATGATTCCTAAGTGGAAGCCTCCTAGTACTTTCCCGAGGAAGGCACTATGGGTCTGTTCACTTAGTTCCCTTAGTTCATCTAGGATTTCTTAAGTATCCAATGATGTTGGAGCCTTCATGTGAGTTTAGTTTCTCCTGAGGAGGAATGTAAACTGATCACAGTTGTTGAGCCGCATAGGATATGATTCCTGAGTGGTAACCTCCTGGTACTTTCCTGAGGAAGGCACTATGGGTTTGTCTGCTTAGCTCCCTTTCTTTGGTAAGTTTGTTTTGAAGCTCGGAGACTGGTTTGTTTTCTCTTGTGTTAGGGCTCTGCTTAGAGATTTGATTAGGGTTTTGCTTAGGGTTTTTGCTTAGAGATTTGATTAGGGTTTTGCTTAGAGATTTGATTAGGGTTTTGCATAGGGCTTTGCTCAGGGGTTTGATTAGGGTTTTGTTTAGGGGTCCTGCTCAGGGTTTTAGTTTAAGTTTTGGATAGGGGCTTGTCAGGCTGGTTCGCCTTCTCTTTGTGTTGTTTGACTTGTGTGGTGTTGTGCTGCATTAGACTTAGGGGTTGATCTAGATATTTTTGAGGTAGGTGCATCTTAGAAGTAGGCTTTGTGTGCATGAGAAGTTGAGGTGGTCCTCCTTCTGCTTGTTTGTTATTGGGTGGCTTTGCTTGCTGGTATTTGGTAGAGCTGAGCTCCCTTACCTCTGTGGTTGGCGGCCTTTGCGCCTTGTTTGTTTGGTTGTTGCATTCATGCATATTTCCAGTATTTCTTTACTTTGCAGTTGATTCCTATTTGCTGTTTAGTCCTGTTGCCATGATCCCTTAGGAGCTCTAACTTCTCCGATGCGGAGGGGTTATGATAGACATTAGGTGGGTCAACCAGGCATGATAACAATAGGTAGATTCCCCTTTTCAACCATAGTTTTAGGGTGTCTTTTCCCTTTCTCAGCAATAGAAAAGCACTTGAGTAGCTTGTGTCGTAGTTAGCCGAACTATAGCTGCTCTGATTTCTCGTACCAGACGAGAATATGTAGGCATAGAATGCGATATCCTAGCAAGCACACTAACAACTGACCTTTTGTTCTCTCGCGGCTGTGCGATCGAGACTCTCCCGCTGACGACTGATTGTCATCCCTTTCTCTTGCCCGGGTGCATTTGAGACCAGATCGTAGTGTTTCCCATAGGTCCCCATACCCTTAAAACCAGTTTAATTTCTCACTGCTGTGTGAGAACACCCTGTTAAGGCGTAGTTAGTCGAACTACGTTTGCTCTGATCTTCCATGCTGTGTGGAAGCACGTAGGCACAGGACGCGATGTCCTGGCGAGCAACCTCCCCCCGTCTAGACGTAGGTAGTCGAACTACGTTGACTCTGACTTTCCCATTGCACGAGGGAGTACGTAGGCCCAGAACAGCGTATGTTCTGTCGAGTCCTGTCCTTTTCTTTTCTTTTCAGACTGACCATTAGCGTAGATAGATAAACACACCCTTTTCCTTATAAACACCAAGCGTGGATCCCGTCGAGTACGACGAACGTGAGGGGTTCTAATACCTTCCCCTTGCGTAACCGACTCCCGAATCCAGGTTTTGGTTGCGATGACCATACCTTTTCCCGTTTTTGCAAGGTTTACTTCGAGCGTTTCCTTTCCCTCCTTTGGGATAAATAACGCACGGTGGAGACTCTTCTGTCAGCCGGCGCCGATTTTCGCAGTAGCGACAGCTGGCGACTCTGCTGGGGACTTTATAGCATCTAGGGACTTTTCCCATCCCTTATGCTGGGACCGTTTCCCATCCCCTACGCGAGTCAATCCTAGCGCTTGGGTGTTTATTTGTTGGGTGTTGTGCATATGTGTTTTATCTTTCCGCACTTTACTTTCCCGCACCTTTACCTTTCCGCATTTACTTTCAACACTATATTATTATGATTATTTATGTGGGAGAGGGAGGTTACTATGAGTGAGAAGCCGGACATGGGCTTGAGTATGCACCTAGACATAGTTGCGGAGAGTAGTAGACGGACCTGTCTGCTGAGCAGGCACAGTTCCCTACGAAATCTGCACTCAGACGAGGTTCTCGCAGAGGTGCTCCTTTCCGGTCCTGAGGATCTAAGGGGAGTCCAGACGTGGGGATTGTCGACTCTGGGGACCGATCATTTGGAAGTCAGCTAAGTGAGGCCTCTTCATGACTTGATGATGTCACTCCTTCTGGGAATCGTATCGTCACTCATGAAAGTCTGTGACGCTGATGACCGCATAGGATGCCGTACCTTTGTCCGTGGATTAGGTCCATACCTGTGAGGGGGATTGGGTTATTGCAGGAAAACTGGCCTTCAGAAACCATGATTCAGTATTTATCAGACGGTGTTCTTGATTCATCTCCAGGTGTGTTGTTTGGATCAGATGGGTTTCTTGTTTGAGGTTGATACTATTATCAGATGGTTTTCTCGTCAGATACAGAGGTTCAGATGGATTTCTTACCAGGGGATTGGTATCCTGAGTGTCAGATGATAGTCAGCGTCATGAGGTTCTGGTGACTGTGGTGGTTTTCTGTTCTTGACATCACAGACATGTTCCTCTTCAGGATACAGCATGGCCCCTGTGTTCACTGATTGCATCATTTATCATATTGCATCATTGCATTACCATTTGCATCCAACTAACGTGTGTGTATTGTAGGTACATATTTTCCCTCCCAGTTCCGGTGTTTGTTTCCTAGCAAGACATGGAAGCCATGAAGAGAGTGTTACCCTACAGATTCCCGTCTCCAGATATCAGTCTGTTGTCAGAGTTAATTACTATTGCTAAGAAGAAGGTGATGAGAGATTTCAGGAAGACCTATGGGAGGATCCTGACTTATGTTTACCAGCCCTCGGCTTATGAGATCAGCGGCATTTACACCCTATTGCAGTTTTATGATGCGGAGCTCAGGTGTTTCGTATTTCCTGATTTTGTTTTGGCTCCTACCCTAGAGGAGTACTCTGCACTCTTGGATATACCGGTTCGCGAGCAGATGCCTTTCTATCACACGGACGCTAAGCCTAATCTGGCTGAGCTTTCTGCTATTCTGTACTTAGGAGAGTTTGACCTGACAGGGAAGATGATCAGAAGAGGAGATGTGTGGGGATTTCCGTTGGTTGTTTTGGTGGAGAAGGCTCGAGAGTATGCCAAGAAGGGTGGCTGGGTTGTTTTTGACGCCATCCTCGCTGTGTTGTTTATGGCATTGTGTTGTTCCCAAACATTCCTGGTTTTGTTGATGCAGATGCTTTCTATATTCTGGCTGCAAAGAACCCGGTTCCTACCTTACTGGGAGATATCCACCATTCCACTCACTACCAAAATGAAAAGCGACGAGGAAGGAATGTCTCTTGTTGTGTACCTCTACTGTGCAGGTGGTTTACTAGTCATATGCCGAAGTCAGGGCCTTTCGTCACTTCTATTGATTCTTTAGGATGGCCTGAGCGCTTGATGGGGTTGACTTCTGAGAATGTGGTGTGGGTTAACGAGGAGGTGTTCGGAGCTGAGGTCATATACAAATGCGAAGGATTCCCTAATGTTCCTTTGATAGGAAGGAAGGGGTGTGTCAATTACAACCCTTCCTTATTAATCAGGTAGTTTGGGTATGCACCTCAGGAAGCACCGAAGCTCGAAGAGATACAGGAATCTCCGTATCTCACTGGGGCAATAGAGGAAGAGATGTTGATCAAGCTTGAGAAAGCATGGAAGAACCTGTATAAGAGAGGGAAGCTTTCAGGTAGAAGAGGGGGTACCCGAGTTCTTGGTCCGTATGTGGAATGGATTCGTGAACGAGCTACGAAATACCTTATGCCTTATCCAGCAGTTCAGCCATTGTATCCTTCTCCGGTAGAGGAGCCCACCACTATAGACATGCAGGTATACAAGCAGCTGATGGCGGAGAAAGAAGAGTTAGCAAAGGCTAAAGAGGCTTTAGAGAAAGAGAATGCCCAGCTTCGTCATGAAAAGATTGAAACAGGATATTTTTCCAAGCAACAGGCCGAAAATTTGAAACATCTGAAGACTACTTTATTGGGGTTGAATGAAACCAAGAAGCGTCTGGAGTTAGATGTAGACTCAGTTAGCAGCGTATTGGCTACTAAGAAACAAGAGCTGGAAAGGGCCTACACGAAGTTAGCTAAGTTCAGAGAGCACTGGGATCTCACTATGGCCAAACGCAAAGAACGGGAAGAAGAGCTAAAGACACAGGTTGCTCAGTTGGGAGAACAGGTTAAAGTGAAGTTTGAAGAGCTTGAAGAAGAAGCATGTCGTCGATACGAGGCCGAATGCAAACTGATTGATGCCATGAAGAATCTGGAAGATTGTCAGCGCAGAGCAGACATCAAGAGGCCCAAACCTGAGGATGGTGCCGAGGATAAGGCTTGGGAAGATTTTGTCAGAGACATCCATGGGACAGTCAGAAAAAGGGATCAGTTGATAGAAGGCTTGATTTATCGACCGGATCACGCAGAGACGAAGAAGCTGTTCGAGGATTTCTGCGACCGTACCCGCACTTGATTTCTCTCTTGTATTCTGTGTGTTGAGATCACCACCAGGCATGTTGGTTGGGATCCTCCTTTATCATATCAGTTGTATGGAACATAGTTGTGTAACGCCCTGACGAGACTGTTATTCCAATAAATATATGAGGGTTTTTCTAAATATTGTCTTTATGGTTTATCTTGTCTTGCTACCTTGACACTGGAATTGGAGGGGAAACATCCCCAATGCACACATGCACGTTAGCATTTTTTGTATTTCTGTCTGCATAAATCGTATTGCATAGCATTTCTTTAGCTGGCCAGAGCACTTATCCAGCCTTTGTTTTCACCAGAGGGTGATTCTCGGGGGATTGTTCGAGGCAAGTGTGGAGTGTTGAAGACGACCAAGGGGATGAAGCAGATTTGAGCAGAATCAAGCAGTGTAGTCGGTTACAGGTAATTGGTAGCTATGTCTGAAGGCAATTTCCAGTCTCCTAACACCTTGGCAGGGTTTACTATGACGTCCAACCATCTGTATGATTCTATGGAAGAATTCCCGCTAGCAAACAATGTTAATGCAGACCAAGTTGTGCAGCCTACTGTTGAGAACCGAGATCGACATGAGTAGTTCGTTGCCAGAAATGAACATCCTCCTCCTGTTAGCAATCAAGGTGCTGTCTTCCCTGAGAGGAATCCACGCAGAGATATCCCGGTAGCCAGGACTGTAAACTCAAGAGCTCTTGAAGGTGATAGAAGGTTCCGAGGATTGGAAGAAAGAGTTAAAGCTTTGGAGGTCAAAGATGCTGTTAACCTGGATGCCGCAGACATGTGTTTGGTCCCCGACCTGGTGTTGCCTTATAAGTTCAAAGTGCCGGAATTTGAAAAGTACACGGGAGTTAGCTGTCCGAAGCAACATTTGATGATGTTCTGTCGTAGAATGACTTCGTTTGTGTGAAATGACAAGTTGATGATCCATTGCTTTCAGTATAGTCTGACTGGGGCATCTTTGAGGTGGTATGTGCAGTTAGAGAGTAATCAGATTCGACCATGGGTGGATTTAGCCAGAGCTTTCATGAAGAAGTACAATTACAACCTGGATACGGCTCCTAGCCTCGTACATCTGCAAGAATTATCTCGGGCGGAGAATGAATCATTCAGAGGGTATGTGCAAAGATGGAAAGAATTGGCTGCTAGTGTTCAACCACCGCTTCAGGAAAGAGAAATGGTTGACATCTTCTTGGGTACTCTGAAAGGCCATTATTATGACAAATTGTTCGGTTGCACAAGCTTTGTGGGCCTGATGAGAATGGGGGAGCTTGTTGAGAGAGGACTCAAAAGTGGAAAGCTTTGAGATGTTCCTTATATCCCAGTTGATAAGACTGAATCAGTTGTCAGTTCTCAAGAAGAGTGGGAAGGAAATGACGTCGTCTCAGAATCTCTAGCATCTCAGGATCGGTTTTCGGACACTTCAAGTCAACGGTCATCCTGTCGTCGATCGCGTCAGCACGTCCAACGAAGACCAAGGAAACCTGAAAGGCAGTTTACTCAGCTACCGGTGTCGTACAGTCAGTTGTTGCCAGATCTGGTCAGAAGTGGATTGATAGTGCCGAAAGAGACTAACCCAATGATTCCACCATATCCTCCAGGTTTTGATGCCAGCGCCCGCTGTGAGTACCATGTTGGGGCACAGGGGCATCCAACGAATGATTGTAAGGTGTTTAGAAGCCAGGTTCAGGATCTGTTAGACTCTAACCGGATTTTCATCACGCCCCAGGGTTTTGTTCAGATTAACGATTCTCCGTCATCCAATTGTGTGGGTTCGTCAGTTAATGTCATGGAAGACTCCGCGGGAAGTGTGTGTTCTGAAGAATGTCAAGCGGAGAGTTCAGTTGGATATGGGAGAAGTTTCTAGAAGTTTCTGTGTCGGGTGTCGCATCTGTTTCTCTGCCTAATCCGTTTAGCTTTTGTGCATTAGTATTTGCTGACCACCACCAGAATTGTTGGCTGGGGTCATTGTATTCGTACTCATTTGTGCTTACGTGCTGCTTTTGTTGGTTATACACGTGTGGGAGATGTTCGTCTGTATGCTGATAGTTTGAGTTTCTCTTTGTCTTGTCACGAATATGTGTTTGCTTTCTGCTTTGCATTATCATTTAACAGGTACATCAGAACCGTGGGTCTTATTTCCTCATCGTCCAGTTTGTTGCAGGAATTCCTTCAGAGATATGGAACAGAATCAGGGTGAATTGATTGAAGTCCGAAGCCAGCTGGGGCAGATGATGAGAGATATGCAAGAGATGCGTCTGGAGCAGAAGATCCTCAAGGAGGAAAATAGTCAGCTGAAGACCCAATTGAGCTTGATCATGGAAGTAATCAAGAATGTGCTTAGGAAAGAGGATGATCAGCTATCCGAAGCCGCAGTGAAGAAGCTCGTGCCACCTGTGCCTGTGGAACCTGAGCAACAACAAAAAAGGATACATCCGGCTCAACAGAGGATTCAGGAGGGGAAGCCAAAGAGGGTATTTGAGGCGCCACCTACAACGTATGCTGAGCTTTTGCAGACCTTATTGAGGTTCAAAATGGTTGAGAAGAGAACGTTGGACCCACCCACAGGAGCGCTTCCTTATGGGTACGATGCCAGTAAGCAATGTGAATTCCATTCTGGGGCACTCGCACACGACATCGAGAGTTGTCAAGCTTTTAAGCACAATGGTCAAGACCTGATTGACTCGAAAGATATTGAATTCACGCCAAGCGGTGTAGCTGTACGTATTGCTCCTATCCCAATTGATGCTAAGATGATGGATGTTTCTAAAGCTGCAGTAGGTCAGAAGCGTATCCTGGACTCCATGGTGTCAGAATCTCCATGCCCGCAACTGTTGCCTATTCCTGGGGCAGATCTGAGAAAGAAAATGGCTAAGCATAAGGAATGCCTTCATCAGTACAGTGAAAGTCAAGAAATTGATGTTGTATTTGCTACGAAGGTGGTTCACCAGTTAACCCGATACCAGCGACGACAGCAACGATCTCAACAGTGGCAAAAGCAACAGCATCCCAGTCAGCGAAGAGCTCAAAATCAGAGGCCGGTGAGGGTATTTAGTGTGCCTCCGATGTCGTATGCCGAACTTCTTCAGGTGTTGCTACGATTGCAGTTGGTTGAGAAGAGGAAGTTAGCTCTGCTGACAGGTACGCCTCCAGCAGGTTATGATATCAAGGAGCGCTATGATTTCCATTCAGGAGCACAGGGGCACAACATTGAAGATTGTATGGCCTTCAAGCACAAAGTGCAGGACCTACTTGATAGTGCAACAATCAACTTCGGGCAGGAAGGGTCCAAAATCATCTGAATGAGGAGGAGGGGTTCTATAATTTGGTTGGGACGCTGAAAGCAGATCAGGACAACATCGGGTTGCCTCTAATAACTGATTGTGAAGATGGCTGGTTCAGCAGCAGGACAGATGTGGAAGCCCGGTTCTTGGAAGCTGGCTTTTTTCTTTGTTTTATTTTGTCATTTCTTTACGTTTGTAGTTTCTTTCCTGTTTAAATTGCAAATCTTGTTTGTAAAGCTTGTTGTTTTCATTCAATTGATGATAATGAAATAAATATGCATGTTTTGATTTAATCCATTCATGTTCACTAATTGTTTTTACAAATGTCCAACGCCTGGTTAAGAGGAATCTAGGGAGGATGACGAAAATGAACGACATGCAGCTTCCGATATTGTATGCTTTTGAAATAAAACCTGCTGATGATGTACAGGCATTGTTTCAAATCCCTAAACACCGGTGATATAAGGAAGATAATCCCTTGTCAACCCCTTTGAGCCTAGTAGTAGGAGTTCTTTCTGAAAACGAAAAACCCTCAATCTTTAACCTGGGGCAGGGTAGGTGTTAGCTAATTTGGCCGAGCGTTCAAGTTGCAAGAGGAGTGTCCGTTCGAGGATCAATCACACCTCTAGAGGTCGTGCCTAAAAAACCACAATGGTTAAATCAAGAGTGAGACAGTCACATTATTCTCCAATGAGTCAGGCAACCAGTGTCACACGACTTGTTCGGAAAAAGAGAAGGAAAAAAAGAATCGAAAGCCCGCTAAGTCAAAACTTCAAAACAAATGACTTAGGCAAAAATGAGGGCATCCCGCTGGACTTAAAAAATCAGAAGAAACTCAAAAAGAGTCAGTCCAGGCAAAAGTTAGGGATAAGGAAAAATGAAAGGATGACAAAAGAAAAATCCTCGGAGGTACGAGTCGTGTGACCCTAAGTGTCAAAGACGAAGAGTGAGTGGCTGTCACTCCAAAAACTCATGGTTTCTCGAACTATCACTCCTATCTTTCAGCCTCTGAGAGGTGAGCACTAAGGTTGAATTAGCTGAACGTAGGAGGGGAGAACATCAAGGAGAATGGGTGGGTTAAAATAAACTTTGAGCCTTTATCCTTTCCTTCAAAACCGTGAACCTGACCACGTTATAACCTTCAAAAGTCCTAATTGAAGCAGGTTATTTCGAAAGCATACTTCGGTGAAGGTCGCGTCGATTCTGACTCCTAAAAGGTTTCTTCATACCATGTTGGTACTGATGTTGATATTCTCGATAAATGTTTTGTGCATTTTATGCCATAAACTGTTTTTTCCTATTCCCAGTGAACAGATTGGATGTCAAAGCTGTCATATGTGTTGCATTAGTATGTCTTTTACGCAGAACAACTTGTTTTACTTGCGAGTAAGCGCTTGACAGCAGGAAAGTTTTCTACAATGGAAGGTATGGTCAGGATAGAATGCAGAACGCCCGAATGTTCCGAGAGCAGGGGCAAGCTATTATCATAACCCCCAGTCAGGTCAGCCTTTCAAAGTCAGTTATCCTGGGGCAATCAGGTTGAGATTCGGTGAATATCTTGTAGCCAGGGGCACTACTCTGAATCAGCTAATCAGGGGCAAAGTCAATGCAGTCAGGGGCAGGCCATCTTAAGAGCGCAGAGGTCGTTCTTTATTCGAGGAGCATTTGATGTGAAGTATCTCTCCGAAGTTCAGAACGCTGGGGCATTTCATATCAGACCATCAGGGTACAGATTTTCAGATTTCCCTCTCGAGGACTATCCCCACAGAGATCCCGCAGGCCGGGGCATATCAGAAGCGAAGGGATTGTTCTTCTCCATATCATCAGGGTTATTCAGAGCTGTTCGAGCAGATTCAGCCAATTTTCGAGTGCGAGGCGAATGTCGGGAAGTTGTGTTACTATCCTTTGAATCTTCAACCAGAAAGCTGTGTATTCAGACAGAGTGTTTTCCAACGTTAGTTGTACCTGACCCATCACAGATAGCCTAAAATTCCAAATCCATGTTGGCGATCACTGTGAGGCCATCCGTGTTGGCGCATCAGTTTACAAATCTAATCCTCGGCAGTACGCAGGAAGACTCCGGCTGATTTTCTCCAGTAAAGTCCAATTTTTCATTGGCACGGGTAAGCTATCCCCAGAGAAGTCCAATCATACTTGGCACAACTGCTATTCCCCAGCAGAGTTATATTCCCCAGCAGGGTGTTACTTCAATAAGGTGCGTGGTTAAGTTCCCAATTTCCCCAGCGGAGTGGATTTCACTCTTCCAGCATTTATTTTGCTGGAGTAATTCTGTGATATCCGGTTTATCCTCAGCAGAGTTGACTTCGTCTTCAGCATTTATTTTGCTGAAGTGGTGTTCTGTACCCGACTTTCTCCAGCAGCTCGAGCCTGCATTAGCATGTTGCATGTCATCATATTTGCATCATACTTGCATTTCATTTTCAAAATGCGTAGCATTTCCATCCTGAATGGAGCATTACACCATAGAAAGATTCAAGCATATGCATATGCATACGAAGCATAAGCCAGGTTTTCTATCAGCCTCATATGGCGCGTGAACTACTCTGTGATCAGTTCAGGGGCTTTCATCCAGCAGCAGTGTTCAGACAGTTCAGCAGATTATTTGTATTTCAGATCATACAACAGTTATGCTTTGATTAATCAGTCATCTGGTATCGGTAGACTTATCTTCCTGTCAATTCATATTGACGATGTGTTCCTCCAATAAGTGGATTTCTCCGTCTATCATTAGACGTCTTGAGTTCGAATATGGCAATGTGAAGTTTCGGGTGATTTTTCAGTGGGGTTTCAAGATGGGGTTTCTTTAGCAGGTGGCTTTCTTCCCGTCTATCAGTAGACGATGTGAAGTGTCAGGTGATTTTTCAGCGGGTTTCTTATCGTCAGTTCATACGGATTGTGTGTTTCCCCAGCGAGTCTTCTCCGGCTATCTTTAAGTGATGAGGGGTTTCAAGGCAATCTTTTGGATAGTGGGTTTCTTTCTGTTTATTAGATGAGACGACATTGCAAGAGGGGTTTTTCCTGATTATCAATTCTCATTGACGACATGGCTCTTTGAAGGTGGTTTTCTTCCCGTCGGTCCTTACTGATGATGTGGCCCCTTTAAGGATATTGTTCTTTCCATCAATTCCCGTAGACGAAAGGATTCTGAAATTTGATGGATGGTCTCGAGATTGCATTTTGGGTGTCTTCCCGTCTATCCTTAGACGATGTGAGTATCGATTTTGGGTGTCTTTCCGTCTATCCTTAGACGATGTGAGTATGGATTTTGGGTGTCTTCCCGTCTATCCTTAGACGATGTGAGTATGGATTTTGGGTGTCTTCCCGTCTACCCTTAGACGATGTGAGTATGGATTTTGGGTGTCTTCCCGTCTATCTTTAGACGATGTGAGTTTGAATATAGGTCTTCCCGTCTATCCTTAGACGATGTGAGTATGGATTTTGGGTGTCTTCCCGTCTATCCTTAGACGATGTGAGTATGGATTTTGGGTGTCTTCCCGTCTATCTTTAGACGATGTGAGTATTGAATTTTTCCTTCGGGATTATGGATGTCTTTCCGTCTATCCTTAGACGATGTGAGTATTGGATTTTGGGTGTCTTCCCGTCTATCCTTAGACGATGTGAGTATTGGATTTTGGGTGTCTTCCCGTCTATCCTTAGAGGATGTGAGTATGGATTTTTGGGTGTCTTTCCGTCTATCCTTAGACGATGTGAGTATTGGATTGCAGGGTGTCTTCCCGTCTATCATTAGACGATGTGAGTATTGGATTCAGGGTGTCTTCCCGTCTATCATTAGGCGATGTGAGTATGGATTTTTGGGTGTCTTTCCGTCTATCCTTAGACGATGTGAGTATTGGATTGCAGGGTGTCTTCCCGTCTATCATTAGACAATGTGAGTATTGAATTTTTTCCTTCGGGATGGGTGTCTTTCCGTCTATCTTTAGACGATGTGAGTATATTTCTCTTCCTGTCAATCAGTAGACGATGTGAGAGGATCAGGTGTTTTGTTGCAACCCTCGGATTTGTTATTTGGTATATCACAGGTAACGGGTGTTAAAATCAGGAGTTCCTTATCAGATGATTGATTAGTTTATTGCCGTGACGACTGGACTCGGTTCTGGATTTTATTCCCCAAGCAGCTTTACAGTGTATTCTCGCGGTTGGCAAATTTTCGGGTTTTATTGGTATTCAACCGTCTCGTACCTCCGAATGTTTGAAGGCTGAGCGCTCTTCAACCCTTCAGGTCCAAGTCGCTTGAATAGGGGCAGCTGTTGCACCCTAAAATTTGACCAACCGGTTCTCCTATCTGGTTCATGGTTCAATTCGTATTCGCGTATCAGATGCATGACATTTGTGCACAGACAGAGGATATCAGAGTTACATCTTGGTTTTCATCTACCTGATATTTCACATCCAGTCTAGATCATCAGGGTTTTATTTTTTCGGGAATTGTGCGCTTCTCGGTGTTTGCAGCTTACATGGTGGTTTTTGGGATATTCTGATGCCCGAGGGTTTACTGTTTGATTTGATCTAGTCTCGCGCTCTCTTTTATGTTGGTCATTTGCATTTGTTTGCATTTTTTTTGGATTTAATAGCCTTTTGTGGATTTTTAATAGGCTTTATAGATTTTTTTAGAATTTAAATAGGTTTTTTAATATTTTTAATAGCTTTAAATCTTTTTTTTAGAATTTTATAGATTTTTTTAATAGGTTTAATGATTTTTTTTAATAGTTTTTTCTTTTATTAATAATAGATTTTCTTTTAAGTAATAGTATAAGATTTTATTAGAGATTAAATAGAGGTTATTAGAGTTTTAATAGTTTTAGTTTAATATAGGTTAATTAGATTTTAATCATTTGTTAGATTTAATTAGGGTTTAATTAGGTTAATTAGGATAGATTAATTTTAGTTAGAGTTAATTGTAGTTTAATCATTTTTAGTTAATTAGGTTAGTGTAGATTTAATTAGTTTTAATTAGGGTTAATAATTGGTTAAGTCAGATTTTGGTCCATTTGGTTTTTTCGTGGGCTCAGAAGTTTTTTGGAGGCCCAAAGCCATTGCTGAATCCGTTTTTGGTCATTTTCAGTCCAGGCATGCCATGTGTCCCCTATATAGTGCGCCATGTTTTGCACTCAGAAGGACCCACCTCATTCTGACTCCACTCTCTCCTCTTGCCACGTCTCCCACTCAGACTCCACTATCTCCCCCTTTCTGCCACGCGCCCCACATGCATTGACTCTAGCGTGCCACTTGTCACCTCACCACCCCCTCACCGAGAAGCTACCGCCGGCCATGCAAATCCGGTGACCGCCCCAACGGCCACCGCCCAACCAACTCCGGCCACCACCTGAACCACCAGAAAACCCAGAAATCCCTCCACTTCATTTCTCTCCTCCAAATTTTCCCCTTCCTCCTCCGTCCACCTTCATCACCAACTCGCCGGAGAACTCAACCCAGTCCACCGGAATCTTCATCCGTGACCGGAAAATTCAAAGAATCTCCAGAAGTTCCTCGCCATTCAAGGTCCGTTCATCCATCTTCATCATCTCACCATGAACAATTCTCTAGAATCCTTCAACCTGCATCAATATTTTCTCCAGAAATCACCACTCATCATCATCAAGAACATGCAGGTCCTCCTCTGATCAACCTTCAACCACGATTCACCCAATATTTCACCAAATCCGTACAAGATTCGTCAATTCCAAGATCTGTAAGATCTTCATCAAGATCTCATCACAGTTCATCACTAAGAGTTGTTCTTCGCGTCATCAATCTTCAGCAAATCTCCAGAAATCTCATAGATCCTTCAAGATCTGTGAGCGTGTTCTTCAGTTTTTCCCAGAAAGATTGTTGATCTTCAAGCGAACCCTCAAGGAATTCCAGAAACTTCATCATTGCAGTTACTTCACTCCAGGTTCGTTCCCTTTTCACCATCTCCATTGCTGTTCATTCACTGATGTAGGGTTTCTTGTTTTGAGAGTTGAGGTTTAGTGTTAATTTTTGGAGATTGATCTGAGTGAGTGTGTTTGAAGATTCTTGAGAGTAGGTTAGAGAGAGGAGGGAGAGAAGGTTTGCGAGCGGCGTATTAGGGTTAGATGATGAACAGTAACCAGAATGTTAGAGGGGGAAATTGGTTTTGTTGGATAACGAGTTGGGTTAGAATTTGGGCTGGGTTAAGCCCAATGTGTGATTACTCTCAATCACCCCTCCATTTTCTCGTGTCCCCCCCCCCTGAGTGTGAGAACTGAATAGGATGTGGATTGGGCTTTGCCCTATTTGCTATGCGCGCCCCCCTCTGTCTGGGTCCAATTGGAAAACAACTAGGATTAGTGCTATTCGCCCCCGCCCCCTGTATTATCTTCTTTTCTTTAATTTCTTTGTTTTCATGCATATTAGAAAATAATTCATTAAAAATAGTAGAAGTGTTCAAGTAATTCCATTCTTTTTTCTGTAGACTCATAATTCAATGTAGAATTTTAGGATGCAAAAATATTGATTAGATCTTGCATTTTCATTTTTGTATGCATTTTTGTATTTTAATTAGTATTGAATAATTGTTTTGTGACGTATCTGCCTTGTTGATTTTAGTTCTTTCACTTGGTATTGAATTTTGTTCTAGTTTTTTAGTATGTTATACTAGACTGATGCATGCTCCCCATAGGATTTTTGTGGATTTTTTAGAGATTGATTGGTGTTGTTTTAGGGTTAGAGAATAGAGACCTCATAACTTGCTGGTTAACCCTTGACCATTCATATGTTAGGGATTGTTTAGTAGCCTTAGAAGCTGACTTAGGCTTTGAGATTTGATCTTGGGATCATAGAGCCATGTAGGTTTCCCCTAGATTTTTGATAGATTTTTATAGGGTGTTCTGTTATTTTTGTTTGAGCCTGAGAATAGGAGAAGTCTTGATAGGCTTCTGACTTTGAAGTTCAACTGTGGTTGAACTTCAGAGTTAGTTTCCTTTGGGTTGAGGGCCTGTGGTTTCTTCTTGGAGGATGGAGGCTGGATGAAGTCTTGTTGTAGATTGCAAGGATGCATGGTTTGAGGTCCTAGTCTGGGAGCTTGTTCTCTGTTTGTGAGGTTTGAGATCCTGAAGTTTGAGGGAAATTTATGGTACTTTCCTGAGGAAGGCACTATGGATGTCTTTCATTCTTTCTTCTCACCTCTTTCTCAAGTATCCAATGATGTTGGAGCCTTCATGTGAGTTTAGTTTCTCCTGAGGAGGAATGTAAACTGATCACAGTTGTTGAGCCACAAGGGATATGATTCCTAAGTGGAAGCCTCCTAGTACTTTCCCGAGGAAGGCACTATGGGTCTGTTCACTTAGTTCCCTTAGTTCAGGTAGGATTTCTCAAGTATCCAGTGATGTTGGAGCCTTCATGTGAATTTAGTTTCTCCTGAGGAGGAATATAAACCGTTCACAGTTGTTGAGCCACATGGGATATGATTCCTAAGTGGAAGCCTCCTAGTACTTTCCCGAGGAAGGCACTATGGGTCTGTTCACTTAGTTCC
This sequence comes from Lathyrus sativus, assembly GCA_963859935.3. Taxonomy (NCBI): domain Eukaryota; kingdom Viridiplantae; phylum Streptophyta; class Magnoliopsida; order Fabales; family Fabaceae; genus Lathyrus; species Lathyrus sativus. Next base: position 43,559,341 of record OZ012739.1, read on the forward strand.
CTTAGTTCATCTAGGATTTCTTAAGTATCCAATGATGTTGGAGCCTTCATGTGAGTTTAGTTTCTCCTGAGGAGGAATGTAAACTGATCACAGTTGTTGAGCCACAAGGGATATGATTCCTAAGTGGAAGCCTCCTAGTACTTTCCCGAGGAAGGCACTATGGGTCTGTTCACTTAGTTCCCTTAGTTCAGGTAGGATTTCTCAAGTATCCAGTGATGTTGGAGCCTTCATGTGAGTTTAGTTTCTCCTGAGGAGGAATATAAACCGTTCACAGTTGTTGAGCCACATGGGATATGATTCCTAAGTGGAAGCCTCCTAGTACTTTCCCGAGGAAGGCACTATGGGTCTGTTCACTTAGTTCCCTTAGTTCATCTAGGATTTCTTAAGTATCCAATGATGTTGGAGCCTTCATGTGAGTTTAGTTTCTCCTGAGGAGGAATGTAAACTGATCACAGTTGTTGAGCCGCATAGGATATGATTCCTGAGTGGTAACCTCCTGGTACTTTCCTGAGGAAGGCACTATGGGTTTGTCTGCTTAGCTCCCTTTCTTTGGTAAGTTTGTTTTGAAGCTCGGAGACTGGTTTGTTTTCTCTTGTGTTAGGGCTCTGCTTAGAGATTTGATTAGGGTTTTGCTTAGGGTTTTTGCTTAGAGATTTGATTAGGGTTTTGCTTAGAGATTTGATTAGTGTTTTGCATAGGGCTTTGCTCAGGGGTTTGATTAGGGTTTTGTTTAGGGGTCCTGCTCAGGGTTTTAGTTTAAGTTTTGGATAGGGGCTTGTCAGGCTGGTTCGCCTTCTCTTTGTGTTGTTTGACTTGTGTGGTGTTGTGCTGCATTAGACTTAGGGGTTGATCTAGATATTTTTGAGGTAGGTGCATCTTAGAAGTAGGCTTTGTGTGCATGAGAAGTTGAGGTGGTCCTCCTTCTGCTTGTTTGTTATTGGGTGGCTTTGCTTGCTGGTATTTGGTAGAGCTGAGCTCCCTTACCTCTGTGGTTGGTGGCCTTTGCGCCTTGTTTGTTTTGTTGTTGCATTCATGCATATTTCCAGTATTTCTTTACTTTGCAGTTGATTCCTGTTTGCTGTTTAGTCCTGTTGCCATGATCCCTTAGGAGCTCTAACTTCTCCGATGTGGAGGGGTTATGATAGACATTAGGTGGGTCAACCAGACATGATAACAATAGGTAGATTCCCCTTTTCAACCATAGTTTTAGGGTGTCTTTTCCCTTTCTCAGCAATAGAAAAGCACTTGAGTAGCTTGTGTCGTAGTTAGCCGAACTACAGCTGCTCTGATTTCTCGTACCAGACGAGAATATGTAGGCATAGAATGCGATATCCTAGCGAGCACACTAACAACTGACCTTTTGTTCTCTCGCGGCTGTGCGATCGAGACTCTCCCGCTGACGACTGATTGTCATCCCTTTCTCTTGCCCGGGTGCATTTGAGACCAGATCGTAGTGTTTCCCATAGGTCCTCATACCCTTAAAACCAGTTTAATTTCTCACTGCTGTGTGAGAACACCCTGTTAAGCCGTAGTTAGTCGAACTACGTTTGCTCTGATCTTCCATGCTGTGTGGAAGTACGTAGGCACAGGACGCGATGTCCTGGCGAGCAACCTCCCCCCGTCTAGACGTAGGTAGTCGAACTACTTTGACTCTGACTTTCCCATTGCACGAGGGAGTACGTAGGCCCAGAACAACGTATGTTCTGTCGAGTCCTGTCCTTTTCTTTTCTTTTCAGACTGACCATTAGCGTAGATAGATAAACACACCCTTTTCCTTATAAACACCAAGCGTGGATCCCGTCGAGTACGACGGACGTGAGGGGTGCTAATACCTTCCCCTTGCGTAACCGACTCCCGAATCCAGGTTTTGGTTGCGATGACCATACCTTTTCCCGTTTTTGCGAGGTTTACTTCGAGCGTTTCCTTTCCCTCCTTTGGGATAAATAACGCACGGTGGCGACTCTTCTGTCAGCCGGCGCCGATTTTCGCAGTAGCGACAGCTGGCGACTCTGCTGGGGACTTTATAGCATCTAGGGACTTTTCCCATCCCTTATGCTGGGACCGTTTCCCATCCCCTACGCGAGTCAATCCTAGCGCTTGGGTGTTTATTTGTTGGGTGTTGTGCATATGTGTTTTATCTTTCCGCACTTTACTTTCCCGCACCTTTACCTTTCCGCATTTACTTTCAGCACTATATTATTATGATTATTGTTGTGGGAGAGGGAGGTTACTATGAGTGAGAAGCCGTACCTGGGCTTGAGTATGCACCTAGACATAGTTGCGGAGAGTAGTAGACGGACCTGTCTGCTGAGCAGGCACAGTTCCCTACGAAATCTGCGCTCAGACGAGGTTCTCGCAGAGGTGCTCCTTTCCGGTCCTGAGGATCTGAGGGGAGTCCAGACGTGGGGATTGTCGACTCTGGGGACCGATCATTTGGAAGTCAGCTAAGTGAGGCCTCTTCATGACTTGATGATGCCACTCCTTCTGGGAATCGTATCGTCACTCATGAAAGTCTGTGACGCTGATGACCGCATAGGATGTCGTACCTTTGTCCGTGGATTAGGTCCATACCTGTGAGGGGGATTGGGTTATTGCAGAAAAACTGGCCTTCAGAAACCATGATTCAGTATTTATCAGACGGTGTTCTTGATTCATCTCCAGGTGTGTTGTTTGGATCAGATGGGTTTCTTGTTTGAGGTTGATACTATTATCAGATGGTTTTCTCGTCAGATACAGAGGTTCAGATGGATTTCTTACCAGGGGATTGATATCCTGAGTGTCAGATGATAGTCAGCGTCATGAGGTTCTGGTGACTGTGGTGGTTTTCTGTTCTTGACATCACAGACATGTTCCTCTTCAGGCTACATCATGGCCCCTGTGTTCACTGATTGCATCATTTATCATATTGCATCATTGCATTACCATTTGCATCCAACTAACGTGTGTGTATTGTAGGTACATATTTTCCCTCCCAGTTCCGGTATTTGTTTCCTAGCAAGACATGGAAGCCATGAAGAGAGTGTTACCCTACAGATTCCCGTCTCCAGATATCAGTCTGTTGTCAGAGTTAATTACTATTGCTAAGAAGAAGGTGATGGGAGATTTCAAGAAGACCTATGGGAGGATCCTGACTTATGTTTACCAGCCCTCGGCTTATGAGATCAGTGGCATTTACACCCTGTTGCAGTTTTATGATGCGGAGCTCAGGTGTTTCGTATTTCCTGATTTTGTTTTGGCTCCTACCCTGGAGGAGTACTCTACACTCTTGGATATACCGGTTCGCGAGCATATGCCTTTCTATCACACGGACGCTAAGCCTAATCTGGCTGAGCTTTCTGCTATTCTGTACTTAGGAGAGTTTGAGCTGACAGGGAAGATGATCAGAAGAGGAGATGTGTGGGGATTTCCGTTGGTTATTTTGGTGGAGAAGGCTCGGGAGTATGCCAAGAAGGGTGGCTGGGTTGTTTTTGACGCCATCCTCGCTGTGTGTGTTTATGGCATTGTGTTGTTCCCAAACATTCCTGGTTTTGTTGATGCAGATGCTTTCTATATTCTGGCTGCAAAGAACCCGGTTCCTACCTTACTGGGAGATATCCACCATTCCACTCACTACCAAAATGAAAAGCGACGAGGAAGGAATGTCTCTTGTTGTGTACCTCTACTGTGCAGGTGGTTTACTAGTCATATGCCGAAGTCAGGGCCTTTCGTCACTTCTATTGATTCTTTAGGATGGCCTGAGCGCTTGATGGGGTTGACTTCTGAGAATGTGGTGTGGGTTAACGAGGAGGTGTTCGGAGCTGAGGTCATATACAAATGCGAAGGATTCCCTAATGTTCCTTTGATAGGAAGGAAGGGGTGTGTCAATTACAACCCTTCCTTATTAATCAGGCAGTTTGGGTATGCACCTCAGGAAGCACCGAAGCCCGAAGAGATACAGGAATCTCCGTATCTCACTGGGGCAATAGAGGAAGAGATGTTAATCAAGCTTGAGAAAGCATGGAAGAACCTGTATAAGAGAGGGAAGCTTTCAGGTAGCAGAGGGGGTACCCGAGTTCTTAGTCCGTATGTGGAATGGATTCGTGAACGAGCTACGAAATTCCTTATGCCTTATCCAGCAGTTCAGCCATTGTATCCTTCTCCGGTGGAGGAGCCCACCACTATAGACATGCAGGTATACAAGCAGCTGATGGCGGAGAAAGAAGAGTTAGCAAAGGCTAAAGAGGCTTTAGAGAAAGAGAATGCCCAACTTCGTCATGAAAAGATTGAAACAGGATATTTTTCCAAGCAATAGGCCGAAACTTTGAAACATCTGAAGACTACTTTATTGGAGTTGAATGAAACCAAGAAGCGTCTGGAGTTAGATGTAGACTCAGTTAGCAGCGTATTGGCTACTAAGAAACAAGAGCTGGAAAGGGCCTACACGAAGTTAGCTAAGTTCAGAGAGCACTGGGATCTCACTATGGCCAAACGCAAAGAACGGGAAGAAGAGCTAAAGACACAGGTTGCTCAGTTGGGAGAACAGGTTAAAGTGAAGTCTGAAGAGCTTGAAGAAGAAGCATGCCGTCGATACGAGGCCGAATGCAAACTAATTGATGCCATGAAGAATCTGGAAGATTGTCAGCGCAGAGCAGACATCAAGAGGCCCAAACCTGAGGATGGTGCCCAGGATAAGGCTTGGGAAGATTTTGTCAGAGACATCCATGGGACAGTCAGAAAAAGGGATCAGTTGATAGAAGGCTTGATTTATCGACCGGATCACGCAGAGACGAAGAAGCTGTTCGAGGATTTCTGCGACCGTACCCGCACTTGATTTCTCTCTTGTATTCTGTGTGTTGAGATCACCACCAGGCATGTTGGTTGGGATCCTCCTTTATCATATCAGTTGTATGGAACATAGTTGTGTAACGCCCTGACGAGACTGTTATTCCAATAAATATATGAGGGTTTTTCTAAATATTGTCTTTATGGTTTATCTTGTCTTGCTACCTTGACACTGGAATTGGAGGGGAAACATCCCCAATGCACACATGCACGTTAGCATTTTTTGTATTTCTGTCTGCATAAATCGTATTGCATAGCATTTCTTTAGCTGGCCAGAGCACTTATCCAACCTTTGTTTTCACCAGAGGGTGATTCTCGGGGGATTGTTCGAGGCAAGTGTGGAGTGTTGAAGACGACCAAGGGGCTGAAGCAGATTTGAGCAGAATCAAGCAGTGTAGTCGGTTACAGGTAATTGGTAGCTATATCTGAAGGCAATTTCCAGTCTCCTAACACCTTGGCAGGGTTTACTATGACATTCAACTATCTGTATGATTCTATGGAAGACTTCCCGCTAGCAAACAATGTTACTGCAGACCAAGTTGTGCAGCCTACTGTTGAGAACCGAGATCGACATGAGCAGTTCGTTGCCAGAAATGAACGTCCTCCTCCTGTTAGCAATCAAGGTGCTGTCTTCCCTGAGAGGAATCCACGCAGAGATATCCCGGTAGCCAGGACTGTAAACTCAAGAGCTCTTGAAGGTGATAGAAGGTTCCGAGGATTGGAAGAAAAAGTTAAAGCTTTGGAGGTCAAAGATGATGTTAACCTGGATGCCGCAGACATGTGTTTGGTCCCCGACCTGGTGTTGCCTTATAAGTTCAAAGTGCCGGAATTTGAAAAGTACACGGGAGTTAGCTGTCCGAAGCAACATTTGATGATGTTCTGTCGTAGAATGACTTCGTTTGTGCGAAATGACAAGTTGATGATCCATTGCTTTCAGTATAGTCTGACTGGGGCATCTTTGAGGTGGTATGTGCAGTTAGAGAGTAATCAGATTCGATCATGGGTGGATTTAGCCAGAGCTTTCATGAAGAAGTACAATTACAACCTGGATACGGCTCCTAGCCTCGTACATCTGCAAGAATTATCTCGGGCGGAGAATGAATCATTCAGAGGGTATGTGCAAAGATGGAAAGAATTGGCTGCTAGTGTTCAACCACCGCTTCAGGAAAGAGAAATGGTTGACATCTTCTTGGGTACTCTGAAAGGCCATTATTATGACAAATTGTTCGGTTGCACAAGCTTTGTGGGCCTGATGAGAATGGGGGAGCTTGTTGAGAGAGGACTCAAAAGTGGAAAGCTTCGAGATGCTCCTTATATCCCAGTTGATAAGACTGAATCAGTTGTCAGTTCTCAAGAAGAGTGGGAAGGAAATGACGTCGTCTCAGAATCTCTAGCATCTCAGGATCGGTTTTCGGACACTTCAAGTCAACGGTCATCCTGTCGTCGATCGCGTCAGCACGCCCAACGAAGACCAAGGAAACCTGAAAGGCAGTTTACTCAGCTACTGGTGTCGTACAGTCAGTTGTTGCCAGATCTGGTCAGAAGTGGATTGATAGTGCCGAAAGAGACTAACCCAATGATTCCACCATATCCTCCAGGTTTTGATGCCATCGCCCGCTTTGAGTACCATGTTGGGGCACAAGGGCATCCAACGAATGATTGTAAGGTGTTTAGAAGCCAGGTTCAGGATCTGTTAGACTCTAACCGGATTTTCATCACGCCCCAGGGTTTTGTTCAGATTAACGATTCTCCGTCATCCAGTTGTGTGGGTTTGTCAGTTAATGTCATGGAAGACTCCGCGGGAAGTGTGTGTTCTGAAGAATGTCAAGCGGAGAGTTCAGTTGGATATGGGAGAAGTTTCTAGAAGTTTCTGTGCCGGGTGTCGCATCTGTTTCTCTGCCTAATCCGTTTAGCTTTTGTGCATTAGTATTTGCTGACCACCACCAGAATTGTTGGCTGGGGTCATTGTATTCGTACTCATTTGTGCTTACGTGCTGCTTTTGTTGGTTATACACGTGTGGGAGATGTTCGTCTGTATGCTGATAGTTTGAGTTTCTCTTTGTCTTGTCACGAATATGTGTTTGCTTTCTGCTTTGCATTATCATTTAACAGGTACATCAGAACCGTGGGTCTTATTTCCTCATCGTCCAGTTTGTTGCAGGAATTCCTTCAGAGATATGGAACAGAATCAGGGTGAATTGATTGAAGTCCGAAGCCAGCTGGGGCAGATGATGAGAGATATGCAAGAGATGCGTCTGGAGCAGAAGATCCTCAAGGAGGAAAATAGTCAGCTGAAGACCCAATTGAGCTTGATCATGGAAGTAATCAAGAATGTGCTTAGGAAAGAGGATGATCAGCTATCCGAAGCCGCAGTGAAGAAGCTCGTGCCACCTGTGCCTGTGGAACCTGAGCAACAACAACAAAGGATACATCCGGCTCAACAAAGGATTCAGGAGGGGAAGCCAAAGAGGGTATTTGAGGCGCCACCTACAACGTATGCTGAGCTTTTGCAGACCTTATTGAGGTTCAAAATGGTTGAGAAGAGAACGTTGGACCCACCCACAGGAGCGCTTCCTTATGGGTACGATGCTAGTAAGCAATGTGAATTCCATTCTGGGGCACTCGCACACGACATCGAGAGTTGTCAAGCTTTTAAGCACAATGGTCAAGACCTGATTGACTCGAAAGATATTGAATTCACGCCAAGCGGTGTAGCTGTACGTATTGCTCCTATCCCAGTTGATGCTAAGATGATGGATGTTTCTAAAGCTGCAGTAGGTCAGAAGCGTATCCTGGACTCCATGGTGTCAGAATCTCGATGCCCGCAACTGTTGCCTATTCCTGGGGCAGATCTGAGAAAGAAAATGGCTAAGCATAAGGAGTGCCTTGATCAGTACAGTGAAAGTCAAGAAACCGATGTTGTATTTGCTACGAAGGTGGTTCACCAGTCAACCCGATACCAGCGACGACAGCAACGATCTCAACAGTGGCAAAAGCAACAGCATCCCAGTCAGCGAAGAGCTCAAAATCAGAGGCCGGTGAGGGTATTTAGTGTGCCTCCGATGCCGTATGCCGAACTTCTTCAGGTGTTGCTATGATTGCAGTTGGTTGAGAAGAGGAAGTTAGCTCCGCTGACAGGTACGCCTCCAGCAGGTTATGATATCAAGGAGCACTGTGATTTCTATAATTTGGTTGGGACGCTGAAAGCAGATCAGGACAACATCGGGTTGCCTCTAATAACTGATTGTGAAGATGGCTGGTTCAGCAGCAGGATAGATGTGGAAGCCCGGTTCTTGGAAGCTGGCTTTTTTCTTTGTTTTATTTTGTCATTTATTTACGTTTGTAGTTTCTTTCCTATTTAAATTGCAAATTTTGTTCGTAAAGCTTGTTGTTTTCATTCAATTGATGATAATGAAATAAATATGCATGTTTTGATTTAATCCATTCGTGTTCACTAATTGTTTTTACAAATGTCCAACGCCTAGTTAAGAGGAATCTGGGGAGGATGACGAAAATGAACGACATGTAGCTTCCGATATTGTATGCTTTTGAAATAAAACCTGCTGATGATGTACAGGCATTGTTTCAAATCCCTAAACACCGGTGATATAAGGAAGATAATCCCTTGTCAACCCCTTTGAGCCTAGTAGTAGGATTTCTTTCTAAAAACGAAAAACCCTCAATCTTTAACCTGGGGCAGGGTAGGTGTTAGCTAATTTGGCCGAACGTTTAAGTTGCAAGAGGAGTGTCCGTTCGAGGATCAATCACACCTCTAGAGGTTGTGCCTAAAAAACCACAATGGTTAAATCAAGAGTGAGACAGTCACATTATTCTCCAATGAGTCAGGCAACCAGTGTCACACGACTTGTTCGGAAAAAGAGAAGGAAAAAAAGAATCGAAAGCCCGCTAAGTCAAAACTTCAAAACAAATGACTTAGGCAAAAATGAGGGCATCCCGCTGGACTTAAAAAATCAGAAGAAACTCAAAAAGAGTCAGTCCAGGCAAAAGTTAGGGATAAGGAAAAATGAAAGGATGACAAAAGAAAAATCCTCGGAGGTACGAGTTGTGTGACCCTAAGTGTCAAAGACGAAGAGTGAGTGGCTGTCACTCCAAAAACTCATGGTTTCTCGAACTATCACTCCTATCTTTCAGCCTCTGAGAGGTGAGCGCTAAGGTCGAATTAGCTGAACGTAGGAGGGGAGAACATCAAGGAGAATGGGTGGGTTAAAATAAACTTTGAGCCTTTATCCTTTCCTTCAAAACCGTGAACCTGACCACGTTATAACCTTCAAAAGTCCTAATTGAAGCAGGTTATTTCGAAAGCATACTTCGGTGAAGGTCGCGTCGATTCTGACTCCTAAAAGGTTTCTTCATACCATGTTGGTACTGATGTTGATATTCTCGATAAATGTTTTGTGCATTTTATGCCATAAACTGTTTTTTCCTATTCCCAGTGAACAGATTGGATGTCAAAGCTATCATATGTGTTGCATTAGTATGTCTTTTACGTAGAACAACTTGTTTTACTTGCGAGTAAGCGCTTGACAGCAGGAAAGTTTTCTACAATGGAAGGTATGGTCAGGATAGAATGCAGAACGCCCGAATGTTCCGAGAGCAGGGGCAAGCTATTATCGTAACCCCCAGTCAGGTCAGCCTTTCAAAGTCAGTTATCCTGGGGCAATCAGGTTGAGATTCGGTGAATATCTTGTAGCCAGGGGCACTACTCTGAATCAGCTAATCAGGGGCAAAGTCAATGCAGTCAGGGGCAGGCCATCTTAAGAGCGCAGAGGTCGTTCTTTATTCGAGGAGCATTTGATGTGAAGTATCTCTCCGAAGTTTAGAACGCTGGGGCATTTCATATCAGACCATCAGGGTACAGATTTTCAGATTTCCCTCTCGAGGACTATCCCCACAGAGATCCCGCAGGCCGGGGCATATCAGAAGCGAAGGGATTGTTCTTCTCCGTATCATCAGGGTTATTCAGAGCTGTTCGAGCAGATTCAGCCAATTTTCGAGTGCGAGGCGAATGTCGGGAAGTTGTGTTACTATCCTTTGACTCTTCAACCAGAAAGCTGTGTATTCAAACAGAGTGTTTTCCAGCGTCAGTTGTACCTGACCCATCACAGATAGCCTAAAATTCCAAATCCATGTTGGCGATCACTGTGAGGCCCATCCGTGTTGGCGCATCAGTTTACAAATCTAATCCTCGGCAGTACGCAGGAAGACTCCGACTGATTTTCTCCAGCAAAGTCCAATTTTTCATTGGCACGGGTAAGCTATCCCCAGAGAAGTCCAATCATACTTGGCACAACTGCTATTCCCCAGCAGAGTTATATTCCCCAGCAGGGTGTTACTTCAATAAGGTGCGTGGTTAAGTTCCCAATTTCCCCAGCGGAGTGGATTTCACTCTTCCAGCATTTATTTTGCTGGAGTAATTATGTGATATCCGGTTTATCCCCAGCGGAGTTGGCTTCGTCTTCAGCATTTATTTTGCTGAAGTGGTGTTCTGTACCCGACTTTCTCCAGCAGCTCGAGCCTGCATTAGCATGTTGCATGTCATCATATTTGCATCATACTTTCATTTCATTTTCAAAATGCGTAGCATTTCCATCCTGAATGGAGCATTACGCCATAGAAAGATTCAAGCATATGCATATGCATACGAAGCATAAGCCAGGTTTTCTATCAGCCTCATATGGCGCGTGAACTACTCTGTGATCAGTTCAGGGGCTTTCATCCATGAGCAGTGTTCAGACAGTTCAGCAGATTATTTGTATTTCAGATCATACAACAGTTATGCTTTGATCAATCAGTCATCTGGTATCGGCAGACTTATCTTCCCGTCAATTCATATTGACGATGTGTTCCTCCAATAAGTGGATTTCTCCGTCTATCATTAGACGTCTTGAGTTCGAATATGGCAATGTGAAGTTTCGAGGTGATTTTTTCAGTGGGGTTTCAAGATGGGGTTTCTCTAGCAGGTGGCTTTCTTCCCGTCTATCAGTAGACGATGTGAAGTGTCAGGTGATTTTTCAGCGGGTTTCTTATCGTCAGTTCATACGGATGGTGTGTTTCCCCAGCGAGTCTTCTCCGGCTATCTTTAAGTGATGAGGGGTTTCAAAGCAATCTTTCGGATAGTGGGTTTCTTTCTGTTTATTAGATGAGATGACATTGCAAGAGGGGTTTTTCCTGATTGTCGATTCTCATTGACGACATGGCTCTTTGAAGGTGGTTTTCTTCCCGTCGGTCCTTACTGATGATGTGGCCCCTTTAAGGATATTGTTCTTTCCATCAATTCCCGTAGACGAAAGGATTCTGAAATTTGATGGATGGTCTTGAGATTGCATTTTGGGTGTCTTCCCGTCTATCCTTAGACGATGTGAGTATCGATTTTGGGTGTCTTTCTGTCTATCCTTAGACGATGTGAGTATGGATTTTGGGTGTCTTCCCGTCTATCCTTAGACGATGTGAGTATGGATTTTGGGTGTCTTCCCGTCTATCCTTAGACGATGTGAGTATGGATTTTGGGTGTCTTCCCGTCTATCTTTAGACGATGTGAGTTTGAATATGGGTCTTCCCGTCTATCCTTAGACGATGTGAGTATGGATTTTGGGTGTCTTCCCGTCTATCCTTAGACGATGTGAGTATGGATTTTGGGTGTCTTCCCGTCTATCTTTAGGCGATGTGAGTATTGAATGTTTCCTTCGGGATTATGGATGTCTTCCCGTCTATCCTTAGACGATGTGAGTATTGGATTTTGGGTGTCTTCCTGTCTATCCTTAGACGATGTGAGTATGGATTTTTGGGTGTCTTTCCGTCTATCCTTAGACGATGTGAGTATTGGATTTAGGGTGTCTTCCCGTCTATCATTAGGTGATGTGAGTATGGATTTTTGGGTGTCTTTCCGTCTATCCTTAGACGATGTGAGTATTGGATTGCAGGGTGTCTTCCCGTCTATCATTAGACGATGTGAGTATTGGATTCAGGGTGTCTTCCCGTCTATCATTAGGCGATGTGAGTATGGATTTTTGGGTGTCTTTCCGTCTATCCTTAGACGATGTGAGTATTGGATTGCAGGGTGTCTTCCCGTCTATCATTAGACGATGTGAGTATTGAATTTTTTCCTTCGGGATGGGTGTCTTTTCGTCTATCTTTAGACGATGTGAGTATATTTCTCTTCCTGTCAATCAGTAGACGATGTGAGAGGATCAGGTGTTTTGTTGCAACCCTCAGGTTTGTTATTTGGGATATCACAGGTAACGGGTGTTAAAATCAGGAGTTCCTTATCAGATGATTGATCAGTTTATTGCCGTGACGACTGGACTCGGTTCTGGATTTTATTCCCCAAGCAGCTTTACAGTGTATTCTCGCAGTTGGCAAATTTTCGGGTTTTATTGGTATTCAACCGTCTCGTACCTCCGAATGTTTGAAGGCTGAGCGCTCTTCAACCCTTCAGGTCCAAGTCGCTTGAATAGGGGCAGCTGTTGCACCCTAAAATTTGACCAACCGGTTCTCCTATCTGGTTCATGGTTCAATTCGTATTCGCGTATCAGATGCATGACATTTGTGCACAGACAGAGGATATCAGAGTTACAACTTGGTTTTCATCTACCTGATATTTCACATCCAGTCTAGATCATCAGGGTTTTATTTTTTCGGGAATTGTGCGCTTCTCGGTGTTTGCAGCTTACATGGTGGTTTTTGGGATATTCTGATGCTCGGGGGTTTACTGTTTGATTTGATCTAGTCTCGCGATCTCTTTTATGTTGGTCATTTGCATTTGTCTGCATTTTGTTTTGGATTTAATAGCCTTTTGTGGATTTTTAATAGGCTTTATAGATTTTTTTAGAATTTAAATAGGTTTTTTAATATTTTTAATAGCTTTAAATCTTTTTTTTTAGAATTTTATAGATTTTTTTAATAGGTTTAATGATTTTTTTTAATAGTTTTTTCTTTTATTAATAATAGATTTTCTTTTAAGTAATAGTATAAGATTTTATTAGAGATTAAATAGAGGTTATTAGAGTTTTAATAGTTTTAGTTTAATATAGGTTAATTGGATTTTAATCATTTGTTAGATTTAATTAGGGTTTAATTAGGTTAATTAGGATAGATTAATTTTAGTTAGAGTTAATTGTAGTTTAATCATTTTTAGTTAATTAGGTTAGTGTAGATTTAATTAGTTTTAATTAGGGTTAATAATTGGTTAAGTCAGATTTTGGTCCATTTGGTTTTTTCGTGGGCTCAGAAGTTTTTTGGAGGCCCAAAGCCATTGCTGAATCCGTTTTTGGTCATTTTCAGTCCAGGCATGCCATGTGTCCCCTATATAGTGCGCCACGTTTTGCACTCAGAAGGACCCACCTCATTCTGACTCCACTCTCTCCTCTTGCCACGTCTCCCACTCAGACTCCACTATCTCCCCCTTTCTGCCACGCGCCCCACATGCATTGACTCTAGCGTGCCACTTGTCACCTCACCACCCCCTCACCGAGAAGCTACCGCCGGCCATGCAAACCCGGTGACCGCCCCAACAGCCACCGCCCAACCAACTCCGGCCACCACCTGAACCACCGAAAAACCCAGAAATCCCTCCACTTCATTTCTCTCCTCCAAATTTCCCCCTTCCTCCTCCGTCCACCTTCATCACCAACTCGCCGGAGAACTCAACCCAGTCCACCGGAATCTTCATCCGTGACCGGAAAATTCAAACAATCTCCAGAAGTTCCTCGCCATTCAAGGTCCGTTCATCCATCTTCATCATCTCACCATGAACAATTCTCCAGAATCCTTCAACCTGCATCAATATTTTCTCCAGAAATCACCACTCATCATCATCAAGAACATGCAAGTCCTCCTCTGATCAACCTTCAACCACGATTCACCCAATATTTCACCAAATCCGTACAAGATTCGTCAATTCCAAGATCTTTAAGATCTTCATCAAGATCTCATCACAGTTCATCACTAAGAGTTGTTCTTCGCGTCATCAATCTTCAGCAAATCTCCAGAAATCTCATAGATCCTTCAAGATCTGTGAGCGTGTTCTTCAGTTTTTCCCAGAAAGATTGTTGATCTTCAAGCGAACCCTCAAGGAATTCCAGAAACTTCATCGTCGCAGTTACTTCACTCCAGGTTCGTTCCCTTTTCACCATCTCCATTGTTGTTCATTCACTGATGTAGGGTTTCTTGTTTTGAGAGTTGAGGTTTAGTGTTAATTTTTGGAGATTGATCTGAGTGAGTGTGTTTGAAGATTCTTGAGAGTAGGTTAGAGAGAGGAGGGAGAGAAGGTTTGCGAGCGGCGTATTAGGGTTAGATGATGAACAGTAACCAGAATGTTAGAGGGGGAAATTGGTTTTGTTGGATAACGAGTTGGGTTAGAATTTGGGTTGGGTTAAGCCCAATGTGTGATTACTCTCAATCACCCCTCCATTTTCTCGTGTCCCCCCCCCCCCTGAGTGTGAGAACTGAATAGGATGTGGATTGGGCTTTGCCCTATTTGCTATGCGCGCCCCCCTCTGTCTGGGCCCAATTGGAAAACAACTAGGATTAGTGCTATTCTCCCCCCCTGTATTGTCTTCTTTTCTTTAATTTCTTTGTTTTCAGGCATATTAGAAAATAATTCATTAAAAATAGTAGAAGTGTTCAAATAATTCCATTCTTTTTTCTGTAGACTCATAATTCAATGTAGAATTTTAGGATGCAAAAATATTGATTAGATCATGCATTTTCATTTTTGTATGCATTTTTGTATTTTAATTAGTATTGAATAATTGTTTTGTGACATATCTGCCTTGTTGATTTTAGTTCTTTCACTTGGTATTGAATTTTGTTCTAGTTTTTTAGTATGTTATACTAGACTGATGCATGCTCCCCATAGGATTTTTGTGGATTTTTTAGAGATTGATTGATGTTGTTTTAGGGTTAGAGAATAGAGACCTCATAACTTGTTGGTTAACCCTTGACCATTCATATGTTAGGGATTGTTTAGTAGCCTTAGAAGCTGACTTAGGCTTTGAGATTTGATCTTGGGATCATAGAGCCATGTAGGTTTCCCCTAGATTTTTGATAGATTTTTATAGGGTGTTCTGTTATTTTTGTTTGAGCCTGAGAATAGGAGAAGTCTTGATAGGCTTCTGACTTTGAAGTTCAACTGTGGTTGAACTTCAGAGTTAGTTTCCTTTGGGTTGAGGGCCTGTGGTTTCTTCTTGGAGGATGGAGGCTGGATGAAGTCTTGTTGGAGCTTGCAAGGATGCATGGTTTGAGGTCCTAGTCTAGGAGCTTGTTCTCTGTTTGTGAGGTTTGAGATCCTGAAGTTTGAGGGAAATTTATGGTACTTTCCTGAGGAAGGCACTATGGATGTCTTTCATTCTTTCTTCTCACCTCTTTCTCAAGTATCCAATGATGTTGGAGCCTTCATGTGAGTTTAGTTTCTCCTGAGGAGGAATGTAAACTGATCACAGTTGTTGAGCCACAAGGGATATGATTCCTAAGTGGAAGCCTCCTAGTACTTTCCCGAGGAAGGCACTATGGGTCTGTTCACTTAGTTCCCTTAGTTCAGGTAGGATTTCTCAAGTATCCAGTGATGTTGGAGCCTTCATGTGAGTTTAGTTTCTCCTGAGGAGGAATATAAACCGTTCACAGTTGTTGAGCCACATGGGATATGATTCCTAAGTGGAAGCCTCCTAGTACTTTCCCGAGGAAGGCACTATGGGTCTGTTCACTTAGTTCCCTTAATTCATCTAGGATTTCTTAAGTATACAATGATGTTGGAGCCTTCATGTGAGTTTAGTTTCTCCTGAGGAGGAATGTAAACTGATCACAGTTGTTGAGCCGCATAGGATATGATTCCTGAGTGGTAACCTCCTGGTACTTTCCTGAGGAAGGCACTATGGGTTTGTCTGCTTAGCTCCCTTTCTTTGGTAAGTTTGTTTTGAAGCTCGGAGACTGGTTTGTTTTCTCTTGTGTTAGGGCTCTGCTTAGAGATTTGATTAGGGTTTTGCTTAGGGTTTTTGCTTAGAGATTTGATTAGGGTTTTGCTTAGAGATTTGATTAGGGTTTTGCATAGGGCTTTGCTCAGGGGTTTGATTAGGGTTTTGTTTAGGGGTCCTGCTCAGGGTTTTAGTTTAAGTTTTGGATAGGGGCTTGTCAGGCTGGTTCGCCTTCTCTTTGTGTTGTTTGACTTGTGTGGTGTTGTGCTGCATTAGACTTAGGGGTTGATCTAGATATTTTTGAGGTAGGTGCATCTTAGAAGTAGGCTTTGTGTGCATGAGAAGTTGAGGTGGTCCTCCTTCTGCTTGTTTGTTATTGGGTGGCTTTGCTTGCTGGTATTTGGTAGAGCTGAGCTCCCTTACCTCTGTGGTTGGCGGCCTTTGCGCCTTGTTTGTTTGGTTGTTGCATTCATGCATATTTCCAGTATTTCTTTACTTTGCAGTTGATTCCTGTTTGCTTTTTAGTTCTGTTGCCATGATCCCTTAGGAGCTCTAACTTCTCCGATGCGGAGGGGTTATGATAGACATTAGGTGGGTCAACCAGGCATGATAACAATAGGTAGATTCCCCTTTTCAACCATAGTTTTAGGGTGTCTTTTCCCTTTCTCAGCAATAGAAAAGCACTTGAGTATCTTGTGTCGTAGTTAGCCGAACTACAGCTGCTCTGATTTCTCGTACCAGACGAGAATATGTAGGCATAGAATGCGATATCCTAGCGAGCACACTAACAACTGACCTTTTGTTCTCTCGCGGCTGTGCGATCGAGACTCTCCCGCTGACGACTGATTGTCATCCCTTTCTCTTGCCCGGGTGCATTTGAGACCAGATCGTAGTGTTTCCCATAGGTCCCCATACCCTTAAAACCAGTTTAATTTCTCACTGCTGTGTGAGAACACCCTGTTAAGCCGTAGTTAGTCGAACTACGTTTGCTCTGATCTTCCATGATGTGTGGAAGTACGTAGGCACATGACGCGATGTCCTGGCGAGCAACCTCCCCCCGTCTAGACGTAGGTAGTCGAACTACGTTGACTCTGACTTTCCCATTGCACGAGGGAGTACGTAGGCCCAGAACAGCGTATGTTCTGTCGAGTCCTGTCCTTTTCTTTTCTTTTCAGACTGACCATTAGCGTAGATAGATAAACACACCCTTTTCCTTATAAACACCAAGCGTGGATCCCGTCGAGTACGACGGACGTGAGGGGTGCTAATACCTTCCCCTTGCGTAACCGACTCCCGAATCCAGGTTTTGGTTGCGATGACCATACCTTTTCCCGTTTTTGCGAGGTTTACTTCGAGCGTTTCCTTTCCCTTCTTTGGGATAAATAACGCATGGTGGCGACTCTTCTGTCAACCGGCGCCGATTTTCGCAGTAGCGACATACACTACTGAAGAGACGTTTGAGGTGAAGTTTGAATAGTGAAAATCTTGATTTTCCCCCCAATTTGTCAGAATCAATAAATGCTTGAAATGATTTTTATTCTTTTCATTAAATGCTTTGTTCAAACGTGCCTTATTCTGACTGTTTGTATGCCTATGTGTTTTAGTATAAATACATCTCTTCTCTTCACATTCACACTTTCCACATCTCAAACATTTTATGCATTTCTGTCTCCTCTTCTCTCTTCATAAAAACCCTAAGCGTGTGACAAATCCATCTTCAATGGCAACTTCATCATCAACTGCTGCATAATTTCAATCTACAATGGCTGCAGTTACCTCTGCTAATATGGGCGTAACTCCTTATACTCCACAAAAAAGAACTTTGCTCACACCTGTTGAAAAGCTGGAGGTTCTATGTGAATCAATGGTGGAATTTAATTCACTTGCTGAGAATGGGTTTGAATTTCGCTCCATTATAGGTGCTCAAGGATGGGTGAAGTATTTTGACAGACTTTTTGGACCAGTTTACCCCCTTCTTGTGAAAGAGTTTTGGATTCATGCTTCTGTATATCCTAAGTTTATTTTATCTTCTGTTCTGGGCAAAGAGATAATCATAACAGAAGATCTGATTAGAAAACTCATTGGCTATGAGGAAATAGATGGAGTATCACACTTGCCAGCTGGGCGTGTTGATATGGATGAAGTATATGAAGAAGTGATGACTGCTGAACAAGCTTCTAATAAGTTCAAGGATCTGAAGCCTGACTACAAGATCTGGGCTAAGATTTTCATGGGATGCATTCATCACAGGAAGTCAACAAACTCTCCAGACTATGTCAATAATGAGCAGCTCTACTTTATGTATTGCCTAAGTCAGAGCACCAAGGTAGATCTTCCATATATTCTTTTTATGCATCTATGGAATCATATAAATGCTTCTAGAGAATATGTGAAAGAAAAAGGTCAGAAGATCAGAACCTGGATTCCTTTTGGAAGGTTAATCTCATATCTTCTAACAGAGAATGGACTTGTTACTGCTCTGTACGCTGCTGGAGTCACAGAGGAATTGGAATTTATTTTGGGAAAGCCTCTGAATGCCAAAAGTCTTCAGAGACTTAAAATAGTAGAAGAACTCACAACAGCTTCCAAGAAGCTGAACATTTCTGAACTGAGTCAGAAGAGAACTCCTGTAGATGATTACCCTCTGTTATATGCTGAAGAACCAAGGGAAATTGTTGTAAGATATATTGATGACTGCAAAGCAGAAGGAAAGCCTATTCCTGCAGATATTATAAAGAGAGCAAGACAACCATTGCCTGTTGTAGAAGAAGAAGAAACAACAAGAAAGAGGACTCAACCAGAAGCAGAAGCTGCACCTGTTCAGAAGAAGCCCAAGATTACTGGGAAGCCACAGAAGCTGCTAAAGAGGAAAGAATCTGGAGACACTCCTTCTGTACCAGCTAAACGCATCAAAATCAAAGGTACTAAAACTTTTGTATCTTCTGCAAATCCTATTGTTATAAATGATTCAAATGTTAAGTCTATTCCAAAACCACCCTCTATACAAAATAAATCTGTTACTGCTCCACCTCATGTTTCTACTCCATCTCCACAAAAATCTTCTAATCCAATTTCCATATCACCTGTACAACAACCCTCTGTACCACAACCAACAACAACAAAACAAAAAATTCAGACTCCACAACCAGAGGTTCCAACCAAACCATCTATACCACAAAAACAACCATCAGAAAAACAACCCACAGAACAACAACAAACAACAAAACCATCTGCACAACAAAAGCCATCTGAACAACAAAAGCAACCACAAGAAAAACAACCAGAAAAACAATCTGAACCCCTACAAGAAAAGGACTCTGAACATCAACCACAAAAATCATCTGAACCCCAAATACAACAACAAAAGACACAACCACAATCACAAAATCCACCATCCAACACATCTAAACCCACTGCATCTGTTCTAGTTTCATCTGAACCAATAAAAATTTCATCTAATCCACCCACCTCAGAACCACCATCAAAACCCTATGAAAATCCTTCAGAATCAACCAATCCTTCTGAAACCAACATCCCTGAGACAGAAGTTCTTAATGTTACACCTCTGAAAACTGTTTTTCAAGTGTCTTCTACTTCTTGCACACCAACCACTTCATCAAACTCCTCAGAATCTGACATTCACCCAGATTTTCTAATCTCTCCTTCTCACAGAGATTCTGAGGTAAACCAACCAGAACCCCCTGTATCTTTCAAAGTTCCTATTCCAGATCCTACTCCCACACCTGCACCATCATCTGAAATTCTTATTCCAAATCCTAACCCAACATATACCCCAAGAACATCTATTTCATGTGCATAATTCTCATCTCTTTTTCACAATCTTGCCTATGGCTTCAAACTCAAAGATTTCTATGACAGAGTTGAACCATCTGACCCTATCACTCCCTTGAAACCCAAACTTACAATCACCCTACCATCTGTGCTTCTCACCTATATTCAATCCATGTCAGATGTAGGTTCATTAGCAACAATATCATATTCTGCTAAATCTGCAAAAGCTGTTACTTCAGCTATACCAGTTTCATCTGATAAACCTGCTGCTTCTGATGAACCTGCAAAATCTGCCTTCCAACCTTACTCAAATAAACCCTTTGATGTGGTTTCCTATCACACCAAAGCAAAACCAAATCTGTTAAATGCTTTAAACAGATCCAAACCTGACAAAGCCCCTGAAATTCCTTTCATACCATACTACCCTCCTCCTCTAATTTCCATTCAGAAATCCATTTTTCCACCTACTCCACAACCAAAACCAATCACATTGGAGACTCTGTTACATCCCAAACCTAGACTTAATGTTGATCATTTATTTCAATCTTTTTTGCAATAAATACAGTTGTATTTAGGTACTGTACAGAGGAAGTGTTCAGCAACAATGGATGCACAAGAATCTGATGTCATCTGGAATGGATTCATCAATAGATTCAACACTGTAGCATCAAATCTGAAGAACATATGTTCTGATGATGCGAAGCTCAGATTTGCTTAAGCTACAAGAAGTCTGTTCTGGACTGTCAAGCGATCTGGACCTTTACTTCTTACAGATGCTCCTCCATCATCAGAAGAAACTACTGAATCTGCATCTGAAGACAACCCTTTGGCCATGACTCTGGTAGAACTTCCTTCTGGCTCTAATGCTCCAAGCTCTACAGACCCTATGGAAATTGATTCTGTTCAAGCTCCAGAAAATTTTCAACCTTCTCCATCTGAGATTAAGAAAGAACATCCAGATTTTGAGGATAAAATTGCTGCTCTGGAAGCTGGTCAATCAGAAATCAAGTCTTGGATGGCCAAACAGGATAAAAAGTCTGAAGACATGACTGAGTGGATGTCAAAACAGGATCAGAAGAATGAAACAATGACTAAGTGGATGTCCAAGCAAGAACAGTCCTCCTCTGAGATCACGGATCTGTTGAAGATGCTTTTGTCAAAACACTCTTAGTTTTTCATTTTTTCATTCTGATGTTTTTGCATCTGATGTTTGCTTATGTATTTTTTGAATATCTTCTGATGCATGTACTCTTGCTCTGAATTGAATTGAATGAATGTTTCAAAGTTTTCTTCACATGATTTATCTTCTTTACTGTCTCCTTTTATTTGTCTCTTTAAAGTTTTTACTTTTTTGCTTATGACAAAAAAGGGGGAGAAAATATAGATCTGAACTGTTTAATTAAACTTCACCAGAATGAAACTTCAGACATATCTATTCTATCTAACAATAAATATGAGTATTTCAGAACATTTGATAAGTACACTCTGTAAAAGAAACTCTGAGACTCTCAGATCATTTGACAATTATCAAACTCTGACCCTGAAATTTGCAAGACACTCTGACTCTCAAATGATTAAAAAACAATCAAGATCTAACTCTGAAAATTACTCAAGACAAAAGGGAAGTTTCTATTCCTTATTTGTATTTAATTCAGGGGGAGGTTCATCATCTCAGGGGGAGTTATAATTATTATATTTTCAAATTAAACAAAATTTCTGATGTTTTTCTCATCATCAAAAAGGGGGAGATTGTTAGAACACGGATTGGTTCTTAATAATATCTCTATGTTTTGATGATAACTATTATGAAATTTTGTAATTAAGAATTATATACTCTAAAATTTGCTTGAGAATTATTACTGCAGATAGTAAAGGATTAAACACTCCAGAAGCAAATCAGAATTGAACATAAGAAATTAGCTAGACTCTGAAGCGCCAGATGCATCCATTAGAAAATTCTGATTGCTATCAACAGAAGATCCTGAGCTTAGCCTACAGAAGATTCTGAAGCAGAAGCTCCAGAAGGATCTGAAGCAGAAGCTCCAGAAGAATCGGAAGCAAGTCAGAAGCATCTGAACCAAAGAAGAATTCTGTATGAAGAGTTTTTCAAAGCATAGTTACTACAGAAGATTCTGAAAGTACTAAAGCTGCCAGTACTGAAGATCTGTCTCAAATATGCTATGATCTTAAACACGCTAAAAGCACACCTGCTGCAGAAGACTCTGATTCAGCAAAACTCTGATCATCATCAGAAGGCTCTGATCTAATTAGACTCTGATGAATTTGCTGAAAACTGAAGAAGAATTATTCAAAGATTATATCCGTTGGAATGATCCAAACGACTCTTTCCTTATTTATGCTAGACACAAGAACACAGACAAAAAGGATTTTTCTGTGCTTTCTTCTTCTAGGAAAGGTCACTTAATGTGAAGACAAAAAAGGCTCAGACCTTTTGGAAACTCTTCTCAACGTGAAGCTCACCTTGGATCAGCTTCCTATAAAAGCAAGACTTCACCAATTTCTTCAGTTGACATTTTTTATCCAAAAAGAAATCAACATTCAAGCTCTCATACTATTCATATTCTTTCTAAGAATTAATTTCTTTGTTCTTAATAGTTAAGTGAAAAATCACAGTTGTGATAAAGCTTTATAGAAGCAATCTTAAACACTTGTATTTATATTACATTTGATTGTAATCCTTAAGAAGATCCAGTTAGGATCAGTAGTTCTTGAGAAGACTTTGAACAGTTATTCTAAGTGCTTACTATTGTAATCAGTTGATTAAATAGTGGATTAAGTCCTTGATTGAGAAAGGCAAATCGCTCTAGGAAGGGTGGACTGGAGTAGTTGAGTTCAACGAACCAGGATAAAAATACTTGAGTTTTTTATTTCTAAGTTTTAATCTTCATACTTATTCAACCCCCCCTTCTAAGTATTATCTCACCTTCAAACTGGAGGTTTGACTCTGAATTAATTCTACTGATAGTGAAATTTCTCCCTGGCTTGGTAGCCCCCAGATGTAAGTGTGTTGCACTGAACTGGGTCTACAACCAACTGTGTTATTTACTGCTTTACAATTACTGCATAATAGTAGGCCTGTAGTGAATGTCACAGTGGATATTATAAATTCTCTTAGAACATCCATCGTGGGCTGGCCAGAATTTTCAATTGGCATCAGAGCGGGCACCCTGCCTGTTTATTACTGGGTGAGATCTAGGGAAATTAAATTCTGGTACTATGGATAAATATATTGGATTCACAAATAGACCTCCAATTCTGGATGGTTCTAATTATTGACTATTGGAAGCCTAGGATGATTGCCTTCCTAAGGTCTTTAGACAACAAGGCTTGGAGAGCTGCAAACTCTGGCTGGGAACATCTTATGAAGACTGACAAGGATGGAGTATCTGTGCAAATTCCTGAAGAGGAATGGACCAAAGAGCAAGAGGCATTTGCTCTTGGAAACTCTAGAGCATTGAATGTACTCTTCAATGGTATAGACAAAAACATATTTAGACTGGTCCACCACTGTGAACTAGCAAAGGATGTTTGGGACACTCTCAGAACTACTCATGAAGGAACCTCCAAGGTCAAAGTGTCAAGACTTCAAATGCTGACCACAAAATTCGAAAGTCTAAGAATGAAGGAAGATGAGACCATTCATGACTTTTACATGAATGTTCTTGAACTAGCTAACACCTCAGGAGCTTTGGGAGAAAAGATGGCTGAAGAAAAACTTGTATGGAAGATACTAAGGTCATTACCTAAAAGGTTTACAATGAAAGTAACAACCATTGAAGAAGCTCAAGACATATGCCACATGAAGGTGGATGAACTCATTGGTTCCCTCCAAACCTTTGAGATGGGGATGTGTGATCAGGCTGTGGAGAAAAAGAGAAAAAGTATAACTCTTGTCTCAAACTCTGCAGAGGCTTCAGATCATGAAAAAGAGGAAGATCTATCAGAGGCAATAGCCATGCTTGGAAGACAGTTCAACAAGCTGGCCAAAAGGATGGATGCTAAGTCTAAACCTCATTTCAAAAGCTTGCCTATTGACAAAGAAAAAACTGAAGATAAAGCCAACCAAAGCAGAGGAGTAAAGTGCCATGAGTGTGAGGGATATGGACATGTTAGAAAGGAATGTCCCACATACCTCAAAAAGAAGGGAAAAGGTCTAACAGTCACTTGGTCTGATGAAGATTTTGACAGTGGATCAGAAGGAGAATCATCCAAACATGTTATTGTTCTAAATAGTGTGTGTGTATCTGATGGTGACTCAAGTGAAGAGGAGCTAACTTATGATGAACTAGCTAAATCAATAAGAAGTTATCCATCAGAAGCACATAGCTATACCAGCAAGGAGAGCATCAAAAGAAGCTCATCAAAGAGCTAGAAGCTGAAAAGAGAGAGCATATAATTGTTATAAACACACTCCAAGGAGAGGTAAAGGAGTTGAAAGGAGAAAAGGAGAAAATGACAAAATCCATAAGGATGCTCAACTTTGAAACTGACACCCTAGAGGAGATTCTTCAGAGTAGTCAGACTGCAGGAAATAGGTCTGATCTAGGATTTGTTGAAAATCAAAATCCTGTCTTGAAACTCAAGAGGTTGCAGCCTGAGATTCAAAAGGTACAAAGGATGTCATAGTCAAAGTTACAACATCCTTCACACAGAAATTGGAATCAAGTCAAGAGACAATTCCAAAGGCATAGATGCTACCACTGTGGAAAACTTGGGCATATTCGAGTTGTGTGCTTCTGGTTGCATAGATTTCCTGGCCAAAGCAAGACCAAACAAGGTAAATATGGAAAAATACAGCATCATGGTACACATGGAAAAAGACAGCTTCATGCCAAGCTGTTGCACCCCAAAATTTGCTCAACTTTTCTTTACCTAGCTTATGTTTCATTTCATGCACATTAGCATTATCATTTGCATTTCATTGACATGTATGCAGGAGATCAAGAGGTATGATTACCAACCAAGGGCTACACAAGACTATGAAGCTAGCTAAGAAGGTTACTCAGATGTTCAAGGGTTGATATCCTTGTCAGAGAAGTTGAAAGATCCTCAGAGAGAGTGATTGAAGCCAAGGGGGTGTGTCTCCTAACTTAAGAGTTATGGGAAGTCATCAGATGATTCTGAAGCCATGAAGTTAAACTTGAGGTCTTGAGAGAGCTCATGAGAAGATTTAAAGATCACTTTGAGGCCTAGACAGGTTATTGTGCAAGATTAAGAAGGCTCAGCCATGAGTGGTGCAGTTAGGGTTTGACTGGGTCAACCCTAAGTCAACTGGTGAGTTGAAGAAGGTTGAGACCTAATGCAAGAGCCATGTAATCATGGATTGATGCATTGAGATGCTATAAGGATGATTCCAAGGTTAACTCATCATGATTGAAGAGTTTGAGAAGTTTCAAGCTAGGGTTTCTAAGGCTTGACAGTGTAAAATCCCCTAGTTTGACCCCTATCTTCAAGGAAATTTAACCCAAGATGTGATCTTCATCTCATCTTGCCCCCAACATGAATGTTGTATAGCATGATTTTATCTTTAATTTGAGTGCTAGAAGTCCTTGATAGGATTTGTAGAAATCAAGTTATGACTTTGACGAGTTACAGGTCATCTGAGGTATGTGAATTTGGAGCTTGAAAGTTGTCCAACTTGCATGGAACTTTTTCCCTAGAAGGATGATTCCTATGAACTTTTGGTCAACATGAATGTTGTTCCTTATCCTCTTAGCTTTCTAGAGAGTACTAGAAGTCCTTGATAGGATTTGTAAAACGCAAGTTATGGCTTTGACAAGTCAAGGGCATTTTGGTCATTTGGAGATTATAGGTCATTTCAAGCATAAGGCCATAACTCCTATTTCCAAGCTTCAAATGGGAAAATGTTCAACATAAAACTTGTTCAAAATGATGTTTTAAGGCTAACCAAGAGGTCATGAGAGGTTGGAATTGCTTGTAGCTCAAAGTTGCAAAAATGACCTAAAATAAGGATGATTTTCAAATGAACCAAAGATGGAAATTGGTATTTTTGATCTACATGTCCAAACCAAGGAATGTAATATGTCATTTTGATTCTAAAACACATTTTAAGAACATTTACATTGCCACAATTTTGACTTGAGGTTTAGTTTGTGGACTTGCTTTGAAAAGTAGTTACTTACATCTTAAGTAACATTTGGCAAACCAAAATTCAAGGCAGGACCAAGGCTTCTTTCAATCCAAACACATCCAAAATACCATTAGGAGAGAAATTGGAAGAGAATAAGGGTGAATACAAGCTGATAACAGAATTGGTATGACCATGGCATGTGATTGAACTTTTCATGACATGAGAAATTGAATTTCTCATTAGAAGGATCTAGAGCTTTCTAGATCATCCATACATGGTCTATATATTGAATAGAGGTGATCCAAGGCCAAGGTTGGTGATAATTGAAGGAGAGAATAGAGATTTAGATTGGAAAATTCTTGTTTGCAACTGAATTCGGTTACACCATTTTCTTCACTTTCCATCCATTTTTTTGATTGCAATCTCTTCCATGGATGCTAGTTAATGATTCCAGATCATAATCAAGGCAAATTCGTGGTTGTATAGTGTTCTTGATCTCAGATTTTGTCACCTGCAACTCAGAATTGGTTCCAAGAATCCAGAGCATTTCCATCCATTTTATTGCATACAGAAGCTTGGAATTGATTCATTGAAGGAGTCTGGAGCATTGGAGAGCTTGATTTTAAGGTTTACTACCTCTGTGCACACGAAATTCTCAGGTTAGTAACTTTCAATCTCCAGCTTGAATTAGGTAGAATTAGGAAGAATTATTGTGTTAGATGCATAGTAGAATGGTGTAGGGAGGTTTTCAAATCATTAATTTGAGAGTTAGTGACCAATTAGGGTTGTTACCATTTTCGGGTGAGATGTGGTTCTTGCGAATCTTGAGGTTTTAGAGCGAATTAATGGCATGATTGAGTTCCTGAGGGAATTTGGGACAAGTTTCATCAAGGAATCGTGGCCTATGGTGGATTTTATAGCAAGTTAGGGTTGTGAGATGATGACCGGAAAATGTCAACGGCGGTGACTATGGCGCGCAGGTGACTTGAGTTGCAGGGATTCAAATTGGGGAAGATGACTTGATAGCCATCAGATTGTGGTTGGACTTTGACTGGAGACCTCATCCAACGGCCACGCGTGCATGAAATTTGTGAAGGAGTTCTGAGCTAAATGAAACGCATCGTTTTATTAATCAGTTGTAGTTTTGGGCTTAAGTCAGAATTGATAATCACACCCCTTTTGTGGCCCAGTCTGAGAAATGAACTGAATTGCCTTGCTATTCACACCACGCGTTTGGTTATTTTCTTTGGATTTTCTATTATTTTTCATTTTATTCATGGTTATTGATTAATTCATAAAAAATGGAAAAATAACTCAATTGATCCCATTCTTTTTGCATTGGATTCATGATAGGATCTAGTATGGGAATTTTTACATTTTAATTGATATTAAAATAATCATGTTTGATGCTTGATATTGGTGAATTTGGTTTGATCATGTGATGATTATTTTGGCCTTAATTTTTGGTGAGTAGTTAGCATAGATATACATGCTCCCCATAGATTTTTCTCACATTTTTGTGATGAATGTAAGTGGTAGTTCTAGGTTGAAACTTTAAGAGCTCCTTTTTTAGGGTTTATGGTTGATACCTTGTGGTTTAGATTTTATTTTTAGAACTTGGTGGATGATTCAACCTCTGATTTTTGAAGGGTAGATTCATGATTGAATTAGGATCCCTTAGGAATTTTTGTAGGAATTTTCAAGGTAGTTTTCTATTTTAGTTTGATTTTAGTTTAGATGCTAACTTTAGATGATTCTAATGCACTAATTCAATTAGAATGACTTCTTTAGTTCCCTTAGCTTAGGGTTTTCTCTCTCTTGCTCTTGGATGATGATGAAGGCAAGTTGAAGATGCATTGGATTTCTTGAAGGGGCTTGGATGTGAGGATCTCCCCTTCTTTTGGTGTAGTTTTGTTTAGGTGTTAAGATTAGGGTTTTGTAGGCAGAGCTTCTAGATAGATTCTCTTCTTTCATAAACAAGGAAGATGTTGATCACTTCCATTCTTCCATATGATGTAAGGTCCCCTTGTAAAGGCCTCATCCCTCCTTTGGTAGGATGTGTGGCTCTTTGCAAGTTGGTAGAACCTTTGAGGGTCCCTTTCTCTGGTGATAGGATGCTTAGTGGTGACCTTTGGTCTTCACTCTGCTACCAATCATCCAAATTTTGCTCTTGTTAGATGAATCTTTCTCCCTTGTTAGAGGATGGAGTTCCTTGCTTGAAGAAGATTGAAGGATGAAGTTGATACTTCTTTGTGTTTGAAGATTACTCTGAGAAGCTGAAGCTTGTAGATGAAGAGGACCAAGTTGATACTGGTAAAGAGGAGAGAGCTGAAGCTTGAAGAACAAGTTGACACTTGTGAAGAAGATCCATTGGAGATGGAACGAA
This sequence comes from Lathyrus sativus, assembly GCA_963859935.3. Taxonomy (NCBI): domain Eukaryota; kingdom Viridiplantae; phylum Streptophyta; class Magnoliopsida; order Fabales; family Fabaceae; genus Lathyrus; species Lathyrus sativus. The sequence continues at coordinate 43,587,380 of OZ012739.1, forward strand.
GAAGTTGAAGCTTGAGGAAGAAGCAAGTTGATACTTGTGAGTGTAATGCATTAAATCCCTGAAGGAGCAAGTTGACACTTAATATTAGGGTTTAAGCCTGAAGGTGGAATTGACTGAAGAGCTGAGGCTTGAAGAATAAAGGATAAGTTTACACTTATGTTGAGACATTGAATCCCTGAAGGAGCAAGTTGACACTTGATATTAGGGTTGAAGTCTGAAGATGGAATTGACTGAAGAGCTGAGGCTTGAGGATGAAGAATAGGTGGATACTTATGTTGGATGTATCAAAAGCTCAGGGAAGCAAGTTCATACTTGCTATTGAAGATGATAGCCTTTAAGGGTGGTTGAAGTTTGAAGACTGGACTGGTGTCTGAGGAGTTTTGCTGTGAAGCTGTGGGGGCTGTTGATCTGCTTTCTTTCCTATCTGTTTGCTTGTTGTGCAACTGTATTGATGTGACTTGTTTGATTTGCTTGATGCATTAGAATAAGCTCATATGTAGATTGATTTAAACTAGGAGCATGATTGCACTAGAGGTTGAGTTGCTCCCTCTGCTTGTATTTTTACTGTATGGCTTTGCTTGCGGGTATTCGGTAGAGCCCTGCTCCCTTGCCCATGTGGTTTGTGTGTGCTTGATGGCACTCTATTATTTCCTCTGTGTGATTGCAGTTATTCTATTTTGCTTGATAGCACATTATTTCTTCCTGTATGATTGCAGTTATTCATATTTGGCTTGAGGTTGAGATGAGCTTGTGGAGGCTGATGTCCCACACACATTTCCTCCCTCACTTGCATTGCATGCATTTTATAATCGTTTACTGTTTACTGTTCAAGCTGATGTCTTATTTGTTTCCATTTACCATTGGCATGATCCCCTAGGAATCTCACTCCCTTTGATAAGGAAGTGATGATTAGAACTTTAGATTGAAACCTATGCATGATAACTTCTAGGAGTTCCCTGTTTTAAACTGCAACCATAGGATGAATCCTTGGCATGACAACTGTTAGGACTTGATAGTCCCCCCTTAGTTGAACCTGTTCGTTCTCTTCTCATCTCAAAACAAATTAAAATACAGTAATAAAGGTTAATTGACGTCGTACGTTACGAGCCTTAAGCTATCTGAGAAAGGATTGTTGGAGAGTTTCTTTTCAACAGTCTGGATGTTTAGTATGGCACCCTTTGGGTGACATATGACGCATTCACTCTCAGGTCATAGTCTCTAGTGCGATATTGGTTGCAAACATCCATAAAAACATTTCTTCTGTAAAAGACAGAAAACAAACTTCAAACCTTTTTGCCCCGTGGGCCCATAGTTCAAGGGAAGCTTTTCTGAAGAAAAGAGTGTCGTTAACTCCCACTTCTACCGCAAACGGTAACGCCTAAGTCTCCAAGGGTCGAGCTGCGTACACCAAACTGCTGGAACTATTTGTTAACCCTACTCGATAAAACAGATGAATCTGAATTCCCGTAATCCGTATTATCCCGAACTACGTAAGCTCTGATCTCTCAAGCCTGTTGAGAGTACGTAGGCACAATACTGATGTATTGGCGAGCCACCTTCCCCCATCACCCGTAGTTAGTCGAACTACGTTGACTCTGATTTCTCATTCTCTGATGAGAATACGTAGGCATAAAGTGCGACGCTTTGCCGAGTCATTTTTCTTTTCTTCTTTTTAAGCCAGCCTTGATAGGTAGATAGTAAACTAACCCATCAGATAAACACAACAAGCGTGGATCCCATCGAGTACGATGGACGTGAAGGGTGTTAATACCTTCCCCTTGCGTAACCGACTCCCGAACCCAGACAATGGTTGCGATGACCTTGTCTTATACCTTTTCGTCAGGTTTTTTCTGATCATTTCCTTTCCCGTTCCGAGGGATAAATAACGAAAGGTGGCGACTCTTCTGTTTTGCCGGCACCTTATTTTCGCGGAAGCGACAGTTGGCGACTCTGCTGGGGACTGGATAGTTTCCTGGGATCCAACGTCCCGCATTTGTGATTATCTGTGCTGTTGTGGGAGGGGCATTCTGATGAGTGAGAAGCCAGACCCAGGCTTGAGTGTACCTAGCATTAGTTGTGGAAATTAGTGGGCGCGTGCTTGCTTTGCAGGCACTAGTGTCTCATGAAATCCACGCTCATACGAGGTTCTCCCGGTTGACTTCTTTTTCAACCCTTTGGGTTGAGGGGGTTGTTGGTTTGGAGGATTGTCGACTCTAGGGACCGATCATTTGGAATTCAGCTGAGTGAGGCCGCTTCAGGAGCTGGTGATGCCACACCTTCTGGGTATCGTATCACCCCTCTTGAATGTCTGTGACGCTGACGACCGCATAGGATGTCGAAATTGTGTCAGTATAGGTCCATACCTGTGAGCAGGGTTGGGTTTGTTGCAGGAAACCTTGACCTTCAGACTACCTGGTTTTCTTGATAGTGAATCAGCTTTGTTGGTATCAGAGGTTCTCATCATCAGATGTGTATGTGTTCTTGACAGAGCAGAGTTATGGTCCTGTATCAGAGGTCCTTATTATCAGATGCGTGTTTGTTTTTGACAGAGCAGAATTTATGGTCCGATATCGGGGTTTTCTTATTATCAGAAGTAGTGTTAGTTCTTGACAGAGAAGTATTATGGTTTTGTTGATACAGAATCTTCACAGCACCAGCCGTCTTGATCTCCTACTGCATGATTGCATTTTACATTGCTTTGCATACCCATTTGCATTTCATTAACGTGTGTCTGTGTTGCAGGTACCGTCTCCCCCGATTCAAGTTTTATTGCCTTCTATTGTGCTACTATGGGTTCTCTGAGGAAGACTGTGGCTTACAAGCTCCCCACTCCCGATGTTGTTCAGCTGACTGGTTTGATTGCTTTAGCAGATGATTCTGTGAGAGATGAATTCAGAAAGTCTTACGGTAAACTGCTCAGTTTGGTTCGTAAACCTTCTGTGTTTGAGTTGAACGGGTTGCACGCCCTGCTGCAGTTCTACGATCCTCCATTGAGATGCTTTACTTTCCAGGACTTTATTCTTGCACCCACACTAGAGGAGTATGTTGATCTGTTAGGTGTGCCTATCAAGAGGCAGATGCCTTTTGTTCATATGGATGCTGAGCCTGACCTGGCTAGTCTAGCTCCCTCACTTCATCTGGATGCATCCGAGTTGGTCTTGTCTAGTTGGAACAAGGTTCCCAGTTTCTCCTTGCAGTTCTTCGTGGGAAAAGCTCAGCAGTGCGCCAAAGACGGATGTTGGGTCGTGTTCAACGCCATCCTCGCTCTGTGCATATATGGCATTATTCTGTTTCCCAATATGCCTGACTTTGTGGACTTCGACGCCTTCCACATCTTTGCATCAGGGAATCCAGTCCCTACCTTGATAGGAGATGTCTATCATTCCGTCCACTACAAAAACGAGAACAGAAGGGGCAAGAATGTTTCGTGTTGTGTACCCCTGCTCTATAGATGGCTTGATAGTCACCTACCCAAGAAGGGTCCTTTCGCTTCGTCTGCAACCACAGCTGAGTGGTCTGAGTGTTTGATGAGTCTGTCAGCGGAGGATATTGCCTGGTTTGATAGAGATAGGTTGGGTACCAAGATCATCTTCAGCTGCAGTAGATTTCCGAACGTGCCTTTGATAGGCAGGAAGGGCTGTATCAACTATAATCCATCTCTGCTGGTCCGACAGTTTGCTTATGCTTTGAGAGCTCCACCGAAGGATGAAGAGGTGCAAAAATCTCTGTACTTCACTGGTCTTCTAGAGAGGGATATGTTATCTAAGCTTCAGCATGCTTGGAATAGTATCAGTAAGAGGGGAAAGCCGTCGCAGGGGAAGAGTAATAGCCAAGCCTACGCTCCGTATGTGACTTGGGTCAGAGCCAGAGCAGATGCTATAGGGATGCCGTTTCCTCCTGCCAAGCCAGAAAGCCCTCCAGTGATTGAAGAGCCTACCACCGTGCCTATTCAGCAGTACAATCAGGTGTTAGCTGAGAGAGATGAGCTGAAGAAGGCAAATGAAGAATTGGAGAAAGAATTGGCTCAACTCAGAACCGAGAGAAGCGAAGCCGTTCATTCCTTCAAGAGGCAAACAGAGCTGGTGAACCAGTTGGGGACAGATTTGACTAAGCAGATAGCTGAGCGTGTGCGCATGGGTCGAGACTTCAAAGCTATCAATGACGTACTGGCCACTAAGAAGCAGCACTTGGATGAAGCGTATCGGAGAATATCCAAGTTTAATCAACATTGGAAGGCCACCCTAGCCAACGGCAAAGAACAGGAGGATAAGCTGAAGCAACAGATCTCCAAGCTGAAAGCCCAGGTGAAGGCTAGTGAAAAGAGGTTTGATGAAGAAACCGCTCGCAGATACGCCGCTGAAAGCCTGCTAAACAAGGCTCTCGCTAACCTGAAGGAGCGCAAACTGATGTTTGAATCCAAGAAGCGGAAGTTAGAAGATTGTTTCGGCGAAGGAGCATGGGAAGATTCGGTTGAAGGTCTTCAATACACCATTAGGCAAAGGGAGTTACTCGTCGAAGGGTTGCTCACTCGGCCTGATCATTCAGAAATGAAGGGGTTGTTAGAAGAGTTTCACGCCCGTGGCCGTGCTTGACTATTTGTATTCCCTTTGTTTTGATCGTTGTTGTATGCTGACCATCACCAGGCTTGTTGGTCGAGGTCATGCCATTGATTCATCTTGTACTCAGTGACGTTGTGTACCGCCTTGAGGGGCTTTCCTTATATATATGAGATGTTATTTCCATGATTGGACTCGGACTTCTTAGTATCAGCACCGACACTCAGGCACTAGGATCAGGGGAAATCTCCCTAACGCACAGACACACGTTTGCATTTGCATGAAGCATTTGCATGACGAGCACTTTGTCGTTTTTCCTAACCCTCTTGTGTATGCAGGTTGTTTCAGGTCGTTCCAGGATTGATCAGAGACCTATCCATCGCTATCCGACCAGAGCAAATCAAGCCAGAGCTATGGAGCAAATGCAAATTGACGTTCAAGAACTCCGAGAAAGAATGAACCGCTTCATGGAGATCATGCAAGCGGTCGCCAACGGCCAGGATCAGCTCAGAACCTTGGTTCAGCCTCTGATTTCAAGGGTCGACAGCAATGGGGTACTCCATGGTGGGACCGTGCCTACCCCTCCACCAGTTGAAACTCCTCAGAATGGCGTCCCCGTGACCGGGGGGAATAGCAGTGCCAACGGCAATGTGATAGCTAATATGGGACTCAATGGTAATACGACTGGCGTCGGTAATGGGAATTTTGAAGCTAATGTCAATGTCAGACTGGGTAACGGCAATGCGGGTGTTGGAAATCTGTTCGGGCCTCAGCCGTGGTTAGAAGACCGTCAAGACGATGTGTTCTCTCAGAGAGGTGCTGAAGGGGAGCTGACTGCTGAAGCGCGGATAAGGTTCAAGGCACTCGAGGACAAGATGAGGAATTTCGAGAACCAGAACACCATGGGTGTTGATATGTCCAAGTTGGGACTGATTGCTGATTTCAAGGTGCCTCCCAAGTTCAAGGTACCTGACTTTAAAAAGTACAAGGGCACCACTTGCCCTCGCGTCCACCTGAGTTCATATTACCGGAAAATGTCCGCTCATTCTGAGGACGAGAAGTTGCTGATGCACTTCTTTCAGGACAGTCTGTCCGGGCCCTCCCTCGAATGGTACATGAGTCTGGAACCTACCAGTGTGCGCACGTGGAAGGAACTTGCTGAAGCATTCGTGCACCATTACCAATATAACAGTGACTTGGCTCCGAACCGGGTCCAACTGCAGAATCTGTCACAAAGGAACAATGAAGGGTTCAAGGAATACGCCCAGCGGTGGCGTGAATTGGCAGCCAGGGTTCAGCCACCGATGGTTGAACGGGAGCTGGTGGAAATTTTCGTAGCCACCCTCCCAGGGGTGTATTATGAGAAATTGGTCAGCAGTATGTTTGGAAGCTTCTCAGATCTCATTATCACGGGTGAGCACGTTGAAAATGGGATCAAACTGGGGAAAATTCAAGGTGATTTGTCCTTAGCTGGAGGAGGAAAGAAACCATATGGTGGCAAAAGGAGGGAAAGAGAGACGAGCGCCGTGTACAACGCTCCAAGGAAGGGTAAAGGCCCTCACCAGCAGGTGGCCAGTATAACTATCCCCGCTGTCCAACAACCCCAGCCGCAGCAGCAGCCGAATCAACAAGGGTACAGAAAGTATCAGAACAGGGCACCGCTATCGACCCGTCACCTCGAGACGCCGCCCATGTCTTATGCTCAGTTGTTACAGACTTTGCTTCAGTTACAGCTGATCCAGAAGAGAACCTTGGCTCCCTTGACAGGGGCCCCTCCGCCAGGTTATGATGCGAATGCGACTTGCGAATTTCACTCAGGGGCACCAGGCCACACAATAGAAAATTGCAAAGCCTTCAAGCACAAGGTGCAAGATATGATGGATGCTAAGATCATCAATTTCTCAGATAATGTGCCAAACGTCACGAAGAACCCTATGCCCAATCATAGGGGAGGTGGAGTAAATGCCATTATTGAAGATGAGAGCTTGGATTTGTTGACCAACGTCAGAGATCTGAAGACACCGCTTAGCTTCGTTAAAGCTAAGCTGATGAAAAGGGGTTTCTTTCCAGGTTGTGGAGAGCTGTGTATGGGCTGTGCGACAAGTCCTGATGGATGTGAACAGTTGAAAGAGGGGATTCAAAGTCTGATGACCAAAGGAATCCTGCAATTTAGCCGAAGGGCCAAAAGCGGATCGGGAGAGGTAATGCTGAAGCAAGATGATGAGGTTGCCACCATCACCATCCCTCGCCGGACGATAACTATTTCTGCACCTAGACCGCCCACAATTACCATCACCAAAGCTGGACCAATACCTTTCGAAAGCACTAATGCTGTCCCATGGCATTATGGGGCAGAGGTCTACTGCAACGGACAGAAGTTGGAACTAGAACCCTCAGGGTCATGCGCGGAGAACCTAGTGGGCGTTAGCGGAATCACTCGCAGCGGAAGAGTATTTGCTCCACCTGAGATCGTGGCGGACAAAACGGACAAAGCTGATGCAACCGATAAAGGTAAAAGTAAAGTCGTGGAAGAGATCCCTCGTGGGGTAGAAAAAGAATTACTTGTTAAAGACACCGAGGAATTTATAACGTTGATTAAAAAGAGTGACTACAAGATCGTGGATCATCTCCATCAAACACCCTCGAAAATTTCCATCCTGAATTTGTTGCTGCGTTCTGAGGCACATCGCAACGCACTGCTGAAGGTGTTGAATGCCACGTATGTACCGCAGGAAATATCGGTCAACTAGTTGGAAGGGGTCGTAGCCCACGTGAATGCTGGAAATGGGTTAGGGTTCACTGACCTAGAGCTGACGCCGAAGGGAAGGAACCACAACAGTGCTCTGTACATCTCGATAGAGTGTAGGGGAACGATTATGTCTCATGTGTTGGTAGACACAGGGTCATCGCTCAATGTTCTCCCAAAGAAAGCATTGATGAAGTTAGATACTCGCGGATTGATTTGCACACCCAGTGATCTGGTTGTGAAGGCGTTCGATGGAACCAAACGTCATGTTTTCGGGGAGGTGACCTTACCAATCCAAGTGGGGCCGGAAACATTTGACGCGGTATTTTACATTATAGACATCATGCCTGCCTACAACTGTCTCCTGGGCCGGCCATGGATCTATTCTGCGGGCACCGTGACCTCCACGTTGCACCAGAAGCTCAAGTATGCTGTCGGAGGCAGCATTGTGACCGTATGTGGCGAGGAAGACATAATGGTGAGCCATTTGTCGTCCTTCAAGTATGTTGAGATGGATGGGGAAATCCACGAAACCCTATGTCAAACTTTCGAAGCTGTTAAAGTCAAGAGCGTAGCTCCTGCAATCACTGAAAAGCCAGAGATGACTCTCTCTTCCTTCAAGGAAGCCCGTGCCGTTTTTCAAGCCGGATCTACCCCAGGCTAGGGGCAGATTCTGGAAATACCTAACAAACAGGACATGTTTGGGTTGGGATACTCTCCTGCGGATGAAGCCTCCTCTTCTTCTAGCAGTGCGTCATGAGGTAAAGGGCCAATCCAGTTTACCAGCGGCGGAGTAATATTCGAAAGTGTCAACGCGGTGTCTGAAGACGGCGAGGACAACGACTGCGACCTGGACTCTTGGATCCAGCCAAGCAAACCAGGAGAGAGACTCAACAACTGGTCCATCATGGATATCATCCAAGTGACAGGCAAAGAGTAATGATTTACTTTCTCCAATTATTGTACAACCCTATGTCCTACCCAGGGCATAGTGGTTTTATTGTCAGGGCCTTGTTTGATTATGTACATGCATTTTATCAATAAATCAAAAGGCGTTTTTCTTTGCATTCAAATATTGCGATCTCTGTTATTCCTGTTTTATATTTGTTTTGAAAAACAATAAAATGGCAATGGGGTTTGTGCTAACCTGCATATCCTTGTTTTAAGCTTAACCCTTGTTATTGCAGGATCCACATAGCAGATGGCATCGACTCTGAACCTTCTACGACTCACTTCGACTTCGATTGCCCGATTTATCAATCCGAAGAAGAGATTGATGAAGACGAAGACCTTCCAGAAGAGTTGGCCCGCTTGTTGAAACAAGAAGAGAAAGTTATTCTGCCTCACGAAGAAGAGATTGAGATTGTGAATCTGGGTTCTGAAGAACTTGTCAGGAACGTCAGGATAGGGGCTGCATTGCAGAGTAATGTCAAGCTGAGATTGGTCGAGATGTTGAGAGATTATAGTGACATCTTTGCCTGGTCATACGAATATATGCCCGGACTTGACACTGACATCGTGGTCCATCACTTGCCGCTGCGAGAAGATTGTCCTCCCGTTAAGCAGAAGCTTAGGAGGACACGACCAGATATGGCCGTTAAGATCAAAGAAGAAGTGCAGAAGCAGCTTGATGCTGGCTTTTTAGCGGTCACTACTTACCCTCCATGGGTCGCCAACATAGTGCCTGTACCGAAGAAGGACGGTAAGGTGCGAATGTACGTCGATTATCGGGATTTGAACAGGGCGAGCCCTAAAGATGATTTCCCGCTCCCTCATATCGATGTGTTGGTCGACAATACGGCTCAGTTATCCGTATTTTCATTCATGGATGGCTTCTCCGGTTACAATCAAATCAAGATGGCGCCGGAGGACATGGAGAAAACTACGTTTATCAAGCCTTGGGGAACGTTTTGCTACAAGGTAATGCCTTTCGGTCTGAAGAACGCAGGGGCCACTTACCAACGAGCAATGGTCACTTTGTTTCATGATATGATTCATCATGAGATTGAAGTCTATGTTGATGACATGATCGCGAAGTCCCAAACGGAGGAAGGACACCTGGTCAATTTGCTGAAGCTTTTTGAGAGGCTTAGGAAGTTCAGGTTGAGGCTGAATCCTAACAAGTGTACTTTCGGAGTACGGTCTGGAAAAATATTGGGGTTTATCGTGAGTGAAAGAGGCATTGAGGTTGATCCTGCGAAGATAAAAGCGATACAAGAAATGCCAGCGCCAAAAACAGAAAAAGAAGTTTGTGGTTTCCTGGGTAGAATAAACTATATTGCAAGGTTTATTTCTCAGCTCACGGCCACGTGTGAACCGATGTTCAAACTGTTAAAGAAAGATCAGGCGATTATCTGGAACGAGGATTGCCAGAAGGCATTCGATAAGATAAAACAGTATCTACAGGAACCTCCGATCTTGATACCCCTAGTGGCCGGACGACCCCTAATCATGTACTTGACAGTTCTTGAGAATAATATGGGGTGTGTTCTCGGTTAGCACGACGAGACAGGCAGAAAGGAGCATGCCATTTACTACTTGAGTAAAAAGTTCACAGATTATGAATCTCGTTACTCGATGCTGGAGAAAACGTGTTGTGCACTAGCCTGGGCTGCCAAACATTTACGATAGTACATGCTCAATCACACCACCATGCTAATTTCGAAGATGGATCCGATCAAGTACGTCTTCGAGAAGCAAGCGCTTTTGGGCAGGATTTCCAGATGGCAAATGGTGTTGACGGAATATGACATTCAGTATGTTTCCCAGAAGGCCATCAAGGGGAGCGTATTGTCTGAGTACCTTGCCGAACAGCCGATCGAAGATTATCAGCCGATGAAATTTGAATTCCCTGATGAGGATATCATGTTTCTTAAAGCGAAAGATTGTGATGAACCGTTGCCCGACGAGGGGCCAGATAGGAAATCCTAATGGAAATTGATATTTGACGGGGCGGTTAATTCTTATGGAAGTGGCATAGGGGCAATCATCACGACTCCCCATGGATCCCACATTCCGTTCACTGCGAGACTGACGTTTCCGGTCACCAATAGTGAAGTGGAGTACAAATCATGCATCATGGGTCTAGAAGAAGCAATTGATTTGAGAATCAAGAATCTAGATGTATATGGTGACTCGGCACTCATGATTAACCAGATTAAAGGGGAGTGGGAGACTCGTCAATCAAATTTGGTGCCGTACATGAATTATGCCAGAAGGTTGCTTCTGTTCTTTGATCGAGTGGAAGTCCATCATGTGCCCAGGGCCGAAAATCAGATGGCTGATGCCTTAGCCACGTTGGCTTCAATGTATAAAGTCAATTTTTGGAATGAATCTCCAAGGATTGTCCTTTCCCGTCTTGATAGACCTGCATTCGTCTTTGCGATCGAGGAAGCCTCCGACGGCCAGCCATGGTTCCATGACATCCAGACCTTCCTTATGACTAAGGAGTATCCTGCGGGAGCATCAACCCAGGATAAGAAGACTCTAAGGAGGCTGTTGGGAAATTTTTATCTCAATCCTGATGGAGTTTTGTATAAAAGAAACCACGATCTTGTGCTACTCAGATGTGTAGATGAGAAAGAAGCGAGTATGCTCATGGAAGAAGTCCATGAAGGCACATTTGGTACGCACGTCGGCGGGCATGCTATGACAAGAAAGATCCTGAGAGAAGGATACTACTGGCTGACGATGGATTCGGATTGCTTTAAATTCACGAAGAGATGTCATAGATGCCAGGTTTATGCTGATAAGATTCAGGTGCCGCCGTGCCCGTTGAATGTCATGTCCTCCCCGTGGTCGTTCTCCATGTGGGGCATCGACATGATAGGCAAGATCGAGCCCACTGCGTCTAATGGTCATCGCTTCATTCTAGTAGCCATCGACTACTTCACCAAGTGGGTGGAGGAAGCCTCATATGCTAATGTGACCAAGCAGGTGGTGGCTAAATTCATAAAGAGGGACATCATCTGTCGTTACAGAATTCCCGAGCGGATCATTACTGATAATGGTTCGAATTTGAATAACAAGATGATGAAGGAGCTGTGCCAGAGTTTCAAGATTGAACACCACAACTCATCTCCTTACCGGCCGAAGATGAATGGCGCCGTTGAAGCGGCCAATAAGAACATCAAGAAGATTGTGCAGAAGATGGTTGTGACCTATAAGGACTGGCACGAGATGCTGCCATTCGCATTGCACGGTTATCGTACGACGGTACGTACATCAACCGGGGCAACTCCATTCTCACTGGTGTACGGTATGGAAGTTGTCCTACCGTTAGAAGTTGAGATCCCTTCTTTATGAGTTTTGGTTGACGTGAAACTCGACGAGGCAGAATGGATTAAGAACCGACTAAACCAACTCAGCCTGATGGACGAGAAGAGGTTAGCATCGATTGCACATGGTCGTCTGTACCAGAGCCGAATGAAGAAAGCTTACGATAAGAAGGTGTGTCCTCGAAGCTTTCAGACGGGTGATCTCGTCATGAAGAAGATTCTTCCTCCACACTCCGATCACCGGGGCAAGTGGACTCCTAATTACGAAGGTCCGTACGTCGTTAGCAAGGTCTTCTCGGGAGGAGCCTTGTTGTTATCCACGATGGATGGTGAAGATTTTGCATCCCCGGTGAACGCGGACGCAGTTAAAAAATATTTTGCTTAAAAATGGCCTGCTGGAAAGAAAAAGAATATCCAGGAAAAAATGGGGCATCCCGGCGAACCATAAAAAAGGAAAAAGGTTCGGGCAAAAATTAGGGATATAAAAGAAAAGAATGTACACCCGCAAAGTCGAAAACCTGGAAAGGCGACTTTGGCAAAAAAGGGTATCCCGGTGAATCGAAAACCCGAAAGGGCGATTCAGGCAAAAGTTAGGGATTTGAAAAAGCAAATGACTGCGTTCCGCGTGTGGACTTTCATTGTTTAGTGGTTTGGAAGACCTGAGGGCCGTTTATCTGAATCAATCTCTTCTGAAGCTGAAGCGTCGGAGAAGTATCGAAGTCGAGTGGGTCATAGAGGGATCAACTCATGGTGTTTGTCTACGCCTCGTTGCCGACATTTGTGTATATACTGATGTATATTTATGTTTTATATTTGCGCCGCTTCCTCATTCCAAGAGCTTGCATCTGTTGTGAAATATTTTTACCCATTCAGGGGTTCGTTATCAATAAAATGTGTACTATTCAGCAATTCTGTTTGTTTGTTTAGCACTTATCTGTTTTGTTTGCGAAAAATAACGCCGATGTTTTTGATAAAATGCGCATACATAAACTTACTGGCCTAGGCCACTGATTGTTGAAACAATGAGTTACTCGAACGTTGTCACGAGATGATAACCTTGATAGGTCCCTTTGAAAAGGGTATCTTGTCTGTTTGTTTGTGTTGTTACAGGTACAGCCTATTCCAGGCAGTGCGCCGTGTGCATCCCCAAGCAGGATGATTCCTCCCCCTCCAGCAAGGTTCAGTAGCACCTCCCCGTGGAGTCTGAACATGAGATCGTAAGCATTGATATGTCTCCCCAAGCAGAGAAGATTCTCTCCCCAACCAGATGTATCCTGAAGGATCGTCGCTTCCCCAGCTGAGTCATACACTGAAGTGTACAGCACGCAATAGTACAGACTGAAGTCTCCAGGAGAATTGAGGTTCCTCGCAGAGTTGTACTCTCCCCTGTAAGCAAGACGATTCCTTCTTCCCCAACCGAGTTTGCAGATCCCCAAGAGAGCCGAGTCCTTGGAAGCCGTGTGGGCCCTGATTGGTTTTCCCCAGTATAGTACTGAATAGCTGATGCTGTATCTCCCCACTGGAGCCGTTATCTCCAGGAAAGTTTAGTCGCGAAGGCCGCGCAGTTTATTTCTGCGATTGATATCGTTTCCTCAGCAGTTTGTGGTTTGAATACCTGGTTGAGCAGGTTCAGGTTCTCGCAGAGCTTTACTCCCCTGCAACAGTCAACTGAAGGTCATTCCCCCAGGCGGAGTCCAATTGAGATTGGCGTGACTTCTTCTCCTCGGCAGGATGATTCCTTTCCCCACCAGAGTGGTTCCTTTTCCTTGACAGGAGGATTCTCCCTTCAACACTTATTTTGCTGATGGGGTCATAGCATTTTGCATGATTGTATAGCATTTACCCTAAACGCGTAGCATTTCCACCGTGTGGAGCATTGCGCCATTGTCAAACATATGCATGTGAAGCATGAGCTAGGTCGTTACCATTCTTGTTTTGCAGGTGTTCCCCGGCAGGGTGTCCGCTCAGGATGACTCCTGAAATCTCAGAAGAGTTGTGTGGCCCAAGATGATTCTTGAATTCCCCCAGCAAAGTCGTTTGCCCAAGATGATTCTTGAGTTCTCCAGTGAAGGCGTTTGTTTAAGATGATTCTTAAAATCCCCGGTGAGGTTGCAAGAGTTGGTCGCTCAAGTTGATGCTTAGTGTCCCCGACAGAGTGTTTACTCAGGATGATTCCTGAAATCTCCAGCAGAGTTATTGGTTCAGGACGATTCTTGAAGTCTCTGGCGAAGTTATTTGTCCAAGATGATTCTTGAAGTCCTCAGCAGAGTTGACTCATCCAGAATGATTTCTGGATCCCCGAAGCAGAGTGACTTGATAGTTCTCCAGAATCCCCAGCGGAGATGTGTCATCCCCAGCAGGTTTGAACAGCAAAGTTGAAACTTCCCTTGAAGACTTGATGATTGATGTCTGGAAGTAGTGCCAAAACCCCTGACTTACTGATGAAGTCTAACTACAAGGTCAAAGCAGTCCTCCCCGCCAACGCGGAATGCCTGATGGCAATGGCTTAGATATCCCCAATTGGTTCATGATTGACTGAGAATTCTATTCCCGACTTAGTGATGAAGTTCAGCTGACGCCCAAAAATTTCTTTGAATTCCCGATGGCATGATTAACTTGATTGTTGACCTGATGAGTCCCGAGGAATTCTGATGCCTGATGGCATGGTCGATCGTGTATCACCCGTTACTGTGTGACCAATTCCCCAGCAAAATTTCCATGCTCAGTTTTGAAAACGTGCCTACCAATCAAAGTATCGCTTACCTTGGCGGTGGCAGATCGCCTATTACCGTGTAACCAGTGATCCCTCGATGATTTGAGGACGCAATGATATCAGATAAATTAGAGAATCATCCTGACGAAGGTTCAGATCATTATTTCCCCAGCTAGTTGCCGTGCAACTATCATTTCAGTTTCCGAAGATTTGTCCCCATCAGAGTACCGTGTACTTGGGCAGTTGGCAAATTTTCGGGTTTGTTGGTATTCAACCGTCTTTTACCTTGATTGTTTGAGAGTCGTTCGCTTCTCACCCAGTCAGGTCTAAGCCGCTTGAATAGGGGCAGTTGTTGCACCCCAAAATTTGCTCAACTTTTCTTTACCTAGCTTATGTTTCATTTCATGCACATTAGCATTATCATTTGCATTTCATTGACATGTATGCAGGAGATCAAGAGGTATGATTACCAACCAAGGGCTACACAAGACTATGAAGCTAGCTAAGAAGGTTACTCAGATGTTCAAGGGTTGATATCCTTGTCAGAGAAGTTGAAAGATCCTCAGAGAGAGTGATTGAAGCCAAGAGGGTGTGTCTCCTAACTTAAGAGTTATGGGAAGTCATCAGATGATTCTGAAGCCATGAAGTTAAACTTGAGGTCTTGAGAGAGCTCATGAGAAGATTTAAAGATCACTTTGAGGCCTAGACAGGTTATTGTGCAAGATTAAGAAGGCTCAGCCATGAGTGGTGCAGTTAGGGTTTGACTGGGTCAACCCTAAGTCAACTGGTGAGTTGAAGAAGGTTGAGACCTAATGCAAGAGCCGTGTGATCATGGATTGATGCATTGAGATGCTATAAGGATTATTCCAAGGTTAACTCATCATGATTGAAGAGTTTGAGAAGTTTCAAGCTAGGGTTTCTAAGGCTTGACAGTGTAAAATCCCCTAGTTTGACCCCTATCTTCAAGGCAATTTAACCCAAGATGTGATCTTCATCTCATCTTGCCCCCAACATGAATGTTGTATAGCATGATTTTAGATTTAATTTGAGTGCTAGAAGTCCTTGATAGGATTTGTAGAAATCAAGTTATGACTTTGACAAGTTACAGGTCATCTGAGGTATGTGAATTTGGAGCTTGAAAGTTGTCCAACTTGCATGGAACTTTTTCCCTAGAAGGATGATTCCTATGAACTTTTGGTCAACATGAATGTTGTTCCTTATCCTCTTAGCTTTCTAGAGAGTACTAGAAGTCCTTGATAGGATTTGTAAAACGCAAGTTATGGCTTTGACAAGTCAAGGGCATTTTGGTCATTTGGAGATTATAGGTCATTTCAAGCATAAGGCCATAACTCCTATTTCCAAGCTTCAAATGGGAAAATGTTCAACATTAAACTTGTTCAAAATGATGTTTTAAGGCTAACCAAGAGGTCATGAGAGGTTGGAATTGCTTGTAGCTCAAAGTTGCAAAAATGACCTAAAATAAGGATGATTTTCAAATGAACCAAAGATGGAAATTGGTATTTTTGATCTACATGTCCAAACCAAGGAATGTAATATGTCATTTTGATTCTAAAACACATTTTAATAACATTTACATTGCCACAATTTTGACTTGAGGTTTAGTTTGTGGACTTGCTTTGAAAAGTAGTTACTTACATCTTAAGTAACATTTGCCAAACCAAAATTCAAGGCATGACCAAGGCTTCTTTCAATCCAAACACATCCAAAATACCATTAGGAGAGAAATTGGAAGAGAATGAGGGTGAATACAAGCTGCTAACAGAATTGGTATGACCATGGCATGTGATTGAACTTTTCATGACATGAGAAATTGAATTTCTCATTAGAAGGATCTAGAGCTTTCTAGATCATCCATACATGGTCTATATATTGAATAGAGGTGATCCAAGGCCAAGGTTGGTGATAATTGAAGGAGAGAATAGAGATTGAGATTGGAAAATTCTTGTTTGCAACTGAATTCGGTTACACCATTTTCTTCACTTTCCATCCATTTTCTTGATTTCAATCTCTTCCATGGATGCTAGTTAATGATTCCAGATCATAATCAAGGCAAATTCGTGGTTGTATAGTGTTCTTGATCTCAGATTTTGTCACCTGCAACTCAGAATTGGTTCCAAGAATCCAGAGCATTTCCATCCATTTTATTGCATACAGAAGCTTGGAATTGATTCATTGAAGGAGTCTGGAGCATTGGAGAGCTTGATTTTAAGGTTTACTACCTATGTGCACATGAAATTCTCAGGTTAGTAACTTTCAATCTCCAGCTTGAATTAGGTAGAATTAGGAAGAATTATTGTGTTAGATGCATAGTAGAATGGTGTAGGGAGGTTTTCAAATCATTAATTTGAGAGTTAGTGACCAATTAGGGTTGTTATCATTTTCGGGTGAGATGTGGTTCTTGCGAATCTTGAGGTTTTAAAGCGAATTAATGGCATGATTGAGTTCCTGAGGGAATTTGGGACAAGTTTCATCAAGGAATCGTGGCCTATGGTGGATTTTATAGCAAGTTAGGGTTGTGAGATGATGACCGGAAAATGTCACCGGCGGTGACTATGGCGCGCAGGTGACCTGAGTTGCAGGGATTCAAATTGGGGAAGATGACTTGATAGCCATCAGATTGTGGTTGGACTTTGACTGGAGACCTCATCCAACGGCCACGCGTGCATGAAATTTGTGAAGGAGTTCTGAGCTAAATGAAACGCAGCGTTTCATTAATCAGTTGTGGTTTTGGGCTTAAGTCAGAATTGATAATCACACCCCCTTTGTGGCCCAGTCTGAGAAATGAACTGAATTGCCTTGCTATTCACACCACGCGTTTGGTTATTTTCTTTGGATTTTCTTTTATTTTTCATTTTATTCATGGTTATTGATTAATTCATAAAAAATGGAAAAATAACTCAATTGATCCCATTCTTTTTGCATTGGATTCATGATAGGATCTAGTATTTTTTAGATAAAAAATATTATTATTTCATGCAGTTTTTGATTTTATGGGAATTTTTACATTTTAATTGATATTAAAATAATCATGTTTGATGCTTGATATTGGTGAATTTGGTTTGATCATGTGATGATTATTTTGGCCTTGATTTTTAGTGAGTAGTTAGCATAGATATGCATGCTCCCCATAGATTTTTCTCACATTTTTGTGATGAATTTAAGTGGTAGTTCTAGGTTGAAACTTTAATAGCTCCTTTTTTAGGGTTTATGGTTGATACCTTGTGCTTTAGATTTTATTTTTAGAACTTGGTGGATGATTCAACCTCTGATTTTTGAAGGGTAGATTCATGATTGAATTAGGATCCCTTAGGAATTTTTGTAGGAAATTTCAAGGTAGTTTTCTATTTTAGTTTGATTTTAGTTTAGATGCTAACTTTAGATGATTCTAATGCACTAATTCAATTAGAATGACTTCTTTAGTTCCCTTAGCTTAGGGTTTTCTCTCTCTTGCTCTTGGATGATGATGAAGGCAAGTTGAAGATGAATTGGATTGCTTGAAGAGGCTTGTATGTGAGGATCTCCCCTTCTTTTGGTGTAGTTTTGTTTAGGTGTTAAGATTAGGGTTTTGTAGGCAGAGCTTCTAGATAGATTCTCTTCTTTCATAAACATGGAAGATGTTGATCACTTCCATTCTTCCCTATGATGTAAGGTCCCCTTGTAAAGGCCTCATCCCTCCTTTGGTAGGATGTGTGGCTCTTTGCAAGTTGGTAGAACCTTTGAGGGTCCCTTTCTCTGATGATAGGATACTTAGTGGTGACCTTTGGTCTTCACTCTGCTACCAATCATCCAAATTTTGCTCTTGTTAGATGAATCCTTCTCCGTTGTTAGAGGATGGAGTTCCTTGCTTAAGGAAGATTGAAGGATGAAGTTGATAATTCTTTGTGTTTAAAGATTACTCTGAGAAGCTGAAGCTTGTAGATGAAGAGGACCAAGTTGATACTGGTAAAGAGGAGAGAGCTGAAGCTTGAAGAACAAGTTGACACTTGTGAAGAAGATCCATTGGAGATGGAATGAAGAAGCTGAAGCTTGAGGAAGAAGCAAGTTGATACTTGTGAGTGTAATGCATTAAATCCCTGAAGGAGCAAGTTGACACTTGATATTAGGGTTGAAGCCTGAAGGTGGAATTGACTGAAGAGCTGAGGCTTGAAGAATAAAGGATAAGTTGACACTTATGTTGAGACATTGAATCCCTGAAGGAGCAAGTTGACACTTGATATTAGGGTTGAAGCCTGAAGGTGGAATTGACTGAAGAGCTGAGGCTTGAGGATGAAGAATAGGTGGATACTTATGTTGGATGTATCAAAAGCTCAGGGAAGCAAGTTGATACTTGCTATTGAAGATGATAGCCTTGAAGGGTGGTTGAAGTTTGAAGACTGGACTGGTGTCTGAGGAGCTTTGCTGTGAAGTTGTGGGGGCTGTTGATCTGCTTTCTTTCCTGTCTGTTTGCTTGCTGTGCAACTGTATTGATGTGACTTGTTTGATTTGCTTGATGCATTAGAATAAGCTCATATGTAGATTGATTTAAACTAGGAGCATGATTGCACTAGAGGTTGAGTTGCTCCCTCTGCTTGTATTTTTACTGTATGGCTTTGCTTGCGGGTATTCGGTAGAGCCCTGCTCCCTTGCCCATGTGGTTTGTGTGTGCTTGATGGCACTCTATTATTTCCTCTGTGTGATTGCAGTTATTCTATTTTGCTTGATAGCACATTATTTCTTCCTGTATGATTGCAGTTATTCATATTTGGCTTGAGGTTGAGATGAGCTTGTGGAGGTTGATGTCCCACACACATTTCCTCCCTCACTTGCATTACATGCATTTTATAATCGTTTACTGTTTACTGTTCAAGCTGATGTCTTATCTGTTTCCGTTTACCATTGGCATGATCCCCTAGGAATCTCACTCCCTTTGATAAGGAAGTGATGATTAGAACTTTAGGTTGAAACCTATGCATGATAACTTCTAGGAGTTCCCTGTTTCAAGCTGCAACCATAGGATGAATCCTTGGCATGACAACTGTTAGGACTTGATAGTCCCTCCTTAGTTGAACCTGTTCGTTCTCTTCTCATCTCAAAACAAATTAAAATACAGTAATAAAGGTTAATTGACGTCGTACGTTACGAGCCTTAAGCTATCTGAGAAAGGATTGTTGGAGAGTTTCTTTTCAACAGTCTGGATGTTTAGTATGGCACCCTTTGGGTGACATACGACGCATTCACTCTCAGGTCATAGTCTCTAGTGCGATATTGGTTGCAAACATCCATAAAAACATTTCTTCCGTAAAAGACAGAAAACAAACTTCAAACCTTTTTGCCCCGTGGGCCCATAGTTCAAGGGAAGCTTTTCTGAAGAAAAGAGTGTCGTTAACTCCCAGTTCTACCGCAAACGGCAACGCCTAAGTCTCCAAGGGTCGAGTTGCGTACACCAAATTGCCGGAACTGTTTGTTAACCCTACTCGATAAAACAGATGAATCTGAATTCCCGTAATACGTATTATCCCGAACTACGTAAGCTCTGATCTCTCAAGCCTGTTGAGAGTACGTAGGCACAATACTGATGTATTGGCGAGCCACCTTCCCCCATCACCCGTAGTTAGTCGAACTACGTTGACTCTGATTTCTCATTCTCTGATGAGAATACGTAGGCATAAAGTGCGACGCTTTGCCGAGTCATTTTTCTTTTCTTCTTTTTAAGCCAGCCTTGATAGGTAGATAGTAAACTAACCCATCAGATAAACACAACAAGCGTGGATCCCATCGAGTACGATGGACGTGAGGGGTGCTAATACCTTCCCCTTGCGTAACCGACTCCCGAACCCAGACAATGGTTGCGATGACCTTGTCTTATACCTTTTCGTCAGGTTTTTTCTGATTGTTTCCTTTCCCGTTCAGAGGGATAAATAACGAAAGGTGGAGACTCTTCTGTTTTGCCGGCACCTTATTTTCGCGGAAGCAACACAAGCCTGGAAAGAGGCAGAATCAGGCTAAGAAAGAAGTGCATAACAAGCAAAATCAATGGATTTCCAAGACTGTTGCACTAGCAGTACACACTTTTCCAAGGATGCCTACCAATGAAGATTGGTACTTTGACAGTGGCTGCTCCAGGCATATGACTGGAATTGAGGATCTGTTGATCAAACTCAAACCTCATTCATCTAGTTATGTTACCTTTGGTGATGGAGCTAGAGGAGAAATCGCAGGTGCTGGACAACTTGACAGTCCTAAAGCTCCAGAATTGAAGGATGCTTTGTTAGTTAAAGGATTAACTATCAACCTAATATGCATAAGTCAGCTATGTGATCAAGGTTTAAAAGCCCACTTTTCCAAAGACAAGTGTGTGGTGATCAATGAAGAGGGTAAGGAAGAAATGAGGGGATCTAGATCCAAGAATAACTGTTACCTAAGGGAACCCAGCAGTAACATAAATGGATTGGTAAATGAAGAAAAGGATCACCTAGAGCTAGAGAAAAGAACCAGGTCCAAATCATTAGCTAAAGGATCCTCAAAATATGCTTCAGAAAGAAGGACAAGTTGTAAGAAAAGTCAGGTGGGAAGGCTAGACAATAAGGGATACCCAAAGATTGGTTATCAGGTAAAGCTAGATAGGCTATATTGGAACCTGATGGAGTCCATGGAAGCTACCCTGCTGAAAAGAAGCAATGTCACTCCTGATGTCATGACCTTGTTCTATGACATCCAGCGCACCATTCAAACAAGTCCTGGTGAGTCCAAAGGAGGCATGTTCAGGGGTCACTCGTGTACAGGGTAAGGGATTGGTGCTATACCAGATAAGGATGCAATGAATAGGACTGAAATTGGTGCATGTAGGGTCAAGGCCCATAAAAATGAGTTACAGAAATTAAGGCCTTTAAGTAAGGGTGAGTTATAGCAATTAATGGGAATAGGGAATTATAATTTAAAATTCAATCATTTACTGATTAGTCAAAACATTAAGTTCCCTCCTCATTTGCTATATCACCTAGTGAGCCCCTCCATCTCAACCTTCTACTCAACTTGGTCCACTATCAAACTGTTCATCTTCCCTACAACCATCAACAAATGGAAACCCCTGTTCACACGATCAACGTCCTGTACAATGTCTCAACATTCTCCAAAATCCTCTCCCTCCAAGAACATACCCATCAATGAGTCTGAGATAGGAACTGAGTCAAGCAACCCTGACTCAGTGCTTGAAATAGCACCCATGCGCATGATGACTCCAGAAGGGGTTCTAGTAAAAAAATCCAAGGAGCCAACATGCAAGAAGGTCCAAGGACCTCATCTCAGGTAACACTTTTACTCCGGCAACCTCTGATGTGAATGATGATGGAGCCAAGAACACACACAACATCATTGATGGCATGGTAGCTAGAGCTCTGAACATCCCTATTTCACCCAGTAATGAGGGGTCTGGTCCAACTGTGCATGATCAGAGGGATGATATGCCCAATGTTGGAACCTTGAAAGACCATACTTCAGAAAAGAAAAACAAGGGTATAGGCTCGGATGGTAGAGGTGATGAAGTACAAGACACCAAGAATGCTGAGTTGGTGGACCTTGATGAATACTCTGATAACGAGTTAATTGCAAACATCAATCCAGGCATAGCTAAAAGGCTTATGACAAGGAAAGATAAAAAGATGGTTGAACAAGTTCTCCCCAAGAAAAAGGCAGTTGAATAGGCTGTTGAGTAAGACAACCTCACAGAGAAGAAGACAGCTGAACATGACACTCCCTCAAGGAAGGCTATGACTAAAAGAAGACCAGTTGGACCTCCCAAAGCCTGAAGCAAAGTGGTCACCAAGAAAAGAAAGGATGACTCTAGTACTGAATCAAAGACTGAGTCTGATGTTGCTGGAGATCTCACTGACATTCAAAACAAGAAGAAACCCTCCAAGAGCAAACTGGCTGAACAGGTCCCTGAAGTCCCAATTGAAAATATTTCATTTCATTACCCCTCGTGTGTCAATAGGTGGAAGTTTGTGGTTCAGAAAAGGCTGGAAGTGGAAAGGGAGCTGGGACAAAATGTGCTTGAAAGTAAAGAAATCATGAGACTCATTAATGATGCAGGACTAATGAAAACAGTTAGTGACTTATCTTCATGCTATGAGCTACTTGTCAAGGAATTCATAGTTAATCTCTCAGAGGAATGTGTTGACAGGAAATCTAAAGAGTTTGGAAAGGTGCATGTAAGAGGGGAGTGTGTTAGTTTCACTCCATCAACAATTAATAAATATCTGGGAAGATCAGATAGAGCTCGTCCTGATGTAAATGGTTCAGAAAACACAATATGCCAAGTGACAACAGGCAACCAGGTACAAAGATGGCCATCCAAAAGAAAGCTAGTTGCCAACAAATTAAGTATCAAATATGCTATGTTGCATAAGATTGGAGCAGCAAATTGGGTGCCCACAAACCATAAATCTACTGTGGCAACTGGTCTTGGTAAAATCATCTATGTTATTGGGACCAAGGCCAAATTTGATTTTGAAACATATGTGTTTGATCAAACTATGAAGCATGCGGGAAGCTATAGCATCAAGGGTCCCATTACATTCCCTTCCCTCATATGTGGCATCATTTTGAAATAGTTTCCTAACATTCTCAAAAAGATTGATGTTGCGAGCAAACGAGAAAACCCCTTATCATTTCATCCCAAGCTGTTTCTTGGCAACCATGTCCCTGACCTTGTTGCAACATCAGCTGAGACATCACCGTCCACATCAACAAAAGCAGAAGTGATTATCAAGCTAAAAGAAACATGTCAAGAGATAGATGCGGACATGCAAAGTGACAAGGCTGAGTTCACTGATGAGGACATGCAAAATGATGGTGTAGAAGAGAGTGATCATCGGGAAGCTGATTCAGAGGAAGAAAGAGAGAATAGTGATGAAGATGAATCCCCTGAGGCTGAGGAGACTAGTGATGGAGAATATGACAAAGGTAGGTCCAGTTCTGCATCTAAAGAAGAAGGATGACATATGCTAATAAAATGTTGTGAAGCTCGTGCTGATTGAGCTGATGGTGTGAACTGTTGTATTATGTTTTGAGCTATGTTGGCAGACCTTTTTGACAACAAGAATTTCACTGGTTGTGTAGGGCTCTCTATGAGCAGTTTTGTAATGTAACCCCATACTTATGTATTGGTACAATTTATGGTCTATGCTAAGTATTTAGTTGGATCTTATTTTGTGGCTAAAAAGGGGGAGAGAGTGTTAGATAAAAACATTGAGCAGGTACAACAGATGGAAGAATTGGTTGATAACCAATATGAGTACCACAGGTTATGTGGTAGTGGTAGTAACAGCAGGTGGAAGAACAAGACAGCCATGAGCTGTGCTTGAGCATATGCACCATGGTACATTTACAAGGTACATTTGCAGTGGTAACTACAGGTGCTGCTAATGAGATGTGTGTGTGTGTGTGTGTGATAACAGCTATTTGGGTTGTTACTGATGTGATATGTATGCCATGTATGCTAGATCTAGGAACTATGTGTAGGAGCAAAATAATAGCATAGTGCATCCCTTCAGGGGGAGTAGTACAACTGTGTGACTTCAGAATGTTATCCTGAAGGTCATAACATCCAGAGCAGGCTGAATTCATATGTGTGAATGCAGGCTGTTTGCAGGAGAAGTGTACAACTGATGTGCATCATTTGAGGGGGAGTAACTCTGCATGTTACTCACTCAGCAAAGAATGACACCTGTAGTGATAACTAACAGGTGGATAACAAAGTGAGTGTTAACAGGGCTGAAAGCCAACTGTGAGGAGTCTGAAAGCTTGAGCAGCAAGTGACTTACCTGCATGACAGGACCTATGTTAAGTCTTCTGCTGTGTGTAAATCTCTGGTGTAAGTACAGAGTGTTTTAGCCAAAAATTTGCCAAAGGGGGAGTTTGTAAGTGCTCTTGATTGGCTGCATTTTGTGGCAAAATATTAGTGCATGTATGAATGTCATGTATGATGTTGATACATTCATAATATGGACTTTGCAGGGTAAGTTAACTAAGCTAACTATAAGTTAAGCTGGATGTCATACTCAATGTTATGACATAGATCGTATGACATTAAGCGGAGGTTTGTTATTCTAGTAGCTAGAACTCAGGAAACAAATTAGAAGCTCAAGCTGGAATGCAGGAGACATTTTAGAAGCCCTAGGGGAACTAATATGTACCTGATTAATGTGGCAAGCGTGCAGAATACTGAAGAAAGATTTTATTATGGATAAAACCTAATTTATGCGCCCAGGCCTAAGGACTGATCTGCTGCTATAAATAACAGGAAAAGCAATCCTAGAAGGAAGCTGTTGAAGATAGAGGAACAGAGAAATCACCATAGTGGTTTAGAAGTGAAGAGGTTGTTCTTCAGGATTGTGTCTTAGGAACACTTGTAATCCAAGCAACTGTTGATTGCATTGGTTAGGTAGTTTCTAGGAGGTGTACTACTCGAAGCTGTTAAGCAAGAGTGTGTGTCACTTGATCAAAGCTTTGAAGCAAGATCAAGGTGTGTGTAGTTAAAGTGTCTCTTCATACTACTGTTTAATCTGAAAGTGTTTTTGGATATCACTGTTGTGTGATTGTAGGGAGTGAGTGGGTATACTCAGGTCTAGAGTGTCTCTAGATTAAATTGTCATTGAGTAAGTCTTAAGTGAGGAGTTCAAACTGGAGGTTTGACTCTGAATTAATTCTACTGATAGTGAAATTTCTCCCTGGCTTGGTAGCCCCCAGATGTAAGTGTGTTGCACTGAACTGGGTCAACAACCAACTGTGTTATTTACTGCTTTACAATTACTGCATAATAGTTAGTCTGTAGTGAATGTCACAGTGGATATTATAACTTCTGTTAGAACATCCATCGTGGGATGGCCAAAATTTTCAATTATCTAAATGGTTGAGCTATTGCTTATGGAGTTAAGAAGAAGTGTGTGTTCACTCCTGCTGATGAAGGATTATGTGTATCTGCTACTGTGCCCTCTGATATAGAAGCTTCAATGACTTGTTGAATTTCCTGACAGCTTATTTAGGGCTTGTTCTTTTGGTGGTTCCGCTGCATACTTTTTCTGATGAAAGAACTCTTTTAGCCTTGTGAGAAGATTGCCCTATATTCAGTTTGATACATGGCTGTGGCAGTTGTGTAGATGGTTGGCAGATGGTGTTTGTAGCTATGTGCTTGGGTTGTTTTGCTGTGTATTACAAAGGTTGTGGGAGGTGATTTATTCTCACCACTCTTGAATTACAAAGGCTCCTTCAACAAAGGAAGTCATACGCAGGTTGAGTCAAGGGTGTCAGCCTTGATGTTTTAGCCTTGGGATTCCTGAAGTTGTGTGGATTTAAGATCAATTACTATTTGTGGACTACACACGTATTTAATTGATTATCCATGAAGTTCAGAGAAGGATCTGTTACAAGGATTTAAGATTCATTGCTATTTGAGATATTCTCAAATATTTAATGGATTATCCTTAGTTGATGATCAAGTTGTCTCATCAGTTGTTGCTCAAGCATCAGACCCCAGATCTGCTTTGTCTGCTTCAAGGATTTGAGGTTAAGACATTCCATCATCAGATTGTATAGAAGTCTGTTAAAGAAGATATAACAGATAATCTTGTTACCATACTCTAGTGTGGTAGGATCTGACTTTATTCTAGTAAGTTTCCTGGCAAGAAACTAAGACTAGAATGTAGTGCTGGTGGAAGTGCAGATGAAGACATTTTCCTTGGATCAATTTATTGGAGTGGAGCAGGTGTGTTCTAGTCACTACTAGAAGCATATGATATTTATCTAGAAAGTTTTCTGGCAAGAAACTTGTCTAGAATAGGGTGCTGGTGATAGCACTGCTTGGGTCAGTTTATTCCTGATCTAAGAACATAGGAGCATGTGACCTTGCTCATCTTGGAGGTCAAGGATAAGTGGCAGTTATCTCTGACTTTCTAAAGAAGTCTATACTTAAGGAAAGCGGGATTCCTTCTGTAAAGATCTCTTGTGACTAATCTTCTCTAAAGAATCAAGCTTTGACAAGTTTGGTTTCTCTAAAGAGGAGTTTTATGAAGCAAATGCACTTCAAAGGGAGTTGTTGGGGTACAAGAAAGTAGAATACAGGCTGCCTACTCAAACCTGCTATCAGTAATCAAGTCTGTGTGAACATGGATCTCTTGATGAGGTTCTTCTAAATGGCATGATGAAGGACTGAATTCACCAGCAGGATGTCTGATAAGATGTTGTGACATCAAGCAGAAACTTCACCTTGCAGGAGCTGTGAGAAGGAGTAGATGTTACATGTCCAAGTCTTGATGTATCCAAATTGCCTTGATATGGAGCATGTAGAAGATCAAGGTTGCTTGGTGGAGCTCTGAAGAAAGATGACATTAACCAAACAATGGCATTTGGTTGGTCTCTAATGTAAATTCAGGCAGTGTGCTTGAAACTAATTACTCTTGTGCAGAAGGGTAGTTGTTTGAAGACCAAAGGAGGATCTGTTTCTGTTCATATATTGGAGATTGTGGTAGAAGCCCTAAGTTATGTATGGAAGATTACCCTCTTTTGGAGATGTTTTTGATCAAGCTGGTGGAGTTGTGTTCTCTGAAGATCTTCAGTTGGATTACTAGGCAGAAGTAAGTCCAGTTGTAAAGAACCAATGGATATGGTTTGGTTTTCCTTGGCAAAGGACTTGAAGGTCTGGTGCAGAACTTGTGATTCACATCTTGACTAAGAAGTACTATATCTTGTCATACGAGAGAATGATGAGGTGACTGTCTTGGAGTATGATGTGAAAGGATTGGACAAGACTGGAGTGGATCATTGATTGACTGCATGAAAGTCTGGATTCTGATGAGAAGATTCACCAGTTAAATTAGAAGCTTTCTAACTTATCATATGGGAGAATGATGAGGAAAGAATGTCTTGGATTATGGGGTGTCTATCTAGCTCTCTGACTCAGGCAGAAGTCTTGTGGAGAAGTGGTAACTCTAGCAAGAAGTAAAGCAGTTTGGTACCTTCTCACTGTATGAGCATGGAGTTGGTCTTAAGATATAATAGGGTGATCTTGGAGAAGCTTTTATAGAAGATAGGGGGAGAGTTTTTGTCTGATGGGTGTACTAGTTACCTATGGTTCAAGCAGTAAGTGAATGTGTTCAACAGGTGTGTTGAACAAGGAGTAAGCTCTTGAAGACATGAAGACGAGTCTTATGTTTTCCATTCACGTGCTTCTGGAAATAGAGCACTAGTTATCCTTGGTATGGGGAGGTATACTTCTATCTATGATATGTTGTTGCAGTGGTACAGTTGTGTCTAAAGATTGCTTGTGGCTTCAAGCAATTTGTGACTGTATGCCTCTAGGAGGGTGGAATGTCATACCAGGTGTTGTGACATTGTGTTACTGTTCATGATGAACTTAACAGAGGTTCTGCTCTTGGTTCTCTCATTAGGTATCAATGGATCAAACCAGGGTCTTAAGCCTCTCTCCAAGTGTTGTGTCTTGTTTGACAGGTGAAGATGAAGATCAAGACAACATCAGCCTTGATCTTGTGCATAAGGAAGGACTTTCCCTCTGACATCTTGGAGACTTTTTGTCAAAGCTGAAATCTGAGAAATCTTCCAGATAGTAATCCTGCAACTACTTCTGATATTGGTTCCAACATGGCTTGTGAAACAAGGGGTGCAAAGCTGCATGTGGTTCCAGAATGTGAACATGAGTATGTTGAAGTGGTTCCTCATATGTTTGGATTCTCTCTTTTAGGGGGACTGCTGATTATGCATGATAGAGGGAGCTATGTACTTGGCTGATGTGTAGCTGCATTGCTTGCGTTGACATTGTGCTGATATGGAGCTATGTACAACATTGGTTATTGTCTGGGAGAATTTATTTTTCTCTGCAGAATATTTGTGTCCCAAAGTAAGGATTTAAAATCAATTGTTACTTGGCAAGTATTTAATTGATTATCCTTAAATTGGTGATAACAAAAGTGTCACTCCTGGAGTCTATACTATGGAGGTTGATTCACATCATGATGAAGCATGGTATATGATGGTCCTGGTGAAGAATCGTTTTATTGATGGATATGTATTTCATGCCTTGGTGCTTACAGTCTGACTGGTTGATGTAGAAATTATGTCTTAGGGTACTTAAGAATAATTTTTGTAATGTCAGATAGGGTGTCTGAACATTGTGCCTCTAAGGAAGCCTCA
The DNA here is from genome assembly GCA_963859935.3 of Lathyrus sativus. NCBI lineage: Eukaryota > Viridiplantae > Streptophyta > Magnoliopsida > Fabales > Fabaceae > Lathyrus > Lathyrus sativus. The sequence goes on from OZ012739.1 coordinate 43,615,874, forward strand.
TGAGAGTTTATTTCTCTCTATGATGCTCTGGTGTTTGTGATGATAAGTTGTTGCTGGTGTGATCTTCTGAGACCCCCGTGTGCATGACATCTTGCCTATCCAAGGAGTTATGACAACTTGTGTGAATGCGTGTTAAGACCTGGTCCATGGATTATTACTATAGTTGTGCAGTCTTCATACTGATGGGGATCAAACAGGTTGTGTATCTCTTGAGAGATTGTGAGATGACTGGATGTTTGGACACCATGTGCAGTATGTAACTTACTCCAATTTTTGTCAATTTTTGACTAAACCAAGGGGGAGTAAAGTGTTGTTATCTGTTGCAACTATCAAGGGGGAGCATGATAGTGTGTGAGGCTGGAAAAACTATTGTTGCTGCAAACTACTACTGCTGCCCTGATAAGGTGTTTGGTTGTTTTAGCCAAAATTTGTCAAAGGGGGAGATTGTTAGTACCATAGTTCTATGGTTCTAGGATTGGCTAAATTTTGGTAAAACATGATTCTACACTGATGTTAAGCAGGATGTTATAACATCCCCATCTGCTGTCATGACAGAACTGCTGTCATGTGTTTTTAATCACAATGTCAGGACCAATGTCATGACATCGCTGTCTAATACAGCAGGAGTTGTGGTAACAGAACTACTGTCATGTGTTATAAACAACAGGAGTTCTGGTGCTGCGGGAGCTGCTGTTTTGTATCACTTGACAAAAGTGCTTTAGATATACCTCATCAGGATGTGCAGGCCAAAGTGATTCATTAGGAACAAAGTGCAGATTTAATTGGTGTTCATAAAAAGGATCCTTGATACTTTTTAGGAAACTATAGTATGCTTGTCTCTACTGTTGTGAAGAAGATTCTGCAGGAGTGTTCAACAAGGGGAGTCTGGTCAGCTAAGAGTAAGTGAAGTTGAATGTCATAACTGAATGTTATGACATTGATCGGATGACATCAGGCGTGCAGGGTTTGTTTTTCTGTTATGATACATGATATATCTCAGGCTAGATTTCAGGAAACCTGTTATGGCTCCTTAGTTATCTCAGCTGAGATTCTAGTCAGGGTTGGACATAACACGAAGCAGCTGTGACCTAATTTGACAGCACCTTGAATTATGGAAAGTGGTTTAACTTGGTTAAACCTAAAGTTTGTTACTTGTGACCAACCCAAGCCCAGTCTGCATTGATATAAAAGGAGGAGCAGAAGCAAAAAGAAAAGAAAAGAAGCACTTACATCAAGAACAACCAGAGTGTAAAATAAAGGTATAGGGTTTAAGAGCCCCTTGTGTGTGTAAGTCACCCTTTGTATCTTTTGATACATTATGGTAGACATATTTGTGAGTGAAGAGTGTTGCTCTTCACGTTTGTTTTGTGAGTGAAGAAGTTTGGTTCTTCACGTGTGTCTTACGATACTTGTGTGCCAAGCAATTGTATGCTGTATAATTGCTTTGGTTAGTGTGTATGAACTGTTGTGTTCATTGTCCTTGATTGAAGCTGTTAAGAAAAATCAAGTATTGTGACTTTGAAGAGTGTCTTCTAAAGTCTGTCTTTTGTATTGAATTGTATATCACTGCCGTGATTGAGGGGGAGTGAGTGGGTATACTCTTGTCTAGTGGTCTCTAGGAAGAAATTGCATTGGGTAGAGATTAAGTGAGGAGTTGTAAACGGGGGAGTTTAGCTCTGAATTGATTATGCTAATAGTGGATTTCATTCCTGGCTTGGTAGCCCCCAGATGTAGGTGAGGTTACACTGAACTAGGTAAAAAATTCATTGTGTTATTTATCTTTCAGCATTTACAATTCTACACAATTTAAATGTTTAGATAAATAGTATAACAGTCTGTAGATGTTACAACAGATGTCATGACGTTGGTCATGACATTGGTACAATTTAAATAAATTTAAATTGGTCATGGTCTGTCCTCGTCCTTGTTGAGCAGAGATCAATGTTCTTGAGACATATGAGATCTACATACCATAATTTCAATATTTATGTTGGAAATGGGTTGATCGATTTGGGCTCTAGTATCAATTTGATACCGTTGTCCATTGTGAAAAGTTTGAGATATATGGAATTGAGAGCTACTTAATTGACATTGTAACTTGCTGATAAATCCACTACTCGTCCTCACGGTGTAGCAGAAGATGTATTGGTTAAGGTAGAAAAATTCTTGTTTCCCATCGACTTTGTGGTGATTGATATGAAAAAAGATGAGGACGCTCCATTGATTCTTGGGAGGCCTTTTATGAAGATCGCGAGAATGGCCATTGGTATGGATGACGGTCTCATGAAAGTGAGAGTTCAAGATGAGGAGATTTGTTTTAATCTATTTGAAGCCATGAAGCATTCAAAGGATAAAGGTGGTTGTTTTAGAATCGATGCAACGAAGGAGGTGATTGAAGAGGTAAAATGGAAATTATAAATTACCATCCCATTACAAAAAGTTCTTACAAATGCTCTTCAAAGTATCAAAGAGAATGAAAAAAAAAGAGATTGAAAAGTGTTTGCGAGAACTTGAAGAATTGGATGAAATTCCTCCCTTGAAAGAAAAGGTAGAAATTTTGAAAAAGGAAAATAATGAAGAAATCAATCTTGAATTGAAGTTGTTACCCTCTCATCTTAAATATGTATTTCTTGATTATGAGGGGCATAAACCGGTGGTCATAAGCAAGGAGCTAACCAAAAATGATGAGGAAAAATTGATTTGTGTATTGAAAAAGAATCAAGATGTGATGGCGTGGACTCTTTCTGATTTAAAAGGAATAAGTCCTGCTTATTGTATGCATCGGGTATTCATGGAAGACGATTTCAAACCGATTGCTCAACCTCAACGTCGAATAAATCCTATCATGAAAGAGGTGGTTAGGAAGGAAGTGATGAAAATGTTGGATGCCGAAATGATTTACCAGATATCCGATAGTCCTTGGGTTAGCCCGATACAAGTGGTACCGAAGAAAGGACAGATGATGGTTATCCGAAACGAGAAAAATAAGTTGATCCCTACAAGAATCGTGGCCGGGTGGAGAATGTGCTTTGATTACCGTAGGCTAAACTAAGCTACAAGGAAATATCATTTCCCTCGTCCTTTCATGGATCAAATGCTCGAGAGACTTTTCAGTCAAGAATTATATTATTTTTTGGATGGTTATTCGGGTTACAATCAAATTATTATGAACCCGGAGGACCATTAGAAAACTGCTTTCACTTTCCCTTTTAGAATATTTGCTTATAGAAGGATGCCTTTTGGGTTGTGTAATGCGCCGACAACTTTTCGACGATGTATGCAAGCAATATTTTTGGACTTGATTGAAAAGTCAATTGAGGTTTTTATGGATGACTTCTCGGTTTTTGGACTGTCATTTGATCTTTGTTTGAAAAACTTGGATATGGTATTGGAAAGGTGTGTGGAAACCAACTTGGTGCTTAATTGGGAAAAATGCATTTTCATGGTCACCGAAGGAATTGTGCTCGGCCAAAAAGTTTCTTAAGGGCCTTGAATTTGATCAAGCCAAGGGGGACGTTATTGAAAAATTTCCACCACCATTGAATGTGAAAGGTATAAAGAGCTTCCTTGGTCATGCGGGATTTTATCGGAGATTCATCAAAGATTTCACAAAAATCGCAAAGTCTTTGAGCAATTTCCTCAACAAAGATAAGTCTTTTGAATTTGATGAGTCTTGCATGATCGCTTTTAATTCTTTAAAACAAAGTTTGACTACTGCACCCATAATCATCGCTCCAAATTGGAAAATTGATTTTGAACTCATGTGTGACGCGAGTGATTATGCGGTAGGTGCGGTATTGGGTCAACGAAGAACAAAATGTTTTCATGCTATACACTACGTAAGCAAAGTCTTGAATGAAGCTCAAGTAAACTATGCAACAACAGAAAAAGAGTTACTTGTGATAGTGTATGCATTAGAGAAATTTCAATCATATTTAATTGGGTATGGAGTTGTGGTTTACACGGATCATGCGACGATTAAGTATTTTCTCACCAAGCCAGATTCAAAACAAAGGCTAATTCGTTGGGTCCTTTGTTGCAAGAGTTAGATTTAGAAATTTGCGACTAAAAGGGATCCGAGAATTTGGTGGCGGATCACTTATCCCGCCTTGTTAATGTTGAGGTGACCAAGAATTAAAAGAGGTAAAGGAAGAATTTCCTGATGAAAAGTTGTATATGGTGCAAGTTAGTCCTTGGTTTGCCGACATGGAAAATCACAAGGCCGCCGGATTAATACCGGTAGGTCTAACTCGTAACTAGAAAAGAAATTTTTATCTGATGTCAAGTGCTTTGTTTGGGATGAACCATATTTGCTTAAGCTTGGTGCCAATATTATTTTGAGAAGTTGCGTGTCAAAAGAAGAGACCATTAACATACTTTGGCATTGTCATAACTCTCTGTATGGAGGACATTTTAACGGTTTGAAAATAGCAATGGAAGTCCTCCATTTGAGATTTCATTGGTCTTCTTTGTTCAAAGATGCGCATGCGCATACACAAAGTTGTGAAAAGTGTCAAACGAGTGGTGGAATTTAAAAACGGAATGAAATATCATTACAAAACATGTTGGAAGTTGAGGTGTTTGATTGTTGGGGCATAGACTTTGTCGGTCCATTTCTATCATTGTTTTCCAATGAGTACATTTTGGTCGCAGTTGACTATTTATCCAAGTGGGTAGAAGCGATAGCATGTGCTAATACAGATGAAAAACAGTGATAATATTTATAAAAAAAACATTTTTTCTCGATTTGGTACTCCAAGAGTGTTGATAAGTGACGGAGGATCCCACTTTTGAAACACTCAGCTAGAAAAAGCCTTGGAGCAGTATGGTGTGAAGCACAAAGTTGCAACACCATACCATCCACAAGATAATGGGAAAACGGAGGTATCAAATTAAGAAATTAAAAGGATTTTGGAGAAAACGGTGTCGGCTTTTAAAAAAGACTGGTCAAACAAGCTCGACGATGCTTTGTGGGCCTATCAGACAACTTTCAAGGCTCCGATTGGTCTCACACCTTTCAAAATGGTCTATGGTAAGAATTGTCATTTGCCGCTGGAGTTGGAACATAAGGCATTCGGGGACTTAAAATTTTCGAATTTCGATCCAACTCAAAGCGAAGAAAAAAGAAAGGTAGAATTGCATAAAATGGAGGAATTGCGCCTCTAAGCGTATGACTCCAACAAGCTGTTCAAAGAACGAGTGAAACCTTACCATGACAAAAAGATAGTGACTAAATAGTTTGAGATAGGGTAGATGGTCCTACTTTTCAATTCTCGATTAAAACTGTTCCCTGAAAAGTTGAAATCTAAGTGGTACGGTCCGTTCCGAATTAGGGAGATCAAACACTATGGGGTGATTATCATTGAAGACACGCAGTCAAATGAAAGTTGGACTATAAATGGTCAGAGGTTAAAGATTTATCTTGGTGGTGTTTTCAAGCAGAATACTGCCACAGTGCCTTTTTGCGATTCTTGAGGTTGCATTGGACCGTCGAGCTCAAACGACGTTAAACAAAACGCTAGTTGGGAGGCACCCCAACATTGTAAGTATTCTTGCATTTTTACTGTTTTTATAGTATAAGTATGTTTAGAATGATTGTGGTAGGATGTGTTGAGCAGAGAAACTTATTTTCAAAAATCTGTCATGCTCGCTGGGAAGTTCGCACAGCGAACCAGGAGCGAGCATTCGCTAGGAAGTTCGCACAGCAAACTGAGTGAGACAGACACTTTTGAGTCTGCTGCCACATCACTTAAAAAAAGAGAGAAAGATTGGGTGGGCCACAGAAGCTTGGGCCCAATACCCACTCCTCATAATTGTTGTGAGGGTAACCCTACCCGATTTCACTTTTCACTTTTCACTCCACACAAACTTGTCTCTCTCACTCTCACAAGCATCACACGTACAACTTGGAGCATTTGAAAATTCTTGCTAGTTTTTCCAAACCAATCATCTCAGCATAACAAGTTTGAATTCGTCATTCTTTCCTTTGTTTTTCTTAGTAACATATGGTTAGGGTTTGTTTGTGGAACTGTAAAAAAACTTGCTTCTAAGATTACATAAGACTCAATGCATGTTCTATTTTTGTTATTTATTTTACTGTGCAAGTGGGTTTTATCAATAAGTTGAAATAGAAAGTGTTTGTGGAAAAATATTTGTGCTTTTAAACTTGTATGAACAACCTGCTGAATGGGAATTCGCAGGGTTCGCCATAAGTTCGCACAACGAACCTAGGGCGAGTACTCGCTAGGGTTTCGCCTAGCGAACTTGTGGGCGAACATGACAGAATTTTCAAATTTTTTTGTGATGCTTGTTAGATGATGGCTAGGATCTAGAAGGGGGGTTGAATAGATCCCAATTAAAAAATCAGTCGGCGCTACCAATTAAAAAATGGTTTTAAAAAAATTTATTTGCGGAAGCGGCCGTGGAAAAACTACCGTCTAAAACGAACCGTGATTAGAAGATCGAATATGCGTCTAGTCTTATGGAAGTGATAATGAGAAAAAAATAGATTCAACACACTAGTCACACTTATCAATTGATTTTACCACTAATTAGTAGGACTAGTTCCAATGCTCCACAATCACCACAAAATATGCAAATAATCCAAGGGAATTTTGGTTTAGGCAATTTATCAAACACTTGGTGTGCAAGGCACTCCAAGTGAATTTTGACTTGAGTAAGTAACTCTAAATTGCTCGTACAATATACTATTGTACTAAAGTTCAAAACAGTTAAAAGCACTTACTCAAGTCAATGCAAATTTTGATAGAATTGCTTATACTAAAATTACTCAAATTCTAAAGCCAAAATGAAAGTGCAGAAAAATAAAGGAGACAAAGATTTGTTGAGGCAGTTCTCCCGCCGTCCTTGCTTCGGGGTACGTCTGCCCTCAATTCTAAATCTAGAATTGAGATCAATATAATAGATATCACTTGTAGAGTTGAAATGTTTATACAAGGATAGATAAGAAAAATATACAAACAAGCTCTCTTGATGTTGATGATGCTTTCTCTCCTTGTTCCTTGATTCGAGCCGAATCAAGTTCTTCGTTCGTTGTGAGTAGACCTCCGATTCCAGCCCCTTTGTTGAATAACCTTCCGTTCTTCAAACCCTTGGCCCGGCTGATCTCAAACACACACAAATCAAACCTGGAACTCTCTTGCATACTTCATCGATTCCCGCTACTAGATTGACGAAACCTTCCGCTTCTCAATCACCTTCGCTCAGCTGAAGTTGGCAGAGACGATCTGTACCAAAAAACCCCCAAATTCTCCGAATCTTGGAGGTCAAAACCTTAAAGGTTTTATTCAAGAAAAACCTGCTACAAACTCAACCCGAACCGGATTCCCAATCGACGGCTTCGAACCTTATCACCTTGAACAGAACCACAAAGCACAACAAGAATTGTTGTGTGTAATTGTTATGTTGTGAATTGTTGAGGATGAAGATGAAGAGATTTGGTAGCACCTATTTCACTTTTCTTGTTCTTGCACAACTGACTCAAAATTTCAATTGTTATTTCAATTTTTGAAGCCAACAAACATAACAACTTTTCACTCTAAGTGGAAAGTCTTCAAAAACAGCATAAACGAGCGAATGGTCGACTATAGCAGGACTATGCGTCGATGCATAGCCTGCAGATTTAAACAGATTGAAAAGTCTTCTCAGTATGCGTCGACCATAGGTCGGCGTGCGCCGACCCGTGGGCTTTTGCACTGATTCATGCGCCGACCATGCGTCGACATGTGGTCGACTCAAACCCTGCAAAACTGCAAAAAAAACATATTTTTGTGGTTTTTATGCATCTAGTCATGATCACTGATCTCCCATATATATTGAATTTAATATGAAACTTTAGATGGATATAAGAAGGATATGAAAGGTGCAACATTGCATTTGTTGTAGAGGTAAAGTCAAGAAAACCGATTCATTCATGATCGCGTTTTATTATCATCGAAACTCAAGTATGTATGTTATGTGAGGGTTTGCCCTCACATACTCCCCCTTTTTGGTGATGACAAAACACACAAAGCCAATAAGATCAACGTACAATATTGATAACATAATCTCCCCCTTGCTTTTGCAATTCTATACTTAAAGAAAAATTGATGTTATCTTCTTGGCTTGACTTTGGCATACTTCAACTCTCTTCTCCCCCTTTGACAGCATCAAAAAGAGAAAGAGATAGGTTAAGAATGATATGTTCAATTCCAAAATGCTCAACAGGTAATAACTATCATCAACCAATATCCATACAAAATATTGTCAATGAAAAGAGAAAGCAACTGATAATCATATTATAGATTAAGAGATAGCATACAAGTCGAAACTCAAAAAGACATACAAATTAAAATAAAACCACACATTTGGCATTAGTACAAAGAATGAAACAGAATAACACAATAACAACACAAATATTGAGAAAATGCAAACACAAGCTAATGTCTTCGTCCCCTCCCAGGGTAATATGGATTGCGGTATGGGTCCGTCATGTCGGTAATCGATTCCATAAAACTAGTCAAATACCGCATGCTGCGAGTTATGGTCATTTCCTGAACTTCATTGGATGCAACCAAAGCCTCAAACCTTGCATCCATCCTTGTTGAAAAGGAATTTAACTGTTCATTTTGTGTCTGGAGCTCTCTTTGAATTTGACTAAACCGCTCGTCTTGAGCCCGCATAAAATTCTGCAGGTCCAATTGCATAGACTGCATCGTGGAGAGAATTTCAGAAGTATTTGATTGTGGAGGAGATGGAGGTGCTTCAGAGACACCTTGATACGACTGATAATACTCTCTCAATGTGTACCATCCAGTGTATTGACATTCACCCCAACCTTGATTATTGGTTTCTTCTTCTTCATCATCTACATTGTTGTATTGAGCCCAATCGTTATTGGTATACGCATCAATATCCATCTGTTGGTGAGTTTCATGTTCCTCATGCGATGGTGCTTCTTCTTCTTCTTCTTCTTCATCTGCCTCTTCTTCTCCTTCTTCACCGTCTTCACTTTCTTCACTTTCTTCATTGTCATCAGATGCTACCACATTCCTACGAGTAGTTACCTTGCCAACAAATTTGTACTGCCTTTGTTCTTCGGACCAAAAATAACCCATCATGGAAAATGTCTTCTGACAGAATTCTTGGTCAGACGTGAGTGATGTGTAGTGAAAATTTGGATAAACAACTTCAGCATCTGTAAGAATTTCTTGTATGAATGAACCATAAGCAAGAGCGGTTCCCCTACCGGAATCCCTTAGAGCATACATTCAAATGGCAATGTAATAGGGCCAGTTTATCTTGATTCTATTTTTTAGAAGATACATGATATGAACTTCTGCTTGCTCGACACGAGAAAGACCTCCCTTCTTGGGCCGCAGGATGCGCGCCACAATCCATTGTAAAATCCTGTCACTTGTTTTCAATTTTCCTGCAGTGATAGTTCTTGGGAACGCATCACTCGCCAGAATTTGCAGTGGATATAGTCGTTTCAACATTGAATTTAACGCAGTTTTGAAATCATAACCAGTCATAGTGCGAGAATCAGTTACCTCATACAAAGGATGACCATCATCATCAAGTTCCAAGTTAAAGTATTTGCTCAAAGCAGCAGAATTTAAACTGGCTTTTGTATTACCAATATAAGTATGAAACAGAGAACCCCTGAACTAATCATTGATGCATGTGTAGAAGACTCTCACAAGATCTTCACTGTATTTTGAGTTACACTCTAAGAAGTTATTGATACCTTGGAAGTCTAGCAGAGAGATGACGTGAGAGAGATGCATGCACTCAACAGTGTTCCTATAGTATGCATGTTGTTTTACCATTGCACGTTTGCTGAAATTATTGTTGAAGTTGTCTGTGAGTGATGGTGGAACAAGCGAGACAGCAGTCACCAGAACAGAGCTAGAGGATGATGCTCTTGATGTTCTCTTACCGGTAATCCTTCTGGAAGCCATTGATGGTGGTTTGTAGGAGATGATAGAGATAGGTTTGTTGAGAGTAGTGAGCAAGAGTCCTAAGAAGATTATGGAGTGAGTTGAAGGAATAGGATTTGCCCCCTTTTTATAAATGCAATTTAGGGTTTTGGGAAGAGGAGAAAACAAGAATCATTAGGCATTAGGTAGATGCAATTTTCAATAAATCTAGATAAATGCACAATAAAATGAGAAGATACTTTTAAATGCACAAGAAGCTTGAATGATTTTGAAAAAAAATCTGATTTTTCACGCGAGCCGTCGACCATATCCTCTGCATGCGTCGACGCATACTGTTTGAATTTTGATAAATGAAAAAATAATAAGTGTGCATCGACCGTTGTCCTGTTATGGTCGACTCATATAGGCAAAATGTGCAGATTTTCAATTTTATGTACATATGAGCAGATAATTGATGCATAAATACAATGCCACACAACAATAAGCAACCAAACATATATGATACTTAGAAAATGTCATATTGAGAATATTTATCATGCGATACAACTTTTGAACACGAGACATTAGAGAGAGATAGAAAGAAGAGGAATAACATCACCTCAATACCAAGGGTAGCTTGATGACTTATACAATTGTACTTATAACAACCTTAAATTGTTAGATGTACGAGAATATAATCATAAATGAATAAACTAATGAACAAGTAATATTATGACACACGATCCAAAATATCGAGAATTCCAAGTTCTCGTCGGATATGAAAGAAAGGTTCAGTTGCTAGCGGCTTTGTGAAAATGTCTGCTAGTTGATTTTTAGTATCAACATATTCAAAAATAACATCCCCTTTCTCTACATGATCCCTAAGAAAATGGTGTCGATTTCGATATGTTTGGTGCGTGAATGCAATACCTGATTTTTGGTTAGACTAATGGCACTTGTGTTGTCACAAAAAATAGGAATACGTTCAAGTTTGAGGTTAAAATCCAACAATTGTTGCTTAAGCCACAAGACTTGAGCGCAACAACTGCCGGAAGCAACATATTCCGCTTCAACGGTTGACAAGGCAACAGAAACTTGTTTCTTGCTATGTCAACTTACCAAAGAATTTGAGAATAGCTGACAAGTACCACTAGTACTTTTCCTATCCTATTTGCACCCAGCAAAATCGAAATCGGAAAAGCCTACCAATGAGCAATCATTTCCTTTGGAATACCATAGCCCATACTTCGGAGTACCAGAAAGGTAGCGAAGGACGCGCTTAACAACTTTCAAATGCGATTCCTTAGGAGCCGATTGATATCGAGCACACACGCACATGCTAAACATAATGTCGGGTCTAGATGCGGTAAGATAAAGAAGTGAACTGGTCATACCTCGATACCATTTTACCTCTACATCCTTACCACTTTCATCTTTATTCAAGTTTGTGCATGTAGGCATAGGTGTGTCTATGGCTTTGGAGTTTTCTATGTCAAATCTCTTGAGAAGTTCCAAACAGTACTTAGTTTGACTCACGAACGGTATCCCTATAGCATCTGCTCTGGCTCTGATCCACGTCACATACGGAGGGTAGGCTCTTCAATCACTGGAGGGCTTTCTGGCTTGGCAGGTGGAAACGACATCCCTATAGCATCTGCTCTGGCTCTGATCCACGCCACATATGGAGGGTAGGCTTGATTATTGCTTCTCCCCAGCAATGGTTTTCCCCTCTTACTGATGCCATTCCAAGTGCGCTGAAGCTTAGATAACAGGTCCCCCTCTAGAAGACCAGTGAGGTACAGAGATTCCTGCACCTCTTCATCCTTCGGCGGAGCTCTCAAAGCATACGCGAACTGTCGGACCAACAAGGACGGATTATAGTTTATACAGCCTTTCCTGCCTATCAAAGGCATGTTCAGAAACCCGCTGCAGCTGAAGATAATCTCGGTACCCAACCTATCTCTGTCAAACCAGTCAATATCCTCCGCTGATAGGCTCATCAAACGCTCAGACCACTCAGCTGTGGCTGCAGACGAAACAAAGGGACCCCTCTTGGGCAGATGACTATCAAGCCATTTATAGAGCAAGGGCACACAGCACGAGACATTCTTACCCCTCTTGTTCTCGTTTTTATAGTGGATGGAATGGTAGACATCTCCTATCAAGGTAGGGACTGGATTCCCTGAAGCAAAGATGCGAAAGGCGTCGAAGTCTACAAAGTCGGGCATATTGGGGAACAGAATGATGCCATAGATGCACAGAGCGAGAATGGCATTGAACACGACCCAACACCCGTCTTTGGCGCACTGCTGAGCCTTCCCCACTAAGAACTGCAAGGAGAAACCGAGAATCTTGTTCCAAGTAGACAATACCAACTCGGAGGCATCCAGATGAAGTGAAGGAGCTAGACTAGCCAGATCAGGCTCAGCATCCATATGAATAAAAGGCATCTGCCTCTTGATAGGCACACCTAACAAATCAACATATTCCTCCAGCGTGGGTGCGAGAACAAAATCCTGGAAAGTAAAGCATCTCAACGGAGGATCGTAGAACTGCAGCAGAGCGTGCAACCCATTCAACTCGAACGCAGAAGGTTTACGAACCAAACTGAGCAATTTTCCGTAAGACTTTCTGAACTCATCCCTCACAGAATCATCTGCTAAAGCAATCAAACCAGTCAGCTGAACCACATCAGGGGCAGGGAGCTTGTAGGCGACGGTCTTCCTCAGAGAACCCATAACAATACAATAGGAGGCAAGAAATCCTGGATCGGGGAAACGGTACCTACAACACAGACACACGTTAATGAAATGCAAATGGGTATGCAAAGCAATGTAGAATGCAATCATGCAGCAGGAGATCAAGGCAACTGTGCTGTGGAGATTCTGTATCAACAAAACCATAATCCTGCTCTATCAAGAACAACCACTTTCTCTGATAAGAAGAAAACCCTGGTATCGGACCACAAATCTGCTTTGTCAAGAACACACATGCATAGGACCATAAATCTGCTCTGTCAAGAACAACCATCTGATAATAAGGATCTCTGACACAGGACCCTAACTCTGCTCTATCAAGAACAAACCATAAATCCGCTCTGTCTAGAACAAACATTTGATAATAAGGACCTCTGATACAGGACCAAAACTCTGCTCTGTCAAGAACAAATATACATCTGCAGATGAGACCCTCTGATCCCAATCATAAACCTGCTCTATCAAGAACAAATACACATCTCCGAAGATAAGGTCCTCTGATACAGGGCCATAACTCTGCTCTGTCAAGAACAATCATATATCTGATGATGAGTGTCGCTTTCGCGAAAATAAGGTGCCGGCACAACAGAAGAGTTGCCACCTTTCGTTATTTATCCCTCAGAGCGGGAAAGGAAACGATCGGAAAAACCTAACGAATAAGGGTAAGACAAGGTCATCGCAACCATTGTCTAGGTTCGGGAGTCGGTTACGCAAGGGGAAGGTATTAGCACCCCTCACGTCCGTCGTACTCGACGGGATCCACGCTTGTTCGTTTACTTGGACGGGTTGGTTATAATCTATCTACCTATCAAGGCTGGCTGAAAAGAAAAATGACTCGGCAAAACGTCGCACTTTATGCCTACGTATTCTCATCAGAGAATGAGAAATCAGAGTCAACGTAGTTCGGCCTACGAAGGGTTATGGGGGAAGGTAGCTCGCCAAGACATCGCCATCTTGTGCCTACGTACTCTCAACAGGCATGAGAGATCAGAGCTCACGTAGTTCGGGAAACTACGGTTTATTTCCTGTTTTTTACGAAAGAAGTGTTTTTTATCGTGTTTGCGATTTCAACCGCACTAGAGACTATGACCTGAGAGTGAATGCGTCGCATGTCACCCAAAGGGTACCATACTAAACATCCAGACTGTGGAAAAGAAACTCTCCCACAATCCTTTCTCAGATAGCTTAAGGCTCGTAACGTACGAAGGAAATCATTCATGATTACTGTATCTTAAACTGTTTTGAGATGAGAAGAGAACAGGCCCAACTAGGAGGGAGACTATCAAGTCCTACTGTTATCATGCCATGGATTCATCCTATGGTTGAGGTTTGAACAGGGAACTCCCAGATGTTGTCATGCACAGGTTTTAACCTAAAAGTCTATCATCTAATCCTTATCAAAGGAAATGAGAGTCCTAAGGGATCATGTCAATGATACACCAAAACAGACAAAGCATCAGCTTAACAGTAAAATGCATGCAATGCAAGTGAGGGAGGAAATGTGTGTGGGGCTTCAGCCTCCACAAGCTCATCTCAACCTCAAGCCAGTCATGAAATAACAGTAATCATACTGAAAATAGACAGTAAACTGCAATCATACAGATAAAAGAAATGAAAACATGCTATCAAGCAAAATAAACACATGGGCAAGGGAGCTGGGCTCTACCGAATACCCGCAAGCAAAGCAAAGCAATAACAATACAAGCAGAGGGAGCAACTCAACCTCTAATGCAATCATGCTCCTAGACTGAACTTATTCTAGATGGACTTAATCTAATGCAACAGACAAATCAGACAAAACATACAATACAGAAAAGAAAACAGAAGAAAGCTTCAGCTCCTCCAGCAGCAACTCAGTCTTCAGACTTCAGAGATCACTTGCTTTCCAGGTATCAACCCTACAACATGAGTATCAACTCATCTTCTCCCTTAAGCTTCGGCTTCTTTGATCAGCTCCACCTTCAGGCTTCACCCTCTTCAGGGATATTCAGACATCAACTTGATCTTCACAAAGTCTTCAGACTTCAACAATCTTCAAGGAATCATCCTCTTCAAAGCTTCAGCTTCTATCTTCAATGGCTCAAATGCCCCAGCAAACAAGATTCAGTCAACAGGATGAGGTGAGGATGTTACAGTGCTCACTGACTTCCAAAGGATGCCATTGAGGACTTAACATCAAAAGAAAGGCTCTCTCAAAGTTCTACCTCAGAGGGCAAAGTCACTAATCCCTCCAAAGGAGAGAGGTGAATACCCTTAAGGGACTTTATGTCATAGAGAAGGAAGGAGGTGAACAAGACACTCCTTGTTTATTGAATGGAATTATTCTATCTAAGGCTCTACCTATGCACTTATGATCCTGTAAACAAAACAAACAAAAGCTAAGCTAAGCTCCTCTGCAAGGTCTTCAAAGCTTCAATGATGATCCACAAGGTCTTCAACTCAATCTTCAAAGCTCTCACACTCAAAGGAGAAGAAAAACAAGCACAACAATACAAACTATGCCTTTAAGCAACACACATACTAACCATACATTCAAAAATCAATTAAAAATACTAAAACACCAAATAATATTCTAGCAAAATTCTAGGGGATTCTATACATACTTACCCTTAACCCATATATTCCCCATACACTAATTTGGCCTATAAACCCCAAAACAAAATGGTTCAAATCTACTTATACAACCTAAAACCCTAATTTTGAGCACCTAAATGTCAAACAAGCAAACTATGTCAAATTTTAATATACAAATTGAGAATTAAATCCTATATGAACTATGATTCAACATCTAACTATGCCAAAAAGAATGGCTCAAAAATCCTAAGGGAAAGTCCTAAAAGAAATTATACAAAATCAAGTATTAACCAAAATCAATTAAAAATACTATTTACAAGAATAATATGCAAAAAATATTAAAAGAAAAATAAAATGGAATTTTATTTATTTACATTTTTCTAGACATGATTATGAATATGTGAAAAAAACAAGGAGTGAAAAAATATTAATTTTTGAATTTTATATGGATTTATTAGAATGCAAGAAAATTAAAAGAAATTGAAATAAGAAAAATGAAATAAATGGGATGGGGGTGTCATGAGTAACTGCGCCCAGTTGTTTTTCATGATGGGCCAAGATCCTGGGGGTGTGAATATCAAATTGGGATAGGCCCACCTGCACTCAGAAAATCATTTGAAAAATCAATCAGAAAATAAATATGGACACGGTGCAAATAGCAGTGTTTTTTAGTTAAAAATTGAATTGGGCCAGTGGGTGGGGTGCCAATAGCACAAGTTTCTGAGGCCCATGGTTTCCATTTTAATGAAACGCTGCGTTGCAGCGTGGGGTTTCCCTCCGTTCTCCAAGTTTGAATTGCAGCCGCACGATCAGCCTAATAGGTCAAGGATTGGACTCGATCCCACGGCTAGGAGATCATCTTCTCCATTTCCCCATTAGGGTTTGCAGTGAGACCACCATGCACGCAGGAATTCTCCTCAAGCGTTCTCTTTCGTGTGACCATGAAATCAAATAATTCCAACGCCAAAATTATTCTACTCAGTCCCAGGAACACAGCCATGATCATAACTTTCTCTGAAATGCTTTGTATTGTCCAAACAGAATGCGTGAAGATTAGGGTTCAACCATAATTCTCTGTGATCAACCTTACTGCAACTTAATTCTAATGGTCTAATCCTGTTCCTCATATTACCCTGACCATTCTAAGCCATACTATGTCCATTAATACCCAACATACGACTCATTCTTGAAACTGAAAGAAATTAGGGTCTGCCATGGAACTTCATGAAACTTCCTCAAATTCTCAGAAAACAGTCCTCTACCTTATCTTAACCAGTCTAACCCTAGAACTATGATGGAGTGCATGTAAATAAGGTGATACGAGTAAAATCACCAACCTGTCAAGTTGTAATGGTGGATGTGGTTTCACTCCAATTCAATGCCTGCAACCTTCCCTGATTGATCTTTAATGGAGGATAAGAATTCTGTATGCAAAAAGATTGATGAACAATGCTTGAATCTTGTGTTTGATCTCAATATGCTTTTCTTGCAAATTCTTCAATGAAGCTTCAAACCTCCATGGATCTTCCTCTAACTCAGTATGCAAGTGTTCATAAGGATCAGAAGGATGGGTTTGTGGAGAAGAAAAGAATGGAAATGGCAGAGAATGAAAGTTTGCTATGGAATTGCAAATGGAAGAATCTCACTTTTTTACACTTTAATCTCACCACTCACCAACAATTATCACCAACCTTTTTCTCATGGTGATCTACCCTTCTTATAGCAATCCAAAGGAAGAGTCTAGATCCATCTAGAAACTTGTGGAATCATTTGGAAAGTTTTAGAACTTCTCTTGAAGTGATACATGGTATATCTCATATCTCATGCCTTAAGCTTGTCAAATTGGCTTTAAAATCTCCTCACAAGAGATATTGAGAAAGAATGAGTGAAAAACATGCACTTCCTTGCCTTTGGTGAAGTTTTGTCAAGTTGCCTTAATATGCAAGTAACAACATTACAAAGTAACCCCCATTTCTATGCTTCAAATCAAAATTCTACTTGAACCATTGTTTTTAAAATAATGTTTGGAGTCAAAATGACATATTGGATGACCCATTTTGGATTTTTACATCTCCTAAACCAAAATTCCATTTCAACTTTTTCAACTTATAAGCCATTTTAGGTCATTTTTACCCAATCATGAAAATCCTTGCTACAAGCTTTTTCAATAACTCATGACAACTTTGATAAGCTTAAAATCCCATTTTGAACAACTTTCATGTTTTGAGTTTTTCCATTTGAGGCTTGGAAATAGGAGATATGGCCTTTGCTTAAAATGACCTATAACTGCCAAATGACCAAAATACCCCTGTCTTGTTCAAACCATAAGTTGAGTTCTACAAATCCTATCAAGGACTTCTAGTACTCTCTAGAAATCTAAGAAGATTCTCTTCAACATTCATGTTGACCAAGAAATCATAGGAATCATCCTACTAGGGCAAAAGTTGTCTGCAAGTTGGGTGACTTTCAAGGACCCAGATTCACACACCTCTGCTGACCTGTAATTTGTCAAAACCATAACTTGAGCTCTGCAACTCCTATCAAGGACTTCCACCACTCCAATTAAAGCTAAGAACAAGCTCTACAACATTCATGTTGTGGGGAAGATGAGATATCAATCACATCTTGATCTAAAACTGCCTGGAAGATAGGGATCAAATTAGGGTTTTTTCACTGAGAATCCTCAGAAACCCTAACTCAAAACTTCTCAAACTCCTCAATCATGATGAGTTGGTCTAGGAATCATATTTATAACATCTCCATACATCATTCCATGATCTCATGGCCCTTGGATTAAGTCTCAACCTTCTCCAAATCCTCATTTGTCCTAGGGTTGACCCAGTCAAAACCCTAATTCTACCATTCATGGTTGAATCTTCTGAATTCTTGCACAATGACTTCTCTGGGCTTCATGATGACTTTCAAGACATCTCATAGGCTTTCTCAAAGCATCAAGTTCATTCTCAAAGTCTCAGAATCATCTGAGGAGCCCCCACAACTCTCAAGCTATGAGGCACATATCTCTAGTCTCAAACAGTTTCTCTGAGGATCTCTTGAACTTTCTGATGAAGATATCAACTCTCAAACACTTGATGGATAAATAAGTGTTGGTCAAATTTTGGGGTGCAACAGCTGCCCCTATTCAAACGGCTTGAACATGACTGGGTGAGAAGCGAACGGCTCTCAGCCAATCAAGGTGCGAGACAGTTGAATACCGGTAAACCCGAAAATTTGCCAACTGCACGAGCACACGATACTCTGCGGGGAACAAATCTTCGAATACTGAAATACTAGCTGCACGGCAACTAGCTGGGGAAATACTGATCTGACATCGCCGCCAGTTATCCACGTTAACTTCTTCTGACATCATCTTCAGGCAACCAAACACCCAACATCGCCGCTGGAAGACTAAACCTGATATCGCCGTCGAACAATCAAAATACCCCGCATCGCCGCTGGAGAACTAAATCTGATATCGCCGTCGAATAATCGAAATACCCTGCCTCGCCGCTGGAGAAAATACAACACTGAACAAAATACCCCGCATCGCCGCTGGAGAACTACATCTGACATCGCCGTCGGACAATCCAAATGCCCCGCATCGCCGCTGGAGAACTAAATCTGACAAAATACCCCGCATCGCCGCTGGAGAACTAAAGGATCTGCATCTCCTCACATCGCCGTCAGAAGACTGGATCAACTTGACATGCCCAACATCGCTGCTGGAAAACTGAATCTGACATCGCCGTCGGAAACAAACATCGCTCTGAGAGACACTCGACGTCGCCTTCGTACAAACATCATCTCTGATGGGGCTTTAAAGAGTCTGACGTCGCCGTCGAACCAATCATAATCTGACCTCGCCATCAAACAAACATTCAACCTCGCCGTCGAACACATTCAACATCGTCGTCGAACCAATCATAATCTGACCTGGGGTTCACCCCTGGAACAAAAGGTACACTTGCGTATTTGAAACTACTCCGCTGGGAATGAGAGACTCAACCAAACACTCTCTGATCTGGGGTTCACCCTCAGAACCCTAAAGAACATCGGAATACTACTGCACAATGATCCCACTGTAGAACTTCAACATCAGAACTATATGAAACCCTGGCCCTTGGCCACTTCCAGCTTCAGCTAGAAAAGCTATTCAAGTATTTCTGAAGATAAGCATCCTTGGCCTTCAAGGATGTAAACTTTTGCCTGTCGGCAACTCTGCAGGAGGTATCTTCGACTTCAGTCTGAAGAAATGGTCCTTGGCCTTCAAGGATACATGGATATGCCTTCAGGAAACTCCGCCTCTGCCATAGAGTATACGTGACTTCAGTCAGGGATATACTTCGGCCTTCAGTCCGAAAAATGAATCCTAGGTCATTCATGACCTTGGGGATAACCTTGCCTTCAGGCACCTTCGCTTCAGCTTGGGAAATCTATGACTTCAGCCATAGAAATGGTATCCTGAGCCATTCATGACTCTACGGGGATTCAAACACTTTGCCTTCAGGCAAAACTCCACTTCAGCTGGAGAAACATCTTCGACTTCAGTCGGAAGAAACACTATTCACTTGATCGCAATCAATCATCACCTCAGGACAACTGACTTGGTCTTCAGGCCAACACGGATCACCTGGTTATATCTATAAACTTTTGGACTTTGTCTTCAGACAAGCGCTGATTCACCAGCACGGAGACCCGAATCCACAGGAATACTCTGATATCGCCGTCAGGCGCTTGCGACGTCAATCTTCAGATTAGACATCACTGCTGGAGCAAAACATATCACGCTGCTAAGGACTTCCAGAATCATCTTGAACACACAAATCCGTCGGGCACCTTCAAGAATCATCCTGAACTGATAACCTTTCTGGAGACTTTATTCTGCCGAGTATTCCAGGGATCTTCCTGGGCAACTTTTGCTGGGGACGCTACTGGGGAGCTCAAGAATCATCCTAAGCAAGTGACTGTGGGAGTTACACCGGGGTCTTAAGAATCATCTTAAGAAAGCGACCTCGTTGGGGAGAATGTCAGGAATCATCCTGAGCAACTGGTCTTTTGGTGGAACACCTGTAAGACAAGAACGATAGTAACCTAGATCATGCTTATGATGCGTATGCTTCTGCGCCATGCCCCACACGGTGGGAATGCTATGCGTTTATGCTAAATGCTATGCGTTTATGCTAAATGCTATGCAATCATGCAATATGATGTGATCCCGTCAGCAAAATAAATGCCGAGGGGGAAATTCTCCTGTCAAGGGAAAAAGAACTACTCAGGTAGAGGAATCATCCTGCTGAGGAGAACGTGGGCATGCCAATATCAATCGGACTCCGTCTGGGGAATGGATCTTGTGTTGACTGCTGCAGGGAAACAACTTCAGTTGATTACTGCCGGGGAACGAAGCTTTACGAGAAACCAGACTTGCTGATATCAATCGCGAGAATAAACTGCGGGGTCGTCCCGGCTACTCTTCTGGGGATAATAACTCTGTGGGGAAACAACTTCAGCTGCTCCACACTCCACTGGGGAAGAGGGAATCATCCGACTTCGAGAGAGGATAGGGTTCTGGTAGGGAATTTCAATTCCGCTGGAGACTTCAGTCTAGCACCATCAGTTGCTGCATACTTTTGTGAATCCTGCACTTGTGACCCGGTGCTGGGGGTGAACACCTGCTTTGGCGACTTTACTGGGGAAAACACGAGCTTCGGAACCCGAACATTGCTATGAAACCTGCACTTGTGACCCGGTGCTGGGGGCATATGAGCTTCGGCGCGCGACTCAGCTGAGAAAATGACGTTCCTTCAGGATGCGTCTGCTTGGGGAAGAGAATCATCTCTACCTGGGGAAGACATATCAATGCCCACTATTCTGCGTTCAGATGCTGCGGTGGAGAGACCACTGAACACTGCTGGAGAAGGAGGACTTGCCCTGCTTCGGGGATGCGCACGACACATCTTCTGGAATGCGCTACACCTGCAACAACACAAACAAACAGACAAGATACCCTCCTCAAAGGGGCCTGTCCAGGTTATTATCCCGTGACAATATTCAGTTGATTAATCGTTTCAACAATCAATGGGCCTAGGCCCGCAAGTTTATGTATGCGCATTTTATCAAAAAAGCATCGGCGTTTTCATTCGCAAACAAAACAGATAAATGCTAAACAGACAAGCAGAATTGCTGAATAATGTGCATTTTATTGATGGTGAAACCCCTGAATGGGCAAATATGTTTTACAACAGAGGCAAGCTCCTGGAATGAGGAAGCCGCGCAAAAAAGAAAACATAAATATACATCATTATATACAAATGTTGGCAACGAGGCATAGACGAACACCATGAGTTGATCCCTCTAAGACCCACTCGACTTCGATACTTCTCCGACGCTTCAGCTTCGGAAGAGATTGATTCAGATAAACGGCCCTCAGGTCCTCCAAACCACTAAACAATGAAAGTCCACGCGGAACGCAGTCATTTGCTTATTCAAATCCCTAACTTTTGCGTGAACCGCCCTTTACGGGTTTTCAGTTCACCGGGATACCCTTTTTTGCCGAAGCCGCCCAGTGTAGGTTTTCGACCTCGCGGGTGTACATTTTTCAATATATCCCTAATTTTTGCCCGAACCTTTTATTCTGTTTTTAGTTCGCCGGGATGCCCCTTTTTTGCCTGGACTCTTTCTTTTTTTGTCCAGCGGGTCTCTTTCAAGCAAAGTATTTTTTAACTGCGTCCGCGTTCACCGGGGATGCAAAATCTTCACCATCCATCGTGGATAACAACAAAGCTCCTCCCGAGAAAACCTTGCTGACGACATATGGCCCTTCGCAATTCAGAGTCCACTTGCCCCGGTGATCGGAGTGTGGCGGAAGAATCTTCTTCAGGACGAGATCACCTGTCTGAAAGCTTCTAGGACGCACCTTCTTATCATAAGCTTTCTTCATTCGGCTCTGGTACAGACAACCAAATGCAATCGACGCTAACCTCTTCTCGTCCATCAGGCTGAGTTGGTTCAAACGATTCGTAATCCATTCTGCCTCGTCGAGTTTCACATCAACCAAAACTCGCAAAGAAGGAATCTCCACTTCTAACGGCAGGACAGCTTCCATACCGTACACCAAGGAGAAAGGAGTTGCCCCGGTCGACGTACGCACCGTCGTACAATAACCGTGCAAGGCGAACGGCAACATCTCGTGCCAATCTTTGTATGTCACAACCATCTTCTGAACAATCTTCTTAATGTTCTTGTTGGCGGCTTCTACGGCGCCATTCATTTTCGGCCGGTAAGGAGATGAGTTGTGGTGTTCAATCTTGAAGCTCTGGCACAGCTCCTTCATCATCTTGTTATTCAGATTCGAACCATTATCAGTAATGATCCGCTCGGGAATTCCATAGCGACAGATGATGTCCCTCTTTATGAATTTAGCTACCACCTGCTTGGTCACATTAGCGTACGAGGCTGCCTCCACCCATTTGGTGAAGTAGTCGATGGCTACCAGAATGAAACGATGACCATTGGATGCAGTGGGCTCGATCTTGCCTATCATGTCGATGCCCCACATGGAGAACGGCCAAGGGGAGGACATGACATTCAATGGGCACGGCGGCACATGAACTTTATCAGCATAAATCTGGCATTTGTGACATTTCTTCGCGAATCTGAAGCAATCCGACTCCATAGTCAGCCAGTAATACCCTGCTCTCAGGATCTTTCTCGTCATGGCATGCCCGCCGGCGTGCGTACCAAATGTGCCCTCATGGACTTCTTCCATGAGCATACTCGCCTCTTTCTCATCTACACATCTGAGCAGCACGAGATCATGGTTTCTCTTATACAACACTCCATCAGGATTGAGATAAAAGTTTCCAGATAGCCTCCTTAGAGTCTTCTTATCCTGGGTTGACGCACCCGCAGGATACTCCTTAGTCATAAGGAAGGTCTGGATGTCGTGGAACCATGGCTTGCCGTCGGTGGCATCCTCGATTGCAAAGACAAATGCCGGTCTATCAAGACGCGAAAGTACAATTCTTGGAGCCTCATTCCAATAATTGACTTTATACATTGAAGCCAACGTGGCTAAGGCATCAGCCATCTGATTTTCAGCCCTGGGTACATGATGAAGTTCCACTCGATCGAAGAAAGGAAGTAGCCTCCTGGCACAATTCATGTACGGCACTAAATTCGCTTGACGAGTTTCCCACTCCCCTCTAATCTGATTGATTACAAGCGCTGAGTCACCATATATGTCTAGATTCTTGATTCTTAAATCAATTGCCTCTTCTAGACCCATAATACATGCTTCATACTCTGCTTCATTGTTAGTAACTGGAAACGTCAGTCTCGCAGTAAACGGGATGTGGGATCCATGAGGAGTCGTGATGATAGCCCCGATACCACTTCCATAGGAATTAACCGCTCCGTCGAATATCAACTTCCACTGAGACTTCCTATCTGGCCCTTCATCGGGCAATGGCTCATCGCAATCCTTCGCTTTGAGAAACATAATATCCTCGTCAGGGAATTCGAACTTCATCGGCTGGTAGTCTTCGATTGGCTGTTCGGCAAGGTAATCAGACAATACGCTTCCCTTAATGGCTTTCTGAGAGACGTACTGAATATCATATTCCGTTAACACCATTTGCCATCTGGCAATCCTGCCCGAAAGAGTCTGCTTCTCGAAGACGTACTTGATCGGATCCATCTTTGAAATTAGCATAGTGGTGTGGTTGAGCATATACTGTCGTAGACGTTTGGCGGCCCAAGCTAATGCACAACACGTCTTCTCCAGCATCGAGTATCGAGATTCACACTCAGTGAACTTTTTACTCAAATAATAAATGGCATGCTCCTTTCTGCCCGTCTCATCGTGCTGACCGAGAACACACACCATACTATTCTCCAGAACCGTCAGGTACATGATCAATGGTCGTCCAGCCACTGGGGGTATCAAGATTGGAGGTTCTTGAAGATACTGCTTTATTTTGTCGAATGCCTTCTGGCAATCCTCATTCCAAGTAATCGCCTGATCTTTCTTTAAAAGCTTGAACATCGGTTCACAAGTGGCCGTGAGCTGAGAGATAAACCTTGCAATGTAGTTTATTCGGCCCAAGAAACCACGAACTTCTTTTTCTGTTTTCGGCGCTGGCATTTCTTGAATAGCTTTTATTTTCGCAGGATCAACTTCAATACCTCGTTCGCTAACGATAAACCCCAATAACTTTCCGGACCGCACTCCGAAAGTGCACTTGTTAGGATTCAGCCTCAGCCTGAACTTCCTAAGCCTCTCAAACAGCTTCAATAAGTTGACCAGATGCTCTTCCTCCGTTTGGGACTTTGCAATCATTTCATCAACATAGACCTCGATCTCATGATGAATCATATCATGAAACAAAGTTACCATCGCTCGCTGGTAAGTGGCCCCTGCGTTCTTCAGACCGAAGGGCATTACCTTATAGCAAAATGTTCCCCAGGGGGTGATAAACGTCGTTTTCTCCATGTCCTCCGGTGCCATCTTAATCTGATTGTAACCGGAGAAGCCATTCATGAATGAAAACACGGAAAACTGGGTTGTGTTGTCGACCAACACATCGATATGAGGCAACGGGAAATCATCCTTAGGGCTCGCCCTGTTCAAATCCCGATAATCGACGCACATGCGTACCTTACCGTCCTTCTTCGGTACAGGCACTATGTTGGCGACCCACAGAGGGTAAGTGGTAACGGCTAGAAATCCTGCGTCCAACTGCTTCTGGACTTCTTCTTTGATTTTTACAGCCATATCTGGTCTCGTCCTCCTAAGCTTCTGCTTGACGGGAGGGCAATCTTCTCGCAACGGCAAGCGATGAACCACGATGTCAGTGTCAAGTCCGGGCATGTCCTCATATGACCAAGCAAAGATGTCACTATACTCTCGAAGCATCTCGACCAGTCTGTGCTTGACATCATTCTGCAGCGCAACCCCTATTCTGACATTTCTGACGAGCTCTTCAGAACCCAGATTTACAATCTCAATATCTTCCTCGTGAGGCAGAATAACCTTTTCCTCTTGTCTCAACAAGCGGGCCAACTCTTCCGGAAGGTCCTTGTCTTCATCAATCTCATCCTCGGCTTGATAGATCGGGCAATCGAAGTCGTAGTGAGCCGTAGAGGGTCCAGAGTCGATGTCATCTGTTATGTGGATCCTGCAATAACAAGGGTTAAGTTTAAAGCAAGAATATGCAGGTTAGCACAAACCTCGTTGCCATTTTGCTGTTTTTTCAAAATAAACATAAAACAGGAATAGCAGAGAACACAATATTTGGGTACGAAGAAAACGCCTTTTTATTTATTAACAAAATGCATGTACATAATCCGACAAGGCCCTGACAATAAAACCACTATGCCCCGGGCAGGACATAGGGTTGTACAAAGATTGTAAAAAGCAAATCATTACTCTTCACTTGTCGGCTGGATAATCTCCTTGATGGTCCAATTGTTGAGGCGCTCGCCCGGCTTGCTCGGTTGAATCCAGGCGTCAAGATCACAATCGCTATCCCCGCTGTCCTCAGACGCTGTGTTGATGCTCTCGAAAATTACTCCGCCCTTGGTGAATAGGATCGGCCCCTTCCCACAAGACGAACTGCTAGAAGAAGATGAAGCCTCAGCTTCAGGAGAGTACCCCAATCCAAACTTATCTTGCTTGATTGGTATATCCAAAACATGCCCCCAGCCTGGGGTGGAACCGGCTTCAACGACGGCCCGAGCTTCTTTAAACGAGGAGAGATTCATCTCTTGCTTCTCTGCGACGACAGGAGCTACCTCTTTCACCTTGACGGTTTCAAATGCTTGGCAGAGTGTTTCATGGATTTCGCCGTCCATTTCAACATATTTAAAGGACGACAAGTGGCTCACCATAATGTCCTCCTCACCACAGACGGTTACTATGCTGCCCCCGACAGCATATTTGAGCTTTTGATGCAGCGTGGACGTCACGGCACCAGCAGCATGGATCCATGGCCGACCTAAGAGGCAACTGTAGGCAGGCATGATATCCATGATATAGAAAACCGTATTGAACGTCTCTGGACCAACTTGAATTGGTAGGGTCAACTCTCCGAAGACGTGGCGCTTAGTTCCATCAAATGCTTTCACCACCAGGTCACTGGGCGTGCAAAGCAATCCACGGGTATCCAACTTCATTAGTGCCTTCTTCGGAAGCACATTAAGCGACGAACCCATATCCACCAGGACATGCGACATGATAGTGCCTCTGCACTCTATTGAGACGTGCAAGGCGCTGTTGTGGTCTCTTCCTTTAGGAGTCAGCTCTAGATCTATAAATCCCAGCCCGTTACCAGCGTTAACATGGGCTACCACCTCTTCCAGCTGATTTACCGATATCTCCTGCGGCATGTAGGCAGCGTTCAATACCTTCAGTAACGCGTTGCGGTGCGCTTCAGAACACAGCAACAAGTTAAGAATAGAGATCTTCGACGGAGTCTGATGAAGATGATCTACAATCTTGTAGTCGCTCTTCTTGATTAATCGCATGAACTCTTCAACATCTTTAACCAGCAAGTCCTTCTCTGCCCCAGAAGGGATCTCTTCGACAGCTTTACCTTTACCCTTATCAGCAGCATCAGCCTTGACCACTTTCTCTGCTGCAACCTCCGTTGGCGCAAACACTCTACCGCTTCGAGTGATGCCACTGACTCCGGCGAGATTCTGCACAGTCGATCCGAACGGCTCAAGCTCTATCTTCTGACCATTGCAATAAACTTCGGCGCCGTAATGCCATGGGACGGCGTTAGTGCTTTCGAATGGGATTGGTCCGGCCCTGGTGATAGTAATAGTAGGCGGTCGGGGCGCCGAAATAGTAATAGGGTGACGAGGAATAGTGATGGTGGCAACTTCATCTGCCTGCTTCAGCACGACTTCCCCTGATGCACTTTCAACGCTCCGGCTGAACTGCAAAATACCCTCAGACATCAGACTTTGGATACCTTCGATCAGCTGCTCACACCCATCAGGAAGTGTGGCGCAAGCCATACATAACTCTCCACATCCAGGGAAGAAGCCCTTCTTCAGCAACTTAGCCTTGACAAAACTAAGCGGCGTCTTCAAGTCTTTGACATCAGTCAGCAAGTCCGCACTCTCCTCAGTGATAACGGCATTCACTCCGCCTCCCTTATGATGAGGCATAGGGTTTTTGGTGACATTGGGCACACTGTCAGAAAAGTTAATAACTTTGGCGTCCACCAAGTCCTGCACTTTGTGCTTAAAAGCTTTGCAATTCTCAATCGTATGGCCTGGTGCCCCAGTATGGAAATCACAAGTAGCATTGGCGTCATACCCCGGTGGTGGTGCCCCTGTTAAGGGAGCCATTGTCCTCTTTTGAACTAACTGAAGCTGAAGCAACGTTTGCAAGAGTTGTGCATACGACATAGGTGGAGTTTCAAAATGACGATTTGTCAGAGGAGCCTGGTTCTGATATCTCCTATACCCCTACTGATTCTGCTGCTGAGGCTGCTGCTGCTGCGGTGGAGCAGCTGGGATATTTATGCTAGCAATCTGAGGCTGAGGGCCCTTGCCCTTTCTCCGAGCATTAGTGACAGCACTGGCATCTCCCTCTCGACGCTTGCCAGCGTAGGGTTTCTTACTACCTCCTCCAGCTGAGGATGATTCGCCCTGAATTTTTCCGATCTTTATACCGTTCTCAACATGCTCGCCCATAGTGATGAGAGCCGAGAATGTTCCAGACATGCCACTGACCAGCTTTTCATAGTAGATTCCAGGAAGGGTAGCCACGAACATTTGCACTAGCTCACGCTCAACCATCGGCGGTTGAACCCGAGCAGCCAATTCACGCCACCGCTGGGCGTACTCTTTAAAGCTTTCATTGTTCCGCTGTGAGAGATTCTGAAGCTGAACTCGGTTGGGGGCCAAGTCGCTATTGTATTGATAGTGGAGGATGAACGCTTCAGCGAGGTCTTTCCAGGTGCGCACAGTAGCGGGCTCCAGGCCCATATACCATTCGAGTGATGGACCAGAAAGACTATCCTGGAAGAAGTGCATCAGCAACTTCTCATCGTCAGAATAGGCGGACATCTTTCTATAATAAGATCGGAGGTGGACGCGGGGGCAAGTAGTACCCTTATACTTCTCAAAGACAGGCACCTAGAACTTATGAGGTACCTTGAAGTCAGCAATCAACCCGAGCTTGGACATATCAACGCCCAATGTGTTCTGATTTTCAATGTCTCTCATCTTGTCTTCCAGCGCTTTGAACCTGAGTCGAGCTTCAGCATTCAACTCTGCTTCTACACCTCTCTGAGAGAATATGTCGTCCTGATGGTCCTCCAGCCACGGTTGAGGCCCCAACAGATTTCCGACACCAGCATTGCCGTTAACCGGCCCCATGTTAACATTGGCTCCCAAACTACCATTGCCGACGCCTGCCGCATTGAGCCCGATATTAGTCATCAGATTGCCGTTAGCACTGCCGTTGCCCCCGGCAATAGGAACAACGTTCTGTGGAGCATCCACTGGAGGAGGAGTAGGCACAACCCCTCCATGAAGTATGCCATTACTGTCAACCCTGGAGATCAGAGGTTGAACCAACGTGCGAAGCTGGTCCTGACCATTAGCGACCACCTGCATCAGCTCCATAAAACGATCCATCCGTTCACGGAGCTCTTGAACATCTGACTGCACCTGGTCCATGATCCTTGTCTGATTAGCGTGAGTTGAGTAGCGGTGGATGAGTCTTTGATCAATCCTGGAGATCGGAGGCAGCTCGGAACCTGTGAACCTGTCAACAATAAAGGTTAGGAAAAGCGATAAGATATACACCATGCAAATATGCTTCATGCAGATGCATGCGTGTGTCTGTGTGCGTGGGAGATTTCCCCCCGATCCTAGTGCCTTAGTGCCAGTGCTGATAATAATAAGAGGAAGAAGAAATCTGAGCCCAATCATGGAAACATCAATCTCATATATATATGAAACGAACTGTCAAGGCAGTACACAGTATCAGCGAGTACAAACAAATCAACAGCATGACCTCAGCCAACAAGTCTGGTGATGGTCAGCATACATCAAAGATCAAAACAACAGGAATACAACTAGTCAAGCATGGCCACGGGCGCGATACTCTGCTAATAACTCCTTCGTCTCTGGATGATCTGGCGAAGTGAGCAACCCCTCGACGAGTAGTTCCCTCTGCCTGATAGTATGCTGAAGCCCCTGAACTGAACTCTCCCAAGCTCCTTCCCCAAAGCAATCCTCCAGTTTCCGCTTCTTAGACTCAAACATCAGCTTATGCTCCTTCAGGTTAGCAAGAGCTTTGTTGAGTCGAGCTTCAGCGGCGTACCT
This sequence comes from Lathyrus sativus, assembly GCA_963859935.3. Lineage (NCBI taxonomy): Eukaryota > Viridiplantae > Streptophyta > Magnoliopsida > Fabales > Fabaceae > Lathyrus > Lathyrus sativus. The sequence goes on from OZ012739.1 coordinate 43,645,470, forward strand.
GCGGGCGGTCTCTTCATCAAACCTCCGCTCACTGTCCTTTACTTCGGCTTCCAGCTTAGAAATCTGCAGCATCAGCTTGTCCTCTCGCTCCTTCCTGGTGGCCATGGAGGTCTTCCAATGCTGGTCGAATTTAGATATCCTCCGATATGCCTCTTCCAGATGCTGCTTCTTCGTAGCTAGTACATCATTAGCAGCCCTGAAGTCTTGACCTAAGCGTTCCCGATCAGCAATCTGCTTTGCCAAGTCTGCACCCAGTTGGTTCACCGACTCTGTTTGCTTTTTGAAGGCATGCACGGCTTCGTTCCGTTCACTTCGAAGCTGAGCTAACTCCTTCTCTAATTCTGCATTTGCCCTCTTCAGTTCATCCCGCTCAGCTAATACCTGGTTGTGCTGATGAATGGACACAGTGGTAGGCTCTTCGACTGGTGGAGAACTCTCTGGTCCGACATGAGGGAATGGCATCCCTATAGCGCTGGCTCTGGCTCTGATCCAATCTGAATAAGGAGGGTAGGCTTGGCTGTTGCTCTTTCCCAACAAAGGCTTTCCCCTCTTGCTGATACTGTTCCACGCATGCTGAAGCTTGGACAACAAATCCCCCTCTAGAGTACCCGTGAGGTACAGAGATTCCTGTACCTCTTCCTCCTTCGGTGGAGTCCTCAAAGCATATGCAAACTGACGAACTAGCAATGATGGATTGTAGTTGATGCAACCCTTCCTACCTATCAGAGGTACGTTAGGAAACCCACTACAACTGAAGATCACCTCGGTGTCTAACCTGTCTCTGTCAACGAACCAATCAATGTCTTCTGCCGACAAACTCATCAGACGCTCAGGCCACTCAGCTGTGGCTGCAGACAAGACGAAAGAACCCCTCTTGGGCAAATGACTATCAAACCACTTGTACAACAACGGTACGCAGCATGAGACATTCTTCCCTCTCCGGTTCTCATTCTTGTAATGCACTGAGTGATATACGTCTCCGATCAGAGTAGGGACTGGATTCCCTGAGGCGAAGATGTGGAATGCATCAAAGTCCACGAAATCAGGCATGCTGGGGAACAGGATAATGCCATATATGCATAAAGCAAGGATGGCATTGAATGCGTCCCAACATTTGTCCTTAGCACACTGCTGAGCCTTAGCTATCAGAAACTGCAGGGAGAATCCTGGAACCTTGTTCCAGCTCGTCACCACCAACTCAGAAGCGCTCAAATGGAGTGAGGAAGCTAAATCAGCCAGATCGGGCTCAGCATCCATGTGTACAAAAGGCATCTGCCTTTTGATAGGCACACCCAGCATATCAGCATACTCTTCCAATGTCGGCGCGAGAACGAAGTCATGAAAAGTGAAACACCTCAGAGGAGGGTCATAAAACTGCAGAAGAGCATGCAACCCATTCAACTCGGACGTAGAAGGTTTGCAAACCAGACTAAGCAACCTGCCATAAGACTTCCTAAACCTGTCCTTTACTGAATCCCCTGCCAGGGCTATCAAACCAGTCAGCTTCGACACATCGGGGGTCGGGAACTTGTACGCAACAGTCTTCCTGAGAGAGGCCATAATAACAGCAGAAGGCGAGAAATCCGGGATCGGGGAAACGGTACCTGCAACACAGACACACGTTAATGGAATGCAAATGGATATGCAAACTAATGCAAAATGCAGGCATGCAATAATATATCCGGATAGCTGCTGTGGAGATTCGGTATCAACAGTCACTGATGAGAAGAAGACCCCGGTGTAAGACTACTAATCTGATCTGCTGAGAATAACCATCTGATAGGACCGAGGTCAAAATGCTGCTCTGTCAAGAATAAGTGACTGATAATAAGGACCCCGGGTGCAAGATCAAGGAACATCTGCTGATGAAGTCTTCAGACCCCAAATCAGAAATCTGCCCTATCAAGAACAAACACACAGCTGCTGATGAGATCTTCAGACCCCACTCAAAATCTGCTCCATCCAGAACAAATCACTGATGATAATACACTGATCAAAGCCTACTCTATCAAGAACAGACAAACACCCGATGATAAGATCCTCTGATCAAAAACTTGCTCTGTCGAGAACAGACGAGTCTGCGACTAAGAACCCTGGTACCAACATAACTGATTCACTGTCGAGAAAACCAGGTAGTCTGAAGGTCTAAGTTTCCTGCAATAAACCCAGTCCCGCTCACAGGTATGGACCTAGACTGACTCAAGGTACGGCATCCTATGCGTTCATCAGCGTCACAGACTTTCAAAACTGATGATACGATTCCCAGAAGGAGTGGCATCATCAGGTCTTGAAGAGGCCTCACTTAGCTGAATCACAAATGATCGGTCCCCAGAGTCGACAATCCACCAAACCAGCAACCGTCTCAACCCAAAGGGTTGAAAGTGAAGCCAACCGGATGAACCTCGTCTGAGTGTGGATTTCATGAGACACTAGTGCCTGCAAAGCAAGCACGCACCCACTAATTTCCACTCTAAGTCTATGGTGCACTCAAGCCTGGGTCTGGCTTCTCACTCATCAGAACTCCCATCCCACAACAGCACAAATAATCATATTATACTGGGAATAAAATGCGGGAAATAAAGTGCGAGAAGTAAAAAATGCGATAAATAAACGCAACCTAACAAGCAAACAAACAAGCGCTAGGAATGACTCGCATAGGGAACCGTTGGAGTCCCCAGCAGAGTCGCCAGCTGTCGCTTTCGCGAAAATAAGGTGCCGGCACAACAGAAGAGTCGCCACCTTTCGTTATTTATCCCTCAGAGCGGGAAAGGAAACGATCGGAAAAACCTAACGAATAAGGGTAAGACAAGGTCATCGCAACCATTGTCTAGGTTCGGGAGTCGGTTACGCAAGGGGAAGGTATTAGCACCCCTCACGTCCGTCGTACTCGACGGGATCCACGCTTGTTCGTTTACTTGGACGGGTTGGTTATAATCTATCTACCTATCAAGGCTGGCTGAAAAGAAAAATGACTCGGCAAAGCGTCGCACTTTATGCCTACGTATTCTCATCAGAGAATGAGAAATCAGAGTCAACGTAGTTCGGCCTACGAAGGGTTATGGGGGAAGGTAGCTCGCCAAGACATCGCCATCTTGTGCCTACGTACTCTCAACAGGCATGAGAGATCAGAGCTCACGTAGTTCGGGAAACTACGGTTTATTTCCTGTTTTTTACGAAAGAAGTGTTTTTTATCGTGTTTGCGATTTCAACCGCACTAGAGACTATGACCTGAGAGTGAATGCGTCGCATGTCACCCAAAGGGTACCATACTAAACATCCAGACTGTGGAAAAGAAACTCTCCCACAATCCTTTCTCAGATAGCTTAAGGCTCGTAACGTACGAAGGAAATCATTCATGATTACTGTATCTTAAACTGTTTTGAGATGAGAAGAGAACAGGCCCAACTAGGAGGGAGACTATCAAGTCCTACTGTTATCATGCCATGGATTCATCCTATGGTTGAGGTTTGAACAGGGAACTCCCAGATGTTGTCATGCACAGGTTTTAACCTAAAAGTCTATCATCAAATCCTTATCAAAGGAAATGAGAGTCCTAAGGGATCATGTCAATGATACACCAAAACAGACAAAGCATCAGCTTAACAGTAAAATGCATGCAATGCAAGTGAGGGAGGAAATGTGTGTGGGGCTTCAGCCTCCACAAGCTTATCTCAACCTCAAGCCAGTCATGAAATAACAGTAATCATACTGAAAATAGACAGTAAACTGCAATCATACAGATAAAAGAAATGAAAACATGCTATCAAGCAAAATAAACACATGGGCAAGGGAGCTGGGCTCTACCGAATACCCGCAAGCAAAGCCAAGCAATAACAATACAAGCAGAGGGAGCAACTCAACCTCTAATGCAATCATGCTCCTAGACTGAACTTATTCTAGATGGACTTAATCTAATGCAACAGACAAATCAGACAAAACATACAATACAGAAAAGAAAACAGAAGAAAGCTTCAGCTCCTCCAGCAGCAACTCAGTCTTCAGACTTCAGAAATCACTTGCTTTCCAGGTATCAACCCTACAACATGAGTATCAACTCATCTTCTCCCTTAAGCTTCAGCTTCTTTGATCAGCTCCACCTTCAGGCTTCACCCTCTTCAGGGATATTCAGGCATCAACTTGATCTTCACAAAGTCTTCAGACTTCAACAATCTTCAAGGAATCATCCTCTTCAAAGCTTCAGCTTCTATCTTCAATGGCTCAAATGCCCCAGCAAACAAGATTCAGTCAACAGGATGAGGTGAGGATGTTACAGTGCTCACTGACTTCCAAAGGATGCCATTGAGGACTTAACATCAAAAGAAAGGCTCTCTCAAAGTTCTACCTCAGAGGGCAAAGTCACTAATCCCTCCAAAGGAGAGAGGTGAATACCCTTAAGGGACTTTATGTCATAGAGAAGGAAGGAGGTGAACAAGACACTCCTTGTTTATTGAATGGAATTATTCTATCTAAGGCTCTACCTATGCACTTATGATCCTGTAAACAAAACAAACAAAAGCTAAGCTAAGCTCCACTGCAAGGTCTTCAAAGCTTCAATGATGATCCACAAGATCTTCAACTCAATCTTCAAAGCTCTCACACTCAAAGGAGAAGAAAAACAAGCACAACAATACAAACTATGCCTTTAAGAAACACACATACTAACCATACATTCAAAAATCAATTAAAAATACTAAAACACCAAATAATATTCTAGCAAAATTCTAGGGGATTCTATACATACTTACCCTTAACCCATATATTCCCCATACACTAATTTGGCCTATAAACCCCAAAACAAAATGGTTCAAATCTACTTATACAACCTAAAACCCTAATTTTGAGCACCTAAATGTCAAACAAGCAAACTATGTCAAATTTTAATCTACAAATTGAGAATTAAATCCTATATGAACTATGATTCAACATCTAACTATTCCAAAAAGAATGGCTCAAAAATCCTAAGGGAAAGTCCTAAAAGAAATTATACAAAATCAAGTATTAACCGAAATCAATTAAAAATACTATTTACAAGAATAATATGCAAAAAATATTAAAAGAAAAATAAAATGGAATTTTATTTATTTACATTTTTCTAGACATGATTATGAATATGTGAAAAAAACAAGGAGTGAAAAAATATTAATTTTTGAATTTTATATGGATTTATTAGAATGCAAGAAAATTAAAAGAAATTGAAATAAGAAAAATGAAATAAATGGGATGGGGGTGTCATGAGTAACTGCGCCCAGTTGTTTTTCATGATGGGCCAAGATCCTGGGGGTGTGAATATCAAATTGGGATAGGCCCACCTGCGCTCAGAAAATCATTTGAAAAATCAATCAGAAAATAAATATGGACACGGTGCAAATAGCAGTGTTTTTTAGTTAAAAATTGAATTGGGCCAATGGGTGGGGTGCCAATAGCACAAGTTTCTGAGGCCCATGGTTTCCATTTTAATGAAACGCTGCGTTGCAGCGTGGGGTTTCCCTCCGTTCTCCAAGTTTGAATTGCAGCCGCACGATCAGCCTAATAGGTCAAGGATTGGACTCGATCCCACGGCTAGGAGATCATCTTCTCCATTTCCCCATTAGGGTTTGCAGTGAGACCACCATGCACGCAGGAATGCTCCTCAAGCGTTCTCTTTCGTGTGACCATGAAATCAAATAATTCCAACGCCAAAATTATTCTACTCAGTCCCAGGAACACAGCCATGATCATAACTTTCTCTGAAATGCTTTGTATTGTCCAAACAGAATGCGTGAAGATTAGGGTTCAACCATAATTCTCTGTGATCAACCTTACTGCAACTTAATTCTAATGGTCTAATCCTGTTCCTCATATTACCCTGACCATTCTAAGCCATACTATGTCCATTAATACCCAACATACGACTCATTCTTGAAACTGAAAGAAATTAGGGTCTGCCATGGAACTTCATGAAACTTCCTCAAATTCTCAGAAAACAGTCCTCTACCTTATCTTAACCAGTCTAACCCTAGAACTATGATGGAGTGCATGTAAATAAGGTGATACGAGTAAAATCACCAACCTGTCAAGTTGTAATGGTGGATGTGGTTTCACTCCAATTCAATGCCTGCAACCTTCCCTGATTGATCTTTAATGGAGGATAAGAATTCTGTATGCAAAAAGATTGATGAACAATGCTTGAATCTTGTGTTTGATCTCAATATGCTTTTCTTGCAAATTCTTCAATGAAGCTTCAAACCTCCATGGATCTTCCTCTAACTCAGTATGCAAGTGTTCATAAGGATCAGAAGGATGGGTTTGTGGAGAAGAAAAGAATGGAAATGGCAGAGAATGAAAGTTTGCTATGGAATTGCAAATGGAAGAATCTCACTTTTTTACACTTTAATCTCACCACTCACCAACAATTATCACCAACCTTTTTCTCATGGTGATCTACTCTTCTTATAGCAATCCAAAGGAAGAGTCTAGATCCATCTAGAAACTTGTGGAATCATTTGGAAAGTTTTAGAACTTCTCTTGAAGTGATACATGGTATATCTCATATCTCATGCCTTAAGCTTGTCAAATTGGCTTTAAAATCTCCTCACAAGAGATATTGAGAAAGAATGAGTGAAAAACATGCACTTCCTTGCCATTTCAACTTTTTCAACTTATAAGCCATTTTAGGTCATTTTTACCCAATCATGAAAATCCTTGCTACAAGCTTTTTCAATAACTCATGACAACTTTGATAAGCTTAAAATCCCATTTTGAACAACTTTCATGTTTTGAGTTTTTCCATTTGAGGCTTGGAAATAGGAGATATGGCCTTTGCTTAAAATGACCTATAACTGCCAAATGACCAAAATACCCCTGTCTTGTTCAAACCATAAGTTGAGTTATACAAATCCTATCAAGGACTTCTAGTACTCTCTAGAAATCTAAGAAGATTCTCTTCAACATTCATGTTGACCAAGAAATCATAGGAATCATCCTACTAGGGCAAAAGTTGTCTGCAAGTTGGGTGACTTTCAAGGACCCAGATTCACACACCTCTGCTGACCTGTAATTTGTCAAAACCATAACTTGAGCTCTGCAACTCCTATCAAGGACTTCCACCACTCCAATTAAAGCTAAGAACAAGATATACAACATTCATGTTGTGGGGAAGATGAGATATCAATCACATCTTGATCTAAAACTGCCTGGAAGATAGGGATCAAATTAGGGTTTTTTCACTGACAATCCTCAGAAACCCTAACTCAAAACTTCTCAAACTCCTCAATCATGATGAGTTGGTATAGGAATCATATTTATAACATCTCCATACATCATTCCATGATCTCATGGCCCTTGGATTAAGTCTCAACCTTCTCCAAATCCTCAGTTGTCCTAGGGTTGACCCAGTCAAAACCCTAATTCTACCATTCATGGTTGAATCTTCTGAATTCTTGCACAATGACTTCTCTGGGCTTCATGATGACTTTCAAGACATCTCATAGGCTTTCTCAAAGCATCAAGTTCATTCTCAAAGTCTCAGAATCATCTGAAGAGCCCCCACAACTCTCAAGCTATGAGGCACATATCTCTAGTCTCAAACAGTTTCTCTGAGGATCTCTTGAACTTTCTGATGAAGATATCAACTCTCAAACACTTGATGGATAAATAAGTGTTGGTCAAATTTTGGGGTGCAACAGCTGCCCCTATTCAAACGGCTTGAACCTGACTGGGTGAGAAGCGAACGACTCTCAACCAATCAAGGTGCGAGACAGTTGAATACCGGTAAACCCGAAAATTTGCCAACTGCACGAGCACACGATACTCTGCGGGGAACAAATCTTCGAATACTGCAATACTAGCTGCACGGCAACTAGCTGGGGAAATACTGATCTGACATCGCCGCCAGTTATCCACGTTAACTTCTTCTGACATCATCTTCAGGCAACCAAACACCCAACATCGCCGCTGGAAGACTAAACCTGATATCGCCGTCGAACAATCAAAATACCCCGCATCGCCGCTGGAGAACTAAATCTGATATCGCCGTCGAATAATCGAAATACCCCGCCTCGCCGCTGGAGAAAATACAACACTGAACAAAATACCCCGCATCGCCGCTGGAGAACTACATCTGACATCGCCGTCGGACAATCCAAATGCCCCGCATCGCCGCTGGAGAACTAAATCTGACAAAATACCCCGCATCGCCGCTGGAGAACTAAAGGATCTGCATCTCCTCACATCGCCGTCAGAAGACTGGATCAACTTGACATGCCCAACATCGCCGCTGGAAAACTGAATCTGACATCGCCGTCGGAAACAAACATCGCTCTGAGAGACACTCGACGTCGCCTTCGTACAAACATCATCTCTGATGGGGCTTTAAAGAGTCTAACGTCGCCGTCGAACCAATCATAATCTGACCTCGCCGTCAAACAAACATTCAACCTCGCCGTCGAACACAATCCTGATCTGACCTCGCCGTCAAACAAACATTCAACCTCGCCGTCGAACACATTCAACATCGTCGTCGAACCAATCATAATCTGACCTGGGGTTCACCCCTGGAACAAAAGGTACACTTGCGTATTTGAAACTACTCCGCTGGGAATGAGAGACTCAACCAAACACTCTCTGATCTGGGGTTCACCCTCAGAACCCTAAAGAACATCGGAATACTACTGCACAATGATCCCACTGTAGAACTTCAACATCAGAACTATATGAAACCCTGGCCCTTGGCCACTTCCAGCTTCAGCTAGAAAAGCTATTCAAGTATTTCTGAAGATAAGCATCATTGGCCTTCAAGGATGTAAACTTTTGCCTGTCGGCAACTCTGCAGGAGGTATCTTCGACTTCAGTCTGAAGAAATGGTCCTTGGCCTTCAAGGATACATGGATATGCCTTCAGGCAACTCCGCCTCTGCCATAGAGTATACGTGACTTCAGTCAGGGATATACTTCGGCCTTCAGTCCGAAAAATGAATCCTAGGTCATTCATGACCTTGGGGATAACCTTGCCTTCAGGCACCTTCGCTTCAGCTTGGGAAATCTATGACTTCAGCCATAGAAATGGTATCCTGAGCCATTCATGACTCTACGGGGATTCAAACACTTTGCCTTCAGGCAAAACTCCGCTTCAGCTGGAGAAACATCTTCGACTTCAGTCGGAAGAAACACTATTCACTTGATCGCAATCAATCATCACCTCAGGACAACTGACTTGGTCTTCAGGCCAACACGGATCACCTGGTTATATCTATAAACTTTTGGACTTTGTCTTCAGACAAGCGCTGATTCACCAGCACGGAGACCCGAATCCACAGGAATACTCTGATATCGCCGTCAGGCGCTTGCGACGTCAATCTTCAGATTAGACATCACTGCTGGAGCAAAACATATCACGCTGCTAAGGACTTCCAGAATCATCTTGAACACACAAATCCGTCGGGCACCTTCAAGAATCATCCTGAACTGATAACCTTTCTGGAGACTTTATTCTGCCGAGTATTCCAGGGATCTTCCTGGGCAACTTTTGCTGGGGACGCTACTGGGGAGCTCAAGAATCATCCTAAGCAAGTGACTGTGGGACACTTTCATGAGACACTAGTGCCTGCCAAGCAAGCACGCGCCCACTAATTTCCACAACTAATGTTATGTTCACTCAAGCCTGGGTCTGGCTTCTCACTCATCAGAATGCCCCTCCCACAACAGCACAGATAATCATATCATACTGAAAAATAAAGTGCGGGAAATAAAATGCGATAAATAAACACAACCCAACAAGTAATCATACAAGCGCTAGGATTGACTCTCGCAGGGGACGTCGGATCCCCAAACTGACTCGCATACGGGACGTTGGATCCCTGGGAAACTATGAAGTCCCCAGCAGAGTCGCCAGCTGTCGCTTTCGCGAAAATAAGGTGCCGGCAGAACAGAAGAGTCGCCACCTTTCGTTATTTATCCCTCGGAGCGGGAAAGGAAACAATCCGAAAAACCTGACGAAAAGGGTAAGACAAGGTCGTCGCAACCATTGTCTGGGTTCGGGAGTCGGTTACGCAAGGGGAAGGTATTAGCACCCCTCACGTCCATCGTACTCGATGGGATCCACGCTCGTTGTGTTTACTGGACGAGTTGGTTTATCTATCTACCTATCAAGGCTGGCTTAAACAGAAAAGAAAAATGACTCGGCAAAGCGTCGCGCTTTATGCCTACGTATTCTCATCAGGGAATGAGAAATCAGAGTCAACGTGGTTCGACCTACTACGGGTTACAGGGAAGGTGGCTCGCCAATACATCAGTATTGTGCCTACGTACTCTCAACAGGTATGAGAGATCAGAGCAAGCACCAATAGACTAAATAAGAAATAAATGAAAAGAAATTAATTTAATGAAATTTATTAATATTAACTAATTATTTTAACAAGACTAATAAAAAAACATATATACACTTTTATACCAATTTTAAATTATTTAGTTAACCACAAATAAATTTGATGCAATCAATAAATTATTATTTCTACAAAATAAATAATAAAATTAATAGAACATAAACTTAAAATATAATTTTCTATATACATATATTTTTTTATAAAAATAATGATTATTATAATATAGAGTTGAAGTAAATAAATAAATAAATAAAATGTACATATATTTTCTACAAAATAATAATAATATTAAAATTACAAGTAAATAAATAAAAAATATATATATTGCTTTCTACAGAATGATAATAGTATTTAAATAAAAGTTAAAATAAATAAATAAATAAATAAAACTATACATATTTCTTTCTACAGAATAATAATAACATTTAATAAAAATTTAAAAAATTAAAAACAACAAAAACGAAACTTTTTCTCCTACCCTTCATCTTTCTCAAACTAGTTCTCTCCAAAACGACTCTCGCCGGAACCCACATGGTCGGAGAAGCGTGGCAAACGGCGATGGCGCCGCCGCCTTCTCCTGCACTCAAACACCACCAATCCCCTTGAACCAAATATGAACCCAGTCTAAAACCTTATCCTGAATACGAATCTAGAAACGATTTTAACGAAAACCTAACCCAAAAGCCCGAATCGGACAGTTCCTTTCTAAAACCCTAATCCCCAAATCAAAGAAAGAAAACAACAGTAGCATAAAAAAATAGAAATCAAAGCAACAACATATGCAGAGATAGTAGGTTTGAGACAAAAGACTCACCCTTGAAGACTTCCCAGCGTAGGTAATGGCTCCTCTTTCTCCTTCTTCCTTCACTCTTGTCCGCCTCTTTTGTTTTAGGTTTTTTTTTCTTTTCTGTTTCTCCTTTCTCTTTTTTCGCAACCGCCGTTGTGATTGTGAATATTATGTAAGAAATTAGGGTTTTCGGTTTTCAGTCGCCCCCTCTCCAGAAAGAAACATATAGTATATATAGGATTCAATTAGGGTTTTGATTTACAAACTGGTTGAAGCATCTTTGGTTTTGGGATGTCTGCCATGCCCTTTTTTGATCCGAACAATGTTTTCCTATTTTCATGAATCTGTCTTGCTGTACTTGCTGCCACATTCTGAGTTTGCTTTTTTTTGTTAGTTTGTGGCATCTGAAAACTGTGGTCCCACTTGTACTAGTTGTTTGTTCCTATTATTTCCATGTACACTTATGAGAGCAAAAACTGAGGACATTGGAATGGGATGGATTGAAGACTTGGAATGGATTGTGTTTAAGGTAGAAACACTTCCTTAAAGCTGTGACGTTTTTTCAACTGATTTCTAGCTTGCGTTTCTGATATATATTTTTATATATATTTTCCAGCTCATCCGAATTACAATCAATAGCCAGAGTTTTGAGATGCAGTAAGTCTTTCAATAATTCAATGGGATGTTGCTGCAACAAATGTATGATCATGACGAGTATAGTGCCATCTTGCAGGAGATGTGATGTTTGGTAATTTGATGTTGTTATCATATGTACAAACTCGGCACAATTGTTGATTATCGCTTGTCGCTCATCCGATATCTTGTGATTTTTTATGCAGGATCATCGTTGCAAGTTGTGGTTAAGAATGAAGATGAAATATGGTAATATGCGCAAAGGTAGACAAAGGCTTTAGTTCATGATTTTGTTCTTTGTTAGTTGAGTTGGAGCAACTTCCCCATAAGTCCTTCTAGCAAAAGCTGGAGATTTTGGAGAAGACACTTCATTTTAGAACTTGTCATGACCTAAACATGTGCTACATGCAACATCCTTAGTAATATTTAGGTAGAACCTAACTGTTGTATGCTCACTGATACACAATTGTTTTCATTTGTCAGCCTTATCAACATTAGCAGCAGCTCAATCTTCCTAACGACCTCATGACGTATGTATCGCAGGTTTTGTCTAGGAAGGCCACCGATAGCCCCCGGTACCTCTCTCGCACCAATCCAACACCCTCCATTCTTTCCATAAACCGGACCGGAATTAAGTCAATTCCCTTACATTTTCTTGTCTTGAAGCCTTTGGTTACTTTCTGCCAGGAACAGAGTACTAGCGTGATTATGAGTATCAATACATTTAATGTGCTTTTTGGTATGATTATGCAGGAACTTAACGACGTCGGTGGCATGTTACACCCTTTTGAAGAAATAGAGCTGGCAATTGCGCAGGTTGTGTTTCATGATTTCTGATTCTGTTAATGGTATTAATCTTCCATTCAACTTGTTCCAAATCACCCCTGTGGCTCAACGATGCGTTATTCCGCTCACCTCTCTATAGTAGCTGCAAGTCTGTTTGGTTTGTGTGACAATTGGAAACAGTCTTGGTGGTTGTCGCGACAATGATGTGTTATTGTTGCCTTTGTTCTGATGAAGAAAATTGGGAACCATGTTCTTGTTTAAAGTGAGCTTTTTCTGAATGAATTTCTCCTTCTCTTTTCTTAAAATAATAACCAAATTTGTTATTTAATTAATGGTACAGGCACTTTGTCTGAATGTGTTGGTTTGCAGGTGGGTAGCTGTTTTGTTGTGTTGTGCGAGAATTACACGGAGGTTGCCGGCTTTGTCCGTTGGTAGCAAGCTGGTGGAATCTTCTTGAACAGGTTATGATGAATTAACCCTCTGTGGAAGACCGCAGACACAAGTTATGGTATACGGCGTGAAAATCTCGACAGCAGGTGTTGTGCGGTTGTCGTTTCTCACAGTTGTAAGTGTGAATTTGACAGAAGACCTGCTTGGTCACATTCCTGCTATTAAATGCTTGCCAGTTATGTGGATTCTTCGTTATTCATATTCGCACTTCCTGGACCTAAGGATGTTCGTTGGTTCTGACTTACTGCTACAAATCCATTTTAACTCCTTTTCTTCTGTGTTCTTAACAGGCCTTGGTATGAGGGTGATGAAATCTGAAATGAAGGCAAAAGACTTGCCACATGAAGCTCTCTCTGATGAAGAGTCGATAATAACGGTTGCCCGGACTAGTTACGGATTGACACAAGACTGGGGGCAATTTGACGAGATCCTTTTAAGAATTGTAGCACGGATGATAGCATGAACTTCAAACATGGTGTAATTGTAGCATGAATTGAATCATGGTTTTATGATTTGACCGTGTAGAAGCTTGTAACTTATATCTTAACAGTAACTTGTAAATTTGGAATTTAGATAATGAGTTTTGATGTCTCTTGTAATTGAATTCCCATGGAAACAGTCAACTTCACATTTGCCAATTGTACTTTTGTACCAAATGTCCTTGTCTTGAAACATGCTGGAAACGACCCTATCCAAGGCCCCCTTAAGACGAAAATTACTTTCCGCGCAGCTTAGAAAAAGTATAATCACTCTAACAATTAAAGCAATTCTTGCGAGTATTTTTTGAACAAAATGAATCTAAGTTGGCTTAATTTGATCACGCCTTGAAATTAAAAGGTACAATCCAAATTTTCCCACCAAATGGTCTTGAGGCTAAACACAGCTTGAAATCTTAAACAAACTACAAGCATATCTTGAAGATAAATATTATGCCACAAAACATGATCAAACATCACTTGGGCATTTTAGATATCGTTGTAAATAGTTTTGAAATACAAATTTGACATAGAGAGATCCAGTCCTGACTATGATAATGAAGTGCCCTTATAGACAATAATCCTAAAGAATCATGGCCATAGGCCAAAATGATCGCTTAGAGAAAGAGTATGAATCCCTTAGATGCTGGCCTAATCCATGATTCAATACTGTAACCTGAGCTTAAGCAACACATAACAAAGGGTACAAATCTGCATGCCAATGGTAGACGATATGAATAATGCATAAATGATGAAAATGTAATGAAACACATAGAAAGTGGTTCAGGGTCAAAATTAGGGTATGATAGTTGCCCCTATTTAAATATCTTCAACCAGAGAAAACGAAGAAAGATATTCTTCATATGATCGTAGTGGAAGATAGTTAAATATCAAGAAGACCCGAATTTTGATCTTGAATGCATATGACATGTTATGCTATGAACAAAAGAGAAAACTATGTAATGCAAATGCAATGCTGATGCGATGAATTCTACCATGATGATAATGATGGGATGATAAATGCAAAAACACAGACAAAGAAAGAAAACACACGAGGATAAACACAACACTGTGAATAGAAAACTCACTGGGGATGACCAAACATAGGGAAAAGGAAACAATTGGGAAATTTGAAAAAGGATAAGCTTCTCGGAAGAGAGATGCCACTTATCGAAAATAAAGGTAGATAAGCTTCTCGAAAGAGAGATGCCACTTATCAAAAATAAAGGTAGATAAGCTTCTCGAAAGAGAGATGCCACTTATCAAAAATAAAGGTAGATAAGCTTCTCGAAAGAGAGATGCCACTTATCGAAAATAAAGGTAGATAAGCTTCTCGAAAGAGAGATGCCACTTATCGAAAATAAAGGTAGATAAGCTTCTCGAAAGAGAGATGCCACTTATCAAAAATAAAGATGGATAAGCTTCTCGAAAGAGAGATGCCACTTATCGAAAATAAAGGTAGATAAGCTTCTCGAAAGAGAGATGCCACTTATCGAAAATAAAGGTAGATAAGCTTCTTGAAAGAGAGATGCCACTTATCAAACATAAAGATGGATAAGCGTCTCGAAAGAGAGATGCCACTTATCGAAAATAAAGGTAGATAAGCTTCTCGAAAGAGAGATGCCACTTATCGAAAATAAAGGTAGATAAGCTTCTCGAAAGAGAGATGCCACTTATCAAAAATAAAGATGCCGGACCCTAAATCAACAGGATTACGCAGGCAAAACAAACTTCTGAAAATTCCTTAAGCGAAGAGATCAAACGGGATCTTCAGGAAACATCAGGAAAGATATAGGGTATTTAAACTCTTCTGTATGCCAAAATAATTGGACTTCACTGGAAAACGCCCTTTGGATAAGCTTCTCGAAACGGAGATGCCACTTATCGAAAATAAAGGTGTGTAATAGATTCTTGCTGCAGAATATAATGCAAAATAAATGCACGTTTAGACTAGGTTCGGTGACCTAACCAATGCAACACTTGCCAAGGACCAAGGTTCAATCTAGGAACAAGCTAGAAAGAAACGGTCAAAAAAATCTTCAACCATTGAGTAATGAACTCGAATGGGGTTTATCTTATCCAAACATGGAGAAGATAACAGAAATAACCGTCATCCACGAGAATCGAACTCTGTGGGGAATTTAGAAATGATGCTCACTTTATGCCTAAAGCTGACAACCCTAACTTGGAGAGAGACGACACAACCCGACCACTTGGGAAATAAACGCCACATGTATGCGGGATTCTACGTTGCTGGTAAAATATGAGATAGAACCCCGGGGATTATTGGGATTATCACCAATGAAGTTTATTGGGGATTGAATGATGCAAAGTAGCATAACTCACTGGTGATGCTCAAGTAAAATGGTTATTTCTGTTTTCTCACGAATCAAACCAAAGGTTAAATAGCAACTTGTAAAGAAAAGTACGCGCCGGATTCGCACGGAGCAAAAACAAAAGGGGTTCCGGACTCGTACAAAACTAAGATTGAGAGTAAGGCTCCACCACACCAAAAAAGGACCGACATAGAGGACTTGGGTGGAAAGGTGACCATCCTGTTTTCCTCAACACCTGGAGATGTATCTCAAACAAAAATGAAAGGATGTTCTGAACATGTTCTTCTAATGTCTCAACTTTTGTCAAAAATCTCACTGGAAAATGACAGGACCATGTCCTCCTCAAGGATCATTCCAGAAGTGTTCCATAAATATCTGGTAGTTTTGTGATTTCTGGGGAAAAGATCAACTTCCCTTTAGTTATTTAAATTATCAAAGAATTTATGCGTCTCAACATGTTGTTATACCTCCATTTCAAAATTATATCATCAAAAATAAGCGACACTTGCTAAAGAAAGAAAACACAGTAAATAGAAAAAGGAAAACGCAAATTTCATTGAAAAATATGGTAGCGCATGAAAAAACACGGCTCCACATGGGATATTACAAAAGGAACAAACAAATGAAAATGGCAATAGGAAAGGTTTACATTGAATTTCGATAAATGCTACGTTCCCTACAACTAAATAGATCCTTAGAAGTTCGCTTCTGAAGAGAACAAACAGGTCGACTCTCGTGCCCCTGTTCTTTTGCGCTGACCAGATTTACTCGACATTGTATTAGCCTTTTATTTATCCCTAATTTTTGCCTAGATTGCCCTTTTGGGTTTTCAATCCACCGGGATGCTCTTTTTTTGCCTAAGTTGCCCTCTCGGGTTTTCAACTTAGCGAGCTGACACATTTTTCTATCCCTAATTTTTGCCTGGGCCGCCCTTTTGGGTTTTCGGTCCACCGGGATGCCATTATTGCCTAAGTCACCCTTTCGGGTTTTCAACTTAGCAACTGTCTTTTTCTAGGCATAATACATACGAACTGCATCAGAGTTTATTGTCTTATGGAACTCCTCTCCATCCATCGTTCCAAGAATTAAAGCTCCACCAGAAAAGACTTTCTTAACAACGAATGGACCTTCATAATTCGGAGACCATTTTCCTCGTAAATCCTTGTGAACAGGGAAAATCTTCTTGAGCACGAGATCTCCTTCCTTATATTCTTGAAAACGAACCTTCTTGTCGAATGCCTTCTTGAGGCGTTTCTGATATAGCTGGCCATGACACAAAGCGGCTAAGCGCTTCTCTTCAATAAGTTTCAACTCATCAAAACGGTTTTGAATCCATTCGGCCTCTTCAAGTTTAGTTTCCATCAAGATCCTCATCGACGGGATTTCTACCTCGACCGGGAGAACTGCTTCCATTCCATATACCAGGGAAAAAGGGGTTGCCCCTGTTGAAGTACGGACAATCGTTATTTATCCATGCAAGGCGAAAGGTAGCATCTCATGCCAATCTTTATATGTTACCACCATCTTTTGTAGGATCTTCTTAATGTTTTTATTAGCAGCTTCAACGGCTCCATTCATCTTTGGGCGATATGGTGAAGAGTTATGGTGTTCTATCTTGAAATTTTCGCATAACTCCTTCATAACTTTGTTGTTCAAATTTGACCCATTATCTGTGATGATTTTGCTTGGAATTCCATATCGACAGATAATATCCTTCTTGAGAAAGCGCGCAACCACTTGTTTGGTCACATTGGCATAGGAAGCAGCCTCTACCCATTTGGTGAAGTAATCAATGGCGACTAAGATAAAACGATGACCATTAGAAGCTTTTGGTTCAATGGCACCAATCATGTCGATGCCCCACATCGAGAATGGCCATGGAGAAGTCAAAACATTGAGAGGAGTAGGCGGCACATGAACTTTATCAGAGTAGATTTGACATTTATGACAAGTTTTGGCATAACGAAAGCAATTGGCTTCCATTGTCAACCAATAATATCCTGCCCTTAGGATCTTTTTAGCCATGGCATGCCCATTAGCATGTGTTCCAAAGGACCCTTCATGTATTTCCTTGATCAACATGTCGGCTTCATTCCTATCCACACACCGAAGTAACACCATGTCATGGTTTCTCTTGTATAGAACATCGTTGCTCAAGAAGAAATTTGACGCTAGCTTCCTCAAAGTCTTTTTGTCCATTGTCGAAGCATTTTCTGGATACTCTTGGTGTTCTAGAAAACACTTGATATCATGGAACCATGGTTTGCCATCATATTCTACCTCAGCTGCTTGATAGTAAGCTGGTTCAATATGTCGCCTTATAACTATAAGTGGAGCTTCGTTATGGAATCTGACTTGGTACATAGCAGCTAGCGTAGCCAAAGCATCGGCCACTTGATTTTCTGCTCTTGGGATGTGATGGAAAGTTATGGTATCAAAATACTTTGTTATCTCTTTGACATAAGCGTGATACGGGATCAACTTCGTGTCACGGGTTTCATAATCTCCCCTGATTTGATATATCACCAAGGCTGAATCTCCGTACACCTCGAGGTTCTTGATACGAAGATCAATTGCGGCTTCGAGACCAAGAATACAGGCTTCATACTTCGCCATGTTGTTCGTACGTGCGAAACACAACCTTGCGGTAAAAGGGGTGAAATTACCATAACGAGAAACCAAAATAGCTCTAATGCCATGTCCGTTGGAATTTGAAGCGCCATCAAATGCAAGTTGCCAAATTGCCCCAATCTCAGGTCCCTCATCCGGGCCTGGCTCTTCATAATCCTTGATTGCCATGATATCTTCATCGGGAAAATCGAACTTTATGGGTTGGTAATCTTCCAACGGTTGATGTGCCAAATATTCTGCCAATACACTTCCTTTAATCGCCTTCTGAGTAACATACTGTATGTCATATTCTGACAACAACATTTGCCAACAAGCCAATCTCCCATTCAGAGCAGGTTTCTCAAAGATGAACTTTATGGGATCCATCTTGGAAATCAACAAAGTGGTGTGACAAATCAAGTATTGCCTTAAACGTCGGGCGGCCCACGCCAAGGCACAACAAGTCTTTTCTACAGCTGAATACCTTGATTCACAATCAGTAAACTTTTTGCTTAGGTAGTAAATCGCGTGTTCTTTTCGACCAGACTCATCTTGTTGTCCCAATATGCAGCCCATCGAATCTTCTAACACAGTCAAGTACATGATGAGTGGTTTCCCAGGAACGGGTGGGATCAAGATGGGAGGCTCTTGTAGGTAACACTTTATCTTTTCAAAGGCCTTTTGACAGTTGGCATCCCACTGGACAGCTTGATTCTTTCTCAGCAACTTGAATATAGGCTCACACGTGGCTGTCATATGAGAGATGAACCTGGAGATGTAATTCAATCTCCCCAAGAACCCTCTGACCTCTTTCTCTGTTCGTGGAGCAGGCATTTCTTGAATAGACCTGACCTTATCGGGGTCGACCTCAATCCCACGCTGGCTAACAATAAATCCAAGCAATTTTCCCGACCGGACACCGAATGTACACTTAGCAGGGTTTAAGCGCAATCTGAACTTTCTCAGTCGTTCGAACAATTTTTGTAGATGTTCCATATGATCTCCTTCACTTTGTGATTTGGCTATCATATCGTCGACATATACTTCAATTTCCTTATGCATCATGTCGTGGAAGAGAGTGACCATTGCTCGTTGATAGGTTGCCCCAGCGTTTTTCATCCCAAAAGGCATTACCTTGTAGCAATACGTTCCCCATGGCGTAATGAACGTGGTTTTCTCCATATCTTCAGGCGCCATCTTAATTTGATTGTAACCTGAGAAACCATCCATGAAGGAGAAAATGGAAAATTTAGCAGTGTTGCCCACCAGTGTATCAATATGTGGGAGAGGAAAGTCGTCCTTTGGACTAACTCTATTTAAATCTCTGTAATCCACACACATTCTCACTTTTCCATCCTTCTTGGGGACGGGCACGATATTAGCAACCCATTGGGGGTATTTGGACACTGCTAGGAAGCCTGCGTCAAACAGCTTCTTGACTTCTTCTTGAATCTTGATGGACATATCGGGCCTTGTTCTCCTTAACTTTTGCTTTACCGGCGGGCATTCTGGCCGAAGCGGTAATCGATGTTTGACAATATCCGTATCCAAACCTGGCATATCCTGATACGACCAAGCGAACACGTCAACATATTCATGCAAAAGCTTGACCAAGCTTTCTTTGGTGCCGTCTTCAAGGACCGTACCAATCTTCACCTCTTTCTTTGCCTCTTTTGTTCCTAGGTTGATGACCTCCACAGGCTCTTGATGAGGCTGAATGGCTCTATCCTCATACTCTAGCAACCTTGCTAGTTCCTCAGGCAGATCACCACTTTCTTCGCACTCTTCTTCCGCTTGATTCACAAGGGTCTCAAAGTCGGTAGAGATTGTAACATTATCAAGTTCAACGGGTTCATTGATTATTCTGCATGATTTAATGTTGATTTTAGAAAAAATGAAAAAGTAAATGCAGGGAAACAAAATGCTTTGTGGCTTTGAAAAGGTTGCCATTTTTTCTTAAAAACAAAAGAAAGAAGTGAAAAACAAAATGCTTTTTATTAATGATGATAATCATTTAAAACGAAAGGGGGCCCTACAAATGATCCTTAAGCCTTGGGCAGAGCGAAAGGATTTTGAGAAAATGAAAATAAATTACTCTGACAATGAAAAAACTTCAGGTAGGTCAATCGATTCCCAATTATCCAATCCAGCGGTACTGTGGTACACCAGACGTGGTGTCGTTGAATCAGTTGCATTGTCTTCTATAGCGGCTACTTCCTTGTCGTGGATAAATCCTGCACTATGAAACACTTCTTGGAAAATCTTCACTCTTGCCCCAGACGATCCTTGGGCGCTTCCCTCCATCTGAGACTCATACCCCAATCCAAAACGGTTATTCTTCTCGGGAACGTGAATCACTTGACCCCAACCCTCAGGACTGCCTTCCTCGAGCATAGCCTTTGCCCCTTTCAAAGAAGCAAATGATGGATTTTACAGTCATATCTTGATCTTTTATTTCCCAGAGTTCAGCGTTTGCAATCTCCAAGGCTTGAAAAGAAGTTTCAAACGCGCCTTCGTCCGCTTCAACATACCTGAATGATGACAGGTGACTGATCAACAAATCCTCTTCGCCAGATACAGTGATAAGCTTTCCATTAACCACAAACTTCATTTTTTGGTGGAGTGTAGACGTTACTGCGCCAGCAGTATGAATCCAAGGCCTTCCCAACAAACAACTATAGGTTGGGTTAATATCCATAATTTGAAAAGTCATCTTAAAAACATGTGGGCCCACTAGTACGGGCAGGTCCACTTCCCCAATAACAGCCCTACGAGAACCATCAAACGCCTTCACAATCATCATACTAGGCTTCATCACTGTCTCTGTATATGAAAGTTTGGCCAAAATAGACTTTGGCATGACATTTAGTGATGAACCTGTATCCACCAACACTCGGGCTAAGACATCGTCTAAACATTTCACAGATATATGCAAGGCTCTGTTATGATTTCTTCCTTCCACAGGCAATTCTCCATCATGAAAACTCAAGGAGTGGCAAGCTGTAATATTAGATACAATTCCATTGAACTGATCTACAGTGATCCCTTGTGACACATGTGCCTGCATGAGCACTTTTAGCAAGGCCTTCCTATGAGCTTCTGAGTGAAACAACAACGAGAGCACAGAAATTCTCGAAGGAGTTTGGTGAAGTTGGTCTACCACCTTATAATCACTTCTTTTAATTAGTTTTAAGAATTCCTCTGCCTCCTGCGGTGATACCGTCTCATCAAGAATTTCCAACCTTTTATGGGTTTGTGGAACTTCAGCAGTCTTTCCTCTGACAATCTCTTCAAT
Source organism: Lathyrus sativus (assembly GCA_963859935.3). Classification (NCBI taxonomy): domain Eukaryota; kingdom Viridiplantae; phylum Streptophyta; class Magnoliopsida; order Fabales; family Fabaceae; genus Lathyrus; species Lathyrus sativus. Next base: position 43,667,200 of record OZ012739.1, read on the forward strand.
AGCTTTTGGAGGTGGCGTAGGCCCAAAAACACGGCCACTACGCGTCATCCTGCTTGCTTCGGCGATGTTGGATACGTCCGGTCTAGAAATCTTTTCAAACTGGTCCCCTAAGGACACCTCTTGGCCATTTATAAAAACTGCAGGGTTATAGCGCCACGGTACTGCATGGTTGTTGTAATATGGGATAGGAACTGGTTTAATTGTTATTTCCGGACACACATATTCTGCACTGGGTGGAATACTGGGTGTACTGTAATACTCAATTTCCCATGTTGGTGGTATCTCAAAATGAGGCTCGATCACTGCTATATCCTTATCAGTTTTTGTACGACTGACTTGGAGTATCCCTTGGTCCATTAATTGTTGGATGTCCTTGTTAACTATAAAACATCCTTTTTCAAGAACCAAGCATTCATCACATTCACCATGCTTTTTTGAGATTACCCCAGACTCCACCAAGCGGGCATGGAGCTCCTTCAAAGGGGTTTTTAACTCTTTGACATCTCTGACAAACACTTCATTTGATGCTTCCTCGATGGCATGGGCTGCATGTCCGTTGTTAGTAGGAAAAGGGTTAGTAGTAATGTTTGGGCCCTTATCCTTGAAAGACAGAATCTTGCAGTTAATGAGCTCTTGTACCCTCACCTTCAGAGCAAAACATCCATCCAAATCATGCCCTACAGCACCTTGATGGTATTCACAATGCAAGTCTGGATTGAACCAATGGGGAGGCTTTCCAATGAAAGGAGGTAATGAATGTGTGGTTATCAATCCTTTGAATACCAGGGAAGGGTATAAATCTTTATACGTCATAGGGATTGGATCAAAATTTGGGCTTCTCCTGGCACGGTTTTGGTTTGTATGAGCAGTAGGAGGAGCCCGCGGTCTCTGTTGCGGCTGATTCTGCGCCGGAGGAGCTGATGGACATTGAGGAGCCACCTGTGGGGAATATCCTGGAACGAACGGCTGAGGGTACAATGGATAACTGATAGGAGGGGGTGGCGGCGGGTAAGCTGGCATTATAGACGCCACATAAGGTTGTTGAAAATATGGTACCGAAGCAGATTGCTGTTGAAAAGCAGATGGTGCTGGAGGTCTTCTTCTTGATTGGTTCCCTCGCTGGCCACTAGATACAGCATTGGTCTCACCCTCTTGTCTTCGCTGGAAACCTCCTTGGTTCTTCTTCACATTATTGGAAGTCGTAGCAGCAGATGTGATCTTACCACTTTTTAAACCATGCTCAATTCGGGCTCCTATGGCCACCAATTCAGAGAATCCCAATGATGTGCTTCCTACCATTTTCTCATAATAGGCAGGGGGTACAGTGTCCATAAATAATTCAGCAAGCTCTTTTTCAGCTAATGGGGGTTCAACTTGGGAGGCCAGTTCCCTCCACCTTTGTGCGTATTCCTTAAATGTCTCTTTATCCTTCTGCGACATGTTTTGTAACTGTCTCCTATCAGGTGCCATATCCATGTTGTATCGGTAGTGCTTGATAAATGCGTCAGATAGATCTTGGAAATTTTTTATTTTTCCTTGGTCGAGGCTCAAATACCATTTTGATGGTGCCCCACTCAAGCTATCCTGAAAAAAATGTATCATCAGCTTGTCATCATTCACATATGCAGCCATCTTCCTATAGTACATGATAAGGTGGCTCCTTGGACAAGTATTCCCCTTATACTTATCAAATTCTGGTGTTTTAAATTTGGCTGGGATAACCAAGCCGGGAACTAAACACATCTCTTTAGCTGCAGTCCCAAAAATATCATCACCTTCTACTGCTTGCATTCGTTTTGCGAGGTTTTGGTAATTTTCTTTCACCTCCCTAAGGTCTTCGTCTCGGGCGTCATTTCCTATAGATACTGATTCGGGAGCATGATAGATCTGATTGTATTCCTCATATTGTGGAATAAATCCAGCTGAGACGGCCGCGGTAGGCACCACAGTTTGTGGAGTAGTATGCATAACAGGACGTGCTTCAAAATAGAATGGAGTAGGGATTTCTTGTGGCACAGATTGCCTCATTGTCTCAAATCGTGGCACAAAATCCGGACGTAAACCATACGGGGGCCATGTGGAAGGCACCGATGTCATGGGCTGAGTTCCTCCTGAAGAACCTATGATTTCTGAAACAACTGCAACTTGGGGAGGCTCGGTCCTAGCAGTCAAAGCTTGGACCATTTCTTTGAGTTGATTCACGCTCCCTCGAAGATCTTCTACTTCAGCTCTGAGTCTTGCATTCTCTTCTTCTACGTCAGACATCCTTTGGCGTGCGCGGGCTCTGGTGTTATATCTGTGTTGAGGACTCAGGATGGAAACTAGAACGAGAGACACAGGATGAGAAACGAGATGAAAACGCATGGTATGCATATGCGGTGCGTATGCAAAATGAAATGCAATGCAAGGTATGCAATCTTTGACGTTTTGAGGAATCGTTCGAATTAGTTGTTAGTTAACATAGAAATATTAAGGAAACAGCCAAACATAAAGCAAGCGAAACCACATTCATTCATTAAGTTGCAATAGTCAGATAAAACAAAAAGTCATTCAGAAACAAATACAATCCATAATACTTCAAAAAACAAGGAAGAATACGACAATGAAACTTCAGAACTTTGGCCTACAAGCCTCACGCTCCTTCAATTCTTCCTTAAACCTTTTCAACATGTCCTTGCAAAGGCAAAGGAAATCGCAAATAACAGGAGGAGTGGAGTCATCCATTGCCTCAAAAGCATCTCTATGCTTCCACACCAAGTCTTGAGCTAACCAGTTGCAGAATTCCGCCAACCCATTAAGCTTGTTGCGGTACATATCTCGATCAGCTATCAAAATATGTATAGACCGCTCATATCCATCATAATTTGAAACCACATTTATCCTTTCGGCAGCCCAAATATCCTTATCTGCAAGAATATTCTCCATTTGTTTCTTCTGATCTTCGGCGAGACTTCTAACTTCATTCAGCTCTCTATATACTCTATCCCAATTTGTTGACTCAACCCTAGAGGCTCTTATGGCGTCCTCTTTAAGTTTACACTGCTCTTCTTCAGAAGCTCTCGAATGATGTAAAGCGGTGTTTAACTTTTGTATTTCCGATCCCATTTCTTCTCTAATGGCCTTGTTTTTTTGGGTAGCCAAAAGCCAATGTTTTTCGTTCTCAACACATTTCCTTCGAGATTTATCCAAATCTTCTTTAAGCCCACTTACCTTGCTATCAGACTGATCAAGACACACCTTAATTCTCTTCCTCTTGCGTTCTTCCTCGTCGGCCTTCTTCCCTAGTGCCTCTAACTGAGTATTCTTGCGTTGGAGTTCCCATTTCATGTCATTTTTCTCATTAGTGACACTTTGAAGCTTCAGCTCGAGTTGTTCATTTTCCTGCATCAACTTTGCTATGGTAGCTTTGAGATCCTCAGCTTCCTCAATCGCGATATGAGTAGGCTTTGGTTCTGGCAAAGGTTCAGACAACTTGACTTGAAAAGGCATTTTAACCTCCCTTGCTCTTTCCTTGACCCACACAAAGTAAGGTTCTTTAGTGATATTGTTCCTTCGACCTAACTCACTCCTCCATTTCTTTTTAATACTTCCCCAAGCTTTCGTAATCTTCTTGAACAGTTCTGGGTTTTCAATTCCCAAGTCATGCATCATGAAGGCCTCTAAACTCTTCTCTTTGAGAGGAGCCACCATTGGGTATCCAAGTTGCCTCACTAATAGCATGGGATTAGAGTTAATGCATCCTCGAGTTCCAATGAGTGGGATATTCGGGAACTCACCACAACTGGTAATAACTTCCTCATAATCTAGTGAAAACCAGGAAAGGTCAGCAGATCTGAGAGATACCATCCTTTGGGCCCAACTATCACTAGCTTGATCAACAAATGGTCCCTTCGTTGGTAAATGCATGTTTAGCCATTGATACATAAGAGGAGCACAATAAGCAATCAATCCTCCCTTCTTTTCACTTCTCCAACTCAAGAAATAAAAGACTTCTGCCAGAAGAGTTGGTACAGGATTTTTGGTCAAGAAGATGTGAATGGCACTCACATCCACAAAATCATCTATGTTGGGAAACAAGACAATCCCATAGATAGCCAAAGCAACAGCAGCATAACAGGCATCCCAACTCTGAGCCTTTATAAGGGTATCAGCTCTTTCTACGAGAAACTTGAGAGGAAACCCCTTAACACCCCCTTTGATTTTCCAATTATCAGAGATATTCTTCTTAGACATATAGAGAGCATCAGCAATGACTTGGTCATCCATAGATAGATCCACACCTACAAATGGTAACTTGTTCTTCATAGGAATACCAACTAGTTTTTCATACTCCTCAAGTGTCGGTGCTAATTGGAAGTCTTGAAATGTGAAACACCTCAAAGGAGAGTCGTAAAACTGAGCCAAAGTAATGAGCGCCTTCTGATCTACTTCTTGGTATAAGACATGAATTAGCCTGCCAAAATCCTTCCCAAAATTGATTCTGAAAATAGCAGGGATACATGAAACCAAACCACGTAAGTCTTCCAACTTGGGCTTTCTGACACTGTAAGGATAGGTGCTCTTAGTGTCTGTTCCCATAATTTCTGAGTACCTGCAACTTAATTCTTAGATTCCCCTGAAAAGCCAAAGAAAAATGCAAATGTTACGACATGAATATGAAATGCAGATGCAAGAAAAAGGATCACAGGCACAATTCTGAAGCGAGAAGGATGATTTCTGATTGTAGGAAACCCACAGGTAGGCTTCTAACAGGTAGGCGCCTAAAGTCATGGATTTCTTTCAGACACATTATGTCGATGGTAAAGAGATACCACAAAAATAATATATTTGAAAGGATCTCATCTAGGTGAGTTTCTCGCGTCGTCCCACGAGAAAGGCTTCTCGTGAGTCTCCACTACACAACCATCGAGTCCAAGGTTTCTAAAGGTATCTCAGAGTCATAGATCGAGATTGAAAATATCATTGTCAAAATAACGATACGTTCAAGGGATCTCATCTGATTGGGGCATTCGTGTCAACCCTCATGAGTCAACACTACCAACCACCATGGAAAATGGTAAAAGGTCCTTAGAGTTATAGACTCGACCTCAAAAATATTATTGCCATGGCAAAGGCTCACCACGACAATAACATCTCAAAGGAATCAACTCTAAGCGGGATCCTCATATCCTCCCGACGAGAAAGGCTCCTCGAGGGATTCCACTACACGACCACCATTCTAATCCTAGGTTTTTCTCAGACTCAGGTGTAGAGCCATCTCACAGAATGCCCATATCAGAGAAACCCAACAATCATAAGAAATACAGATAGGATATATAATAAAGATAAACAAGTAAATAAATAAATAAGAAAGCAATAAACAACATAGAAAAAAAAACACAAGCAAGTGAAACTAGCGCTTACGAATCGAGTCAAGTTAGGCTTGACTCTCTCTAGCATAGGGCTATGCAAGTCCCCAGCAGAGTCGCCAACTGTCGTACCTAAAAAAGCACGATCCTTCGCGAATGGTCGCGGAAAACACAGAGTCGCCACCGAACTTTATTTATCCCAAATAGGGAAAGGAAAATATCGATAAAACCTTTAGGGAAAGAACATGGTCATCGCAACCAAGTTCTAAGTTCGGGAGTCGGTTACATGAGGGGAAGGTATTAGCACCCCTCACGTCTGTTGTACTTAACGGGAACCTCTTGATTCGATTCGTAAGAAATGTAAGTCTAATTTTATTGTGTTCTTCTAATAAAATAAAGTGTAAGGGTAATGTAAAAGGGCTTAGTCTGCTTAGGAGAAAAGGGTGGTTTTTAGAAAAGAGTGCTCGCCAAGGATTGGGGCCCTTGTGCCTACGTATTTTCACTTGAAAAGAAGTGAAGAATCAGAGCATCCGTAGTTCGTGGGACTACAGGAAAAGGAAATGTGGAATTTTGGGGGAATGTGCTCTCCAAGATTATCGCAATCTTGTGCCTACGTATTCTCGTTAACAGATTAGAAATCAGAGCAGCCGTAGTTCGGCCTACGGTTGCTGGTTGACTTAACGAAAGATACTTAGTCATATTCGACAGAAAATATTGTTTTATCTAAACTAGTAAGGAGAGGACGCTTGCACCACTTTGAATGGATTTCCATATATCAACATTCATGGGGAACACGTCACTTATATCGACTCAAGTAGGTTACGGATGAAACAATATTTTGCGTCATTCTCAAGACACCATATCTTACATTTTAAGAAAAGGTTTGAAAATTCGTACGGCGGCGAGAAATAATGGAGATTGAATAAGTTGGTATTTATGATCTTTGAAGAGAAGAGAATGTATTTGAATAAGTTTGAAGAGTTTTGATCGCACGAGGGCGAGAAAGAGAGTTTAATGTAGTTGACATTAGATAGAGGTGACGATTACCTGAAGCTTAAGAAAGGCTTCTCGGGCCCACGTAATCGGGAAAGCGAGTCAAAGGCTTGACTCCCTCTCTTTTCAACTCATACTATGAAAGGATATGATAGGGTTTTAGTAGGATAGCCGGATGACGATTACTCGAAGCTTAAGAAAGGCTTCTCGGGCCCAAGTAATCGGGAAAGCGAGTCAAAGGCTTGACTCTCTCTCTTTTTCATCCTTAACGGAGAAGGAATGGACATGGTTCAAGCAAGATTGATTGGATGACGATTACTCGAAGCTTAAGGAAGGCTTCTCGGACCCAAGTAATCGAGAAAGCGAGTCAAAGGCTTGACTCTCTCTCTTTTTCATCCTTAACGGGGAAGGAATGGACATGGTTCGAGCAAGATTGATCGGATGACGATTACTCGAAGCTTAAGGAAGGCTTCTCGGGCCCAAGTAATCGGGAAAGCGAGTCAAAGGCTTGACTCTCTCTCTTTTTCATCCTTAACGGGGAAGGAATTGATGTATTAAATGATGGATTATGATTGAAGTATTTTAAATGGATGAGGATTAATTGAAACTTAAGAAAGGCTCCTCGGGCTCAAGTAATCCGGAAAGCGAGTCAAAGGCTTGAATTTCTCTCCTTTTCATCTTATATTAAGAAATGATTTTGATATAATTAACGTGGCTTGTGAATGACGATTACTCGAAGTTTAAGAAAGGCTTCTCGGGCCCAAGTAATCGGGAGAGTGGGTCAAAGGCTTGACCCTCTCTCTTTTTCATATAAGTGTTTAGGAAAAAGATTTGAATGTTTCGCATTGTATATATTTTAAAGAAGACAATTGTTTGGACTTAAGAAAGGCTTCTCGGGCCCAAACAATCGGGAGAGTGGACCAAAGGCTTGGAGCTCTCTCTTTTTCATCTTTTATTGAAATTGTATTTGAATATGATTAAGTATATTAATTTAATTTGAGAAAAATACTTAATGTTAATCAAAGTTTGAATTTTTGCGTGAGAAAGAGTTAATTAGAGAATAGGAGATCCTAAGGATCTAGGATAAGGTCGATGGCGAGGCATATGCACTCGACTTACCATGGTGAAAGTGGCTCGACGTTGGATCGAGAAATTAATTTTATCTTGAATGGGTATGTAAGGACTTACATAAATTAATTGTACGATCATGATAAATAAATGTAAGTCACACAATTTTAAATCAAAATACCAAGCACCAATAGACTAAATAAGAAATAAATGAAAAGAAATTAATTTAATGAAATTTATTAATATTAACTAATTATTTTAACAAGACTAATAAAAAAACATATATACACTTTTATACCAATTTTAAATTATTTAGTTAACCACAAATAAATTTGATGCAATCAATAAATTATTATTTCTACAAAATAAATAATAAAATTAATAGAACATAAACTTAAAATATAATTTTCTATATACATATATTTTTTTATAAAAATAATGATTATTATAATATAGAGTTGAAGTAAATAAATAAATAAAAAAATGTACATATATTTTCTACAAAATAATAATAATATTAAAATTACAAGTAAATAAATAAAAAATATATATATTGCTTTCTACAGAATGATAATAGTATTTAAATAAAAGTTAAAATAAATAAATAAAACTATACATATTTCTTTCTACAGAATAATAATAAAATTTAATAAAAATTTAAAAAAATTAAAAACAACAAAAACGAAACTCTTTCTCCTACCCTTCATCTTTCTCAAACTAGTTCTCTCCAAAACGACTCTCGCCGGAACCCACATGGTCGGAGAAGCGTGGCAAACGGCGATGGCGCCGCCGCCTTCTCCTGCGCTCAAACACCACCAATCCCCTTGAACCAAATATGAACCCAGTCTAAAACCTTATCTTGAATACGAATCTAGAAACGATTTTAACGAAAACCTAACCCAAAAGCCCGAATCAGACAGTTCCTTTCTAAAACCCTAATCCCCAAATCAAAGAAAGAAAACAACAGTAGCATAAAAAAATAGAAATCAAAGCAACAACATATGCAGAGATAGTAGGTTTGAGACGAAAGACTCACCCTTGAAGACTTCCCAGCATAGGTAATGGCTCCTCTTTCTCCTTCTTCCTTCACTCTTGTCCGCCTCTTTTGTTTTAGGTTTTTTTTTCTTTTCTGTTTCTCCTTTCTCTTTTTTCGCAACCGCCGTTGTGATTGTGAATATTATGTAAGAAATTAGGGTTTTCGGTTTTCAGTCGCCCCCTCTCCAGAAAGAAACATATAGTATATATAGGATTCAATTAGGGTTTTGATTTACAAACTGGTTGAAGCATCTTTGGTTTTGGGATGTCTGCCATGCCCTTTTTTGATCCGAACAATGTTTTCCTATTTTCGTGAATCTGTCCTGCTGTACTTGCTGCCACATTCTGAGTTTGCTTTTTTTTGTTAGTTTGTGGCATCTGAAAACTGTGGTCCCACTTGTACTAATTGTTTGTTCCTATTATTTCCATGTACACTTATGAGAGCAAAAACTGAGGACATTGGAATGGGATGGATTGAAGACTTGGAATGGATTGTGTTTAAGGTATAAACACTTCCTTAAAGCTGTGACGTTTTTTCAACTGATTTCTAGCTTGCGTTTCTGATATATATTTTTATATATATTTTCCAGCTCATCCGAATTACAATCAATAGCCAGAGTTTTGAGATGCAGTAAGTCTTTCAATAATTCAATGGGATGTTGCTGCAACAAATGTATGATCATGACGAGTATAGTGCCAGCTTGCAGGAGATGTGATGTTTGGTAATTTGATGCTGTTATCATATGTACAAACTCGGCACAATTGTTGATTATCGCTTGTCGCTCATCCGATATCTTGTGATTTTTTATGCAGGATCATCGTTGCAAGTTATGGTTAAGAATGAAGATGAAATATGGTAATATGCGCAAAGGTAGACAAAGGCTTTAGTTCATGATTTTGTTCTTTGTTAGTTGAGTTGGAGCAACTTCCCCATAAGTCCTTCTAGCAAAAGCTGGAGATTTTGGAGAAGACACTTCATTTTAGAACTTGTCATGACCTAAACATGTGCTACATGCAACATCCTTAGTAATATTTAGGTAGAACCTAACTGTTGTATGCTCACTGATACACAATTGTTTTCATTTGTCAGCCTTATCAACATTAGCAGCAGCTCAATCTTCCTAACGACCTCATGACATATGTATCGCAGGTTTTGTCTAGGAAGGCCATCGATAGCCCCCGATACCTCTCTCGCAGCAATCCAACACCCTCCATTCTTTCCATAAACCGGACCGGAATTAAGTCAATTCCCTTACATTTTCTTGTCTTGAAGCCTTTGGTTACTTTCTGCCAGGAACAGAGTACTAGCGTGATTATGAGTATCAATACATTTAATGTGCTTTTTGGTATGATTATGCAGGAACTTAACGACGTCGGTAGCATGTTACACCCTTTTGAAGAAATAGAGCTGGCAATTGCGCAGGTTGTGTTTCATGATTTCTGATTCTGTTAATGGTATTAATCTTCCATTCAACTTGTTCCAAATCACCCCTGTGGCTCAACAATGCATTATTCCGCTCACCTCTCTATAGTAGCTGCAAGTCTGTTTGGTTTGTGTGACAATTGGAAACAGTCTTGGTGGTTGTCGCGACAATGATGTGTTATTGTTGCCTTTGTTCTGATGAAGAAAATTGGGAACCATGTTCTTGTTTAAAGTGAGCTTTTTCTGAATGAATTTCTTCTTCTCTTTTCTTAAAATAATAACCAAACTTGTTATTTAATTAATGGTACAGGAACTTTGTCTGAATGTGTTGGTTTGCAGGTGGGTAGCTGTTTTGTTGTGTTGTGCGAGAATTACACGGAGGTTGTCGGCTTTGTCCGTTGGTAGCAAGCTGGTGGAATCTTCTTGAACAGGTTATGATGAATTAACCCTCTGTGGAAGACCGCAGACACAAGTTATGGTATACGGCGTGAAAATCTCGACAGCAGGTGTTGTGCGGTTGTCATTTCTCACAGTTGTAAGTGTGAATTTGACAGAAGACCTGCTTGGTCACATTCCTGCTATTAAATGCTTGCCAGTTATGTGGATTCTTCGTTATTCATATTCGCGCTTCTTGGACCTAAAGGATGTTCGATGGTTCTGACTTACTGCTACAAATCCATTTTAACTCCTTTTCTTATGTGTTCTTAACAGGCCTTGGTATGAGGGTGATGAAATCTGAAATGAAGGCAAAAGACTTGCCACATGAAGCTCTCTCTGATGAAGAGTCGATAATGACGGTTTCCCGGACTAGTTACGGATTGACACAAGACTCGGGGCAATTTGACGAGATCCTTTTAAGAATTGTAGCACGGATGATAGCATGAACTTCTGACATGGTGTAATTGTAGCATGAATTGAATCATGGTTTTATGATTTGACCGTGTAGAAGCTTGTAACTTATATCTTAACAGTAACTTGTAAATTTGGAATTTAGATGATGAGTTTTGATGTCTCTTGTAATTGAATTCCCATGGAAACAGTCAACTTCACATTTGCCAATTGTACTTTTGTACCAAATGTCCTTGTCTTGAAACATGCTGGAAATGACCCTATCCAAGGCCCCCTTAAGACGAAAATTACTTGCCGCGCAGCTTAGGAAAAGTATAATCTCTCTAACAATTAAAGCAATTCTTGCGAGTATTTTTTGAACAAAATGAATCTAAGTTGGCTTAATTTGATCACGCCTTGAAATTAAAAGGTACAATCCAAATTTTCCCACCAAATGGTCTTGAGGCTAAACACAGCTTGAAATCTTAAACAAACTACAAGCATATCTTGAAGATAAATATTATGCCACAAAACATGATCAAACATCACTTGGGCATTTTAGATATCGTTGTAAATAGTTTTGAAATACAAATTTGACATAGAGAGATCCAGTCCTGACTATGATAATGAAGTGCCCTTATAGACAATAATCCTAAAGAATCATGGCCATAGGCCAAAATGATCGCTTAGAGAAAGAGTATGAATCCCTTAGATGCTGGCCTAATCCATGATTCAATATTGTAACCTGAGCTTAAGCAACACATAACAAAGGGTACAAATCTGCATGCCAATGGTAGACGATATGAATAATGCATAAATGATGAAAATGCAATGAAACACACAGAAAGCGGTTCAGGGTCAAAATTAGGGTATTACACTCAGCCACGATCTAGCCACCAATTCTTCTTGGAAATGATCTGGAATCACTCCTTGACATCCATGGAAGAAGTATCAATCAAGAAAATGAATGGAAATTGAGGAATTTGGTGAAACCGATTTCAATTGCAATCCAAGAAAACTCAATCTCAAGCTATGCTCAATCCTTCAATGATCACCAACCTCTACAATGGATCAACCCTATTCCTTATATAGATGAAGTTTGGATGATCTAGAACCCTCTAAATCCTTCCAATGAGATTTTCCACTTCTCATGTCATGAGATTTTCAATCATGTATCATGCCATGCTCAATTCTGTTTGCAGCTTGAAATTCATCTCAATTTCTTTCAATTTCTCCCCTAGTGACATTTTGGAAGGGTTTAGCTTGCCAAGTTCCTTGCTCATGCCTTAATTTTGAGTTATGCACATGTTGCTTAATATGTAAGTAAGTGCTTTTCAAAGCAAGTCCATAAATTGAATCTCAAATCAAAAATGTGGATAAACCAATGTTCTTAAAATGTTTTCTAGAGTCAAAATGATATATTACATGCCATGGCTTGGATGTGTAGGTTGAAAATATCAATTTCCAACTTTGGTTTATTTAACTTATGCCTTTATTTTAGGTCATTTTTGCAACTTTGAGCTACAAGCATTTTCAACATCTCATGACCTCCTTAATAGCCTTAAAACATCATTTTGAACAAGTTTGATGTTGAAGATTTTTCCATTTGAAGCTTGGAGATAGGAGTTATGGCCTTATGGTTGAAATTACATGTAATCTCCAAATGACCAAAATGCCCTTGACTTGTCAAAGCCATAACTTGAGCTCTACAAATCCTATCAAGGACTTCTAGTACTCTCTAGAAATCTAAGAAGATAAGGAACAACATTCATGTTGACCAAAAGTTCATAGGAATCATCCTTCTTGGGCAAAGGTTTGATGCAAGTTGGGTGACTTTCAAGGACCCAGATTCACATACCTCAGATGACCTGTAACTTGTCAAAGTCATAACTTGAGCTCTACAAATCCTATCAAGGACTTCTAGTACTCAAATTAAAGCTAATAACAAGCTCTACAACATTCATGTTGGGGGAAAGATGATATGACAATCACATCTTGAGATAAACTTCCTTGAAGATAGGGGTCAAACTAGGGGATTTTACACTGTCAAGCCTTAGAAACCCTAGCTTGGAACTTCTCAAACTCTTCAATCATGATAAGTTGACCTTGGAATCATCCTTATAACATCTCAATTCATTAATCCATGATCACATGGCTCTTGGTTTAGGTCTCAACCCTCTCCAAATCATCAGTTGACCTAGGGTTGACCCAGTCAAACCCTAATTACACCACTCATGGCTGAGTCTTCTTAATCTTGCACAATGACCTGTCTAGGCTTTATGATGGCTTTAAAGACATCTCATGAACTATCTCAAGGCTTCAAGTACACATTCATGGCTTCAGAATCATCTGATGGCTTCCCCACAACTCTCAAGCTAGGAGGCACACAACTCTTGGTTTCAACCACCATCTCTGAGGATCTTTTCTCTTCTCTGGCAAGTATATCAACCTTTGAACACTTGAATAACCTTCTTGGCTAGCTTCATAGTATTGTGTAGCTCTTGATTGGTAGTCATACCTCTTGATCTCATGCATACATGTCAATGAGATGCAAATGATAATGCTAATCTGAATGAAATGCAACATAAGCTAGGTAAAGAAATGTTGGCCAAATTTTAGGGTGCAACACTCTCGAATACCCTTGATCAAGTAAGAACTTGCTTATGCGCTCATACCAAGCCCTAGGAGCTTGCTTGAGTCCATACAAAGCTCTTTTTAGTTTGTAAACATGATCGGGATATTCGTGAGACTCAAAACCCGGAGGTTGTGCAACATAAACTTCTTCATTAATGTAACCGTTAAGGAATGCACTCTTAACATCCATTTGAAATAGCTTAAAGTTTTTCGCACAAGCGAAGGCAAACAAAAGGCGTATAGCCTCGAGTCGGGTAACCGGCGCATAAGTCTCCTCATAGTCGATGCCTTCCTCTTGGTTATACCCTTGCGCGACTAAATGCGCCTTATTTCGGGTTATTACCCCGTTTTCATCCAACTTGTTCCTAAACAGCCATCGGGTGCCGATTACTCGATGTCTTCGCGGAGGAGGGACGAGGTCCCAAACCTCATTTCTAGTGAACTGATTAAGTTCCTCTTGCATTGACAAAAACCAGTGTTCATCGAGTAAGGCGTCTTTAGGGTTTTTAGGTTTAGTTTGTGAAACGAAAGTGAAGTGATAACAGAAATTACTTATCTGAGAACGGGTTGTAACACCCTTTGATATATCTCCGAGAATGTTGTCAATTGGATGGTCTTTGGAAGACTTCCAAGCTGGAGGGAGATCATCTTTTGAGGGTGGATGAACTTCCTTGGTTTCCTCATGGCCGACATCTTTATCCTCCTCAACTTTGGCTTGGTTGGTCTGCTCAATTCTTGGCTCGGCACCTTTGAGTATGTCTTCTGTAGATGTACCTGCACCATGAACAACACTACCTTTTCCGACATTTCTCGGATAAGATTCATCAAATGTTACGTGTACCGATTCTTTAACAGTAAGTAATCTTATATTGTAGATTCTATAAGCTTTACTTGACTGGGAGTATCCAAGGAAGGTACCTTCGTCAGCCTTAGAGTCAAATTTACCCAAGTTTTCCTTTCCATTATTCAAAACAAAACATTTGCAACCAAACACATATAGGTGAAACACGTTTGGCTTGCGCCCTTTTAAAAGCTCATACAGTGTTTTGTTTAGAATGAGGAGAATGAGTGTAACGCCCATTTTAATTATTTAAGTTTTCCAGTGTTATTTTATTTTCGGCGTGCTTGTGTGGGAATTGCTGGAGAAACTATGGTCCATAATATTAAAATAATACAATTGATAATAAAAATAATATGATAATTAGTAGTGTTGTTACTATTATTATTATTATTGTTATTATTATTATATTTAATAATATTATTGGAAATATTAATTTTGGAATAAAAGAAGTGAGGATTATTATTATTGGAATTATTTGGAATTAAAGGAGAATTTGGGGTATTAGGGGCATAAGTGACATTTGGGAAAAGAGAGAAGAGAAGATCACGATAGAAGCACGATCAAGAGGAGTAAGAGTGAAGGAAGCAAGCTTGAGGAGGAAGAAGATCAAGTTGTTGGAATTTGCGGATTATCATCGATCAAGCTGCTTATTGAGGTAAGGGGGGAAAATAGATGGGAAATTGGTAATGCATGAATAAGGGTAGTTGGGGAGTCCTTAACCCCGTAGGTTTTGATGATGATGAATTGCATGATGATGGTTGCATGTGGTTGATTAAGTTTCTCATTTTTGTTGTTCATGGTAGAATCATTGCATGTAATGTTTGATGATTGTTTGGGTGAATTGGATATTTCGGTGTAGATTAAGGTTTTAAGCCGATAGTGGATTAATCGACAGAAGTCGATGTTTTATCGGATGATTTTAGAATTAGTTGGGTAGAATTTATGTAGAATGCTAAGTTGATGTTGTTGGTACTGATCTGGAGAGAAATTGTTGAATTTTGAGCTGCTATTGAGATTCTGCACAGTGGGATTTTTCTAAAATCGCAGACACTCGCTAGCTCATCGCTAGGCGAGGGAGTAGCGAGCATTCGCTAGGTGCTCGCTATGAGAGCTAGGTCGCGAGCCATTCCAGTGGCCATTTTTCTGTACTCGCTAGCAGGTTCGCTAGGCGAGTGGTGTAGCGAAGGATTCGCGAGGTGGTAGCGAACACTTCCAGTAGCTCAGAAGTGTGATTCGTGAGCAGGTTCGCTAGGCGAACGTGTGGCGAGCGTTCGCTAGGAGCTCGCGTAGCGAGCAAGGTAGCGAACGTAGCAGGATTTTCTTTTATTTGAGTTGTGTTCATCTAATGTTGATGATTGTGATCTGTTCGATGTACAGAGATAGTGCAAGGATGTTGGGTGTATGTTGAGTGTTATAGGGTTGTTTTGCCGATGTCTAATGTGATTAATTCGATTAATTGATTGTGTGATATATATATATATATATATATATATATATATATATATATATATATATATATATATATATATATATATATATATATATATACATATATATATATATATGTATATATATATATAGGATCACAAACTATTAATGAGTTTGAATCTCAATTCAATTCACAACCGCTCTTTGATTTATCCGAAGGAAAAGGTCAAAAGAGGGAAAACCTATTTTGCATCGTAAACACAATGCGGGGAAAGATCTAGGGTTCGGGGGTTGGTTAAATTTAGGGAAGGTGTTAGCATCCTAAACTTCTGTAGTACTCTACAGGAACCTTTTGTTCAAATGTTTACTATTTGCTTTATTTATTTGCTTAAGGTATATGTACAAAGGGATTAAAAGTGAGAAAAGAGACCTAAGGGGTTAATTCTAAGTTTACTCGGCAAGACATCGCATCTTGTGCCTACGTATCCTTACGGGAGTGGAATCAGAGTAATCGTAGTTCCCCTCAAAAGGGAGGTTAGAGACTTCTTGACTGTGGTCAAGGTCTCAATGGGGAAATAAACGTATCTTAGGGACACGCTTACGCGGAGTGTAGAAACTCCAAATCTCTACGTTGAATTGTTAAGTTGTAATTAGGGTTAAATTAGGGATTCCACGGCGGGAAACCCTAAAATGAGTGCGGCGACCCTTTTGGCATAACACTAGGATAAAAGCAATTTTGCCCACGGCGGGACACCTAGGCTAAACAGGGTTTGATCCATTAAAGGGGTAAGGCTATTGACTCGGCGGCCAAAAGGCTGGACCTAATCCTTCGGAAGGATAAAACTGTAAAAAAAATGTGAAAATATGACAAATCATTATATGGAGGAATAATTAAGGTACAAAAATAAGAAGAGTAATAAAGGCAGAGGGTATAAAGAAACAAAGAAACATTTCTGAAAACATGAAGAATATGAAAATATGTAATGACACTTAGAATGAAGTGAGGGAGGAAAATAGTGTGGGGCTGTGGCCACCACAAGCACATCTCAACCTCAAGCATGCAAATGGAATGCAGGAATAAAGAAAATAAAAGGTACACAAAATGACACGGCAAACATAAGGAGTTCCTTACGAAAAGGTTTTAATTTTTTAATATTTTAATTATGTAAAAAAATGTTTTAATTTTTTTAATATTTTAATTATATATATAAAAAGGTTTTAATTTTAAAATGGAATTACTTAGTTAAAAAAATTTAAGTTTAAATTATAAAAAAATGTTAAGTTTAAATTATATATAAAAAAAAATGTTTTTGGGAACAAAAAGGTTTTTTTTAGAAAAAAATGTTTTTGGGAACAAAAAGGTTTTTTTTAGAAAAAAATGTTTACGGGAACAAAAAGGTTTTTTTTAGAAAAAAATGTTTACGGGAACAAAAAAAGGCTTTTTTTAGAAAAAAATGTTTTTGGGAACAAAAAGGTTTTTTTTAGAAAAAAATGTTTACGGGAACAAAAAGGTTTTTTTTAGAAAAAAATGTTTACGGGAACAAAAAAAGGCTTTTTTTAGAAAAAAAATGTTTACGGGAACAAAAAAGGTTTTTTTTGGGAAAAAAATGTTTTGATAAAAAAAAAAACAATAGAATTGCAAATGCAAACAGACAATTGATGGACATGCAAACAATCCTATACGACACAATCATGGTTCATACATATCAAAATCTACGGATCTAAACAACAATGAAGGTTAACATGGCAAGGATGCAAATAAATATGAAAAATGCAAAGGATTTAGTAATTTAACGGACCTAAACACATTAACATGGCAAAATATGCACATAAACATGAAAAGGCAAAAGGTTTAGTAATTTAACCTACGAAGCGGAGGTTTGCTTCGGTAAATGTGAAAAAGGTTTGAATAAGGGAACACTGGAGAGCTCCAATCCTTCTAACGAGTTATGGGAACGACCGCCTTTCTTCTCTGGGGATCTCCTTTGTTTCTCCCTCTCTCTCCTCTTTTCTGAAGAAAACCTTCTGACCCCTCTTAGGTTTTTTTTTCATTCTCTCCTCCTTTCCAACAAGGCAACACATGTATATATAGGGAACAAATTAGGGTTAACACCAAATTGTCAATAATGTCCCTAAATCCCATTTTAAAGCCCAAACTAAATAATTAGTTAAGAAAAAATAAAATTTAAATAATTTAAAATAATTAAAATAAACTTAAAATAAAAACTAATAATCCTATTGATTCCTAAAATAAAAAATATTATAAAAGGAACAAAATTTTTCAATATTTTTTTATTTTATGATTTTTTGGATATTTTTATGAATAATTTAGAAAAAAGTGAAAAAAATAATATTTTAAAAAATGATTTAATTAAAATACGAAAATAATAATTAAATAATAATAAAAAACTATTTTTGTTATTTTTTAATGAAAGATAGAAAAATTTAGAGTAAAAATAATAAAGAACAAAAAAAGTGACAAAGGTGAGATTTAATTTTTAAAATAGTTAGAAAAAAAAAAGATTTAATTTTAAAAAAGAATTTAGAGGAAAAAAAGATTTAATTTTAAAAAGAAGTTAGAGAAAAAAAGATTTAATTTTAAAAAAGTTAGAAAAAAAAAAAATTTAGTTTTAAAAAGGTTAGAAAAAAATATTTAATTTTAAAAAAGTTAGAAAAAAAGATTTAATTTTAAAAAGTTAGAAAAAAAAGATTTAAAGTTAGAAAACAAGATTTAGCTTTAAAAATAGTTAGAAAAAAAGATTTAATTTTAAAAAAGATAGAAAAAGATTTAACTTTAAAGAGGAGTTAGAAAAAGATTTAAAAAAAGTTAGAAAAAAGATTTAATTTTAAAAAGAAGTTAGATTTTTATTTTTAAAAAAAAATATTAGAATTTGATTAAAAAATGTGTTAGAAATTAATTTAAAAAAAGGTTATAAAAAATTTACTCTTGAAGAAAAGAAAAAAAAAAAAAAAAAAAGTTAAATTTTAATCTAAATCCTAAAAGTTAGTAAGAAGAGCTTTAAATAAATAAACTAAATAGAAAAAAAAAAGTTAATAAAAAATATTAGTGAAGTTATAAAAAAAATTTAATTAAATTATTATTAGTTAAAAAAACAAGATCTAAAAAAAAAGGTTAATTTATTAGGTTAATAAGAATTTAAAATAAAAATAAAAAAGAAAGGGTAAAATTTGGGGTATTATAGTTGCCCCTATTTAAATGGCTACACCGGACGATTTGAGTGACAGAGACTCGTGGAATCGTGGTGGAGAGATTTAAATATAGATAACCGAAAATTTTGCCCTTATATGCGACGATATGCAATGCTATGGACAAAACTGGAACGACTTAATGCAGATGATGCCATGACTATGATATGATGCGTATGCTGGAATAATGAATGCGAAAATGCTGACGAAACATGACGACACAGATGCTACGAGAAGAACACACTGGGGAAAACGACGCGCTGAGACACAGTACATCACTGGGGAATTCTAAAAATGATAGTCAACTGGTGCGAATGACCAATTGTCACTTTTAGAAAAGGAACGAGATCCTCGAATGGAGATGGTACCTATGAGACGGCCTCCACTGGGGAATCTAAAAATAAAACTGGATCACGCACGATTGTAAGATCGATTACAGAATGCTGGAGCATTGAGCAAGGAATAACATCCAAGCTTCTGTAAACTACCCCTCGTGACAGGATCAAACGGACTTTTCGGAACTCCGTAGCAAATATACAGGGTAAAGACCGACTGTATGCCAAAATAAATGGACTTTGATGGGAATTGCCCTGATAAGCTTCTCGAGGGAGAACTGTCACTTATCGTTGGAAGGGACTTATGTGCAAAAAATGGATAAGCACTCAAATAAAGAGGCTGCTGCTTATCTGATAAATAAATCTTCTCGCATTTAAGGTCGGCGCCTGGAATACGATTCTGATTCTTCTCTTACTGAAGGATAAATAAACTTCTTCATGCTTCAAGATTATGTTCTCCTGAACATGAAAAGGGTAAACTGAACTTCCTCATACTTCAGAATCGTGCTCTCCTGAATATGATACTGGATGACTGAATTTCTTCATATTTCAGAATCGTGCTCTCCTGAATATGAAACTGGATGACTGAATTTACTCATATTTCAGAATCGTGCTCTCCTGAATATGAAACTGGATGACTGAATATACTCATTTTTCAGAATCGTGCTCTCCTGAATATGAAACTGGATGACTGAATATACTCATTTTTCAGAATCGTGCTCTCCTGAATATGAAACTGGATGACTGAATTTCTTCATATTTCAGAATCGTGCTCTCCTGAATATGAAACTGGATGACTGAATTTCTTCATATTTCAGAATCGTGCTCTCCTGAATATGAAACTGGATGACTGAATTTACTCATATTTCAGAATCGTGCTCTCCTGAATATGATTTGGTTGTAAATGAATTTTTCCATACTTCAGAATCGTGCTCTCCTGAATATGAAACTGGATAATCGAACTTCCTCATAACTCAGAATCGTGCTCTCCTGAATATGATTCGGCTCCTGAAATTTCTTCATTCTTCAGAATCGTGCTCTCCTGAAAAACGGCCAACTGAACTTCCTCATAACTCAGAATCGTGCTCTCCTGAATATGATTCCGCTCCTTCTTTTACTAAAGGATAAATGAACTTCTTCATAACTCAGAATCGTGCTCTCCTGAATACGAATTGGTTCGTACCTCAAGACGGCAGATAAATGGAAGCCCAACTGCTCCATGGAGATGGCCATTTGCTGCGAGTCGTAACGAGGATATGATCGACTTCTTAGGTGAGAAATGTCGTATGTTGATGCTGTAAAATGTAAAGTGTAAAAGGTTGTAACATGTAGGATTGTAAAGTGTTGTACTGATATATTTTCCAGGCGCGAACTGGCGTGTATCTGTAAAGGATTGTAGTTGATTTTCTTGAAAGATAGTGCAAAATAAATGCACGTCCGGGTACAGTGATAAACTTCTCAAGCGAGATAGTCGCGTATCTGCCAATGTATGGTGAAAATTTTAGATGGTGCAAAATAAATGCACGTCCGGTTGGGATTGACGACCGACAAGACTGAGATTCAATCTAGGATCGAGCTAGAAAGAAGACTGGAAATCAAAACTCCATCGAGGGAATGATCTCGAAGGGTAAATATCTAATCCTGGCGAGGAAAGATAGCTGAAGTAACCGTCATCCACGAGGATCGAGCTCTGTGGGGAAACTGGAAACAAGTAAGCATTTTATGCTTAGGGCTGACAATCTATTTGGAGAGAATGGACAAACCCCAATTACTCGGTGGTAACGACCAATGATGGAGACACGATGAACCTGTGCATGTTATCGCGTATGTTAATGGATATGTTAATATGAATGTATGTTGATGTCTATGTATGTAACTATGCAAGATGTTATGAAATGAGTATGTAATGAGTATGTAATGAATATGTAATGAATATGTAATGAATATGTAATGAAATAGGCATGTGATGCTTATGCCCTTGCGTATGCTGACAAAATAGACTAGAGACGAGAGATGAAATAAACATCCCGACGGAGATACCCTGCGTTCTCTGCAACCAATACGTCAATCATGGGTAAGAAAGATCAATGGTAGAACCACATCTGGTTTTAAAGTTCTGAATTTTCTGAGGGAAGGTAATCTGCTTGTGGTGTACAGTATCACGCCTTCTTATGGGGAGAAGAAAACCTGAGGGACACTTTCGAGTTACCCAAAAAAAAAGTTGTCAGCTTATAGTCTCGCTGGGGACTGTCACTGGGAGCATGTCAGTGAAATCTCTGATGCCTTAGGGACCACTGGCTCCATCCAAAGTATTGTCAGCTTAGAGTCTCGCTGGGGACTAAATCAGAGCAATGGTTTAGGAACCTGTTGCAACACTGAGGCTTACTGGGGTATGAAGGCCGCTGTGAGTAAAATCCATCGGGTGCATGAAAAAATTGTGAAATCCCATGGTTTTGATCTTGCAGGACCTTATAGTAGCCGCCATTTGTTTCTTCAAAAACATGGTGCCCCAGGATACTTGCGTTGCGAGGTAGGGTCATCTCAAGAGGATTTTATAGAGAACACCGAGTCCGGTTGCCCCATTGTTCTCAAACTCTTTGAGAGATTTGTCAGGTCTCGACGTAACTGGCACAAATTAATCGTGTTACGACGAAATGTTTGGGAAATAGCTCTTAAGAATGTCAGACTCGCGTTGGTAAGCGAATTGGGAAACTGCCTGCCCCTGTTCAGCAGGATCTTCAAGTTCCACGGGTTATGTTCATATGTAAATCTCTAAGATATCAAGCAAAGTTGTCATGCCTGAAATGCCTATCCTGAGCTTGTCAATGTACACATATATTTGTCTTGAATTTTTGTTTTGAAAAAAAGATATCGCAACAACTTGTGACCGAAATCACTAGTCAGGATATAAGTTTTAATTATAATGCCATCATGAATTTTTTTCTGAGCATAGCTCGTAGGAGTCAGGAAACGTGATCTTGTCAAGTATGCTTTCAACCGAAGTCCTACTTCAATTAGGTCTTTTAAAGGTTGTATCGTGGCTCAGTTCACGGTTTAAGAAACAAAAGGATAAAGGCTCAAAGTTATATTTGTACCCACCCATTCTTCGTGATGTTCTCCAATCCTAATTCAGTTAACCGGATACGAACGCTCATATCTCAAGCGGATTTGCTATGGTCGAGAACTTATCAAGGCTTTGGACATGGCAGTCGCTCACCTATTACACGATCTTGTTCTTTACTAGGGACTATTTATTGTACCCTCTTGTTTTGCTTTTATTCCCTAACTTTTGCCTGGACAACGTCTTTTGATCTGACTTTGGAGTCCAGCGGGATGCCCCAGTTTTGCCTAAGTCTCCTTCATAGGTTTTTGACTTAGCGGGCTCTTATTTTTTGAATATTCTTTTATGCACAAGTCGTGTAAATCTTTTGAAAGGCTCGTGACTGCCCCACTCCTTAGGTAACCGAGGGATAGTCATTGTATTGGACTTCTTAAGATGCTAAGGATAAATTCTCGAAGGTTTGCTCTTCCTTTTTGAGGATCTAAGCGCTCGATCGGTTTAACTGAAACCTACCCTGCCCCAGGTTAGGATGAAGGTTCTTAAAAAGAAAGAAAAACTCCTACTTCAAGGTTCAAAGGGTTGACTAGGGATTAACATCCTTATATCTCCAGTGTTTGGGATTTGAAACAATGCCTTACATCATCAGCGGGTTTCAATCGAAAGCATACGACAAGAAATCTGACGTTTTGGGTTCGTCATCCTCCCCCCAATTCTCCATCAGAACAAGAGATCGGGTAAAGTTGGCATTATAATTTATGAAAACGTTTTTGAATGAGTGAAGCGAATGGATTTATTCAAGACAAACATATGTGTTGCATCAAAGATAAACAAGTTCGTGCATGCTAAATATGCTTAATCAAAGAGAAATGCATATAAATAAACAAATGAACTGTCGGAAAAATCCTTCTAAGTGTTTATGAAATCTTGCATTCAAGAGTAACAGTTTCCTTTGGCGGAGCCTCAATGGAAAGGACGTCTGGTTCATGATCACTGTGAGTCGTCATGGCTTACCCCAGTTATGCTGGTCACATCTTCAACAGTTTTCAGTCGTTGCTTCAAAATAAATTTCCCAGATCCTTTGTTGATCCCGGTCATATCGCCTTGAGGGTTACTGAAATGAAGCGGGCTAGGCCTTTGAATAATGACTGGATTCGGCTGATAGGCGTAGCATGCTTTGCAGAATTTGCACTTGACGAGTGAGGAACCCCGAAAGGAGTCTCGATCTTCAGCTGAGCATCGCCAAAAGACAACTTCTTCGTTTCTAGCAAATTTCTGACAACTTTCTTAAGAGCATAGCAATTCTCTAGATCATGGCCGGGCGCACCCTCATGAAATAAACAATGAGCGGTAGCGTTGTAACTTGCAGGTAATGGATTAGGTGGAGGATTAGGAGGCGGACCCAAAGCCCGAGTAGTGATGAGACCTTGCTTGACCAAAGAGGGACACAACTCGGTAAAAGTCATCGGGATCGGCGGACAAGGTTTATACGTTCTTCTGTTTGGCATATTCTGGCGAGGAGCCGGACTCTTTGGCTGTTGAGGAGCAGGAGTATTGGGTGCCTGTAGGTAGTTGACAGGAGGCGGATAAACAGGAGGTTGTTGCATAGGTTGATACATGGGAACCTGTTGATTGAAAGAAGGTGTAATAGCTGCCACATAGGGTTGTTGAGCATATTGGACCGGGTACCCTTGAGGTTGAGCATAACCTTGCAGATGCCGATAAAAGCGTTCCCTTGGTTTACCAGAGGATATAGCATTAGTCTCACTCTCCTTCTTTTTCTGGGAGCTATACGGAGGTTTCTTCGGCTGATCCTTAGAAGCGCCATGATTATTTGTCATTTTACCACTCTTCATACCCAATTCAATCTTGACACCCACAGCAACGATGTCGGAGAAATTTGAAGTCACACTACCCACCATTCTCTCGTAAAATTCTGGACGGACTGTGTCGACAAACCAATCAGCTAACTCTTTCTCGGTCAAAGGAGGTTCTACCTGCGAAGCAGTCTCTCTCCACCTTTGAGCATACTCTTTGAATGACTCAGAATTCTTTTGTGACATACTCAGCAATTGTCTTCTGTCAGGAGCCAGATCCATATTGTACTTGTAGTGTTTGATGAAAGCGTCAGATAAATCCTGGAAACTCTTAATGCGAGACTGGTCTAAAGTTAAATACCACTTGGAGGAAGCACCCTTCAAACTATCTTGGAAGCAATGAATCATCGGTTTATCATTCTCAACATGGGCAGCCATTTTGCGATAATACATGATCAGATGACTCTTAGGACAGGTGGCACCTTCATAACGATCGAAGTTTGGAGTTTTGAACTTTGGGGGAATAACCAAACCTGAAACCAAACAAACATCCCTTGCAGCGGTCCCAAAAATTTGATCACCCTCTACCTTTTTCAATCTCTGGACGATGGTGTTTACTTCCTCACGAAGCTTATCATGTTTCTCATAACCCTCAACATTCTCATCAAGATTATCAAAAGCTGTCTCATTGAAGTACGGTTGCGCACGAGTGTGTACAACAGGTGGTGCAAAGATAGGAGCCCCCCTAGAAACTTCAGAAAACAAGGGCACGGCTTGCTGAACAGGTTGATTAATCGGAACAGTGGCTTGAGGAGGCACAAAACCGGGAGCAAGACCATAAGGTGGGTCCCTCGCTACGGTCACACTTGGTGGAGGGTCCACAGTAACGCCGGTAATCTCAGAAACAACAGTGGGCTGGGTATCCATCTTAGCATTCATGACATGTAACAATTCCATCATACGCCCCATACCCCCTCGAAGGTCTTCAAGTTCATTGCTAAGGCGATCAATCTCTTTTGCCTGATCCTCCATTCTTTTCCGAGTTTGAGCTCTGGTGTTGTATTGGTGCCGAGAACTCAGGGTGACAAAACTGGAAGGTGAGAGAACCGAGTGTGAGAAATCGGGAGACACATGCAATGCAAGAAAGTAAATGATGCTAAAATGTGGATGAAGATTTCATGGGATTCAATCATTGACGAATGTCGTGGGGTACCAAGGAAATCTTTTTCTTGTTTTTTCATTTTATATTTTTTTTATTTATGGTATCCCGCGATATCCATTAATGATGTTTGAACTCCATGAAATACAATGCGATGAGATGCTTTATGGATGCAATGCATGAAAACACACAAAGTCTTAGGTTAAAGGCTTGCATGAGGTTCAAAGGCAAGTACCCTCCCCTGAAGTTAGATGGTTCATCCTGTCCTACAAAAGTAACCAGGTTCTAAGGGATCTCAATATCATTGATCTTTCACAAGGATGGTTGTTCAGAAGGCAACTTACTTGCCAACCAAAACCCTCCAAGTTTAAGATCTCAATGAGCGTAGTATCGAGTGTCAACCAACTTTAGTCTGCACCAAAGCCGGTTACCTCACTACTTTCTAAAGGCCAAGATGAGTTAACTAGGGTTCTAAAAGTCAGTTAGTGCGTTGACAACATATGGCAGCCTCAATATTATCCTCAACTTGACTTAAGGAATATAAGCACCAACCAAGAAGTCGCACTAACCATGGCCACCAGATCAACCGTATCGATATACGTCGTACAGTTTCCTTGGTCTATTGCCATTTACCTAAGGTACACTAGATTCGGGTGTAGGACCTATCTCACAGCACAAGGAACAGTCCCACAATCAAAGCACAAATATATACATGCAAATGAATAATGTCACAGATAGTAATAAATATGAACAAGTTAGGGATAACCCTCAAAAGTTAAAGGAGTCCCCAGTGAAGTCGCCATTTTCTGTTGCGGTGGAAATAGGATCACAAACTATTAATGAGTTTGAATCTCAATTCAATTCACAACCGCTCTTTGATTTATCCGAAGGAAAAGGTCAAAAGAGGGAAAACCTATTTTGCATCGTAAACACAATGCGGGGAAAGATCTAGGGTTCGGGGGTTGGTTAAATTTAGGGAAGGTGTTAGCATCCTAAACTTCTGTAGTACTCTACAGGAACCTTTTGTTCAAATGTTTACTATTTGCTTTATTTATTTGCTTAAGGTATATGTACAAAGGGATTAAAAGTGAGAAAAGAGACCTAAGGGGTTAATTCTAAGTTTACTCGGCAAGACATCGCATCTTGTGCCTACGTATCCTTACGGGAGTGGAATCAGAGTAATCGTAGTTCCCCTCAAAAGGGAGGTTAGAGACTTCTTGACTGTGGTCAAGGTCTCAATGGGGAAATAAACGTATCTTAGGGACACGCTTACGCGGAGTGTAGAAACTCCAAATCTCTACGTTGAATTGTTAAGTTGTAATTAGGGTTAAATTAGGGATTCCACGGCGGGAAACCCTAAAATGAGTGCGGCGACCCTTTTGGCATAACACTAGGATAAAAGCAATTTTGCCCACGGCGGGACACCTAGGCTAAACAGGGTTTGATCCATTAAAGGGGTAAGGCTATTGACTCGGCGGCCAAAAGGCTGGACCTAATCCTTCGGAAGGATAAAACTGTAAAAAAAATGTGAAAATATGACAAATCATTATATGGAGGAATAATTAAGGTACAAAAATAAGAAGAGTAATAAAGGCAGAGGGTATAAAGAAACAAAGAAACATTTCTGAAAACATGAAGAATATGAAAATATGTAATGACACTTAGAATGAAGTGAGGGAGGAAAATAGTGTGGGGCTGTGGCCACCACAAGCACATCTCAACCTCAAGCATGCAAATGGAATGCAGGAATAAAGAAAATAAAAGGTACACAAAATGACACGGCAAACATAAGGAGTTCCTTACGAAAAGGTTTTAATTTTTTAATATTTTAATTA